>OY998175.1:69302200-70664060 GCA_963921935.1 Galeruca laticollis
TCTATCTATCTATCTATCTATTTATCTATCTATCTTTTTTTTTTTAGTTGGGGAGGGTAAAAAATCTTCCAAAGACACTCACTGAAGGTGAGTAGTGTCAGATTCTTACTGACTAAAAAAAGCCCCTCCCCCTATCGTCTCGCTCCTCGCACTGGAACGGCTTTCGCATTACTTCAGTGAGGTTGCGCTACTCTCAATATTCCATCGTAAAGAATATTCCATAGAGTTGGTCCCAAGACCGACCCCTGTGGCACCCCACTATTTATTTCCCTTATTTTTATTTGTTCCTCTGTTTCCAGGATTATTTCCCGGTCGGATAAGTAGGTCCTTATTAAACTGATGAGGCTTTCATCAATGCGTCTGCTTCTCAACTCTTCAAGAATGTTCTGCCAGCTTGCAGTATTGAACGCATTTCTGACATCCAACGTTATCATTGCACAAAGTCTTCGGTGTGCCCAAGAGTATTCTTCTTCCGCTGCCCTGGCAATTTTTAAAACTTCTTCTATAGCGCCCACCGCTTGTTTACCTTCAACGAATCCAAACTGTCGCTCTGATAAGCCGCCTGTTCGTCTTATTTCTTTTTTCAGCCTGATCAGGATCAGTTGTTTGTATAATTTGCCCTCTATGTCGAGCAGACATATTGGCCTGTGCGCTGAGGGATTCTCGATGGGTTTGTCCGCTTTCTTCAAGAGCAACAATTTGGCTCGTTTCCATTCCCTAGGGAATTCTGCTCGGCCAGCTAATCCATTATATACAGTGAGCATTAATTCCGGCTTGTTCAAGGACATAGCTTTAATTATTTCCGCTGGAATATGTCCAGGTCCAGGAGCCTTATTCACCTTTAATTTGGAGCATGCCATGCGTAATTCTTCTACGTTAAAATTTAGAAATGTCTCATCTCTATTGGAGTCAAAGTTTACTTCCCGATGCACTGGGAATAGGTGGTCAACAACCTTTTCCATTGTTAGCATGGGCAAGTCTTGTCTGGGTGGATAGCCAACTAGGCTCTTCATGACTATTTTGTAGCCATTCCCCCAGATATCACAGTCTACTTCATCACATATTGTTTTCCAGCATTCTCTCTTGGAGTTTTTAATACTATATTGTAGTGTTTTCTTACTCTGTTTATACTCCTCCCACCGGCGCAATGTTTCTTCTGGTGTATTCCTTCTTACGCTTCTCGTATAGTTTCGTCTCTTGCGAGTACAATCTCTACGGTTCTCAGCGATTTCCTCGTTCCACCAATACATGGGCACTCGCTTCCTTTTATCACCTCTCTTGGGCATCGTTTTATTGCAGATCTGCTTCAGTGTACGAGTGAGAGCTTCTGCTGAGGGGGCCATGTTCTGTTGTCGGGCTGTCGTAAGTTGTTGGAGTTTCTGTTTGTCCAACTTCTTAACCTGCCATCCTCCATTTCTGCTCGATCTCTCTAGTGCTCCAAGTTTTCGGTCTGATACCTCGTATACTATGTAGTTGTGGTCGCTTAGAGACTCGGTATCACTTACTTCCCAGTTTGTTATTCTATTCAGGATGTCAGTTGTAGCTAATGTCAGGTCTAGAATTGAGGAGTAGTCCCGTCTTTGAAAGGTTGGCTTATTTCCCTCATTCACCACTACTATGTCATTCTGTGCTATCCATTCTGTAACCATTTGTCCCCTTGTATCTGTTATATTCATACCCCACTGAGGGGATTTCGCGTTGAAATCGCCGACTATGATTGCTTTCTCCTTATTCAGCCTTATCAATCTCTCAACTTCGCACAAAATTTGCTCGAGGTCATCTAACTCATTATTTGGAGAAGCATAACAGTTGTACACTGTGAATTCAGGTGTTACGATGTACGAAAAACTGTGCCCCTTACCATATTTACTTACGGTGATCCTACTGTCAATAATCTTGATAGCTGTATTCACGTCTGAATCAGACCACCAGTATTTTCTATCTCTAATAGCGTTGCGGTTTGGTTCACTCATAAGAATCATGCTGGCTCCTATTTCTTTGGCCATGGCTAATGCTAGGTCATGGCACGGGCGTCTCCTGAAGGCATTAATTTGCAGAAACTTGAGCTTCATTTTTGTGCTCACTATTCTGCTCTATTAACTGGGATACCTCCTGATTTTTCCCTCCCCTATTTTTCGGACACCTTGAGTTTCCAGATTGATGCCCCTCTTTCTGACAATGTATGCAGAAGGGATTGTTAGTACAGTCCACTGCCTTATGCCCCTCCTGAGCGCACTTCAAACATAGGTTTTCTCTCTCTGGTCCTCTGCACTCTGCTTTTCTGTGTCCATATCTCCAGCATTTGAAGCACTTTGTCGCTGTTTTCCTCTCTAGTACCCTACACTGCTTCCAACCAATCTTTATTTTACCCAGGTTTGTGAGTTTGATAGCATCTGCTTCCGACAGTACCACATCTATCTATCTATCTATCTATCTATCTATCTATCTATCTATCTATCTATCTATCTATCTATCTATCTATCTATCTATCTATCTATCTATCTATCTATCTATCTATCTATCTATCTATCTATCTATCTATCTATCTATCTATCTATCTATCTATCTATCTATCTATCTATCTATCTATCTATCTATCTATCTATCTATCTATCTATCTATCTATCTATCTATCTATCTATCTATCTATCTATCTATCTATCTATCTATCTATCTATCTATCTATCTATCTATCTATCTATCTATCTATCTATCTATCTATCTATCTATCTATCTATCTATCTATCTATCTATCTATCTATCTATCTATCTATCTATCTATCTATCTATCTATCTATCTATCTATCTATCTATCTATCTATCTATCTATCTATCTATCTATCTATCTATCTATCTATCTATCTATTTATCTATCTATCTATCTATCTATCTATCTACCTATCTATCCATCTATCTATCTATCTATCTATCAATCTATCTATCTATCTATCTATCTATCTATCTATCTATCTATCTATCTATCTATCTATCTATCTATCTATCTATCTATCTATCTATCTATCTATCTATCTATCTATCTATCTATCTATCTATCTATCTATCTATCTATCTATCTATCTATCTATCTATCTATCTATCTATCTATCTATCTATCTATCTATCTATCTATCTATCTATCTATCTATCTATCTATCTATCTATCTATCTATCTATCTATCTATCTATCTATCTATCTATCTATCTATCTATCTATCTATCTATCTATCTATCTATCTATCTATCTATCTATCTATCTATCTATCTATCTATCTATCAATCTATCAATCTATCTATCTATCAATTTTTCTATCTATCTATCTATCTATCTATCTATCTATCTATCTATCTATCTATCTATCTATCTATCTATCTATCTATCTATCTATCTATCTATCTATTTGTGTTCTTTATCGTATCTCTTTTTTTGTTTTTGGGTTTTTTAAACGCCAAAAATTTTCTACAGTGAATGTTTGAAATTTGCTGAGATTTTCTTGCGTTATGCACCTTTAGAAATCAATTTAGTTTGGAACGACCTTTATACAGAAATTTTTTCTCGAGTTTCTTGCTTTAGGCAAATTTTGAATTAAGATAATTTTGAGTACTCCCTTATCTCTTCTGTTGTGTGTACTGAGGAATTATAGTTTTGCTTGTTAGCGCTTTCGTATACGCTTGATTTTGATCGTCCCTGTATGTTGAAACGAGTGAGACACGTTCTTTTTGTCACATAACAATTTATAGATTATTTTGGTGTACCGATACATATAGATAGTATTTTTTTTCGGCATACTTTTGTTTCCTCTTTACGTTGTTGACAGAACTATTTTTTTAGATAAACTTTTATGTGGTTTGCAAAAACATAGTTTATAATTTCGTACTTTCTTAGAGAAAGTGTTTCCGATTTATACTATTGAGTTCTATGTAACTACCAATTTTGGTTTATTTGAATATTCTGTGTGTGTTATCGCTAAACTTTTAGCAATTGGTTCTATCTTGGTGGGTTTCTTCTCTCCAAACTTTCCGAATGTAGAAAAGGGGGAAAAGACATGCCTTATTGTATTTCCTTTGCATTTTTTTTACGTTATGTAGTGTATTTAACGAACAAACACACGTTAAGATTTCTATCTTAAACACCCTATATCACCTTTATCACATTTAGTGATTATTTTTTGTAGATGAGGAATACAGTTATTCTCTCGTCTTATCGTTGTGATGTTAACATTTCATATTTTATTAGAGGTTACCCCTCTAATTTTTTTTTTGGGCACTTAGCGTCTCATATTTTGGTAGAGGTAACCCCTCTAATTTAAGTTTTTTGGTTATTTAATAATCTCAGTAGGGGAAGGTGGGGACCCTTCGTACGGTTTCCACATTTTATTTTTTATTTTTTCGTGATTCAATCACCTGACAGCTTGAATTTATAGTCTAACTATATGAGATTCATATAAAACCTGACAGATGATTTCATCTGATGTTTCAACCATAATTATGATTTAAACTAAATAGTGACATGTTTGCCAATGTTTCGATAAACAGCTTTGCTACAAGTTTTACACCTTTATTTGGTTATACCGTACTGAGGACGGCAAATGAGCCATATGAACAACAAGTAACAAAGAGATTAGTGGGTATTACACGCAAATAGAAAAAGGGCTACTGAAAAGAGCGGTAACCGCAGATATGCATGTTTCTGGCTCATTAGTCGTCCTCAATACGGTACAACCAAGAAAGGGTGTGAAACTTGGGAGCAAAGATGTTGAACGAAATATGAGAAAATATATTAGAATTCAACAGGATAGTCAAACGCAACATTTGTGTCATTAATATTAGAAGATCTCGAATATTCGAGACAACAACCAGCATAGACACGGAGGCGCATATAACACTCCCGTCTGAAACTTCCGACCCAGATTAATGAAATAACAACAAGATGTACGAATAGTGCGTGACATATGAACTACAAGTAACAAAGAGATTAGTGGGTATTGCACGCAAATAGAAAAAGGGGCTAATGAATTCGAGATCTTCTAATATTAATGACACTAATGTTGCGTTTGACTATCCTGTTGAATTCTGTTATATTTTCTTATGTTTCATTCAACACCTTGCTCCCAGGTTTCACACCATTTCTTGGTTGTACCGTACTGAGGACGGCTAATGAGACAGAAACATGCATGTCTGCGGTCACCACTCTTTTCAGTAGCCCCTTTTTCTATTTGCGTGCAATACCCACTAATCTCTTTGTTACTTGTTGTATATATATATATATATATATATATATATACCTATATATATTTATATACATATATATTAGACTCACTTGCAAAATTCCAATGTTATAACTTCACTAGTTCACTAGTTATTGCAGAAATCTGAAAGCACATACAAAACACGTCTCGTATTCATCAATTACTATATAACTCGTAAATATAATCGCACCCCTTTTCTCCGGGAGTAGCTGCGAATGCCGTAACCCCTTTAGGCGGCATTCGTCCTGTACTACGTGTACGATATTAAGGACAATCTACTTGTCACTTCCTATCCAGGAATTGTTAAGGTAAGTGGAAAGAAGAGAGTTGCGGTGGCATTCTCTACAGTTTATATGTTCTTAATGACTGTCTCGGAGGTGACGCTGATGTATTACAATATTTTGTCTTCAATTTAACGAATCTGCCTTTTTTTGGTACTTTAGTATTTGGTAAGCGTTAAGAAATAAGAAGAAATTGGTTGAACAAAATATTTACTTGCAAGGAAAAAATATCTTTTACAAAAATTTCCAAATCATTTTGTTGTTTCAAGTTACCTTCTGTAAAAATTAATCTAGTTTCTATTATTGTGAAATTTTTATCCAAGCATTTAATTTTCTCTAACTACTCACCAATAATGGCAGTTCTAGCTTAAAATTTCAAAAGTGCATACCTACCGTTTTCTGATGTTCCCACTTCCATTTTTTCTTGTCATTTAAAAAAATTTGATTTACGTTTCTTCATTCTATCTAAATATCTACTAAAAACCCACAAAAATATTAAATGAATCTGGGAAGTGTATGCCTCGCCCTACATACTACGTAATTGAACTGAACTCCATTGGTTGGTGTTCCACAAACATAAAAATCTCCGCATCCACCCAACGCCCCACATACTTATATGCACAAAGCCCTTCCATTCTGAAAGAGCAAAAAGAGCGAATTCACCTCACCTTCGTTTCTCAAAATGACTTTTTTAATAAAATTTCTCATAAAAGAGAGGTTAGGAAAACGGCGACAGCCAAAATGGCCATCAAAACCCTTCAGAGAAATTGATGATGAAACTTGCGAGAGACGCGTCAATTTCCACAATGTAGCTATGGCCTTTTGGGCAAAAGCAGGACTGACGGATAAATCTCGGAACTTGCCTAGTCGATAATTGTCCCTGAACGGCCTTTTCAAAAGGAACTTCGGATTTTATGAACTATTGGAACTGAATGAATTTGTGTGAGTGAAAAAATACAGTTTTTATAATACAGTATGAGAGCGAATCTTATTATTAACTAAGTATTACATTTTTTATCAAAAGCGACTATAAACGTGCAGGGTTGGGACTGTTGAATTCTTGAAACTAGATGACTGAGTACATTAACACTTTTTCTTGAACATGATAAGTAATGACGTTAAATGGTTATTCAAATTTAATTCACTCATTATTTTAACTAGTTTTCATTTAAATAAAAATATTTGAAAATTGAGGGCAGAATATACGTATTTTTTTCGATATTTACCATTGAAAATATTGCTTTCTTTTTAAATGTATCGCAATGAGAAAACTCATACTCATACTCTTTAAAGAGAATAACTACTCTAGAAGGATGTTCCTGGAAATGACATTTATTTCTCAAGAGGATAATTGTTTTAATGAAAGAACTGATATTCAGAATCTAAATTCAATTTACAGTTATTTATTTGATTAGATCAACCATGTTGAGAACATAATTTGAACTACCATCCCTTAACAGCAGGCGGAACCAGGCGATGATGAAATTTCTGTATAAAATATTAAACAATATAATTACCTCCACTGACCCATTGAAGCGTACGAGAGCACCTCTCATGTTTACTCCTGTGAGATTCAATGTGCAATTGCCGTTTGAAGCAATATTACGAATGAGAAATAATTTTAATGCTACTCATGATATTGATTGGTCTCTCTCAAACAGAAAATTTAGAAACTTACTCATTGATTACCTTATGAATGTAGGTGTATAAAATAATAATTTATATGGAATGAACTTTTGGTATTTGAACCGCTGTCTTTGTATTGAGGCCCGATTTATTATAAATTTTCTTTGTTTTGGCCATGTCAAGTAATTAGTTTATTATGTTTATTTTTACAGATAAAAACTATCCATGTAATAAGGTCGAAAAACCTGTATGGATTTTGATACAATGAATAAATGATGTGGTTGTAATAACTCTTAAAGCTCTATCATCCTGCAAAGTTTAACCGAAATCGTTAGAGCCGTTACAATATATAGAGTAACTTCCCATGTTTTGATTTACATGCCGTAGACAGTTTGTATCGGGCTTTCGGGCTTTTTCGGTGTGGTGGTTTTTGTGGGGGTGTACTTGCGTCACTCGGCAACTACCGTTGCCTATCATAGAAGTAATCGAAGTCGCACGTTTGAAGGAACCCTTAATTCTTTCCGTCGCCTTGTCGTACATATAAAAAATGAACCAGATATGACAAAATTAAATTTTCAACAAAACATAACTAACGAGTCTTTTCTCGATTTAATTATTGTAAATCTATCCAGTAACGAGGAGAGTTGCTCATTACGATGAAGTCAGGACGACACAGGGTCATCAACTTTATTTTTCATAAACGAATACATAGGGATTTGTTGCCATGCCACCTGGGATTCGAGAGGATCAAAGGATGATCGATATTTGGGAACTGTGGAAAGGTTAGGGATTATAAGTAATTAAGAATTTAGATTTACCAGCGACGACACAAACTCGAGTGAGAGACGGATTGAAAAACGAGGTTGGGTGGAAGAAATATGTTAATGTAAACGTTTTGTACGTCTATACGAGGTACAGTGTTAAGGTTTTCATAATTTTATCCGGAACATGATTGTAAACTAGTTTTTCAGCATGATGGATTTTATCACAAATAACTCACAAAGTTTTTATATAACACAAAATGCAAATTCATTGGGAGCGACATTTGATAATGGTGGGTCATGTTGTGTGATGATAGGAAGAGGCGGTTTCCTGATAGAATTCAATTTTTTACTGTCATCTCCGATGTTCAATGAATGTGGTCTTATTTTGATTCACAGATAACTCACAGAGTTTTTATATAACACAAAATGCAAATTCATTGGGAGCGACATTTCATAATGGTGGGTCATGTTGTGTGATGATAGGAAGAGGCGGTTTCCTGATAGAATTCAATGTTCAATGTCCGATGTTCAATAAATGTGGTCTTTTTTTAATTCGATAGTTGCTCATATGAGCCTGGAGATTTGTGAACGGACTGGGCCGATGGTTTTTATTTTGTCAAAAGCTATGGAATGGCCGGTTTGAATCCCGATTGCTAACTGATAGTTACCGCTGGCATGCTCGAAAATGGATGTGCA
Organism: Galeruca laticollis; assembly: GCA_963921935.1. NCBI lineage: Eukaryota > Metazoa > Arthropoda > Insecta > Coleoptera > Chrysomelidae > Galeruca > Galeruca laticollis. The sequence goes on from OY998175.1 coordinate 69,310,814, forward strand.
TGGAAGTTTTTTCGATGCAGGAGCGGAGGGCAAGAAGAATAAGGGATGTCATAATCGCCGTGGTTTTCGTTGAGTATTTTGTTCTTAGTTGATCTAATGTGATGGGAAAGTCTCTGCTCGGTTTTAAAAACGTTTTTGTATTTGAGCGGTTCTGAAAATTCGGTTGTTTTTGTCGGATACGCCTTTAATGTAAGGTAGAAAATATGTAAAAGTTCTACCGATATAAATTTCTCACTGATTCTCCGATGAAATGAAAATAATTTTGATTTAAACATACTTTTAATAAAGTAATGATATCAGAGTGAATTATAGGATTAACATTATTGTACGTGAGCAAGTTATCAACTGGAGCTATAGTTTATTAAGAAAATATACTAGAGTATAGATTTGTTACATCGAACGAAATGAATTTACAATTATGAGGTAGTTTTATGTCGCATTGACTTCAGCATCCATTTTCTCCCAAATTTCATTTTTTTCTCATTGAATACACGATATGTTTTTTTGGTTTTCATTAATGTGCTTATATTTCCTACATATATTAGCAATTAACAATTTTTATTGTCCAGAGAAACTTATGCAGCGCTGTCTCGTTCAGAAACAAGCTATGGAAATTTGTGTAAAAATACAGTTTGTGATCCTTAATATTACAATATTTTTTTGAGATTGATTGAAAAATGCGTATTTTACAGGGGTAGTTCTATTTTAAATGGGTTACACTGTATATGGAACCAACTGCTTCCAAATAATTTCACAGTATAATGAAAATATGATCAACATTAAAAAAAATTGACGTGTTTCGAAATAAAATTATTATCGTCATTCATTATATTCTGGAATTATTTTGAAACAGTTTCATTCACAACAGTAATTGGGAATAAATATGAAGACGTAAAAATACCTATAAAAGAGACTGAAATAGGATGGATTAGTAAATCCCAGAGGAAAGGAACAAAATAATAGAGATAGGAATTTACATGCATGAAATAATACGTTCATTTGTAGAAAATAACAGAACTCAATATATTGAAGTCGATACAAAGATCAATATTAAATAAAAAAGGAATGAGTAAGAAGATTTATGATTGAAGTAATAATATTTTGATATAAATCGATGTAGGCAATATCTGGTGAATAGAACGATTCTCAAACTGATGTAAATAACTTATTATAAACAAAACATCTTAGCATGTGGGACGGCTACATTCATTATCTATTACCTAACGTCAATCGCCTTTTCCTTGAATTGATCTAATTTTTATGGACTTTTCAAATGCCGAAACGATCCATTATTGATATTGGATAATAGAGTTTATTCCCAAGGAATGAATCAATTGGAGAAAACAAATGAGAACTTTGCAGAACTCTACACTTTTGAATAGGTGTGAGATTTTCATACTTCTGAAACTTTTCAAATTCCTTAGAAAATCTATCCTATTTATGAGCGAACAAATGGGAACAATGAAAACAAAGTTTATGATTCTGCCCGTGGATCAAGTCTTGAAACGAGAAAATCATCTTAAATTCCTTAATTTATTTAATCGAACGTGAGGCTGAGATTGTATTTCACTCTCTCGAGTAATCGAGTGGATAATTTAGATTTACTAACAAGAAAATTCATTGAGCAATTACTCTTCTTTCTGTTTCTTTTCGGAAATGTCGATTTTATAACAAGAAAAGTGTATGGGGCTTGATTTGTGTGAAGTGACTGTTACTGAAAAAATCTATTCAGATTTTGAGATAATTTAAGAAATTTTACGTTTTATTTACAGAAACAAATTAATGATTGTAATTATTAATTTTTTTATTTGAAAAACGGCGGGGATGCAATGTGACATGGTAAGTATCAATCAATCAGATATAAACGTATTTGCAGGGGAAATATTTTGTCCGTATTCTGTTTTTGTTTTGTTAAATACTAGATTTTTGGAAATATACTTAAAATGAAAATGTTAACGAAAGGTGGTAATATTATTCAACTGGTTCGTCAGAATGACAGATGATATTGATTTATCGAAACAATTGTCAATTTTTTAGAATTTTCAATAACTTGTATTATATTGTGGAATTAACTAGAGACCTTGAGTTTCATTTAAAAACACTAAAAAGATTAAGGTTTGGACCAGAGGACGACATGGCTCTTCTCAAAGAGTTTATTAATTTAAACCCGTTGGAAGACCCCGAAAAACAATCCAATCCAACATACACGTCATTACTAGAAAAAAGTTTTTAATAAGAACTCTAAAAGATCATTTGTTCCGTTTATTAGAAATGTGGTTGAAAAGAGACAAAGGAAACCAAATAATGTAGGTATACAAAAATTTCCATGAATAATTATTGTAAACTTATATTACTATTATTCATTCTCATATACCTATTAATTTCACTTTTCCGCCCAACCTATCTAATATGCGAGAATAGCTATTTGTGTATTAAGAGCGGAAAGTGATACTTTGCCGCTTGAGGCAGAGGGTTGCCCGCCCGACGCGTAGCGGAGCACGGGCAATCTGCCGAAAGCGGCAACGCACTTTCTGCTCGAATTGCACACAAGATTTTTTCTACGATCACCTTATTTTTAAACAAATAATTAAAAAAAAACACGAAAAATGCTTTTACTGCGTCCCAAAGCTCTTCGTGTTCTAAATAAAACTGTACCGCGCATTTCCACGTACCATAGTTCTCGTGCCCTTCTAGATGGTCGATCAGCGGAAGCTGGCTCATGATACCACTTATTAACACAAAAATTAAACAAATTACAAACTCCAGAAGCTTCAATGGTGTTTCACGCGTGTCCTGTGTCCATAACCTCTTGCAATTTGATGTTTTGAGTCAAGGTTTCGAGAAGAAAATTAACCTAATCTATCAAAAACGGCGTAAAAGCAACTAATGACAATTTAAAACTCACAAAAGTCGTGAACGACATTAAGATGACATTTACAAGGTTAAACAAATTGAGGTTCGAAAAATATTGGAAGTAATTAGTTATACAATTTGAATATTTTTAAATATTATCTACAACTATAAACATAGGTGTTTTGGATGATTTATAAGATAGAAAATAATAATTGAAGTGACGTCTGAATCGGTCTAATCTGTAAGGTCTTATAACACTGCGCCGTCGCGCTCGAAAAATCGCGCGTGTGTGAAAGACCAGTTATCCACGAATACTTTACGCTATTTCCGTCCTCGATGCCCAGCCAAGCTTCATTTCATAAAAGTCCGTCCTCGATGCCCAGCCATGTTTCATTTCATAAAAGTGCATCCTCGATGCCCAGCCACCTAAGTAGTATTCATTTTTATTAAAAATGTATATGGATTGATTCCCTCGGGGATTAAATGGGTCCCATCCGCGGGATTAAATGGGCCACTTTAGTCGCTTAGTGTATAATGTACTATTAATATACCTATTATTCACTAACTTTCTTTAGTTTATTGCAAATGAAAACATGCGAGCGGAAAAGTACGCTCTAGAGCGGAAATAATGACAAATTATGACATATCACGGAAAACATCAACTTTGCGGTTAGATTTGAGTGTGCAAAAGCCTACTTTGGGTAGTGATCGTAGGAAAAAGTATTGGTTTACCCACAAAAAAGTCGGAATTTTGAAAAAAAATTTTGAGTTATTTTTACGTTTTTCATCAAGAACAACACGAGAAAATGGTTTTTAGAAAAAAAATCCTGTGTGTATGTCGTCGTCGTCGTCGTCGTCGGCCACTTTTCGTTACATGTCTTGTTAGCACGATACAGCGTCCGGAGTGCAACAAATCACCAATTTTATAATTGAATATTATTAAGGAGATCTCACAGATGAACCCTATTGATTCTCAGCTCGCAATAGCCAGTACAACGGATGTTATGGTACTTGAAGTACGACATTTTTATAATTTTTTGAAAAATGTCAGATTGTTAGCACGATACAGCCTACGGAGTGCAAAAAGTCACCAATTTTATGATTGAATATTATCCAGAACATATCACAGATGAACCCTATCGATTTTCAGCTCACCACAGCCAGTACAACAGGTGCTATAGTACTTTAAGTACAACATTTTTGTAATTTTTGGAGAAATTTCAGTTTGTTAGCACAATACAGCCTCCAGAGTATATACAAATAACCAATTTTATGATTGGATATTATTCAGGGCGTCTCAAAGTTAAACTCTAGTGAGATTCAGCTGACTAAAAACAGTACAACGAGTGCTATGGTACTTGAGGTACCAAATTTTTGTCATTTTTTGAGAATTTTCAGTTTGTTAGCACGATACAGCCTCCAGCGTGTATACAAGTGACCCATTTTATGATTGAATATTGTTCAGGGCATCCTATAGATTAATCTTATTGGTTTTTAGTTCACCGGAGCTAGTACAACGGGTGTTATGGTACCTGAAGTGCCACATTTTCGTCCTTTTTGGAGAAATTTCGGGTTTAGTACGATACAGCCTCCGAAGTGTATACAAGTGGCCAATTTTAAAATTGGATATTTTTCAAGGCGTCTCACAGATGTACCCTATTGATTTTCAGCTATATATGTTTTTCTGTTAACTAATATAAGAGTTACAGTTTTAATGAACATATATATTTCATATTAAAATCTAAACAGGTTCAAATTGTACAGAACAAAATCGCTAAATCCTATAATTTCTAATTCCACTTCCATATACAAACAACAACCTCAGTACATCGAAAAATTCGTCATGTCCCCAAGGGAGACGAATACAAAATAAAATATGTTGATGCCCGATAAAGAGATTAGCTAATTAAATATACGAATAATGAGGCTAACAAAGGAATTAAAGTGGATAAAACGTCTAAACTATAAATTAAACTTCTTTGTCATAATAATGTTTTGTTTAGAGAGCAGCGCATTTCTATCGATATTTATTTTTTGTTTTGTTTGTTTATCTATATTCTTCTGACACAATATTCACATGTCGGTTTTATTTCCAGCTTCTTTACATGCTTCGTCTTTTTCTAGTATCGTTTACAATTTCTAGCTACTGTACTACTGATCTGTCAGATTTTGTACTTGATCTGTTCCAATTTTCAAACAATCTTTTTTTAACATTGATTGCCATTTTACAATCCGCTCCATCACAAGAGTATTTAGTAAAAGAGTTGAATGTTTCCGAGATTGGAAATGAGATGCCCACTGGCATTTTCACTTATAGTCCACTTATCATAGTTAGTGTTGTTGGAGAAGGTTTTCTGGTTAGTTTTTATTTAATCTTCAGTTGGTCTGTTCATACACACATTTTGTATTAGGTTGTGACCAGTTAATCACATCTGGTAATCGGTGGAAACTGTTCTTTTTACTTCTGTGACATACGAGATTTGAAGGTAATCATGGAGAGTTCAGTTGCTATTGTATCAGGGAGCATTTACAATGGATCGGCAGTGTTTTTGACTGAAATCAGTAGCGAGTACAGCGAGTCCTATAAATACAGATATACTGCATTTTTGGTTACTTTTGGGGAAATTTCGGTTTGTTAACACGATACATTCCCCGAAGTGTATACGAGTAACAATTTTATGATAGAATATTAATGAAGGCTTCTCACACATGCGGAAAAGTTAGTTTTATTCTTTAAAACCGTTTATTTTATGTGTAGGTCTGGAGGGCAAGAAATATTTTGTGGAAGAGACCAGCTTCTACAAGAAGTAAGCGATCTTTGTAATAATGCAAATGTTAAGCCTATTACAAAAAAACGAAAAATTAGCGAAGAAAAACAAATTCAGGAACTAGGAATATCAGCAAGAAATGAGTGTACTAGAACTCTGAGTTTGAAGCAAAATAATGTTGGTACTGAGCCTGAAAATAATGAGAATGCCCCTTCTTCATCTTGTGATCATGATTATTACTGTAAGTGCAACAGTAGACTGCAGATTTAAAACTGATTCTTATTTTCATCTTTTTCAACCAGCAAAATTTCTTATGAAGAATTACTATTAACCAATATACTGTTCCAGTCCTATGGGATTTATGCCGTTTGGCTCCTATATATGGTAGTATGGCAGTTTGTCGATAATACTCCCACTTCATACATGGCCTCAATATCTTGTAAAAGAAGCTTTTGATTATTTCTAAAATCCAAAAATGCATAATTTGAAATGGTTTTCTGAAAACCCCTCTTAACGGTTAATCTAAGACTTTTCATGGCATTATTAAATTGTACTTGATAAGGTTCCATGTTAGCTCTATTGCCATAGAGAGCCCAAAGTAAATCCCTCATCCCATAGGCTGGGTCACCGTAAATTATAAATTGTTTCCCATCTGGGAAAACTGCTACTCTTTCCAGTTCAGTGTATAAATTTGATTCAGTGAACATTGCAGCATCGTGTCTTCTGCCTGGCCAACCTCCCTTCAAGCTAGCAATGATTCCGTCTGGACATAAAAGAGATTGAAATTCTACGCAGTGAAATCTTTTGTGTCGTAAATAATAGCTCTCCTGTTCTAAAGATAGCCTGCAAATAACCCTAGCAGTGCCATCAATGAAACCCCAACAATTGGGCATAGGTGCTCCTTTATCCTGAATAGCCTAAAACAATTAAAAACAAATGCGTTAATAGAAAGAATATATTAGGCTTTTTATATTACTTACTAGACCATATATTCCTAACCTTTGCCGATTTAACCATGTTAACTGTGGAAGGTGTGTTAATAGATGTCCATGATTTTGTATTAATATGTCTGTGATTCTGCTTATTATAAGTGATATTGCTTGAGGGGAATATCCAAATTATTGTCGTGAATCCCTTAATCTATTAGGATATGTAAGTCTTCTTAATAGCATGCAAAGCGCAGTAATACCTGCAATCAAATAGGAATATATTTAGGTATTTTGGATACATTACCTATAGTTGAATTATGATATTTGATGAAAAATAAACTTACCTGTCACTTTATTTTTATTGTATATTCGTACCAACTCTGGGATCTGAAGAGCGTGGTACAATCTATAAATATCATCTTTCTCAAACCTAAACAAAAATATACAGTTTTCCTCTGGTAGCTCATCTAAAGTAAAACGCTGTTGTTGGGCACCACCATCTTGTTCATCCCTCAAATTATGCATCAAAATAGCAGCTTCAATGTCTTGATCATTTCCACCACCAATAAATATCGCTTCAAGATCTTGATCCATTGCAGAGATTCTAGTGGAAGTTAAGAAAAAATAATTGTAGATAAAATGAATCTATAGATACACTACTAGGTACCTCAAAAAATAAATGTTCATATTATATTTGAACAATGATACAAAAATATCGGATATAGCTAAGGCAAACACACAAATTTAATTAACAACTTATAAGCACGAACCTAGTATACAATAACCAACAGTAACAATGAAGCAAGGTTATCTACGGACTATGCAATAAAGCTAGGTTAAGTCACATTATCGAATAGCGCATAGCGCGGATAAAGCGTCGCTTCCGATAACTCTTAAATAAAATTGAAATACCGCTTGACGTAAAACCAATAACGTTCACATGCGCAATTCATTTCACCGATATCTCTAATATACCATATATCACGCTAATCAACAAAAAAATCAAACTACTTATATAATAGACATTCCCATACCCGATGGTGACAATATTCACTTGAAAGAGAGAGAGAGAGAGAGAGAGAGAGAGAGAGAGAGAGAGAGAGAGAGAGAAAATTGACAACTACTCACCTCTGGCGCTAGAATTAAAACAAATATGGAATCAAGAAAAAATCAGAATCCACCATTTATTACGTTCCCCACGGGAGTAACATCTCAATTTTTTTTAAAGAATCTCCACAAGCTAGAACTCTCCCAGAACATACACCACACAAAAGGCAGTAATTTTGAAGACCTGCCACCTAGTATGAAGTTTCTGAATATAGACATATAAACGGACGAAGAAAAACATGAACGGACACAAACCGATTCTCTCCTAGATACTTGGTTTTTAACACGTAAACAAGAGAAAACATCCCAGGAATACCCTGAGGAAACTAAATAATAATAATAAATGCTTTATTGGTAATCTACAATACCATCAATCATACATCCCATTATTGCAAAAGATTATGGTTTCATTGAATTCTAAATATATTACATCTCCTATTGAAAACATGAATTGGTTATATTCTTGATCATAATTCGACTTGGAAATTACTTGTACTAACAAATCTCTAAAGTAGAGTTACCATTCATTCAGGTTTCAAGAGGCTCACAAACTTTTATGTATTTTGTTCTTTCCGTGGACTTTTCGAAGTAGTCTGTGTTTAGATATGCTGCTTTAGCAACATATTGAAATTACGTATGTTAGTGTTTTAAATGAAACTCAACGTTTCTAGCTAATTCCACAATATAATGAAAAATATTAAAAATACTAAAAAATTGACAATTGTTTCGATAACGGAATATCATCAATTTTTTAGAATTTTTAGTATTTTTTATTATATTGTGGAATTAGCTAGAAACGTTGAGTTTCATTTAAAACACTAATATGAGTAGATTCCACGAAGTAAGGGTCGAGACAGTTAATTTAATGACGTATGTCTTATTTTGAAGGCTTACAATGTTTTCTTTTCGGAGGTTTGGTTAAGATTGATCTCCATGAAGGGGGATTTGGAATGCCACTTGTATATAGCAGATAGTGGTTTCAATAAACTACTCGTGGAACGCTTATATATTTAAATTCGAAGTAATCTTCCTCCTGTCTGATTATAAAATGTCAGTCTCTTTTCATTAATTTGATTAACGACTTAATTTAAGATCTTAATTTTTCTATAGATACTTCCATGTTCTACTGTGGACGTCTGCTCACTAATTGCAGAAATATTTTCTCTTAGTGACAAACTTATATTTTCAGCGATATCGATATTCAGATGCATCTATTGGCAACTTGACAGTTTGTGATCTGATTGAATTGACTTTAAATCGTGAATATCGCTATACTGATTTTTCAATGTATATAATAGATACAGTAGAAACGCTTTTCCATCACGTGACTGATACTGTTATTAGAAGAAGACATTATTAACATAGTATGGGTTGAATAATATCGTCAACTAAGTCACGTGATGGAAAAGCTTCAAGATTCTTGTTGATGTGCCCAAGTTTCGATTTCAACTTCAAAAATATATACACTGCGTATCTGGGACCCTACGGTTTTGTCAAAACAGAAATTCTCTCTCCATTTATTAACTCCCCACAGAATTGAGTGAACTATATTACCAAACTTATTGATTCATGATTCCTGAGGAGTTTCTGTGGCCCACTAATTAACTAATGAATAAAAAAGACCCAGACGACGAAGTTACTATCCAGAACCTTGGAAACTAATTTCTTTGAAAGCGTTATTGGACAGGAGAGTAGCTGAATACTTGATTATTAATTTTCAATTGAAAACAATATGTTTGAAATTTACCTAGTTTTGATTCTATGATAATACGATCAATAGATCGGTTCTTTTTTCAAGAGCTTGTAACTTTTAAATTTATTTTAAGAATCACAAGATTGCATCGTGTGAAGATACTTTTTGACAAGTAACAAATTCACATTAAATGTGTGGGTGTTTCCTAATTCTTCTTTTGCTTAGCCAAACAAGATTCCAATATGCCTTGTTTATTCTGAAATATTAATAATGCCATCCGTGTATCTATTCTGTAGCCTACTTTGTTTATTTTACTGCCTATAACTCTTTCATAATTTCAAGTTATTTTTCTGTATTTGCTCATCTCGTATTGATCAAATACTCGTTCCATTTTCTTCGTGCTAATGCCTGACACTTGCAAATCCTTTGTAACTGTGAACATTGCTTGGATGATAATTCTATTAGCAGATTCCATAAGATTTGAGGTGATAGAACTGAATTTGAAGGAGAAAGAGATCTGACAGATTGAATGAGACTTTGGCCGGAATCGCCCGAAATATTGAGTAAACAAGTTGGAGAACAATGATATGGAGTGAACGAAAAAAATAACTTCTCACATACTCGAATAAACAACACAGAAGCGTTTCGAAGGGACGAAATTTAGTTACGCATCACTTCAATCAGGTGGGAGGTAGTTTAGAGTGATTGAAGATAATTCATATTTAGTCGGTTAAGAATATTTTTTTGAACAAGCTTCTGATTCGGCTAACTCGCCCGCTACAGCCGCTATCCGTTCTGATCACAATTAATAAAAGCAGACCCACATCTTGGACTACATAAAATAGCAATTGAATATTTTCTAAGCACTGAAAAAAAAAGGAAAAGATATATTAAATACTCAACTTACCAGCGAACATAAAGAGATATTACCACAGTGGAATTTATAATAATTAAAAATGGTTGTCACGAACCGGCAAATAATGAATTTTAATAATAACTTCGGCTACCATGAGATGTCGATTAAATACTCAAAATTCAGAAAAGGAACTAGTTTTTTAAATTTCGATACATTCTTCTTCTTCAAGTGGTACTTTTATTGTATAAACCTGCTACTTCTCTAACCTTTTCCTTACGATTTTCTTTCATCCAATTCATCGAATGGACGAATTTTAAAAATCATAATCATTCATCATCAACGCTATCTCCGCCTTCGGCCAAATTAATAATAATATTATCTACAGCAGTATCTGAAAGTGGTTCATTGTTAATAAATTATTCTCCAATATTTTTAACATGGTCACATCTAACTTTCCAATCATTTGCAAAGAATGTGGCAAACCATTCTTTAACCTTTGTAAAATTGAAGGTAGCATTTTGTTTGGCCACATATTCTTTAAAGTTGCGCCCAAACACTTTCGATCGGATTTAAGTTCGGGTGATAAGGGAATAGCCTTGAAGCTTGTAATCCATGTCGAATAAACAATTCATCAATTTATGTTGTGGATTTTTTCTCTCTAATATCCGTCGTTTTGGATTACAAATTTGCATATTTGACAAAATAAAATCTTTCTTACGTTTAAAATTCATTTTCCAATAATTATCTGTGGTAGTTCCATTGAAAAATGTTCAGTATATATATACACATATTTATAAGAATTCACTGGTTTTGGACTTATGTCATCACGCTCAACGCTTGTAGTAACATACGGCAAACACACTCAGCGAAGTTTCTTAACGATATTTTTTTCCATTCACTATGATTACTTGCTTTCCACCTGCGCAACTTTTTTTGTTTCAGCAAGCAATGGTTTGTCGGATATCAGTACACCTGACGAAGTTGGATTCACCTGAACATTCGACAGTATTTGAATTTTTGGCGAGGATGTCGGAAGCATTTCAATATCTGGTAGCACTATAGGTTCTATCACACAATTTGAGTCGCTTTCTGGTGGCTGCACTGTACGTTCTTCGATATCTGGGGTCACGTTTCTTAAAACAGTGTAACAAGGAATATCACCCGTTTCATTTTGAACGTCTACATCAAGCCGTTTTACAACAGGAATCGGATCCTCGTCGGAAAACTCAGACCCAAATTAGATATATTTTTCTACCACATTAAAAAATTACACCAAAAAAATTAAATTTACATTAGAAGTTGAAGAAAATAGCTCAATCAATTTACTTGATTTAAAACTTCAAAAAGTTAATAATGTACTTGATTATTCAATTTACCGAAAACCAACACACACTGATGTGACTATTCCATATAGTTCCAATCACCCCATGTCACATAAACTAGCGGCATATAATTCAATGATACATAGAACCTTTTCAGTTCCTATGAACAAATGTAATTTTAATAGAGAGATTAATACAATTAAACAAATAGCAACATCCAACGGTCATCTATTACACATGATAAATAAATTAGTTAATAAAAAAGAGGAAAAAGTGGCAATACAACTAATATTTCCTAAACAAACTAAAGAAATAAAAACTTATAAAACCATCACATATTTCTAATAATATATCAAAGATAATATCTCTAGTAACGAATACAACAATTTCTTTTAAATCAGAAAGTAACGTAAGTATAAAATTGTTAAATGTAAAAACAAAAATATCACCATTGAAGAAATCAGGCATATATAAACTTAAATGTCCAAAATATAAAGCTGTCTATTTGGGTCAGACCCTTAGAAATTTTGAAATCCAATACAGTGAACACTTACGAGCATACATAATAAAACAACAAGATAAATCCCACTACGCAAAACATCTACTTGACACCAATCATTCATTGACACCTAACACAGAACTAGAAATACTATATATTTGTGATAAGAAACAAGAGCTGGATTTCCTTGAAGAATTGGAAATTAGAAGACACTTAAGAAACCCACAATATGAAGTCGTCAATGAACAGATAAATCTAGGGAGTTCTCCACTTTTAAACTGTCTTCTTAAGTGATAATTGTAAAGATCAGCAGATATAGTTTTCCTGGTTTTCTATATCATGGCACAGTTATACTGATCCTAATTGGGAAAAATGATATACAAGATATCCCCATAGGGCTAACAATATCTAAGCTTTAATGTTTGTAATATCATATCTCCTTCTTTTTTCTATTAACATATATTAAGTCAATCACAAGGCATCAAATGAAATGTAACTTCTGTCATTCTGACGATGATATTTAATATCGAAACAATTGTCAATTTTTTAGAATTTTCAACATTTTTTCAATATATTGTGGAATTAGCTAGAAACAATAAGTTTCATTAAAAACACTTAAATTGTGCTATCAGGCAAATCCCGACAAAAGCGTTTGTTCGGTTGTCGCTGTACATATTTCGTTATATTTGAAATAACGGTTATCAACAAAATTCCACCAAAATGAATCGTCGGGTTTCAGCTGTATAATTAGTGGTACAATTCCTTTTCAAAGTAATTTGTTGGGTATAACCTGTGAAGAATTTGCACAGACTGCAATTGTTGGAATATAAATTTTATCATGAACTTGGTATCAAATTGTGTTGCAGTTGGTGGGTTTTGTCAGAAGGAAAGGAGTAGAAAAGTGCATATGAATATACATATTACTCTATTTTGATGTTCGTGTCGGTTGTTGAGTTTTTGGCAGTAAGCCGACGATGTCAATCTGTGGAGTTCTCCACTTTTAAACTGTCTTCGTAGTAATTCTAATGATCAGCAGATATAGTTTTCCTGGTTTCCTATATAACTTCACAGTTATACTAATCTTGAATGGGAGAAATATATTCAGGTTATCCCCATATATATTAAGTCAATGACAAGGTAGGTCTAGCCAAAAATAATCAGGTAGGCATCACATGAAATGTAACTTCTATCTTTCTGACGATGATATTTAGTAATATCGAAACAATTGTCAATGTTTTAGAATTTTTATCATGTTTCCATTATATTGAGGAACAGTTAATTTCATTTAAAAAAGTAATACAGTAAGGGTAGAAAGAGTAAATTTCATTTTATTTAATATTGAGAAAAAATTATGCAAAATGTTTCATGTTCATAATACGTACAAAAGAATTCACGTCAAAAACAGCCGCTTATTATAAAATTGAAATCGAAGCCTGATTTGCATTTTTCCTCAATTTAATCTGTTCCAATTCGTCGTGAACAGTTTCAATTATTTTAATAATCGATTTACGATTAAAATTAAATTACAAACATCAATTACAGTATAATACATGCATTTTATTCGCAAATTTAAATATATATTGAAATCGGAAAATAATGTATGACTAGATATTTTCATCAAAAGTGAGCAGGTTAACTTAATAAATTATATTTAAGAAATTGCAAATGGAGTTAAAAACCTGATAAGAACATTTTCATTTTACAAGGCATTGGACAAATCCACTTTTTGAAAAGTCTTTTATTTTAGAAAACTGAATTTTCGAATCTATTAGGTAACCATTTTTCTCCATAATAAGAAACTTTACAATGCATACAGTGTTTTTACTACAACCAAAATATTTACATAGCGAAGAATTAAAATGGAAACTGATTAATTGGTTACGAATAAATTGATGATTTATTTCATTATGTGATACTTGTTATTTTTCATTAAAGTGGTTTTGTGTTGAAAATATTTAGCTTTTATTAGTTTCTTCATAGTTTCTATGAAATATTTCAAATTAAACAAATGAAAAAAAGGACATTCGAGGACGTCCAGGAGATGTACTTCATATATCCCAGGGATGTCCCTGAGATAGTCCCTAGGGTGGCCCTTTGATGTCCTTCGTCGGGACTTGGTACATCCCTGGGACGTACCAAAAGGACATCCCTTGTGTGTCCTTTTTGGTGGAAAGTAGATGTCCCTAGGATGTCCCTTGTATGTACCATGTCCTGATAAAGAATATCCCAGGGACGTCCTAGTAGGGAATAAAGGATGGGATATACAGGGGATGTGTTGTTTGGAAATTCACCAATTTCATATTTGGATACTGTTCAGGGCGTCTCACAAATGAACCCTATTGTTTTTCAGCTCATCAGAGCCAGTATAACAGTTCCTATAAATTGAGATATACCATCTTTGGTTATTTTTGGAGAAATTGCTGTTTGTTAACACTAGATAGTCCCTGGAGTGTATACAAGTGACAAATTTTATGATTGTATATTGTTTAGAACGTCTCACAAGTAAACCCTATTGATTTTCAGCTCACCAGAGCCAGTACGGCGGCTGCTATAAATACAGATACACCGCATTTTTGGAGATTCTTGGAGAAATTTCCGTTTGTTACCACAATACCTACGGCCTCCGTAACGTAAAAGTTAGTTTTAATCCAAAAAACCGTTTATTTTTTCATGGACAACTACTGATTCGATAAATATGTTGTAAGGTGGATAACGGAAAAACTGGATTACTGTTAGATAAGAAAAAAACAACTAATGTTTACTAAATTTAACATTCAATTGATAATGTTATGAAATTGATTAATAGTCAAAAAAAGATCAACTTGTTTTTTGTTTATAATAAAAATTAACATATATTTTTTATAAAAGAAGCTGGCGAAGAAACATTAATTATATATAAATTGAAAATGTGCATACTGCCAATTAACAAATAAATATATCTAAATGGCCTGGTAAAACGTGCCATATTCTGCAATGCCACATCCAAGAGAGTTTTCCTACACCTTCAAGGATTATAAGAAGACTACATTGGACATTCTTAAAGAAAAAAATAAACAACAATTTCTAATTGTCTTATAACGAAATTGTAATAGAACATTCATTATGTGTATTGTATGAATAGCCCTGATGATGAACCTAAATAAAGGATTCGAAACGTTGGAAAAAGAAAAGCTTTTGAAGTTCTAGTTTTTATAAAAGAAGTTGGCGAAGAACCATTAATTATATCTACATTGGAAATTTTCATACTGCCAATTAACCAATGAATATATAAAAATTAACATTTAGTAGAAAACATTTCAGTAATGGAATTACGTGAAATTTTGAAAGTAAGCCCATTCGTATCTATTGTACTATTTCTCAGACAATAATACCAATAATAAGGGGTGATAATTCAAACCGAATCCTATTATTGCCTTCAACAGAAATGCATGAATAAACATTAATTGGAAAAAAATACAAAAAAGAAACGGTACTCAGTGTGTTTATGAACGAAATCTATCGTAGCTAAATATTCTTTGGAAGGAAATTCATTGTATTTAATCCTGCGTGGGTCGCACGCGATCTCGCAGATGTATGAGAAATGCGTTTTACAATTACGTCTTTGAATACCCGAATTTTAAGGTTTGTTCCAACCTGCGTCAGAAACAGTTTCTAACAGTCAGGATTCTGCGCACTAACTCTAATGTGTTCCAACCTGAGTTTCTGATAGTGGGTAAACGATTAGTTTTCTGTTCCAACTGATTTTCAAACCTGTTTGTAAAAAATCAGAACGGTTTGTGGATTATTCTCTAGCAATTTGTTTGAGGTATGCGCATGACTGTTTCTTTAAAAATATAACCTTTAACCCCGTACCTGCTATAGTGCTAGATAGTAAACAGCTTATAAATCCCCGACTGAAAATCTGATTCTGTTTGAGTATTTTGAAATATGAGCAACGAAAATTTTAGTGAGATTAGTCACATAATATCGTCGATGAAAAGTAGTGATGATAAAAATTTAAAATTGCTACAAAACCAGCAGATAATTAAAAACCAAAATTATTTAGGTAGGTATGGTGCTATTACTTTTCCGCCCAACCTTTCTATATGCGAGAAAAGTATTGGTTTACCCCAAAAAAGTTGGAATTTTGAAATTTTTTTTGAGTTATTTTTACGTTTTCTATCAACAACAACACGAAAAAACGGTTTTTAGAAAAAAAATCCTGTGTGTATGTCGTCGTCGTTGTCGTCGGCCACTTTTCCTTACATGTCTTGTTAGCACGATACAGTCTCCGGAGTGCAATAAGTCAGCAATTTTATGATTGAATATTGTTAAGGATATGTCACAGATGATCCCTATTGATTTTCAGCTCACCAGAGCCAGTACAACGGGTGCTATGGTAGTTGAAGTACGATATTTTGTCATTTTTTGAGAAATATCAGTTTGTTAGCATGTTACAGCCTCCGGTGTTCAACAAGTCACCAATTTTATGATTGAATATTATTCAGGGCATCTCACTATTGATTTTCAGCTGATCAGAGCCAATACAACAGGTGTTACAGTACTTTAAGTACGATATTTTTGTCTTTTTTGGATAAGTTTCAGTTTGTTAGCACGATACAGCCTCCGGAGTATATACAAGTGACCAATTTTATGATTGGATACTATTAAGGGCGTCTTAAAGGTGAACTCTATGGATATTCATGTCATTTTTGGAGAAATTTAATTTTGTTAGCACGATGCAGCCTCCGGAGTGCAACAAATCAGCAATTTTACAATTGAATATTCTTTAGTATATCTTACTCTATTCATTTTCAGCTCACTAGAGCCAGTACCATGGGTGCTATGGTACTTGAAGTACCAAATTTTGGTCATTTTTGGAGCATTTCCATTTTGTTAGCAGGATACAGCCTCTATAGTATCTACAAGTGACCAATTTTATGATTGGATACTATTAAGGGCGTCTTAAAGGTGAACTCTATGGATATTCAGCTCACTAAATCCAGTACAACGGGTACTCTATGGTACTTTAAGTACAACATTTTTGTAATTTTTGGAGAATTTTCAGTTTGTTAGCACGATACAGCCTCCAGAGAGTATACGATTGATCAATTTTATGATTGAATATTATTCAAGGTGTCTCACAGATGTACCCTATTGATTTTCAGTTGACTGGAGCGAGTACAGCGGGTCCTATAAATCCAGATATACTGAATTTTTGGTTATTTTTGGAGAAATTTCGGTTTGTTAGCACGATACATCCCCCGAAGTGTATATAAGTAACAATTTTATGATACAATATTGTTCAGGGCCACAGATGCGGAAAAGATAGTTTTAATCCTTGAAACCGTTTATTTTTTATATTGAATGAATTATTGTTTATGATATTTTCAGAGGAAATAGTGCCCCAGTATTCTGAAGAAGTGTTGTTTGTGTTTACTCACACACTTCAAACTCTTTATCAGCTGTTCCAACCTAAAATATAAATTAACCTTTCGGAACTCGCGCTCACTTTTGTGATAGAAAGGTCGCGCGCGGACTCTTAGTCCGCAACTGTGAAATACCATTTTTACAAGTTTCATGTTATAATTCTCAAATAATTATACAAATTGAGATATTAAAAGTCATTTATTAACCAAATTTAAACATTTTAGTAATGTTAGAAACATAATATAACCAAGAACTCGAACAAATATAAGAAAAAGCTGGTACAAAAAATTTTTAACAAACATTATGGGTGACACTGAGGGCATATCATTAGAGAATGTTCCAAACAAATAAACTTGTGACATTCGACACAAGAATAGCGTGTAGGCCTATTTTTTCGTCGGTCGCAAATAAAACAACGTCCTCTCTGACCTGCTGGTGTTTCTGGAACTGGATGTGCTCTGGTGGTTTCTGCTCCAAAAACTTCATTTATCCTCAGTTGAATAGCCCTGGGAATGGGCTGGGTAGCACGTCGGCGAACATGTTCTTCTACTAACTGAGACGATAAGGCTCGCAAAAACATCCTTCGTCTTATTTCAGTAGCGTTATTTATCGAAAAAATCACAAAAGAGTTTATTCCAGTTACATTTAGTAAAGAGTAAAATAAAACCATGGGCCATCGTTTAGTGTTTCGCGCACAATCATAGGCCGCACATAGTTTGTCTACACAATCAACACCACCCTTTGAAGCGTTATAGTCCATTATCATGTCTGGTTTATTTGTACTGGCATCTATTTTGTCATCAAAGTGCAAACTTGACAACAGTAAGACGTTTTTATTTTTCTTTGGTATATAAGATACCAGTGTACAGTCATTCCTGAAGGCAAACATACTCGAAGCAATTGGGCGACCTGATGGACGTGAAAATTCGAGGGGCAATTGCTTTTTATTTTTCCTGACAGTGCCTAAAAGAGTCAGCTTGAAATCTGTATAAAGTGACGTCAACAAGTCCATACTAGTGAACCAGTTGTCCACAGTCACGTTGCGACTTGTTCCTTTGATTGGCTGGCATTGTCTTTGTACCACTGCAGTTGGTGAATTGCTGCATTCATAGGGTCTGTCCGGTTGCTTGCCAATATAAACTTCCATATTCAAAGTGTAAAATGTCTTGGAATCCGCCATAGCAAAAATCTTAATCCCGTACTTGTTGGGTTTACTAGGGATGTACTGTCTAAATGAACAGCGTCCCCGAAACCCTTCTAACTTTTCGTCAATGGTTACAAATTCGAATGGCGTATAAGCAGTTTTATAGTTGTTCACCACAGCGTCAAAAACTTCCCTAATTGGGGCTAACTTGTCAAATTGTGTCCTGTCGTTTCTAGTTTCTAAATCGTCAAATCGCAGGTTTACTAAAAGGAATAGAAATCTTTTCTCAGACATTGTCAACCTGAATAATTCTACCCCAGTAGCATTTTTAGCCCACAGCTCTTCTGTATGTAGACGACTTGACTTCAACACTCCTGCTAAATACAATAGACCAATCAATGCTCGAATCTCCACGATATCCGTATCTCTAGCATCCCTTTCCCGCTGATAGTTTGGTCTAACCAACTGAATATGTTTATTTGTATAATAAACAATGGAATTTAAAATGTCATCGGTAAAAAAATATTTCCAAATGTCAATCTCTCTTTTCAAACCCCTGGCGGTACCTTTCACTCCTGGGAGGTGCTTGATTAGATTTTGCGCTCTAGTTTTTACATTTTGTTTAGGGACATGCTTTGCCCAATGCGTAACGCCGTCTTTACCAACAAACATAGGCTGCCCTTCCCATGGCGTTTCCAAATTTTCTAGTTCTTCCACGTCCGATATCTCTTGTTCAGTGTCTGTGTGAAGGTCTTGCTCCTCAACATGGTCTTCTTCTCCAAATTCCTCCTGATCATCAAATTGTACATCAAACTCGTTATCGCTTTCTTCCAGGCAGTCAATCATCAAATGGTTCAGGCGTGCCTGTTCCTTTTCCCAAGAGTAGGCCATCCTAAAAAGACGTAAAAATTAGCTTATCCCTTCATTTATTTTATTAGACTTTTTTATTTTATAAATAAAATAAAAAACCACATAAAAACATACTTTTCTTTTGTATAAAAATCCGAGAAGAAATTTATCACTAACAGTCGCATGCGGACTCACAGTCCGCAGACCTAAATATTTTTCAACCAGCTCCACTAATCAACGACTTGTGCACTACTGCTTAGCCAGTGCAGCGTTGAAGGAAGATTCTAAGCGGAGCAAGCTCCTCGAGTTACGAATTTTAGAATTAACCTAGGATAAGTTGAGCTGCGGAGCGAGAGTCCGCGCGCGAGTTCCGAAAGGTTAATCAGGAAACCAGTATCTCACAGACATGCGCTTTGGAAACGATTTGCAAACTGTAAGAAATCTATTTGTGATTGAAAGTTGGAACAAACCTTTAGACTGTGCGGATGGCTATCTTACTATACATGTTTCTCCTATATGTCCGTGCAGTTTGCTTTAGGAAGCCGAAGCAGTAAGAGCTGTATAGAGCTGAATGTGATGTTATTGTTTTATTTACATCTGACAGCTATCGCGGGACACTTTACGATATAGCTTTGTGGAACCTTATGTCGTCTAGAAATATGGACCGACCGTAAGAGAATATTTGATCTTACAAAAAATGACGTCGTTATAGAACATTTAACACACATCGCATTTCAAGAAGACGAATTAATAGACAATGAACATCTAGACGAAAGTGATGTAATTGATAGGGAAATTCTTCATTCAGATACTCAAAGTGGTAGTGATGTTGAATTCTGTGAATACAACTATGCAGGGAGAGGTAATACTAAATGGGAAAGATACGTTCCTATTAAAATCAAAAAAATAATGCCTCATAATATCCTTAGAAAGTTACCAGGAGCAGTTGGGAGAGATAGAGGTATAAACACTGTTCTCGATTTTTGGAAATGTTTTTTCCGATGAACTTATAGCTCTTATAGTAAATTATAGAAACATGTATATATAGAGCATATAGCTGAATTATAGTTGTGAGAGAGATGTAAAATTCATTGCTTAAATCGCAATGAGAGCATTTTTTGGTCTGTTATATCTGGCAGGTCTCTTGAGAAGTGGCATACAATCTTTAGAAGATATTTGGTCAACTGATGGCATGAGTGGTGAGTTATTCAGAAATACTATGTCTCTTAGAAAGTTCAAACTTTTGTATAGATGTTGTAGATTTGATGATAAACGTGCGAGAGAAGAAAGGAAACCACTGACAAGGCAGTACATTCCTCCACAACCGAATAAATACGGAATAAAAATATTTGCTCTGATATATTTCAATTTTATACTCTCAATCCAGAGGTCTATGTTTTGAAAGCAGCCTAAGGGGCCCTTTGATATTAGTAATGCATCTACTGCTATAAATGGAACCGAACGAAATATCACCGGTGATAATTGGTTTACCAATCTTGATCTAATAGAAAGGCTAAAGAAAAAACACCTCTCATATGTGGGAACTATAACAAAAAATCTTCTTGAATGTCAAAGAAAGGTCAGTATATACATCTATGTTCGGATTCAGTAAAACCGCCACTTCAGTTTTGTATGTGCCAAAAAGGGGAAAACTGCTGTTGTCGTCGATGCATTTTGACAATAAGACCGACCAAAGCTCAGGAGAGCAACAAAAACCTGAAATAATCACTTATTATAATGCTACAAAATCAGGAGTTGATACTGTAGATCAGCTATGTGCAACATATAACTGTGCACGAAATGCAAGGAGATGACCAAAGGTAATCTTCTTTTCCTTGATGAATATTGCTGCCATCAACGGAATGATTGTATTTGCAGGTAATCAAAATCCCTTATCAAATCGGAGAGAATATCTGAAGACTTTAATTCACAGATTGACCGCTCACCATCTCCATCGGAGGGGTAAAGTAAAAAGTCTCCTAAAACACCTATAGGAGATACTCAAAAAGTAAAATCCCATTCCAGAAAAGGAGCAAACGCCACAAGAATTACTGGACAGTACAAAAAAATCGTGTAAACCTTGCTATTCGGAGTCTATGAGAAGGAGATTCACGAAGTATAGTTGCCGCAAATGTAACGATTTCTTCTGTTTAGAACATGCCAAAATGCCCTGTGACAAATGTATGGATGGGGATGTTAATGGTGGTTCAAATTCTGAATGAAATTTTTCTTATTTTTACTCAATGTTTTGAATTGTTAGGTGAAAATTTATGTTGACTTTCAAATTTAATAAATATATTTTATAATGCTTTGTTTTTATTATACATTCAATATTTTAGTAGAATAACATTTATATACTCATATGTACTGTGAACGATGTGTAACATACAGCGTGAACTTGGAATCGCCGCTTCACTGTAAGCTGTTTTGAACAATTATATATGATCACCCAGTATAAGAGCAGATCAGGCAGTCTCACAGCTGTCCTGTTTCACAATTAGAAAACTAGAATTAAAACATTAATTTCTAGAAAATGGTGATTAAGATATTTTTTTGATACATCAATCTTAATGAAGCTTTCAGAGTTACACTACATTCGAAAAATGTCTAAATGATTTGCAAATAAATTGAACATCCTTTCAAAAAATGACATGAACAACATAGTTGAGATTTTCAATACAACCCAATCAACACTAAGTACACTGTGTTCGTTCGAAAACAATCCACCGCATAAATCTTCAAAAACTTATTGCAATAATAAAAATAAACGAGGCAGGTCAATTTCTCTATATAGGGATACGTCGCATTCGCTCTCTTCCTTAGGGGCTCAACCCCAATTTTTTCTAAATGGCACTCGTTATCGAGTGATACTTGATTTAAAAGCCGTGAACGTAGTTCGAAATGAATCTGAGTGTGTGATTGAACAGATTTTCAGAAGTGTATTTTATTTTTTTAACTCGAAGTAATTGGAGCAATCCCAACTAGCTAATTAAGAAAAGAACCCAAATTAGCGAAATAATTGTCGGTTGGAATATTCAAAGATTAGTTGTTCAAATGAATATATATATATTCCCAAAAATTTATGATATATCAATTATTTAAACCACAAATAAATATAGATTGAGCTATTTTTTATCGCCCGATGTCTCTTATGCAATGTATAATGTATGAACGTTTGAACTATAGATCGAAGTAAAATTTTATTGGTATACCGAAAGAAAGACTTTGTGACTGGAGACTCAGCATGGATTCCGTAGGAGAAAGGGTGCTAAGATTTATTAAGGTTCCACTCAATTATACTTTTCATGGATAGTTTACATTGAAAATCACAAGAAACTGCATATCCTGAACTATTTACTATGATTTAGCGCGGCGATCTACGCTTTTTTGTCTAATACATATTCTGTCATTATTCATTAACTGTTCCAAAATTCAATTTCTGTTTGTATATACTCCATAACATCAGGACTCAGACAAGGAGACTCCCTTGACCGTTGCTGCTTAATTTTGCTTATTAGTAAAATAGCAGCGGAGTTAACAGAGATACTGCTGTTCAAGTTACAAAACTGCTGTTGACAGTGACAGTTTAAAAGTGGAGAACTCCCTAGATTTATCTGTTCATTGACGACTTCATATTGTGGATATCTTAAGTGCCTTCTAATAGAAGAATTGTAAATTAGAAGGCACTTAAAAAACTCACCATATGAAGTTGTCAATGAACAGACAAATCTAGGGAGTTCTCCACTTTTGATCTGTCTTCTTAAGTGATAATTGTAAAGATCAGCAGATATAGTATTTCTGATTTCCTATATCATTGCACAGTTATACTGATCTTAATTGGGAAAAGAGATATCCAGGATATCCCCATGGAGCTAATAATATCTAAGCTTTAGTGTTTGTAACATCATATCTTCTTCTTTTTTCAATTAACATATATTAGGTCACTTCTTGGTCTAACCAAAAATAATTATTAAACATCAGGTAGATATTAAATAAAATGTAACTTCTATCATTCTGACGATGATATTTAATCTCGAAACAATTGTCAATTTCTTAGAATTTTTAACATTTTTTAAATATATTGTGGAATTATCTAGAAACTAGTTTCATTTAAAACACTAATCAAATTAGAAGATTCCTTGGACTTTGTACATACTATTGAAGAGTTATCATAAAGTTTGGAGATATTATATTATTATTATTATTACCAGAGGGAGACTTTATTCTTGACACCGTTGCAAGCAACGTAGTAATTGGAGGAGTGCTCTCACAGATCAAACGATGGCAAAAAAGAGCGCTGAGATATTTCAGTAAAGTACTCTCAAAACTAGAACGAAAATACTGCGTCACGAGAAGAGAACTTTTGGCGGAAGTGAAGTCCGTGTAAATCTTTTACCAGTATCTCTATGGATGGAAGTTCTTAATCTGGACTGATCGTGCAGCACTCAAGTGCTTGATGCAGAGTACGATTTCAATATCGAACATCGAGTTGGTGTGAGTCACCGAAATATCGACTTCCTGTCTAAACAGCCGTACCCTGTTCCCACTGCAGCAAGGCGGGATCCTAGGAAGTTGCAGTTTCAAAAACTACAGTAGTTAACAAAGAATGGTCATCCACTACGATCAGAGAAGATCGGGATCTAAAGATGATTCGGCAATAGAAGGTAGAAAATCGGCGACCTACCTGGCAAGAAGTTTCAAGATTTTCACCGACAATCAAGGCATATTGGGCTCAGTAGGACACTTTTGTCCTGGAAGATGGGCTGCTGAAAGGAGTCCTTGAAAACGATGATTCCGAGAACGAGAGTAGCTGAGGTACTGAGGAAGTTACACGACAGTCTATCGGGAGGTCATCTGGGAGTGAAGAAAATCCTTCAGCGAGTGCGTGAAAGGTTTTATTGGCCGAACGGCTCCAACGATGCGAAGGACTAGTGAAAGAAATGCACTACTTGTGCTACGAGTAAAGGACCACATCGCAAGAAAAAGGCACTCGTGAAACAATATAATATTGGAAGCCTTTTCGTAAGGATTGCTTTATATATTGCTAGACCTATCCGACCACAGAAAATGGTGGTAAATACATTCTAGCTGTAATGGATTCTTTCAAAAAGTGGGTGGAAATTTACGCGATCCCGAATCAAGAGGCCACAACTGCCGTGTATGTATTGGTAAGAGAATTTATTAGCTGATATGGAGTACCTTTGGAAGTCCCCAGCGATCGACGAAGGAATTTCAAGAGCCTGGTATCCCAGAGTATTGTAATGAATACGAATACCTAAAAGATAATTTATGGTAGAAAATATCAGAACACACGGTAAAACATATTTTATTTTTCAATTAATAATAACGGGAACGCGACACACATAATGTTTAATAAAACAATACGAAGCCAAAACAGAATAGAAAAATAAAAAACATCTTACTGGGTCAAAGCGAAATAATTGTTTTGAATAAAATTATTTCAATAACAAAAACTAGCACGATTCAAAAAACAAAAGCTGTTTTTTGCAACTCGACGAAAACCCCAAAACCGAAGTCGGGGGAAAACAAAAAAAGGAGTGGACACAGAGACCAGGAGAGCAGTGAGTGTGTACCGGGGGTCGATCACGCGAAGGGAAAGGTTTTTCCCCTGCCACGGTGAACGGTACTAGTGTTTTTTTAGTGTTAGCGGTACGAGTGGTAAAACTTACCCTCTACGCTAATTGCTTTTCGACATAGCACGATTCCGTTTATTGGCACGACTCGCGGTGAACAAGCAGATAGTAAAAAAAAATCTAGAAAATTCCCGGTGACACGGAGGACGTTTGTCAAGCAGTAAGTTTTTGAATTAAATTCAGATTGGGATAATTTTTACTAGTGATATATTTACTCGTTATTGGTCGAGCTGGATTCTGAACTTGGGTGTATAGGTAAATTGCTATATACAAGGTGTAGCGATAGCAAATTATTTATTAGATTTTGTGTTGATTGTTGATTTTTTTTTCAAAGAGACGGGGCATAGCTGTTTACTCTCAGATTAAGTTTCTCGTCCTGACAAATACATAATTTACCGTGTGTACTGCAATAATTAAGATTTTGCCGAGAGGCCGGAGCGTATGTTTTCCATATTTTCGCGGGTTTCAGCGGAATTACGCTGATAAGTCAATCTATTATAGGGAAATATTGTTATCAGTCTTTTGTTCAGCCGTAAATTATAAATTAAAACTCTTTCTTATTTTGCCAGCGTAAATGCATGAAATTGACGTAGGTAATTATATACTGGGGACTTTCGCAACTTGTAACACCAGTGTCGATAAATAATTTTAAATTGTTTTCCTTAGCTCATCAGAATTTTTCTTTATAGAACAAAAATTTCACTTTCGTTCCTTAAAGGTCAATGACGACCGAACGATGTAAAATGAATCATTGTTGCATATAAAGGTATTTGCACGTGATAGTTATTTATTTTTCTCGACACCGGAGAATAGAAGGATTGAGAAAAGAATATAGCAAACATACGCCTTTCACGCATTTTTTTTTAATAAATAGACTAAGCCGATAAGAGGGCTAGTTTTGCCGCACCACCGAACAAACGAGAACGCTGTTCATAAATTTGATTTTGTTTTTATAATTGTAGGATATACAGGAGTAGGTTTGATCATAAACCACTTTTAGATAAATATGTATAGGTAGAGTTATACCAGGGAATTGGGATTAATTTGGTCATACGGGATTGTAGTTTAATTTTAAATACATATGTATAGCTGTGTATGAGGATTTGGAGAGATTATTTTATTATATATATTTTTTGTATAACGTGGAGGTTCTACATTATTTTTCCTATCACTCCCACTCCCAAAAAGTTTCTCCTCTGGGAGTGTAACAATCGTGGACGTGTGACCGAGACGAGGAGGACAAACCCTGTCCTGGCAAACGAAGATTTCATCCGTTTTAAGACCAGGCGAACCTAGCAAAAACCGATCGGACTGGATTGCCTTACACGCTCAGCCGCGCACGGGAAGCAGAATTTGGTGGAATCGAAGGACGGGATTCAATACAGAGTGACCAAGAAAAAGGTAGGGATGCTCTTTTGGTATGTTGATCAAGTTATCTTACATATCTGGAATTAAAGATTACAGTGAACTGGTGATAGATTTTATCAGAGTGGTGACAGATTTTAATAGAGTGGTGACAGCAGATTTAATTAGGGTTATACAAGTTATAACACTTTAATGTAGATTCAAAATACAACGAAGTATAGAGATACTATTTCGTTACACTGGGGACAGTTATTTAACTTACACTTTAATTCAGACATTATTACACTGGTGACAGCGGTTTTCCAATACAGGGTTGTTCGTTCAAGTCGTCACAGCGGTTCTCCGATACAGGGTTGTTCGTTCAAATCGTCACAGCGGTTCCCCGATACAGGATTGGTCGTTCTAGTCGTCAAATCGCGAATCTGCAATACAGGGTTGTAAGTCAGCAGGGACGCCGGATCTTCACACAAGACACTCCCGTCAGGCCAAGATTATATGCCAATCTTGCTACAGCACCAGAGAATACAGGGAACGGTGAAGCTGTACGGTCTGTAACCAGAGGCTGCAATAGGCAGTAAACGGGGCATACAGGAGGGGAGAAGGCTGGAACACACCGAGAGCTAGCCGACACTCTTCCACCGTCATCGCAGCTACCCACTGGTACAAAAGTCATCAATTAACGGGACAAATAACATTAAAACAGATTAGTTTTGGTTTACTACTCGGTCATAAAAGTGATTTTTTTTTCTTTTCGTCTTAAGTTCCATTTGTTAGAATACATCATACTCCCGAAACTAACTACGTGAGCTCCACGTTTACAAAGAAAGAAGTTAACCCATCCTTAAAATATCCTATCCGTGCACCAAAAGCTATCCATTTCAGGCGTCGGAGAAGCCAAGAAAAAAGGTAGGAGTAATATAAGGTTATAAAGTTAAAAAAAAATTAATTAATAAATATAAAAAAGTAACCAAGTTCAGACAGCGATATGCCACTCGATTTACAAAATAGGTTAGGTACAGGCAGTCAAGGAGGCCAAGAAACCACGGGAGACACAAGCAGCATGCCGCCCACATGGAGGGTAGCACAGGCACAACCATTAGGGGTCATAGCGGCGACGTTAGCCGATTTCACATGTAGAGATGCGGCTAGATACCTAGAGAAACTCGAATTAAGGGCAAAATTAGACGGGTGGACGGAATCAGAAACACTAATATTATTGAAATTTAAACTTGCGGGCGTAGCATACGATTTTTTCAAAGCGGATCCTAGGTTAGACACAGTGTCATATTCGAAATTTAGAGAAAAACTACTACGGAAATTTGTACCAAAAAAATCGATAGCGGATTGGTGGATGCAACTGGTGCAATGCTACCAAAGACACGATGAGGACGTAGCGTCGTTCTGCACCAGACTAAAATTAATCGGAAACAAGATACTAGAAGAGGATATAAAGGGCGCAAGTAGGGAACAAATACCAAACATACAAAAAAACATAATTCGGTATTAATAAACCAATTCAAAGTAGGGTTGAGAAAAGACTTATTAAGGGATGTAGGTTCTTACATTTTACACAAAGACGACATGATAATAGAAGAGGCAGAAGAAATAGTTAGTTGTCAAGAAACAGCGGTAACTATGACAAGCGGCAGAAACAGTGGCCAGAAAGTCGCATTTTGAGGGAACAACTGAGGTGCACAACGTGCGGAAGGTCGAATCACACTTCGGAAGAATGTAGGCAGAACGCGAAATGTTTGTTCTGTGGCAGACAGGGGCATTGGATGGCTAATTGTAGGACAAAGGAAGCAGAAGAAACAAAAAGAGAGACAAGATGCCAAATTTGCAAAAAACAAGGACACTGGGCACCGGATTGCAGAGAGAAAGGGAACGAACCAACAAATACCTGCTTTTACTGTGGAAAACAAGGACATTGGGCAAAAGAATGTAGAAAGAAAATGTTCGACGAAGCAAACAAACGAAATACGAAGTACGACAGATACACCAACGGGAAAGTAAGTCCATGGAAAACGGAGAAAACTAGATATCACGGGGAAAACCAGGAAACACAACAAGGAAACTACAGAAAGTATAATAGACACAGAAACCAAAGGGAAGAGTATCATAAACAAGAAGCACAAAGGAAGCCTCAACAAAATAATTTTGGGAACTACGAGAGAAACAGACGCCAAATGAACGATGATAGAAGAGGGCAGTCTGAAGAAAGAGGACACACAAGTAACAAAGAATGGACGAAACATTTAAACTAGTAAGGACCACAGTTAGTCCCCGGACAAGTGGCCGAGTAAACTTAACAGGGGAAACAGATTTAAATAAACCACAATGGGAAAAAACAAACCAAGAAGCAACGAACAAGGATAAACCGAGAATGGAAAAAAAGGAAAAAAAAGAAACAATGTATCACAATGATGCAACGTCAATAACAAACGAGGATGCCCCATATATAGTAATGTTAAGGGTGAATGGTATAAACAGACCATGTATGATAGATACAGAGGGAGCGTACTCATTAGTAAATAGGTCAATAATTGCAGACTGGGAATTAGACACAAGAATCATAGAAGAACTAACTCTAAAAGGGATAACAGGACACACAATACAGCTGTATGGATCGACAGAATTGGCGATAAGCACAAACGGAATGAATCACAACATTTACACAAGAGCCATCGCAGCAGAAGACGAAATAATGGGAGAAATACCAGTTCTTTTAGGAAGAGATTTCCTAGAAAAGCAAAAAGCAATCATATCATACAAAGGAGAGCCTTCATTAGAAATATGGGAAAAAAGAATACCATTGATAAACGCAAGGCAAGTCGAGAGCACAATCGATAACGGTGGAAGCACAGAAACAAATGATCAAGTGGCAATAATAAGGAAAAAACCAGACACTACAGAAATAAACAATTGGAAGAAATGGTTAAGAATAGTGGAAACAATGTATAAAAGAAGGGACACAGAACAATGGAGAAAAATGAGAAGGCAATGACAAGAGAAAATAAATCAAGAGCAAATCAAACAGACAAACAAAGACAAAACGGCTACAGAGACGAAAATATAGAACTATACAGAGTGAAGAAAGAAATCGACACAAGGAAAGAAGAAAGGCAGGAAACAAAAATTAACGAAGAAAGATACGGACACATAGAACAAAAGAAGAATAGTACAGAATCAGAAACAGGAAAAAAGGGAGAAACAGAAACCAGGGAGAAGAACAAAGGATTAAAAGAAACAATAACTAACAGAAACTTCACAGATGTATACATAGAAGATAGCATAAGTATACCGGCACTAACCGAAGTTCACACAATTGGGACATTAAAACATACCATAAGAGGAAATACGATTGTGTGTGAAACACAACACAAAGGACCAGAAGCAATAAGACTAACGAATAGCATAGCTAATAACGGGAAAAAGATTCCAATTAGAATAATAAACACATCAGCACAGGAAATACACCTAATAAAAGGAACCAAACTAGGAAAAGCATACGAATGTACAGAGGACACAGTACCACAAACAAAAACACAGGACACGATCAGGAAATTTGACATCAAAACAGATGAATGGATCAGAAAAAATTTCGAACTAGGCCATATAGATACAAGGTACAAGGAAGAACTAATTAAGTTAATACAAAAGTACCATCACTTATTCACAGACGACGATGAAATTCTAACAAGCACTACAAAAGTAAAACACCACATAACCATAGAAACAGGAAGTCAACCAATATGCAAAGCTCCATACAGAATACCATATTACCAAAGAGAAGTACTTCAAAAAGAAATAGATAGGCTACTAGAAGCTAAAGTAATCAGGACATCATCCAGCCCATGGTCAGCGCCAGTCGTATTAGTGGTAAAACAAACTCCCGAAGGAGAGGAGAAAGTGAGAATGTGCATAGACTACAGAGGACTAAATGCAGTAACAAAAAAAGAATATTACCCTCTACCAAATATATCGGATCTATTACAAGGCTACAAAGCAGGAGGAGAAACGTTGTTCTCAGTAATTGATGTAGCAGAAGCTTATCACCAAGTAGATATGAACGAAGAAGACATTCCACTAACTGGATTTAGCATATATCAAGGGTACTATGAATACACCAAAATGCCATTTGGACTGGTAAACGCCCCAGCAACTTTCCAAAGATTCATGAACGCAACATTAAGAGGTTTAACGGGAATAAAATGCATGGTTTATTTGGACGACATAATCATATTTAACTATGCAGGAAAAAAGGACCATTTAGAAAAATTAGAAGAAGTATTCAATAGATTAACAGAAGCAAACATTAAATTGGAACCAAAGAAATGCAATTTTATGTTAAAGAAAGTGAAATATTTAGGACATATCATCTCACAAGAAGGAGTAGCTCCAGATCCACAGAAATTGCAGGCAGTACACAAATACCCCCTACCAAAAAACGTAAAAGGAGTAAGAGGTTTCTTAGGACTAGTAAACTGGTACAGACGGTTCATACCAAACATAACCGAATTAGCAGCACCATTAGTAAACCTTACCAAAAAAGACACACCTTTCAAAATAACAGAGGAAGTAATTAAGGCGATAGACCAACTAAAAGAATCGCTAACGTCAAAGTTTTAATCTTCCCCGACTTCTCCAAACCCTTCATCTTATCGACAGATGCATCGAACATAGGTGTAGGAGCAATATTAAGCCAAATAAGAGACGGTAGAGAAAGACCAATAGCGTATGCGAGCAGGACACTAAGTAGAGCAGAAACAAATTACTCAACGACTGAAAAAGAACTTCTAGGAGTGATTTTTGCAATTAAAACATTCAGATGCTACATTTACGGGACAAAATTCACAATCATCACAGATCACAGAGCATTAAAATGGGTACTGACACTGAAGGACCCAAATTCAAGATTAACACGATGGGCCTTAACCTTAGCAGAATACAACTTCGAAGTAATCTATAGAGTAGGACGGAAACACGGAAATGTAGACGCACTAAGCAGAATGTTCGACAAAACGTGCAACTACATAGAGACGTCATATGAAGATTACTTACAATACATAACGGAAAACGAAGTACCAGCAAAAGACAAAACACGGAAATGTAGACGCACTAAGCAGAATGTTCGACAAAACGTGCAACTACATAGAGACGTCATATGAAGATTACTTACAATACATAACGGAAAACAAAGTACCAGCAAAAGACAAAATACTAGAAAAAGAAAGAAAGTTAGTATCCATACAAGAAGAACAAGCAATAGTACTATTTACAGCCAAAACTAAGCCAAACCAAGATCCATTGATAAAGGAAATAGAAGCCACATATAATTTACCGGACGCCACACAGAATCGAATAGAAGAAATTAAAGAATGGGACATGTTGGACGCAAAATTCTACATAGGGGTAAACAGGGCAGCGGTGAAAGAAGAAACCTCGTATGAAATCATGTGGAACATAATACAACAGTTGAAGACACTATGCGAAGAAAACAAAGAGGAGAGCATAACCTTCATAGCAAGCAAAGATCAAATTCCAGGACTTTGTTGGAATGAAATTACTAAAATGATCCAATTTACATTTTACGGTATACCCACCAAAATAATCATTCTACGGCCAGATAACACAGGGGAAACAAAAAAAATTTACGCGATAGAAATAGATGAAGGTTGGGAACCAATATGGGACAAAGACCTGCTGAAAAAAGCACAAAAACGAGATGAATTCTGCAACAACACCTTACAACAAATGGACATGGACGAAGAAACAAAAAGAAAATACTACATCGACAAAGAAGGTATTTTATATAGACAAGGACAGGAAGAACATAGAGATCAACTGGTAATACCGAAAAGCTATATCACCAAAGTGATAGAAGACTTTCATGACTCACCCATATACTGTCATCAAGGACAACAGAAAACATTATTGGCAATAAAGAGACGTTGTTTTTGGCCAACTTTGAGAACAGACATAATAAATTACTGCAAACAATGCGACGCGTGCAACAGACGGAAGACGTCACCCCACTTCAAGAAAGCTCCATTACAAAAATTTACAAAAGTCACAGAACCATGGGAAATAACCTCTATGGACATAGTAGGACCACTACCAACCTCAAGCGAAGGAAACAAATACCTACTAACATTCCAAGACCATTTTACCAAATACTGTGAAGCATTTCCGTTACCAGATCAGAAAGCAGATACCGTAGCAAGAGCATTCGTTGAACAAATAATATCAAGACACGGAACACCCCACAAGCTATTAACAGATAGAGGAACAAATTTCATGTCAGAACTAATTCAGGAAACATGCAAGTTACTAAACATAAAGAGGCTACACACGGCAAGTTATGCGCCAACGACAAACGGTCAAATAGAAAGATTACACAGAGTACTGAAAGACATGTTAGCACACTACATAGCACCAGATCAACGAGATTGGGACACATGGATACCATACGTACTTATGGCATACAGAGGTAGCATACACACTTTAACAGGATACAGCCCATACTTTTTACTACACGGAAGAGACCAATCATTACCATTTGAAAAATTCATCACACCGAAAAGAATCAAATACGACATCGAAAACAATTATGTGTCAGAACTAGAAGCTAGACTAAGTCAAGTATACAAGACAGCACTAAAAAACACAGAGAAAGCAAAAGAGGAAAGGATAGCCAGATATAATGAAAAAACAGCAATTAGAGAATTTGAACCAGGAGATTTAGTATACCTACTCGACATAAGCACGAAAGTAGGAAAATCGAAGAAACTACAAAACCAATGGACAGGACCGTTTGAAGTAAAAAAGAAGGTAGGACCGGTTACATATCAAATAATTTCGCAAAAAGGGAAGAAGACACAAATAGTACACATCAACAGATTTAAAACATACCACGGAAAAAATAGAGGACAAGGAACATAAGATACTACAAGATATAGAGAACTTGGGAAGTATAGAAGAGTTAGAGGAAACACACGAGCAGGAGGAAAATGAAGTAGATCCAGGAAAAGTAGCAGCACTACCATTATGGTCAACGAACGAGGATCTACAACCACCAAAAAACAAACCACCATCCCAAACCAGACATAAAGGGAATAGAACAGAACAAAGACCACACTTCTCACTACGACCTCCACCGGAGATAAGACGATCCGCCAGAGTGAGAAACAGGATACAAAGTGCACCCAGTTACACAAAAACATTTAATGCCGAAAGGAGACTAACACAGAATACAGGACAAAGACAGACGACTAACTACGAAAGAAACAAGACCAAAATAAGTACCAGATGGATAACGATGAGCTTGAAACGACGTAGCTAAAACGTCGCGACCAAGCATACATGTATATATTAGCATATTATTAATCCAAACAGATTTACAGGGGTTCAATTCATAGGTTAAGCCAAAGTAAGGGGGATAGGAATAATTAAGTAAGTTAGGAATCATAACAGAATAAGGAAATAAAAGACCATAAGTCACTATAACCAAGTATATGGGCAAAGGATACTTATAGTACGATTTAAGTAAATGATTTCACGTAAGTAAGTCTTTTTCAATTCATAAATACAAGGGGACTACAAAAGTAATTAAAAATAGAAATAAATAAGTGGGAACAAGATCACGGGTCATAAGTTTAAAGAGTTTTTTTTCTCTTCTTTTCAAAGAGTAGAGCTCATTTGGCACTCCTAAATAAGTGTGAAGCTCGGTCAAATGAGGAAATGTCATATAAACATGACAAAATTGTAGATAACATAGTATTGTAACAAAAAAATGTTTAAAAAATATCTGTAAGAAAGATAAGTTGTATTAACAATTGTAAATGTTGAAAAAATTTTTTAGGATAACAAAACCAAATCAATGGCACGACAAAATACTATCCTGACCTGGGTGACATTCGTCATGTGCGGGCTACATATAGCAGTTGGGCTAATCGCGTATGAGTGTTCGCACCCCAACACAAATATCACCGTGTTATCGCTAAAAGATATACAAAAGTGTCCGGAACCAGAAAAAACGTACGCGAGTGAAAAAACAGACATACAAGTGATTTAACGAAACGAAATAAAAATGCAAAAAGTATGGTCATGCGTAATAGAAGTCACAAAATTCATGTTCTACTGCGGGATGCACAGCCACACATCAGTCGTCAACGGAGGACTATCAACCTACATCCACAAATTGGGAGCAGAAGAATTCAGAAACACCCACAGATATAAACTAATAAAGTTGTACCAACAAACAATAGACAACATACTAATGAACGGTACCACAACAGCGTCAATAAAAATAGGCGGCACACTCGACAATATGGGAACATGTAAAGGTATCAGATACCAGGAAAACGGCAGAAGTTGGAACGACGTAGTGATAATAGCAACAGCCAAAATAACAACCAAAGACTATCTAGCTAGAGTAACGCTAGAAACGAACGAGATCCACTTCCAAGGAGAGATAACATGCAAATTCACGAATGGTTACTGCTTCGACTCCACGGTAGGAGAATCCACCAGGTCCAGTTATGAGCCAACAACATGCGAAGACCATCTGAGCCAGTTATACGAAGGCATAGGCAACAAAATCACAAACACAAAAACACAAGAAGAACTAATAGTAATTGAGGAAAAAGACAAAGTATTCGCACTAACATTACAAAAAAGAAACATACTATGTGGAATAGAAGTATGGCAAACAGAACACCCTCAAATTGTCATAACACTTCAAAACACACAAAAATTACATCCGACAATGCCAATTTTAACACAAAACGTCGATCTAATGAATTATGTAAATAGTAAACTATTCTATATTGAACAAGCATATAAACGAGACGTAAACATGCTTTACACAGATACAATACACCGAAGATGCTTAACGAAACGAGAAATACTCAAAAACAGACTGCTAATGGCACATACACTACCTAATGCAGTCAGCCAACTAATGGAAAATGAACCTGGACACATAGGCAGAGTATTAGGCGAAGTACTTTATATCATAAAATGCATACCAGTAACAGTCGAGATAAGACGAACAAACAGATGTTACAACGAACTACCAATAAAAGTAAACAACGAAACAAAATTTATGGCTCCACTAACCAGAATAATACAAAACCACGCAGGAGAGATAGATTGCAATAACATGAGACCACCACTTTATTTTATAGATGATCAATGGATAGGTCTAACGCCACATCCCACAATAGCCAACCAGCCAAAAACGATAAAAGTAGAAGAATAAATAAACCTTCATTTCGACCCCATTCAACCACTAGGAGCGAAGGGTCTATACACGCAAGAAGAAGTCAACGCAGTGTGACGCGTTTTCCTCCCCGAAGGGGCGATGACTGCGCGCTGCACTGCACGTGGAACGCCTCGGAAACGTCACTTCTGACACCTTTGAAACCTTACACTTTCTCGGGCGCCAGATTTTTAACGTGGTTGTCTCCACGGCCCCTCGACTTCCCTCGTCGAGAGTTCCAGGTAGCCTCAGATGGAGGTACGGTAAATTCCAGGGGTCTATTGTCGTCAAAATTCGGGATGTTGCTAAATATATAAAACAAATGTTCTCGCTAGTCCTGAAATAAATGTTATTATCCTGATCCACACTACGGAGAAGCTAAAATTCGTGCTGCCAAACAACTACGCTACCATAAGGAAATACTAGTCTATAATAGGTCAATAAAACACAACACAGGTTTATTTCAGTTTTATTACATTAATACCTTCTAAGTTGTTATATACATACAAAATAAACAATACTCAAAAGCACATATGTATTATTAGCGACGAAGCAGGCAGGACATAAGCGAGAGTGGTTTGTAATTATAAAATAGCGTTCATGCAAATAAAAGAAGCGGTAAAAAAAGCAAGCAAAACTATGTTAAGCTTACTGGTCTTTTCATTCATGTATTTGATAGACCCTTATGTAACGAACGGGTCCGGTGCTACTAAAAAAAAACTATCCAATCGGGAAAACAATACTATAGATCGGGAACTCTATATATCTATATATACTCGTCAGACATCTCCCTAAGCTTTGAACAAAATCAAGAAGGGTATCAAAAGGGCGGAACTAATATCACGAAATCCCACTAAAAGAAAATTCGGGGAAGGTAATGAAAACGGAAGGCAATTCTAGAGTTAACCAGATTTAAATATAAACCAAATTTGTGTTAAAGAACGGGCCACTATCAACCAAATTCAAAGAAATGAAACTCGGAAAAGTATTGCAATTGGGAACTCAAGATTTAAAATATCCGGGAGCCCTAGCTTGTGTATGCCTGGCGCAGACGGATATTTCAATCAGGAATTTTCCTTGCAAAATAGAAGAATAATATATTCGAAACGGGACTAATACAATCCCAATTCGTATTAAAGCACGGGGCGGATATCAACTAAATTCACAAAAGGAGACTCGGAAAAAGTATTGAAATTGGGAACTCGAGTTTTAAAATATCCGGGAGCCCTAGCTTGTGTATGCCTGGTGCAGACGGATATTTCAATCAGGAATTTTCCTTGCCAAATAGAAGAATAATATATTCGAAACGGGACTAATATAAGCCAAATTCGTGTCAAAACACGGGGCGAATATCAACTAAATTCACACAAAGGAGACTCGGAAAAAGTATTGCAATTGGGAACTCAAGATTTAAAATATCCGGGAGCCCTAGCTTGGGTATGCCTGGCGCAGACGGATATTTCAATCAGGAATTTTCCTTGCAAAATAGAAGAATAAAATATTCGAAACGGAACTAATATAAGCCAAATTCGTGTCAAAACACGGGGCGAATACCAACTAAATTCACCAAAAAGGAGACTCGGAAAAAGTATTGCAATTGGGAACTCAAGATTTAAAATATCCGGGAGCCCTAGCTTGTGTATGCCTGGCGCAGACGGATATTTCAATCAGGAATTTTCCTTGCAAAATAGAAGAATGATATATTCGAAACGGGACTAATATAAGCCAAATTCGTGTCAAAACACGGGGCGAATATCAACTAAATTCACACAAAGGAGACTCGGAAAAGTATTGCAATTGGGAACTCAAGATTTAAAATATCCGGGAGCCCTAGCTTGTGTATGCCTGGCGCAGACGGATATTTCAATCAGGAATTTTCCTTGCAAAATAGAAGAATAATATATTCGAAACGGAACTAATATAAGCCAAATTCGTGTCAAAACACGGGGCGAATATCAACTAAATTCACAAAAAGGAGACTCGGGAAAAGTATTGCAATTGGGAACTCAAGATTTAAAATATCCGGGAGCCCTAGCTTGGGTATGCCTGGCGCAGACGGATATTTCAATCAGGAATTTTCCTTGCAAAATAGAAGAATAAAATATTCGAAACGGAACTAATATAAGCCAAATTCGTGTTAAAACACGGGGCGGATATCAACTAAATTCACAAAAGGAGACTCGGAAAAAGTATTGCAATTGGGAACTCAAGATTTAAAATATCCGGGAGCCCTAGCTTGTGTATGCCTGGCGCAGACGGATATTTCAATCAGGAATTTTCCTTGCAAAATAGAAGAATAATATATTCGAAACGGGACTAATATAAGCCAAATTCGTGTCAAAACACGGGGCGAATATCAACTAAATTCACACAAAGGAGACTCGGAAAAGTATTGCAATTGGGAACTCAAGATTTAAAATATCCGGGAGCCCTAGCTTGTGTATGCCTGGCGCAGACGGATATTTCAATCAGGAATTTTCCTTGCAAAATAGAAGAATAATATATTCGAAACGGAACTAATATAAGCCAAATTCGTGTCAAAACACGGGGCGAATATCAACTAAATTCACTAAATTTGTAATGAGTGATACATAATGAAAATGAATATATACTCGGTGACATAAACTATCAAATAATTCAACTCAAATATATACTCGGTGACATAAACCATCAAATGAAAATATAACAAAGAAACGAATACGTGACGGGTGATATGTAATATAAAACAATTATACTCAGCGGCAGAAAATACAAAATGAAAATACACTCAGTTACACAAAATAACCTTGTAGTAACGAAAACTTCGTTACATCCCCCCCTTACTTCGGTAAAAAAAAATTAAAGGACGCGAGCATCGCTCGCGTGCTTTAAATTTTTTTCTTAAACAACCTATCTCAACTACAAATTACTTAACTCTATTACAGTCTTCTTTCCATAGTCCAAACTTGTCTTCTATGGTGCTACCTACTAAGGTCTGGTCTTTTTGAGTCTGTAGCCTCTGCTACGGATGCTGAAGCAAGGCCTAAATCCTCGGGCTCTGGTGTATCGGCGCAGACGGGAACATCTCTCCTGTAGGCGGAATTAATCATTCAACGGTTTTAAATCCTTAATGTGGATTCGGTTATGTCGCTTGCCGGTTTCGTCTCTTAAGTCATACACTACCGGGGAGACGACTCGGACCACTTCGTAGGGCCCAGAGTATTTTGGAGCTAATTTCGCGGCGACATGATCAACGGCTGAAGACAAAGTATACTCTCTTTTCATAACCTTTTCCCCCAGCTTGCATTTCCAGTCACGACGGCGTAGATTATAATAATGGCTTTCACTGGTAAATGCTCTGGACAGATTTAAACGGACGAGGTCAAAACACTCGTGCAATTGATCCAGTCTCGTGCGGTGCGGTATTGTATCTTCCTCCTTAGGATTTTCGGTTACGGTATCGTGTTTGGAGTCGTTCATCGCAAACTTCAAGTCGGCTAGTCTTATATCCCAATCCCGGTGATCTTGCTCGCAATATTGCGCAATCATCGTCTTCAGAGTGCGATTCGCTCTCTCTACCGGGTTAGCTTGCGGCGTGTACGGGGGTGTGAAGCGGTGTCGGATTCCCAATTCTCTCAGCATGTTCCTAAACAATGTACTATTATACTGGGATCCGTTATCGGTTAAGACGGTACGGGGACATCCAAATACGGTCAGTATCTCTTCGTGAAATGCGGTACCGATACTACTGGCAGTGGCACTCCTCAATGGTTTGCACTGTACCCACTTGGTAAATCGGTCCTGGAAAATTACAATATAGCAGTTCCCCTTCTTGCTCCTCGGCAATGGTCCAATGATATCGGAACTAACAGTGTCCCAAGGTCGTTGATTTGGAGATGGCTGCATTTTTCCAGGAGGCTTTTGTTGGGATGGTTTGTACTTCTGGCATTGTGAACATCTGCGAAAGTACTTGGTGATGTCTCGGAATATTCCCGGCCAATAGTAAGATCTGGCTATACGAGTGATGGTCTTGGCGATTCCCAGATGTCCAGCATGAGGGGCATCATGGTTTTCTTCGAGAACTCGGGTTCGGTCGGATTTCGCTATGCATAGTTTCCATGGATCACTCATCTCTGGTTCTCTTAAGTCATTTATATCCCAAAAATGACGGTACAAACGGCCTTCTTTGATGCAGTAGTCAGGGAACTTTTCTGGATCCTTCAGGACTTCTTCCTTCTTGTTACGGTATCATGAACATTCGGCGGTTACCTCGGTCACACAAAGTATCGATGGTGGATTGGTTTCTGCTGTCATTGGTAGCGGATTTCTGGACAACGCGTCAGCCACGCGATTTAGAGCACCTTTACGGTACTGTATCTCGAAATCATATTGCTGCAGAAAAATACTCCATCGGGCTAAACGTCCGGACGGACTCACTATGGAATGCAGCCATCTAAGAGATTGATGATCGGTAACAACCGTGAAATAGTAGCCCTCTAAATAAGGACGCATCTTTTCAATTCCCCAAACAATGGCAAGACATTCTTTCTCAGTGACGGAGTAATTCTTCTCGGCAGGACTTAGCGTGCGACTTGCATATGCTACCACATGTTCCTGGCCACTCTTCTGTTGGGTAAGGGCTATTCCCAAACCATATTCGGAGGCGTCGGTCTGTAGGGTGAACGGTACGGAAAAATCAGGACAACTTAAAACAGGGGATTCTGACAGACATGTTTTAATCTCAGCAAAGGCAGCTTCTTGCTCTTCAGCCCACTTCCATCGCTGGGATTTGCGGAGTAATTTCGTTAACGGGGCCACCTTTTGTGAAAACGATGGCACAAATCTCCTATACCAGGATGCGACTCCCAAAAATCTTCGTAACTCTCGGATATTTCTCGGCGCTGCAAATTTAATTATGCTCTCGACTTTTTCTGGATCGGTACAGATTCCATCTCCAGTGACTACATGGCCTAAATATTTCATGGACGGTTAAAAGAAGTGGCATTTCTCCGGATTCAGTTTCAACCGTGCTCCTCGCAATCGACGGAACACCTCAGACAGATTTTCCAAATGCTGTTCGAACGTTTCCCCTAGAACTATGATGTCATCCAGATAGGCAAAGGCGTACGGATCTAAATCTGGGCCTATTAGTCTGTCAACCAATCTCTGGAAAGTGACAGGTGCGGAATGTAAACCAAATGGAAGGACCGTGAATTGGAACAATCCACGTCCCGGTACGGTAAACGCGGTAATGGGTTTGCTCTCCGGTGTTAATGGAACTTGCCAATACCCACTCTTCAAATCTAAACTGGAAATATATTTGGCTTTTCGCAGTTTATCCAGTATAGCATTAATAAATGGAAGCGGGTAAGCGTCCTTCATCGTAACTTCGTTCACTTTGCGGAAGTCGATGCAGAAACGGTTCTTTCCATCTTTCTTCTTCACAATTACAATTGGAGAGCTCCAAGGACTGGTAGAAGGTTCTATCACTCCTTCATCTAACATCGCGTCTATCTCGGTATTGCACACTTCCTGCATCTTTGGATTTTGCGGTCGGTGTCTTTGTTTAATCGGACGGGACTGTAGCAGACGGATTTCATGCTCAATAAGCGTAGTCGGACCTCTAATCTTCTCGAACAGCGGAAGTTCCTGGTTCAAAAATGTATTCAACTTTTCTTTTTGATTTTTCGTCAAATTGATTTCTTCACTCGGAATGATTGTTTCGAACGGGCATCCTATGTAGCCATAATTGGTGTTATCTCCTAACTCCTCCGGAGATAACTTCAATCTTCCAGGTTTATTATCATCTTCATTTTCTCTAACCCTTATCAGAGACGACGAAAGGACTTCAGTATTAGATTGCTCCTTGTCAACCCCTGAACCACCCAGGGTGGACGCAGAGACATCGGAAATAGCTTGCTCCTTGCCAACCCCTAACAACACCGGGGAGAACGCAGAGACTTCAGAACCAGCTTGCTCTTGATCAACCCCTAACACCAGGGAAGACGCAGAGACTTTAGAAAAAGACTGCTCTTTGTCAACCCCTAAACCACCCAGGGAAGACGCAGAGACTTCAGAAACGGATTGCTCTTTGTCAACCCCTAACACCAGGGAAGACGCAGAGACTTCAGAAACAGACTGCTCCTTGTCAACCCCTAACACCAGGGAGGACGCAGAGACTTCAGAAACGGATTGCTCTTTGTCAACCCCTAACACCAGGGAAGACGCAGAGACTTCAGATACAGACTGCTCTTTGTCAACCCCTAACACCAGGGAAGACGCAGAGACTTCAGAAACAGACTGCTCTTTGTCAACCCCTAACACCAGGGAAGACGCAGAGACTTCAGATACACGGTCTTCTGAGAGACACTTGTCGGTATTGTCCATACTTAGGGTCGGTTTAGCAGCATCGGATTCTTTAGTGAGCGGGCTCACTACTTCCAACATCTCAACAGGACTGGTTGATGGTGAGTGCATCACTAGTTTGTCTTCCATGTATATGTTCCCGCTTCCTAGCTCCAACCGGAAATTATACTTTTGAAGGACATCGTGTCCTAACACAATATCAGTTATCAGACCAGGGAAATGTTCGAATGGCCCTTCCATAATGACGTCATGGATGTTCAGTTTTAGCTTGTATGTGTCGGTGATAGGGACTAAAATTCCATTAGCTAAACGGGCTCTCGCAGCTCGACGGGCTACGGTTTGCTTTCTTTGGGAAAATGTCCTAGCTATCTGATCACCGATGTATGATTTAGCAGCTCCAGTATCCAATAGGGCTCTGAACTTGCGGTTTTCAATTTCAACGTCGATGTGCGGTCGGGAATCGGTCATTTCTTCTGGCGTTTCGGCATGAGAGGCAAATATCTGCGGAAGCTGTGTCGGCCTCTCCTCGGGACAGCTTCAGATTAGTTTTCCTGCCTCCCGCAGGAACAGTCTCGGGAAAATACTCCCTCCTTATGACAACGGGAACAGAATATCTTCTGAGGATTCGGGCAATTGTTTCGGTAGTGTCCGGATTCACCGCAGCGGAAACAGGTTGGTGGACGTGAAGACGAGCCAGACGGTCGTTGAATATTATCACGTGTCGGACCGTGATGAGTATTGTTCGGTAACGGACGGCTGGTACCAGGGATGGCTTCTCTTCCTGGATCGGACGGCGGATTGTGGGACTGTCCATATCTAGGGGTACTCACTGGCTGCGGACGGGCTGGTCCACGGTTCGGTCCGCTGGGGTTGGGTGCGTTTTGGAGTTCCTTCCTCAGGAGCTCATATTCCCTCACCACTTGACAGAACGTAGGAAAGTCCTTGAAGTCTACTTTTCGGATCTGCAGCTGGTACTCGGGTAAAAGATTTCGGTACAGCCATGCTAGCTGTTGTTCGGAAGTTAGCTTCCCATGCCTCCTCATCAGGGTCTGTAGCTCGGTCATGTACGTTGCAGCGGATTCATTTCGTCTTTGAAGACATCTTCCTATCTCGGCTTCCAAATCGACTTCATAGTTGATTGGATAAAAGAAAATTCTGAATTCAGCTTCGAATTCATCCCAGGTTGTGAATCTACTTCGGTTGTTGCGGTACCAAGATGCGGGTTCGCCTGATAATAATTCCGGTAATACCGGAAGCAAGTTGTCTTTCTGGACATTCTTTGCGGTGCAGATTTCTTCGATCCTTTCTATGAAAGCGGCCGGATCTCCTCGGTTACCAAAAGACACCTTCCAATCGTGTACATTTATCGGTTGGGTCGCCATATCGGTCGGATAATCCACAGGATCTCCTTGGTTTCTAGCGGGTGGTGGAGAAATATTTCTTCGTCTCAAAAAGTTAACGAGCCTTCTTCGTTTGTCAGGAACGGTTCCAGCAGTCGATAAATTCCTCTTTTGTAGTTGGGCAGTAAGACCCTCGTTTTTCAGTAGATATACCCAATTTACGCGATGGTCTGTAGTTTCTTCTATGGAATTTACGACAGGTAATTGGGTCGATGCTGACGGAACGGGTAATGTTTCCTCTGCAACTTCACGTTCAAATGGTGAAGCAATGTCCAATTCCTCGGTACTTCCTCTTGACATCTACTTTTATCTCTTCTTTCTGTATCCCTCGTAGTCGCAACTTCTCGTCCCTCCTTCGCCTCTTTACAGCCACAGCAAGGTAGAACGGCTCCCGCCTTCACAGCAACTAAGCTTCTTCTTCAACCTTCACAGCAACTGCTCCTCTTCTTCCACCTTCACAGCAACGAAGCCTCTTCCTCAAACTTTACAGCAACGAAGCCCCTTCCTCAACCTTCACAGCAACGAAGCCTCTTCCTCAAACTTTACAGCAACGAAGCCTCTTCCTCAACCTTCACAGCAACGAAGCCTCTTCCTCAAACTTTACAGCAACGAAGCCTCTTCCTCAACCTTCACAGCAATAACAAGATAATTCGAAACGAGATATAAAATCCTTGATTTAATAAACACTCAACAATAAGACGGAAAACAGTCAAAACAGTATATAACGGTACGCCGTGGAAACCAAATTATCACCGGACTCCTTCGATAATCTCAAGGTCCC
Source organism: Galeruca laticollis (assembly GCA_963921935.1). Classification (NCBI taxonomy): domain Eukaryota; kingdom Metazoa; phylum Arthropoda; class Insecta; order Coleoptera; family Chrysomelidae; genus Galeruca; species Galeruca laticollis. The sequence goes on from OY998175.1 coordinate 69,355,050, forward strand.
TACACAAATCTTCACACTGAAACAATAAAATTCCACAACCAAATACAACGGTTCCGGTTTTAACAAACAGCCAGTGTCCCTGCTAAACTAGTGAATCAACAATACGGGAAAAGAATATTATTCAATGATCAAGAATACGCAAAACCTGAAAAATGATAAAACAGTTCGTATTCAACCAACAATTCAAGATCCCTGCTTAATCAGCATCAAACAACAATTCAAGATCTCTGCTCAACCAATAAATCGGCAATACGGGAAAAAATATTATTTAATAATCAAAAATACGGAAAACCTGAAAAAGAATAAAACAGTTCGTACTTAAACAACAATTTAAGGTCCTTGTTTAATCAATAAATCAGCAATACGGGAAAAAAAAATATTCTTCACTAATCAAGAATACGGATAACCTGAAAAAAAAAAATAAAACAGTTCCTACTTAAACAACAAATTAAGGTCCCTGTTTAATCAATAAATCAGCAATACGGGAAAAAAATATTCTTCACTAATCAAGAATACGGATAACCTGAAAAAAAAAATAAAACAGTTCCTACTTAAACAACAAATTAAGGTCCCTGCTCGGGCGCCAAGATGTGACGCGTTTTCCTCCCCGGAGGGGCGATGACTGCGCGCTGCACTGGGCGTGGAACGCCTCGGAAACGTCACTTCTGACACCTTTGAAACCTTACACTTTCTCGGACGCCAGATTTTTAACGTGGTTGTCTCCACGGCCCCTCGACTTCCCTCGTCGGGAGTTCCAGGTAGCCTCAGATGGAGGTACGGTAAATTCCAGGGGTCTATTGTCGTCAAAATTCGGGATGTTGCTAAATATATAAAACAAATGTTCTCGCTAGTCCTGAAATAAATGTTATTATCCTGATCCACACTACGGAGAAGCTAAAATTCGTGCTGCCAAACAACTACGCTACCATAAGGAAATACTAGTCTATAATAGGTCAATAAAACACAACACAGGTTTATTTCAGTTTTATTACATTAATACCTTCTAAGTTGTTATATACATACAAAATAAACAATACTCAAAAGCACATATGTATTATTAGCGACGAAGCAGGCAGGACATAAGCGAGAGTGGTTTGTAATTATAAAATAGCGTTCATGCAAATAAAAGAAGCGGTAAAAAAAGCAAGCAAAACTATGTTAAGCTTGGTGGTCTTTTCATTCATGTATTTGATAGACCCTTATGTAACGAACGGGTCCGGTGCTACTAAAAAAAAAACTATCCAATCAGGAAAACAATACTATAGATCGGGAACTCTATATCTACTCGTCAGACATCTCCCTAAGCTTTGAACAAAATCAAGAAGGGTATCAAAAGGGCGGAAATAATATTACGAAATCCCACTAAAAGAAAATTCGGGGAAGGTAATGAAAACGGAAGGCAATTCTAGAGTTAACCAGATTTAAATATAAACCAAATTTGTGTTAAAGAACGGGCGACTATCAACCAAATTCAAAGAAATGAAACTCGGAAAAGTATTGCAATTGGGAACTCAAGATCTAAAATATCCGGGAGCCCTAGCTTGTGTATGCCTGGCGCAGACGGATATTTCAATCAGGAATTTTCCTTGCAAAATAGAAGAATAATATATTCAAAACGGGACTAATACAATCCCAATTCGTATTAAAGCAAAGGGCGGATATCAACTAAATTCACAAAAGGAGACTCGGAAAAAGTATTGAAATTGGGAACTCAAGATTTAAAATATCCGGGAGCCCTAGCTTGTGTATGCCTGGCGCAGACGGATATTTCAATCAGAAATTTTCCTTGCCAAATAGAAGAATAATATATTCGAAACGGAACTAATATAAGCCAAATTCGTGTCAAAACACGGGGCGAATATCAACTAAATTCACACAAAGGAGACTCGGAAAAAGTATTGCAATTGGGAACTCAAGATTTAAAATATCCGGGAGCCCTAGCTTGGGTATGCCTGGCGCAGACGGATATTTCAATCAGGAATTTTCCTTGCAAAATAGAAGAATAAAATATTCGAAACGGAACTAATATAAGCCAAATTCGTGTCAAAATACGGGGCGAATACCAACTAAATTCACCAAAAAGGAGACTCGGAAAAAGTATTGCAATTGGGAACTCAAGATTTAAAATATCCGGGAGCCCTAGCTTGTGTATGCCTGGCGCAGACGGATATTTCAATCAGGAATTTTCCTTGCAAAATAGAAGAATAATATATTCGAAACGGGACTAATATAAGCCAAATTCGTGTCAAAACACGGGGCGAATATCAACTAAATTCACACAAAGGAGACTCGGAAAAGTATTGCAATTTGGAACTCAAGATTTAAAATATCCGGGAGCCCTAGCTTGTGTATGCCTGGCGCAAACGGATATTTCAATCAGGAATTTTCCTTGCAAAATAGAAGAATAATATATTCGAAACGGAACTAATATAAGCCAAATTCGTGTCAAAACACGGGGCGAATATCAACTAAATTCACAAAAAGGAGACTCGGAAAAAGTATTGCAATTGGGAACTCAAGATTTAAAATATCCGGGAGCCCTAGCTTGGGTATGCCTGGCGCAGACGGATATTTCAATCAGGAATTTTCCTTGCAAAATAGAAGAATAAAATATTCGAAACGGAACTAATATAAGCCAAATTCGTGTTAAAACACGGGGCGGATATCAACTAAATTCACAAAAGGAGACTCGGAAAAAGTATTGCAATTGGGAACTCAAGATTTAAAATATCCGGGAGCCCTAGCTTGTGTATGCCTGGCGCAGACGGATATTTCAATCAGGAATTTTCCTTGCAAAATAGAAGTATAATATATTCGAAACGGGACTAATATAAGCCAAATTCGTGTCAAAACACGGGGCGAATATCAACTAAATTCACACAAAGGAGACTCGGAAAAGTATTGCAATTGGGAACTCAAGATTTAAAATATCCGGGAGCCCTAGCTTGTGTATGCCTGGCGCAGACGGATATTTCAATCAGGAATTTTCCTTGCAAAATAGAAGAATAATATATTCGAAACGGAACTAATATAAGCCAAATTCGTATCAAAACACGGGGCGAATATCAACTAAATTTACAAAAAGGAGACTCGGAAAAGTATTGCAATTGGGAACTCAAGATTTAAAATATCCGGGAGCCCTAGCTTGGGTATGCCTGGCGCAGACGGATATTTCAATCAGGAATTTTCCTTGCAAAATAGAAGAATAATATATTCGAAACGGAACTAATATAAGCCAAATTCGTGTTAAAACACGGGGCGGATATCAACTAAATTCACAAAAGGAGACTCGGAAAAAGTATTGCAATTGGGAACTCAAGATTTAAAATATCCGGGAGCCCTAGCTTGGGTATGCCTGGCGCAGACGGATATTTCAATCAAGAATTTTCCTTGCAAAATAGAAGAATAAAATATTCGAAACGGAACTAATATAAGCCAAATTCGTGTTAAAACACGGGGCGGATATCAACTAAATTCACAAAAGGAGACTCGGAAAAAGTATTGCAATTGGGAACTCAAGATTTAAAATATCCGGGAGCCCTAGCTTGTGTATGCCTGGCGCAGACGGATATTTCAATCAGGAATTTTCCTTGCAAAATAGAAGAATAATATACTAATATTAAGAAAACTACGAAAAAGGAAAATCGGAAAAAGTATTAAATCAGATACGAAATATAAATGGTTTACCACACTCTAATGTACTAGATATATCAACGTATTTTAAAATGAAAGTCAACTATCTAAATGTTTTAAATTATCATTGAAAAGACCACATATTTTCGGAATTATTATTGTTTAAAGTTCTTACCTTCACAGCAATAAGTTATCACGGAATTTTTTTTCCCAACGTAAAAAAAACTCAAAAGTAAATCGGCAAAAGAAAAGTTAAAATAATTTACAGCGGACGATGAATAAGTTGCACTTCTGGCTCGGTCGGCCGGCACTTCGATACTCCCTCTATTTTTAAAATATATCAGCCGTCTAACCTCACGGTTCCACCTCCCTCTCGACCTGTGCGCTTCTATCCATATCTACCTTGTTGCAGTGGGGCGACCAGTACCTTCAAATGTTGAATTTTAAAATTGAAGTAAATACTTTACTTCCGAAAAAAAAATTGATCCCTCCATCGCAACTAGGAAGAAAATAAAAATATCGGAATTTGGATAAATATTAACCTATTATAACATTTGGTTCTACCCCGAAACCAGGGGATAAAATAAAATAAAATGTTCACGAAGATTTACAATACTTTACCCTAATTATAAGTCAATATACAAATGATTAGATACACTCGTCGACATAAATTGTAAAATGAAGATATATTCGGCTCATGAATTATAAATAAAGAAACGAATATGTGACGGGTGATACATAATATCAATTAAATATATACAATGAAATAATTTAAATTAAATATATATTCGGTGACATAAACTATCACATGATGTAACTCAAATATATACTCGGTGACATAAACCATCAAATGAAAGTATAACAAAGAAACGAATATGCAATGAGTGATACATAATGAAAATGAATATATACTCGGTGACATAAACTATCAAATAATTTAACTCAAATATATACTCGGTGACATAAACCATCAAATGAAAATATAACAAAGAAACGAATACGTGACGGGTGATATGTAATATAAAACAATTATACTCAGCGGCAGAAAATACACTCAGTTTCACAAAATAACCTTGTAGTAACGAAAACTTCGTTACAGCAGAACAAAGAGCCCTCACATTTGGGACAGAGAGAAAAGCAGTAGAGAACATAATTACTCGCAGAGCAGCGGGAATGAATGCCAATAGTCAAGGCTACACCGTATCAAACATATTTGATACAAAAGAAATCAAGAACCTCGCAGAATCCACCCTAAAACACACATGGGCATGGTTCACAGAATTAGGTTCAGTCATAAGTGGAATAATTGGAATATACTTCACATTCCAAACCATTAAATACGAGTACATAGCAGGCACCATACTAAATGGAATTCGTATACACCAAACGTTAGGATGCAGTATAGCACTAATAGGCAGCATATGGGACTCCCTAACGGCATGGATAATTCACTCACATCAGACGAGGAAACCAGAGGAAGAAACAATAGAGATGGACCAAATAACGCAGCAAGAGGCGAGCCACCCGAGGTCACAGCATTGGACAGACAGAAGTCGCCAGATAAACGATCTACTGAGCAGCAGTGTCGCGAGTGTAAACGGTCGCGACCTAGGTCAAGGATAAAAAGGGTAATAACGAAAAAATTGCCAAATACAGTGCCGATCATAAATATTGAGAAAATGTAACAAATATGTAAAATGTATAAAACTGCAACATTAACTTTAAGATTATAGGCCACTATTGTAAGCCGACAGCCACATACAAATTAAGGGTAGGAATAGTTGTACGGGGGTTTTGAAAAAAAAGGTATTGGACCAGGGAGGTCGCAATACTTTTACAAAGGGGGAAGTAATGTAATAAATACGAATACCTAAAAGATAATTTATGGTAGAAAATTTCAGAACACACGGTAAAACATATTTTATTTTTCATTTAATAATAACGGGAACGCGACACACATAATGTTTAATAAAACAATACGAAGCCAAAACAGAATAGAGAATTAAAAAACATCTTACTGGGTCAAAGCGAAATAATTGTTTTGAATACAATTATTTCAATAACAAAAACTAGCACGATTCAAAAAACAAAAGCTGTTTTTTGCAACTCGACGAAAACCCCAAAACCGAAGTCGGATGAAAACAAAAAAAGGAGTGGACACAGAGACCAGGAGAGCAGTGAGTGTGTACCGGGGGTCGATCACGCGAAGGGAAAGGTTTTTCCCCTGCCACGGTGAACGGTACTAGTGTGTTTTTAGTGTTAGCGGTACGAGTGGTAAAACTTACCCTCTACGCTAATTGCCTTTCTACATAGCACGATTCCGTTTATTGGCACGACTCGCGGTGAACAAGCAGATAGTAAAAAAAAATCAAGAAAATTTCCGGCGAGACGGAGGACGTTTGTCAAGCAGTAAGTTTTTGAATTAAATTCAGATTGGGATAATTTTTACTAGTGATATATTTACTCGTTATTGGTCGAGCTGGATTCTGAACTTGGGTGTATAGGTAAATTGCTATATACAAGGTGTAGCGATAGCAAATATATTTATTAGATTTTGTGATTGTTGATTTTTTTTCAAAAAGGCGGGACATAGCTGTTCACTCTCAGATTAAGTTTCTCGTCCTGACAAATAGATAATTTACCGTGTGTACTGGAATAATTAAGATTTTGCCGAGAGGCCGGAGCGTATGTTTTCCATATTTTCGCGGGTTTCAGCGGAATTACGCTGATAAGTCAATCTATTATAGAGAAATATTGTTATCAGTCTTTTGTTCAGCCGTAAATTATAAATTAAAACTCTTTCTTATTTTGCCAGCGTAAATGCATAAAATTGACGTAGGTAATTATATTACTGGGGACTTTCGCAACTTGTAACGCCAGTGTCGATAAATAATTTTAAATTGTTTTCCTTAGCTCATCAGAATTTTTCTTTATAGAACAAAAATTTCACTTTCGTTCCTTGAAGGTCAATGACGACCGAACGATGTAAAATGAATCATTGTTGCATCAAAGGTATTTACACGTGATAGTTATTTATTTTTCTCGACACCGGAGAATAGAAGGATTGAGAAAAGAATATAGCAAACATACGCCTTTCACGCATTTTTTTTAATAAATAGACTAAGCCGATAAGAGGGCTAGTTTTGCCGCACCACCGAGCAAACGAAAACGCTGTTCATAAATTTGATTTTGTTTTTATAATTGTAGGATATACAGGAGTAGGTTTGATAATAAACCACTTTTAGATAAATATGTATAGGTAGAGTTATACAAGGGAATTGGGATTAATTTGGTCATACGGGATAGTAGTTTAATTTTAAATATATATGTATAGCTGTGTATGAGGATTTGGAGAGATTATTTCATTATATATATTTGTTGTCTAACGTGGAGGTTCTACATTATTTTTCCTATCACTCCCACTCCCAAAAAGTTTCCCCTCTGGGAGTGTAACAATCGTGGACGTGTGACCGAGACGAGGAGGACAAACCCTGTCCTGGCAAAGGAAGATTTCATCCGTTTTAAGACCAGGCGAACCTAGCAAAAACCAATCGGACTGGATTGCCTTACACGCTCAGCCACGCACGGGAAGCAGAATTTGGTGGAATCGAAGGACGGGATTCAATACAGAGTGACCAAGAAAAAGGTAGGGATGCTCTTTTGGTATGTTGATCAAGTTATCTTACATATCTGGAATAAAAGATTACAGTGAACTGGTGATAGATTTTATCAGAGTGGTAACAGATTTTATTAGAGTGGTGACAGCAGATTTAATTAGGGGTATACAAGTTATAACACTTTAATGTAGATTTAAAATACAACGAAGTATGGAGATACTATTTCGTTACACTGGGGACAGTTATTTAACTTACACTTTAATTCAGACATTATTACAGTATTTGTGAAATGCTGGGAATGAAGAAGACCTGGACAATACCGTTGTATCCACAGTCAGTGGGAATGGTCGAGAGTATGAATAGGATCATTGGAAAATACCGGTCCAAAGTAGTTTCCAGCCATCAGAGAGATTGGGCCAAGTATCTTCCTCTATTTGCGTTGACATATGGATCTGCCATAAATGAGTCCACGGGTGAAACAACTGGGAAAATCCTGTTTGGACGCGAAATGAAGCTTCCCTGTGACCTGGAGTTTGGCTGTCAGTCTGGCGAAGATCTAGCAAGAGAAGATTACGTGATCCAATAGACGATGTGCACGAATTGGTTCCAACGAGTCTTCAGCTTGCCAGCGACAGAATGAAATAACGGTACGATACGTAGGCCACAGAAGGCAGTTTGAAAGAAGGGGTCAAAGTTTGGTCACACAACTCGTCAAGGAAAAAACAATGTTTTCCAAAATTACAGAAATCATGGGAAGGTCCGTACTTAATCAAGAAGAGGATTAACGACGTCATCTATGGTAATAGTAAGATCGTTTGATGCGTCACTGTTGAAGGCGAAAGCCCAGGGTCGTAATATGAAGGGTGTTATGGATTTTCACGTGAATCGGGATTTAATAAAATAAAACAACGTGCTTCGTTCAAGAGTGCATAACAACAACTATATTTATTCAGATAGTTGACATTTGAAAAAGATGGCGTAACCAAATAGGTGGGAATTTTGAACTAACTTTTAACACCCCCACTAGTTCAAAATATAAAACAATTCAATATTTACTATAAACAATGTTTAAATATTTCATAAATTTACATTGTTTAGTGCTATGTAATGCTTTAGTTAACAAATCTGCTGGCATATCAGCTGTCTGCAAATATCTTAATTCTATTTCTTTCCTAGATATAATGTCCCTAATAAAATGATAACGCACGTCAATGTGCTTTGACCTTTTATGAAACACACTATTCTGTGAAAGTTTCTATGCGCCCTGGTTATCATTAAATAATATTACACAAATAGACTTATCTAAAAGTTCAAATAGAATATTTCTAAGGTAAATTGCTTCCTTGGCAGCTGCACTAATAGCAATATATTCTGACTCTGTACTGGAGAGTGCAACTGATTTTTGCTTCGAGCTTTCCCAGGATATAGCAGAACCAGCAAGTTTAAAGCAAAAACCTGTATAAGATCTCCTATCTATATTATTTTGTCCCCAATCAGCATCAACAAACCCTTCTAAATTACAATTATCTTTTATGAATTTCAAGCAGTAAGACTTTGTACCTTTTAGATATTTTAAGACTCTTTTTGCTGCATGCCAATGAGATTCATTAAAACAATTGTTGAACTGACTTAAATAGCTAACACAATATGATATATTAGGTCTAGTCATTACACAAAGATACATTAAACTTCCTATTAGTTGTTGATATGGAAAAATTTTATTACAATGTTCCTCCTTTTCAAAATTTGGATTCACTTCCATAGGAGTGGCTACAGTTTTTGGATCTGTCATCCTAAATTTATTCAGCAAACTATCAATAAATTGTTCTTGATCAAGTGTTATAGTATTTTTATCTTTACAATAATTGATCCTAACACCTAAACAATTTCTAGCTTGGCCCAAGTCTTTAATCTTAAAATGTGAACTCAACTGTTTTTTAATAAACTCAGTTTCAACATGACTATTAGAAAAAATAAAAAAGTCATCAACATACAGTGCAATAATAGTAATCAAATCACCCCGACGTTTTATAAAAATACATGATTCATAATCTGATTTTTTATAACCTAAATCATTAAGAACAACTTCAACCTTTCTATCCCAGACACGAGAAGATTGTTTTAATCCGTACACGGCTTTTTTAAGTTTTAAAACTTTATTTTCTTGGCCTTGTACAATAAAACCTTCTGGTTGAGACATAAAAACATTCTCTTCGAGAGTACCGTTGAGAAAAGCTGTGGCTACATCTAAGTGTGTTATATCTAAACCTAAATTAACAGACAGTGCAATAAGCAAACGAAATGTTGAATGACGTACAACTGGAGAAAAAAGTTTCCTGATAGTCTACTCCGTACTTCTGTGTAAAACCTTTAGCGACTAACCTAGCTCTATATCTAGTCTTACCTTCACAATCAACTTTTCTTTTAATTTACACTGCACTACACTTCCACTTTATGGAACATTGGTCATTTCCCAAGCATCATTTTCTTTGAAAGATTGTATTTCTTCCAGCATGGATTTTCTCCAATTTTCACCATCTGGTCTCTCAAGTGCTTCTTCTACAGAAGTTGGTTCATTTTTTGGATCAGTCTCTAGACACATATAGGTGACATAATCTGAGAAATCTTTAGGTTTTCTAACTCTATCAGAACTTTCAGATGTACTAGAAGATGGAGTACCAAATATTTCTGTTTCTGTAATCTGTTGTTCACCATTGGTTTCCCCCACTGGAGCTGTTGCTACACTATCAGCTGAGACTTGACAATGAACTTCATTATTTAAATGTTCAAAAATAATGACATCTCGGCTACTGCTGACAATATTAGTTTCTGGGTCATATACTCTGAAACCTTCAACATCCTCAGAATAACCAACAAAAATTTGATTTCTGGCTTTTTTGTCCCATTTAAATCTCTTCTCGTTGGCTACATGTACCATGGCTGGACTTCCAAAGATTTTAAAATGACTAATATCAGGCTTCCGTTTGTGCCATAATTCAAAAGGTGTCTTGTTATCTAATCCAAAAACCGTCGATCGATTTCTGATGTAAACGGCAGTATTGACAGCCTCTGCCCAAAACTTTTTTCAAGGTGAGCGTCAAAAAGCATGCATTTGGCTTTTTTGACAACAGAGCGATTCAATCTCTCGCACATACCATTTTGTTCAGGAGTATACGGGTGAGTTTTTTATGTATAATACCATTAGATTCTAAAAAACTATCTGAACGTTTATTTACGAACTCACCCCCATTGTCAGATCTGAAGATTTTAATTTCAAAGTTCAGCTGTTTTTCAACCAGGATCTTGAACTTTTTGAAGCAATCAAAAACTTCGTTTTTTGTTTTTAAAAAATAAACAAATGACATACGAGTGTAATCATCAATCAGGAGCATGAAATATCTCGAACCACCAATAGATTTAGTTTCCATTGGGCCGCATACATCACCATGTATAACTTCTAATGGGTTTTTAGCTCTAGAACCTTTATTCTTAGGTAAGGTAAGCGAGTCTGTTTTCCTTCACAACATGTGAAACAGTTACATTTTCCAATTTTATTGACATCTGAACAATTAAGTCCTAGAACTGAATAATTTTTTCTAAATCAGAGCTATTAATGTGACCCAATCTACGGTGCCACGTCTCTGTTGAGACACTCAATAAACAATGTTCATTTAGTACATTTAACTTGTATACACCATCTACAAGTTTAGCAACGCCGATTAACATTTTTTCTTTGTTAAATATCTTACAGCCAGTAGGTTCAAAACATACCTCGTTTCCATTTGCTAGTAATCGGCTAACAGACAAAATATTTGTTGACAACTGCGGAACGCACAAAACATTATTAACTGTGACATCAAAAACATCTTTACCAACAAATGTTTTTAAATAAACAACTCCTTCTGCTTCAACAGGAACCATTGACTTGTTAGCAACCATTATTTCTTGAGAACAGGAATTTGTAGTCACTTTACTCAAAATGTTTTTATCTGCGACAAGATGTGAACTTGCACCAGAATCAATGTACCAATCCGTTTTTTTTAAATTACCATTTGAAAATACGACACTGAACGCGTTTGCATGATCAGTTTTTCCGCCGTTTTTTAATAAGGGGCACTTATTTCGAAAATGTCCCAATTGTTGACATTTATAGCATCTAACTTCACTTTTTGATTTTTCATGATTCTGTCGATTGTCACTTTCATGTGAATTTGATTTCAACGAATACGAGTGATTATTCGATTTGTTTCGATTTCGAACTAAAATGCACTACTCTTGAAATCAACATCACTTTCCATGTCCAGGAGCTTCGTTTCTATAGAATCGGTGGTAATGGCAATACCAGAATGCTCTATTGCCATTATCATTGGCATAAACTTTTCAGGCAATCCGGCGAGTAAAAGGGAGCCAATCCATTCATCACTAATTTCGAAACCTGTACCACGAAGTCTTTGACTTATTTCTACAATCTGGTTTACGTAGGAAGTCATTGAATCACTGCTTTCTAAACGCGTAGAAATTAGACTACGAAGTAGACTTATTCTCCTGGTAAAACCGGAGTAATCGAACATCGATTTCAACTTGTCCCATAAAGTTTTGGTTGTAACGGCTTCCTTGATATGAACATATAGCGATGGGTCTATTGTTAATATAAGTTTGGCCTTACATTCCTGATCCTCACTCCTTGTTGTTTCATCAGTAGATTCACTAACAACATATTTTTCGACCCCTTCTAGGATTTAGAAATTTTTGGCGGCAAATGCCCAATCGTTGTAGTTTTCACGCCCTTTTAACTTCGGCACGTTAACCAAAAAACTCGACGACATACTAACACACTCGTATAGAGCAAAGCTCAACGTTAACTGTATTTTCCAACCCGAAATAATAACGTGGCCTTGGCCCATAACCTGTTATGGATTTTTACGTGAATCGGGATTTAATAAAATAAAATAACGTGCTTCGTTCAAGAGTGCATAACAACAACTATATTTATTCAGACAGTTGACATTTGAAAAAGATGGCGTAACCAAATAGGTGGAAATTTTGAACTAACTTTTAACAAAGGGTTTTCTCATAAAAGTGATGGACTTGCAACCCTTTCAGTGACATTCTGACCAACATTAGGACTCTGAGGAGGTGTTCTATCTTCATTTTTTTCTGGTGTGTTTTGTTGGTACTTTTCCTTCAAAGCAGCCAGAGGTATCAAATCGTCTGCACCAAAATCACCATGCTCAAATGCATCTTCTAGTTCTATATTAACTTGTTCAAGCTCAGGTGCTGGTTGGTTTGTAATCTTGGCTGGAGCAAAATCATCTTGTGTGAAAATATCAGGATCTAAGGGTATATTTCTGTGCACTGACATGATTTCTCGGTAATCTGGAGGATAGAGAATTTTCCATAAGCAACGTCAAACAATGCAGACACTTCATTAAGAGAGATCGATCTACCTTGGTTGTTTACCATCCATTTATCATATTATGCTTTTTAGAGAGAAAAACCCCTATCAAGTGGCTGCATTTTGTGGCAGGAATGTGGAAGTTAAGTCAAAAGGATAATATACTTTTCTCTTGCAAATATAATCGCTTCCAGAGAACAGTGATAGACGTGTTTATCCAGTATTAGGATTACGGGGTTAATTTCAATTGGTTTTACTAAATCAGAAAAATTACGCAGCCAAGTTAAAAATAATTGCGCATTCATGTATTCAGACTCAGATACCATTTTTTGAGTGCCGGGGGGTGATACATAGAAAAACTTTGACTTCGTACGTTTTTTGACAAATAATAGACCTGGGGTTACATAAACACCTCTGGCGCTCATGCCCTCGTTCAGCGGAAACAATTTTTGAGACCGTTGTCTTGCCCTTAGATGCGTACATTTTATGGAGTTTGTTGGGAACAGTAGATAGCCCGGTCTCGTCCATATTGAATGTTCTATGCCCCAAAACTTTCCTGTTTTCATGAACTGATTTCAAATTATCGAAAAATCTTTGACACTACACTTGGTTAAAACCAATAGCATGGGCTAATCAACATTTCTCTGGACTCCGCAGCGAAAGTGTATTTCTATATGCAAAGTTTTGAGCCTAATGTTTGTCTGCCATTTTTAGCAGTTGGTTAAATCGGTGTGAAATTTTATTCAGCTCAGCGTATTTAAATGCTGAAGATATAACTTCCTTCATACAAACACCATAAAACCGATTTTATAATTCTCGAATTTGATTTAGCAAATTTTTTTCTTGATATTCAGTGAATATAGGTCAAGTTTGTAGGCACTGTACCCTGCAACAATAACAAAAAAAATTAAATCCCATTTCAGCCTGTATATAGATTTCTAAAAAGAAGTACAAGGTCGGGTGATTCATAAGTTTTAATTACTACGAACGGAATGCTATAAAACATTAGTTTTTGGGTAGATTTTTATATACCTACGCATGAGAGATACAGTAGAAACGTGGAGCTTTTCCATAACGTGGCTGTTACGGCAGACACAATATTCATATGAATTAAATCAAAGCTTCTGTCAACTCAATAGAAATAGTCGTTATGACTAATATTCCATATGTCGGCATTTTTTAATTGTATTCATTTTAATTACATGGTTAGGTTAGGTTAGGTTATATCGTTGTCACTTTTTACGATTATTGCAGCAAATTGAAAGAAACTATTGCGTATGTCTTGTAGTTGGTCTTTTGAAAAAGACTATCGATCGTACGTTGTTATGTTTGATTTATATTGATAAAAGAAGATAGTATGTAGAAAATATATGTTGCAAAAATCGTAGATTGGGTCACGTAATTGAAAAGCTTCACTGTTTCCACTGTACATATAAGATCGAACTGTTAGCAAATACGTTTTAATTAAAAATATATTTTTTAGACGGCACTATCTGAAAGTTGCTCGGTCTGTATTCATTTACATACCGAAAGTTGCGTTTTGAGTGTTCCATGTAGTGAAAGTGACAGTTCCGTACTGCAAAACACTTTCGGGACGCACATTACTTTTTGCAAATAATTAATAAATCAATATTAACACTGCAAATATCATAAAGTACATTATATTGTTCAATAATTGAAATGTTTATAATTCTCTATTATTTATTTTCTTTCCTTAGTGTAATTGAAAATGTTTTGGATCTTATGCGTCGTCTAAAAAATGTTGTGTACACCGCAGCTGAAATACTACTTTGTTGGACTCGTCTGTTGCTCGCCTCGATTCGCTCGTCTCGCAATTGTCATTCTCGTCCAACAAATTAGCACTTCCAGTCCTAGGCATACAAATAACTATTTCTGTAACAGAGCATGGAAAACGACTAATGAAATAATTAATTTTTACATTTTTACAAAAGCGTATTGTAATGTGCCTGTCGCGAATATTTTTGAGCCGTCCGGTAATGTGCATAAAGTTTGTTAGTAGTCAGTTTTATTGTGCTATTATCTATTAATAAGATAATCTAAGTACTTTGTGTTTAATATAGTGACAACGTATTATATTGTTTAATTGGGATCTAATGCAAGAATTATACTTTATATCACCTGTGTGTGGGTAAGTAGAACTTTTTTAATCATAAAATTTCATATTAATGTGTCATTTGTATTGATTTATTGTAAACAATTTATGAAAACTTGTTGACACCTGTTGTTAAGTTGAATTTGGAAAGTATAATACGTAAACGCTAAAAGTCTGAAACCATCCTTTTAAATTTGTGTCTCAATTTTATTCAATGACAATGATATTATACTTCTATCATTTCGTTTGATGAACAAACACAGTTTTTGCAAATTTTTGTCTTTAAAAAAATAAAGCTCATAGAAATAACCTTTCAACGTTCATATGGTAAATCTATATTTTCCTAACATATATCGATAGGAAGGTGGACGTCACTGATAGTTGCTTTGATATGGTTCGAATATATTTACAAATCAGTATAGCAAGTTTTCTATTGTCACTATCAATCACCGGATGAAAAATTTTTCTAGGTCCAGCTCTATTTGTTATTGAAATGAAATAATAAATAAAATTGGAAGTGTAGCTATAGGAGGAGCGTTTGAGAACTATGTATTAGTTTTATTTATGAAACAAAAATATTATTGGAGAGATAGTTGCTATGCTATGTTTTTTTGTACCATAACAGGTGATAATGCTTTACGTTGGATACGTCGCACAATTTGTTACTAAGAGAGCATATTGACCGCATTGTTGATAGTTTGAATATACCTGCTAAAAATGTTATTTGACAAAAAATTCGCTGAATGTCATATTGAAGCCTACATTGATATAGGAAGTTTTTACTTTGATTCAGCCGTATTTTATTTCTATCCGATCGTACACATAATTATGAAAATTTCAAAAGTTTCCTGATTTTATAATAACGATACTTGTTACATGAAAAATAGAGCAGTTTATTTGAATAAATATCCCAATTAAAAATAAAACTTTTGAGTCGGTATGAAAAGCTCTGGCACCAAAAGGGAGACATTATTTTACGATTGAATGAAGGGATACGCCTCTTTATTGTACCTGTGAAGCTCAACCTCATTTTTGTGGATAGAATTATATAGAGAATTTAAAGAAATTTGTATACTGGGTGTTCATTTCAGGACTTCCCCCTCTAATTTTTTTAAATGTGTGTATTTTAAAAAAAACCTGGGACACGTCAACAAATATATCGAAGGCCACAACTTTTTATCATAAAGGCAACGCGCCCCCTTTCACCCCCCGCCAGGGGGAGTTGCCAACTTCAAAATCTTAAATAGGAAGAGGTATCGAGTTATATCTCATTTTAAAGGTCTTTTTAATCTCTACACGTCGGTTTTTGTTTTTTTAAATTGATCGATTCGTTATCGAGATATTTAAGAAAATCTATTTGCTGGTTCGTACCATTAAAATAAAAACTGCAACTGTTTATTCTCATTCCTTTTATCAAAACTAAATTACAATATTGTACACAGATTTTCAATTTAATAATTGCGAAAAATGCTGCCCATTGTTGGCCAAACAATGGTATAACCGCTGTTCAAATTCGTGACGCACATTTTCAAACACTTCTGTTCGAATTGCTCAACATTCTGTAGTAATCCTTTGTCGAAGGTCTCCTATATTTTGTGGCGGGGGTGTGTAAATAACTGATTTTAAATGTCTCCATAGAAAAAAATCACATGATGCTAGATCTGGTGACCTAGCTGGCCACTCTATAGGTCCTCTTCGCCCTATCCATTTACCTGGAAATACATTGTTTAACCATTGACGGACCGGAAGCACATAATGGGGGGGAGCTCCATCTTGCTGAAAATATAACTCATTTTCGTCAAGAAAGTTGTTGCCATCTCTATCCAGTTGATTTTCAATTGCTTCGGTAATTAACGGATTGATCATATTTTCTAGCATATTCTAGTACATATCACCATTTAGATTTCCATTTATAAACAATGGACCAATTACTTGATTTCCTAGTATAGCGGCATATACATTAATTTTTTGGGGATGCTGGGTATGCCCTTCGATAAATACATGCTCATTTTTTTTGCTCCAATATCTGCAATTATGTTTGTTGACAAAGCCATTTAAATAAAAAGTACACTCATCAGTGAAGCAGATATTTTTTTAAAATTCGTTATTGTTATTAATAATTGTAGTCATTTCTTTACAAAACTCAATTCTTCTGTCAAAATCGTCTTCACTTAACTCTTGACACACTTTCAATATATAGGGATGGAATTTATTAATTTTTGTAATTTTGTGGACAGAGCCTAAGGAAATTCCAGTTGCAGCAGAATTGGTACGTAACGAAGTATTAGGATTCATACCAGAATAACCTATCACTTCAATTTGAGTGGCTCCATTCAAAACTCTTGGCTGATCATGCTTTAAATTTGCAACAGATCCTGTAAACCATTTTTGATAAATTGCTTTTTCACACAACTGGTAAGTATGGTAAACGATTCAATAGGTATCATGTCTTTTATTTTCTCTATCAAAAACATTTTTTTGCATGTTTTTATACAAAAAAGTTGAAAGGAATAACCAAACAAACAATTGCAGTTTTTATTTTAATGGTACGAAGCAGCAAACAGATTTTCCTAAATATTTCGACAACGAATCGCTCAATTAAAAAAAAACAGAAGCCGACGTGTAGAGATTAAAAAGAGCTTTAAAATGAGGTATAACTCGATACCCCTTCCCATTTAAGATTTTGAAGTTGGCAACTCCCCCCGGCGGGGGATGAAAGGGGGCGCGTTGCCTTTATGATAAAAAGTTGTCCCCTTCGATATATTTGTTGACGTGTCCCAGGATTTTTTTTAAATACACACATTTCGAGAAAATTAGGGTGGGAAGTCCTGAAATGAACACCCTGTATATTTTCCGCATGTTAACAGAATCAACTGAATAAATCGAAATCAATCAAATACACAACCAATTGAAATAGAAAAATAGAAAAATCAGGTAAAATTAACTGTATCGACCCTTACTGCGTGGAATCTACTCATTTTACTTTTCTAGATAATTCCTCAATATAATTAAAAAAAATTCAAAACTCTAAGAAAATTGACAATTGTTTTGATATAAATATCATCGTCAGAATGACAGAAGTTACCTTTCATTTGATGCCTCTCTGATGTTTAATAATTATTTTGGCTAGACCAAGAAGTGATCTAACTTTTGATTGACTTAATATATGTTAATAGAAAAAATAAGAAGAATGATATTACAAATATTGAAGCTTGGATATTATTAGGTATTTACAATAGCTTCTTGTTGAATAGTTGAAAACGAGATTTTATAGAATTCCTTATATATGAACTTTTATTAAGAGCAAAAACGCTCTTTCTCCGGAAAAATATCACCACACCAACATTTACTGTGAAAAATATCTCACAGATTTATTGGTAAATAAAGTTTATTATTTTCATTATTTTTATGCTAATCACCGTACCAAAACTGCCGCATCTGCAGCACTGATTTATCTCTTTATGTTTATGGAGGTAACTTTTAACTTTTATGTTTACGATCTGTAATACTGTTTAGGGGTAACGCTTCCAAGTAGAAAAATGATATCAGATTCAGAACTCTGCTTTTAGTTGTCGATTCTTCACGTTAATTCGGCAATCGTGGCAATGATCTTATATATATTTATGGGTTGCTGGCAATATCGTATAAACCCAGTTGAAGATAACAAGTTCCTTGCTGTGTGATTACACTTAATTTTTAATAATGCTTGTGTGTGTGTTTGTGTTGGTTTTGATACATTTAAATATTATGTTTATTTGTGTTTTGAAGTTAGAGTAACTACACTTTAAGTTTTGAAAAAAGGCAAAAATTATGACCGAAACGTTAACACGATTGTATACTATTGAAAAAAGATTATATGACTATGAAGCTTTACTAAAAGTTTTTGTTGAACTAATTCCAAGAAGAAATAAAGGAAAAAAATATACATATATGGTCAAAGAGTTTCAAAACATTCATATATGAGGAAGTAGTTCGTAGCCGATAAGTTAGGGTGAGCTTTTCTTGTGGGAAATGCAGCAATGTGAGAAAGAAAACTCATTCAGTTATTTATGAGCGTCTGCTTATTCATTGTAAACATTTTCAAAGAAACTACAAGAGATCATTATAGATATATAGAATAAGTTTAGAGTAAAAAATGTATTTACATGGAGAAAAATTATTCTTTTTCTTTAAAAATTAGATACGTAATAAAAACTATTCAAAATGGCATGTTTGCAATTTATGACAATTTATAGTAGTCATAGAATTTCTTTTATATTTAGTTTATTAGTAACTGATATAAGTTATTATATTATAAGGTAATTATTAGACTTTTTTATTTTTAAATGGAATAATTAATCACAAGAATTTTCCTTCGTAATGCCTAATTTAGTTTTTTGTTTACTGGTGCTTCATTTTACCTATTTAAAGAACACCTCAGCGTGTTTAAATCGAACTTTCAAACACGAACGTTTTTTTAAAGTTACCATGGTAACAACAACAACTCGAGAAACGTAAGTATC
This sequence comes from Galeruca laticollis, assembly GCA_963921935.1. Taxonomy (NCBI): domain Eukaryota; kingdom Metazoa; phylum Arthropoda; class Insecta; order Coleoptera; family Chrysomelidae; genus Galeruca; species Galeruca laticollis. The sequence continues at coordinate 69,374,310 of OY998175.1, forward strand.
AATGACAACTTTTTGATTATCGATCTGAGAGCAGTACCTCGTAACGTCAAATAAAAATGAATACTATTTAGGATGGACTTTCACGTGTATCGAGGGCGGACTTGTATTAAATGAAACTTGGCTGGACATCGAGGACGGACTTCTATTACTTTTCCGCCCAACCTATCTAATAATCGAGAAAAGTATTGGTTTACCCCAAAAAGAGTTGGAATTTTGAAAAAAAATTTTGAGTTATTTTTACGTTTTCCATCAACAACAACACGAAAAAATGGTTTTTGGAAAAAAATCCTGTGTGTATGTCGTCATCATCGTCGTCATTGACGTCGGCCACTTTTTCTTGTTAGCACGATACAGCCTCCGGAGTGCAATAATTCACCAATTTTATGATTGAATATTGTTAAAGACATGTCACAGATCAACCCTATTGATTTTCTGCTCACCAGAGCCAGTACAACGGGTGCTATGGTACTTGAAGTACGACATTTTGTCATTTTTTGAGACATTTCAGTTTGTTAGCACGATACAGCCTCCGTAGTTCAACAAGTCGCCAATTTTATGATTGAATATTAATCAGGACATCTTACTGATGAACTCTATTGATTTTTAGCTCGCCAGAGCCAATACAACAGGTGCTACAGTACTTTAAGTACGATATTTTTGTCACTTTTGGAGAAGTTTCAGTTTATTAGCACGATACAGCCTCCAGAGAGTAATACGATTGATTAATTTTATGATTGAATATCGTTCAAGGTGTCTTACAGATGTATCCTATTGATTTTCAGTTGACTAGAGCGAGTACAGCGGGTCCTATGAATCCAGATTTACTACATTTTTGGTTATTTTTAAAGAAATTTAGGTTTGTTAGCACGATACATCCCCCTAAGTGTATTCAAGTAACAATTTTATGATAGAATATTGTTCAGGGCCACAGATGCGGAAAAGTTAGTTTTAATCTTTAAAACGATTTATTTTCTTGTAGTAATAATATAATAATAATATTTTATGATTTCAAAGTGCACCAATAAAAAAACAGCGTAAAGTAGTCGTCGATAACTGGTCTTTCAAACACTTGCTCTATTTCGCGCGTGTTTGAAAGACCTCTTTATCCACTTATACTTTAATATACTAATCTTTTTTGTGGAATGATAATAAATAACTGCAAATTGAACTTAGTTTTTGAATATCAGTTCTTTTATTTAAACAATTATCTTCTTCAGAAATTAATGCAAGGAAAATCCTTTTAGAGTAGTTGATAACTTTAACATAATTATCAGCATAGATGTGGTTTCTTTGTTTAATAATGTCACTGTTTCATTAGCCAAAGATAGCATTGTCAGACATTGGGGTGAGATATCATCCGATTGTAGAATTTCTCGAATATTGTTCCTCGAATTGATTTATTTAAGGATGATCTTATCAGTTCTTGTTTAATCCAGCTTCCATTCAATGTTCCTTTCTTGAAAAATATGTGGATGATATAATATTAAGTGTCTCACAAAATAGCTTAGAACAGGCGTTACTTGTGTTCGACCCTTATTATGAAGCCTTATAGTTCACGATCGAGGAAGAAGATGAAAATTGCAGTGTCCCTTTCCTAGATTCTAACGTGATCAGGAGAGTGGATAACACCATTATTACTAGTTGGTATACCAAACCTGTAGCCTCAGGTAGATTCTTACATTATGAATCGAATCATCAACATAAACAAAAAATCAACCTCGTTATTGGCATGAAAAACAGAGTTATCAAGACTAGTCACACTTCGTTACGTGTTCAGAATTTAAGAAAACTTTCAATATTTTTTATCAACAGTGGTTATCCTAGAAGGCTGGTTTATTCTTTGTTGTTCAGTAGGTCTTCCATTGGTGATGAGCCTTCTTCTAATACCACTCCTTTAATTCAAAATTTACATACACAGAATTTTTCTCTACCAAACAATCACACTATCAATCATGAATTTAAATTTTTTTTCACAATTTCCTTCAATCACTTTAGCTAGTAAAAACATACTCACAATTCAGAACATTTTTTCAAAAATTAAAGACAAAGACAATGTGGTTTATTGCAATTCCATGTTCGCAATGTGATAAGGAATACATTGGTCAAACTAAAGGCAGGCTTAAGGACTGTATCTGCTCACATAAAAGTGATTTTAGAAATTTCAGAGAAACTTGCACGTTGGCAAGTCACACTTTGTCTATGGATCACATACCTGATTACGATGGTGTTACTGTGTTAGCTCGCTAGTTTAATCTCACTAAGAGATTATTTTAGGAGATGTCTCACATTTTTAAAGATCCTTATGCTATCAATTCCAGAACTGATATTAATAATCTTAGCATTCTTCACTCGTACCTTCTTTGTATTCCGTCTGATTTTGCGAACACTAACTATCAACTCTCACAATGAATTTCAGATGTTGGACCTTTTTCTATTTCTTTCACGTATTACATATTGACATCACTGAATTTTGATGACAGAGTTTTGATTCTGTGTTTGTGTCAGTTGTCAATTGTCAAATCATAAATAAAAGAAATTCCTTGTGTTCCTGAACATGTGATTGAATTATTTTTATCGTTTCCTTTTAATATTAATTTTAGTCATTGTATTTATTTATCAATGTAATGTATTTATCACGCGTTGTGGTGATTTCGTAAGGATTTCGTCAGTTATGTACAATTTATCTACATCAAACATATTTAACCTCACTTTCGTAAGTAATAATATTCAGTTCTTGTTATTGGTATTTTGGAATTCGATAATTTATTGTAGAGTTCCTGATGAAGAGCCAATAAAGTCTCGAAAACATGAACATATATATATATTGCTAACAGAGTATCTCACATAATTAATTGAATCTTAAAAATAATATCACTAATTAAAATATTTGGGACATCCTGTGTGACAATTTTCTATAAAATGAACTTAAAATAAAAGTCTATGTTGGAATTAACATATATTTGGATTGACCAATCGTAGAATTGAACCGTTGACTGTATTGTCTAAAATTATTTAAAAAACCAATAAATTAAATAGATAATAAAATTTGATGCTTTGCTCTTGTGAAATAAAGATTATGTACATATTTGTATCTAAAAATTTTGATATTGTAAAAGTTTTCGTAAAACATTATTATAATAATTATGATTTGAGATTGGTAACCAAGGGGTTATTAAGAGGATGTTGTGGAAGTGGTGGAGAAAACGAGAGACAGAAATTGGCTTCCAATAATTTTGGGAATTAGTCTGTAAAAAATTAAAGAAAATAAGTGACATTTACGTTACAATTCGTTGAATCAGTGAGTCAATACAAAACAGAAGTTTTTACAAGGTGGTAAGTGAATAGAAATATGAGAATTTATAAAGTACTTGCCCAATTTGGAGATAGTCAGCTGAAAGTTTCTGAGAAACCAGTATTTAATTATTTAATTTGTCTATTAAATTCGATTCCTGATTATCCAAGAAATACATTTTATCTGATAGCGGTGTAGCAGATTAGAAATCCAGAACCTGAAATCCAAGGAAAACTTTAAGTTCGAGTTAATTTATACAAAAGTGCTAGATAAGTATTATTATAGAGTGTATAAATAATATTAATTCTATTTACCTTATGATGGTGACGTCAATTTCCATAATAAAAAGCAATATCCAGTAGGAATCATATGAAAACATTTTCATTAATAATATCTACCATAACCTAATTGCAAACAAGGTAGTCTTTACAGTCATAAAACATCCAGTACAGAACTGCTTTTTTTTATTTTTGCGTTGTTGCCAGTGTAACCGAAACTATATCAATTATCACAGAGCATTGCATTTTATTATTCTTGTGCCATTTTGATATTTATTATTAAATTATAATTTAATATACAAGAAATATTAGTTCATTATTAGAAAATAAGTCTTATCAAAAAAAATCTAACTACACGGTAGTAATGTTGGTTGCCTACCTATGAGCTACTCTAATCCCAACTGAAGATATGTTTTAATTTTTGCGACACCGACTGAGCAGCGAAAATATAATAAATAATTGATTAGTAGTTAAATAATTGAAGACGATGAAAGTTTCATTAAAATGATTATTAACCGGAGCAACATAACATAAAATCACAACACATCACACGACAATAAAGAAGGGGAAACACAAAATAGAAACTTCAAACAAATAAAAAAAAGAACAATTCATTAAAAATTATAGATAACAGTAAATATAACAATATATAAATTGAACTGATATCATAAGTTTTGAAATTAAGTTAACGTTACTCAAGACGACGGAACAGTAGACAAAATGATATAAGAACAGAGAAATTAAACGGAAGAATATGAGAAATTAGCTGTAATCTTGTTAAATATTATAGACATACAATTAAATTATCATTTGAATCATAAAACGGTTTGAAATAATACTTAGAGTTAATTAAAAAGCCTACCTTTGGAAGTGAAGTAACCAAACTGATTATACCATATAACTGCAATCCGCATAGCGACATAAGAACTTACATGAATAAGCTTAATGTATATTTAGTATCTGAAAAGAAACGAATATTGATATTATAATTTGTTATTGATCTTTATAATTTTGAATACAACAATTTAAGTAATATCTTCCATTCCACGAAAACAATTTCTGCTATTCGTATTTCATGATCAACAAGTATTCATGACATCTAATAGCGTTTTCGATTTACCTGCATTCTGCAAGTTCAGTTTGCCCCGGAATGACGTTACAAAACTCAGCGAGGCCATGCTGGTTCACTTGATTGCACTAAAAAGTGCATTTCAAATCAAACACCCGTTCATCTGCCAGTACAGTGTTTCTAACCTAACTTTAGGTTAAAAAGCGGAATACAAACAAACAGCAGGAAAGCAAGGAGCAAGACACCATATGAACATAAACAGCACCATGAAATAAATCCAAAAACCAAAAGATGGCAGTTAGTCACGGCTGACTAGTTAAAAAATAAAACTAATACTTATACCGATCAATTTAGTAAAAAATAGTATTACCAAACATTGGAATTCCATTCGGGTTTCTTGTAGATTAAATATTGACCAATTTATGGAATTAATATACTTTGTGTATAGCACTTCTGTTTTTGCTTTTAATGATGAATATTATAAACAAGTTTTTGGTACACCAATGGGTAGTTGTGTATCACCCATTTTTGCGCAATATGTCATGGACGATTTGATCGCTGAGTGTGTTGGGAATTTACCTTTTGATATTCCTTTTTTAAAAAAATGTGTAGATGATATCATCACAGCTGTTCCTGGAGATGGTGTCGAAACCATTCTTAACATTTTCAATGGTTACAATCAATACATACAATTCAAAGTAGAAAATGAATTTAACAGATGTGTACCATTTTTGGACACAAAGTTAATAAGGACCAAAGAAGGCAGGGTGATACTTGACTGGTACGTGAAACCTACTAGTTCGGGTAGATACCTCAACTTTAAGTCCGATCATCCCTACAAAATGAAGGTGAACTTAGTGTTAGGGATGAAGAACAGAATTGAAAAAATATCACGTCCAACATTACTCAACAAAAACCTCAAACTATTGATTGATACGCTTCAAAAAAATAGTTATCCTATCAAACTTCTCAAAAAAGGTTGATTTACAACACTCTCGGCGAGCATACGGTTAGTCATATTAATAGTAATGAAAATGAACAGGATGCTAATTTCAATAATACACAACAGATCACTCTTGGATCATTTTCTTATATAAAAGATCTGTCAGAAAAAATCATCAAAGAATGCAAGGGGACCTATGTAAAAATTGCTCAAAGAACAGCCAAACCTCTGCAGTCTCTTTTTACTAAGAATTCCCTGATGAAAACTAACGTATTATATAGTATCCCTTGTAAAAATTGTAACAAAAAGTATGCAGGAATGACATATCAGAACTTGAAATCATGTGGTGTTCAACATAAAAGCGAAGCAAGGTTAAAAAAGCGGAAATGTGCATTATCACAACATGTTATAGATGAGTTCCACCATATAGATTTTGATAAAGTAAAGATTCTTGACGTAGAAAGAAACTATAACAAAAGGAAGTTTTTAGAAATGTATCATATAAATAATATTGAGGAACCAATGAATAGAAGGTCTGACGGTCAAATTAGTGTTTTGAGTTAATGGTTGACTGAGGTGACAGGTCAGTCGAGTGTTGACAATACAAACATTATTTAATATTTCAGTTTAGAAGAATTTTTTACATTATGGCTAGCACAGCTCAGTTGCGAATGCAGATGATTTCCAAACAGTCGGGCCTTAACGTGAGAGGTTAGGTCCTTTCCATGTGTTTTTAAATGAAACTCACGGTCTCTAGTTAATTCCACAGTATAATAAAAGTTATTGAAAATTCTAAAAAATTTACAATTTTTTAGAATTTTCAATAACTTTTATTATATTGTGGAATTAACTAGAGACCGTGAGTTTCATTTAAAAACACTAATATGAGCATATTCCACGAAGTAAGGGTCGAGACAGTTAATTCCTTTCCATGTGTTATACGTTACAGTCTTACATCACTTTTCCTGCTTTTCATGAAAATTAACATCAGACGAATGTGGAGATCGTCAGTATTTGCGGGTGGGTTTTGTTTGGCTTTTTTATCTAACAATAGTTAATGCTGGGATGGGTTCACAGTTTGGGAATACCGAATGTGAGAGGTTTGAGTGTTCACTGACTGTCGACTTGTTTCGTCATCCTAATTTTTTACATTTTGCAAAAGACAGGTGGCAGCTGTTTCACAATAGTATGGTTAAATTTAATAGTGTAATTTTTCAATCTTATCGTGATCGCAGGTGTGGACATTGATCAATTATTGTTTTTCTTTGAAGTTTTCACCAAGCAACTAAAAAAACATAACAGTATTTCAGTACAAATTTAGATTTTTATTAAACATTTTTACTTCAACCTATTTTGCCCCCCGTAACACTACCTTTCGACAGTAGTCGATTTCACATTGAAATATAAATTCAAGAAAATCAGTTCATTTAATGTTGTACGTCTTTCGGTTTTAAAAAACAGGAAAAAAATCCTGGCTCTCATTACTATAAGTAGGTGAGAAACTAGATTTAGTCGACATTTTTGTCTTTAGTTGAAGGTTTTCCTGCAATTTGTGAAATGTGAGTTTAATTTCAAATCAACACTACAAGTAAGTCGTAATAATTTCAAAATTTTTTTTCATTAATAAATCAACCGGTTTTTTCTTTCTGGTTTATTATAGCCTTTGATGATGAAGACAATGCTTTTCGAAAGCTTAGGTAATGTACTAACTGATTCACTTTATCTCTAATCTGTAGAGTTTTTTTGGCTGCTATCCCCACGAGTTTGAGGGTTTTTCAACAAAGACCACTCTTTAAAGTTTTTTTTTATATATATATATATATAAATATATATATATATATATATATATATATATATATATATTATAATATATGCAATATTCTTTTATTATAATTTAATTTCTATAAGAGCCCCACGTTTTGGGCACCAAATTATATATATATATATATATATATATATATATGCAATGTTCTTTAATTATATTATATTATATTTATATATGAATATGAATTTATATGATGCTGAATTTAATTTGTAGCTGTCATCACAATTTGTGATAATAACTACACTATTGTGAAAATACCTTTACCTCTAAATATAACCTATAAAATTTTTAATGACAGCAGTTGTCAAATTAATATGCCCGGCTAAATAAATATTAAATTTTATATTATGAAAGATAAATCAATACAACACCAATCAACTCACTCTTTTCTCAGGGAGGGATCAAAGATTTTAACTAATAATTCAAATTTGTAAATTTCCAAATAATTTATAAATTACGTATCACACTATTCAAATCTACAGACTTGTAAAACTGGTATGGGAGGAGATTCCCACAGGCAAAAGACCACTCGGACGTCCCAGAATGCGATGGAGAGATAACATCCAAGCAGATCTCCGGAAAATGAACATTCCATTTGACCCTAGGTTGATGGAAGACCGAACAAATTGGAAAAAAGTTGTACAGTCAGCCAAGACCCACCCAGGGTTGTAGCGCTACGTGATGATAATGATGAAATCTACAGTAACTGTTTATCCAATAAGCTATAAGACAATTTAAATTATCTTATGACATATATGAATTTACTGTCAGGAGATTAACTAAATGTCACTTATTATACTAAATTTTCTATTGTATAAAAATTATCAAATATAATGGAAATAAATATGAAAAGAGAGCCAAAGAGATTTGGAATTCAAATTTATATAATATATTATCAAAATAACACCTACAAAAATTAAAACTCTTCAAAAAATATCATAAAACGCATAAACAAAGAGAATTTTCTATCAAACCTTAATATTGAAAACAATCTATATTAGAAATTTCCGATCTAAATAATTTCATCGAAAGTTCAAAATGTCTAAATTTATACTTGATATCTGTCAATGTAAAATACGTAAATTTTCTTGTAAATTGTCTGTTCCCAAAATTGTCTGCACTTGACGTAGAATTTTATGTAAGTAACGTTACTATAATTTAATCATAAGATGCATCTATTTTCGAAATAATTTTGATCAAAGGCCTATTAATTCTCGAGAATAATATATAATATGGACTGGACTCACCAAACTGGATACTAGAAGATCTCGTACGTATTCTAAAACGTATTTTTTTAGAATTTCCGGAACAAACGTTTCCAAATCAATAATTTAGAAAACGCGAAAAACACTTGCACTTAAGCGGTAATTCTTTGTGAATAGTACACGCACTGGCTTTACAAAAGGCAAGATATGTTGAACTGATAACGATTATATAAATTCCCTAATATTCAAAATTAAATTTGAGACAACTCTTATTATGATGTTGTCTCATGGGGATTTCAAATTCAATTCACTAAAATGTTTCAATAAATAATTCTCTTTTCCTTTGGTTACCTAGCATTCTTTTTTTTAAAAAAATTTCAAATTTACGTTTTATATACCAAGAGAGATTTTCATTATTTTATTTATAAGTGCCATTTGCTAATAGAGACATCTGTATTCTGCTTTTTCAAATCGTTTTAAAATCTATCTGTCATTAAGTCTATTCTGCAGTAATGTCATATGAAATTGAAATGTCAAATTTTATTGGTATATTGAACCTTTAAAATTATTGATAATACAGTGTGTATCACTAGTATTACATGTACATATGCATATTTTCTTTATTTCAATGTTTTCTATAGAATTTAGATAGAGGATATGTATTAAATCCCCCTAATAAAAGAATGATAAATCGATTCTTGTATATAATTATAATTTATCTCTCAAAATTGCCAAATATAATATTAGTTCTTAGTAACATAGTAATATCTTTCAAATAATTATCAACATATCTCAAAATTATCTTGAATCAAATTAAACTATTATTCCTAATTCCCATAAAACTTCTTAAATCTACTATATCTATTAAAATTTCACTCAACGTACTGTTATTTGTTTTTCTAAAATTCCCTATATACATGTTGATCAATTTTTTATGATCTGTAATATTTCAACTCTCTTTTATTCTACTCTGCCTAAACAACTTACATGAAACTGGATATGATTTTACTTTAACATTTCTCAGTATTCTTCTCCTTTATTACATCCATATTTTAATCAAGCAACCCTTAGTTCCTCCGAAATTCTTTTGTTATACATCTTTAACAATTCATTTATAAATTCATAATGTTCTTCTTCACAATCTGACCAATTACCATTACTTTTCACATCTTCTATTTACTCTATCTCACGCACATAATTATTAGCCAGTCTAATTCTTTTTTTCAATCAATATTTCATATTTCATCATCAAACTCTTCACTTTCTCTTCATATTCCTTATTTCCACTCATTATCTCCAATTCTACCATAATTCCATTTCTCTTTATATTCCATAACTTCTATTATCCTCTTCAATTGCCAATACTTCCATATTTACCTCCTCAAATTCAATTATTTTACCATTTAATTCTATCTATCTATTCAAAATCAATTATTTCCTTATATTTCATCAATTCATCAATAACTATGTATGTTTCTAACTTCTTCATCTACTATGCTTACATATCAACTTCTTTTTCATCCGTTAATTCAATCTTTTGTATCATATATTTGCCTGGTTCATATAACTTCCCTCCGTTTGTTCCTATAAATGTAATTATTTCATCCTGTCCATCTATTTTGTTGCTTAATTTCATTATCATATCTTCTATCAAAGTTTCTAAAATCTCTTCTATTCTCACAATACTTGTTGTCATAAATTTTATCTCCATTTCCATATATTCGTTTTTTATTCCTGTAACTTCTATTTTCATTTTCATAATTCATATCAACATGTCTATCATTTCTTCTATTATCAATCCATGTTTATATAATTTCTATTTAAATATGTTTTCAAATATAACTTGTTAATCATAAATATTTTATTTACATATTGTTTTTATATCCATTCTTTACCATGTACAATTCCTTTTCGTTTTCTAGATTTCATTCCTATAATCCTGTCATATAATTCAATTTTATTCTCTTTTCCTAAATTTCGTCTTGTTCTTTTCTCTTATTGTTTGATTCTCTATGAGTTTCTGTAACTTCTTTCTGTTCACCACCATATTTTTTTTAATTTTGAAGTCCCATATCTCAATAATTTCTTCCCATAAATGCATTGAAATTTGCATCTCAAATTCTTCTATATCATTGAAATTATTTTTTATTATTTTCTTATCCACCATAATCTCAATTCCTATTATTTCATTTCCAATTATATTAATAAAAACTCTTGGATCAATTATTTTCATATTTCTGTCACATTTTACTCTTATTTCGATATTTTCTGTATAAATTATTCGTCCAGCATTTTGTTTTGTAGTTTCTTCTATTTCTTTTACATTTTCTTGTAATCTTTTATTCATTTTCTCCAATTCTTCGTTAAATTGTTTCCCCCTATCATAATTATTATTTCTTTTGTCATATATCATGATTTGTTTTTCGGTATTACCATCTAAGTCTTTTATTTTCCAATAAATATTTTTTTTATAAATTTGCATCACTTCTTTACTTCCTAGGTTCTGTAAATCAATGTCTAACATATCATCTTTTGCTTGTTTTTGTACTTTGATAGCCTGTATCTCTTCAATTTCCTTCTCAACTTCTTTAATCCCCATTAAACTTTGTATTTTTATAAATAGTATTTCTTCAGTTATCTTCTTCTTTTGTTTGTTTGGTTCTGTTTGAATTGTTCTAGATAAATTTTTTTCTATGCATTTATCTAGTTCTTGTATTTCATCTATCTGTTTTTCAAATTCTTCTTTGATTTTAACTCCGTTTTCTTGGTCTATTTTCAAATTCTTATTTTGTTCTTCCATATCTACTCTCTTCTCAGCAATTTGTTTCCTAAATTGCTCGTTTTCATCTCTGATTTTCTTAATTTCATTTAAGGTTTCCATGTTTACTTCTTCTATTCTTCCATTTAAGTCATTAAGTTTCATATTCAAATTCTGTTCATACATTTGCATTATTTCCTCATTTGTTTGTCCTTGTACTTTAACAGACTGTATCTCTTCTCATTTTGTTTCTTCACTTCCACTCGAATTGCTCCAGATAAATTTTCTTCGATACATCTTCTTAATTCTTGAACTTGTTCTATCACCTGTTTGTTCATATCTTCCCTGATTTTAATACCATTTTCTTGAATTTCCTTCCGCAAATTTTCATTCTGACCCTTCATATCTTCTATCACCTTTTCAATTTTCTTCCTAAATTCTTCATTCTCTTCCCTAATTTTCTTAATCTCCTTCAAATTTTCAATTTTTCCTTCTTCTATTTTCTTTTCCAGCCTGTCCATGTTTCGAGTGATGTTGTTAATATCTCCCTTAATCTCCTCCTTCATTGTATCAATTTTGTCATTCAAATCTCTACTCATATCATTCATATCTTCCCGCATACTAAACATTTTCTCATTTTGTCTGTCCATTTTTCCATTCAAATCTCCATTCATACTATTCATATCTCCCCGCATACTAAACATATTCCCTTCTATTCTATTCATATTTGTCCTATTTTCTTCATGTGCCCTATTCATATTCTCATTTTGTTTATCCCATTTTCGATTTAAATCTTCACTCATGTTCATCAAAAGTTGTATTAATTGGTCATTGCTAGTTGTATTTTCCTTTCTCTCTTGTCTGTCTCTCTTCTGTAATATTCATCTCTATTCCCCCTTACTCCATTAGAATTTTTAATTTCATTTCTTTTTTCATAATTACTTCCTTCAAGTCTCAATAAATAATTAGATAAACCTTCCATTGTCTTGATATTTTGTATCCCAATTGTTTCTGATACTTGTTGATCGAAATGTCTGGATATATGTAAAACCATATCTTCTTCTCTTATACTTGGTTCCAAATACTGTGCGTTGTTGTACATTTTCATTGCATATGCATTGAAATTTTTACTTTGGTTATAATCAAATTTCCCAAAGTATAGTTTCTCTCTGAAACTCGCCTGTTGGATCTCCCCCCAAAAATACTTTAAAAATTGGTTTTCAAATTCTTCTAAATCAGGTATTTGTTCCTCTTTATTGCAAAACCACAATAAAGCATGTCCAGATAACATTCCTCTAATAATGATTTTTTTCTCTACAATGTCCCTTATTCCTCTCATCCTACTTTTGATTATTTTGATAAATACTTTTGGGTGAATTACACTTATATTTCCATCGAATTTCATCCCAAAGTTGATATTTCCAGTCTGTATCATTCCACCTCCATTCCGTTTAAGATTATCTTCTATAGTTTCTTGTAATTTTCTATCATAGTATCTTTCTTGGTTTTCCAGCGTACAATTTCTTCTATCATCATTTCTTCTTTCCATCGTAGATATTTAATTTTTTTATAATAATGCTAATGGTGACAAATCTATTTTTGCCCCACTTTGCGGCGCCAAATTATAATATATGCAATATTCTTTTAATATAATTTTATTTCTATAAGAGCCCCATGTTTTGGGCACCAAATTATATATATATATATATATATATATATATATGCAATGTTCTTTAATTATATTATATTATATTTATATATGAATATGAATTTATATGATGCTGAATTTAATTTGTAGCTGTCATATTACTTCATATTTCCTACTTTAAATTCATTACATCACATTTCTCTTACTTCTCACACAATTGTGAACACATTTGAGTCAAACTCCTGAAGTCTATTTGGAAATAGTGGAGTTGACCCAGCTTCACTCAGAAGTCATATACGTGAATTATAGTCATTTTCAACTCAAAATCAGCTTCAAATGAGTTAGTATAAAATTAAGATATACAATAAGTCTTTAATTTAATGCGTTTTTAGGTGGTTACGGATTATTATACGAATATATGAGATATTATACCCAAAAAGTTGTTAAATATAATATATTAACTAATAAATAATAAAAATGACTCATTTTCAATAATATTTCAATGATTTAATAATTTAATACAAGGTATTATTTACATAGATTCACGGTTGGCCTTGTCTTGGTATGTATGATGTACACAACCATCGGAGTTTCAGCCTGTAGAAGAATCGATGGGAAGCAATGGCACAAGTATCTTATTTCAAGAGAGGATTTCTTTGAGGGAGATAAGATAGATTTTATTGAATGAGTAGAATTTTTTTTACTTTAACAGAAAGTATCTTATGTTTGAATCACTACTCTTTCTACTTCCCTTTATAATTGTCTACATTCTCCTTTACTATACACTCGCTACTTTTGGATAATTATCAAGGTCTACAGCATGATATAATCTGAATTTTAATGGATATGTGATAATCCTCAACTTTTTCATAGAGAATCTTTTTCAGCTTCGTTTTTAGTTATGTCAAATTTCAATTGCGACATGCTACGTATTTTTCGTTTAATAATAAAATTTTCATCTTGTCATATAATATATCCATTTTCTAATTACATACGTCCTCATCTATTCCATTTTCAAGAATATAGAATCACGGTTCGCTCGTTGTCGTCAATTTTCGTATTAATTCGGAGAAAAGCTGTACTTGAGGCGGCGAAAGCTTGCAGTCTGTATTGTGGCGCGCGGCACAAAGTTTCGCAACGACATTCCAGTGATTTTTCTCGCTTTCCCTCGCGTGAAAAACTTTCGAAGTTAATGTCGTGAGTGCCGGTCATAAACATATTTGCAGAATTTTTTTTACTCGTGGCATTGATTTTGTAACGTGTTGTATGGATCAAGGTAGGTGGATTGTTAACACGAAAAGGGTATGAACTAATTTATATAAAGTTAAAAATACATTGTTGCGTATATCAGGTGATTTTTGAAAATTGTTCCGAAAGTTGATGATATACATTTTGCAATATATTTCTTTGAAAGCGAGTAAAATTGAATTACTGGATTAGTCTTAATAGCTGAATATAGTACAATGAATTTTTCAATTAAAAAATTTGCTTTGTATATTATACATTAATAAATATATATATATATTAATTATATATTAATTTCGATAAGTAAAAGTAGGACATTTAATTCAATGTGTCAAAATGGCCGATTCGAGAACTTTTACAAAAAACAAGAATTGTATCCATTATCGGCACATAATATTGAAAATAAGTAGTTTTTAATCACCTTCCTACAAGGGATTGTTAAAAAATTGATGTTAACATTCAAACACTCTAAGCTTCAATATTGTGAATAAGTTACCGTGAACTATGTATTGAAACGTGAGCTATGAAATTATACAGTGCGAATTATTTGAAATGGAAATAATTTTTCAGTAAATTATTATTAAGAGGAACCACTTGAAAATTAAAATTGTTTGTTTACATTTTAGTAATCAATTTAAAAACTCTTGGTACACCACTACATTCGCATTCCTTAAATTTGTCTAATTCTGTGTTATATCGAACATTAATGGACATATTTTTCAATCTTTGCAATAAATGAAATTTACTAATGTTTCAATCCTTACTCTGTGTAATCTACTTATATAACTTTTTTACATTAAACTTATTGTTTCTAAATAATGTCACAATATATTGAAAAAATGGTGAATGTTCTAAAAATAATCAGAATGACAACAGTTGCACTTATTTCATGTGATGCCTACCTGATGTTTAATAATTATTTTCGGCAAGACCATTTAAAAAAGTCATTATCAAATCATTTACAATACAATTAAAATATATCTTTACAACAGAAACTACACTATAATTAAAAAGTAAAAACAGTAAAATTCTTACTCGTAAAATATTGAAAATTTGTTTAATTTACAATTAAATAAATTACCTGTTTGTTGGGACATCACATTGTTAGAAGATTTTAAACAAATTTAAAATTGCTTTTCAAAAAATATAAGTTTCCACATCAAACACTATCCTTCCCTTATCACAGCTTAATTGGTTTCAAAATAGTATTTGCAAAACATACATTATTGGTTTTTAACCCATACCAACTGCACTTTGAATTTTTATTTGATAGTACAAGCGAAATTTCACAATTTTTAGTATGAATTCAATAGTAAGGTACAAAAAGTTTCAGAGGTGGTACTCAAATACTTATCTGTGTTATAATTTTTTGAATATGCCCTCATAAATAATACTTAGGTTTTTTATGTCATTTCTGTAATTAATTCTGTTGGAATTTTGTTTAATATGAATCATTTTTAAAACAGTTCTAACCTTATCGTTTTTTTCCTTTGCGAGAATTTTAGTTTGATCAGAGTTGAAAGAGTGTCCAGTTTGTTGTCTATGATGTGAGAGTGCTGTTACATCTGTTTTGGAATATTTGTGAGCTTGTAGTCTTTTTTGCTTAGTCTGGCCAATGTATGTATTTGGACAGTCTTGGCAAGGAATTTGATATACTGAATGTTTTTGTTTGTTTCTATTTATTTTTGGTTTCATTTTTGAGAAAACTATCTTGTTGATGTCATTCAGTTTGTGGCAAATTGATATTTTTCCCTTTTGTATTATTTTGTTTATTTTTTCTGACAGACCATTTACGCAGGGAAGCGAAATATAAGAATTGGATTTATTATTGGTTTGGAAGTTGTTATATATGGAATGAATTCGTTTATTGATAATTTTGTTAGTGAATTGTAGTGGGTAGTTGTTTTCTGCTAGAATGGTTTTAATTTCTTTTAAGTTAGCTCCTCTAAATTAAGGATGTGCGAGTTTAATAGCTCTATCAGTTAGATTATTTATTACACTCTTTTTATTACATAATGGCGCATTTGAATAAAAGTTTGTGAATCTATGAGATGCATCCGGTTTTGTATACCAGTTTGTTGTAATATTCCCGTTTTTGTCATATGAGATGGTGGTGTCTAAGAAATTGATTGTTTTGTTGTTTCAAAATTTCATGAATTTTATCATTAGGTACACTAGTCAAAATGTCATCAACATACCTTCTAAAGAAAACTCTATTGTAGAGAGTAGCATGAAGCGACTTCGGAAAAATTTCAATGCAGTTTTTCGTTTTGGTGTTCCCTGATGTCAAAATCACCCTCCGTTCCAAAGGTTAAATATATATATATATATATATATATATATATATATATATATATATATATATATTTTTATATAAATTTTCTTGGATTTCAGTCAATTAAATCATTATGGAATGATTAAAATGTCATTTTACTAAAATTCTGTCAAACAATGGTGACGTTTCAGTCTTAAATTTAGACCTTTATCAAACTAAAATAGAACAGAATGCATATGGTAAACAAACTATTGGAATACAAAAAACAAACTTACCCCAAAGTGTAGTCAGCGAATTTTCATTAAACATTAAACTTAAAAACACATTCACATCATTATTACACATTTTAAAATCATTGGATTACCTTCCATTCATTAAGAACACATATTTCAATAACAAACCATTCATATTGGTAAAAATATAATAACATAGTTAGTGACATTGAACTGTATTAATGTGAGACTAATTGTATTGCTTATAGGAGTGGGATATATGCCGCGCTGAGTTTATTTACATCTTTTTTGTCATTTATACAGAATGTCGATTTTTGAATCGCTATCATTTCATAAAACTCTCTTTTTTTCAAATTATTTTCCGTTTTTAAGATTTTAGTCCCTGCATAATTAAACTGATGGTCTTTATTCCTTTCATGGTTAGTAAGGGCAGTAGCATTTTTTTTATCATATTTATGGCTTTTTAGTCTATTTTCTAGATATTGACTTGTTTGGCCGATATAAGTAGCTTCACAGTTGTTACAAGGAATTTCATAAACAATATTACTTTTCTTTACTTTTGGTGTTATAGATTTTAGTACAGAAAAATGTTTTGCCAATATGTTATGCGGTTTATGACATATCTTTATGTTATGCTTCATAAACAAATGCTGGAATTGTTGCGACAATCCATTTATGAAGGGAAGAGAAATAAAGTGTTTACTGTTATTCATATTAATATTTTCCTTTTTATTTTCTGAACTATTGTAAAATTTGTGTATCCTGTCTCTAAAAATTGTATCTACCAATTTTGTGGGATAATCATTGCACATTAATGCCTTTTTGGCTTTGATAATGCTTGTGTGTCGAAACTCTTCATCAGAGAGTTTGATAGCACGATCTGCAAGGCCCATCATTACAGACTTTTTTTTGAGATAAAGGGTGGTTTGATTTAAAATTGATATATCTTGATGACCATGTGGCTTTAGTGTACCATTCTGTTTTAATATTGTTATTTATGTGATGTAAGGTAGTGTCCAAAAAATTAATCTTATTACATTCCTCAAGTTCTATGGTGAATTGCAATTTTTTATGAAAACTGTTAAAGAGTTTCAACGTATTTTCTTCCTCATTTTTAGGGATTGCCGTTATGCAATCATCCACATATCTATAAAAAAATGGAATTTCAAAATTGAGATTTTTTATTGTTTGTTCTTCAAGTTCTTCCATAACTATATGTGCTATAACACTTGAGATTGATGACCCCATGGCACATCCTTCTATTTGTTTGTACATCTGATTTTCGTATAAAAAGTAAGTGGAATTAAGTGTTAGTTCAAGAGCATATACAAATTCATTTTGGGGAATATCAGTATATTTTTTTATTTCGTTCCATTTTGTTCTAATAATTTTTGTGGCTAATGAAATTGGGATGTTAGTATATAAGGAGATAACATCCAACGAAATTAGTGAATAATTGTTAGGGATCTGTACGTTTTTTATTTTTTCTTTGAAATGGAAGGAGTCTTTTATGTAGTGGCTGTTCTTGTTGGTTATGTTCTTTAATATGTTGGATAGATACTTAGAAAGGGGGGCAAAAGGTGATTGGACACATGAAACTATTGGTCTGAGGGGTACATTTTCCTTGTGTAGTTTTGGCAACCCATAAATTTTTGGTGGCAATGCATTGCGAATTTTTAGTTTTTTTGCAACATCTGGAGATATATATATATAGATTTTTTTCCCATGAATCTATTAGTTCATTGTTCTTTTTTTGTTGTTGGTTTGTTGGATCTAATTTTATTTGCTGGTAGGTTTTTTTATCCTTAAGTATGTCCTTCATTTTTAGGTCGTATTCTCTGGATTGCATTAAAACAGTTTTGTTTGTTTTATCAGCTTTCAAAACTTTAATCTGGTCATGTTGTTTCAAAAATTTCTTTGTTTTCCTAGAGTTTCGATCATTGATATTAGTTTTTTTGTTATTTTGAGATTTTATTTTATTTTTAAAATTTTGTAAAATATTACTAGTTTTATGACGTATATTATTTTTTTCGTCACATCTCAAATCCCTAATCCCATTTTCGATGTTACATAGAATGTCGTGAACCGGTATGTCTGTTTCTTTATCTATGGCTACTGCAAAATTTGAACCTAAACTCAATGTTTCTGCTACATATTGTGAGATTTTCAAGCCACAAGGATGACGTTAATTGCTTATTTTCTGGTTCTTTTTGCTTTTTTATTAAAGAATTAAGTTTATTTTTGTTTTTCTGCTTAATCCTATTGAAAAGGTTTTCATTTTTCTCTTTACAAAGTTCAATAAATCTATCAGATAGGTCATTTGGAAGTTCTTGTGAAATGAGAATTATGCAGGGACTAAAATCCTAAAAACGGAAAATAATTTGAAAAAAGAGAGTTTTATGAAATGATAGCGATTCAAAAATCGACATTCTGTATAAATGACAAAAAAGATGTAAATAAACTCAGCGCGGCATATATCCCACTCCTATAAGCAATACAATTAGTCTCACATTAATACAGTTCAATGTCACTAACTATGTTATTATATTTTTACCAATATGAATGGTTTGTTATTGAAATATGTGTTCTTAATGAATGGAAGGTAATCCAATGATTTTAAAATGTGTAATGATGATGTGAATGTGTTTTTAAGTTTAATGTTTAATGAAAATTCGCTGACTACACTTTGGGGTAAGTTTGTTTTTTGTATTCCAATAGTTTGTTTACCATATGCATTCTGTTCTATTTTAGTTTGATAAAGGTCTAAATTTAAGACTGAAACGTCACCATTGTTTGACAGAATTTTAGTAAAATGACATTTTAATCATTCCATAATGTTTTAATTGACTGAAATCCAAGAAAATTTATATAAAAAAATATACGTTTAGTCAAAGAACCTTAAAACTAATAAATATATATAAGTATGGGTGAAATAATACTATCTTATCGTAACATCGAAGAGTTATATGGAAAAACAGTGGTGAACTATATGAAGCAATACGAAAATAACTACAGGAAGCTTACAAAACAAAAGAATAGAAGAATCTTTTTACTACGATGTAAAGATGAAAAGGTTATACCATCGTTTATGAACTTAAAAATAGCACACATAACGTTTGAAAATGTAAACTTGAAGTGTAGGTTTGAGAATCACATTTTGCCTAATTTCATTAAGAATACCCTTAATGTTCTTATCACAGACACAACAATTAATATAAATAAAATCAAAAATACATTGAATCAAAACAAAATTCTCATTTCACAAGAACTTCCAAATGACCTATCTGATAGATTTATTGAACTTTGTAAAGAGAAAAATGAAAACCTTTTCAATAGGATTAAGCAAAAAAACAAAAATAAACTTAATTCTTTAATAAAAAAGCAAAAAGAACCAGAAAATAAGCAATTAACGTCATCCTTGTGGCTTGAAAATCTCACAGGTGAGGAAATTCCTGAATATGTAGCAGAAACATTGAGTTTAGGTTCAAATTTTGCAGTAGCCATAGATAAAGAAACAGACATACCGGTTCACGACATTCTATGTAACATCGAAAATGGGATTAGGGATTTGAGATGTGACGAAAAAAATAATATACGTCATAAAACTAGTAATATTTTACAAAATTTTAAAAATAAAATAAAATCTCAAAATAACAAAAAAACTAATATCAATGATCGAAACTCTAGGAAAACAAAGAAATTTTTGAAACAACATGACCAGATTAAAGTTTTGAAAGCTGATAAAACAAACAAAACTGTTTTAATGCAATCCAGAGAATACGACCTAAAAATGAAGGACATACTTAAGGATAAAAAAACCTACCAGCAAATAAAATTAGATCCAACAAACCAACAACAAAAAAAGAACAATGAACTAATAGATTCATGGGAAAAAAATCTATATATATCTCCAGATGTTGCAAAAAAACTAAAAATTCGCAATGCATTGCCACCAAAAATTTATGGGTTGCCAAAACTACACAAGGAAAATGTACCCCTCAGACCAATAGTTTCATGTGTCCAATCACCTTTTGCCCCCCTTTCTAAGTATCTATCCAACATATTAAAGAACATAACCAACAAGAACAGCCACTACATAAAAGACTCCTTCCATTTCAAAGAAAAAATAAAAAACGTACAGATCCCTAACAATTATTCACTAATTCCGTTGGATGTTATCTCCTTATATACTAACATCCCAATTTCATTAGCCACAAAAATTATTAGAACAAAATGGAACGAAATAAAAAAATATACTGATATTCCCCAAAATGAATTTGTATATGCTCTTGAACTAACACTTAATTCCACTTACTTTTTATACGAAAATCAGATGTACAAACAAATAGAAGGATGTGCCATGGGGTCATCAATCTCAAGTGTTATAGCACAGATAGTTATGGAAGAACTTGAAGAACAAACAATAAAAAATCTCAATTTTGAAATTCCATTTTTTTATAGATATGTGGATGATTGCATAACGGCAATCCCTAAAAATGAGGAAGAAAATACGTTGAAACTCTTTAACATTTTTCATAAAAAATTGCAATTCACCATAGAACTTGAGGAATGTAATAAGATTAATTTTTTGGACACTACCTTACATCACATAAATAACAATATTAAAACAGAATGGTACACTAAAGCCACATGGTCATCAAGATATATCAATTTTAAATCAAACCACCCTTTATCTCAAAAAAAGTCTGTAATGATGGGCCTTGCAGATCGTGCTATCAAACTCTCTGATGAAGAGTTTCGACACACACGCATTATCAAAGCCAAAAAGGCATTAATGTGCAATGATTATCCCACAAAATTGGTAGATACAATTTTTAGAGACAGGATACACAAATTTTACAATAGTTCAGAAAATAAAAAGGAAAATATTAATATGAATAACAGTAAACACTTTATTTCTCTTCCCTTCATAAATGGATTGTCGCAACAATTCCAGCATTTGTTTATGAAGCATAACATAAAGATATGTCATAAACCGCATAACATATTGGCAAAACATTTTTCTGTACTAAAATCTATAACACCAAAAGTAAAGAAAAGTAATATTGTTTATGAAATTCCTTGTAACAACTGTGAAGCTACTTATATCGGCCAAACAAGTCAATATCTAGAAAATAGACTAAAAAGCCATAAATATGATAAAAAAAATGCTACTGCCCTTACTAACCATGAAAGGAATAAAGACCATCAGTTTAATTATGCAGGGACTAAAATCTTAAAAACGGAAAATAATTTGAAAAAAAGAGAGTTTTATGAAATGATAGCGATTCAAAAATCGACATTCTGTATAAATGACAAAAAAGATGTAAATAAACTCAGCGCGGCATATATCCCACTCCTATAAGCAATACAATTAGTCTCACATTAATACAGTTCAATGTCACTAACTATGTTATTATATTTTTACCAATATGAATGGTTTGTTATTGAAATATGTGTTCTTAATGAATGGAAGGTAATCCAATGATTTTAAAATGTGTAATAATGATGTGAATGTGTTTTTAAGTTTAATGTTTAATGAAAATTCGCTGACTACACTTTGGGGTAAGTTTGTTTTTTGTATTCCAATAGTTTGTTTACCATATGCATTCTGTTCTATTTTAGTTTGATAAAGGTCTAAATTTAAGACTGAAACGTCACCATTGTTTGACAGAATTTTAGTAAAATGACATTTTAATCATTCCATAATGTTTTAATTGACTGAAATCCAAGAAAATTTATATAAAAAAATATACGTTTAGTCAAAGAACCTTAAAACTAATATATATATATATATATATATATATATATATATATATATATATATTGAACTAGTTACCTAGTTCTGGAAACAAATTTACACAAATAACTATCATAAAAAATATAGATTATCACGGGAGGTGTGTCAGTAGACACAACCATTAGCAAGAAAATGACAATTTAAGTATAAAGTTATATTAAAATTAGTGAAATATGTATCAATCTTATTAAATATGAATGTGATTATTTTAAAAAGGATTATGAGAACAAATAGCAAAAACAATATTATCTAATTAAATACAAAAAGTTACCCTCACAAGTAATTCCGAATATATGTCAGAGTCAATGAGTTCCACAATGTGCTGAACACTGCCGTAGGAATGTCTGTAGATATTAATTGCCATATTATAACTTGAAACCTAAAAGAATTAAAAAAAGAATATTTAGTCTAGTACTTGATTAGCATAATTACACATGTTCCAATAGTAAAAGTTTATAATTTCATAAAGAGTTGAAAACTGTATATGAAAAGATAGATGGAACGCAGCTCAAACTTATGAAAGGGAAATTAATAAACAGGAAGTAATGAATCTTACTAAATTTATAATTGCCAACTTAATTTAATTGATTATTTATTGCATACTGAAAAATAATATCAAAAACAAAAATAATCAATAGTTTATATGATATAAATATAAAATAAGATTGAAAATTAAAAAAAAGGATCAATCACATAAAGGTAAATTAATAATTTAGGTTGTAGTTTTTGTAAAAATAATTATTTATAAAAATATCTAAACAACATGTTTATATGTAAATTAGCTATTGTATTATGAAAAAAGGACATGATATATATTCCTTAATACAATAGAAATAATAATGAACTAGTGTGAATATCCTCCAGAACAATTAAATTAAATAATTCAGATTTGGAACTAAAACACTTTGAAATGACAATTTTTTATTCAAAATAACAGATAAGTGAGCTTTGGATTAATCAAGCGAGGAGGTTGTTCATTTTGAAAACAAGGAAGAGAGTTTTCGGGTGATGGAGAGGAAGCGTCGATAGAGAGACTCTTTGTTTAAAAATTTATCAGAAATAGGTATAAATGTTAAAAAACACAATCAAAGGTAAATCAAAGCATTTAACTATTGTTTATAATCCTGTGTAAGGATGAAGAAGTGTAGAAAGTGAATATCTCCTGAGAGATATCTACAAGAATTTGGAGATGCGAGTTGCAGCCCGGCAGAGAATTCAATATTAAGGTCTGTGTCTTTACAATTACATTCATTGGAATTCCATATAATTCTTTATAAAGAAAGTGAACATTAAAAATTTATCAGAACGTTCAAATTGAATAAATTCATTAAATTGCCAAGAACATTTATCATATGATGCATCATAATTTTATCTCAATTGAGAATTAAACAGTTTTAGTTAATAATAATATTTGTACTTACTTGATATAATATAATTCACTGTATATGTTCACGAGCATCATGAATTTTCACATAACCTCTCATTCTTTCTTTTATCTTCAGCATGAATAACTATTTGCCTATTACTGTCTTCACTTTCAACTTACTCACATAATTTTAACTAAGTATACTTATATGTAATTGATTATTTAAAGTTTATATCATTAAAATTGTTTCACCATTATAGACGCGCAGGTAGTGTGTTTAACAGTAAAGCTATTTCTTATAGAGTGGAGAGTATCCTCCTATCGTTTCAATTATAACAGCGCATGCGTTCAGATTTATGCGCCGTCGCACTGATAGGAACATTCTTATACCGAGAAATGTATCTGATATAGGGTGGAACAAAAACAAAATTTTCAATGTTTAAATCTTATTGCAAATTTTCATAATAATTTATTAAATTGTTTACATTTGAGTGTTGGTATTTTATTCTCATCACATCCATCATAAAATTTTCTATTGTCAACATATTTCAATAATTTTATATAGGAGAAACTTCAGAAATTAATTTTCATAAAAATTTTACAAGGAAAAATTTGTCAATCACTGGTATTAATGCATCCTGAACTCAAAGGGAGGAGTCTCATACTTCCGACTGAGATAAATAAATATAAATATAACAGTTAATAAAAAATTAACATCTTGAGCTAGCCGAGGTACAACAAATACTATATTAAATAATACTGTATTAAATAAATAAATAAAACATATAAATCAATTATAATATATATATATATATATATATATATATATATATATATATATATATGTATATATATATATATATGTGTTTTAACGGAATTTGTAAGCACGATAGAGGGCGCATTTTTGACGGATCGAAACCAAACTCCCTACAAAAATCGGTTAGGCCAAAATCATGGACTAGTTCGTTAATGAGCCAAATCGGCCCAGTAAAAACAAAATAGCGACCTGTCAAAGTTGAAAAAAAATCGTATTTCCTTTGTTTTTCATTTGACGCATAAAAGTTACTGAACTTTTTCATAGACCTTAATACGTTCTACAACTTTTGTATCTAATATTTTTCTCTAAATCGTACATTAAAACATTTATTCAAGAAAATTCACAAATTTACCAGAATTTTGTTTTGTTTTTGATTTGATGCCAAAATGTTACTTTGGTTTTTTGTGCATCTCAAAACATTCTATTACTTTTGTATCTAATTTTTTATTTTGGGTTTTATGCAAAAAAGTTACTGAAATAAGTCCTGTGCCATTGGGATTTTTAAATTTAGATTTTCAAAAATTTGTTACAGGTGTGGGATCATTATGAATTTTAATTAGTGAAATATGAAGGATGCCGCAATTTACAATCATCTCATATAGATACTCTCTTTTATGCCTCCATCACTCTTTAGATATCTTCAGTGCTCTACGCATTGATGTCATCAAAGCAAGCTAAAATTATGTAATTTGATCTCGCTCTGTTTAATTAAATACAACTTGAAAGTACCATAATTCTAGAAAATAATTCTCTCCTACCAGTTTGCTTTATGATGACGTTTTTATTAACAAACTTCTATAATAATTTCATGTATTTTCTCCACTTTCCGGTTTATATAAAATCATTTTCTCCGAGTAGATGTGGGTCAGGCAAACAGAATAGTTTAACAGAAGTATATAAATTTATAATGACAATATGAATCTGGTGCATAATTCATATTGAATATCATATAGGTTCATTAACGTTGTAATTTACAGTTGACAATGAAAAAGAGAGAGACTTCAGTCAAAGATGTATTCTTGGAATAATGGCGAATAGTCAAGAAGCTAATTATGATTATAATAATAATTCATTGCTTCAGAAACATGAGTTTACAGCAAGGGTGTATGTGTATAAATTAAACAATACGCTATACACTAACAAACAATTTAACAATAATAATCTATGACATTAAAATACATCTTAAAAGACAATTACTCATTGATAATGACCGTAATCTTATAATATTCCACACATATTCACAAATTTGCCTGGCTTCAGCAAGTATAATATTTTGCAGAGTTTTATTGCTTTCAAACTGTGCAAACAAGAAATATTTTGTTTCATGACGACGTAAATTTGACAATCAAAAAGAAGATGCTGCAATGTTTTCTTTTCATTCCGATTACATGCGGAACATTCAATATCGGGATCTATATAACACGTAGTTCCATTTAAGGTGAACTTAATTTTAAACCATTTGCCGTCCGTAACTGAGCAAGTGTGCGGATGAACTGAATTGGCAATTTTACAAGTAAATACAAACTTGAACTCCTGGGAACAGTAAACAAACTATATAGATATAAATAGGAATACTTAGAAACCAAAGACAAGTCAGATTCATATAACTGTGTATAATACGTCTCAAGTAATTTTTTTCTATTCCTAATTAATGTATGATAGCTCAAGCTGTTCCACATTTCTATCTGATTTTGTTTAATGAAAAATTGTTTCATTTGTACCGCCCAGTCAAACTTGGAATCAGTACTACCAGATGTACGAATTTGTAGTCTGAAGCAAAGAACACGATATCTATTATCATCCATAGCCAGAATCTTGAGCAGCCACTTGAGAGATGATTTGAAGATTGTATATTCAAGTTTTACTCTTCCCACCTCTAAACGTACTATGGCGTCAGGTGCGCTGATAGAAACAAGGAGAAATCTTTTGATAAACTGTACGGGGACTCTCTCTAGTACATCCAAATATCTGAGACCCCAAACAGGTACCGAGTTGAACATAACACTCAAAGCCAATGTTTCAAAAAACTTTATTCTTGGATACCAGGAGTCCGTTTTCGCTTTAACCAAAATTGGCAATATAGTTCCAGCGGCTTGTTTTCCTTTGTTTGCAGTAACTACTGACATTTCACGAAATACACCAGAAGATGACATTGTCACACCTAGGTAATTATATTTATTCACAACTTCAATGGGTCAATTGTTATAGTGATATTTAAATTTAGATTTTAGGAATCCCCCTTTTGAAAATAGCATTGAAAATAGCATAACTTTGGTCTTTTGTATATTAATTGTTAGGCTATTTTCTGCCTCATAATTCTCTAATATATTCAATTTTCTAACAACATCAATTTCAGAATGTGCAAGAATAACAATATCATCCGCATATAGTAATGTCAGAACTCCCTTTACATGATCAATATTTACACCCCGAGCTCCACTTTCGTAGAAAAATGATTCAATATCAGCAATGATTAAAGTAAATAAAAGTGGATTTAGCGATTCACCCTCTAGAACACCCATTGTTGAATTATATTTTCTAGTAAATCGATCGGAGGCTTTTATTTGAATTGTAGCTTGAGAGTATGATGTTATTATAACGCGAAGTATTTTTGCTGATATTCCAAGCTTCAATAATTTAGTTCATAATAACTTATGGTCTGTTGAGTCAAATGCTCTCTTAAAGTCAATAGAAATAGCATATATCTTGCGTTTTTGATATTTGATATGTAGCTGAATCACCGAACTCAAAGAGTAAACACTATCAACACAACCACGACCTTTCCGAAAACCGGATTGGGATTCAGACAATAGTCTACAGTCATCAACCCATTTAGAATAATGCTGGTGAATAATTTGAGTCCACAGTTCGTCAAAACTAAGCCTCTATAGTTTTTGGGGTTATTAACTGGCCCCTCCTTTATGCAGCATAGTGAGTAAAATATTAGCCCAGCTTTTAGAAATAAGAGAAGTGTCAAATATGGTAATAAATAATGACGTCAAGTATATAATCCAATTATGTGGTAGATTCTTGTAAAACTCGTAGCATTACCATCAGATCCTGAAGACTTATTATTTCTAGTTTTACTAATTACAGCATATACTTCGTCTTGAGAAATAGTTTAGTCAAGATCTGGATGATTAACATCTTGAAAACTATTCAAGAGAACTAATTTAGGCGCATATAAATCTTCATAAAAATTCTCCCAGCTGTCAAGAGATAAAGATTTGGATGTAAAAATGCCTCTAATCGGCCTATCGATTGCCCAGAATTCCCTTGTATTACTTATATTTTTTAATAATATCATTCTCATAACCTCTTTTCTTCAACTTAATTAGATTTTTATAACTACATTTTTTCTATTATGTATATATCTTTCAATTCATCCTTAAAATTATTTTGCTTGCAGTTTTTAAGTGCATTATTCATAGATGTCTTAGCTTGGATACAAGATTCATCAAACCATGGTTTATTTTCTCGGATTCCAGTGGTATTCCGTAGAATCCTATTTTGTCTCTAAACCCTATATTATGAGCAGTTTCAGTAATAGCTGCACATAGGTTATTATAAGACTTGTCTGGGTCGGGGATAAAAAATACTCGACTAGAGTGTTGCATATTTGGCTTATAATTTAAAGACATGTTATCATAGCAAATCAATGTCGAATACATTCGTGAAGAATTTAAGGTAACAGAACCAGAAACTTCTACTGAGTTGTGATGTTCTAAAACCAAATTTATAGGGAAATGATCTGATAGAATATCATTATCAGTGACGAAAAATCATTCACTTTTGTAAGGAATACGTTGTTTACCCACACCATATCCACAACACTGCTGCCTTGTGTACCCATGTATGTAAATTGACCAGGTCGGTTCAAAGAAGTTCTGCCGTTTAATACAGAAACTGAATTGTTTTTCCATAAAATCAATAAGTTGCCTACCCCTTGTATTCAAATTACTATCCAAACTCAACCTTCCATAAAATAAATTAGTACCTTCAAAAATTTCAGAAATATTGCCACATAATCCGATTCTACAGTTAAAGTCGCCATCAATTACAATCATTATATCATTATATTTCTCCTCCAATTCTGTTAACAGAATCTGGAAAGCATCAAGTATGTGACTTAATTCTAGGGACGGTTTAAAGTAAACACCACAAACAATAAACATAAAATAATGAACAGAAAACAAACAAATAAGAATCGAGTTAAATTTATTAAGAACAGTAACATCAAAATAATCTCTATGGTAAATGCATTAACCAACGCTTGGCCTACCAAACGACTTTTATTTAGTTGCAGATGAAGTTATATACTTATAATCACAATAAAAATTAGGTATGGGTATGGTAAATTAATCGCTAGTCAACCAAGCTTCACTAACAAACAATATATCTAATGATTATATATTGGGATCTATTGCTAAGCGAAACGTCACCACTCATCGTTAAAGTGAACTTCTCTAGATGTGTGATTAGATGCTTGTTTACCACATGTGCTATTTGTTTCGTGTGCTTGAGATATTGTTTTTCGAATTTTATATTGGATGTTAAGCTATTAGGTTTAATTTAATAAACGATTTACATATTTATTAATGAAAAGGAGCGACAAAAGTGGTCAATATTGCTCAGTACCATAATGCAAATCTATGAGATAAAAAGATATACAATTGAGTTTGCATATATTACTTGAAAATGGAAAGTTCAGAGTACAAATTAAAAATAAACGGTTTTAAAGATTAAAACTAACTTTTCCGCATCTGTGTCCCTGAACAATATTCTATCATAAAATTGTTACTTGTATACACTTCGGGGGATGTATCATGCTAACAAACCGAAATTTCTCCAAAAATATCCAAACATTTAGTATATCTAGTTTTATAGGACCCGCTGTACTCGCTCTAGTCAACTGAAAATCAATAGGATACATCTGTGAGACACCTTGAACAATACTTATTCATAAAGTTGATCAATCGTATACTCTCTGGATGCTGTATCGTGCTAACAAACTGGAAATTCTCCAAAAATTTGGTACTTCAAGTACCACAGCACCCGTTGTACTGGCTTTAGTGAGCTCAATAGCAATAGGGTTTATTTTTAAGACGCTCTGAATAATATCCAATCATGAAATTCATCACTTGTATATACTCCGGAGGCTGTATCGTGCTAACAAACTGAAATTTCTCCAAAAATGACAAAAATATCGTACTTAAAGTACTGTAGCACCGGTTGTATTGGCTCTGGTGAGCTGCAAATCAATAGGGTTCATCTGTGAAATGTCCTTACCAATATTCCATCATAAAATTGGTGACTTATTGCACTCCGGAGGCTGTATCGTGCTAACAAGACTTGCAAGGAAAAGTGGCCGACGACAACGACGACGACGACATACACACAGGATTTTTTTCTAAAAACCGTTTTTTCAGTTTGTTGTTGATGGATAACGTAAAAATAACTCAAAAAAAAATTTCAAATTTCCAACTTTTTTGTGGGTAAACCAATACTTTACTCGCATATTGGATAGGTTGGCGGAAAAGTAATAGATAGACGCAAGAAAAGCTTGGACAAGTAAAATATCAAAATATATCTTTGTGTCGACTTCATTTTAAACAATAAAATATTACTTTCCAAGGAGTATATTGTCATTGAATTCTATATTTTTATTTGTAATTACCTATTTATTTAATTATAGCCAAACCTGTTCGGGTACAACGGCAGGAATTGTTTTATTTTACACCGATTTTTCAATATAGCCCTCCGCAACACTGGAACACTTCCACCTACCATATCTTTTTAAACTCACAATGTCCCCGCCAGCATCTACTAATAATGTAGCTGACGTTCTTGGATATCAACATCCCGTATATTCTTTGGGACTGGACAACTTTAAATATGATGCAATTTGAGAAGGTATTTTTCCATAAGTATTTATACCTAGTGGTTGGATAGTGCTTCTTTTTTTTACATGCAATAAATAACCGTGTATGGGCAGTAGGATCGGGTCTAAGTGCTCTATGCTTCTTGAAAATGGAAATAATAATAATTTCTGACGAAAATTCTTCCAAGTAAACTAGGAACTGTCGATATACGTGTGTCTTTGTATCCGGAACAGTTACTACAAGGTGTGTTTCAAATTCCTTTATATCTCCAATTTTCATTTTACATAACTCTACTCGGCGAAATGCCCCAGCGATGCCCACAATGAGTATAAGCTAAAATAAGCAAATAACTCGTTATTTAAAAACAGATTTGAAAGAAATTGCAATTAAGTTTTTTCATTGATAAAAACTCTTCATTTGGTGCCGTAATAAGGAATTTTACAATCTCATTCTTGGAGAATACCTTTGATTTCTTAGCTTTGTATCCCCACATACTTCCTTTTTAAATATGCCATCTGTTTTGCATACCTGCTTATGTCGACATTATTTTTGATACTTATAGTAGATCAGAGTAATTTGTAATAACTCCATAAAGAGGATGATTTACTGTCCTAAAATTTATCCACAACATAGGCAAGCATCACATCTTCACTAATTGCTTCAACTTTCTTTGATGAACACCAGTCCATGAAGAGCCCGTATCTAGCTGATATCTATGCCGTGATTAATCCGGCAATAAATTGAGGGTAGCTGCATTAACAATGTCCAGAACTTTCTTCGGAATTTCATCATCACTGCTGCTACTAACTTCCATTTAAAGGATGTGTAGCACACTTTCACGAAATTGTTACAAAAATAATTATCGTTTATTCCGTTGTCAAGTTTTACATCTGTCATATAAAAGAATAGTATTAAATTTCTATAATTTATTTCCCTAGTAACCTGATGTTAATGCTTTGTTGATAACGACTTACGAGGCACCTACGGGTAAATTAAAACAGTGCTCTTTTAGAGTTTTTAATACTGGCGCCCTAAAACATGCTTGTAGATAAAATATCGTACAATACACTTACGGTAGATGTCTTTACCACACTTGCGTGATTTACCAAACTCGCCTTCGGCTTGGATTATTAAACATCACGCATATGCGGTAAAAACGTACCTACCGTACGTGTATTGTAATATACTATTATGACATGCCTGTCAAAAACTTGAAATGAATCGTGTAGGGTGAAGCACCCAATATTCGGCAAGGGCCTAGTTATGGGCGATATACGACAAAAATACGTTTAATAGGCAGATTTTAGGTAAATAGTAATGCAAGCTTACCTATTATCAATAGAGATGTCGCATCTGCCGTTTTAATAGAAACCCCGCTCAAAATTCATCAGTAGGTCAGAGAGAGAGACAAAGAAAGGTTGTATTGCATTTCATGAGTTAAAAATTAACCATTTTGTTAGTGAAAGGTAAGTTTTAAATGCTTGTTTTAATTACAATTAGGTCCGTTTTCACGCATATCCTATTACTGTGTAGGTCAAGAATGATGGTTAATGTATTTGATCTATGTGTTATCAACTTATCTGATTTTAAAGGAAAATTACAAACATGCCAACTACTGGATATTCTATTGTATCCAAATCCAGTTATTGGCACTGCTGCTATTAACTGGTTCACTTAAAATTTAGTGCGAGACAGTTTTTGGCAGAATATTATTTTACGGATTTGAATTATAATTTCAATTTAGTATGGATTTTAGAACATTATAGAATAAACTGATATTCTTTATATTAAGTATAATGTAATCCATTTTATACTGTATATCCATAATGCTTATGTGCATATTAATTACAGCATGGAAGAACTAAAAATGCCGAAAGTGAAGAATGGTTCTAAATATTGCAAATCGTACAATGAAGAGAATACCATTGAGGCTGTAAGCAACGGCATGTCTAAAGCTAAAGCTGCAGAAAAGTATAAGATACCCCGACAGACACTTCAGTATCGACTCGGGGAGAAATTCTAAAAACCCACACATGGACCTAACCGGATTCTGACTAGTGGTGAAGAAAACTTATTGGAAAAATGGATATTGGAATGTCACCAGAAAGGATTTCCACGAAGACGCGAAGTTGTACAGGCCACAGTAAAATATTTTCTAGATAAAAGTCCTCAAGCAAATCCTTTTAACAATAACACCTCAGGCAAACACTGGTATCAAGCCTTCCTCAAAAGACATCATTTACTGGTTCATAGAACTCCCGGAAGCGTTACACCTTCAAGTGCTAATGTGTCTGAAAAGGATATAAGAAGTTGGTTTACAAAGGTTCAAGATGGGACGAGAATTTATAATGGTGATGAGACCTGCTTTTTGTTGTGTCCTAAGGAAGACAAGGTATTGGCATCAAAAGGGACGAAAAGTGCATATGAAGTAGATCAAGGCGTGGCAAAATCTAATCTTACCGTAATGTTTACTTTTTCAGCCTCAGTTTCAATGACTCCACCCATGATTATATACCCCTATAAGCGCATTCCAGCAAATATTGTTGCTAGTGTTCCCAATAATAGGGGCATAGGCACCAGCGACAATGGATGGATGAAGTCAGAGGTATTTTATGAATATGTTTCAAATATATTTCATAAACATCTTAAGGATAAGGGCATTGAAATGCCTGTGATTTTATTCGTAGATGGTCACAAGACCCCATTTAACTAACGAAATAAGTAATTTATGTACCAAGCTAGAAATAATTTTTATTGCATTGTATCCCAATTCAATAAGAATATTACAACCCGCGGATGTTTCTTGTTTTAAGCCACTGAAAACACGTTGGAAGCAGGCGGTATTACAGTGGAGAAGACATAATACCTTAGTTCAATTGAATAAACAACATTTTGCACATATATTAGAGGAAGCAATCAAGAGTTTGAAGGAATCGACCATTGTAAATGGTTTTATAGCTTGTGGTCTCTTTCCATGGAATCCGGGCGCTATTGATTTCAGTAAGTGCTTGGGATAAGATAAACGAGATCAACCTCAGCAGGATAGTCTCAATAACAACTATTCAATTGAGTACGAAGATTTTTGCACTATCGTCGGACCAACCAAACTCCAGGAATTGCAAACTTACGAAAATCAAGATACTGACGATAACTTACAATTTCTTCAAAAAATTTATAAACAGGTTAAGCAATCAGGAAGTAACATAGTACCGGATTGGAATGACTCCATCATCCAAGTGAAATTAGCATCTGATGAGAAAGAGTTCACAGAAAAAGAAATAGCTGACATGCCGATAATAATAAACGAGCACATCGAACTAGAACAAATGGGAACAGTTTGTGAACCTACTGGTAATGACGAACCAATCACCCACAATGTTAAAGAAAAAATAACACAACAAGACAACACCGTATCTGAACTTTCCAATAAGAGTTCGGAAAATCTCAGTCCAACTGTTAGTGAAAGTAATACGACATATTCTTCCTACCAATTTAGCGACTGTCTAATGTGGCCTAAAACACCGGAAATAAAAAATAAAAGGCAGGTGGAAAGGTTGCCCTTTGTAATCACATCTAGTGGCTGGAAAAAATATATGAAGACAAACAAAAAGAGAAGAATGATAAGGAGAAAGAGAAACAAGAAAGAGGATGCAAGAAAGAAGAAAATAAGATGGCTAAGAAATTGAAAATCTCTAGTGCTGTGGGAAAAAATAACAATAATAGGAAAGAAAAGAAGGATACAAGACCAAGGGAAGTAAAAATCCTAAGTTTTATTGAGAATACTGAAGTAAATCAAACTCACGACAAAAGAACAGAAATATCTTCCGCAGCTTCCTTCGAAATGATCAAAAACGTGAATATTCGAACGGAGGCAAAGCCAAAACACATAAAAAACCTGAGTTTAATTGATGAATTTATAACCATAAATTCTGAAACAAATGTTATTTAAACAGACGGAAATTAACACAGGTGACGACCCTAACTAATTATGATATAGATCCTCGTTCAAGTACTAATACTAGTGAACCATTGATAAATAATTCAACTCTTTCCATTAATAATGTGATATGCAACAAAGGACTGTGTTTCATATGCACACACAATTTTTCTTTGCTAAATTATGGTATTAAATGTCAAAAATGTTCAAGGGCATATCACGCAGCGTGCATGAAAAATCATGGAATATACAAAGAATTTTACATATGTAAAGTTTATACTTTAAGGTATAAATGAGTTTATATTATTATGTTCATTAACATTGTGTTGTTATAGTTTAATCACAAGTTTGTGGATTTAGTTGTAGTTTCTTAATTACTTTGTATTAATGTTTGAAGTAATATTCAATGTTTTGTACCTGCAGTTCACCAAATATCTATAAATAATATACATATTTTCAAAAAAACTTGGTGGGTACTATTCATTATCTCAATATCAAAAATTTAACAGCAACATTTCAGATTTGGTAATAGGACAATCATTGGTTCAGAAAGCATGCTAATAACTACTTATCTACAGCCAATAATTAGGTAATTTGCTATGCCAATAACTAGAGTCTACTGCCAATAATTGGGAAATGTGACCATAATTAGAAAATATTATTTTTAATCGAATGATCTAATCTGAAAATATAGTTTTCGATGTTAATACTAAGGAAGTATTGTTAAGAATGTCGTAACCTATACGGTTTATAATTTGCCTCACTTTTAGATGGCCAAATTGACATAACAGTCAGATCAATAAAGGTGCCAAAAATTGGGTACTTTGCCCTATGAGAAAGTCTTATGCTGGCCACAACACATTTTTATGAATGTAATTACGTTCATGAATGCTCGTGAATATTCGTGACATTTTCAGATTAGTAGCTTAGATAGGAACATTTCAATTACAGTTGGTCCGGTGAATCTGTTCCCATGCGTCTTTAATATCTTATAACATAACCGACATAACTTTTAGGTCGTATCTCTTTTTATTAATAGTGAAGAACAGATCAAAATAATTTGACATTTGTCGGTTATATTATCAGATATTAATGACGCATGGGAAAAGCTTCACCGGACCAACTATAGTTGATAGTATTATGACGTAAATCCAACGTCATCGATGACGTGCAACGGTATTTGTATTAGAAATTCAGTACATTGTTCCATGAAATAGATAACTATTACTGCTAAATCGAATTGAAATTTTCTCCACCCACTTCGACTTGATTGTTGTGCGAGTTCATGTGCCTTGTTACAAAATCTTTGGAATCGGTTGCTATTGTTACATTTCAAGTTGTTTACTTCATATCATCTTTCGTCTTCATATTTCCAATCAATACCATCTAACACTCAATTATAGAGTCGACGTGATACTGCTCGTACAGATATAAAAAATACTTCATTATAATTGTACCACCTCAAACTATCCTTCCCAAATAGGTGAGAGGTGGGAGGGAAATCAATTATATCTGGTGATTAGCTGAGTAAGCGATATAAATAACCATAGTAGGAAAACAAGAAATACGTGAGAACAAATGAATACTTACTTTTAACTCCATACAATTGCCAATCAATATAGTGGAAAATTAATTTTTAGAATTGGTAGCAGTAAAAAGAGAAAATTGCAAAAAAATCAATTACACGTCACATCTGACACCTATAAAGTTTAGAAATATATGAACATCAAGTAATT
Organism: Galeruca laticollis; assembly: GCA_963921935.1. NCBI lineage: Eukaryota > Metazoa > Arthropoda > Insecta > Coleoptera > Chrysomelidae > Galeruca > Galeruca laticollis. The sequence goes on from OY998175.1 coordinate 69,410,619, forward strand.
GTCTCTTCTATGATACACGATCTCATGTCATTTCCTTATTCTGGTATTGGCGTTGTTTTCTTATGAATGTCAACTACAGCGAATATATATTTTATCTTACTAAGACCATTGAGATTTATTCATATTTCAAAAAAAGTTCCTCTATGTTGAGAATTTCATCAAACGCCTTAAATCCTAGCTGGATTTCATTAAGAAAATATATGAAAAAGGAAAAGAAAGTTAAATACCCAACTCACCAAAAAGTTTTGAAATTCGAATGAGAAAAGTTTTTTTGTCAGATGTGCATTCAAACGAAATAGAAAACTTTAGTTACAACACTAAGTTCTCGGAGGGTTACGTGTAAGTTTTATTGCGTCGTATAAAGGATAACATTATCGCATGTGGTCTTATCCTAAGATTGAGCGATCTAAAACAATTTGGAGTTCAAGAATAAAAGCAGCGCAAGAGAAGTAGGTCAATAAAGGGAACTTTGTCGCATTTGTCTGAAGTCAAAATGTGATTCATACAACTTTCGAAATATGATATTAACATTTAGAGCCATTTTCAAAATCAGGTTCATCATAACAACATAATTATACTCCCGTCTAGAGGGAAACAGAGTGATTTTATTTGATAGGATTAGTTGATTTTTTGCTCAGAAGATTGTTTACATTGGTAGCCTTGTAAGATGGTGCGCTACCGGGGCGCCTAAACAATCATTTTGAATGGTTTGGAACGATTCTTGCAACATTTCTATCAATTTTGGCGATTCAAACGACGATTTCTGGTAGCCATTTCCTCGAGGTAGTTTAGCAATGTTGAGGTCAGTTTAAGACGTTGTTGGGTAACCAGCTCGAGGTGAATCTTCTACCTTTGTGGGCAGAAGATTTTAGTGGGGTATTGTTTTTCTTTCCTCTGTAGATCCTTGCGGTTGGGGTATTTAATTGATTTGGATCTTTTCGTGTGGTGCGGTTCTGTGTGTATTGGAGATGTGTGGCTCGTTTAAATGGATTGCCGCAGCACGATGATTTTTAATTTGTGAATGTGGATTTTTATTTTTGGTTTGAAAGATGGGCAATTAGGTCGAGTAGAGATGGATCGATCGGGTCGTGTATATCTACGGCTTTTATTGTTCGCTATCGTCAGCCATTTGGCTGGTAAACAAGTTCAGCAGGCTACAGAAAAACCTGCACGACCAACGGGCGGTGGTTCTATTACTCCTGGGGATAGGTGTGAAAGCGGAGTGAGCACGCCTGCCTATGCTTTTGCAAGAAAAGTTGTTGTTGTAGAATCATAGCATACGGTAGCGAAGGGTTTGGGCTACTATGTCTAGGGAGGAGAGATGGCGTTCATAATGGTAGTGGCGATGAGTAAGATTAGTATTTTAGTATCTGCGGTAAGGTAGTAAGGAGTTTGGGCGTTTTGTAGTGTAACTGGAGCGGTTTGTGTCTTTTAGGGGTATCTAGCCTTTTGGGGCAAAGGCATTTTTCGGGGCGGCGGCCAGATTGACCGCAGAATGGACAGATCGACATGCATCTGCAGGATTCGGCCGGTATGGGTAGATCAGTTAAAATATTTAGGAATGGGTGCGACTGGGTTGAAGTTTTAGAGGTTGGAACTGATGTGAGAGCCCATGGAATTCTATAGCGGACAGGAGGGATTGATTGTAGTAGGTATCGAATATTGTTAGAAACCGGATCAGGAAGGAAATCTTCGAGGGTGGTGTAAAGGTTTACATTCCTGCGCGTAAGGAGAAAGTGGGTTTTAAAAGGGATATCTAGCAATGGAGGACTTCCTCGGTGTCCATATAGGTGGATGGCATAGTTTTGGGGAAGGGTCCTTAAATTGAGAGTTTGGATGTGGGGAAAACTCTTAGTTGGGCATGAGGCTTAGGTGAGGCGTTTAGGTTTGTTTCCTACGAAGGTGAATTCCTCGTCACATAAGCAAAGTTGTCTTCAGACAGAGGGTGTGGGCGTTAGATCTCGGTGAGGATGTAAGAGGAGTGTATTTAGAATTTTGTGATAGAGGGGTTTGAGGTTTGGAGGATTTTCGACTATAAGTGGAATGGAATTCTTTTGCTATATTCTATTTCGATCTCTTCTGTGTGCGCATCGGCGTTGATGAGATCAACGAGTCAGTAGTGTATTGGTAGAGGAAGTCGATGTTTTTTGGGTAACTTCATTAATACGATTAACTTGATTAGTTTGGTTCAAGTAAGGTTGAGAAGTTTGTCTTGTGTGGTTTATGGTACTTTTTGGGACCTTTTCGGTGATAAAGGTGGCAATTATTGTTCAGGCTGACTGGTTTGAGGTGACTTCAGGTATAACATGTCGTTTTGGATACTTTTCCAGTGGCTGCTGAGTGGGATTTGGTTTGATATGCAGTGACCAATACACCTTGACCAGATACTTCTTCAGCACTACCGTCTTCCTCGTGCACTGGACTGGAACTGACGACAATGAATCTTCTACCACATATCTACCGCTATTTGAATGCATCCTTATACTCATACGCACGTGTTTTTGATGAAGTGGATTCATTACAAATACTACGTAATATTTTAGCGCTTCCAAACAAATTTTTTGCACTGCATAATTTGGGCCGAATTCTCTCTGCTCGATCTATTGTAAGAATTTTTCCTGGAAAAAAGTTAGCATCCTCTTACTGATACGTCTATTGGAATTTGATGAAGCAGATTCTGTATAAAGGGCGATATAGTTCGTTATATCTGTTATTTTATGAAGTCCTAGAAAGTTTATCACAAATATAGTTGGAAGCTTTCAGATCCATATTTTCAAATTCATAAACATATTGGGCATTTCACCACAAAGGTATGTTTTGTGAACTTAAAATCCTCTTCACTTCCTTATTATAACCTATTATCGACGAAAAGCATAACATGTTAAGCGCCCATTGATCAAAGAGCCCATAAGGTTGACACAATAATCAAGAGTATCATTTTTCTTGTTCTATTTAAAATTATTTCAAGAATGGAAAGACCTGTCTTTTCGAAAAAAAATTAGCGGTTATTTGTAAAGTACCATATTCTCTTAATAAATGCAATTGAACCAAATCGTCAGGGGTGAGAGGATTTTTTACTCCCATGGATAGGTACTCCCTGTATTCTATCTCGAGGAACAGGGCACCACCCGCAGAAACTTGAGGTTAAAGTTCAGTGTGTACGAATATGCCCATAAAATTTCAAGTTGAGACAGCAAAAAGAAAACTAGTTTCCCACAAATAGAAAGAACATGTTCAAAAACTTCTGATTCCTCAGGTTTCGGCGCTAGAGCCGAGAGAGGATTACCGGCGTTTGGGGAGCCGAAGGACTCGACGCAAACGACAAATCGGGAGTTTCCAACACTTGCGCCCGCAGTTTACGATGATTGAACTTCTGGAATCTCTCCCGGAGTCTTGTCTGGGGGGGAGGGGCAGTCCTTACCGCCGATGATATCTAAATATCACCTCGACCACTCAGATCACGACGCAAGGAAAGAAATTCCAGCACCAAAAAAAATTAAATCAGTTTCTCGAATTGATAAACTTACTCGCGTAGGATGATCTTGCCCCTACGGTTATGGTCGAACTATCCGATACCTCTCGCGAATGAACCACGTCTGCCCTCGAACGAACAAGTCTCCCTTTTTTCTATAACTTTTTCTCTTACGTTTTAGGGTTACTTTTGCTGAGTAAGCAACTACGCATGTTTTAACATTTTTTATTGACTTGGACTTTCGAGGTATTTTATCAACACGGTGTTTAATATTTTTACCTACTACCACCCCTGTAAGTAGTCAAAAACACACAGTCGGCAATCAATGTAAGACATCTATTACGCACGGTAAAACAAAACGCACGGCTGTAAAGTAAATCGCACGGCTTCCATAGCAACCACTTAGCAACTGTCAATAGATGTAGCCATTTTATTCAAAATGTATTACTTAGATATTTGACGTTGAATCTTATTCTATATATAAATGGTAGATAACATTTATTAGATATGAGATTGCATTTAATACTAACAGTTATTTGGAATTATATGATAATTGGTTCCGTTGCATTCAATCCGCATCTTTTAGTTGTCTGAATGTATCTCATATTAGTAACCAATAGTATATTAAACACCAAGCGACTAAAGTGGCCCATTTAATCCCGCGGGTGGTGTTTGATTCCTGAGGGAAGTAATCCACCTAAGGGATTAATGTAACTTTAGTCGAGAGGTGTATACGCTATTTTATGCAATTCCGGTAATTCTACATATATTTTTAATAAAAATAAATACTACTTAAGACGGACTTTTACGAAACTTGGCTGGGCATCGAGGGTGAACTTCTAAGATGCTTGGCTGGGCATCGAGGAGCGACTTTTATAAAACTTGACTGGGCATCGAGGATGTACGTTTTTACTTGTACTTTAAATACCTTAATAAGCTTTATGAACACAAGTACAAGTGGGTCGTAGGTAAAGTATAGTACGTAACTCATGTTGTAACGAATTTTACGCACTAACGCACTCACCGCTACGCGGCTTTATGCGTAACTTTTCCGTTCGTGCGTAAAATGCTTCTTACAACACACGTTACGTAATATACTATTACGATTCGTGTCGATATTTTGCAATCTGTTTAAAATAGCTGTGTTTTATTTTCAAATTACTTTACTGGAAATGTTTTGACAAGTACGTGCTCTTGTAAGCACAATGTAGGTCAAACTATCGCATATTTTTTTTGGACTTCTAAATATGCATTCACAGGGTGTTTCTGTATTTATTAATGTAGAAGATTATTTTGTTTTGTTTTCACCATAGTCGTACTTAAAACATATACTGAAACAGATTGCAGTCAATAATAAATATGAGCCTATGATTGTTGATGACGTCATCAGGCGGAGAGATAATGTCGCTACTTCAAGCTACCTATCCTGCGCTTGCTAATGCCACCAACAATTATGTAAGTCTTTCTATTGTTGACCAAAACTTATTCAATTCATTAAGGGATTATATTGAAAGATGATTCCACAAACCAAAATATCATACAATGTGAAAAACAATCTGAGTGTATGTCTGGTCAACGCCAAAGACAGATTAGATAAATTACAGAAAAGTGGTCTGTATAGGCTCTCTTGTTCTGATTATGATTCTACCAATATTGGCGGGATAGATATTTAAGAACTTGAAATTTCACAATCATAATTTTGATCACGAAAATGGGGTAAACGTTTCACACAACACCACATCCAAACAATTTTTTAAACTTGATTTGTATAAGGATTTAGAGATCATGAAGGTAGATAAAAACAACAGATGTCTTAATGTGCGGACCGAGTTTGACAGAAATTTTACCACTCAACATATAGAACTTTTCGACTCAATGACGATAGTGGTTCAGAGCAGTTGGAATGAATTCGACATATGATCACTGCGTCCTAATTCAGGTAAACAGCCATAACAATGTTGGTGTGACGTTTCATGCTTGTGCGTTTCTTCTTCTTGGGGTCTCTGCGGCGGATTTGCGTGGGCATTTCTGTTGGGATGTAGTCAAATTCCTGCCGGAGTAAATGGCTCCCCTTTCAAAGGTGTTTGCTTCTTTGGATAGGATTCTGGGAGGGGGGGGGTAGGACGGGGGAATGGGATTGTTTGTCGGGCTTGTAGTTTATCAATAATAACTTTCTTTTTGCTCTACTTTTAGTACAAGGTCATAGAATATCAATATTTCTGGATGAGGTTTTGTTGTTATGATTTCTAGGTATATATTATTTAATAATTTGGAGTTAAGCTCAATCATTTATTATCAGTCATTCACATGAAGTGAATACATGTCGTCAAGTCACAAATTAGATTGTCACTGCTGTCATGTCTACCCCAACAGATGACAGCACAACAGGTCCTTCCAGGTAATTGTCAATATTTTTTCTTTTCTCAAACCTTTCGAGCTCTTGTTAACCATGACATTAATGACACCGGTAACGTCACTAGAGTACCGGTTGTCGTCAAATTTCATCACTTAATACTCTTGACTTTTGATAACTGTTTTATTTTCAACCGTTATCATATGTCAAACCACATTTTACTTTTCCGCCCAACCTTTCTATATGCGAGAAAAGTATTGGTTTACACCAAAAAAAGTGGGAATTTTGAACTTCTTTTTTAGTTATTTTTACGTTTTCCATGAACAACAACACGGAAAAACGTTTTTTAGGAAAAAAATCCTTTGTGTATGTCGTCGTCGGCGCCGGCCACTTTTCCTTACATGTCTTGTTATACCGATACAGTCTCCGGAGTGCAATAAGTCAGCAATTTTATGATTGAATATTGTTAAGGACATGTCACAGATGATCCCTATTGATTTTCAGTTCACCCGAGCCAGTACAACGGGTGCTATGGAACTTGAAGTACGACATTTTGTCATTTTTTGAGAAATTTCAGTTTGTTAGCACGATACAGCCTCCGGAGTCCAACAAGTCACCAATTTTATGATTGAATATTATTCAGGGCATCTCAATGATGATACCTATTGATTTTTAGCTCAACAGAGCCCATACAACAGGTGTTACAGTACTCTAAGTACGATATTTTTGTCATTTTTGGAGAAGTTTCAGTTTTTTAGCACGATACAGCCTCTGGAGTATATACAAGTGAACAATTTTATTATTGGATATTATTCAGAGCGTCTCGAAGATGAACCCTATTGATATTCAACTCACTAAAGCCAATACAACAGGTGCTATGGTACTTGAAGTACCAAATTTTTGTCATTTTTGGAGAATTTCCAGTTTGTTAGCACGATACAGCCTCCAAAGAGTATATGATTGATCAATTTTATGACTGAATATTGTTCAAGGTGTACCAGATGTACCCTATTGATTTGCAGTTGACTAAAGCGAGTACAACGGGTCCTATAAACTGAATATATGTATGAATATATACTGAATTTTTGGTTGTTTTTGGAGAAATTTCGGTTTGTTAGCACGATACATCCCCCGAAGTATATACAAGTAACATTTTTATGATAGAATATTGTTCAGGGCCACAGATGCGGAAAAGTTAGTTTTATTCCTTAAAACCGTTTATTTAATAATAATCTAGGTACACATGTTTTATTGAACAATTATTTACCCCAATTCCAGATAATCATACCTTGTATCATGTAGTAATGTTTGAAATGTTTTCAAACTTTTGTACTACTTTGATTTGAGTTTTATTGGATGAATCTGTGTTAGCGTGATGTACACCCTGACCATGTAAGTAAATTGAATATAGCTGGCTCAAAGCCTTTAAATTCCTTTTTTAATTTTTCTATAATACTGTTTCATCTTAACTGAACGGTACAATATTATCAGGATAACAGTACTACTGATACTGGCAACTAATTGGAAACGATAGGCAGTTAAGATGTATGCGAGCGGCACTCATGGTTTTAGTAGAAAGCGAATAGGCCGTGAATCTTGAGGTAGATGTTATATAAAAAATAGACTCCGTCAATATGGAAAAGCGATGGAAATGTCCGCAAGTGAGCTTAGAATGTGACTCGATATTTGGGTCAAGAAAAAATCAAAACAAACATATCTATTTTATTTGTTAATCTGATGTAACAACAAATTAAATGAAAATATGAAATTCTAAAAAATGTCAATGTTTATGGTACACCGAAATAGCAAACAAATCGAGCATAAACTAAAATACTCACATGTATGCTAGGTAACAGTAAAAATTCAGCAAGTGTGTATCAAAATTATGCAACAATATCTGTACACAAAGAAATTAATTCATAACGACATAGCAACATATATGCACCCAGTATCAAGCGGACCGGCGTCTACTATAAAATCAATTGGAGGTTTCAACAGAAACACCTCGTATACGTAAGAATAATCAATTATAAGGTACACAGCGAACGCTCTGTAATAAAAAAATATATATACGCTGGATATAAAGCAAGTAAAAATATTCGATCAAAAATCAAGTCACAATGTTTATAAATAATATATGTCGAAAAATATAGAGCACAATTTTAGTATTGATGTTCATCAAAATTATCTTCTTTTTATTTGTTACCTGATAACTCCTATATTAAAATGAAAACTTATATGTACGGGAAAAGCATCCGCTAATTGTATAAGACCAATGATTCCATATTATTATGATACCAAAATTTATTTATTTAATCAAAACTACTTTTCTTAGTAAATTCGGTTATGAATGGTTTTAAACAACCGCGATATTTTGACTAGATGCTCAATACACCTCTGTAATCTAGGTAACGAGATAGAAAATAATTATTTGGGTAGTAAGTATGCATATCTATTTTCTTAACGTCTGAAATGAAAAATACAAAACAAAAATACGCTTTTTCATGTGATAATAATCTTTCAACTAAACTGGTTATCAGAACCATATCATGTTAAATAAAACTATATACAAAAATTTGTTCATAACTATAAGGGCTTCTATACTAAAATTACAAAAACTGTCAAGAGAAATTATAATCACTTCTCTTTATATAGGTGGAACCTCGAACAGTTATTTTGGAAAATTTATAATTTCAGTACGTAACTCCTACATTGAAATATTAATATTCAATAAAAAAATTGGATTTGTAGGTGATATTTTCCAACTGCATTGATCTCCACCGAAACATCTGATATAGGTCGACAAACGGACCATTGCTAGACAGAATTTATAATGTTCTGTTGAAGATATTTTCCTTTTTAAATACCTCTTCCGGCCACGGTAAACTCGAAACGATTTCAAACAAAGTCACCATTTTGTTTGGATTTCCATTTCATTCAACACGTTTTTAGAATTGTCGCACTTATTTAATTGTCGTTTTCACGAGAGGCACTATTTAAATTTTTGAACAGGGTTTCGATACGATAACTGATCGAAATTACCACATTATATCGGTAAAAATCTCGAAATTATCTAATGATTTGTAAATTTTTGCCATCACACGAAGACGGCTTGGCGGTGATATCTCTCTTCCTCATAAAATACCTAAATTACACCTACCAAATTGCTTTTTTTCTAACTTGTATTTCATTTTCGACGATTTGATACTCGAATTTTGTCAGCTGTGCCAGGGACGTACTGACATATGATCGTTAGTGTATTTCATTAATTTAATTGTGGTAGTGGAAAATGAAAAAGTTACAATACTAAGAGAACAATTTTCTCACTCTTACAAGCGATCAGTTTTATGATTGAATATTGCTCAGGGCATTTCACAGATGAGCCCTAATGATTTTCAGCTCAACAGAGTTAGACAGCGGGTCCGATATCCAGATATATTACATTTTTGGTCATTTTTGGAGAAATTTTGGTTTGTTAGTACGATACAGCCTCCGGAGTGTATACGAGTGCCAATTTTATTATTGTATATTGTTCAGGGCGTCTAATAAATGATTCTTATTGATTGTCAGCTCACTAGAGCCAGTATAACGGGTGCAATGGTACTTGAAGTACCACAGTTTCGGAAATTTTTGGAGATATTTCGGGTTGTTAGCACGATTCAGCATCCAAAGTAGATTGAATAACCAATTTTATGATTGGTTATTGTTCAGGGTGTCTCAAAGATAACCTCTACTGATTTCCAGAGCCAGTACAACGTGTCTTATATATATCCAGATATACTACATTTTTGGTCAGTTCTGGAAAAATTTCGGTGCGTTAGCACGATACAGCCTCCGAAGTGTATACAAGTGACCAATTTTATGGTAGGATATTGTTCAGGGCATGTTACATGTGCAGAAAAGTAAGTTTAAATCTTTAAAACCGTTAATTTTTTCATTAATTTTGTCAATGCAAATTTAAAGTAACATATTATATCAAATAAATAATTATAATTAACTTGTATACTTCTTGTTCTACGGATGATTCAAATTAAACTGTCCGAAAAATTCAAATTCTCCGCTACACAGTCTGGTAAACATGTGCATTGCAAAATGGCACGGCCTGGTTTCTCATTTTCTGTTGGAATAATTCAAACAATCCTTTTAAGTGCACTTTGAGAATTTTACAAAGCGGCTTTATAATGACATAAGTTATTCAAAAACTTGCTTTGTTGTCATTACAAGAGCTGTAATATATGGTGATGGAATTAAAATCTTTGCATGTTTGGTCTATGCAGTAATATGAAAATTAGTTTCGGACACAAAGTGATTGAGAGAATAGTTTAATGTAAGTAAATGCAAGCCAGTCCAGTATGATGAAGGATAAGTGAAGTTCATTGGAGTAATTGTGGCTTTTGATTACATTCCTAATGTTAGATGAAGCTTTGAAACTTTTTGTTTGTCTGGGCCAGCTTTCCAAACTTCTAGAACTTAGTCAGTTTTCATACCTATTCACTTATATACCATTGAATGAACGATATCAACTAATTCTTACCTTAGCTTATACCAACATCTTTCCAAGGAAATCGAGATTTTATTACCAAATTGACCAATTTTTATATTGAGATTATCAGAATTACCAAGGAATGAAAATATATATGTGACTCTTGGATAGTATGGAGTTGAGAAAGAGAAGAGTGTTTAACACTTCCATAAGAAAACTCAATTATTGGGTAGTTTGGAGCTAAGAAAGAGGAGAGTTTCCTGCACATTTGACCATCTGATACCATCAGAATACCCATTTAGTGGTAATGTGTCTATTACTCCAATAAATTTGGACAAAAACAGAGAAAGAAAATCCACACAAAATATAACCTATAAAATGAATTCAGGCGCATCCAATGCCGAAGCATCCTAAAGTCGTAGCGTTATGTTTTTCTTTTCTGCAGTTTCTTTTACGGAGAGTCTCTAGCCAATAAACGTCTCTAGATAATCGGTCCGTTTCTGAGATATGAGAAATAAACCCCTCACCAACTGTCTCATATTCATTTTCCGTTTTTATTTACCTTTAACGATAAATTCCGATACAAGTGATTTTTAAAGTGATTAAAAATCTAAGGAAACAAATTTATTCACATATCGAACATTCAAATAAGTGAAGTGTATCTCATATTCTCCAGCTAGTGTTTTTTCCAGCTTAATTCATTTGTATTCATTTTTCCCTTTACCTACGTTATGGAGTTAATTCCGGAAATATTAATTTTCCTACAAGTGCCTAAAGAGGGATAAAAACATGAAATTACCCTGTCTGCATTTCAATACAGGCTTTGCAAAGTTGCTAACTTCAAAATTTTCAACACAAACACATGGGATTTCCAATGGCTAACTAAGTGCGGCAAATATATTCAACGTCAATGTATAAATTTATAGAAAGTAATTACTGCTACGGAAGTTATTAATTTGTATGAAAGGCCCTCCTTTTCAACCAAGAATTTAATTTTGAGTGCCATTAGCAAAATTTGTATTGATAAGATTTCAACAACGAAATTTAATTACGATGTACAGTTTCATGAAAGTGCTTCCGAAAGAAAATAATCGATTCGCTCTAAGGGATAGTTTGACCAAATTGAAACTTCGGACATTTCGTCCATCAACTCTTAATTTCATATTCTGCTGATATTTGGGTGAACCCAACAGGTTCTCTAAATTCAGTTTCTCGAAAGATTTGTTGAATATCTCATTATTTTTCTTCTCATATTTTTTCTGCTTCATACATCAATCTTTTATTCCCGCCGTACAATTATCTTTATTATATTCCAATGGCACAAAATTAGCTTTACTTCTAAATATGTTCATCTTGGACATTCGGTCTCCATTTTTCAACCCCATTCTTTACGTTACTTGTCACCAATTCTCGCTACAAAGCACCTATACTTATTTCTTAGCTACACAGTAAAAAATGAAGGTAAATTTACATGTAGTTTACATAAGAAATAGGTGGAACTTTACTGTAAATAAAATGTAAATGATTATTGTACCCTGGATTATAAGCGAAATTACATTGTACATGTTCTTATCCAATATTTTTGTGGTTATGCACACATTTTTCAATTTTCCTTCAACATTACATAGCATTTTTACGAAATATATGTGGACAATCGATCACCTTTATAGGGATATTAAGGTAAACGAACATTACTATCACTATAATTATTTCGTAATATGAAAGCTGATCCCTATTTAAATAAAATAATATAACAATAGTTTAGCAATAGTATAATTTCTCTTTTCAGGAAGATTCAAGAAATGATGTGAAAATTGATACTTTGTCACCTTGCATAATTAATATAGGTGAGTGAAGTAGAACAATGTACAAATGAACAAATATTTGAAAAAAAATTGTGAATTAAAGCTTCTTGCTGATATCCACCAACTCTAACATTTTAGTCATTATTTTTAAGTAGATGGTTAAAAAGTAACAATGGGGAAATCATTTTTTTTCAACTTTCAATATATTTTTAAATCTAAACTATTTCATATAAAAAACTCAATTTTTAGAATCAATATACTATGGTAAAAAATACTTAAATTCGAAATTTTTATGAATTTTTTATGGAAGAATTCCTTATAAAATGTATTCATTTTAGCAAAAAGAATGAGCTTTTTATCTTCACAAAAAGTTTAGTTTATTGATTTAGATTTGTTGAAATCAATTCTACAAAGAACATTTCAAAATACAAAGTATATTGGGTTATTTTATTCGAGATAGTGATCATATCACGTATGGCTAAAAAAATATATCATCATAAATTTACGTTTTCTCTTGAAACTTGTAATGACCGAATATTCTTTCCCATTTATTTTGCTCGTGTAATTACAATGAACTCTTAACAAAAAATGTACAAGGTCTGGCGAAACGTCGCATCATAGAATAGTATTGTAATTGTAATTTATAAATGTTTGCCATTACTTTCCATATTTCCATTAAACTGTAGACGATACTGAAACAACTTTAAACTCACGTTGTAACTAAACTAATGCTATTACAAATGTGCGACTAAGTTCCACTGAATCGATAAATGTGATATAATTTAACCTATAAATTGATTTTTAGAAGGAAGCTACAAAATCTTTTTCGAAAAGGTACCAGTTTTAGTTGATTCAAGTTTTCCAGAAGCACTAAAGTTTTGCTTCGCGCTTGATTTCATTTATAATCTAGAATATCCGAAAGAAATTTTGTGTGTTCAAGAAATGATTCAAAGATATTTTTTTGAAAATTCACCCAGATGAAGGAACTAAATCGAAAAATTCAGCAACTCAAAAAAAGGTGATTGCTTTAATTAACTTAATAACCAAATCCTCATAAGTAAGTTTTTAGTTACGATAACTAAGGAAATGTATTTTTTCAAAGAGTTTTCATATTTATTTTACGTTTTATACGTATTTATTTATTATAGTTAGGTACTTGTTGCTTGGTAGAGAATTATGAACTTTCTGTTTCTCTATACAGTTTGCCCAAACTTACTATAGTTGATAATATTAGGGAGATATTCGATCAGATATAAAAAAAATATCTAATTTTGAATATGATTCTACTACTATTCTTAAGAATTTCTTTTGTTCGCCAAATGCCGTGTAATAAATTGTATTTAGTCTCAAAAATGTTTTTTTAAATTTCGATTTTTATTAAAATGTGCAAATATTAGAATAATAAAAGTAATAATATTAGATCATAATTTAAATTTTTTACTGTATCCATATTAAAACTGTTTAATCAATAATACATGTTTGTCACATTAGGAATTCCTACGTTTCATTTGAAAACTTAATTTGGGCACACTGTATATACCTATGTTAATAATTAGATACCTAGAAGGCGCCTCTAGGTATTTGATTAATAATTTTATTTATGTATTAAACCAGATGAGTTTATTTTTTAAATATTTCATAAATTGTGAATTGTTTCCTATTACCTAATTTAATAGATTAACATTTTATAAGACAATTTGCTAGACTTAAACTTTCTAATTTCAGAAGTCTTAGGAGAATGTATTTGAATTAATAAATATTTGGAATATTTAATATTTTAATTTGAGTAATTATGGAATGTCAAAATTTTCAATTTTCTAACTGTTCTGGATGTGTGAATTTTGACAGAAGACAGTTAAAAAATTAAAAAATTTCACATTCCATTATTTATGTAAAACAAAATTACATTGATACTATGAAGTTCACATATTTTAGGTAAATTCACATCTTATCTGTACAGTTATAGGGGACATTTACATCAACCATGTAAAACAAAATTACACTGATTTTGTAAATTTCACATAGGTATTTTAGGAAAATTCACATATCTAGTGTATTACTAAAAATATCTAGCTTTACATTTATACAAGAAATTTACATCAACCATGTAAAATAGAACCACATATATATATTGTAAATTTCACACAAATTTAGGAAAGTTACATTTTTAATATATCCGTAAAATTATTTATTTTTACAAATATATATAAAATCTACATTAATCATGTAAAATAAAATTACATATTTCCTGTGAATCTTGCATATAATTCCAGGAAAATCACATATTTAGTGTATTTCCATAAACATGACAATTTACAATAATTAAGAAAAATTACACTTTTTCTGTAACAAAACATACAGGGATGGCGTGAAGTTCACATATACCTACGAGTAAAATTCACTTGTTTAATGTAATTATTTAATTACATGAAATATTTGCTTTTACAACAAAAATGTAAATTATGGGTAAAAAATTATTTCTATTCAGAATCGTTTCCCATTTATCCTGTGAATAACAAATTACAACAAAAATGTGACATTATATTATTACAAAGTTTAAGTATATTTACTCAAAAGAGGTTGGTCACCAAAAAGCATGAACCAGAGTGTAAAATGTATTAAAGACTTTTTACTTTGTATAATAGTTTTGCATTATTATCTCATTTTTGAAGTAACGTCTTATTTTTATTGGAGCGATATATGTTTTACCTTCTGTCTTGCCGGATACCAAATTGTTGAATATAAACGATATTTGCGTACTTATGTCCTGATTTTCTGACCTACTGAGTCACCAGATGTTCCCCATTAAAATTGACCTCCATGTAAACTGGACTTATCTAGCTTCAATGTTTATGATGACTGTGAAAATATGAATAACCACGGTATACCTACCCACACTTCAGGCAGACAGTGACCTTGAGACACAGTCATCGTCTCTTAGTCGCTATCATATAGGTAAAAAAACCACATTACTTTACTTTCAACGATGCAGTTTCGACGACCCCTACGCCTTCTCTCACGTATCACTAAGAATGAGTCATCGAACATATCGGGTTCTGGGCCGCCACTTCCTGTCGCTCATATCTTTAGCAAATAGGAATAAAATACTGGTGCGGATAAACAAAACAGAAAGACAACACTATTTTTTCAATCGTTTTTCCTAGTGATATGGGCGAAAGGAGGTGGCGGTACAGGACCCGATATGTTCGATGTCTCATTATTAGTGATAGCTCCAACCTTCAAGGTAAATGACCCACATGTAGCCAGTAATTGGCCGTAATTTCAAAAAGCATTCAATGTTTATTTATTTGCGGCCGGAATTGAAGAAGGCAACGGTAAAAAATGATTTGCAATTTACTACTACACTGTATGGTCGAAGAAGGAATCCAGTTGTATGGAACATTTGATCTGAAAGCTGAAAAGATAGACGATTTTACAGTTCTGATAACTAAATGTGATGATCACTTTTTTTCAAAAATCAACATATCATATGAGAGACACAAATTTTTGTACCATCCGACTGTGTGGTAGAAAATTCCTGTGTGGTGGGATATGGCATACCCCAATTTGATTTCGACTGTTTAAAAACAAAAACTATTATTTGACTTTTTTAACAACAGTTTATTAGAGAAAAACCTTCAGTTGCTTTTTATAATGACTTGAAATTTAAAAAAACAAAATATAATTCTGTATTAAAGTGCTATGTTCGAAAATAACTATGAAAAAAACCAATACTCTAAGTTTTTGAACAAAAAAAATTAAACATTTTAAGTCAGATTAACTATATTGGATAATTAACAACATATGGACAGACTTTTGCCTTTATGGGAACATATTCGGAGAGTTGACTTTCTAATACTGTATTGAATACTGTATGTTGTTTCATTCAACAAAACCCCTGGCACACTCCTTTCGTTTGAATGAAAGCAGTTTACTATCGACTTGGTATCATTTAAAATATATTTAAGGTGGAAAAATAAAACTATAAAGATAGAAGGTGATAGAATTGTGTGTCTTCAGAATAATTTAAGTATAGAAGAATAAAATACTTAGTTTATTTAGTTATTATTATTAGTAAGGTAGTAGTAGTAGCTATTGGTTAAGTCCACTAGCAATATTCCCAAAAATAAATTAGAATATTCTTTAAATGCTTTTAACGCATTTCATCCTAAAATTCATATCACTTTTGAGAAAGAAGTGAACAATTGCATAAATTTTCTCGATATTACTATTTCCTACGATACTTGGTCCGATGGTCCGGCCAATATGTGAATGTTAATTCTGATATTTCAGTTACATACAAACGTAGTGTTGTTACGCCTAGCAGATAGAGCTATAAAACTTTCCAGCCCTCAATGTAGACCAAAAAATAATAATAAAATTAAAAAATTCAAATCAAAATAATTATCCAAAAACTTTCATTGATCCTCATTTGTGAACAACCAACAACGCATAACCAGCTCACAAACTAATAAATGTAGTCAATACATACATGCATTTAGTCAGAAACATGCATGTATGAGGTTACCACTCTTTTCAATAGCCCGCTTTTTTTGCGTGCAATACCCGCGAATATCTTTGTTGCTTGTTATATATAGATCGATCGACATCGCGCTCTTCAATATTCGTTGGGGCATATAGCTAGGAAAGTAGTTGTTGCGTCTTTCGAGGAAGTGAAGCAAACTCCAGATTCAATGTAAATAGTAGCTATTACCTGAGAAAATTTAACCATGCTGTTCTAAATTAACCCTTTTACTTTGGGTTAATTAGAGGAAATGTAGTTTCTTTGTTGTTATACGATGTACTCGAAGGACCAAATGGATATTTTTCACTTTAGGTATGATGTAAATGATGTACTGTACGATGCAATGAAACACTTATGTCACTTTAGATTTTATATTGTCATGAAATTATAAGTTTTTGTTTGCGTCGACAATTAAGAATTCACTTGATATTCACGCGATGAATGCTATGTCGTTTTATGAAATAACTAAACCTTAAATACACATGTTTGTTCCCGCTGTGTAAACGCCGGGTGCTCTTCTAAACTCAGTACCTGTGTGTACCACGTTCAAGGATGAAAAGAGAGTGGATGTAGGTTAGATGTCGTATTTATATCTTTGATGACGTAGGGTCCACTTGGTCGGGTCTAACCAATGGGATACGAGTATTTTAAACGTAACGTTCGAACAACAAGTGAATTTGGCAGTTGAGAAGATGTTTTTTTTGGGGGTTTTCAATGGTTTCGTAGATACAGATAACAGAGTTTTGAAGAGAGTTTTTATCAAGAGATAAGGTGTCGGGGACTTTGATATGTTCAGTAGAATTGCAGAAAACGATATTTATCTGTTTTCCTTAGGTGTTAGTAAATTTAAATGACTTTTTTAATGAAGTAAAGAAATATTAACTGTTGAAAATAAGGATATATTTAGTTATCTGTTTTGAGCATAATATTCGAACAGTAGTATACAGGGGAAGTTGAAATTAAATCACGGGAGAATTTGGTAATTAAAAACCCAAATTCGAACACATGCTCTATAACAACGCTGGCTTCATAAAACACTCCTAAACATTTCTACTAATTTTGGAACGTGGAGCTCACTGATGACTACAATATTCCTCGTGTTTTTTTGTATTTCAATAGAAATATAGAAGATACTGGAGTTCATTACATTTACTTTTCTAAATTTTCTCTCTTCTAGCAATATTAGGAATATAGTAGCATTCTTTTCTTTTCCGTATCACATTATTCTACATTTTTTGAAAAACTTCATTTAATTAATTATTTCCCAAATCCACTGAAAATTTGATAATAACGATAATATCATTGATAGAATAAACAAACGTTTTTCCAGTTTTCCAACTTTTAATCGTGTCTCATTACTCTCAATTTCCTCGAGATGACTAATAGAGCAGAAATCCTGAACTAATCTCAATTTTTCTCCACGATAAATACGTTAATAGTCAGCTAATTATATTTAGATGCCAGGAAGTATAAAAAAAGCACTCCAAACTTTTCTCATTTCAATATTTCCTTTGCAAACTTTCCGCATTTGTCTTATTCAAATTAATCCCTGCCGTGCGTCTCCTCCATAATATTATGCAAATTTTTTATTTTCCGAATTTTCAAATGATTTATGCCTGCCGGAGGCTCATTTACGAATTTATCTTGCGGTAATTATCACTACTTCTCTAGATAATAATAATTGTTTAAGTTTTTTTGATGATTTACGAGGTTTGCTTAATGGTGTGGACTATATACGTTTCTGGATGAATATTCAGATTTATTCTCTCTCTTTTTATTATAGTACTAGAAGGAACTTTTTAATGAATTTCACAAATTGACAGAAAACTTTGAGAAATCATATTGGTCATGAAAACATGACCAAGTGAATTCAAACAAGGGGTGATAAAATAATTTCCTGTTACAAGTAGATGAAACCTTATGTTGTTAAGTCATTTGAGCAAAGGCGCATGTAGGTATTCCTTCTTCTGGTTCAACACCTCAAATAATTCGCGAAAATTTCCAAAATTTGCTACAACTTTGTTCATCCATAGCCTTCCGAAGTGGTTTCATTATAGGTGATTCGCTATTCAATTTTATGTAGACTAATTCTCCTTTGTGCTAAGTCTTGTCGTTGATGAGGTACAGGATATTGGCTTATCTGTGATAAACTAGCTCTGACTGTAAAATTTGTTCCGATCTTAATTTCTTCTTAGTCGTTACCCATTGAACATGGTCACGTTATTATGACGTACATTTTTGGTCATTAATAACGTCAGGATCACCAAGAAAATGACGTGAGAATGACGAAAAAATCACGGCCTAATGTCACAGCCCAAAGACGTCATTTATAGCCGTGAAAATGACGTGTAACAGAGACGTTATAGTGACGTGATAATAATCTGGTAATGACGTCATTTAAATACCAGATGAGGACGTAGGAGAGGGGACATCTTATGTTGATAGGATTATATCGGCATCAGTCCTAATATTAGTTGTCTTTATTCTACTTATTGAGTTTTTATATTATACAATATATATATATATATATGAAATTATTTGATATGTGTATATATAATAATAATTAAAGTTATTATATTTAGATTTTATAAAGCAATTACATTTCTAAAATCACACAATAAGTATCAGAAAGACAACAATAAATGGGCACCCAATTTAATTGATTAATAAATAAATTCTGTTGACAAAAATTATAAAATTTTATTGTAATTTCATACCTAAATAAAATGTATTTACAAATTATTTTTTGATAAAAATAAAATATATATTTGGTTTAACAAAATAAAATTCTCACTCATTAAATTCGAATTACATATCACAATTCGACTCAAATAAAATGACAACTAAAAAAACTATAGATGTTTATAAAGAACAATCAGAAGTATAAAAAACTATTAGTAAGAAACATTTCCGAAATAAATATATCAATTCAAATCTGTGTTAAAAATAGAATGTATTTTGAATCCAATGGTACAATAAAAATGATTTTTAATTTTTTTGAGTTGTCACATTATTTGAGCCAAGGTGCTATATTATAAAATAAAAAAATGGTTTTGACAATGAATTTATAGAAGTGTAATGATCGAAACCTAAATTTATATGTCCATTAAAGTATGGAGAATCGGAAATGACACATATTTTTGTTCTGGCAACGGTAATAGCATACACTTGCAAGTTATAATAGTAATAGGCCATTGTTTAATATCATCAGACAAATCTGAAACTGTGTATGTGTTTAATATATTTGAATTAAGTGGATACTTGTAAAAAGGAGAACTTGACTGAAACATTTTTCCTATTATAATTGTTTCACTTTTATAATTAAGTATAATATTAATTATTTCAATGACTAAATTATTTGCAATCATGGCATGACAGTTACTAAAAGAGTGTGAGCGAATTGAAAAAACCAAGCCTTTATAATGAATTTTTTTATATTGTTCACCTACATAGCCGGAATATGGCAATTTTCCAGTAAAGTGTTGCATTTCATGAATAATTCTATTTTGTGGTAATGATGACCTGATACTAGAAAACAAATTGTCTATTTCATGTAGTCTGTTGCAAATTTGTTGTAATGGATTATTTTGTCCATGAATTAAACTTTTGAGTTTCCCTAAATAATTTTCAAAAGGAAATGCTGATATTTCATCCAAAGGACCATATATGTTTACATCATCACATAAATGACATAATACATGAACATTATATACAAGAAATTCAATACCATACATTTTTTTACAATGGTTAACAAACATATCCAATAAAGTTTTAGGTAACTCCAATTTTAAATTTGTAATATGTTTTTTGGAAACTAATATTGAAATTGCACAATGTGATAGCATAAAATGTTCATAAATAGCAATATCTGTCACATCTCTAATAACAACTGGCCCAAAATATAATGAAAAATTTCTGAATTCCGTAGCTTTCCAAAAACTTAAATCTATTAAAGATGGCTTTCTATTAAACTCTTCAGGGATATATTTCTGCAGGGAAATTAGATGATTTGACATCGGTTTATAACCTGATTTCCTAATTTTGTCTTCATAGAAGATTTTACATTTCCTGTCCACGTATTTAAAAGCTTACGCACTACTCCTAAGCAAATGCAATGCATATAGTCAAGAGGGAAATGAGATATAAATTTAATCTCAGGAATTTTAAGTAAAGGTGATTCACCTAGATGATGTTCAGGATCTAATTGTAAACGAAAACTAATATCAGTACGACTGGCAGAATTAGTTTTATTTAATATAACTCTTCCATGATATTCTCCCCTTTCTATACATTTATCACAAGAGGAATACCCTCCATGAGATTTAACACATTTAATAAATGCTCTTGCAGGGGCATCGCACACAAAACTATGTATTTCAATCTTATATTTAATATCATCTATTACAAACCCATTTAATAATACCATCTGTAAATCATCGACAAAATCTTCTAAATATTTAAATAAGGGATTTGGTTTTTCTATGCCGCAAAATATCCCAATTACAAATCGTTTACAATTTTTAATGTTTTTGATAATAGCCAATATGGGCCACAAACTACATTTTGAGCTACGAAAGAGTGGTGACCCATCTATATTAAAACAAATTTGAAATATAATATTGTTTGGAATCTGGTCATAATGCCTCAAATAATTTATCAGTGCGTTACTTAGGCCAAAATGATAATACTTGCCATTGGTTAATGTTTTAAAATTTGTTATAATGGGGGTTTTCAAAAGAGTTCTGCTATCTAAGGGAATTTCAGGGTGATGTTTAGCAAGAATATGCAAAAGATCAGTGAGAGCTCTTCTTGAATATTGTGTTGTATTGTTGCCCAGTATTTTAAATCAGTAGTTAATTTACTATTAGATGAATTTTCTGGATTAAAATTTGTTATTTCACTACTAGAAGAATTGTCAACATGAAAAAATTGCCTGTTACTATTAACACTATCATCTGAATAACTAATATTACTATTGCCAGTACCTGCTGCATCTGAATTACCATTATTATAATTTAGAACACTTGAATTATTGATTTTATATTCCAAATGGTTGGTGATTACAATTTCAGGCACATTATTAAGTGACTGAGTTTCCAAAATGGTTGAATTATTTTCTGCATTACCTTTTTTTAACGATTCAGCTACTCTTCTATAAATTTGTCTTTTAGAAACTAAGTCTTTTTTTCTTCTTTCTATTTTTCTATTCATTATTATATTTGAGATTCGGATGTATTATTTACTTCTTTCTTGAGCCGCTGTGGTGCGTGCTTTAACCAGACTTTCATATTATCTTCAATTTGTTTTTCAGTTACTTCAGGAGATGTCTTGCTTTTTACTGCATCTAAAAATATTATCCAATTAATTACTTAAAATCAATACTTAATATGAAAATAAAAAAAAGGTTGATTTATATTTTGAAACATTTTTAATACTCTATAAGCCTTAAAAATTTGGAAATGCAGACAATTAATGTTTTAAAAACTATAGATGATTCTTTAAATCACTAATATATAATATCCAAAATTAAAATATACTTACTTACAACAGCAATCTTTATTTTCAAGTTCCCGAATGGTTGCTTTCTTATTCGTTTTTCCCAAAAACTGAAGTCTTTTGCAAGTAGATTGGGTAATATATGTTTAAGTATGTTATTCACTTGTGAGACAACATCACGTCCACCCAAACTGGATGAATATAACACCTGTAAAATAGTTAATATTATGAAATATGTTTTAAGTATGGGACCTATTATAACTTACAAAGTTTTGAAAGTTATCTTGGTTTTCTAAATAATTTTCGAATATATCAAGATCTTCTTTTGTATTCAAAGGTAATTGGACAGGTATGTCATCTGGTAAAGTTCTTAACAATGTATTTGTCCTTGAATAATATTTTCTTTGAAAATTTAGAATCTCGTTATTTTGCTCTTTAATTTGATAGAGTTATGGTAAAACTTGTTCTTCTAAAACTGCAATAGAGAAGTTTTTACTTATGTTATATATTAAAACAATAAATTTATGTACCTGAAGTATTATGCGTAGAAGAAACTTCTCTTGTTCGACTCTTCGTACACAGTTCTCGTCTTGATTGTGCTGTTATTGTGGGAGTAGTGTTATTTTCAATAGATGTACTTGGTGAAATTAACAATGAGGGTGTAAGATCCGATGAAATTAGTGGAATTTTTGGTGGTCTTGGATGAATATTCCCTGTATTACCTAAATGTTTTTTGATGACTCCAGGCAATGTCGTTTCATCATCATCACTGCTTAAACAATCGTCAAATCTTGAACGCTTACATGTTTTTCGTTTGATGGTATGTGTCTCATTGTTTATTGTTAATTCATCATCATGATCTGTTTGAACATCAGATGTTAATTCATATTGTGCAATTTTTTCATTTGCTGTATGAATATCATCTGCAAAAAAATATACATTTTCTCTTTAACCACAGACAAAAGGACAACTTTTATAATTACATTAACATTTCAAGTTGATCTAAAGGTATATCAGACTTTATCACTTTAAAATGTACAGAAATTAAAGAAGTGTTGCTAAATAAATTATTTTATTAAAAAATAAACTTACCACTCTCGAAAAGAATTCTTGTTATATTGTACAGAACCCACTTTCCTTCAACAGGAACTTCTCCTTTCATCAAAGCGTTTTGAAATCGATATTGTTGTTTATACGGGGGCCAAAAAGCTTCTTTTTTCTTGGGCGTAAGCCACTCCACTCTAATTGTACTAATCCACGGAAATCCTTCTTTATCTTTCTCTGCAAACTGAACTCCTACGAACGCCATTTTTTAGGTAAGATGATCAGAGGTGGCCACGTGAGATACTTAATTTTATTCCACCGCTTATCACGGTGAACTACACATTAAGCAACCGTTAAAAATAAAAATAATTATTGAAATTTAATTTTCACTTACTTTTGATAAACAACTATATATTCATATAAACAGATGCATCAAGCCCCAAACGACAAACAACAAACAACTATACTTGTGGTTGTGGATGCAGTGGTAGGTGGCTTTGCGTGCGCATAGTTTGTCATTGGCTTAGCGCGCCGTTACGGTTCATATTATACTCGTCCCGCCAAATTTAAAATTACATATATTTCAGTTTTTACATTCAATATTATATTATACTATTTTGAATGTGATAAAAAAATAAATATATATATTTACTATTAATTATTTCTATTGATTTATTAAAAATCAAAAATACTGGGATAAAAATATAGATTTAACGTATAACTGTAAGTAAGTATATTATTATATAAATAATATATATAATGATCATAAAGCATATTTTTAACTGAGTACAAAAGTTATTTAGGGACCAATTAAAAACGTGATAATGACGTAACTTATGAACGTGTCTTAGACGTCCAAAATTCAACGTGAATATGACGTTATATTTTGGTGTGTTGACGTCGTAGACGAATAATCACCTATAAACAACGTGATATTGACGTGACCATGTTCACTGGGTAGTGACATTTAAAATTAATTAGAAAATGTGTTCATTTCAAGTGGGATTTTGACAATAGGGATGTTGACTGTATCCAAATAAAAATATTATTTCAACGTAGGGTGGTAGTTTTTATCATAGAAATAATAGAACATACAATAATTCTCCTTATTTTTAAGTCAGTTAATTATTATACGGTCCTGCATTTAATGTGGAAAGAATACAGTTAAACCGAGGGAGCGATAATATCAAGTTGTGAGTAAAGTTAGAAACCATAATTAACAAAAAGTACAAAAATACCTCGTGTAAGTGTAAACTATTACATATAATTGGTGAGTATTCTCTAAATATTGAGATAATCAGGAAAATTTGACATAAAACAATTAGTCCAGGAGGAATCGGCGCATGAGTATTTTTTTAATTTATTTTTCATGGGTCAAAAGTACTCAAATTTGAGATTTTTCGAACATTTAAAAATTCATATCTCTAAAAATATTAACTTTATCGTGAAAAGTCAAATGACCTTTTTTATTTGTATTTTGATAAAGAATATATAAAAAATTTGTCCGGTTGAAAAATAACAATTCCTTCCAATTGTTTAAACAATTTCGGTTTAAACAATATGGCACTAGGTTGCTCCATGGCAACATGCATTTATATCATCAGTAGGGCAATTCAAAGAGGATCGCATGAAAAAATTGAGGTGGAATAGTTTTCGGTACTCATGCGCCGATTCCTCCTGGACTAAATCCAACGTTGTTGAATTCGAAATTTAAATTGTGTTAATTACCAGCAAAAAACAAAAGCGATTAGCGAAGATCGTTCACCAAAATACGGGAACTTGTTTAAAAATACATTCCCGGACTGACTTCAAAAAGGAATTTAAAATATAATAACGCAGCGAGACGAGTTCAGCCAGCCCGGGCAAGTGTTGGAAGCTGAACTGAGTAGGTGACTAACGAAACTTGACCTAACGCGGAACTCGTTAATGTGCGTTAAGAAATGAACATCAATAAATACGATATGAAAGAAATTAAAGGAATGTTCTCGCAGATAAAAGATAGTCTTCGGAATATGGAAGAAAAAATAGACAGAAATGTTATTATAATGGAACTGAAACAGGAAAATCGTAAGCTGAAAGAAATAATCGCCGAGCAAGAAGAAAGATTAGACTACGTAGAAAGGGAAATAAGGCGTAATAACATAGTAATTCAAGGAATTGAAGATAATGAGAATGAGAGCCAACACGACATAAAGGAAACAATTCAAAAAATAGTGAGAAAAATAGAGGTAGAAGTAGACCCAGAAAAAGATTTCATAGATATTGGCAGGATCAGAACTTTTGGAAGAAATAAAAGTAGACCAATTATAGTTAAAATCAAAAAATGGAGAAAAAAATTAGAAATTCTGAAACAAGGTAAAAAGCTAAAAGGTACTACCAATATTTGGATTGATGACGACTACTCGAAAAAAATCCAAAGAGAAAGAAAAATGTTACTGCCTTAGGTAAAAATAGCCAGAGAACAAGGACACAACGCAGTACTTAAGTTTAATAAATTAATTATAAACAACAGAATTTATGGAGCAGATGCATTTGGGGATGAAAAGCGAAAAGAAAATGATGAAACATGGAGGAGGCGAAGAACTAGTAGCTAAAGAAAATACGGTATATACCATTGAAGACAAATGCAATGAAATGGATAATGAGTAAGGGTAAAAATAAGAAAAGTAAACGCAAAAGTTTAGTGAGAATGGCAACATGGAATATCAGGACAATGCTGACAATGGAAAAAATGGAGGAAATTGCAAAAGAGATGTTGGAATATAAAATAGACATATTGGTACTTCAAGAAATACGCTGGAAAAGCGAAGGACAAATAAACAAAGGAGAATACATATTGTCTAATGGAGGGAAAGACAGTCGAGGAAAAAACGGCACAGTATTTATGATAAGCAAAAGAATAAGAAATAATATACTAGATTACACAGTTATGAGCGGTAGAATACCAAAACTAAGATTCAAAAACCACATGGCAAATATTACAATAATTAATAGTTATGCACCGACGGAAGAAGCAAAAGATGAAGACAAAGATGAATTTGACGAGAAATTGGTAAAGGTATGTGAGGAAACCGCAAGACATGATACATTAATAATTATTGAAGATATGAATGCGAAAATAGGAAAAGAAGACTACTTAAGTAACGTTGCAGGGAAGTATACTATACATGAAATATCTAACGATAATCGACGCAGACTATGTAATTTGGCTGAGGAGCTCAACATGTATATTAGCAGCACTAGTTTGAAGCATGTGAAAGAACATAAAATTACATGGATTATACCTGGGACGACTACGGGGAACCAGATAGATCATGTTCTAATATCAAAAAGAAGATCAAAGATGATATAGGATGTAAGATCATACAGAGGAACAAGTGTTGATACTGATCATCAATTAGTAATTGTCAAAATGCAAATGAGAATTGTAAATATAGTAAATAGGACAATAAAATGTAGGAAATTGAACGTGCAGGAATTGAAAAGAAGTGAAAATGAATATGGGGAAGAAGTAAAGAAGCAACTACAAAAGAGCAAATAACAAGATAATATCGATGAGCAATGGAAGGAAATAAAAAGAAGTATAATAATGGCAGCACAGGAAGTGGTTGGTACAAAAGACACAAGACAGAATATTGAATAGTTTGATCAAGAATGTAAAATAAAGATAGAAGAGAAAGAAGAAGCCAGACTGAAATGGCTGTGAACTAAGCAACAAAATTTTTATGATGAATACAGAAAAATAAAAAAAGAGAGCACAAAGTTGATAAAAACAAAAAGTATAAAATGGTTAAATGAAAGCATGGACATATTAGAGAATGGTAATAGAAATAATGTAAAATTATATCAATATATAAATAAACAACGCAGAAAACCAACTACAATAAATATAAAAAAAAAGTGGAGTCAATATTTCAAGAATTTATTAACGGAAGAAGATGGGGACTATGAAGAAGATGCTATGACTGATAATGATACAGGGATTCTGGGGGCGAAGAAAAAGTATAGTAAGCGCCTCTTGTTACAAACGTCTTTAGTCACTCGTTTCACAAGGTGTATATTACAACGACTTAAGTGAACATTATTATAACCTAATTAAAAGATTGTGTTTTATTTTGCAGCCACATTTTTGTTTTAAATAATTGTAAAAATAGACTCGTAAAATTTACGAAGCGTTATTCTTTAATATACGTTGAAACAGGGTTAGGTGTCTAGGGTTAAAAGAAGAGAATAACATCAACTACTAGCTAAATCCGAACTCACGACTTATGCTCATCCACTCAGCTGACTACGGGTCACATTGCGTAAAGGAATTCTCTTGTAAATCCCCCTGATAATATGGCACCTTAAGAAATAAATATTAACTCATCGCAATATGAAACTGTAACTGGGTATCCAAATAACACCAGGAAAAGTTCTAGTTTTACCATTCAAAATATTCGTGAAAAAATGTGTAAAAATTTGATGATTCGACAGATACTGTATTAAGTAATAATTGAAAATATTACGAGAGCACACAGGATAGGATTCAAACCTTGATCAACATAGAAAATATAAATAAGATGTAATGGTAAAATTATACTCCTTCCAGAAAATAAGGATAGACTGTACCTAGAATACTGTATTTTATTCAAATCTTTATTTTCTGTTTCTTTTATCATTCGACATCAATGTTTTGCCTTAGCAATAAACTGTGGATAATCTATACAGTTAATACATTCATGATTTTTAGACAGTTTCCTTATACTTTACAGATATGTGAGGATTCCTAGAAATAAATAGAATATTAATTAAAGCTCAAAATCTTGTTTAGCGAATCCGGAAGATTTCGTGCGCCTACATATATTCGTTAAATAATTACCGAGAAAGGATAAATATTGTCTGTAATATATGGTGAAATAATAACGTTTTTGAAAATGTTGTTCAGAAAATTTCATAACTTTCAATGAGCTAGTTCCGTATAAAAACGTCCTCGGCAACCTAATAAAATTGGTTGAAAGTAGCGTATAATAATAAACACGTATATTTGAACTTACCGTTCTTTTATATCGAATAGCTTTTAGAGCTCGTCAAATAAATCACTATAATCGCTAATACGTGGAAGCATATTGCATACATATGAAAATTGAGCTCAACAAAAACCTTGTTGCAATTTCACGAGAGAGAATATCCGACTCCTAAATCAGCGGTCATGGTATGAAATTTGCTGTTACCTCTACTTTCCTACTGTTCCCGTATTCCCGTAAAATACTGTTTCGCCAAACTTTAGTTTCACTTTGTTAGAGTTTACTACAATCTATAGGATGTGAGAATATGTTGGAACATAAAAGATGTACTTACCTCTAGATACTGTGGGTTAAAGTTAAATTATTTGCATGAAAATGATGATCCGTTGAACTTAACGTCTGGAAGAAATGTTTCCGAGAATGTTTCGTTGTAACGTTAAAATTTAACGTTGAGAATTGACTCCACGTGAATATACGGCGAAATCAGTATTCGAGATAGTTGGCATTCCTGCCGACGGGATTTATGACAGACCGTTTCAATGAGGAGGAGGTCAGTTTTCCATTGGGCGCCGTAGAGAAGACTGTCGAGAGACATTTGAAAAATTTGGATGTGCTCTGGTAGACATAAGGTTCAACCACGGTAATACTTGTATAAGGGAGGAAATGCTATATTATATAGAATCCAGGGGGTCCGACCCGATAATTTGCTGTGCAAAAGGGAGTGGATGACCAGCAATTTGCAAGATATTTAAAACTTCACAAACCACGTGGGTATTTCGGTTGACGTCCAGGCCATAAGAACTTGTTATCTAGGGACGTTATTATTTTGATGCTATGGATTTTAACCGCTGATTGAGGAGTGCGAAGTTCAGTCAGACCACTCACCTGGATCAGTGACCAGGAGGGCGGAACATTTTGATCGTTTCCTAAGAGAAATAAACAAGCATTTTTGTGGCATGCGGCGACGAATATTGAATCACATTTCTCTCAGAAAACGTGATAGTTGGATCGAAAGGGGGTTCGCTTTTCCTCTTGATACCACTTTCAGTAGGTTTAACTAATAAATCTGGCTAGTGGACTAGCTCGATAAAACTGAAATAGCTCTATTTAGGGAGCTCCATAGGTAATTGGATTTAAATAGTAGGTATTAAAACTATAGTGCTTTTAAATGATACGAATAAGCTAACTTAACCAACTAAATTCATTCAAATCTAAACAAAATTGGTAACAAAAATGAACAATTTCTAGGTTAACTTATAACTAATTAATTCCAAGTGCCCTATATGATACATATAGAAAAGTTGTATTAGTATGGTTAACTTCACTTATTTTACTGAACAATTACTATCTTGAAAGATGAAAACTTGAAACACTTTTTCTGTAAGACTTATTTATTAGTCTTTTATTTTAGTTTTGATTGTTTAAATTTGATGTTAACTTGTAATGAAAATTGAAGGCATTCACCTGTTTCATGCAATTTGGCACAGATGCACTATACCAAGCTCCCAGCTTGGCCGATCAGCGATCCAATTTCCAACTGTCTAAAGATTTCAACAACTTGCAGTTATACAAAATAGACGTCATACAATTTAGAACCTTATTCTACCGTTTGCAGGTATGACCCGATTCTCTGACAATAGTTTAACTTCCTCAAATTTATGTATCACTGCTTCTACAGTACTTTTTATCGAGTACTTAAAAGCTAAAGATGTGCGGCTGTGCGCTTTTCTTGAACATGGAAGGTCTAGGTTGAAGTAAACTACCTTAAAAACTTACTCTGCTTATGCAAAAAACATCCTTAAGTCTAGTATAACTTTAGTTCTCGCTGCGAGAGAGTCTCAGATCAAGAAGAAAGCGAAAGTGACGAAAAACTGACACTGCCATTTTCCTTGTTTGACCAATCAAATAATAAAATGTATTGATTTGACGTATCAGCCAACTAGGATTAACTGTACGTTATACGATTGGTTGCATATGTTTGACGTTAACATATTGTAAGAAAAGACAGTGCCATACTTAAATTTATTTGCTTAAAAATATGTTATATTTTTTTCTTTGTTTGGGTCGTTTCCCAAACAATAGTGATTGAGTCCAATGTCAATTCGCACTATCTCTTTGGGATTGAATAATTTTTAGACGTGTTGGGGCTTCTTTGGCCTCGGTGTTAGTATGTTGACGCTTGCTTGGTTAGAGCTTCTGATCCGAAGAGAAGCTGACCTGTATAGCTGTAGCGTGTTTTGAGATACTATCATTACAAAAAAATGGAAAGGTGTTACACTTTCAACATAAAATCATGACTCCAAACCAGCGGAAAGCTTTTTATTGCTGTGCTATATGGATCATTTTCCGATCATGCTAAGAAGTTTGGTTACCATAGGCATAATTTATTGATCCGCATCATATGGTTTATAGTTGCTTTACTTTAATATTTTCCCAGATAATTTCATGTCTAAAAATTGTGTAAGAGACTGTTGATTTTTCATTAAATGATTTCTTACCATTTTTTCAAGTTTCTGGAAACCTAAAACTTCATTGCTATTCGAACTTAAAGCACCCGAAAAATGTTAATGACATTAGTGACTCTATAGGGATATATACGGATTTTTTATTGTCACTACAACAGACAAAAAATACAAAGATGTGAGTTCACGATGATAACACATTAATTGGCAATACTTTACATGTCGCCGGGGTAGATGATGGTATGTGGAAACACGATATTCAAATTGAAGTAAAGGATATGTGCCTGGTTTGCTAATGTAACTCCCACATTTTTGATTTTCTGTTTTCTTCACTAACGCCGCTTCTTCAACACTAATAAATTTACTTTGTTAGATGAAACTTACTATTTCTAACTAATTCCACAATATAATGGGATCACATATATGACTATACCATATAATTCCAATCATCCCGTGTTACATAAATTAGCAGCATATAATTCAATGATACATACAGCATTTTCAATTCTTAGTATCAAATATAATTTCTATAGAGACAATAATACAATTAAACAAATAGCAACATCCAACGGTTAACCATTACATATAATTAACAAGTTACTTAACAAAAACGGAAATAGTGGCATTACAACTAATATTTCCTAAACAAATTAAAGAAATACAAAATTACAAAACCATCAAATATGCTGGTAATATTTCTAATAATATTTCAAAGATTTACAACAGTTTCTTTTATAACAGAAAGTGATGTGAGTACAAAATTGTCAAATGTAAATACAAAAATATCCCCATTTAAAAAGTCTGCTATATATAGAATAAAATGGCCAGAATGTAATACTGTCTGTTTGGGTCAAACCCTTAGACATTTTGCAATTAGATACCGTGAGCATATAGATTGAAACAACCATATTTGTGATAAGAAACAATAACTAGATTTCCTTGAATAATTAGTGTCAGTGTGTCAGACCGTATGCCACTAAGGAAAGGTTAATAACTTTATATTTGAGAATACATAAATACATTTTCAAATTATTCTTTACAATATATGTTAAATGTACAATTACTTCAATTAGTAAAGTTAAACCTAGAGAAAGATGATATTTTTATTTACTAAATAAATTGTTTCCTAGCTACCGCTGCCAAACTTATATCACAGCTATGCTCATATTTTATGAATCTTCTCCGGTTATTATTATTACCTATTCTATTTTTGATCTTTAGTTCTTAATAATAAAATTAATTGTAGAAAAACACGGCTGCGACATAATTCTGCACCCTCGATTGATATTTTGACTCGCCTACGGCTGGCCAAAATACGTTCATTCTCGTATGCGAAATTTCGTTTTGCAGTCTTGTTATACACTATGTTCATTTTAAAACTTACCACCCCTGTAACTCAAAAATCCCAATACATTGCAATATTCGCTGGGACAGGTCATTTTTTGTTTTTCGGGGGAACTTTTTTGACGGTCAAGTGGTTTTAATATTTTCATACCTGTAACCCCTAGCAACCCCAACTTTAAAATCTCAAATACAAATAACCCACTTGTTACAAGTAGTTTAAAGGCCCCTTCCATTGTCAATACAGCGATGCATTCGTTTTAAAAATTGGGTGAGATTTGATAAAATTATGGGTCAAAAACCACTCAGTTGAAAAAAAATTATTTATAGTATTGACAATGAATGGGGCTTTTAAACTCTGTATAACAAGTGGGGTATTTGTATTTGAGTTGGGGTTGCTAGGGGTTACAGGGATGAAAATATTAAAACCACTTGACCGTCAAAAAAGTTCCCCCGAAAAACAAAAATTGACTTGTCTCGGCGAATATTGCAATGTATTGGGGTTTTTGAGTTACAGGGGTGGTAAGTTTTAAAATGAACACAGTGTATAAATTACTACTTATAATGAATTGAATAAAATTATATCTATTTATACTTTATCATGGACACGATTTA
Source organism: Galeruca laticollis (assembly GCA_963921935.1). Lineage (NCBI taxonomy): Eukaryota > Metazoa > Arthropoda > Insecta > Coleoptera > Chrysomelidae > Galeruca > Galeruca laticollis. Next base: position 69,443,221 of record OY998175.1, read on the forward strand.
CAAGATATAAAGACAATGGGACCATCTGAGTACAATAATTGGATATGAAAACATGAAGGCTGTGAAAATGAGTAGTTTACTAATATATGCCGACGATGTGGATTTAATAGCGAACTCTAGAATAAGATTTAAAAAATAATAAACGTCTACAGAAATGGGAAAAAGAAAAATGGAAGTCAACATAAATAAAACCAGTCACAATAATAAGCCGAATTAATAAAAAGAAAGGGATTGGTTAAAAGGAAAATGTCAAAGTGAAAGGTTTTGCTACAAGTAAAAGGTAGAAGTAAAAGGAAACCCTTGTCTCCAAATTGATAATGATTACCTTATACTTGCAAGTAAATGCTTCTGTGGAAGAGTAAAAGGGTCTCATACATGTCAAGACACGCGAAGCAGCTAGTTGCTTACAACGTGCCAATTCGTCTATATTCACGAGCTGTTAATAGTGGTAAGTTGTAAGTTGGGTTTTGAAATGTCTTCGTCAAGTGAAAGCGAAACTGAATAACAGCACAATAATAGCAGTGAGTTAAAATTTATTACTGATGAACTTCGCAGCTGTCCTATTATTTTGGGAAAGTCACAGGTTCCGAAAGTTAAAAAAAGGAATGATGAAGCGATCGCAAAGGTATTGCAAAAATACAAAGCATTATTTGGTAAATAATTAGATGCCAAATGTTTCATGAAAAAAGTCAACAACGTGAAGAGTAGACTTAAGAGAAAAATGGAGAAAAACAGGAAACAAAAGAATAAAACTAGTAGACTGGAAGGAGCAAATGGTCACAGCAGTAGGGGGAGACACAAATCTGACTATCATAAGAAATTGAAGGTAATTGAATTGTGTATATATCTATCTTCATTTTGAAAATAATTGTTGTAATGATTGCTAACATTTGCGACTGCTAACGTCAGTAAATCGGGAAAAAACAACTAAAATTACTCAGCAGAAAAACGTTAGGTTTTGATCTTAAATTTCTTTACACAGGGCCAATACAAATGGGCAAATTGCAAAATCCAATAATAGTAAGTAATTTGGTGCCAATCTCATCATCAAGTGTCTCCATTCCAGCAGAAAATAATACAAAAGCAACCAAAGCCAGTATGCCACCAAGGAGAAAAACAGCCTCAGATAAGTATGAAAACGATGAAACCAAAAATTTAACCACAAAGGAGTTACAGCCATTAGTTTTATTCCAACAATTTCAAACATCAACTTTGCAAAGGGAGTATTATCAAAAAAACTACAAAAGTTACATAGGGAACATTGTAATACTCATCAAAAAACAGGTGATACTTTGCAAGACAAAATTATTGTTGACGGAGATAGAAGTTTTTACTACTTGAACTGAATAAAATTATTAACCGTAACAAATAATACTTACGTGAGTTTTCTTGCTAATTTTCAACCCTGGTGGATTGCAAATTGTATATCATTAGTGAATAGCGTTTTTTCATATTTTAAAGTTCAATAAAGTTTACAGTGTTTAGTAAAAAGGGTCAATTAGGTCTGTGCCAATTGATTCCTTAAACCTACCATCATCTCAAAGTTCGGAGACGACACCATTTCAAACTGAGTATACCCGCAGGCTCAAACTGAAAATCCAAAAACTCAATGCAACAAACCCCGAATTCTTCGATAGTGAAAATTTAGTCAGTGACAATAACGTGTATGTTCGTAAGAAAACTATATCGGTCAAAACTTCTTCAAGAGCAGCAAAGTACAAAGGTCAGTCTAAACACAAAATACACAAAAAACCAAAAAAAAAGCACAAAACTTTCCATTGTTGCTAATAAAAAAAGTGTCGCGAAAGCCGGTGAAAGCGGCAATTTAGGGCACACTGTCCATAACATAGACAATCTTAATTCATCCAAATACTCGGATGAAATAACTAGAATTCGCAATAAAACTATTGAACTTAAAAACAAAAATCAAAATTATTTACAACTTGTATTTTTGACAAAGAGACATCTAACATAGATAACGTAGATTTATCACCGTATAAAATTAATATTCCCAAAAAGTATTTTGACGAAATTGACACTGAAACATTATCAAAAGCCATAACCAACACAATAAATATTCACGAAACTCAGAAAACAAGTGTATAGGAAATACGGAAAACAAGTGTACAGGAAATACGGACAAAAAGTGTATAGGAAACAAAGTGGATAAAAAGTGTCTAGGAAACTCTGACATTGAAAATCGTACGGAAACTAATAAAAAGTTGAGTGAATGAAAACGATGAATACTCAGTGTGTATTAGTGTGTATTAACTAATACACACTGAGTATTCGTCGTTTTCATTCACTCAATTTACATCTAGTGTGTACACCATATCCACAGACATTTCTAATACAAAAGAATAAAGAAAAAAAATGTAAATAACGAAAAAAAACAAGCCACTCCCCCTTGCCCGCCTATAGTAATTGATGGAAATATACAACAACACAAAGATATGGTGAGAATACTGAAAGAGGAAATAAAGAAGGACTTTGAACTTAAATACACTATGAATTCAACTATTATATTTACAGAAGACGTCCAAGATTTTGAACATATGAAAAAAATTCTAAGAGACGAAAAAGTACCCTTCCACACCTACAGCAGACAGGAAGAGAAAACCCATGCATTCGTGCTTAGAGGACTATCAGAAGGTTTGCAGTTGAACGAAATCAAAGATGACCTTATTAATAACTATAAAATAAACGTCAAAGACATCTACAGGATGACGACGAAGGGGAGGCCACTTTACCTAGTGGTGACCGACTCAAAAACCACGATAGATTATCTAAACAAGAATGTAAGGGTAATCGAGCACACCCGTATCCTGTGGGAACACCGAAGACAAACCGAGCAAATAATACAGTGTCATATCTGTCAACTCTAGGGCCACGCAACGGCAAACGGTAGGGTACCCAGATGCCTGAAATGCGCGGGACAGCACTTAACCCCGGAATGCGTCAAGGACCGAGCACTTCCGGCTAAATGTTTAAACTGTAAGGGTGACCACCCGGCCAACGCTGAGGTATGCCCAGAGTACCAAAAAAGAAAAATATGGCTAGACGAAAGGAGAAATATCCAATCCAAACCTATCCCCACAAAATTTATTACCGCATCCCCCCCTAAAATAAACACCTGGCAGAATAAAGCAAATGAAGCCTCCCCTCTAGAAACGCTCCTTGCACAACCCCGCAAGCCACTACATCCCAACTTTCCAAAACCACCACTCTTAGAACACCAAACGCTAACAACAACGATTTAAGCAAATTTACAGAAGTAAATAATCTGTTTAAGGAGCTACAGTCATTGGTAAATTTAGATGAGGTGTCCAGAGCTGTTTCGGATCTCATACAGCAAATGAAGCAAGCAACCAACAAAATCGATAAGTTCACGATATACAATAACTTTGTAGCTAACATAGACAGCTATGACATCTAGACAGGTAGGTGGAAAACTTGGCTTTCAGAAACGATACAATCTCAAAATAAATTTTTGTAACGTACAAGGTGTACAAAATAAAATCCACTTAATTCGTCATTTTCTCGACATTCACAAACCAGACATATACTTTCTAATCGAGACGTTCCTTAAATCTAATAAAAAAATAAACTTCAGAAATCCCAAATATCGTCTATTTAGACAAGACCGCCCCAATGATGTCAAAGGGGGCGGTATCGCACTATTAATTAAAAAAGACATCAATTTCAAACTCCTGCAACAAAGCAATACTTCAATTGAGCATATTTCGATACTTTTTGATAATAAAATTAAAATAGTTGGCACTTACAGCCCACCGGGTAATAAGCTTAAAGAGGAAGATTTCTTTAATATTACAAACTCACACAACAAGGTGTTAATTGTAGGAGATCTCAACTGCAAACACCCGCAGTGGGATCACTACACTAAGCACTACAACACAAACGGAAGTACTCTCAGGAAGTTTTGCGATCATTCAGATTGCAATGTTTTTTACACTGACACACCAACACACTTTCCCTATGCAAATCATACCCCCAGTACCATAGACATAGCAATAGGTAAAAACATTAATAACCTCACCAAAATAAAAACCCTAACCGACTTCAATTTCGATGACGATCCCGTCCTCATAATCCTCAAAATATCCCTTTATACACAAACACAAAATAACACATTCTTTGATTACAAAACATTTAATTGGGTTAAATTCAGACAAATTATCAATAATGATCTAAAAATAACAGATAACATAGAAAACATAAATCATCTCAGTAACACTACAAAAAATTTACATAAAATGATTATTGACGCTAGAAAGGAATCAACGACCATAAAAAAGAATACAAAAATAAAAAAACAAATTACCGGACGATATTATTAATTTAATAAACGAAAAAAACAAAATATGGAAGACATGGCAAAGAACTAGAAGTGAGGAAGACCATCAGCTACTAAGAAGTTATCAAAACCAAGTTAACCACTCAATAAGCCAACATAAAAATAACGAATAGACACAGTTCTTGAATAAATTAAAGCCGGAGGACAATTCCCTATGGCGAATTGCTAGACGGTTTCGTCAAACTAACCGAGATATTAATAAACTAAATGACAACAATGAAATTATCACAAACATGACGGTGATCGCGGGGAGTACTTTCAAAACAACTTCATAAATAATACACCACACACACAACAACATCACAACATAATTCATTCAGTACATCAACATTTACACTCAATAAACACACATAACACAAAAGATCTTGTATCATTTACAGAAGTTTACATCACAATTCAGAAACAAAAAAACAAAACAGCCCCAAGCTTAGACGAAATACACAACATACTATTAAGGAATCTTCCAAAAAAAGCAATTGTTCAATTAACATATATAGCAAATTACATCATCAAAACCGGAGAGTATCCCGATATGCTCAAGATTTCCAACATCATACCAATTGTCAAAGCTAACAAACAACTTAGTTATGTGGATAGCTACAGGCCAATTTTCCTTCTGAACAATATCGCAAAGGTGATAGACAGAATAATTTTAAAAAGATTACAATCATTTGTTAATAAAAATCATATCATTCCCCCCGAGCAATACGGATTCAGAAGCGGACACAGTACTGTGGCCCAGATCATTCGTGTTATAAATTACATCCGGGAAGGATTTCAACAAAAACACAAAGCGATTATGGTCACAGTTGACGTCCAAAAAGCTTTTGACTCCGTATGGCGTGAGGGGCTGATTTATGAACTAACGAAAGTGAAAATTCCGGATTATTTAATAAAAATCATAAATTCTTATCTAACAGGAAGTTTTATTCTAAACTTTATGAGCACTCAACAGGTCCATACAACATAAGGGCTGGAGTACCACAAGGTTCTGTCTTATCACCTTTATTATACTCCCTATTTGTCCAAGATCTCCCAACATCCCCTAAATTATTAACGGCAATGTACGTTGATGATACTTGTTTTGTAGCAACAGCAAAGAATCAAGAACATGCACTCAACACAGTACAAAATCATATTAACACAAAAATTACACCTTATTTCAATGAACACAAACTAGCTATTAACCCTTCAAAAACAGAGTATTTATTACTCAGAACAATAGCTATTAAAGCCGATCCACTGCAATCTCAGCTTTGCGTAAATGGGCATTACATTGCCCCTAGCAGTACCCTAAAATATTAAGGGTACACAATGCAAGGAAATACCTCGGCAAATACGCACATTTCACTACAAATACAAAAGGCTAAGATTGCAATGTGTCGACTATATCCACTTATATGCAAACACAGTCAACTCACAAGTCAAAACAAAATATTACTATACAAACAAATCATAAGACCCATACTCACTTACGCTGCACCCATATATTACACAGGCACTAAACATAATTTTCACTCCCTGCAGGTGATACAAAACAAGTGTCTCAGAATGGCATTAAATCATAACGCGGTTCATTCGAAATTACCTAAAACCTCCTGGTTACATGACAATGCAAATATACCCACTATCAAAGACTTTATCAACAAAATCTAAGATAATTTTTATAACTACTGTCTGCCACAAGATCTTCGAAACAAACTCAAAGACGCAAATCGCGCAGAAGGCATCCGAGATAGTGGGTGTAGGCTTCTGCATGGATCGTTAATTACATAACTAGGTTTTTGAATTCCGAACCATATATATATCACAAAGGGAGTAAAAATCACGCAGTGAAACAGCGATGCTTTTGCTCCACAAAACTCAAACTTATCTAATCATTCACACATTATATAATAACAAATTAACATCTGCCATGTTGCTTTCTCGAAAACTAAACCCCGTATCAATTTGAAACCCAGTTTTCAGCTGTTTTTCTGGGAATACCCGAGTCGAAAGATTGTAGGAGCGAAATGTCTATGTTAGGGACAAAGTTATATATCCAGTGAAAACAAGCGGATAATGCTATCAGCAAGGAGCCGTGAGGTCAATCCGGATAGACGAGAGGGGAAGAAAATTGCCAGAACACCGGCACTTTATATATATATTTCTGTATATATTTTATTTTCTAACCTTTTTTGTAATTAGGGAACGAAAAACTCAATCAAAGAACCTTTTTAATCTAATCTAAATACTTACGTATTTGGAATATTACTTTTCCGTCCAACCTATCTAATATGGTTTACCCCAAAAAAAGTTTGAATTTTGAAATTTTTTTTTTAATTATTTTTACGTTTTCCATCAACAGTAACACGAAAAAACGGTTTTTGGAAAAAAAATCCTGTGTGTATGTCGTCGTCGTCGTTGTCGTCGGCGACTTTTTCTTACATGTCTTGTTAGCACGATACAGCCTCCGGAGTGCAACAAGTCACCAATTTTATGATTGAATATTATTCAGGACATCTCACAGATGAACCCTATTGATATTCAGCTCACTGAGCCAGTATATTGGGTGCTATGGTACTTGAAGTACCAAATTTTTGTCATTTTAGGAGAATTTTATGATTGAATATTGTTCAAGGTGTCTCACAGATGTACCCTATTGATTTTCGGTTGACTAGAACGAGTACAGCGGGTTCTGTAAATCCAGACATATTACATTTTTGGTTATTTTTGGAGAAATTTCGGTTTGTTAGTACGATACATCCCCCAAAGTGCATACAAGTAACAATTTCATGATAGAATATTGTTCGGGGCCACAGATGCGGAAAAGTTAGTTTTAATCTTTCAAGCCGTTTATATTTATTTTTATTTGCTTATACGTTCATTAAAATCAGTAATAACTACATCAACTGTCTAATTATTGCCTCACCGCTTGTCCTCGGGGACGTTGTCATCAATAATAGGAAAGTATTCATCTTCTTTAGGAATATCTTTCCGATTTCAACAGTGCATTGAATACCCTTTCTGTATGATTAATTGGATTTTTGAATGGTGTCATCAACCAGGGCTCTATTCCATTTCCACTATCACCGACAAATACCGTGTTCTGTGATGTATGCATAACTTGTCTAACGTGTGAGTTTTGCCAACTTCGGGCGTCGTGCACAGATCCAGGCCAAGTAACGTCAACACTGGTGAAAATTTCTTTTGCATTACAAGTAGTTTCAATATTTAACGTTGGTTTTCCTTTCCGATTTATGTATTCGTCCTCATGAATTCGTGGTTTAAGAATTCCTACATGAGTGCAATCGATTACACCAATCGCTGTTGAAAAGCAATATTTTGTTTGCCACAATTCCTGTGCCTGCAGGATTTCATTTTCAGTACTGGGAAATTTTTTTCCAGTTATCAGCATTTGCAATAATACAGTCCACCACAGCCTTAAAAGTAAGTGATACTGTACCTTGAGTTACTCCATGTTCTTCTCCGATTCCACTCTGATAATCAGGGTCGGCTAGGTATCGCAAACATATCTTAATTTGCACTGCTGATAGTGCACCGCCTCGGGTCTCTCCAGTTTCATGTGAAAAATGGTTTGCAAGCCATTCAACATTATTTTCCTCAAAGCGAAATAACTTTCTAAAATCTTTGCTGTTTGGAGTACAACTCGGTTTGTATTGTTTGACGTCTCTCACGTTCACCAAATCAGCTATAGCGAGAGTTAATCACGTACACACCTAAAACTACTACGATTAATCTGCATCGGACTAGATGCATCAATATGCAAGGATTTGCTCCAACAAGTGAGTAAAGACTTTATTAATATGTTTTTACTTCAATCTAAAGGTAAACGTCGACTGAATAAGGTTTTGCTTTTGCTAAAAGAGGAAAAGGTTTTGCTTATTCTTTATTAATACAACTTAAAGTAAAAGGTCCATAATGTGTAAGTAAAAGGTTTTGCTTTGTTTTATTAATTCGACTTAATGAACGAAAATCAAAAGGCGCGCAAGAAATTAAATACTTTTGAAATGATAACGGCATATAAATCTCTTGCATGTATGATGACAAAAGCCTGGAAAACAGATGCAGACATAACAGACAGTACGATATTAAATCATTGATTAGAGTAAGTAGGACATGATACGAAACATTAGCAAACTAACAAAACAAGAATCGATAATAGGAAAATTAAACAAGAGAGAGCTGAATTGGTAAGAATGAAGTCATATGTATTAACGAGGAAAATACTGGAGGTGAAACCCATTAAAAAAAGGGGGACCCGAAAAAAGAAATGAATAGAAGGAATAAAGGAACAGGGGACAATAGGAGAAAAAAACTTTAGATGTAGATGGCAAAAAACAGAAAACAGTGGATGAAATGGGTACAAAAGGGACCGGAGCACCCATCCCACAACATAAAAGGTGATGAGAATAAGAAGAAGAATAAAATTATATGCTAGGTACTCCATTGCGAAATATTTTCTGTTAATTAACGCGATAACTTGCAATAGAATAAATTATATTCTCAAAATCATCGTTATCGAAGTGGAAACAGTTTTAAACGTAGCGGATTCAAATTAGAAGGTTTTTTTATCGGTCTCCATCCAAATATCCATTAATCCGAATAGAATAATGTTTCGTTTGAAAATATGGAATTCTAAATCGACTGCACGAACTTCATAGATAGATTTAAATTTGAATTTCAATCGATGCTATCTATACTATACATCAATTATTCATAACGAAACAGCTCAACTTTAATTTTGACGTTGATTTATTTTTTTCCGTTAATCGGTGATTAAATGACACCCTTTGTGAATTGTGAATGAGTATTTGAACAACTTCACTTACACCAACCGCAAACAATAACAGGAAAGCCATTAGAGTAATGCGGACTCGCGTGTCTTCCAACAGAAAAATACAAAAATAATAATATTCTGGAAAACGCCCCTAGCGGCTTTAATCGGTGAGTAATGTTTTCGTGTTCCGCATGCTGCATATTTTTGTTCTTTAGGTACGATATAACTTTATTGTTATTCATTAGTTATACCTATATAAAAACATTAAGTTGGAATGCGGTAGTCACGACATTGGATGAAAAAATTTTTTCGGTTAACTCAGCAAATATAACAGTTTCGGAACAGGAAGATGCAGATTAAGTATGAACATAAATAACGAGAAAAGTCAACATGATTTAGGTACACTTATAATTTTTATTCATTCTAACTAGGCAAATAGAATGATTGGGCATTTATTCTGATTACTGAGGAGAAAGGAAATTGTATATATTGGGGTTACTCTTGAAAATAATCAAAGAGTTCTTGGTCGGTGATGAAATATTGTTACGAGATTGGATAAATATTTATATAATAATATAAATATATATATATATATATATATATATATATATATATATATATATATATATATATATATATATATTTATATATTGATATGGTCTAATATTTTTGTGATATGTGTTTTAATTGTTTAATTTTATTAGAATAGCCGTACGTTGCAGCGACAATTATTGTATACGCAGCTTAAGCAGCGTATTTTTATTATATTGCAAACAAAGCTTAAACGGCATATATTGTGTACATCAAAAGTTGACAGCAGTTGTCAAAAATTTCCCGGCTATCAAATTGTAATTAATTGAAAGATAAATTTAACATAAAATACTCGAATCACTCTTCCTCAGGGTGGGTTCAATGCGCTATTGAAAATAAAAATTTTATATAAATTTCTTTGTTCTGTTTAATCTATGTAATAATATAATGTGACTGTTTGTCCAAGACTATAAAGGCTATTCAATTCCTTTTTCAACATTCACAACGTATAAATGACTTGTATGTCACCAATAATACACAATTATCACTTTTTAAAATAAAATTTCTAAATTTGATAAATATGTTTAATTTTTATCAACGTTCTTGAATGGTTTAAATGTTATAAATGTGAGTAACAAATTTACAAGTATTTACAATTACAAATCAAATAAATTTTAAAATTTAGTTTTCCTTTTTTACAACAATGAAGAACCAATTCTTATCTTCCCAGATATAAACTAAATGAACAACCTACAAACTATAACGCCGTATCTCTAGTACCAAAAGTTTATAAAACATTTTTTGAAAGAGTTCAATCAACTTCAAAAATTTCACTTGACTTGTCAAATATCCGAAATGTCTTTTTTTTTTGTATCTTTAAATTATTTAATATTCTATGCGAATTGAAAAGTTTAGATGCATCTATAATTTAATTTAATTTTAAGGCCTGAATCTTTCAATTAAATAATAATTCTGGAGTGGACTCACCAGTATTCGATGATAACAGTTAGCTCGTACAATTTTAAAAACTTTAGAATTCCGGATCTCACACCTCTGCTTCAATCTTGACAAAGTTTTTTTTTATCACTCACGCACATAATTTGAATGGGTTACCGAATAATGCTTCCTATTATTAATCACTGTTGAAATTATTATAATACAAATTTTTTGGATAGATCTAAAATTATCTGTTACTCTTTGGAGAAACCTACTTAGCAGTTCATCTTACGGAGGATTCAACGTTACTGAATATTTTTTATCACTAAACAACCCAAATTATATATTATATGAATATAATTATATGTTATATCTTTGATTTCAATAAGGTTTTTTTAATTTGCCCCAGTATATTTAAAAAAATTATTTGGGTTCAATAATGTCACATAGTGCACTTAACTTTATATCTCTTTTAATTATTAAATTTTTTTTTAAATGAGCACTCAGCTTCTCAGGATGTTGAGTTCATAAGATTAAATATTCATATGATTTCTTTAACAATAAGCGCCAAATCTTAATATTGAATTTTGATAAAAAAAATTTGTGATGTAAAATATTTGTATTCAATGAATTTTTAATTTTTCTCTTAAATAGTTTGTATTCTTATTATATCGGTGTCATGTATATATGTACAAGGTACATTATAGAGTTTAAATGAATTTCTTAAGTTTGATTTAGTTCAAATTTGACTCATGAATAGTTTTCCTTTCAATAATCTTATACTCGTTAATATCTTAAATTGTTATTGACTCGTGTTAGATATATATACAGTGTGTAGCATTATTTTTTCACATTATTATATATATATATATATATATATATATATATATTGAACTCATTACAACATCTATATAACTATAAAATATAATATATATATATATATATATATATATATACACACATATATATATATATATAAAACATAAATTTCAATTTTCTACTACACCTGCCTCCAGTCGTAATTTCAATAATTTCGACGTATTGGCCTGACCGTTCTTCGAAGAAATTAAATATAAATTGTAAATCTTTTAAAAACAGTTATCTATATTTCCCAAACAATTTAAATTTCATTAAAATAATTATATCAAAATAATGATTTCTCAAGTTATTTTGGCCCATGAACCATACTGAAATTAGAAGTCATCATACACAAAGAACAAGAAAAGAGCAGTCGAGGTGGGAATAAATAAAGAAGTAGTGAATAAATAGGTAAATAGGGTAAAATAATAATTAAATAACAAATAAATTAATCAATAATAATTATAAGATATTAACAATATACTCATATTCAATGGATAAATTCAATAATCGATCGAATATTAACGTTATGTTCAATTCAAAATTCTCAATTGACTTATTATTATCAATATATATATATATGTATATATATATATGTATATATATATATATATATATATGTATATATATATATATATATATATATATATATATATATAAAAAAGAGCAAACAACAAGTGTTTTCATGGGAAAGCACGCAAAAATAAAGAGGTTACTGAAGAGGAGTGGTAACCGTAAACATGCATGTTTCTAGCTCATTAGCCTTCATCAGTACGGTTTAACCAAGTATGGATGTTAAACTTGGGAGCAACGATATTGAATGAAACATGGAAGAACACAAAGCACGGAAAATAACAGGACAACCAAACGCACATTTGTGCCATCAATTGGAAGATTCCGATTTTGGAACAACAACCAATATCAACACGGAGGCGCATAAACCCCTCCTGTCTGGAAAAAACCAACCCAATATATATATATATATATATATATTGTTACGAACTCGCACACCGAAGCAGATACTAAGTACGGTCCTGTAACGTTATGTTAACGGAGTTAAAAAAAACGAGCGCGCCGAATTCTGAGAAGGTCTATTGGGATTTATCGTGACCGTTTTTATGGACATGTTCTCGGAAGGTCTTCTAAGGATTAAGCCGGCAATCGAGAAATATCGCGAAAGTTATTTGTTTTTGTGTAAGCCGCAATCCAGAATTCTCTAGTAAACAAAGGCTTTAATATAAAGAAAGGACCGATCAGCGGAGGAATTAGTTTATAATTTGACATCGTGAGATAAACAGTAAATAAGTGATTATATAAATTAGTTTAGGTGAATATACTGAGTATATATAAATTAAGTGTTAGTGATACCTAGTGTTTAAATAAATTAAGTAAGTGAACCTACCGTGTGTTTAAAATTTATCCCACCCATTTATTGTTTAAATAAATAACAAAAACATTACAATATATATATATATATATATATATATATATATATATATATATATATTCGGTCCTTATTGTAAACTTTCATCAAACTACATAATATGATTCATCTAATATACTTTATTTTATGTTTCGGCTGATTTTTCAGCCTTCATGAAATCATGAAGTCGCTGTTTGTGTACGTGAAGTTATTGTATAAATTAATTTTAAATGTGACGTTCCCGCTATGTGGATAAGAAAGTTTTTGTTCCCGATAACTTGTTTTTTGAAAAAGGCTAAAAAATCAGCCTAAACGTGAAATAAAGTATATTAGATGAATCATATTATGTAGTTTGATGAAAGTTTATAATAAAGACCGAATCCCAAGAAATCACCAAATGGAGATATATATATATATATATATATATATATATATATATATATATTCATATATTTATATATATATATATATAAATTGGTCCAAAAAAAATCCAAATGCCTTATATATATATATATATATATATATATACATATATGTATTGTAATTTTATTGATGTTTATATTATTATTAATTTGTTTTTATTATTTTATTTTAAATTCGGCTCGCTCAGATTTTATTTTCATTTTATAATATATTTTTTTTAGAAAAAGTATGGAAAAAAAATAATATCCAATTTGACTTTTCAGTCTATTTGTAGGTTCAAATTATATTATAGATATACAAAATTTTCATATATTATCTATATACTACTAATTAACTATTTCTAATATCAAATACCTTATCAGTCCTTAAAATTAACCTTTTCTATCAAATCCTTCGTCCGTTTCTAACTTCTCCAGTTTACACACAAAGTCCATTCACTTTGTGTCAAAATAGTTTCTTAACACCTCTAGTTCCTTCAAACATGTCCACTACCTAATTTTCGTTCTTCTCGGTAGTCTCACTTATAGGTTTGTTTTACTTTTTAATGCCTAATACTTCTTCTCACCAATACTTCTTATAATAAAATATTTACATTCCTAATCCCCAATATCACAATATTTAGCAAACTTAAAACACATTTGCTTAACGTCATTTTACTGCCAAATCAAAAAATGTATATCTCCTACGTGACAGTTCCTTACCCTCTGACATTACATATTATAGAATTCTCAACTGTCACAATATAAATCATAATGATTATTTACTGAAGCAATCTTGTTTACAATAAATACCTGGGGTAAATTGTAGTCAACTGAATTTTCCGTTAGCGATGACTTTGCTATTGGGCTCTCTTTTAAGTAAACATATAATAGTAGTGTACACTTAGAGTTGAAATAATTCCAAATAATACTGGCATACAGGCTAGAAAGACTGTAGAAAAAATATCCATTTTATTAAAATGAATTACAACTATCACAAGAAATATTAGACCGAAGGAATGTAGATTATTATTATTTAAATCCATTATATAACCAACTTTTCCCGTGTTATTTTGTTCCCTATTATATTTATTATATGACGAAGCACATTTTGGATCTTCCTTCTTAGGACCCATGTTTCTGTTAATTTTAAAATCAAAGCAGTAAGTATCTCCAAATAGTTTAAAATCCGAATATCAGCAGCCTTATTAATTTTGTCACAACGTCAATGTATTCAATTACATACGTGTGGAAAGTGATATATTACACAACTTAACAAAATTTTTATTAGTGTGCAGCTATTGCACACATTCAGTGAAAGCAAGCAATAAAAAAGTATATTAATATGTAGTTGTCATAATGTAACATAATTTAAAACTGAATTACTAAAGTTTAAGTGATACACATACATTACAGCTAGTTTACAGTGTATTTATTAGAGTAATTTTTTAATTATATTAAAAGTAATAAAAATTTTACAACATAAAAATATTACGAAACATCACAGTAAATCAACTAAAATCCTATCTCTTTAAAGAAAATTCTATTGTTAACTTACGGTTACTTTTTCTTACGCAAGAGTCGTTGTTTCGAGTGACTCAACCATTCCATAACGTAAACTCCAAAATCCGTATCTGTGAAATCTTCAAAGTTGTCCTGAACAGCTGCTAAAAAACAATTGCTTTAGATCAAATTGTGTCCATGGAGACTTTTGATCAGTACATCATAAACTACATTATACTAGATTTTCAGCCAATCGACTGGGATCTATTTTCCGTAAGAAACATGCGGGGTTCTTTAAAAAAATAATAACATATTTTATTTCGAGAACCGACTTTCCATGGCTTACCTTCTATTACATGCTTCACTCCGTTTGGCAGGTAAAGTCAGGTGTACTATGAAAAGTCATACTTCCCTTCTGTATAAAATAATTTAATGTTCTTATCTTGTTATCCCCATCCTGGAACATATTGTATTTTAACATTGTGGAACTGTAACTTAATAAAAACTAAGCACCATTAATACACTGTATACAATAAAACTACTTATGAAGAAGAGATATATGAACACATTATCAATTTTAATGAGTTTATAATTAATTGTATCATATAGTTGTGTTTCTGCAATATTATTTTCAAGCACACTAAAAAAATTGTACTAGAGATACTTGATTCAGTATTTTTTGTACTATATATTGCCTGTATCAGCTGAAATAATTACTCCCCCTTTTTTCACAGAATTACCAGCTATTTGTTTTTTATTTTATTTTTGTATGTAGCTTCTGGAATATTTTGAACATTGAATATATTTTCTTTTGATCCCAATCTCTGCAAACATATAAACGTAGTCGCAGTAGGTTACTAAAAGTAATTTCGAAAGATGTGAAAGTAATTGCAAAATGTGATGATCTTAGAAACATGTTAATTTGTAATATTACAGTAATGTTCTGTATGTGACATTAGTGATATGTGTACAAATTAACATCGTATGAATGTTTCCGATAGGAAGTTGCTAAAAAGAAGTTCATAGGATGTGTATGTAACTGCGAATTCAAATATTATTGTATACATCAAAAATATGTTTTAACTAGAGAACATGGATGTTAATGAAGTTGGTTATAAAATTCAAACATCTTGGAGATATAATATCAACGTTTTAAATAAACATCACGAAAAGTCTCTAAAAATAACATCACAAAAAAGGCTTGTTAAGTTTCTTGTTTAATGGGCCGTTACGCCACAAATTAATAAATAAAAATTTATTACCAGATAAATTCATTGTTTAGTGGTCAATAGACAACAATTTATTTACTGTAGTAACAGGCCTAGAAAATTCGAGATCAACAAAAATAGAAGATGCAGCGTTTATTTATATATGTAAGGATAGTTAAGTGTAGTTTGTTCTAGATTTTAGTTTGACATTAATTGTACAGCTGATTCTCAAATTGTAACAAATATTTTTTAAAAGAGTATTTTCGTGAGTAAAATACCTAATTCTGTAAAGTTTCTTTAGTTTGTTTTTATTATAGTTATTGATCATCTATTATTTTTTGTTAATGAATTGCCATAATCAGCGTTTGCGTCAGGAATTTTCAAAAAAGAGTTCTTTCATTGAAAAAAACTGTTGCTGACGTCATAAATCAAAGATTACTTTCGCCCTGTATCATAGATTGCGTTTTTAGAAAATAGTGAATTAAAATAAAAACTCAATCTATTTCGAGAGTTTTTCATCTTACTATTTATGTATATAATAATGAATTTATGTGTTATTTTATAGTCGAACTGTATAGCTGCATATGCAACTATGAATTTAATTAACTGTCTCGACCATTACTTCGTGGAATTTACTCATATTAGCGTTTCAAATTAAACTCACTGTTTCTAGCTAATTCCACAATATAATACAATTTTTATTATATTGTGGAATTAGCTAGAAACAGTGAGTTTCATTTGAAACACTAACCAAATTACTGAATTCACTCGGAAGTCAATTTCAAAATTCCAAAAACTCATACGATTTTGCTATTAACACAAAATAGAGGATCGTTGTTTATACTTCACGGCATTGATTGCTCATAATCCTGCCGAATATTATTATCCTTACTCAAAGTAAATTGATCTCTACATTATTAATGAAGGATATAAAGGTATCGGTAACGGAAATTGATAATTATCTTGCAGAATGTGCATTTTCGAATAGTCAGGTGCCACTAACGGTAATTAATATCAGTCAGGATATTCTGAAAGCTCACATCGTCCCTAATAATTCCGCATATTGCTTAAACGTCTGTGAATGGTTAAATAGTCTTATATCCTAGTATGTTCAGTTCTAAAAGGAAATAGGTTGACGATAGATGAAGCGAGTACAGACCGAAGTATATTTTGAACTCACAAAATTGTACTAACAATCTAATATTAGAGAGGGGAAACAAAGGATATTGTATGCTATATTATCATAACCTTCATACGTCTGGTAAAATAAATATATATTTTTCTTATTGCGTTTTTTCCGTGAACTGCTGGGTAGAAGATTGACGAAAAAAATCAACCTTCAGTCAGAAGATCATAGATGCCTGTGTATTTATCACTACTGCAGGAGCTAGCCAGTTAATTCATATTGACCTGTTATTATACTGATACAATTACAATTACTAACTACATTTTATGATACTACCCAAGAATATATCCTGAAAAATGAGTTATATATTTTTTATGTGTTAGTTGATAGTCATAAGATAAACAGCAGTCTCTTATTAAAATTGATTTATTCGCATATACTGAAGATGATATTTTAGGAAGGCTGCAAAGTTTTTTTTACAGATATTCACAAAATATTAGATGTATATTCGGTTTCTGGTAAAGCCAATAGGTATCTAAAATAAAATGACTACTCTTTCATAACCATTGCTGGAACAAAAAAGACGTTTGAATAAAATTTTATTTTTATTATGAAACACGAAATGATTATGAAAGAGGGAACAATAATCAACAAAATCAAGAAAGGAATTATAATGGAGAAAATATCAGAAGAAGAAAGAAGACAGATTGATAACGTAATCCAGGATCAGGAAGGATCAAGTAGGGATCAGGATCAAAATGGGAAATGTATGTAAATATAGTTAAAATAGATAGAAATTAGGATGTGTAAATATGTAATTAGAATAGATAGGTATTAGGTTAATAACTACAACAATTTAAATGATGATAATGATTAACAAATTTAAAAAATGAATTTAAATTTAGTAAATAATAAAAAATATTTGAAGTAATATAATTAGGTGCAAAAATAAAAGAAATATAAAGAGGCGAATGAAAAATATATGGCAATTATAGATATATTACTAATGATTATTACAAACATAGATAGAATGTAATTGTTGGAACAGATGTACTGGAAATATAAAAAGATGAACCAATAATAAATATGAAAAGAAATTGAGATTTAATGTATGATTAATAGACTTTGAGAATCAAGATATGGTGGAAGAAAAAGGAAAAAGGTTAATGTTAAATATAATGAAAATAAGATTGCAAATAAATAAAATAATGATTATTAAGAAAAAGAGGAATTGAGTAGAATTATAGATTGTGAGGATAAATAGTATATAATTATAAATAATTTAATGAATATGAATGAGAAAATAGTGTCGACAGAATTGATAGTGGCGAGATTATTTGCATGTAATGAAAGTAAGAGGAATTGAATATTTTGAATCAAAGATTTATCCATTACCATATAAAAGGAAATATAATGCTAGAAGTATGAAAATGATAAGAAGGAATTATAAAAATAACATGTACACTGTATATAATTCCATTAGTTTTAACAAAGATATAGATATTAGATAATAAGTATGCCAGAATAATACACTATACTGTACCTCTATATAAAGCACCAATATGACGAGCTAAAATAATAGATAAGATCAATAATTCAAAATAATTTATTAAAAAGAAAAACAAAAACGTTTAAAGGATGGTATTCATAAATAACAACACATGATTATAAATAAAACATTATAGTTACATCAGAAATAGTAAATAAATAATAATTTTATAAGCAATTCCAGAGATAAATAAAATAATTATGGGAAATGTAGAATATATATATATATATATATATATATATATGATTATAAATACTACTCACAAATGGAAAACTATGATAATATTACAAGTACTTAAACTAATACATAATAGTAATTTGTAAATAGTAGGTTAAGTAGATTTATAAAGTAGACAGGTCAAGTCAACATAAATACATTACAAAGAATGAAACGGATAATATAAATTCAGAACAGGTTATTATAAAAGAAAGCAATGAATTATAAAATTGATGTGAAATTAAAATTTAAGCAGCTATTAACACGGCTGATATCTGTTAAATTTAAATTTGAAGGGATTTGAACTTATCATAACATCTATAAGAATTTAAAAATGTTGATGTGAGATGTATTTATGTTTATGAAGCAAAAAGTGGGTAAGAAATCACCAAAACATATGGAATTATCCGTTTCTATCATATTTGAGTGAAATTGAAGTGAATTAAATATTGAATGGATACATATGATATCATTTATTTACTATAAATATTGAAATACTAAAATAATATTCAATATATTTACCACGATGTCAACACTTCATTCAATAGTTCATACAAATATCAGGCTATAAATCTTCGTTGGATATAATAATCGGTTCTAAATTTTGCATATACTTCATAGAGATTATCCAAAACTAAGAAAAACCTAAAAGAATGAATACAAATCTTTAGATTATTATAATATATACGATTTAACAATAATTTAGAAGCAAAAGTGCCATTTTTAATATTTTATTATTATTATGACCCAGAGAACTATCAACAATATGTGAACGTCAAAATTATTTTCAAAGCATAGAATGCTAGCGACAGAATTTTTTTGAAATGGAACTATATGTGTTTCTGATGGGTATATTAAGCGTTATGACGAGAAACAGCACACAAATATTTTAATTAAATAGAAATTTCAGGCCGAGTTTATAATGAATTATAATTGTAGAAGAATTCTGAAATGAATGGAAAAGGATTGCATATGTATTTCAGAGTCATTATATTATCGATTTGTTTATATGAGAATGGAGAGGTAATACATAATAAGAGGTTTTTTTTATAAATAGGGATAGTTTTTAGAGAAGTAGAGTTTTAATTAAGTAGATTGAATTATTTTGGAAACGAAAAGAACAATAAATATCCTAATATAGTTGAGAGAGATATTAAATTAAATAAAAAGCTGATTTAGAAGCAGACGCCAATAAGTGAATGAATATTAAAAAATTTAATAAAATATAAGACAAGTCCTCATATAATTAATAGAAAAGTATCAAAAAAAGTTAAATAAAGTTGAAGAAGTAATTTGAGATTCAAAAGTTAATTAAAGGAACAGAATATAAATAATTAAAATAGATAAAATGAAGGCATTAGAATAATAAAATATAGAGAAAGCATCGTTTGAAAAGATCTCTAAACTAAAGAAACCAGATTTTAATAGAAAAAAAGAAAAATAAGATATAATAAAGTATATCAAGAAATAGAATTTCAAGACTTACCTGGAGGAGTTTTGTTAAGTTGGAGTCCAGAGGGAGTAAATGCAGTCAGAGCACATATGTTTTATCGTCAGTGTGTTAGAAAGAGACAAATACATATAAATTCAGTGCATTATTCTTTTTCGCTAACAGGATATCATAAAGTGGAAAACGTGCAGTATATCTAAACATATGTCTGGTAGGCAATTACTTCCAGTTTTCAATAAACGAGAAATACATTCAGGCTATTACTAGCCAGTTTAGCACAGCAAAATGTTGTATTAACAACTCATTATGTGAAAGTTCGCAATTAAAGAAGTTAAGGTTAGAAATACAGATGTGTAATATGGACAGTTTAGTTTATTAATTGAGATATGATAAGATTGTACTAAACTGATAGCTCAATGCAATGAACAATAAAAAAATCGTCGTTTATCCATTCAATATAACAACCAGATTAATTTACAAAGAAATAATTCAGTAGTAATAATCTAATTCATTACATTAATTTGGTTAGTATACGCTAATATGATTTAAACAATAAGTTTAAACCTACCCAGTAGGTGTTTGAAATAAGTGTATTTATATTATGCAAAAATGCTTCCCCAACTACCAGACTTGGGCCATGTTTTCCAAATATATTTATAAACCTTTGATCTCCTATGCCAACTCTACTATTAAAGTTCACTAATATATAGTGTTCCTTTGGCTTCTTCTGTAGCTACTTCTGATTCTTTACAGGATTCGTCCTTATTTGGGGCTGTATCGTCCTCATACTACTATAAATATATTGGGGTATTTTGATCTGTTTTTATTCCTATTTTTAATATTATATCCTTTATTGCGTGAGTTATTGAGAATAAAAATAAGTACTTGTTCTTAAAAATTATATGGATTGAAATCAACAAATAAATTAACTTATCCCAACAATCGATCAATAACCGCCAGTTCAATTTTTGTTTTAATCAGGGGCAATATGGCCACATATAGCCAGACACACCTTGGATTACTTCCACCAGGCTCAAATTCATATCCTACCTTGACCCCCCAATATCCACGGATTTGTTCCCAATTGAACATGTATGGACAATAATCAGTAGAACGTTAAGACATTTACAGCGTCCTCCTCAAACCCTGATGACTCTTCGATATGATATAGAGGTGGCATGGAATGGGATAACCCAAGAGGATATTAGTCACCTGATTATCAGTATGCTTAGACGCATTAGGGAATGTTTAAGAAATTGTGGAACTTCAATCCGTTATCAAAGTTGGTGAGCAGGAACTTACATTACCCTCCAACGATTGGAGTAAAATTTTATTAGTTTACATATTACGAACTCCCTGATATGTATGTCAATATGGAAATAAAATAATTTTTACGGGGTGTTCGGATTTCTATGTCACTAATTATATAACAAACCTTCCGTGAGAAATTATCTAAATGATGGGGAAAACCGCATCAAATTTCGTTGCGTGTTTCAGGAGGAGTTAACGGATAATTTGACAGACAAATGCGGCAAGCGACTTTGCTTAATACTAATTAGAGATTTGCGACTATTAGAAAGACACACAAATACAAACTTTTTTACAGAGTTTTATGTTGTTATTTGTTGTTCGTTATGTCAGAATCTGTATTAGAATGTTTGGTATTTAGTTGGAAAACTATCCGATTCTTCGAAAACTGTCTTCTTCTATTCATTGATGAGTAGAAGTAATGTGTAACCTTGTACAGTTGCGGCTAATAAAAAATAGGATAATTCGTATGGCACATTTTTGTCTAATGGTCGTTTTCCTG
Source organism: Galeruca laticollis (assembly GCA_963921935.1). Taxonomy (NCBI): domain Eukaryota; kingdom Metazoa; phylum Arthropoda; class Insecta; order Coleoptera; family Chrysomelidae; genus Galeruca; species Galeruca laticollis. The sequence goes on from OY998175.1 coordinate 69,465,387, forward strand.
TAAATATGTGGACGTTTATATCTATGCAGGGACCTGAAGTTCTATGTCGTATTGACGAAAGATTAAATAGTGAAGCATATATCAGAATTTTTGAAAATATTATGCTTTCTTCTGTTGAGATTATTTTCCCTAAGAATGATTTTATCTGCCAACAAAGTAACTGCTCATTGCACATTTGATATGGCACAAAAGAATAGTCTATATTTTTTCTATGAATAAATCTTTTTAGTGGACTGCATAATAAATTCATCTTACCTTATGAACCGGCAGGTTTTAAATCTTTAAATCATCGGTGAAATACTCGTAACTATAGGATAAGATAGAGGAGGGAGAGGGAGACTCAATTTCACCTTTCAACGTAATTATTTATAATAAAGCAAAATGATAACCGGTTGGTCGATAACTACAAGCGACGGAATTTTAAACAATGCTCTCTCGGCTAGGTACTGCTACTACTGTTCAACGATCAAAATGATACTATGTACTAAAATTATAAATACGCCAAAACATCCCGCCTCCCAAGTTAATTATAAATAAACGAAGAAATAAAAAATAAATCCAACTAAAATAACTATATTTCAAACACTGCCTAACCAAGAATGGCCTTACATCTACAAAATTACAACATGAGTGCTCATGCACAAGCCGTGATGAGCAAACAGAGCCATTATCTGTTAATCAAATTCCAAACTATAAACCATCACCAAAATACGATTTCCAGAGGGGAAAGGAAATGTTTCTATATCCGCTAAAGGCCACTGTAGAGGTGGGATAGATTCGTGCATTATTACGACTACCATACCTTCCTTTACAGGATTCGATTTGGTACTCCATTTTAAGCGCGATTGCATAGAGGACAAATATTCAGAATCTCTTCTAATTTCGTTGGATTATACTATCTAACAATTTATATCTTTTTAAGAGGCTCACATTTTCTAAAACTAGATCAGGAGCCGGTAAATACATTAATGGTTCTACACATTAAAAATGCGATGGGGTCAAAGCGATAGGATTGTCAGAGTCGTTACTTTGAATGCAAAGGGGACACGAATTTGAGAGACAATGTATTTCTGTCAAAATGGTTAGGAATTCTTCATAAATGAGAATTTGGCTGGACCTCTTCTCTTTGCAACGGAGAGTGGCGAGGAGCATAATTATTACCTTTATTTTTCATTTCCACCAAATGTGTGTGTTTCATAAAATATATGAAATATTTTGATGAAATTTTGTTCTGCTGCGTCCTGGTTTAACGTTAAAAAGATGGAATATCATCCTCCAAAATCTTTTGAATAACAGCGAAAAGGTTTTCTTGGTGCAAACAGATTCCAGTTTTCTTCAGTGAATATGGGAAATACTTTAAATTTATATGAGACATAAGAATGTTCCCTATTTTGGTGCAAGAATTACATACTACTGAGGTTTTAACTTAGTTTTCGGTTGCTCACTGACAAGATTTTATTGTAAACAATTAGAAGCTAGAGTAAAGGACTGTCAACGTGACGTATAGCGGAGATGATTTTGACATCACAAGCCTAAGACTACTTGAATGCAGTTATCATTTTTAAGAATCATTGACAAATTGCCATAGACATCGCTATTCTAGGAAAACTTACTTTCCTTCTATTTTATTTTAGTAATACTAAGTGAATTGTGTTTCAAAGATAAATATATCAATTCAAAAATTAAATGCCTTCTTTATTACTAAAGTGGAAGAAACCTGTTGTTTTTCTTATTTTATTAAAAATCCTTGATAAACTGCCATATACATTGCTTTTCTATGGAATCTTATTTGCCTTCTATTTTAGTAATACCAAGTGAATTGTGTTGCAAAGATAAATATTCGAATTCAAAAATTCAATACCTTCTTTATTACTAAAGTTTTATCAAGAACAATTTTGTTTTACCAAAGACTGGAACATTTTTTTCCATAGTTTAGGTATCCTCGTACTTACCTATGAAAATGAAAGCCTTAGGCCATGACAATTAAATAATGTATTAGTTTTACCTGTGCAAAATATTACCAAAATAGTAATTAATAATAAAAAATAAATATATGTTTAATAATTTCTTATAACTACCTATTTAACCAGATATTAGGCACTATTACATTAGGTACTTACTAAATAAAAACTAAAAAACCATTACCTAATAAATGAAATGTCCTACATAAATGCATCACTAATATTTTGTTCTTTTAACCAAGAAATTATTTGTAACATTAAAAACACAATTGTTATAAACATTACTTGCTTGTTTGTTAGAGTTGTTATTTGTGTGTTTGTGAAATTCTGGTTGAAGTCCAACGATAGATGCGGATACCACACTGTGATTACCTTTTTACATTGACTTATTTTCGCCCCTCATGACATCAATAATATCTTGATGATGTTCTATGCCCATTTGAAGATGATGTTTAATGGATTAGCTGTTACTGTGTCCAGTTACTTTAATAAGTAGTGGCACGCTTACTCATTTTTTGACCAGGTAAGACACAGCTGTAGACCTCGCAGAATGGTTCGTTACCTTTATTTTCTTGGTGTCAATGCCTACCTTAGGCTGCTCCGATAAACCAGGTTGACATCGTGTTTTCTCCAACAGGACTGTTTTTAAATCAAATCGATAATATCCATTCGGGATTCGGTGTTAGAAACAATCTGTCAACTTTAATTAAATTACCACGTTTTTCAACTAACTTATGAAACAGTCTAACTGGACATCCTCCAGGATTTTTTGTATTTTCAATTAGCCACTTGTTATCAGAATTTCTTTTGATCCAACCTGTGCGATCTTTGTGAAGATGGGCTATACTATATCCTGCCTGTGAAGTTGTTTTTGTTGTGGAACTCTTTGACAAAATACTCAACTTTCGCAGCAGCTCATTCTCCACTCCTCCAAGCTAACTCGTGGTAAGCGATGTGAAAGAGTTTTTTTTGTAAACCACTTGGTGTATCCTCATCCCATATTTTTAATATTCGTTTATAGTTTTCGCTCGTTAAAGCTGCCGCACTCCTCTTTCTTTTTTCTAGGTCCTTTTGTAGCTGTCTTCTCTTCGTGTCGCGAGCTGCTCTAGCCAGTCTAAATTCCACATCATTGAAAGAATCAAATTTAATCTGATACTTTTCAAAAAAAAGTCTGAAGTTGTTTTGCTGTAGAGTTCCACATAACCTAGAACAAAACAAGAAAATAATTTAAGCGGTTCGATATTTTTTTGCAATTTTTCCTTTCTTGTCAAATAATCCAAAAGTACGTAGTTTACCTTAATGGCAGATTCTTTGTAATCACCAGAATTTTTCTTCTTCATAATAAACGCATTATCTTCTAAAATTGATGCCAACGCAGTCATCGATATTGTTGGATCTTCAACATTGTAGGATCTTTCCGCACAAAAAATTAGAAACTTCCTTGTATTTTGGGGAGTTAAATTTGCCACTTCCGCTTTTATGTTTTCAGAATTTTCATTTCCAAAATGAGCCATTTTGCATTTAAAAAAAACGCGTGAATTGCGATTAAATTATGTGACGTTTAACAAGAAAAATATGTAATGCACCGCAAAACAAGCGTGGTGAACATTTGATATTTATCACATGTCACATATTCACCGGGTTTCAACAGGTTTGCTTCGCCAAAATAACCTTTATGTCTACCTATCTTGCCAACTTTATTTTGGTGAAGTAAGTTTCAAAGTGAAACATGTCAGATTAAAATACGTTTTGGTTGTAGAATTTTCTTACCGAATCCCCCACGTCCTTGAATTAATGTCCGGAAATTTTTCCTCAGTCACGCAATTTTTTAGAAAATTTTCCCTCGTCTGCGACTTCTTTCAAAAAATACGTTCCTTCGGAAAAATTTCCGAGAATTGTTTAAGCAATAGGGAGATTATGAGTGATAATCCTATGTACTTGCACAATTGGTGCGATTCTTCCTCAAGCTCCACTAATGAGAAGAAATCAACTTCTATTCTTGTGTTGAAACATTTTTTGATACCTCTAGAAGTAGAAGTTTTATTGGTTTTCAAAGTTCCGCTATTTTCCAAAGGAATGATACATATCTTAATCTTAATAAAACATTCACTGTTTCAACTCTTACTATGTGTAATCTATTCATATTACTTTTTCAAATGAAATTAACTGTTTCTAACTAATTCCACAATATATTAGGCTGCTTTATAATTGATTTGAGTCCCTGGGTTTTTTGGATTCATATTGATTTCAATTTCCTCTTAACTACTGGAGATATAGGCCATGTCAACTCCTCTGTTTGTATTGGCTGATTCAATTTTCTGGATATTTCCATAAAGGAGTTGGAAGTTTTCCCCAAGTATAATGCTATGCATTACAACGTGACTGTCTTTTAGGTGGATTTTGCTGTATGGCTTTTTCCAAACTTCTAGATATTTAATGATGAAATTATACGTTTTGTGAACAATTTAGTGTTTCCAATATCGTTCAATAGTTCAAATATTCGAGAAATCGTTTCTTTTTTATTATGAATATAGTATGGACCTATAAAAATACTAACCGCGGGCGCCGGAGAATTGGAGAATAAAACCTGAATTTCATTCAACGATTCAATGGATTCACATTCAACATACACGTGTATTGGATGTCAGTCTCCGCAATGAAAAAATGAATCTGGATTTTTTAATCCAGCCGTTGTTTTATTTTTTAAGGGTTCTTTGGTTACATCATAAAACGTGTGCCGGCGTAGCATTGCGTGGATTGACGACCGTCACGTACTGGCACTTGGGGCATATTCGAGTGCCACTTTGCGTTGCACTTAACTTGGTGGATGTGTACAAATCACAAATAACACGATCAGACAAGTTTCCAATTCACATTTTCGCTTATTACTCGAAATATATGTAACAATAATTTAAGTAGATATAAAGAACGTATTCCTTATAGTCTATTTTATAGTTTATACGATGGAAACTGAATATGAATTTTTTCCGATGAAGTGGATTTTTCCGCGAGAATATTTACATTGGCGCTAAAAATTTAGTAAATATTTACAACAAACTAGATTAGGTGTAGTTCACTTTCGGTCTATGATAACGATAACTTGGTTATAGAAACGCGAGTTAAGTATACAAGAGCGAAAAACTTGTTTTAAAACATTTTCATATTATTATTCAAGAGCACTAACTGAAAAATATGTTTTTCTGATCTAATTGAGAAATTTGTACATTTCAGATACGTTTTTCGTTGAGAAAGTTGTTCATTCTTCAGATGTGGAGAAAATTGAAAAATTTCTCCACGGGTTACTGACCAATGTGACGACGAAATTCTACTTTTCTCCAGGGGTAGTATTTATCGTTACTGTGATAATTATAGGACTGTTCATTATTTTCTCAGAAATTAATTGACATTGACGCTTGTCATCGAATATGTGTTTGTTCCCCCTCCACAAAATATCAAGATAAAGGGAAATAAATTATAGATGATATAGAGAATTGTATGGGCTAGACGTGCAAGAGGCTATCAAATTGAACAGGTTGGCTGCCGTAATGCTAAAAAAACCGACTCCTGAGGCCTTACACGCGCATTCATCAACGTGCACGCATCAATGTCAGTGTGTAGGTAAAGTAACATTGCGTTGTTGGTTGCACAGTCAGGAATAACGTCGTACTTATTTATCAAGTTTAGCTAGATATTTTGAGTGCACGCGCATCACATTTTTAGCAAGTCTCAACGTGTGGAGAGAAGAGCGCGTGAATATAACACGAGTGTTTTTTTTTGTTTTTCTTCATGTAATATTTCTAACCGATTTTTCTCTGGTGTGTCAGTTAAACCCTGGATTTTACTTTTTCTCTTCCTTTCTTAGATTTTTTTTCAATAAAAGCCTTCTTTGGATATGGTCGTACAGCTGCTGGAGACACTGAGTTATTATTAGTCTGAAAGCTTGGTCCAGCCTTTAGAAGCGGTGAAACATTCAGAGATGGAGTAATATTAGCAGAAATATCAAAATTCGATTGGCTACTTAAAGGGTCTGTTTGTACTTCGTCTCTGTTGCAGCTTTCATCAATAATTTCATCATTTTGATTTGTTCCGGCTCCACAAAATCTACTTCCTGTCTCTCTATTTCCAGATTATTTTCTTTGTATTCCTCTTGAGAACTCTCACTGAAAATTTCTATAGGTGCAAAATCATCATTCCCGAATGCAAGTCTGTTAAATGGCCAAATACCTGGCTTTGAAAAGCCGCTTGTGATGTTTTTGGTTGTAAAGGACTCCAAAAAGGCAGATTTTGAAAGTTCAGCAATGTTATATATAGATAAAGTCTTACCAATATTTTGAATGTGCCAATCATTAAATGCTATTTTTAGTTTATTTTTAAATGGACCAGAAACACTGACATCCAGCGGTTGTAATTTGTGTGATGTGCGTGGTGGCAAAGAAAAATAGATAGACCCAATGTCACGGTAATAGTTGACAGCTTCAATAGAAATATGTGACTCGTGATTATCACAAACGATTAAAATTGGGTTATCTTTAGTAGATGATGTGTGTCGTTGAATGTGTTGAAGAACTTGTATGTACAATTCAGCTGTAATCCAGTCGCTCCTGTTTGCTAAACCAAGACTGCCTTGGGGAGCTCCATTTAAAAAAGGGTCTTTGAAATGGACCCGAGAGAAAATATAGACAAGAGGTAGAGCAGAACCTGTTACTGTGACTATTCCACAAAACGTTACTAGTTCTCCTCGTTCAGCTGACACAATTTGTCCTATTTGCCTCTGTTTTTTTTTCAGCCAAAACTTTAGGCATTGGTAAGACTGTGTTAATGCCTGTATCATCTAAATTTACTATACGGTCAGGAGTAAAATTATAGCGTAACATTACACGCTCATAATTGTCAAAAAATTCAGCCACTGCAATCTTATTATATGCAAAACTTCTTGCCGCTCTTGTATTTTCAGGCTCTCTTAGACTGAGCTCCGGATTCCTGTTTTTAAATCCTGCTGCCCAATCTTTTCCGGCATTTTTTTACATGATTCTGGATATTTGCGTCCCAAATAGTCTGCATAAGCTAATGTCAAAAGTTGCTGCAAGGATAACCCATAATGCATCTTGCTACAAGTCAACAAATATTCTGAAAATATTTTCTCTTGCTGGATAGTAAATACTTGAGCAACAGTATACTTTGACTCATACAAACTAGAAAGTGACGATTGGTTTTCCTCAGAAACTACACGATGTTGCAGAGTTCCAGGTTTAATACCCTATTTTTCGGCTGCTTTTTTTTAGATATGATACCTTCAAAATAACTTCAGATACGGCGTTCTTCATCCTCTCTTCATCTATACGATGCTTTTCAGTCTTGGGCTTGTATATGCACATCATTTTCTGATAACAACATAATATATATATATATATATATATATATATATATATATATATATTTTTCATTCAAAATATTTTACAATTTATAAAATGGGTTTAGAGTTTCCTCAAAATAAATCAGTTAGTTATTTTATATACGTTTGTAAAATCTGTTGAGCCATTTAGATACAGTAAAGTACGGGGCAAATTAATGTGTATCAAGGTGTCCCGTATTTTGATGTATCTAAGTGCCCCAACAGATAATTTTTTGAATGCAAATTGTACTGAAGAAACTTACTGATTCATTTGGAACAAAATAGTCAATCCATAATATTCGACACCCTAACTCATCTTTGGTATATATAGATCTTCACAAGATGGTACAAAAGACCGGAAAAATACTTTTACATTTCACGTTTATTTTTAGTTGGCCGCACTCGAAACACGTTATGATCTCTAGAGCGCCAACGGCTGACTGGCTGTTGGCGCGAACAAGTAGGATTCGTTCAAACATTTCTATGAGTGTTTTAGAGATGTTACTACTCGAATATATTCAATCGATTATTGTATAAGTCTTTTGTATCTATGTGCTCCTTGCATCATTGTGCCCCCCTCTCCCTATGAAGTATTTAAAGAAAGTTTTTTTCGTAAAAAATTCGGATATTGGGTCAAAGACCATATAAAATAAAAAAAAACCTACTAACTGGGAAAAACTTGGAAAACCGAAAAAAAAAATAAAAGGCGGACTACTTATTTTGGCTATAACTCCACAAAGGTAGACCAAATATCTCAAATAATATATATCGTTGGAAAGGTCTTGAATAGAGATAAAAACCCATTTGGGTTGTTTTTATGAATACGTGAATAAAAACCTTATAAATCGGTGAAACTTGAAAAAACGAAAAAAAAATCAAAAGGTGTATCTTTCATTTTGGCTACAACTCCACAAGGCTACACCGAAAATCTAAAATATTACATATTAGTAGAAAGCCCGGTAGAGAAGTATTGAATAGAGCTACAAAAAACATGGAGGATGTTTTTTCTCTATCGGAAATCTGAATCCGTATAAATTGGAAAAAACTTGAAAAACCGAAATGAAACTAAAGGGGGACTACCTATTTTGGCTATAACTCCACAAGGGTACACCACGTGTCACAAATATTAAATACTATTGGAAAGGGCTTGAATAGATCTGCAACAAACACTGAAGGGGTTTTTTCTGTATATGTGGTTAACAACCGTGTGAATTGGAGAAACTTCTGAAAACGAAAAAAATATTGAAAGGTGGACCTTATATATTGACTATAACTCCAAGGAAAATCTGAAATATTACATATTGGTAGAAAGGTCTTTAAGAAAGCAACTGAAAATATGGAATATGTTTTCTCTCAATCTGAAATCAAAAACCGTATATATTAGAAGAAACTTGAAAACACGAAAAAAAGTCAAAGACACGCACTTATTTTGGCTATAACTCCACAAGGGTAGAACAAGTATCTCAAATATTATATACTGTTGAAAAGGTCTTAAATAGAGCTACAAAAGATATTGGGGGTGTTTGTTCTCTCTATGTCAAATACGTATAAATTGGAAAAAACTTATAATAAGCATATTTTCGAAATTTTAGATGGCCATTAGGACCCCTTAAGGATTTTTTCAGGGATCGTGGTATCATGCGATCGTGATATTATATATATATATATATATATATATATATATATATATACCGTTATATATATATAACAACAAAGAGATTCATGGGTAGCTCACACAAAAAGAAAAAGGGCTACTGACACAGAGTGGTAACCGCGGACATGCATGTTTCTGGCTCATTTGCCGTCATATATATATATATATATATATATATATATATATATATATATATATATATATATATTCTTGTTGGATCTATCCCAGTTATTTTTTGTTTAGTTTTTTCATTAGTTCATGAATAATTCAAAGACTTGCTATTTATTGTATTCCAGTAATTTTTCTATTTACTTATGTATTTTGTTAAATTGATAGTATTTCACTTCATTTGGTGATGTGAATCTGTTAATTATGTTATTTCATACCTGTCAATAATTTTGTCACTCTATTACTTTAATATTATTTTTTTTACATTACTTTTATCACTTGCTGTAGCGATAATAAAATACATTGGTAACTTTAGAAAACTGGTTTCCGCCTTGGTTTCTATTTATTTGTTAGGTTTAGGATAGGACGAACCCTTTGGCCGAGCAGAAACCTGGGTGGCGCCGATTTCTGATAACATCTCTTATTTTTTATAATACTCACTCCCCCTCACCGACTAGTGAGCTAAAGACCAGACCAGTTGTCACCAGGGACAGCTGGATTTACCTGTAGCCAATAGTGTCGATACTAGGGGAAGCTAGTGACTGATTTGGGCGGTTATAGACTATACAAATGTCACCAGTGGTTCCAGAAATTCCCACTTAATCGAATATTACAGTGGTTCTTTCTTACATTCCCAGTAATTTGTTCAATCAATATCATCGTTTCTTCATATGATAATTAGCATAAAGGATCTCGTATCTCAACTCTTAGTAAGGGGAGGATGTTAGCTATAATTACTTTTAAACAAAACATGAGACAATCAGCCTCTTATTTTAACAAGAACTTATGTACCGGGTGATCAATTAAGGGTAGCGAGCGGTCATATCTCATGAGATATTGGTCGTATAGATTTAGAAAAAAAAATTCATGATAAAAGTCGCCAAGAGAAATTGCTGGAAACTATTTTCGAGTTTGTCAAACGCCGCTAGATGCCGTAATAACCAACACTAAGTAGAAAAATGGGATTTTTATAGAATTTTGCCTTATGAAAGTATATCGATGATATTATTTTTATATTTACTGACTATTCACCTACACTTTTTGACTAAAATGTTTTGATCTATCTATCAAAATAAAGCGCTGGGGGAAGTTCAATTGTTTTTTTAAACAAACCAAGATTTCTCCCATTTCGCTTGCCCGATTTCAACAAATTTGGGCTCATATGAAAGAGAATAATTTACACTACAAAACGCTCACATGGTTTTGACTTTTTGACTTTCGTCTTCGCCGCTAGATGGCGTTAACTGATATGGTAGCAAATTTTTGAATTTTTAAAAAAAAAAAACATATGTCATGGTATATTCATTTTTACATATTTTAAAAGAGGATATATTTTTCTAAAATTTAATGAAAAAAATTATTCATCTACCTTTTCTTGAACCGTTGATATTGAACAAAATATAATTTTATTACATTAAAAAATGGCACCTCACTGCTTTTTATCAAAATAAAAATCATTTTCGTAATCACTTATTAGTTGCTAACATAAAGAACCTCTTGACTTTTTTTCGTTAGACAAACGGTTTTGGATTAAAAAAATCAAATAAATTTACATGGGGCTCCCATATCTCGAAACATACTAATTTACATATTTTGAAAAAAAAATTTTAATAAAACTGTCCAGCAACAGCAGGAGCAATAACACTAAAAACAAGAATACAGAACTATAAACGGTAAAAATAAATTAATAGTTTTGTCGTGAATGTTCAAAATGTTGTCCATTTTTTTGAATGCACTTGTCCAATCTTTTCTGGGTGGAGTTGACAGCTGCCTCAATTTCCGGTCTTGGTATATTATTTATGGCGTTTTGAATTCGGACTATCCTGTTTTTTCGAGTAGTTGGTCGAGTTTTATACACCAAATCCTTTATTCGGCCCACAGATAAAAATCAAGGCAGGTTAAATCGGGGGACCGTGGTGGCCAGAAAAATAGATTGCCTCTACCAATCCAACGGTTAGGAAAATGCCTGTTCAAAAAAATTTGCACATTTCGAAAATAATGTGCCGGGCATCCGTCTTGTTGAAACCACATGTTTCTTCTTACTTCTAAAGGCACATTTTCTAAGAGTCCTGGTAAATCGTTCAATAAAAAGTTCAAATACATGTTCACCGATTAGATTGCGATTAAAGATGTGCGGAACGATAATAGCACCATTAATAACACCGTACCTGACGTTGACGCTCCATCGACCCTGCTGATAATCTTCACGTAACCAGTGTGGATTAGTGTCCGACCAGTAATGCATGTTATGAAGATTTACCCTGCCATTACTGCAAAAAGATGCTTGATCTGTTCATAATATTTGTGACAAAATATGACGGTTTTCCCTAATGAAATCTCTAAGCCAGTAGCAGTAATCGAGCCTACGTTCAAAGTCAGTCTCATTTAAGAACTGATTAATCACGACGTGATACGGATGCATTTTAAAATCCATTAATATTTTTTGCACTGAGCCATAGGATATTCCTAAATATCTGAATATCTTATGAAATTATATTTTGTTCAATATCAACCGTTCAAAAAAAGGTAGATGAATAATTTTTTTCATTAAATATGTATCTTTTAAAATACGTAAAAATGAATATACCATTACATTTGTTTTTTTTTTGAAAAAAACTCAAAAATTGGCTACCATTTCAGTTAACGTCATCTAGCGGCAAAGACGAAAGTAAAAACCAACTAAGAGTTTTGTAGTGTAAATTATGCTCTATCATATGAGCCCAAATTTGTTAAAATCGGTCAAGCGAAACGGGAGAAATCTTGGTTTGTTTAAAAAAACAATTGGACCTCCCCCGCCGCTTTATTTTGAGAGATAGAACAAAACATTTTAGTCAAAAAGTGTAGGTGAATAGTCAGTGAATATGAAAATGATATCATCGATATACTTTCATTGGGCAAAATTCTATAAAAATCCTATTTTTCTACTTAGTGTTGGTTCTTACGGCCTCTAGCGGACGTTTGACAAACTCGAAAATATTTTCCAGTAATTCCTCTTGGCGACTTCTATCATGATTTTTTTTTCTAAATCTATTGACCAATATATTATGAGATATGGCCGCTCGCTACCCTTAACTGATCACCCGGTATATTTAAGCTATTTTCCATTACATTTACCTTTCTAACCTTCTGTTAGTCTGTCAGTTCATATATTTTAAATGTTGTATTTATTAGATCTTTACCAACAAAATCAATTAAAACGGTTTTTTTCTTATACTTTTCTAAAGAAACTGTCGACTCATTTTTTATTCATAGTTTAAACGCGCGTGTAGCACCCAACAGAAAATCAAATTTAAGGCGGCACCAATCAGCTCGTCATCAGTATTCATTGAGTTATTACTTGAATAAATAAATCATTACGGTTGTCAAATAATGGAGTCCCGACGAATATTATGTAGATTCAAACACGATAACAAAAGGAGTCACTTAAAACTGAGAATACTTTTGCGGAAGATGGGAAAAATCTGTAATTTCGTATAACTAAAATATATTGGAAATATTTGTAATCGTTAATCAAAACATTCGAGAATGATAGTTTCCATATACAGGATAATCCAATAGTTTATAATTTTCATAATAGGTACTAACTTTTTTTCAAATTTTTCTAGGGAACAGTTGGAAATATTCAACGTTATTAGATAAATCATGGTTAAGTTTCCAAAATATGAGAGTTCGTTCAAAATAAATTATATTCATTTACTAAATAAATATATTACAAGTTATTGACATTGGTCACCTAAGATTTACAATTTATGTTAATTATATGATATGTATTTTGGTGGATTACCAATATGTTTTTACCTCTTTCTGCTTCAGAATATTCTCCTGAATTGACAAATGTTATCGGCAAATATAGAGAAAACAAAATTGATATTCACAACAAAAAACAACATACTAAAATCATAGAATTCAACTATTTAGAAATTACAATCAATAACAATAATAATAACTCTGAAGAAATTAAAACAATGCCGGGAGTGAAAGTGAAAAACTATGGTGTACCAATAATTTGAGCATAGACCACAAAGTAAGTCTTTTTTTAATGCTATAGATTTCATCGTGTAGGCTCTTCTTCTACATCTTTGACTGTAAACAAAATACCTGTATCTTCTTCAAAACTTGCCTAGTTTTGACTGACAGTAAATATATTCCTCCGTCTTTTCCGTGGTCTTCTTTACTTCTTCTTCCTACAGGTGTTATCCTGACTACTCTTTATTTTTTAATGTGTTCGTTCCACCCCTCTTTCTATTCACAACCCATTCATTGGTACTGTTGAACATTTACCTTATGTTCTCAGTTTTAAAAGACTTTCATCTCACTATTTTCTATGAAAGGCATAGGGACGTAGACAATAAAAAAGAATGACGTCAAAGAAGTGGATGCCTTTTATATGTGGTAATATAACATTAAATTAAATGGCAAATATTGTTATGTCTGAGCTATGTAATGAGAGATACAAGGGACCAACTTCTTGAAATTATAATGCAAGCGAGAATAGAAGATAAAGTTCCAATGGGAAAATGAGAACACTAACTGGGAAATCTCTGTGATTGGTACAACTGAAATATATTCTTCAGACAGTAGTTTCGGAAATAAAATAGTCTTACATATCAAACTAGCACAGAATTTTAATAGAAAAATAAACCTATAATAAAACCGAGCGAATAAATATATCGATTTTATTCGGTTTTAAAGATCTCAATTTGAGTCAAATTTTCTCGATGTCTCGATGCTTCTCGTATTTTTAACATCCTCCATAGGGTATTTGGACTGTCACTGCTTGAAAATGTATTTAAATCGTCGAGAAGTTCGTGAATACTTCTACTGTGCCTCAGTAATTTGATTTCCATTCTAAAACGTCGACTTCGGCTACTTTTTTATTTTGAAAAGTTGGAAATTTGTAATAATGTTTTCTTTTGATATTCTTAAATAAGATGTTAAATGAATTTTGTGGAAATACGTCAATCTGTTTCACTTCAATAAGCGATATATTCGCTTATGTACATAGTCAGATAAGAAGCACATATGTTTTATATACAGAAAGTGTGAATGATATTTGTTACTTTGATTTAACAATTTTCGAAGTATCAAGAGTGACTGCTCGTCACTCGCGCCATGTCACGTCTCGACTCCGCCCCCTTTTATATATTTTTGCGCTAGACGACAGACACTCTTATACCGAAAATTTCGTCTTCTCCCTCTCACCGCAATTCTATATGTTTCAATTAATTGAGAAGTATATTATCTACGGGCAAAGTATGCATACATTTGCCATATAATTCATATATGATCTTCCAGTTGCAGCATCAATGATAATTTTCCATGTATTTATTAAAAATATATTCAGTTCTAAAAAATAAAAGTTGTAGCTTTTGTAAAAATATTTCTAAAGTTGAACGTGGGTCATGTGTGGTTTCGATATTTCGGTGAGAAAATCAATGTCGTCTCCGGTGATTCATTTCTTGCAGGTGTGGTGGTCGATGATTGAGTTTCAACCGCACTGATGCCCTGAATGTCGAATCGGGGTGTTATTCTTGACGTCGTTCCCAACGTCATGTATACGCAAGCCTGTGAATGCTGTATTTGCGAATAGTTCCTAAAATGATATCCTCACAACAGCGTCAGTTGACGTTACAATATAAATGTCATTTGGTTATGTCAAATGTAAAGGTGCATTCAGATGCTACGTCGGGCGCGTTTTATGCGATTAGATGCTTACATCTGGTATATAGTCGGGTCGTTCGGATACTAGCGGTAAATTTTACTAATCGTCCAACCATTTAACCCAGTCGCTACATCGGTATAAATTGACCCGCATGCGCTTTGCATTTTATAATGCATGATTGAGAAGTATGTTTACAAAATTACAAATAATAGATTAATATTCAACGAGTCTGTTTACATTTTTTTCTACACCCACATGTATATTATTCATTTTCTGCACAATTTACAGAATTTGTATGGTAGGTATGTAGGTTATTTCGGTTAACAGAACGGATATAATTTCATTTACATCCTAGAATGTATATGAAATCCACCAATCAGCATTTGCATTTAGTACCCGTCAACTCTTCTTTTTTTCAATTCCAAAGTAACGTCAAGATAACTTGTCAGAATATTTCTTTAGTTTTGAAAAAAAATATTCTAGTCAGATGAGTGATTCCATTGATGGATCAAAAATCAATAAATATTACTCCATCAGATATTCGTTTAGCCGCAAAGGAGACGTTGTTACTTAAAAAAATTTGTTGCATGGAGGGTAAGAAGACGCGACTTTATTTGCCTAAATTTTTCTCTCAGAGTAAGGGTACGGATCGATTATTTGAGGTTACAAATGAAACGCTGTCGTAGTTTGGTTACATTTTAATTTCTCCCTTTGTAATTATTAGCAGCACTCGTGCGCAATATAAGAAATAGCCCTTAATTTTTTTTTTAGGCCACTAGTGGCTGAATAGCGTACTCTGGAACAGGCCGTACAGTTCAAACAAACCGCTAAGAAGAGGCGACGCGATAGATCTATTAGGTTACAAATTCGAATTGTTTTTAGAACACCATTTTTTATAGAATGAAGAACAGGTATGCAAGTTTAAGACTATTACAAACTGGCATGAAAGAATTGCCCCAATTACTATTCTACATGCAGAATATCTACCGCAGAGTATACTTTGCGTTTACAATAATAGTTTACCATGTAACAATGAATAATCGTTTTCAGGGTGAGGTATGAAGCCCCTATAATAAGAAGCCCATATACCAAAGAGTTCTTCAACGTAAAAATTTAATATAAACTGTCAGTTCAGAGTTTAATTTTAAATGTTGTGATTGTTTCTCCCCATGTGTTTGTTAACCTATGTGTTGAAAGTGTGGTTTAGTTCACAAACAAAAACAATAAAACAAACACAACTTATAACTAAGGCTTAGCTGATAAGTCACAGTGGATGATTCCTTCAGCACTGCCGCAAGCTGTTACCGTAGCTTCCGGACCTTCTATGAAGATGGAAAAGCAGTTTTCCGACAATCCGATGCAAGCCCCTGAGGTATGCAAGTATCTTTGAATCTTGGGTCCAAGGTACTTCCAGAAATAAATAGGAACAGAAGTTCTAATTCTGAACGATATGAGAAAGAGGTCTAAAAAACATAATTCGGTATTATTCGTCGCTGACATGATTTAGGTAATAACAAAAAATATATTTTCAACTCAAATAGGTAAATCAATTAATCAATGTCTCAAGATATCTTCTTTGATTTATAAACGTTTATCTAGATAAATTTAAAATATCTCATTTCATTTCATCATGAAACTCTGACACAAATATTTATGACATACTAAGCACATTCTAATACCTAATTGACCTGAATCCCATACGATCACAAATTAATAAAGTTAACTTATTGAAATCTGCTGAAAAGTATGCCTTTTGCTTTGTAGAATTAGTTAATAAGTTGAATTGTTCTGAAAGTTCTTTACTATAATGGGATGATCAAGTGTTACTACAGGATCTGATTTTATTAAATATATTGTTGAGAAGCCAAACTGATTATATCTGCAAAATCCGCAATTGCAGATCAGATGTTTGATGTGAATGTTAGAATTGTTTGAACCTTTGGTTTATAGAGTATAAGCCAAGTGAAAATACTTAATTTTATGTCTAGGTGCAGATATTGTATTACTTTAAGTACATACCTTCGGTGCCAGGTGACCTCAAGGTGGATTGAATTTCAAGCTTTAGTTGAATTTCGGCAAGTAATTAAGTTATTATACCCTTCAGGGTACTTAAAAGTGCTTCTATCACCAATTACTCCTCGAATCTAGTTAGACACAGTAATGCGCACTACTGACTCAGTACAGACCCAAGAATGGCCATTACTGTCCCAACAATACCCACTATTGCTCTAGTAATCAGTGGCGTAGCTAGATAGTCAGAGGCCCTGGTGCGAAAAATGGGTGCCCCCCCCCCTAATAAATTGTACAGTTTTTATCAAGTCGAAATATAAATACTTCAAAGAAGCAAAGCTACTTTATCATCAATTCTTTATCATGCATTGCAGCGCAGGGCACAGCAATGCGACTTACTGTAAGTATGTGCACGAGTGTCTTACCCGAGCATAGTTCTACAGTTGAGAAGTTCAGGAATATACTTGAATAAATAATGTTATTACGTAATGAAACAAAATTAATTGATAGGTTTATTTATGTATTTATATAAAATATTCAATTGTGGATAAAAATAAAACATAGAAAATAATGTATTGTATTTCCCAAGCAATCAAAAATTTCATTTTGAATTGTTGGTCTCAGACATTTTGTGGATCCTAGAAACAAAAAAGCATGATTTTGAATGAAAATTATTCTTAAATATGTAATTTTAAAGGGTTAATCAAATAAAATAAAAGAATAAATGGAATGGAAACAAAATTTAACAAATAAACAAAAATACCTTAGGACATATGCAAAACTTGCTGCAATATTTGATCATATCGGGCAAGAAGATGTACAACAGACAAGAACATTCCAAGATGCCCTTCCTCACTTAAGTTCTCTCGATGTATTCCAATAGCCAAATAATTCTTTGCTATAGTAAGTATGACATTGAATAATCTTCGAAGAACCATTTTTCAAAAAGATTGTTCTGTATTTATTTCATCTTCAGGTTCCTTATCAATAGCATAATTTTTTTACCAAAGTTCATACACAACATGACCATTGACAAAACTGTGTTATTTAATTCTTTCTGATAAATGTCCCCTATCACGAATGCCTGTACACCATATACTTTTTCTTTGAAAAGAAAATAACCAACAGTGTTGATAGTAGGCAGAATCTAGTATTTTAGATTAATAGAGCCAAAACCGATGAGCTGATCTATATTTAGAAGTAGATAAGTAGGATGATTGAGGTTGAGGTTGAGAACGCCAAAATTATGTTAACAGTGAAATTTTAATGTGGACTTCAAATTTTGACGGTTTTCTTAGTTTTGACTACAACCAGGCAAATGTACTAAAATTTTAATATTGAGATGACTATCTACCCATATAAAAAGGTTATCTATGTTCAGTTTATTTTTATGGGCCATCGTATAGACTAAGTTCAGTGTTTGTCTACATTATCTTTAGTTACTTCAATACATTTTTCCTTTTCTGTACAATTATATTTACTGTTAATGTATAATTTGGTTGAAAAGCTTAATTATAAATATATTTTCTTGAAGTTCTGTGTTGTTATCGACAGCATATAAATATTTATATATACTACCAAAAAAAGACTGGCCACACTTTATCTAGTTGGCTTAAACAATAGTCGACAAATTGAAGGAAATATTTTGTAGATAGTGTAGAAAAAACGAATCACTAAATTAACAATAGAGCGATTTAAAAGATTAAACTACAAAAATAATTGAAATACTACCAAAACTGGTAGTATACTCATATACTAATTTATGTTCATCTAGTGCATTGATAAGCATAATGAAAGTACAATGTAACAGTTACTACTTACTTAACTTAGTAAATTTTATAATAATACAGGATATTAAGGAAGAAGAAATCTAACTGATGGGAGGTATGAAACTATTTCCTAATTTTCGTTAACTGGTTGATGTCAGGTTTGATAGAGGACAGTTGGAAGTCTCATATCAGGTTCGGCGTCCATTGTATTGCGGTATTTTGTTTTCGTGGCTGCGTAGGTTGAGAATCCTGTTTCGCACAAATATGTTGTTGGAAACGGAAAAAGAATATTCAGAGTCATTTTGGCAAGCATTAGATATTCATCACGAATTCTGCACCAAAAATCATTTTGAACAGTGACTCTATACTTGCATTTGACGACATTTCTAAAAGACATTCAGTCGTTACCGCTAACAAACTCACTGAGTGACGTTAACCTTTCTATTTTTCTCTTACCAACGCAAATAATCCAAAAATCTAATTTGCTTTTGAAGGTAGTTATTTTGTTACAGGCCTGGAACACTGTTGTTTGTTTACTTTGCAATGATAAATTTAATTCGTTCAGTTTTTTAGGTTAATTCATCCGCTGCCAATATTGTTTTATTGAAAGTATCGACACTGTTTAATAACTTTGATAAAGAAACGATAGAATATCTTCTTAATAATTCACAAAATTATGTTAACATTTTTATTGTCCACTGGCTCTGTCGTCTAGTCGACCATTTTTTTCGTTCTGCTGTCGTTGTGGAACTACTTTTTGAAGTGATATGTGACAGGGTTGCCGGATTACACCAAACAAATTCAGCTTCTTAACGAAGCCGATTAATTTATTCGGTGAATGATATTTCATGTCCGAGGGCGAGAAAGAGAGAGAGAGAGAGACCCTGCCATACATCAGATACCTGATTAGAGCCGCGGCGGGGCAGGCACAAATTATATGCTCTGCTGTTTCATCATCTTCCAAACAACGAGGGCAAATAGGATCCTCCGACAGTTCAAGTTTCAGCATATGATGATTCAAATGACAGTGGCCTGTTAAAAGACCTGTTAGGCACCGTAGGTCATGCTTGTTATAGCCTAATATATGTTTAGATACATTTTTTTGAAGGATGTATAAAAGCCTTTGAATGAACTAATCCTGGTATATTATGCCAGAAGTCTAAAGCTCTTCTTGCTATACAGGTATTTAGTGTTTGCTTGGTAATTCTTGTTGCGATGCCTATTGTAGTTTCTGGTCTGATGAAGACACGAGCGGCATCCTTCCTTGGAAGAGAGTCCGCCTTCTCATTTCCATCCATACCAGAGTGGCCAGGGATCCAGACCAGCGATACCCTGTTGCATTCTCCTATTGACGCGAGTCTTTTTTGGCAGTCTAAAACCAATTTCAACGTTACACGGTAGGAGCTAAGTGCTTCCAAAGCCGCTTGGCTGTCCGTGAAATTTTTTAATGATCTATGTGTGTGGTTGGATTGCCCCCAACTCTCCACACATGAAGCAGTATCGTACATTTCCGTCTGAAATACGGTTGCATACGATCCTAGAGGGGTTGAAATTTCTGTCCTAGATCTACGCCCGTATACACCCGCACCAGAACCTTAGGGTGTCTTTGAACCATCGGTCTGCTCTTTAAAGTTCATCCTTACGGAGGACCCATTCATCTCTATTTGGAAATAGAACGATATAAGGCAGATTGTAGTTTACTATCGGAGGCATTATATCAGAGGTCATTCCCAGAACACGATGACTTTCAGTATCCGCTAGCATTCTGCTTTGCTCTGTATAAGCCTGCTTTGTACATTTAGAAATATGCTCAATTATATATGCTATCCATCTGGCCTCCTTTTTCAGAAAAATGTGGTGAAGAGGTAGGTCCAGGAGGATTTCCATGGCTGCTGACGGTGTAGTACTGATGGCACAAGTAATAGCCATACAAGCCTGTCTCTGTGTACAAGAGAGCTTTGCTTGGGCCGTTTTCTGTAAAGCTTTCGACTACTAAGCAATGGCTCCATATGTAATCATGGGTCTAACAGTCATCACATGTATCTAATAGATTTGTTTGGGACCCAAGCTCCAAGATGTTCCACAGATCCTGCGACATATCCATAAGGATAGTCTGGCCTTATAGATAACTGTTTCCATTATAGGAAAGTGGTGGAAGGTCCACCAATTTCCTTCTCTCTAATCTATTAGGTTAACAGACATCTGTTCCCTCAGGCACCAACTGTAGACATCGTCCAGTGTCTTTTGGAGGATATTATATGCTACCCGTCCTGACTTGGTCCTTGCCAGTATGACAAGGTCGTATGCATACGCTTGCAGTACTACCCCTCTTACTTCAACAGTACCAAGCAGGTCATCGATCAAGAGTGTCCACAGTAGGGGATAAAGCATTCCACCCTGCAGACAACCCCTGGAAACCTTAAAGCTAATAGCCTCATTTTGAAGAGATGTAGTGGCCGCTCTATTAGTGCGCATGACATATATCCAGCCGGTAATCGTTGGTTTAACGCCCTTTTTAGCCAAATCTGACCCAATGGAGGCCGGTAGTGCATTTTCAAATGCTCCTTCGATGTCAAGAAAACTGGCCACCGGATTCTCCTTATTGTTAAGGGATTGTGTGATTTTCCCAACTAGGTTGTGCAACGCTAAATCTTTTGATTTGCCAGTTTGATAAGCGTACTGGTGAATGCTCAGGAGGGACTTGTATAATGCTACCAATCCAGTACCCTTACAAGTCCTTTAAGTAGGAAAGATGCTAGGCTAATTGGTTTGACCGATTTTGGGTGTGGGTCTGTGCGGTCCACTTTCAGTATTTATACTACCCTAGCCGCCAATCAACTGGGTGGTATATAATTCCACGCCAGACTAGCTCTATACAGTTTAATGAGGATGGATAAAAGTAATTCCAGTACGTTTTGCAGCAGAGCTGGAAAAATGCCATCCTCACCGGGAGATTTGAAGGGCTGAGATGATTTGATTGCCCTTTCAATCGCCGATGCTGTGATAACTTCCTTGGCGACCTCCCAGTCGTTATTTTTGGGCCGCCTGCACCTCAAAGTGGGGAGTTCGATTGTTATCCAGAGTTAAACTTCGGGGAAAATGGTTTCCAATCAAAAGCTCTAGCGTTTCTATTCTAGAGGTCGTGAAAGTGCCATCTGGTCGCTTCATCGACCCTATCTTGGCAATCAACTCTTTAGAGAGAATCTCGTGTATTCTGGTACTGCGAGGTAAATCAGATATACTCTCACAGAACTTCTTCAAAGACTCCCGCTTCGCCTTTCTAGTTTCTTTAGTGCACTTAGTAAAATGTGTAACTTCTAGTTCGACATGACATATTATATTTAGGGTCATATAGGTATACCAACTGAATGTACCTTGGTGACTTGGTGATAGGACTTATATTTTGGATTTTTATAATACTTTCTCTTCTTTTCTATTTGATATATATTTGCGGTGGAATCAGAACTGACCTATATAATTTTTTTCATATATCGTAAATTTATATCATAAATTATAAATGTGAACAATTTGAACAATTGTATACGAACCATTTGGTCTGATTATTGAGTTGCATGTATTTTAATATTCCTTAATTTTTATTATAAATTTATGACTTTCAGTCTCGTTTATACTTATCTATATACCCTCATATATATATATATATATATATATATATATATATATATATTATGTGGGATAACTATTTTAATAGTTGTAATTATATATATTTGCCTCACGTTTTGGGGTGACAAATTATTAAGGAAACAATTTTATTATATATTTTCACCACGTTTGGGAGACAAATTTGTATATGATACTACTTACTGTGCTAATTAAAATAATCAAATAGGGTAACGGCAGTTATAGCAGCAATATATTGTTAATGATTATATTTGTGTGTATTTATTCATTTATTAATGAATTTATTCTAAATATGTATTAATAATTGAAAATTTTGAATTGAATTATGAGATGTAATATTACTATTGAAATAACAATATACTTTTGTTAGCTAAATTTTTATTTATATATATTTTTTATCATTATTTTCTCCTATTCAGTTTGCTATTTTGCATCAGGTGGTTTCATTTTATTTCAAAATTTTACCTCTGCTGCTCCTATTTATACACCACTCTATATCTCAGTAGGGTCCCTGGGCGAAGTCATAAGAAAATCAACATCACTAATCAATGTAATTTATTTTATATTATTTTTTAAGAGAAAGAAAAAAAATTTGAATTTTTAAATATCAGGTACATAAAATACAGTTGACGCTTTTAATTTAGTTATTGGTGTCATATAACTATTATATCAAAAAAATAAATGATTATCCTTTTATTAAAATATGAAATATTCTTACACCATAAACGTAAAATATGGATTTTATCTATATATATCTAAATTTCCACATGACACAACCATTATATATATATATATATATATATATATATATATATATATATATATATATATATATATATATATATATTGAAAACTATTCAATTTTTTGTGACGGCTTTTGCAGACTCATTTGCATCAATTTACATAATCGTTTGTAAACATTATATTTCTCTGAAAAATGAACATATGTTTTAAAGCTGTTCAACTATTGTAACTTTTTCTTCTTGTTATTCTAAATAGTATTATTGAAAATATTTAGACACTACTTTAGTTTTAATCGATTCGTGAAATGGAGAGGATATTGAAATTTTTAATCTACTTAATTTCGATCTTTTTAAAAATATTTTAACCTATTTTAATATTGTGCACGTGATAAAAACTGAAATTAGTTGTGGCTTGTTATTTTGTGGAAAGTTTTATATTTATGTAGCTAGAGAAAAATACAACATAATAGAAATTAATACATGTATCTATAAATTTGATAAGTTGAGTTTTTTACGTTTCCTTGTTTATTATTATCATTTTAAAATTTGTATTACCAGGTGTTTTTTATTTAAATTTCACTATTCATAATTTGGTACCAAATATTATTAATTAAACACACCACAGACCTTTTCTTTTCACCAAGCCGACGCCTTCAATAGTGTCCATCTATGACGCTTTCCCGCTCCAGGTGGCAATCTCCCTTCTTAGAATTATTTGGTGATAATTCTCCTACGTGGCTTGACTTTGTTTCACACACATTTTATCTTTGCACTTGTTTAACTTTTAATTACTATTTGACTTCTTATCTTATACATTTAACACTTATTATTTGAAAATTTTATAAGAAAAACTGCATTACATACAATTCACTTCCTTCTTCCCTGGTTACCAACGCTTGACTGTCTACCGCGGGTTTTTTTATCCGCCAAAACCTCTTTTTCTGTTTATAACCGGAAGCTCGCAATGTTCTAGAAAAATCTTTTATTATTGTTCACCTGTCACTTTGTTTATTAATATTTTATTGTTTTTCTGACCTAAACTTGCTACTAAATGTTATTTTTTATGCACTATAACCTTATCGTCATTGATTTATTCACAACATATTATTCATCATTGTTTTTTCTTGTTAGTTATTATTTGAAATCTTCCGATTGGTCAATGCAAATATACAAATTTTATACTTCCTACAACCTAAATATTTACAAAATACATATGGATACAGTTCATTTCTTATTTTGTTTTATATTACTACATCTATATACATAAATTAGGTCGGTAATCATTTATTTTTATTCTTATATTTCATATCAGATTGCATTTAATGCTGGTATACTTGTCGTCCACTGTTATATTCCGTTTTGGTTTTTTTGACATTACCTATAATTACAGTTTTCTACATATTATTATTGTGTTTCCTATTAATGTTTATGATTGAATATTTGATTAACATATTTTATGTATATTTTTCTAATTCTAAATTTCATTTATTTATCAATTATTGTAGCACTGTTGATTTTATTATTACTATTCAATTTATTCTTTAAATATAAGCAGATCCTTCAGGTGTATAATATTCCGTGTGGCGTCACGTTATTTTATTGATTTTCGTTGCTTGCTAAGTTCTGTCTAAGGTTGTTTAAAGTACAGAATTATTTAAAAAAAATGTTTATCAATAATTGTTTATGAATACTTTTGATTTTCTTATTTATTTTCTCTATGATTATGCCCACTGATTCTAGTTGATTATATTGTTATATAGATATTTTATTAATTTGGTACTTTATTTACAAATTACTTTTATTGATAGATATTATAATTTTATATTCTATTGGAATTCTATGAATGTTTATATGCTCGTTCTATCTACAACTATATATATATATATATATATATATATATATATATATATATATATATAAACCAAAAACCAAAAGTTGGCAGTTAGTCACGGCTGACTTGTTAAAAAATAAAACTTCAAAGAGTGGTCTTTGTTAAAAAAACCCTCAAACTCGTGGGGATAGCAGCCAAAAAAACTTTACAGGTTAGAGATAAAGTAAATCAAATAGTACATTACCCAAACTTTCGAAGAGCATTGTCTTCATTTTTAAAGGCTATAATAAACCAGAAAGAAAAAATCGGTTAACTTAATAAAGAAAATAATTTTTGAAATCATTACGACTTACTTGTAGTGTTGATTTAAAATTAAACTCACATTTCACAAATTGCAGGAAAACCTTCATCCACTAAAGACTAAAATGTCGACTAAATATAATTTCTCTCCTACATATAGTAATGAGAGCCAGGATTTTTTTCCTGTTTTTTTAAAACCAAAAGACGTACAACAAGAAACGAACTGATTTTGTTGAATATATATTTCAACATGAAATCGACTGCTGTCGAAAGGTAGAGACACGGGGGGCAATTACAAGGTTGAAGTAACAACATTTAATAAAAATCAAAATTTATCAGCAATACTGTTGTGTTTTTTTGGTTGCTTTGGTGAAAACTTCAAAGAAAAACAATAATAGATTAATGTCCACACATAGGATCACGTCAAGATTGAAAAAGTACACCTTTGAATTTAACCATACTATTGTCTGACAGCTGCCACCTGTCTTTTGCAAAATGTAAAAAATTGGGATGACGAAATAAGTCAACAGTCAGTGAACACTCAAACCTCTCACATTCGGTATTCCCAAACTGTCAACCCATTCCAGCAATTACTATTGTTAAATAGCATCGCTTTTATGTTGAGCACAAATTGAAATGATATCTCAGAATTTGAAATCACGTTGTGCTCAACATAAAAGCGATGCTAGGTTAAAAAAGCGGAAATGTGCATTATCAGAACATGTTATAGATGAGTTCCACCATATAGATTTTGATAAAGTAAAGATTCTTGATGTAGAAAGAAACTATAACAAAAGAAAGTTTTTAGAAATGTATCATATTAATAACATTGAGGAACCAATGAATAGAAGGTCTGACATTGAGTCACTTAGTAAGATTTATACATATTTGTTGCACTTTAATAATGTCCACTCCGGTAGCGAGGAGATTGATTCCCAAATTAGTGTTTTGAGTTAATGGTTGGCTGATGTGACAGGTCAGTCGAGTGTTGACAATACAAACATTATTCAATATTTCATTTAAAAGTAAAAGAATTTTTGTGTACCTTATGGCTATCACAGCTCAGTTGCGAATGCAAACGATTTCCAAACAGTCGGGCCTTAACGTGAGAGGTTAGGTTCTTTCCATGTGTTAAAAGTTACAAATCTTATATCACTTTTCCTAACTGACATTATTATTGTTATGAGAATTTTAAATTAATAATACTGATTTTCATGGAAATTAACATCAGACGAAAGTGGAGATCGTTAGTATTTGCGGGTGGGTTTTGTTTGGCTTTTTTATTTAACAATAGTAATTGCTGGAATGGGTTGACAGTTTGGGAATACCGAATGTGAGAGGTGAGAGGTTTGAGTGTTCACTGACTGTTGACTTATTTCGTCATCCCAATTTTTTACATTTTGCAAAAGACAGGTGGCAGCTGTCAGACAATAGTATGGTTAAATTCAAAGGTGTAATTTTCCAATCTTGATGTGATCCTAGGTGTGGACATTAATCTATTATTGTTTTTCTTTGAAGTTCTTACCAAAGCAACCAAAAAAACACAACAGTATTGCTGATAAATTTAGATTTTTATTAAATGTTGTTACTTCAACCTTGTAATTGCCCCCCGTATCTCTAACTTTTGACAGCAGTCGATTTCATGTTGAAATATATATTCAACAAAATCAGTTCGTTTCTTGTTGTACGTCTTTTGGTTTTAAAAAACAGGAAAAAAATCCTGGCTCTCATTACTATATGTAGGAGAGAAATTATATTTAGTCGACATTTTAGTCTTTAGCGGATGAAGGTTTTCCTGCAATTTGTGAAATGTGAGTTTAATTTTAAATCAACACTACAAGTAAGTCGTAATGATTTCAAAAATTATTTTCTTTATTAAGTTAACCGATTTTTTCTTTCTGGTTTAATATAGCCTTTGAAAATGGAGACAATGCTCTTCGAAAGCTTGGGTAATGTACTATTTGATTCACTTTATCTCTAACCTGTAAAGTTTTTTTGGCTGCTATCCCCACGAGTTTGAGGGTTTTTTTAACAAAGACCACTCTTCGAAGTTTTATATATATATATATATATATATATATATATATATATATATATATATATATATATATATATATATATATATATATATATAGATATATATGTTTTTGTAATTATTCCATTCAGATCATTCAAATCGTTCTTTTGTCAATTTTATATTTTGTATATAATTTTTTTTCACATAGAGCATGCTGCAAAATTTTTTAGTTCGAATACAAAAGCTTTTCAATCTGTAACCTACAGAATAATCCACGTTATACATACAAAGAAATTATTTTTTACTTTCTAGCGCATTTGAATAAATGTTTGTCATTAAAAAGTTTTTTTATGATTTTATTTTATGCTTTTAGACCCCAACCCAGAATTGGACAATAATCACCAATAACGTCCGCCATTTTGGAGCCGCGATGTTGATTTTATGAATTTTGATATAAACATTAATATTTCAGGTATTCAAACATCTGACTATAATTTAGGGTTCAAATGGAAATTCAATGAAGTTTTTTTTTCAAATAGAATAACCCAAATATTTTTTAATATTTGGATTCTTGAAAACTTGAAACATGTATCATACTTCATACTCTATCTTTAGCTATGACGGTTCCAAGACATGTCAAATGAGTCGCCCATTTTATCAGTTTGAAATAAAATAAACTATTATACCAGAAATCCTAAATATATTGCATTGTAATTTCGGCGGCCTTGTATGTTCCAGTACTAAAAGCATTCCTTCCGATTCTAATGCTGTAAAATTTGATATTCAGACGCTGATTTTGAAAATAACTTAAGTTGCATATTCAGAAAATTTCAACGTCTTAAATGATTCTCATGCAGCCATTAATTCTCATCATCATATTTATCAAAATCACAACATTGAAAATGTCATCATGATACCTCTGAAAATCGGAACTTCAGACCCAGAACACTCTGGAAGATTTTGAATATGGGGTTTAATAGTTGGCTTCCACTTGGAATAAATATTTGACGTCATCAACATCTGACTGTCAGATTTAACACCACCTCTTGTAGAATCGGGAGGAATGTTATTGTTCTTATCATACCTACATACGTATGAAATGACATTGAAAAATAATATCGGACTTCTCGCACACACTTTCACTTTGTGTTAGAAAGGATAAAATGTACGACTCAAACATCGTCAAAGATAAGTCAAGGATATGATAAATGTTTAACATTTTTTTCCTTAGAATCCAAATTCAAAAAACATTTAGGGAGCTCCTTTCGTAATGACGAAGTTCGTTAAGTTTCCGATTGAACCGGAAATGACAGTCAGATGTTTAAATCCCTGAAATGTTCATCCAATGTACCTATACAAATCACTCAAATTTCAAACCGACCGCCCATTTAATAACAAAATAGCGGGCTGGCTAGTAATTTCGTTGGCAAACTATACATAAATAGAAAACATGTTTATGGAATATGTACTGTTTATTTTTTGTACGAACATTTGTACAAGTTTTATAAAATATTTTTTTATGTCTATTCCATCTAAAACGCACAATAGAAAGAGCTTTAATGATGATACTGATCTGAAAACTTGTACTCAGTCATGATGGATTCCTCACTACTTCATTATCTCTTTAGATTCCTTATTCTTTTGATATGATCTTCATTAGCGTTACACCTAAGACTAGCAATTCAAGTGAATTCAAGGCTTTTTTTTTAAATTTCGTGTTCACACTTTTCTTTTTGAAATCCTGTTTCAAATTATTTCTTCAAAATTCAGAGCCTAACTTTTCACGGGTTTCGAATTATTCAAAAAAAAACCTTCATCAAACGCACACGGCTTAATGGAGCATATAAAGAAAAGTTGATTTCAATCGCTCTATTTTGAGCTCCAGTTCACTCTGTAGGATTAATTGTATGTTGGTCTGGGCCACCCTGTATACAGACATCACACCATAGAACCATTAGCACAAGTTTAAGTTTAGCATTTATCAGACTCCCTATATATGCATTTATCAGACTCCCTTAATATTGGAACATAGCTTTCATATGAGCTCTGCACTGTTAGGAAACGGTGGTGTAGTAATGAACAGACCAAATCGCTATGGTGTTGAGAAAAAAACTCTTGTGTATACATAGCTTTTATTGCCCTCTACAACTTTTATTTAAGACATTTTTTGCCTTAGATCAAATCCTTATTTGATCTATGGCAAAAAATGCAGTTATCGTTCATACAGTTATCATTGATACACCCTGTATATGCCAGAGAAAGTTTCAACGTCTCCGAAATTTTTGTGAAATTCAATATTCTAGGTCAACTACTAACAATCCACCTAGTAATCTCATTGCATTTAGGTTTTCGGAATTTTCATAAAAAAAACTACTTCTGCTATAGCGAAGTAGAAAAATATATCCATTCGAAAATTAACCTGGAAATTGAGTAGTAATTTTACTTCATCGTGGTTTACGTTGGAAAATTCAATTCATTTTCCCCTTATTTACGGAAATTCAGAATTCTTTAGTTTGTTTTATCGCCAGCATTATTCATTTCTATCGCCTGTAGTTTTTTATTTTGCCTC
Source organism: Galeruca laticollis (assembly GCA_963921935.1). Taxonomy (NCBI): domain Eukaryota; kingdom Metazoa; phylum Arthropoda; class Insecta; order Coleoptera; family Chrysomelidae; genus Galeruca; species Galeruca laticollis. The sequence goes on from OY998175.1 coordinate 69,495,105, forward strand.
AGAATCTAATTTAAGTGAATTGTAGATCCAAAATATGATTTTCCTATTAATAACGGTAGATATTCTGCAATAACTAGCATCCTGCGTTCTGTTAACAATGGTATCAATAATTTAAAACAGATGTAAATCATCACATTCAATGTTAAACGCTTTCTATAACCAAAAGTGAGATCAGCAACACTGCCAGGATGCCACTATGCAAGAAAAATACATATACAGACGCCAAACTATACCGTTCTTCGATATGTATACTGACGGATGCCACTTTGTGCGTCAGATGTATAATAAATATATAAGTGTGCTACTATAACGTCGCGTACGGAGAACCTGTGAACCTTGGTGTATAGGTTTATACAAAAAACGACCAAAGTGGCGTCCTGCTGATTTCATCAGCAATAGATTCCCAAGCATTCACTGAACCGTTTGCGATATTTTGGAGCTCAATGCAATGTGACGTCCGTATATCGGATGTCATAGTACCGCGGACGCCACAGCTACCGCGATTTTAACATGGGCGGATGCCACTTCACGCCGTGAATGTATATATATATATATATATATATATATATATATATATATATATATATATATATATATATATGTTTTTGTAATTATTTCATTCAGATCATTCAAATCGTTCTTTTGTCAATTTTAATACAATTTTCTGGCCTTCAGCTTGATTCAAATCTTGAATCTTTCGCCTCAAGCTAAAGATCAGGTTGTTTGCTAAGCTATAAATTGTTGAATATTTTTCTGGGAAAGAGAGACTCTAGGTCCAAACTATTAAGGTTCAGTTAGGTGATATTTGCAGATTTCATTTTAAATTCACCTGTTAACATTTTCAAGTCAGTGTTATTAATCTTTTGAGGAGTTGTGGGTTCATTTGAAGAGGTCTTGGGCGTTTGTCAAAACTTCTCTGGCGCCCTTTATTATCATCTGATGAATCCCCCACTTCTTCGATTCGAAGCTAGTCGTCGGCGAGTACAGATTGTCTTCCGGGGCAATATACCTTCTTAAAGGACACTATAGAGGTTTGTATGTTGGCTGGAGTTATGGCGTTATAAAATCTCCATCCGAATGTGCCTTTTCCAGATAAAATATTCTTGTACGGAATTGCCTCAAGTTATTATATCATAAGAAACATGATTACCTAGAATAACCGCCCTATGAAAATAATGAGACCGGATGAAAGAAGAACTTTTAATTTTCCGGAAATTTTCCTCAGGTATTATGGTGATTTAACCCCACACGATTGTACAATTCGATTTCCATTTTTTCATAGATTAAATATTTAACAATCCCGTAAATATTTGGTAGTGAGCGGTTAAAATAAATATAAGATAAAAAAAATGGCAAAACTTCAAAAATGGAATCACGGAGTGGTTTTTAAAGAATTTACGCCATACATTTAAATCAAAGTTCAGTTGCAAATCTTTTGAAAGTAATTTTCCACAAAAAATCGTTATTCTCTAATTCTAATTTCATTACATAAAGAAATTATCATGGAGTCCATTATAGGGAAATTTTATTCTTCTGTTCGCTGTAGAATACATAATCACGGTAACGCGTTCCTCATAATTTTCATTCCTATCCACTTCATATAATACTACAGCGTAATATTCGTTCAACAAAGGTAATAAGATTTCATTATTTACCAAACTGCAATTTAACTTGCAAGCTGAAAATTAAGTTCACATCTTAAATTGGTAGGAGAAAACTTTTGCGCTTGTACTTCCTAATCAAGTATGAAGGAAGTCGGGCATGCGAACATACCGCCTGCATTTCAAAGAAATCATTTCTGCCAAGTTTTCTCTAAACTTTGTATCTTGTAAAGAACAACATAATAAGATTTTCTCACAAGTTCCTGCTCCTTTCAAGTGACAAAAGAAACAAGTGGCTTTCATTTTTCGTCCTTTTATTTAGTTAAAGGATCTAGAAACGATGTCTCGCATTGTTCCGATATAATGAAATCGCAAAATTATTTTTCAATGTACATTGTAAAATTGCTTCTTTATATCCGACACGTAGACATAATTTTGGAAACCAAGTAGTTGAATTCTTTAACAAAAACGAATCTTGGTTTGAAATTTTAAATTACTATATTGTAAAAACACATTTGAGAATAGATTATTCTATTTTCCAGTACCTGCTTTTGTGACCATAGATACTTGGGTTAGATAAATGGACCTTTTCTCTGTATTGTTAGATAAGTAATCAAAGCACATGTGTTTCTGTGATAAGAACGTTTAGGTCTCACTGTAAAATATAGTTAGCGACAAGTCTCTTATGTGTAAAGACATTTCCCCAGGCGCGATACTATAGATAAAGTTTATCGTATAACAAATATTGGTGTTATTTAATAATTTCACGATTGTCCACTCCATAGCTTCTGACATGTTATGTGCCCAGGCATCCCTGAATAATCAAATCGTGAAAAAAAAGTTGGTGTTCAATAAAAAAAGTGAGTTAAATTATAGTGAGTGTTTGGAAATTGAAACTTTAAAGGAAAAAAAAAGGAATTATTCCTTTTAATTGTCTAAATTATAGCGTGTGGAAGAAGATAATGCGTCTATTATTAAAAGAACGTAATATACTTTGTAAATCTATAAAAAATGGACATATTGTTATGGTTTAAATTCTCTGAGAAGTTAATCTAGTTGAAAATTGAATATTTCTTCAATATAGCATTATAGACTTCCAATTTTTTTTAATGAAGGGGTAATAAATAACTATTCTTAAATATATTAACATTGAACTGTATTTCACTTATAAATATAGATAACCGTACTAGAAGCTGTAAACATTATCAATACAATACATTTTAGAACTATGGAGTGACCATAATATGAAACACTCTTCGGAGACAATCATAGTCTATCTTACCCAACAATTTGTCATCTTCTTCGACTTAAAACCATACTCAGGTTGCTTCCATATAAACAGTAGTATAGTCTTTTTCTAGTAACTCTTCGAATCCCCCTTCAGTATTTTCCATGGAAATTGTTTTTTTTCAGTAATCTTCCTTTGTATTGTACAATAACTAAAACTAAATGAAATACTTAGCAGCCACCATTGAATATCATTATAAGAAGCCTTATCTTTGAATATAAATGGCCATTGTCTTAATTTTTATCGGAAAAACTGGTGAAAATGCATTGTCTGTGCACTATTTTAATTGTTGGATTTATATTACAGAAATGAACTAGCCATACAACTTGACAACGTTGTAAACGCAGTTACCGGGAAGAGCAGGCGACGTAAATTCCGCATGCAAAGTTTCAAAGGTTGTGAGACTGCTAATACGTACGAGGGTAACACAATATTTTGAATTTGGATTTAAAAATAATAAATTGTGGCACATATATAATGCTATATAAAATCGAGTTTACAAAACAAAATAAGTTCTTTATTATTAATTGAATGTACATAATTTGATAAAATGTAATCGTCTTACCTGGATACTTATTAATTCTCGCCATTTTCCTAAAAAAATCCTGTTTTTTTGTCTCTAATAATGTTGATATTGTGGCAATTTTCTATGTTTTTGTTATGCATTTGTTTTGGTTAAATCAAATAACTGCCAATTGAGATATGAAACATCGACACGAGCGTTCACATGATGCGTTCGTTCGAAGGGTTCTCTATCTCTTATTATGTGTGAGCAAGACCAGACTGAGAATAGTTAAGGAAAACGAAACGAGAAGGTCAAGATGAAAAGAACGAGACTAGAGATGAATCCCACTACCCAGTACAATTTTGGAATTCTTAAGTATTTGAACTTCGTTTATCCAAATTTATTTCAATGTTATTTACCATAACCGAAGAGGTGTTTGATTTTTTTTCATTTACCATAGTCATATACCATAGTAATTGTCACGGATAAGCTGTTAATTAGTCATCTTGAATGGTACTGGCAATTCAAAATTCATTATTGCCAACTGGAACAATCAAACTTGACTTTTTTATAAATAATTTTTGATTATGATTTTTCCATTGTAAGCTATATAAACTTATTTAGCCATTTTGAGAACAGTTTTCACGGCAAGCGATCGATGCAATTTTGGGGGAACTCACTTTTGTGGTTCTCATATTTGTGCAATTTGGTTTGGTTCATTTTTGGATTTATCCGTATTGAAGCGGGATTTGATTCGCGCAAAATCATAAGAATATAGTCGGCTTTAGTTTTGGTATTAAATACACTCCCATTTTCATAGGATGGTGTTATAACTGCAATTGAAACGTTATCAAAAGATAAATTAAATTTGCACTTCGTAAAAACACGTTTGTTCAATCATGAAATTGAAATTAAAGGATAAAACAGTTGTCTAAAAGAATTAGTGGCAGTAAACAGTGATAAGAATGATACAACTAAATGTTTTTTCCATCGAAATGTTGGATTGAACTTAAGAAATGGTAATAAGCCATTCAAATACTTTGAAAACTCGTTTAAGGAAAATCCAAAGTAAAGACTTATCAGTGTGGTCGTACAGATATCGATAGTTTAAAGCGCAGATATTTTCTGTCCTGTTCTGCTTATTTTCCAGATACACAAAAAATAGATTTTGATTTGCATTTAAGTAGAGTTCGTAATATTTTCATAAAAGATCTGACATTTTTTAGTTGAGTTTGAAAGTTTGTAATTAGATTATAATGGAAACTGCTAATTTTTAATTGAAATCGGTATAAAATGTAAAGTTTTGTGGACATACAATACTATGAATTTTCTTTAGTGGGCATACAATGTTTAAAGAAGAAAAAATTAGATCCAAATTAGAATCGACAATATTATTATTTTTCTTCAGACTCCTTATCTGAAAAAACTTCAAATGTAGTGTTTGGGACAAGATCTTTGGTTTTCTTTGAACTTTGTAAAACGTTCAAATAGCTTCTGTAAACCTCGGGAATAATGTGCTTCCGAAGTAAGGAATCATACTTCACATTGACAACTTTTTTATTAGTTTTTAAATTGTATATTTTCATTGTGAACCAATGTCTTATTTGGTTTTTTCTGCAAAATTTATTTATATATTCATTGTATCCTTTTAAATATAAATAAAGAAACTTTTTGATTATTGATATGGAAGCAGTACCTCGTAACGTCAAATAAAAATAAATACTATTTAGGATGGACTGTCACGAAACTTGGCTGGGCATCGAGGACGGACTTCCATTTTTGTAGTAATAATATAATAATAATATTTTATGACTTCAAAGTGCACCAATAAAAAAAAATAGCGTAAAGTATTCGTGGATGACTGGTCTTTCAAACACTAGCTCTTCGGCTGCGCCGTCGTGCTTGAAAAATCGCGCGTGTTTGAAAGACCTCTTTATCCACTAATCCTTTAATATACTATTTCGCCTCTGAAATTGATAATATAGTGCCATATTTTTGTGTCAGGGTTTTTAACACGGGAGTTTCCTCACGGTTTTTACTTTGCAAGACATTTAGTTCCAAGAATTCATTATCGGTCAATAAATATTTATATTGAATGATAAATGGTTTAAATTTATCAAATCTCAGCCATTTAATGTGAAACCACTTAAATTGTTCCCTTGATATATTGAGTTCAATATTTTGAATAACAACCAACGTCAGTGTCTGTAGGTCATAGAAATCAGGAAAGCAAAGCTTATGGGGCTGATAGGGATACTTGTATGTCCGGTCATAACATAAATGTGCACTCTACTGCTCCTCCGTATAAATCAGATGTTTAGGACTTATATTGCATACTCTTCGTTTTACTTAAGATTTATCAGTTTCACGTTAGACACCTTCGAAGTATCATTGTGTTTTACGACATAATCCAGCTCATAGAGTGAAATATTTCTTCCCAATCGGTGAATTTAGTCAATCTATTTAGTTTATAGTGTTTATTGCTAATGAAAGTTGCCTTTTTCTTGCAACCATAGATATAAAAATAGAAAATATATAACTAGCGTAGCAGTTGTATACATAAAGACAGTTATCGTCCTATTTTTTATCGAAAAACGACGTCGTAACAGAGGATATACCCTATTCTGTGACGTTTCTTCTCAAGCGATCATCTCCTCTTCGCTTCTCGTCTTATGTCGTATCCCACTTGGCCTACAAATTGAAGTTGGCTTCATAATAAATCGAATTTATCAATTACTGGTTGGGGATGTGGTAGTAACTATGTTTGACCCGGTAAACTGTTGGTTTCCCTCGAAAAAAAGTAAAACTTTCCTGTAGAAATTGCAGCTGGTAATAATACTCAAATTACAAAAGACAGAAATGGAAGCTTTAGGCAATGCAGAAATGAATGAAGAGCAAGAAATGGTCGATTCAATCAAAAACGAAGTACCTATTAACAAAAAACGTGAACGAAGAAGTGAAACTTAATTCAATAGAAAGCACAAATTATCAAAATGTGAAAAAACGTGTTGGTACTTCAACCAAATGTGTTGGAGATAAATTGCCATTTTCAGTACCTTTACATTTAAAAAATATCCTATTTTGGCCGGAGTAACCAAAAGATAAGAAAGTTTTAATTAAACTACCTAGTGTTGCTAGTTTGGAGCAGCGGAGGCAAAAGAAAAATTAGAAGAGTAGAAAAAAAACCCATGTTCAGAAATAATTGTGAACCCAGAAAGAAATTTCAAGACAGGTGATTTGTTTTGTTATGGTGAACTACCTTAACTTGAAATTTCCAGGAGTAATAGAGAAAATGAATTATGGAGAAGCTTTCGTGAATGCTACGATTACAAGTAGAAATAGTTGGAGGTAGCTCACTAAGGAGGATGTTATTTCGTACAATTTTGAGAATATGATTGAGCCGGTGCTGATAAATAATTTATGGCTCCTGAAATAAATAAAAAATTAAGGAAGTTTCAATAATTTGTTTCCTTGTATAAAAATGGGCTTGCGCTTCACAAAAGAATTAAGTTTCTGTTCGATTTATAGATAGAACTGAAATATTTTTAAGAAATAGCTAATGAAAACCTCTCTTAACGTGTCAGAATTTGGTACTTTTACCTTATATCTGATTTGTTTTTCAAATAAACATACAGTTACTTAAAGCAAAGGATTTAAAGTTTTGCTCAAAATAGTGGTTTGCTATAACATTTAATAAAATAATTACTTTACTTTTGTTTGTCTTTTATTGTAAGTTGTTTTTTGTAGTCTATTCTGAAAAGTATTGTTTTTCTTTTGGAAATATTTTTTGTATTCATCTCTTAAAGAATTATCGTTTTATTTTTTGATGTTTAAGAATTTTCTTTGTACACTCATTCACAGTTTTAGCGTAAGATAAAAAGTTCCACTTCTAAAGCCGTTGGTTTTCGACGGACGTATATATTTTTTTCCATTAAATTATAGCACTATATATCACTTGTGACTTATCTCAGTTTTTGACATAATCTGCTCATTTACTCGGTTGGCTACACAACACATTATTGATTCTGCTTTGAACGAACTATGCACTAACAAGCTCCAATTTTTTAGTTCAATTCACAAGCAAACTGTTATATTTTCAACTGAATGTAATCAGGGACAATGTTTCCTCATTTAACTGGAAAGCAAAATGCTGAAACCGAAAACAATGGGAATAAATAACAAACAAAATAACAACTACAAAAAAAAGAACACAAATTCGAATTAACCTCAAAATAAGGATTTTAATACACTGGAAGCGTTAGCCATTATCCAGTGGATTGTGAGGCTCGATGATAATCATGACTTAATGAATTTCGTTGTAAAAATTGATGAAATAACTATAATACTTAACTTTATGGGGATGTTTAGTCTGAACATCTTGTTTAAAAAATTTATATTTATTATTTTTTGATAGTAATAAATAACTATTCCCTACCTATAACTTATATCGATCTACCATACAAACCAAAAACCCATTAAGTGAAAATAGTAAATTTTTAGAAAATCCATTTTTCATGAAATATTTCAGTAAAAGTTATTCAATTTCTGTGATTCTTGACTTAGAGCAACATATTTTTTTTTTAACCACTTACTCATATGCTTATGACCCATTAAATACCCAAGAGACAACTCAAATTAAAAAAAAATGGGGAAAAGTTTTAGACATCTGTATTTTTCCAGTTAAAAAACAAGTAAGTTCACTTACCTAACCAAAAATAGCCAAATAAGCGTTATTTGGACCTTATTTTCTATTTTAAAAACGTATTTTTTTTTATTAGCGCTAATCATTATCAAATATTTATGCGGATAAAAAAACGAGTGAGCACAGTAACCTACATATACATTGTATGAGATATATCTATGGCCTCGTTCAGCTGAGCTCCAAATGATTAGGTATTTCAGAGATGACTAATCAAAATCGTTTCAGCTAATTAGAACTAGATACTGACTAATCGCTCAACATGTTGAGCTCGGCTGAACGCGACCTATGATGCAATAGACATTATTCTCCACACATTTTAACAAAAGTAATTTTCGTATTTATATCTACACTTAACATAAATATACTAATATTTTGTTTAATTATTTAATCATACTTAGGTATAAAGCGTAATTTTAGATTATAATATTGATTACCCTAAAACTAAAAAATTTATCTTCTTCTGTACCCTCAATTTCACCCATACCTTCCAATTCATTAGACACAGGAAGTTGTCGACGAAACAATTGTTTTTTTGGGCAGCATCTGACCTACAACTCTTAATTTATTTTTTCCCTTTTTCCTGGTTAATTCTCCGGCAAGTAATTATTTGCTTCACTTCAGGTAAAATAAGCTCAATTTTGGATTTTACAAATTTTACTCTTTCAAATGCTAAGCCGTCTATTCCACTTTTGAAATAGATGGATCTACTTCTTTTTCTAAACTGACATATTTTGACATTATTTATAGCTTGTTTTCTAGTCTGGAATTTATTTTAAAAACATACGAAATCTTCAGTAATTAGGTGAATACCCTCTATTAGGCGCATATTGTTACCCTAATGCGCAATAGTCGTGAGTCCACTTTTTCATATAAATATGTTTTTGGCAGCATCTGTTACAGAGAAGTCAAATCTCTCAAAGTTTACAGTGCCACACCAAAATAACAGTGACCGTTACTCGAAGGCCTGTTTTAGAAACTGTCGTTAGTCCAAAGCTTTTTCATATTTACACAAGAAATTGGCGTCAGTCGATTACCGCCCATTGTAGTAAAGAATACACTTGTTGGTGCTTGCGTTTACAGAAGCAATAGCGGTATCAATTCATGTTTCAAAGCTTCAAAAGTGTCATTCGGTTTCCATGTAAGTGTAGGTTAAATAATTTTACGATAATTATAATAAATAACAATATTTGTTAACCAAAAAATCTTATAGAAGTGTAACTTGGACTTATGACATTTTAGACTGTGTTAGTGCAGTGGTGTTGTACAAAAATAAAGAAGGAACACCGTTAAGTGAAGATCAAGTTATAATTTAGAAGAGAAATCAAGTAGTGAAACAGATAAAAGTTCAAGTGATAAAACGGATGAAAATAAACGAAAAAGAAATAAAAGAGAAAATGTAGACGAGAATAAATGGAATAAAAATGAAAATAAAAGAAAACGGGAAAAGGGTGAAGATTATTATGGAAAACGAAAGTGCGATGAGCATGGAATTATAGCATACCAAGGAAAAGAAGACAGATCAAAGACGTTTGCAACTATAAATATTCTTCTAATAAAAAAACTATGCAATGTAAAATATTTACGGAAATGGAGAAAAATGGAATATTAAAAAGTTTTTAGTTAGATATGTCGTGAGATCATTGGAAAATTTATATAAACTGATTAATTGAAAACCAAGAAACGAAAAGGCACAGAAACAGAAAAGAAGAACAAATATCAAGAAGGAAATATAGCTGGGTCTACTATTTAAGAAAACCAAACAATGAGGACGAGCTGCATGTATGTAAGACAATGTTTTTAAATACCTTTGGATTGAAAGAAAGGACAGTAATAGATTGGAAAAATGACACATCTAGATCACAAAACTACAACAACGAAAATAGTGACGGACATAAAGAAGACAAAATCAGTGACTCAAATGAAGTTGTGTGGAGAGTCGTAAAGATGTATTGAAATAATTTTTAAGAGATCTACCAAAAGTGGGGTCACATTATTGCCGAGCCGGATGTTCAAAATTATATTTGGAACCAAACTGGGAATCGAAATTTACGCTATATAAAGTTTTTAAAGCTTGGTCCAGTGAACGCGGTTGCCGACCAGTCTCAATCGCCTTATTTTCTCATGTTTTTGAGGAAATGGATATGAACCTGTTTAAACCTAAGAAATATCAGTGCGACCAATGCGTAAGTTATCGAAACAAAAATATTTCAGAAGAAGACTACGCATTCCATCATATTAGAAAAAAATGAGGCAAGAGAAGCGACAGAGAAAAATAAAGCTTTTAATAACAGAATTTTCTGAATGAATATGCAAGCTGTCATGTTAAGCCCCAAATCAAACACGTCAGCCCTGTATTTTAAGATGAAATGAATGGTCCATAATTTTATCATTTACGACATGCAGTCACGTCGAGGATACTGCTTTATCTGGCACGCAACAGCTGGTGGTGTTTCCTCCAACAACTATGCTTCCATAATTTGCTCCTTTCTTGAAGAGCACGTGTTGAGCAGCTTAGGTAATGGTCAAAGTATAATTCTGTATAGTGATTGATGCACATCCTAAGTCAGAAACGTCACCCTCTCAAATGCGCTACTTAATATTGCTACAAAACACAACGTACTAATTGAGCAAAAATTTCTTGAAAAGGGACATACACAAATGGATGCCGACTCGATGCACTCCCTTATTGAAAGAAAGTTAAAAAAACTGTTATAAATGTCCCAGCAGACTATGTAGACGTCGATCTGCGTGCACGAACCAGCCCTGAACCCTTTATCATCAAATATCTGGATTCCAATTTCTTCAAAGACTTCAGCTCCATTAAACTACTGACATCAATTAGACCGGGGCGTAAAGCTGGAGATCCAGTTGTAACTGATCTGAGAGCTCTTAAATACACTCCAGATGGTAACGTACTATACAAACTTAGGCATACTGATGAATACAATACTTTGGAACAAAGACTACTGACCAGAAGCTCCGACAATAAAAAACGAAAAGTGGGAACATCTACAGGCCTTAAAAGCTAGACATTCCAAAGGATTCTATGATAATTTGCCCTATCACTAAACAAATTCTTTGTTTCTTCTCTCTGCTCTAGCACCTCTAAATTCCACATCATTGAAAGGATCAAACTTAAACTAATAATTTTCAATAAAAAGTTTGATGTTGTTTTGCTCTAGCGTTCCACATACCTAAACAAAACAAGGAATTAATTTTAGCGGTTCAATATTTTTTTTTGCAATTTTGCGTTTTTTGTCAAATAATCTAAAAGTACGTAATTCTTTGGAAACATCAGAATTTTTCTTTTCCATATTAAACGCATAATCCTCTAAAATTGATGCTAACGCAGTTATCGATATTGTTGGATCTTCAACATTGTAGGTTTTATTTGCATAAAAAAACTGAAAACTGCCTCCATACACTTAATTTCGACTTCTTCGTATTTTGGGGAGTTTGCCACTTCTGCTTTTATGTTTTCAGAAATTCCATCTCCAAAACGAGCCATTTTTCATTTTAAAAAATCCTGTGAAATGCGATTAATTTATATGACGTTTAAAAAGAAAAACATAAGTCATGTACCGCAAAACAAAAGGGATATTTTGACGAAGCAAACCGATCCGAAACTGGTGATCATTTATTACATGTCAAATGTTCACCGAATTTGAACTGGTTTGCTTCGCCAAAAAAGCTCTTATCTACACGACTTTATTTTGGCGAAGTAAGTTTCAAAATGAAACATGTCAGATTTCTAAAATAAGTTTTGGGTGTAAAAGTTTCTTACCGAATTCTTCACGTCCTTGAATTAATGTCCGGAAATTTTTGAAGCACTAAGGAGATTATAAGTGAAAACATTCATTTGAGAAAATTGACAAATTTAAAAATTTATATTTTTTGGTATTGCCACTATGCCGGCTGATGAGGTATGTCAATATAGGTACCTAAGTTTAGGGTGGGTTGAACAACGCTACTCCTCGTCATTATACTGCTCGTATGATATGGAATTGAACATGATCATTGGAATCAAGCAACCCAGACCTCCAATCAATCACTACTTTGATACCATTTTGTCGTATGTTGAGTCTCTACTATCAAAATCATTTAGGCAGATTAGAACATAGATATACTTACATGTAGAAAAATACTGGCGAAATGTATGCTCAATTCCTCTCAGCGTAGACAAGAACATATTATGACAGTTGGAAAACGTATTGAGGATCACCAAGTTCAATCAATATTTTGGTTCCTTCCAAAGCTCATATATGTATTAAATCTTATTACAATCCAAATAAGAGACATCAAAGTATAGCAAATTTTCCACTGACTATGTAGGTAATTCTATTAGAAATATCAATAGCAACTCAATTAGCTTTCTCAGAGTTAATTTGATGATATTCAACAACTATATAGAAAACTGGGTAAGCATTATAAATACATTGAGCATGAGCACTGAAATATTTGATTATGATTTATTACAAGAAAAATGAATTGTTACCGTTATAAATGAAATTAACTGTTTATAAATAGTTGCACTATATAATGAAAAAATCAAGAACAGTTTAATGATTTTGTCAATATATAGTGGAATGATTTAGAAACAATTCGCTTTATTTATAACGGTAACATGAGTAGATTCCACAAAATAAAGGTTGAAACAGTAAATTTGAGAAAGAATTGCTTCATGGAGAATCAACTTTTGAAAATGCGAATTGATAAGTATTGTAGTCATTGAGAATTGTTATTTCGTCTTAACACGATCAAAAAATATTGCGTGGTAACATCCTCAGGAGATTGAAAAAATATTATTCTAGTGTTTTTAAATGAAACTTACGGTCTCTAGTTAATTCCTTAATATAATAAAAGTTATTGAAAATTCTAAAAAATTGACAATTGTTTCGATAAATCAATATCATCGTCAGAATGACAGATGATATTGATTTATCGAAACAATTGTCAATTTTTTAGAATTTCCAATAACTTTTATTATATTGTGGAATTAACTAGAGACCGTGAGTTTCATTTAAAAACACTAATATGAGCATATTCCACGAAGTAAGGGTCGAGACAGTCAATTTCATTTAATATTATTCTGTTCAAGGACAGTATACGAATGAATAGTTGATCGTTTCAAAAACTCTGTTTTGATATTTTTGTTCATTTTGATTATCTTGATATAAATATAAATCATGATTAAGAATATGACAACAGGGAGTCGTCAACTGGGGATGCTTTCAACAAAAAAATTCGAAGAATAATAAATTTTCCGTTAGAAAAATGAAAGTAAGTAAACAGGTGTCGTCTTCGAGCTTCGGATATACTCAGTCATTATTCTTCTAGGACAGAGACATATTGCAGGATAACGTCCACCCGATATTTCTGAAAAGAGACTTTCTAATATTAGCGAAAATAACAGTAAATATGTCGGTTGAACAAAAAAATTCACGCCATCAGTTTTGTATTCACAGTTCAATCAGCTTTTTTGTGACGTGTCTTTTGAATTTTCAGCAAAGAACACAATCAAGTAAATAAGTTTATTTATTTTATACAGTGTGTCGCATATAATATGTCCCATATTTTCGCTGATTGAAGAATTACAGATTCGGATTTTTGTAGTCATACAGTTTGATGGGCCACATTTCTTGAACAAGTCAACTGAAGTCTGAACTTTAAACTCAACCTACTACGATTTCACAAACAGGACCGCTTCTCGATATTTTGGTTCGCGTTAGAGATATCGAAAAATGTCTAATCGAAAACATTTTTCGATTCTTTTGCGATTTTGTTTAGCTACTCGTCTTAGTTCCGGTATGCTGATTTCTTGACAGGCTCGCCTTATTCTAGCACAAAATTCATCTCGACTTCTGGGCCTTGTTTTATAAACTTTATTTTTCAATATTCCCCAGAAGTAAAAATAAAGTGGTGTTATATCGGGACACCTTGGAGGTCACAGTTCAAAAGGACTCCTATCCAGCGCATAGGGTAATTTTGGTTAAACCATTGACGAACAAGTGGATTGATACACCATATAGCTGCAAATACATATCCTGACGCACATTAAGAGGAAGATTTCCAATTGCTTGCCAAAATTCCCCATCGAAGAAGTTAAAAAAGCGATCAGCATTCAATGACCCATTGAAGAAAAAAGGACCAATTATACGGTCTCCTAAAACCTATAACCTATAACCCAGTGAAGATTATCTATGGCCCAGTATCTATAATTTTGAGAAGATACAACCCCATTAGTGGTGAATTTAGCCTCATCGGTAAACATAATCTTCTTCAGAAACTGTCTGTCATTTAAAAAATTAACTTGGGCCCAATAACAATAGTCTAATCTTTTATTATCATCACCTTCTTTCAATGTATGTAAGAACTTCGGTTTATAGGGCTTGTGACCTTGTGACGTTCAAAACATCTTCTAATTTTATCCTTAAACATGTTTAGTTGAGACGATAAATCTCGAAGGCTCATGCATTGATCTGCTCGATTTGCTGCCTATATATTGTTTTCCTCAAGATGCGGGTGTATTCGATGAGGATGACCATGACCGATGAACTTTAATAACACTGACAGTTTCGTTGAAAAAAGCATTTACAGCAGCTGATTTTCCATGAGTAATGGGCGCACGTTAGAGATGTCTCAAGTTAAACTCTGCAGCAACTTCTCTGCTACTACGAGCATTATCACCAAACAACCCGATTATTTCTATTTTTTCTCTTAAAGAGAATCGCATTTTATTTCTTTGATCACTGACTAGAACTTAGGTGACATTTGAAAACACTGTCAAAATATTATTTTCCATGGCACGCTATTGATGAAATTAAACAATATCTTGTAATAATAAATGTGTGTGGGCCAAAAAAATTAAAAATGCAAATTTTGTGATAGATTTCGGTATGTGGGATTAAATGTTCCACTATTATCAAACTCTCGAATAACTGTTAATTCAATATAATAAAAGGCCCTTTAACTATTTTATGACATTTACTATTTTACTGTCACTAAAAAATCAACCAAATATCACTGATTAAATTGAAAATTCTATAAATGTAAAATCATAAGTTCAACGAGATTGGATACTGAATGAATACTACAGGTAGTTAGAATCAAAATTATATATTATACTATCAGATACGCAAATTCAACAAAATTATCATAAAAACAACAGTCGTAATCTCTTCAAAAACTTAAAATTGGAATACAACTATGCTAGAATTTAACCTAATTAATTATAATGTCAAACGTTCAACTTGTAATTTACACTTGACGTGTATCAATGTCATATAACGAAATTTCTGCTCAAATTGTCTATTCACTTGATGTTAAAACTGAAATATGTATCGATAATTTTGGTATATTTCAAAATTTCTTATATAGATGCATCTAAATTTTCAACTGTATTTGAAAAGGCCTGATATTTCTCGAGAAATAAATTAAAAAAACTGGAGTGGACTCACCAAATGGATCAGGAAAACTCGTACTTACTCTAAACGTATTCAGAACTCTTCTAACTTTCTAAATATATACTATTTAGAAAACTGGAACCACATACACTTTTAACGATGCAATTCTTATCCGAATTATACACGCACTGGCTTTATCATATGGGTTATTTATCTGATTGTATGATATACAATTTATACAATCTACCAAAAAATTGAGACAACTCTTATTCTGATGTTGTCTCTTCAAAGGATAAGAAACTACTGACTAAATTTTTAATAAAATAAATAATACTCCTTTCCGTTGGTTACCGATTTTTCTTGTTTTTTAAAAAAATTACTTATCTATGATTTTCAATAACCAAGTGAGATTTTGAAATTCTTTTATTACATTTGTAATGTTCCTAGCAGAGACCTCTATATTTTGCAATTTCAAATATTTTCTCCAAATCATATTATGTTCTATCTATCATTAGATATATTCTACACAAATGTCATCGAAATTATGAAATGTCATGTTTGATATTTCTACTGAATCTTTCAAAATTTAATAATTTACATATAGTACAGTGTGTATCGAAAGTATGGCAGCCAACATTAAATAAATTTCCTTATGTTTTACTTATTCTTTAAATTTCAAATAGAGGATCTGTATTAATATATATATCTATATGTATATATATATATATATATATATATATATATTTATTTTCATGAAATACGAGGTGTCTATATGAAACATAAATTTCGATTTTCTACTACACCTGCCTTCAGTCGAAATTTCAATAATTTCGACGTATTGGCCTGACCGTTCTTCGAAGGAAAAAACAACTACTTCGGAAACCGTGACGTCGATCAGCCATTTTGCCGATACGGACATCTGTGGTGATTCACAACTGATAGCGGAATGGCATATTACACTGACGCGTTTCGACCTTCTTGGGTCTCTTCAAGAGTGCCGTAATGCCTTCCAGCTCAGAATCTCTAATCCGAACTGAAGATACCGCCCTCCGACAACTTCACTTGGCTCGTGTAGTTACACACAAGCGAGAAGCAGTCAGCTGGCGCCATTCTCACTTCCAGTTGCTATCCAACACCTCAGCCCCGAAGGGGATGTAATTCAATATTCTGCGTGGTATTTGCCAAGAATGTAGTTGTTTTTTCCTTCGAAGAACGGTCAGGCCATTACGTCGAAATTATTGAAATTTCGACTGAAGGCAGGCGTAGTAGAAAATCGAAATTTATGTTTCATATAGACACCTCGTATTTTATGAAATTATATTCATTTTATTTCATTCGACTAATACGGTCGCATTTATCAGTTGCGAATCACCACAGATGTCCGTATCGGCAAAATGGCTGATTGACGTCACGGTTTCCGAAAGTGATATAATTCAATATTCTGCGTGGTATTTGCTAGGAATGTAGTTGTATTTTCCTTTGAAGAACGGTCAGGCCAACACGTCGAAATTATTGAAATTTCGACTGAGGGCAGGTGTAGTAGAAAATCGAAATTTATGTTATATATATACATATATATATATATATATATATATATATATATATATATATATATATATATATTTCAAACTTTAGTTACTACACTGATACTTAAACTTCGGTCTCTCACAACTTTACTCCCGAGTTTCTAATTACATATATACCTACAAATTATGTATGTGTGCGGCATAATCACTCAGCCTCAATTATTGGGTCACATGAATAACATATGTACGTATGGAATTCAAGTAGTTTCAATACCCTCTGGAAAGTATTTTTGTTCATATTTTCAGTAGTTGATACAATTTCATTACGATATGGCGAGTCCCTAATTGGAATGAATGCATATTCTTGATTTTTGTTGGCATTTTTTTTCGTCCAGCTTCACTTTTTCTTCGATGAAGGGTATTAATTTCAGTACAGTCTACTTAAAACTGCGGAAATTGTTCATGTCGTATTTTTAGAAATGAGTTGAATTTATGAGAAAAACAACGGCAATCAAGAGGTTGAAGAGCGCGATGGATGATTTTACGAGTAGCACTTATTTGTAATGAACATTCCTAATTAACATGATCGATATTCCTGATTCGGCAAATATTCAAAATTTGAGAATTAAACTACATTCAATTATTATTTTAATACGTGTCGAAAGTAATGATTAGTGAGAACTGCCAAGAGTACCAGTCATTATTATACAGTGTTTCAAAAAGAGTTGCAGTTACTAGATTTTTACATTGTTTTCATCGTTTTTGTAGATTTATCATTTTTGTAAAATAAGCGTTTTTTAAAAACTGTATTTTAAGTTATTTTTTTGTAAGTCATGTCATGAGCGCCCTCTATGAGAGGTATATATAAAAACAAAATTATGCGATGTGTGAGCTTCCAAAATATATTCGTATACTGTTGCCAGTTGTTGCGATATAATCGCGAAAAATGTGTATAAAATATTTACATCTCTATACCCTGTATCATGATAATGGATACCAAAATTTTTTACAAAGCAAACTTATTTTTTTGCAATGTTCTACCTATCCTAGAATCGAGGCCACATTTTTTCTAAACACTCTATATAAGTAGTCCAGTACTATGCCGAATGAAGTCTGGCCAATAAGATTTTCACATTACTATCAACCAAACTGCAAATAATTACTTCTGGAATCATGTTTATTTTGAAAAAATGTCTAGTCGCCTTAACGATGTTTCTTTCTATTCACTTCGCAACACTGATAATCTGAAGCAAAGATTATAATATTTGAAGTGAGTAACGATTTGCAACCCAAGTTTTTTTTTATTGAAATGCTGGTATAAAATTTCAAATAACCGTGTTGTGTTTCTTATTTTTCAATATATTCCGTTTCATTCACTGTAGCTTAGCATTGGAGGCGGTTAAAGTGAATTCTTGAAAAAATCGTGGTTTCTGTTTCAAGTGGCAATAAAAAAGTCCCCCTTCCTATTTCCCGTTGCTTCGACTCAATCAATAGGGCTTTCGGAATTGGTTTACTACGCAAATGACTCTAAATTGAAAAGTCATGCTTATATAGGGTGATACTCTATATATTCATAGCCTGAGTGTATATCAAAATAAAATATTTATTGTCTAGGACACGAAATATTTTGATACGAACTCTTATTAAATATCTATTTTTTTTTGTAGAAAACTGTTAGAATTCATTTATTCACTTGTCATACCTTTCAGTTTCCTACTTGGTATTCCATCACTTTTTTCTATATTAAGTTGTATTACGCATTTTTATTGCTTTCTATTCAAGAACCTTCAATCAATTTTTGGATAAGGCTTTCTGGATTGTTCCTCCGATCATCTTATGTCCATGAAGCATTTCATCACCAACAACCGTTTTAAGTACTCAGCAATAACAGTTTTCTGTATACTGCTATGGATAAACAACATGTCTTACCTTGAGATACTATACAAAAAACTTTCATTGGATTTATCCTCAAATAATATAAAACATGATACTCGAAATTTTCAAGTTACTTCGTAAGAATATTTCATTAGTAGATATTATTTCAACAATCTCACATTTCAAAATCTAATGCAGTACCCATATTTTGCCAATATTTCACTTGTTTCCTATATTTTAAATTTTATTCATAAATTCCAATATTGCTCCAATCACTGCTCCATTTTTCCACTGTTTCAACACCTCGTTACGCCGGTACGTTTTTGACATATGCATGCGTTCAGCTGTCCTATGTATGTATTTTTGTTGTAATTCTTGTTTTTATTTCTCCACTTAATATCAATCTGAGATACTGAAACTTTCAGCTTCCATAATTTGTATTGCTGGCCATTGTTCATATTTATTATTAGATTTTTTCCAAAAAAATATTTTTTTTCTTCTTTCGTCGAACTCGAAACGACGAGCTGTACCAGCTGGCAACGTATCATCAACTCCTTTTCGGGCAATTTTTAGATTTTAGGGACGTAAACGGCCAGTAACCGGAGGTCCAGGATTTGTGCCAATGTCTAATATTGCGAAAATTTAATATTGCGAGGTAAAACAAGTATGCACGTAATTTGGGAAAACTCAGAAACAAGAGCAGAATGAGTAGAAGATCCTTGGACAATTTCAACGATGCCACGCAAGAAAGTATGAGAAAAATCGTGAACTTGAAGTCCGATGGAAACATCAGGAACGATTAATCTTTATAAGAAATTACGTCGAATGTCTACGTGAAGATTTAAAGTTATAAAACCATAATTTTTTATTTTGCTTCTGTTTACGTAACATAAGTCTTAAATAACAGGAGACCGACGATCTCGAATAGAAGTCATTATTCTATATTTGGGGTTCAAAAATGATATTTTCAGATTCTTTTTATTTTGGGTATCCTATTTTCCCAGTTCATATACTAGGTTCCTCTTCCTATTCCTTTGGTTTTTGTATTTGTTGTAATATATATTCTATTGGCCTTTTGATGGTTGACATTTGTTATGTGCTTTTACTTATCTGTTAACGATTCTCCATTTTCTTTCTTTCTTTTTCTAATTTCAGTATACCTTTTTCATTATGACTCTCCCTTTTATTTCTCAACATCGTCTTACATTCGTTCTTGTCTCTATTGCAATTTTACATAATCTATTCAATCTAGTTACTCATCATCTTGACAATTTTTTTCTTTGCAATTTTTCTGCATTCCTGATCAATCGATTCCGACCTCATTCTTTATTTTTCTTGACCAGTTTCCACATACTCTTTTATCGATCTTTTCATGATCCATTAGAATTCCTAATTTTTTCCTTAATTTCACGTCAGCATTCATTATTTTTTATATTTCCATGTTTCTCTTTTCCTCTTCCTTGGCCTCTGTTCTACATTTTTCTCTCTTGTTGTATACATTTATTGGTATAATTCTGGCCAATCCGATCAATCACTACTAAGTAATGATCTGAATTTCTATCTGAGCTTCTACAGCCCTTCATGTTCACTATTTTCCACTCTCCACTTATTTTAGTACCTTCAGTTTGATTTATCGTTTAACCATCTGGTCTCTCCTAAGTTCCGTTCCATATGTTGTCTTCCATAATATATATTTTCCATGACCATCCTCATTATTCAGTTGACTGTAACAATAGTAGTCTATTCTTGGAAGTTGTATCATGTAGGCGTAATTTTTGTTAAGATCTTCTAAGACGGTTAAACAGGGTTACTACAAAAGTATAATCGGGTTTGCTAAAGCTAGAATTCGGAAAGTATGACAGATACAACAATAAATGATATGTCTATAGCCAGCGACAGCCTCTAAGTTTAAAACGCGTGCCTGCTTAGGCAGCTTGTGATACGTACGCCCAACTTACGTCCGTAGTAATCAAAATGGCGACTATGCAGCAGAAAGCATTTTGTGTGTTAGAACAGGCGCGATATTTCTCGGTTGTTACATTGCAACGTGCATTTCCGATGGGAATACGAAATTTATCCTCCATGTCATCAGAGCACTCTACGATGGTATCGACAATTCAAGACCACAGGTGTACTTGCTAAACGTGAAAGCACCGGAAGATCACGAGTGTCAGACGCAACAGTGGATACGGTTAGACAATGTTTTGTGCGTTCGCCACAACAATCTACTAGTCAAGCAGGCCGTACTTGGTAATCCACAGCAAACTGTGTAGAAAGTTTTGCGGAAGCGATTGCGACTCAAACCGTACCGTATACAGATGATGCAAAAGTTACGACAAGACGACTGCTTCAAGCGAACCCAGTTTTGTGATAACATGCAAGAAGCAATGGAGGATGACGGATTTGCTAACCGTCTGGTATTCGGTGACGAAGCGACATTTCATTTGAATGGCAAGGTGAACCGTCACAATATTCGGATATGGGGCACGGAAAATCCTCATGAAACTGTCCAACATGAAAGAGATTCTCACAAATTGACTGTTTTTTGTGCCGTGTCGAGCACAAAAGTGTATGGACCATTTTTCTTTCAAGAAAAAACTGTGACCGGTATGTCGTAACTCGATATGTTGCAACTGTGGCTATTTTCACAACCGACGGCTGATTCCAACAACCTCATACACCAGGTGGAGACCCACCACGCTGGCATCATGAAGTGCATCGGTATCTAAACGAGGAACTCCCTCATCATTGGATAGTCCGTTGTGCTGCAGACAATTTGACATTGTTTTCATGGCCTCCCAATTCTCCTGATATTACACCGTGCGATTTTTATTTTTGAAGGTACAATAAAGACACTGTTTTTGTATCACCTCTACCTATAACACTGGCTGAGCTCAGAAGACGCTTACCGATGCTGTTGACAGTATCGACCTAGATACATTGCAGCGTGTATAGGCTGAACTGGACTATCGTTTGGACATCTGTCGTGTGACTCAAGTAGCCCACATTGAACATTTATAATGCGCTGAAACGTTAATATTTTCTCTGACTACCAACATATAATTCACCATTCTAGTTGTAATATTAACCGAAATATGGTTTTGTCAAATCCGATGATTCTTTTGTACTAACCCTGTATTTAGTATTGAGGTATCTGATGTTCTATTTATTTCTTCTGTGACTCCGATATCCTTCAATTCGCTTGGTGAAAACACACTAATACCAATTTTCCGGAATTTTCCCGTAGCTAAAAGGATAAACACGAATTCAACCAGAACTGCTATTAATTATAATATCTACTTTGATAGAGTAATTTCATCGATATCAAGGAACATTCTAATCATTCATAGAATCACAATAAAGTTATCGATGAACAAGAAGATAAACTTGTTTGTTTATGGACAAAAGAAGTTCAACAACTATGAATATTCTCACTTGAATTAATGCAAATATAGATTAATATCCACGTTGTCTTACCAATATTCATGAAATTAACTGTCTCGACCCTTACATCGTGGAATATGCTCATATTAGTGTTTTTAAATGAAACTCGCGGTCTCTAGTTAATTCCACAATATAATAAAAGTTATTGAAAATTCTAAAAAATTGAGAATTGTTTCGATAAATCAATATCATCGTCAGAATGACAGAAGTTACATTTCATTTTATGCCTACCTGATGTTTAGTAGTTATTTTTGGCTAGACCAAGAAGTAACCTAACTTGTGATTGGCCTAATATATGTTTATAGAGAAAAGAAGAAGATGTGATATTACAAATATTGAAGCTTATATATTATTAGCCCTATGGTGATATCCTGGATATCATTTTTCCAATTAAGATCAGTATAACTGTGCAATGATATAGAAAACCAGGAAAACTATATCTCCTGATCTTTACAATTATCACTTAAGAAGACAGTTTATTAGTGGAGAACTCCCTAGATTTAACTGTTCATTGACGACTTCATATTGTGGGTTTCTTAAGTGTCTTCTAATTTCCAATTCTTCAAGGAAATCCAGTTCTTGTTTCTTTTCACAAATATGCAGCACTTCTAGTTCTGTGTTAGGTGTCAATTAATGATTGGTGTCAAGTAGATGTTTTGCGTAGTGGGATTTCTCTGGTTGTTTTAAACTGTATGCTCGTAAGTGCTCACTGTATCGTATTTCAAAATTCCTAAGGGTATGACCCAAATAGACAGCATTACATTCTGGTTTCGAAGCAAATTCACGTACGTGACACGTTACACGCAACGTTACACGCGGTGTTAGACGTTACAGGTGGCGTTAGACACGTGACGTTTGCTGTTACACGTTATATTTGACCCTCGTGGTATCTTTATGTCGATACCATTTATATTGAACGTCGTAGTGACGTAATGCCGTTTGTTCGATGAAAATCGAACCAATAATAGAAGAGTGCTGGCATCGTCGACACCCTGTAAATTGAACGTCGTAGTGACCGAATGCCGTTTGTTCGATGAAAATCCGACTAAGCAGAGTGCTGGCATCGTCGACACCCTGTATATCGAACGTCGTAGTGACGTCACCAGCGCCCCATTTGAATCGCCCGCGAACGACCGCAAACAATCAACGCCATCTAGTGGCGAAAATTGGAAACAGTGAGCTAAGATGGGCCAGGAATGAGCCAGGACCAACTTAGTATATCTACTGTCCATGTTAGCAGAATTATCGTTTTTCACATTCGTTGAAATCTTCTCTTCCATGGCAGAAACATCATTCTTCATAGGTGAAATCTTCTTGTCCATGTTAACTTAAATATCGTTCTTCATAGTAGAAATATTCTCGTTCAAGGTTGAAATATCGGCAGAAATTAACGAGATTAAGGTGGAAGTCTCGTCTTTAAATAAAAATGGTTCTGGATCCAAGCCGTCACTTACCAGCGCCATTTTTAGTCTTTCTACTAATTTATTCTTCTTTCCGGACGTTTCCACCTCGCGATTTTCCAATTCTGTTTTCAGTTCAGTGGCTTTCAAGTCACTTAGTCTCTTGGCTATTTTTATGTAACTATTTATTTATATTACCCATCATCTGAAACCAATGTAATGTTTTTCTTATGCATTTAAAAGTTTTTTATTACGACGGCTAGGATAAATTCATACATACGATAGGTGTACTCACTTAATTTATTTATTCACTAAACTATCCACTTATTGTACCTTTGAAGCTACATTATCTCAAATATGCAAAGCTGTGTCAAAAATTTTGATTTCAGACCTTATTTTACTGGACTATACGCGTCTAATTATTTCTCCATAATAATGCGACGACGACAACTCACAATTTTTTAAAAAGTTGCCGATATCCGCTGCATCGCCTTCTTTTAACGGAAATTATGTTTCTTATTGCAATAAACTTCATTGTATCTTACTTTTTCCTTATACTCAAAGTTTACGGAATGAAATGGGGTAGAAATAACGATGAGAAAGAGTTGATATGAATATATTTACCAGCTTTATCGACACTGTGATATTTGTGAATTCGAACAATTGTATGACAACCGAAAATATTTGCATACTAATGTGAATATATTTTCCATAAACTTGGAAAACTCTAATCTTCATTGTGGATATTTGTACAGACAAAAGATTAATTAGTCTTCGGCCAGTATTACACTATCAAATATTTTTGACAAAGATCAAAATTGGTAGTAGAGATAACAGAAATAAATGACCAATATCTTTTCTTCGCTTGTGCAGCACCAAAGTTAAGAATAAAGAAAAACACACGTCGTGGGAGAAACCTTGGGTTAAACGACATGATCAACAATATATTCATGAAACCATACTTTCAGAATTGCAACGTGAAGCGTAACAATAAATATTTATGTATTGATTAATGTAACTGTGGCTTCAAACATAGCACCGTTTATTGTCAGACAGGATACCCACTGAAAATATTGCAGTAGCGTCGAAGAACGACTTATGGTAACTCATCGGTTTTTGACAACGGGTGGGAGTTATGCTACTCAACAATATAGATGCGACATACCACAATGTCCCTTCAGACATAGTTCCAGAATCCTGTGAAGTCGCAGTAATTGTATTTACTGACAAATGACAAGAACCAAGCCTGTCGTTGGTCCTTGTCATTTGTCAGTTCTCCGACCATCTTGTCTTATTATTGAGTCACTGCGCTTTCAAACTACAATACTAGACTTTTAGCTTCGGACATATTGTGCCGTACGACGATGTTCAGTTTTGTTTTGTTTTGTTTCCTTCTTTTTCTTTTATACATTGACCCAATGTTATGACTTTTCTTAATGTTGTCCTGTTTTATTTAATTTTATTTTGTTTGACGTTTTACATGGTCATGTAAAATTTTTCATTACTATTTTTATTAATGATTTCCCCTGCACTATATTCCCTTATTGCCTACTGACATACGTTGGATTCTGCTGGATGCCACGGACATGTGACAGCTTCCTCTTTATAATATTTTTCAAGTGGACTGATGTATACATTAAGGTAATTCGTTATATTGTGTATATCTGATCTTTTTCTATGTTGATACCTTTTACAGGCCTCATGATGGCTCAGTGAGCCGAAACTAGTTGCCCCCTTCATATTTTATTATTATTTGCTGTAGTACGGATTTTGCGGTATACTTACTGGTATTTAATATTAATTGACTTTATGCAAAGAATATGATGAGCCAGTTATTTAAATGAACTGCACTCCACTTCATAGACATGGCTGAAGAGAACTTAAAAAGTGATGTATGAAAGTTTTAGTGGGAGCGGATAAAAAGACTAATTACTAGTTTGACTCGTTTCTTTTTTGCCAACGTTTCGGTGGAGTTCGTCACCTTCTTCAGGGCTATAAAAACAATACCGAACAATAAAAATATAGTTTTACAATACATTGGAAATTTTAGATGACAATTAAAATGTAAAGACAAACTGAAGAAAAGTGTAACAACAGTAGAGGAAAAACTCATCCAATAATAGGAACCAAACCATGTCACAAGGGTGTAAATATATATATATATATATATATATATATATATATATATATATAAAAAATACATTTCTAAAACACAGATATGGAAATAAAAAACAATAGAAACAATACACACAGCTAATGGATTCAACATCAATATAATTAATATATCAGAAAACTGAATATTAAATTTTGAGGTGTTGCCAAATTGTGTCGAGAAATTGAAGAATAAAATTATTGTGGTATTCAAAACCGTAATCCTGTGTACAAAACTATGAAATTGAATATCTTGAATAAACTATTGCAATTCATATTGAAAAAACTTCTGAATTTACTCAGCGTAATAATATTCAAAGAACTTTTAATCATAATCGTTCATGACGTTGATAGAATTATTTGAAGACGACCTTTCATTTCCATGATTTCTATTACAGCAAATTTCATTTTAGTTATGATGACATGTACAAAGTACAATAGGCCCCATTGTGTAGACTTCGTGATTGGATTTTGATAGGTTTCTGTTTCCACTGGGAAATAATACCTCAAATTTAATAATTATTGGGGTTGTTATCATAGAATGCTATTAGCACATCTGACAACGTTGAAGCTAGTCTATTTTCAGTTCATTCCTTTGGTATTTGAATCATATTATTTACTATGCTTCGAGTGTGATAGGGTTTGGAAATAGTGATGCATTTCATTGAAACTAAAAGTATACAAAAATATTGTATTTGAATTTGTTATTATCAAGTTAATGGATATGCAATTCTTAAAGTTCTTGACTTGAGCTATTTTGACATTTTCCACGAATATTTTTCGGGAAAACATATATTTGCAAGGTGGTTACGTTAGGTAAGATTCCCACTACGCAAATAATTTGCTAAAAGGAAGTTGATAGGATGTAAATGTATCTGCGAATTTAAGTATTATTGTGAACATTAAAATATGTTTTAGTTTCATGACATGGATATTAATTAAGATGGTTATAACATTTAAACATCTAGGAGATATCTTATTAACATTTTAAATAAACATCACGAAAACTCTCTAAAAAGAACATCACAAAAAAGACTTTTTATGTTTCTTGTTCAGTGAGTTAGCGTAAATATGATGCCATGAATATCGTGAAATGTAGACCCAAAATGTAACTATTCCCCCACTACTTTCCAAACTAGTGTATTATATCAATATGGCAATAAACATGATAGAATTTTACTGATCCAGACCTTTTCAAGGACCTTAAACGTCAAAATCCCACAATACGTTAACGGGGAAGATTTAAAAATATCCAAGATTTTTCCATAAAAAATAGTATATAGTGTGGAACAGCCAAATGGAATAAATTCGATAACGAATAAATGAGAGCGTGTTCGGACAAACGCTTGGACACGTCGATTTATATTTTTAGATGCTCATTTTTTTCAAAAAAAAAATTATATAGGGTGTGTTATGTTACTGTGGCCGATACCAACTTCCTTATTTTGAATACAAGCCCTTGCATATTATTAGTTTTTTGGATTCTTCAGAAAATTCTAGACATAATTCATGTACAATATCCCATATTTATCTTCAACTGTTTCATAAATATTAAGTGTCTTCAGATATATTACAAAAATTAACATTAAAAAAAGAAAATTATTTTATTTCACAAATAATGTAAAAAAAACAAACAAACATTAATTTCAATGTAAGAGATGTTCAAAATGTTCATCGTGAACGTCTTGGCAACATGCTAATCTGGTATAGAAATGTATTTTAACGTTACTCATCATCTCAGACGTGACTGATCTAATCGCAAGCGTGATTCGTCTTTTTAAGTAATCTAAGTTGAGTGATTTAGTTTGGTATACAATACTTTTGACATATCTCCACAAAAAGAAGTCTAATGGCGTCAGATCAGGAGATCGTGCTGGCCATTCTATCGATCCGCGCCTCCGTATCCACCGATTTGGAAAAGTTTGGTTCAGGTACTGCCGGACATTGATTTGGTAATGGGGCGGTGCTCCATCTTGCTGATACCATAGTATTTTGGCAGGAACTTGTGGGTTTGCTGGCTCAGGATATAAGTTTGTCAAAGTTGGCACGACATTATTTTGGAGCAGTTCTAAATATTTATCTCCATTCAAGTTGCCATCAATGAAAAAGGGACCTACGATATGATTTCCAACAATTCCTGTCCAAACATTAACTTTTTCAGGATACTGCGTATGTTCCTCTCTAATGCAGTGATGATTCTCATTAGACCAATAGCGGCAATTTTGACGATTAACATGACCGTGAAGTGTAAATGTGCTCTCTCATCAGAAAACAAAACATCTTCTAATTGGATCATATTGTTATCTAACATTTCCATCATTTCTTCACAAAAATACGTTCTCCTGTCAAAATCGTCTTCCATTAGCTCCTGAGTTGGCATCATTTTATAGGGGTGCATTTTACTTTCCTTTAATATTCGAAAAATTGATGTGTGGCTAATGTTGAACAGTGAGGCTGCTTTTAGACCAGAATTATGTGGGTTTTCTTGAAACTCAAGAATAACATCCAATTTCGTATCATCGCTTAGTTCATTGGCAACTACTTTTTTTGTCTGTCTTACATGACCAAGCTCGCGAAACTGTTTTTCCATTTTGCTAATTGTTCCTTGGGATATAGGCGGCAAATTTGGAAATTTTTTGTGAAATAAGCGAGAAACTTCCATTTGTGTCCGTGTGTTATCTCCACAACGAATCATTTGTAGAATGGTTATTTTGTGCATTTCTGTTGAATGAACCATTTTTCTGATATTATTACGTACAGTTAACGAAATTCAAACGACAATAGCACTGACACTGATCACTACTGTCATGCAGACAGACAAGTTGCTAAGGCTATGAGTTTTATACGAAAATAAACAAAACTATTTTTGTATTTTTTTATTTCATATCAGTAAAATGGAACGCAATAATGGTTTTCGCTCATTTTCTCAATCTTAAGAGCTAAATGTGGAATAAGTATTGAGTGTAATGTAGCGAATTTGTGAAATAAAATAATTTTCTTTTTTTAATGTTAATTTTTGTAATACATCTGAAAACACTGAATATTTCCGAAAGAGTTGAAGATAGGTATGGGACATTGTACATGAATTATGTCTAGAATTTTCTGAAGAATCCAAAAAACTAATAATACACAGGGGGTTGTATTTAAAATAAGAAAGTTGGTATCGGCCACTGTCACATGACACACTCTATATAATTATTTTTTTTTGAAAAAAATGAGCATCTAAAAATACAAATCGACGTGTCCAAGCGTTTTTCCCAACACGCTCTCATTTATTCGTTATCGAATTTATTCCATTTGGCTGTTCCACTCTGTATAAACTTTATATATACGTGGCAAATGATGATTCATGATGTTTTAGGTACATTTTTTTACTTCAACCATCAACTTTTCTCTCAATCCCTTTCTCAAGACATTCAAAATGACGAAACGATTGAGCGTCATGCAATATTCTGTCAATAAATACACTATAATCACCGACTTTCTCTCGGCCATCGACATCCTCAGAACCGACCCTCAAAATACGTTCCATATTACTCCTAACAGCCCATTTAGTGGAGGAAATGGTATCAATTACCAAAGTATAGACTCTCCAAGCCCTTATAATCTTAATTTCAGTCTTGAATAGACCCTTATACATTTATTAACGGAGCTGGGTGAATATTTGAGAGTAAGGTTGGACGATATTAGAGCTTTTGGTGGGACGCAGACGTTATATTAATTTGACATGACATAAACATTTTGAGGAAAATGTTTCTTGTACAGATTAAACCCTTGTAGCGTACATAATTTTTTGTCTCTATATCATTATTATGTATACTGAGCAATTTCTAACAAGCTAAAGCTACGCATAATATTGTCTTAAGCGCTTATCAAGATTTTGAGCTGGTATTATATTAAAAAGTTTTTGTTCCATATCGTCATTTAATTATACTGTATCCCAAACAATATTTATTTCGAAGACCATTCGTTCCATTATGTATTCAATTTTGGCTAATATGTGAAAAATCATTTCAATGGACAAATCAATTGAGACAGTTCTACGAGTATTCACATTCCACTATGACTTTTTGAACGGCTCGGATTACTTTAATGAAAAAATCTTATGAATTTGCGAAAGAAGTTTTATTTTGTAAATACAATCCATGGTTTAAGAGTAAACGAAGTTTGAAACGGGTTAAAAAATATTTGAATATCTCTCATTTTAATTGATTCTTATTTTTTATTGATAAACTTGATGGATAAAGGCAATCTGATTAGCCAAGTTGAGTTGAAGAATTGTTAATATGAAATTTACTGTCTCGACCCTTACTTCGTGGAATCTATTCATATTTAATATCGAAACAATTGTCAATTTCTTAGAATTTTTTACATTTTTTCAATATATTGTGGAATTACCTAGAAACAGTTAGTTTCATTTAAAAGAGTAATTAATAAAATGGTATAATTTTATTTGCTGTAATAAAATAATCCGATCAGTTCAATGAAGTATAAACTAATGAATATATTTTGTTCCAGGTCTAAACTTGTGTTTACCTGGGTAAGTGATATACTATAATATTTTTTTTATAATTCGCGTATAAAAGATACTTCATTATAACATTGTTTACAGTGTCACAATGGAGCTCTTTGAACACTGTTACAGTAATTTTTAGTGTACAGTTGGTTATTGAATTAAGTTATATTTTTATTTGACATTTGACTTTAACCTTGACACTAATTATAAATAAAATGGTCTAGCGTTGTTCTAGCTAGCAAATTATTATATTAAAGGTAAATTAGAATGATTTATATATTAAAAATATTAATGAATAAAGTACGCTAACGTTTATTTATCAATGATTTGTCAATTGTTTATTTTTATATTGTATAAGATCAATATATAGATAGATAGATATTTATTAACTACTTCACAAAAAAATGTTTGTAGCACGTCAAAAAGAAAATACATACAAAAGAAATACACAAAATATATCAAAAACAGAGTAAAATGTCACAGCAGAGATACGGTGTTGAGATTGCCTCGACAATGCACAATGTAATCATCAACAGAGTAGAAACAATATTTAAGGAAAAACTTTTTTAAATATTTTTTAAAAGCAATGGATCCCAATGTTTTTACAATTGATGGCAAAATATTAAAAAGCCTATAGTTTGGTGAATTTGATTGTGTCTTATTTAGCCGGAAGTCGCTGCATCTGATATGGTGAGCATTACGAGTGTTGTAGTCGTGGATATCTGAATTTCTACACAACATTGACTGTTTCCCATGAATTTCAATTGGAGTATGGAATAAAAACAATGACGGTAATGGCATAATTTTATATTTTATGGAAAACTGTTGACAATGATCCCTGAAACCAAGATAAGCAAGCACCCTTATCGCCTTTTTTGCATTCTAAATACTGTGAAAGCATGGGAGGAATTACCCCAGAGGGCGATGCCATAGCTAATATGGGAATTAAAGAGTGAGAAATACGTAGTTTTGAGTGTACTTGAATTAGTGATATTTTTCAACTGTCGTAAAATGAATAACGAACTTGAAAGTTTTTTTGGCTAAATGCTCAATATGTGCCTGCCAACTTAGCCTGTGATCTAGGACTAATCCAAGTAATTTCACATTTTTTGTTTTTTGGTGAAATGACAACTGATTACTTTCATATATATGCATGATTTCAGTTTTATTATTATTTAATTTCAGTTTGTTCGATGAAAACCATTCATTTGCCCTGTTACTAACGCAATCTAGAGAGGCGGCTGAATTCGTATTATCTTTCTCCGAAATGATAAATGTTGAATCGTCTGCAATTAGAACCGACATATAGGGTAACATAAAACGGCTCAGATCATTAATATGAATGATAAACAAGAGGGGGCCTAGAACCGACCCCTGAGGGACTCCATGACTTACCTCCAGAAAATCTGATGTTACACCATTCACTGTAATACATTTTTTTCTGTTTGACAGGTAAGAACCAATAAGCTTCAACGGAATTCCCCTAACTCCATAATAATACAATTTTTTAAGAGGATGTCGTGAGAAACGCAGTCAAATGCCTTTGAAAGATCGCACAGCATTATGGCCGTACGGTTACCATGTTCAAGTTCTTCCACTACGCCACTCACAACATTAAGAACTGCCTGGGTGGTTGAGCGGGAATTTCTAAAGCCAAATTGGGAGCTACTGAAGAATTCGTTCGAATCAAAATAGTCAAACAACTGTTCTTTCATTAATTTTTCAATGGCTTCACTGAATATTGAAATAATACTGATAGGGCGATAATTATCGATTACGGAAGCGTCGCCTTTTCTAAAAAGAGGAAGCACATTGGATAGTTTAAAAATATCAGGATAAATACCGGTGTTAAAAATAAGGTTTATGAGTTCCGTAAAAGGTTTTGAAGCAATAGAATTGGTCTCCTTCAAGATGCGGCCATTGAGTTCATGAATATCAAGACAATCCAAATTTTTCAATGAATTAATGGCTGAAGAGACCTCAAAGTGAGTGACCGGGTGTAAATAGAATGAACCGCAAGGAGCAGGAACATTTTTAAAACATAAGAGCTCGGCATTAGAAATGTTAGGAAGAGATTGAATGATATTGACAGCAATTTCACAAAAGAAGATATTTATCTCATTTGGTGACAAATCAGGAGTTATTAAGGAGTATTTCGATTTCCTTCTTTCATAGTTAATAACCTTCCAACAAGCCTTTGCTCTATTTTCAGAGGACATGATAAAATTATCATAAGCTGATTTTGTAGCGGATTTTAGCCTGCTATTATACACTACCCTCAGATTCCTATACTTTTTCATATCTTCTAGCTGTTTCTTGCATCGGCTATTAACTTCAAAGATGAAAGTTGATTTCTTACGTACCTTAAATCATCTGTAAACTAAGACACTGGAGAACGTTCAGTGCCTTGCTTAGCTTTTCTTGAAGGAAAACACTCCGAACTTGAATTATGAAAAGTGTTAACAAGGAAAGAGGCCAAAACGTCTACATCTGATAGTCCCGACATAAAAGGACTCCAGTCAATAGTGGCTAGATGATGTTTTAATATATTAGTCCTTTATTTGTAATACAACGTCTCATAACAGATTGCGACGTATTAGTTGGATTCATATTATTGTCTATGACAATATATTGAGCCCGATGGTCAGAAAAGCAAGGCTCGAAAGCACCGACCAAAAATTGTTGTTCCGCGATATTGGTAATTATATTGTCAATACAGTTGGACGAGGTAGCGGTAATCCTTATATCCTCTAAAATAGTGGTTGCCATGCCGTACGACTGCAGCAAACATTTTAACTCATTCAAAACACCAGTTTCAACCTTAAAATTCAAATTGAAGTCTCCTAAAATTACTAGTTTTTCATATTTGTTTAATAAGTTGTGTAACACATGTTCAAAATTCGCGAGAAACAGATCAATGCTGCCTTTACCAGATCTGTATAGTGCTATAACTGAGATTTTTATTGATGGCAAGTAAATTGCAGTAAATTCTGAATTTTGTTCGCCGTTAAAGTCGTCCAAATTAATTGAGCTAAACTTTCAACTATCATTGTTTTCTTTTATGTAAATAGCTAGGTCTCCATGAATTTTATTACTACGGCAGAAAAAGGTAGCCAATGTATATCCAGATATATTGATATGGTGAAGACAGTTCTCAGTCTGCCAGTGTTCAGAGAAACAAACGATATCAAAATGATGATCAGAAAGAAAAGCATTTGTTGTTTCCACTTTATTAGAGATGCACTGAATATTAATATGAAACATACTTACCGCACTCTGCTGATTATACCTTTTTAACGCACTAAGAACATTGGTTGTATTAAATTATTTAAATTGTTTGAATTTACATTTCCTCGTCGGTCGTCTGGTGTTGGTGAAAATTTTTTTCAAAATTAGGTATACAAAACGTTCGATTTTTAGGATAAATTACCAGATATCTATGTGAAGATGTATTACAAAAATAATTCTGTTCATGATATGATAAAAATAGATCGCAAGAGCATATACAAAGAAGCTCTTTTTTAAACATAATCATCCTCTTTTTGCTTAAATGAAACTTTGTTTACAATTTACACGATTATTCGGTTATAATATGTTAAAAGTCAGAAGTGCTGAATAAAACTATCTGTGATCTGACCAATTAGGAATCTACAGAATTGTCAACTTAAATTCAAACCACTCCTCCTAGTTTAAAAACAGGGATTATATGAAATCCTATTTTATTTAAATAATTAAATAAATGCGAATTATGAAAAATATTGTGTAAAACTTGTGCCACAATGACTTTCTGTAGTACTCGTGATTTGCACAACTCACCGCTTCGCGGTTCGTTGTGCAGACTTCACTCGTACTACAACACTAGTCATTGTGACACTTGTTTTACAAATAACTATAATTTTACAGTGAATCCATTCCATTGTTGTTCAACGTGAATTTTTCTCGGTGTAACTACTACATATAATCAGAAAGTTGCAAACATATTGGCTCCCATAGAATATTTTTATGACAAGTTGGGACAGTTTTCACCATAAATCAGGCAAATCTATCAAATGAGCAATCTTCGGTATAAGTCAGTTGATATATGGTGGCAGTAAAAAAGGGGCATACATAATAATAAATCTAAAGAAGTCTGGCCTGTTCTAAGAGCGTCTACATCCACTTTAGCGTAAATGCCAAATTGTGTTACCGGACGAAATGAACCAAACTTTTAAGGGAACGAAAAATGAGAATACTTTTAAATGAAATATGTCCAGACTTGCAGTTAAGAAAATCGAAACGTAAGGCGGGAGCGAGATAATAAATTTATTCAAGAATATAAGACTAAAGCTGGTTTCATACAGAAAATAAAATAATAAAAATAGCAAGGATTAAAGAAATTTGTTTGGTTTTCCCATACAAATGAAATACCTAATATAATATAAGGAATATTGTTTGGCCAATAGAAATTGATCATCTTTAGCAACATAAGGAAAAAAGTTTTAGTAGGTTTAATTATTTACCAGCCTTCTTTTCCAATAATAAAATGAATAGTAGGGACATAGGTAATTACGAATACGCCAGTTTCTAGTTTAGGTTATTTCATTACTTACAATCAGCTGTTAAAAGTTATGTTATGTGCATCGATCATGCAATAATCAATAATCTCACGACTACGTACACCCATTTACAGATGAAATAAGATAGCAAAGTTAGAAGTTGGCGAAGTTTTATATTATTTTATTTGTCATTTCCCGTATGATCTTCAATATTTTATCTGTTATTTTGTTTCATGTTATTATATTTTCTGTATAATCCCAACGTAAGTGTGCTTCACATGAAGTAATGTTCACAAGGAATTGGTGTAGTCCTTATCATTAGATTCTATAACATTTTCTTAACCGTGGTTAACTATTTTAAGAGAACTGTGAAAAACTAAGAAAATATTGATACTTATAATTTTTGCGGTACTATTTATTTGTAATAAGCATCAATGGCAGATTAATTGCTGTTATTTGATTATTGAAAGGGGCTAATCATTATCATCACGTGGCAACATGGCAGTAAATATGTAATCGAAGGTTAATTTTTCGTGTGCAATTATCTCAAAAACAGTGAGCGAGATATAGATCAAATAAATAAACGGATTTATTATAACGTACTATATTCAACAGAGTTACTGTTCAATCCCCACGGCAATTATTTAACTAATTTTTGGAAGCATTTAGCATTGCCCCCAAGTTAAAGATAGTTCGGCGCGTGCCAACTAGATTTTAGGCGAAAACCTGAGAGTAGCATTTGAACGGTGCACAGTACATGTTGTCGATCGTGGTAGAAATTATTATTACCTTTAAATTAAGTGTGTAACTCCAGATTTTAGAATTCACGTGGTGGTCCTATCTTCATACTCAGTCGGTACCGACAAGAAGACCTACTGTCATAACAAGGGTAAGTGTTATATGCTTCCTATTTTTTTATATGATTTATCATTTTTGGCATCACTTTTATTGCCGGTATCAATCTATGCGTTGAACCAATTATAAAGATAAATAATACAGTCCATTTATTTCCCGCCCATACAATTACAATAAATGTCAAAAAACATGTCTTTATGAGCAACAGATACCTTAGTAATATCAAAAAAAGGAAAGAGTATTTTCTCTCCCTTACATCCATACATGTTGTCACACTTCCCTTCGAGTCAAGGATTACGAGAGATGTCAATTATAATTCCACATCCAGTCCAGCAGACTCCATCCACCATGTGTGCTTCCATCACCATCAAAAACTGCTTGGTCATAAAATCCACAATCTGATCTTCTGTTGGAACATGTTTTACGATGAGTAGCTTGTTTCTCAGAGTGTGTCTCACAAAAGGATGACGACTATTGTTTTGACATTATTGTTGCCTATCCGGTAGAGGCCAACAAATTAATTAAGATATTAATTGTTATGCGCCTACGAGAATATTTCTTCGAATCAGTAGGGAATCGTGCTTTAACGAGAATACATTTTTACGGTCTAATTAAGTTTAAAAAGGTTTATATTTCGATAACCGATTGGACTATAGAATAAACTACTTCCTTTCCACCCCATCCCATCCCCAATCAGCGGTGAAACCTATATTGGAATTTGGATGAGCCAGCGCGAAAAGTAAGTTTTTATAATTGTTATTTTTATTTTTCCATAAATTCGAAAAATAACCAATCAACTATCAATGTGCTTAGTTCTGGCGTGAACAATGGATTTTTCGCCAATTTGATGATACTTTAGTTGTCTCAATAAACAACTAGGTTAGTCAATTTCCTCATATCCAGTTCATCAAGAAAACACTGTAAGTATATGGCCTCATTCTCACAATAAGAGAGAGCCATATATTCAGCCTTAGTGGTGGTTAGTGCTATGGTTCGCTGCTTCCGAGATTCCATGAAATTGTACTTCCGTACAACATTAACAGATATCCTTTGTAATAACACCCATCCACGGTGCAGCTTCCCCAGTCAGCATCTACGAATCACATTAAAGTTTCTGAATCAGGCCTATATTTTAGGCCGACATTTGCTGTCCCCTTCAGTTATCTCAGGACGAGTTGGGTTGCCTTCCAGTGTTCTCCGTAGCAGTTGTCGGAGTGATCCAAACTACTGGACTGCGAAAGCAATATCTGGTGGTTAATGGAGTACAGGTAGCTAGATATGTCAAAGCCCCTAAAAGTTCTCGATATGGAAGCTTCTGGTCCTCGTCGCCTGGTTCTAGATTCTCACTTCACTTCGTCCTGGTATCCATCAAACTAGTGACTGATTTGCATCTATATTGGTGCATAGAAATGAGACTGCTTTCCTGCGTTATCTCTATGCCCAAACAGCATCTTGTCAACCCTAAATCCTTGATGTTGAATTGTTCCCCAAGCAATTGAGCGAATATGGTGACCCCTTCATCGTTATTCGACCCTATCAATATGTCGTCGAAGTGGCAATTAGTATTGAAGCTTCCCCTGAACCAACTTAGAGCAAGCACGGATCCGGGAATAGCACCATGTCCTCATGCAGTGTCATACAATTTACGATACCAACTACTGCCAGCTTGTCGCAACACATAGAGTGATTTTTGTAACGAGAAGACTTTTTATCCCTTGCGAAATTCTTTAAGCATTGTCCTTGCTTTGTTGCCAAAGTGATTGTCACCTTCGGACTTCATCACTTCTTCCAGGATCCTCTCGAAATTTTGTATCACCTCCATATGAATTTCGTCGCCTTAGCCCATATTCAAGAAGACTGTTGTGATGTGGAACTGTCCTACTTATATTCTAAATTGAGTTGCGATAGACATCATGAGAGATATAGTCTCAATCCAAGCCACAGATACAAAGGTTTCCGAAAAATGTATGCGTGGCTATTGATTAAAGCCATGCGTCAATAACCTGGCCATTCTTCACTTCAGTCAACCATCGGGATTCAGCTTATTTCTCAAAACCATACGACGACCATTGCCTTTGTCGCATTTTGGACGATCCACAAGTCTCCAGGTATTGTTCTTCATAATGGACTTCATCTCCACTCCTATGGCATCAAACCAATGTACTACTTCTGGATCTGACCTCAGAGATGAAAGTTTATACTAAATTTCATTTTCCTTTTGGTTCTCTGGGACGATATATTTTTGCTGGTCTACCTTTCGATCATCTTCTCAATATTTTTGGTCGACCCGCAAGGATGTTCGCAATTCTGTGATTTGACTCTTCTCCTTTATCTGGGTAATAGATCGCTTCTGAAGTTTCATCTTAGTCGTTCTCCACAGCATCCACGAAGGGGTTAGTGTCATCGAAACTTCTGTACGCCTGGTTTTAAACCTATCCATCTGTCCGTAACTTATTACATCGCTTGTGTACTGGGATAACTTTTATCGCGGAAGAGTATGCCACTCTTTTTGCACGAATCTAATATATTCTCAACTGTCGACCTTTATCCATTTATCTAGGTCCAGGTCATTTTCTTATTGATGTCCCACTCTTATCAAGACATGATATCCCTTTCTCTGATGATATTTCTTCAACCTCCCGTTGGAAGGTCATTTCACAGATTTCATAATCATTTTGGCGCCGTTGGTTTCGGGAATACCTTAATAAGTACTAAGTGGACTGCACTGTCCAATCCAACCACAACGGGCCACGTTCTAGTATTGAAGAGAATGAAAACTTATCTCTTATCTTGGCCCTTTACTCGCATTACTGAACTGAAGCACGGTCAAGACGGTGTTTCAAGCGTTATCGTCGTTCAAGCTCCCCCACGTTTCGTTAACAATCTCATTCCACTTTCGGCAGGACTTCTTCTATTTATTTTATTCTACTTGCTTCATGTTAGCTCATTTACCTGGTGCTAAAATTGGACAACCATACCAATTTTCATCGGCGGTATGTTCTTATATTTCTCTAAAAATTCGACGCGATGAATGTAATACTAGTTTTATGTACATTAGTATCACTTTGATAAGAGACTGGATGTAGCATTGATATTGGCGCTTTTGTTGGAGGAACTACTCAATTTTCAATTCAGAAAATATTTTTGCTAATTTTCCATTATTGAACCGCTATGAAAGATCAATTGAAACTGCGACATTGTGTCAAGTCTTGTTAAGTGTATTTGCAAGTATATAGATACTGATTTGATTTTGGTTCACAAAGGGCAAGAATCAAACTAGAAGCAGAACGATTGATTGTTGAACAAACTTGAAAAAACCATAATCTCCTCTTTAAATTGGAGTAATTCCATTTCTTGAAGACTCACCCAGTACAAGAACATTTTTCTAATACAGTCCAAATCCTAGCCGATTAGCTTACATTATTTATTTATTTGTTTATTAATAATATTCCGTTAATACTTATTTCACATTGTTCATAGTTTTAGTAACTAAAAAATGACCCTCAATTCTAATATTCTTAAGAAATAGTTCATGTTCCGACTACTCTTGATTTAGTTTAATTTTCAACTTCAGCTCATTATTCAATTTTCCTCTCTCATATTCGCACCAACACATCGTAGTTTGTTATTTTTCATTTGTTGATTTATTAATCACCTATTTTCGCTGGATTCAATTCTCAAAAGGGCGATATCAAATGAATGTCGGAGCTTGTCGAAACAAAATTATAGATAGGGTGCTTCTTTAGGTAAGCTACGAAATTTATAATGAACAACACAATTATTCTATCGATCACGTCATTACAGTTGACCACAAACATCCAAATAATATATTCTTGATCAGTTTCTGTACTTGAATTGATGAATAAAGTGGTAAATATGATGGAAGACAAAAAACGTATGACCTTATAAAATACTAAACCAAATTTTGTGTGAGTACTTAATGCGACATTAAAAACAAACGACCAATGTTTTTATGAAAAAAATGAACCCATGCCTAGAAAATTTAATGTGTTGCTCCTCCATGTAGTTGAATGCATTCCGCTACCCGTCTGGGAATGCTTTGAATGAGATGATCAACTGCATCTTGAGGGGTTTCTTCCCAATATTTTTTTGTACGGTATCGTGTTCCTGTGCCTAAGTCTACCAACTGTTACTCTAAGGTGGTTTCTAAGGGCTACTAACGTTAACCGTTATTCGTTGTTGTTCAGGATCAGCCAACACTTCCTTCGGTATTGACGATTCTTTCCTCTCCGGTCTATCCAATAACGGTAGCGATGTTCCTGGAAGGAAGGAAATATCAGCTTTGATGATACTAACGCTACTTCCGAGCTCTTGGATGTCAAACTCCAAATAACCGTATGAAACGAATAGCATTTAACAGAAATCAAGAACTCATTTTTTTTCAGAATATAGACAAACGATGATATTTAGCTTATCTGGTTTCAATTCAAAATTTAATCGTCCTCTTGTCAGATCAAAATAAGTAACTTATAATGAAAATAATTAGAAGAAATACAGGGAGTGGTGCGTTGTTTCAGTAGTTCAGTATATTCGGTAATATAAGTAGTAGGGTGGGTCGAGAAAAATAAATGTTTTTATAATCGCTATTGGTCGGAAAAGCCTATT
Organism: Galeruca laticollis; assembly: GCA_963921935.1. NCBI lineage: Eukaryota > Metazoa > Arthropoda > Insecta > Coleoptera > Chrysomelidae > Galeruca > Galeruca laticollis. The sequence continues at coordinate 69,535,532 of OY998175.1, forward strand.
GCTTTCAGAAGAAAAATGATGTAAACATTTTTGATATCAGTTAACATCTTCCTCTCGCGCATTGCACTTAAAGTTTGAGAGAAAATGTATAAATCACAAATTTTCCTTATTTTTTTCAGTTGTGAAAATTCTATAAAAACTATGACATTCTAGTGTTAGATATATATCTAGTTCATAGCAAGAATAACTTATAAATAATTATTTGAGATCATTTACTGAATGTTTTTTGCTCACGCAACATCATTGAAATTGTTAAAAAATGAAAAAATTACATGATTTTACTACCGCTCCAAGCTTAGAATGTACACATTAGATTTACGTCTGCAAGTCTAGCACCTCTACATATTTGAAATCTGATTTTGTGGAGAATTGAGGCATATCTGACCGATACTTCAGTCATATCTGTTAACAAAGCCACATACCTTACTGGAAGCCTCTGATACAAGCTTGACAGTTCAATCTATAGCCTGGGTATTACATGGGAATTTTTGGTTTGGTTTGGCGACAGAATTTATGATTTCTCTTATATAATCCTCACTTAAGTTACGCAACATTGGGGGAGGATGCAGAGCACATTTTTTCCAATCAATGATTTCTGTGTAGTCTGAACTTTTAAAGTTTAGCTGTGGTGGTTGAAAACTTGTGTCTGCTATTTTGGGACAACCTTCCAAATATAGATAATACTGCCGGCGATATCTGCTACTGAACTGGAGAAGGGAGAAACACAAATTGAACGTTCTGATTGGTTGAAAATCATACGAAAAGATAATCTTTATAACACTTTACTCTTGGCAGGAACAGCGTTGATATAAGAAAATCATTTGATGAAATTGATTTCTTAGTCGAATAAATATTGTGAAAAAAATCTTTCCTTCGCTGAAACTTCTCTAATTTTATTTTCAATTTAGATTATTCGCAGCGGGTTTATTCACTTATCACGTTACCATACCGAGTTGCCAAGAATATAATAGAATGACTTCAATTCGACAAATCTTTACTTATTAGGTTTTTTTGGAGAGCTGCCTCCAATTCTCTAGTGGGGGAAAGCGAGATTACGTACAAATCAGATGAAGTAATCAACAAATAACAAATAATTTGAAAATATTCACTGTTGAATAAGCTTTGGTACTTACATGTTCTCGAGGAACACTTTATATATCATTTATCATATTTATCTCCCGTCACATTGACACTACACCAAAACCAACACTTTTTTACTAACTGATACTCGCGTTTTGATAACCATGTTCAGAGGCCGAATGTAAATGTCAACTTTACATAACTACCAGCCTTCTATATGAAACAAAAGTATGTTATTGCCAGAAATGAGAATTCGGCGGAAAAATTAGCTTCAATATTTATGGAAACAATAGAAGTTTTCAATTGAACAGGGTTAAGTTAAAATTACAAATCGTATACCATCCTGAAGTAATTGTTCGAACTTGTTTCAAAGAACATATGTCCATTGGAAATATGGGTTCACAAACAAATCTGGTGTGAAGAAACATCCTTTTGGATGCAATCATACAGTGTATTAGATATTCAGTTGTGGAAAAGTGTATTTAATAAGATTTTGTTGGGTGTATTTGGAAATATACAAATAGTTATACCCTTACAGTCCGGTTTATTACATGGAAAGCGGAAAGTTTCATGTGCTTTGGGCTCTAACGTTATATAAGCTCTCTGAATACAATCACATGGTAATATAAATACGTCACATGACAGTGTGTAATTAGTGGCAATAGTACAAAATATTGTCAACATGCAATATTTTTAAATCTAGTTTTTGAATAATATCATCTGAAATGAAATGAAACTATATGGCATGAATGTTTTATTTTAAAACTGTGTCTTACTAATTGTTCAAAATTACTCTCTAGTATGTATGTAATTCCTCCATTAATGTATCTTTCCCTAATTCCCCAGGGGGCGTTCTTCTATTTCGTCGGAAATTGTAATTACTGAATCAGAGACATATGTTTTTGATTCTAGAATGTACAATTTGCACAATCATTGTATGGAAACTAATAGGCATATGTACTATCTAAGGATATATATCCCACCTATGATCTATACAGAATAAAATCAATTGAGGTGTCTTTCTAAGACAAGATAACAAAATTTTTCTTGATATTGTTCTTTGACATTGTAAAATCACACATTTGTCCAAATATATGACAATTTTATATTCAAAAGGAGAAAATAAAAATAATGAAAAACTTATTGAGAGAGAAAAGTAGCTGAATGAAATATTGATTTCTCACAGGGAAATTGGAGAAAAAGAAGCTTAATGATGAAGACTAAGGAGTTACTCGTTAGTTGATAGTAATCAATCTCTAAACAAGATAGTAAAATCTAACTTATGTAGAGCAGCTGGCCTAAGGTTATTTCGAATATCTTCCCAGTCTACGATTTGTCAATAAAATTATGCCTTATTGGTAAAATTTTTACTTTAACTTTTCCTTGACTCTTTAGCGAAGTTATCAAGACTTCTTGGCGCTATTAGGATTTGATCGAGTTAAACGATTAAATAATCAGTGTCCGCATAGAATATATTGTTACGATTTCATTGAAGTTAGTTAATGTTGTAATGTATTATGAATGATTGGATATCAAAAAATTTGATTTCCTGCAAATTGAATAACAATTGAGAGGAAACTGAAATTTCATTTAGAATACAAACACTTGATAATACCTGTTTTATTTGTTCTATAGTTGTCCAACAAAGTTTTGTCACTATGCAGCAGGAATGTAGAAGTGGTGCAATGTAACACCTGTAACTAGTTGATTTTCTCAGTTGGAAAAATGGTATAGTAATTGAAAATTCTTTAGTATCCTTCCAACTGCACCGGTTCCCAACAATTCTCATAATTGAAACTAAGTTTTAACACGACTGATTATTTCTATTGCGGTTAAAATGAAGGTACTTATGGTAATTACCTAAATAGATGATCTGAATATTGCTTTGAATAATGCAACCAATTCATTTTATGAAGTGACAGACAGCTCATTCAAATTACCAAATTTGAATATATCATGTTGTTATTCTCTGAATATATTCAGCTAATTAAAGTTTAGTTCATGAGGAAGCAATTACGTTTAATTAGATCTTATTTTATCAAAAAGATTGAAGCGTATCCCATTGTGGAACAAGATTTGTTTGTCCATTGAAAAAAATGTCAATGATATTTTGAAGCTGAGAGTAATTTTCAATAATGTGTCTCGGAAAATATTTGGACATACGACTGATTGTACCTACTATTATGCATCTGATCAAACTATAGAGCAAATTATTGTTATTTTTGTCAAAGCTAATAACGAAGCTTCACGAGACATACTGGCGTTTTACAGAAGTAACAGGCTGAGATGTGAGGCAATATTTGTGAACATCGCAACTGCTTTTGAAAGATTGCAGCTTAAAATTTATTCATCAAAATAAAACCATGTTATTAGGATTGCTTCATTGCAGGATTAAGTTCCCCGGTCGAGGGAGCTCACTGGGGAGTTTATATGTGTATACAGTATTAAATGAGGCAAAAGCTTTGGAAACTGCGTATATACAAGTGGATTCTCATATTGTAATAAAAAAAATCCCAATTCCAACATGTTATAGAATCCACTAGAACTATATCTAAGAGGCTTCCTATAGACGAAGCTGTCCTGTCTTTGATTTGAATTTTCTGAAATGTAGCAAAACAATAAAACCATTTTCTGAAGAAACAATATAACTTCGATCAAATAAAAAACCTACTTTATATAAAGTTGATGAAACCAAAAAATTACATATGTGCGGAAGTAACGTTTAAATCACAATTGCAATTAGAAAAGAAACCGTCAACCCATCCAGAGATCAGAGGTAACGAACAAAATATTTTCTAACTCAACGTCCAAATGCTAACAAATATTTGATGAAACAAAAAAGCTTTGGAAGCTGCATGTATACATTTGGATTCCTATATTTTGGATGAGAAAGATCCCAATCGCAACATTTGACAGAATCTACCAGAACTAGATTTAAGATCTATCTTATAGACGAAGCTGTCTTGTCTTTAGTTTCAATTTTCTGAAATATAGCAAAAACAATATGATATTGATTTATCGAAACAATTGTCAATTTTTTAGAATTTTCAATAACTTGTATTATATTGTGGAATTAACTAGAGACCTTGAGTTTCATTTAAAAACACTAATATGAGCATATTCCACGAAGTATGGGTCGAGACAGTCAATTTCATTAACAATAGAACCGTTTTCTGAAATATTCAATATACCTTCGATCAGATGAAAAACCTACTTTCAATAAAGCTAATTAATCCAAAAAATGATTTTTGTGCAGAAGTAACTTCTAAATCACAATTACAATTATTAGAAAAGAAACCTTCAAACCTATGTATCCAGAAATCAGAGATAACAAACAACATATTTTCTCACTCAACTAATAATTACTGGAACAAAAAAAAACATAGGGTAGGGTCGCCCAAGAGTACTAATTTAACTTATTTTCCTTAATAAAACTCCAAGTTTTAGTTCAAATGATTTGAAACCGCAAACGTTAATAAGTTGAATGTAGGAAAATAATGAATAATGACAAACTAATAAACATCAAAATTATGATTTGAGAAAAAATAACGAGAATGCGTACCTACTCTTAGCTAACAGGTTCCTAAGAGGACGCACCTATATGACAAAGAGTACGCATTATAAAACTGAACAGTTGAAGATATATAGGATAGTCTTCACAAAAATCGTAAAAAAATCACCTATTCCGAAATGGCCTGTGCAGTCATCATGCCACCAATTTTCACAATTAATGCATTTTATCTAATCTGATAAGCTAAAAGGCTCATTGTATCCAGGACAAATCGTATTGTCCTTCTGCAGCAGACTTTGGTGATGACAGTTCCTTTTTTTATATGACTGAGTTTGGGAATTAGGAATATTTCTCTTGTCACCTTGATTTTTCATATTTTTATCGTCTAGAGCAGATTTTTGGGATGACTCGATTTTTTGATTGTCAGTATGAGAATCAAATACATCTCGCTTTTCCATAGTTTCGTTTTGTTCAGCTATGACTTTGTCTTTATATGGAGTGGAAGGAAGAATTTCAGGATTTTTAGACTTTTGTCTTCGGATTTTCTGATGTTTTGCCTTTGGTCATGGTAAAAACATTTGAGGCATCACTGTTGAAGATGAAGGCATAGGGTCGTAATATGAAGGGTGTTTTTCTAAAAGTGTACTTGCAACCCTTTCAGTGACATTTTGATATATGTTAGGAGTCGAAAGAGGTGTTATATCTTCATTTTTTCCTGGCGTGTTGGTATTTTCTCCTCGAAGCAGCCAGAGGTATCAAATCTTCTGCATCAAAATTATCATACCCGAAGACATCATCTAGTTCTATATTAACTTGTGCAAGTCCAGGTGCTGGTTTGTCTGCAACCTCAGCCGGAGCAAAATCAGCTAGTGTCATAACATCAGGATCATAAGTGTATATCCCTGTGTACTGAAATGATTCCTCAGCAATTTGAAGGGTGGAGACTTTTAAGCAAGCAGCGTGGAATGATGCATATACTTATTTAAGAGTTATCGATCAACTTTGGTTGCTTACCATCCATTTATCACATTTTATAGAGAATGCGCTTTTTAGTGGAAAAAAGAAGCATCTATCAAGTGGCTACATTTTGTGTCTGGAATGCGGGGGTAAAATCAAAAGGATAATAGAGTTTTCTCTTGGAAACATAATCGTTTCCAGAGATCAGTGGGATACGTGATCATCCAGTATTAGGATTACTGGATCAATTTCTGTTGGTTTTACGAAATCAGAAAAATTACGCAGCCAACTAAAAAAAATTGGTTATTCATGTATCCAGACTCAGATACCATTTTTAGAGTGTTAGGGGTTGCTTCATAGAAAAGCTCTGGCGTCATACGTTTTTTGGCAAATATTAGACCTGGGAGTACATAAACACCTCCCGCACTCATGCAGACCACAGCAGTAGTTAGTTGCCCTCGTTCAGCGGAAACAATTTTTGATACCGTTTTCTTGTCCTTAGATGCGTAAATTTTATGGAGTTTGTTGGGAACAGTGGATAACCCGGTCTCGTCCTTATTCAATATTCTGTGCCCCAAAACTTTCGTTTTTTAATTAACTGATTTCAAATTGTCAAAAATATTTAACACTGCTCTTGGTTAAAAGCTTTTCTAGACGCAAAATTTTGAGCCCAATGTTTGCCTGCCATTTTTCGCTGCTTGCTAAATCGGTGTGAAATCTTATTCAGCTCATAACTAAACAATAAAATTGATTTTCCAAATCTCGAATATGATTTACCAAATCTATTTCTTAATCTTCTGTGAATACAGGTTTAAATCTGCGCAAGTTTGTAGGCACTGTACCCTGTAACCAGCGGCGCAGTCAGAATCTTGTATTAGGAGGAGTTTTGAAAAGAAATTAGGAAGAATTTTGAAATCTATAATATAAGAACGAAACAAACATGTAAAGTATATTTGAAAATATAAACAAAAAAAAAACAGTTAGGGACGGAGTACCTATACTTAAGACAGCGTAAGTATAAAAGATATTTAAAAAATAATAATGACATCAAAAACGAACCAACACTATAAGAACAATTAAAATTAAGTTTATCATTAATATACAAATTCACATAAATTATAGTAAAATATTAATGCGTCGAGATTGGAGAGAAGAGATCCAGAACTTTGTCTTCCAGAATCGGAACATATGGATGTATGTACATCAAAGCAAGGCCATTTATTCTATTATCCCCAGTAGCATTTCGCAAATAATTTTTTAGAAATTTTAGGAAAGAAAATGACCTTTCGCAAGAACATGTAGTCACTGGTAAAGTTGCCATGATGATTAAAAGTTCATAAATTGTGGGAAACAAATTTTTATTGCATATTTCCAAAGCTTCAATCGCATTTTGTGGCTTGTCTGTTTTATCTTTCATAAACTGGCCCAAAAATGTCACTTCTCCGTCTGCCGTAGCACCCGACTCATTCAGTTTATAAAATTCCAAAAGTTGTTGGATAGAATTCAAAATTTCTTTAATGTTTAAACTATTATTATTACGTGAAAGTTTTTGAAAAGGTTCAAGGATATTTTGGTGATTAGGAAATTTTACATCTATTGCCTGTATTGTTTGGTCTAGAAACGGAATATTAATAGCTCTTCCATAGTATTTTTCCAGCGATGACCCTGGAACATTATTTCTATTAGCTTGCCGATTAGTAGTTTTCGGTTGTGAAATTGTGATATCAAATTCGTCATTTTGGTATCCTGATAAATATTCGAAAATGACTTCTCATCGTCTTGTCTCATTTGTTTCAAAGATTTATTGATATTTTCAGCAGACTCAAGAGCTAAAGTCAAATCCAAATTTGGGGTCTGTAAGTACTTGCTTAGTGGTATTGTCAAGGAAAACACGGCCTTTATCACAAAAGTACACAAATGAAAACTGCTTTGACAAATTGCCGATAAAAGTAATTGGGCGTCGGTTGCCGTTTTTTATCGGCCCATGTGATAATTTCAGACAAGGCATTTATGATAGGATTTAAAAGCGAAATAAATGCATTTACAGCGTCGTGTCTCTGAATCGATCTGGTGGGACACAGTCTTTTAAGCTTCTCTATTTTTGGTTTTTGTACTAATTTATCGATTTCATTTTCCAGCACACGCTGTCGTTTAGGAAAATTAAAAAAATAATAAAACATTTCAATAGTACCCAAACTGTTTCGTACTTCTGGCACTGAACATCCATCAGAAAGTGCTAAATAAAAGCAGTGGACCGGACAATGAACGTACAGGGCTTTAGGGTACCTCCTCCGAACAATTGCTTGTGCTCCTCTTAGAGCAGCATTCATAGCACTAGCTCCATCGTATCCTTGGCCATTCAATTTGTCGACATCCAGCCCTACTCCAATCATGGCATCGCAGTGGTATTTGCTAATCCAGCGCCTGTAAGATCCGAAACAGGAATGAACTGTAAAAATTCTTCCCTCGGCATGCCATTTTCCACAAATCTTACACATAATGACATTTGAGACGGTGTAACGCGTAAACCCCTCCTCGCTGCGCCACTGCCTGTAACAATAACAAAAAAAATAGATCCTATTTCAAATTACGTCTGTAAAAATTTACCTTCTGTAATCTCTTCCTCAGCGTATATCCATTGATCCCTAGTTACTTTGCTATTGCCCTATTGCTCTCTCCATTTCATTAGTAAACTTTAACACTCTGCTACTTTTTCTTTTATACCTTCCCTGATACATCATGGATTTATCTAGATATCTGCTAAAGGAAATAACAAGAATGTAATAAAATAAATAAGAGTACACATGGGGGTAAGAGTGCGCACGCGTACTCTTTGGGTCTTTTCTGGTGCGTACTAGCCACAAACTAGGCAACCAACTTTACAAAATTGTAAATATAGGATTGTTTACAGGAAGAACCATTTATTACCATGTACCATACATTATTTGTAAAAAATCGATATTTGAGCATGTATGGGTTATTGTATAGTGTATCAATGTAAAAAAAATATCAATACAATACCTTTCTTACCGTAACTCTAGTAATTCAACACAATACCGTTTGAACTTTTATGTATACTTGCTCTGTTTTTAAGGACAGCGCACAACACATAATAGTTCATCAATAGAGAAGAGAAAAAAAATACAAGATAAACGGATAATTCCCATAACTAATCCTATACTATAAATTGTTTATGTAGAGATACTGTGGATAGCTAATCATTAATAATGAATGATCTAATTTTCATTGCTCCGCTGATAAAACTATGCAATTGCTTCAATAGTAAGAGATCGTTTGAATTGAGAAGGCAATCTAGATCATCTGAATGCTTTCGTCTTCCTATGACTGTATTTCTTAATCCAGCATACATTGGGCAGTCAAATATGATATGTTCTAAGCATTCATTGGCCTGCTGGTTACATATTGTACACATCTGGTCAGTTTTTATTGTGTGAGAGGAGTTATTCACATATAGGTATAAATACTATGAATTAGCTGTGCGCAGTTGGGCTGTTAATCTTCTAATATAAAGCGGTAACGGTCCACTTAAATAATTGTAATTATTATTATTTTGCAGAAAGAATTTAAATATAGGGTGGTGAATACTAAGTAATATTTTATTCCAATCATTTTGCATGTTTTTAGCTAGATGTTCGGCTAACATAATATATTTAAAATTTTCATTGATAGAGTCAGTGTCAAGACTAACATTATATGAACAATAGATACTGATAACATTAATTAACTGAACAAACCAATTGTATTTGTGATGACCGTATTCAGAGTTATACAATTTTATTAATCGAAATAATGCTCTACAGGGGTACCTTGTGTGATTTTGAGATTTTACCCTGATGAAATATTCAATTGCTTGTTTTATTAGATAATATTCTAGCCTGCATAGATTGGCTTCGACTCTTATTATATAAGCGGCAGTAGTTCTCTGGAGGAATAGGAGGTTTTTCCAAAAAGACGTCTGTATTTTCTCAGTTTGATCCAGATAACGCAGACCCCATATATTACTGGCATATGTGAAAGTGGGTATGACAACATTGTTATACAGAGTCTTAATAGAGAGAAGAGAAGATAATGTTTGCGAGTTTATAGTTGAAAGTACAGTACCTTGAGTAATTCTTGCTTTTCGTTTTCCTGATTTAAAATTATTTAGAAACAGTCCATTGAAAGTAAAGACCACTCCCAAATATTCATAAGTGTTTGAGATTTCTATTGGGTTGTTAAGGTATGAAAACGTGGGTTGTTTTCCAAAATTGGGGCTCCTTCGGAATATGACTAGTTTTGTTTTTTCTGTGTTTACCTCAAGCTTGAATGTGTTGCAGTATGATTCTAAAATCCTCAGGTTTTTTTCCATTTGTATTTGTGACTCTGCAAACAGTACCAGATCGTCAGCGTATAACAACATCCGTATGTTATCCCCTTCATCCAGAGTAACTCCCATACTGCCTTGGTTGTGAAAATAACCTTCAATATCGGAAATAAATATCGCGAATAGTAGTGGGCTGAGCGGGTCCCCTTTTCAAACACCTTGGGTTATTTGTACTCTCTCTGAACTGCTACCTTCTTGTTCTATAAACAGTGCTGCTTGGTTGTATATTATTTTTAGTATTCTAGTAATTTTTGCACTTATTCCGTTTGAATATAACTTTTCCCAGAGTATATGATGGTCTACCGAATCAAAAGCTTTTCTAAAATCTACAAATAGAGTATACAATTTTCTTGAGGGGAGACGAAGGTAATTGTTAATTATAGCGTAGAGCACAAATATGTTGTCTTCACAGTTGCGTGTTCTGCGGAAGCCGCTTTGGCACTCTGGTATTATTTCATTATTCTCAAGAAAGTAAGTTAGTCTTGTATTAATTAATTGGATAAAGAGCTTAGTTTTGTGATTTAAAAGTGCTATGCTACGGTAATTGTTAGGGTTTTTAATATCGCCACTTTTGTGGAAGTGGATCATTTTAACATCTGCCCATGTGGGTGGTATTTGTTCTTCGTTTAAAATTTTGTTGAAGAATGTTTTTAGGTGTATTATGAAATCCAAAGGAAGGTTTTTGAAGAATTCGTTGCTAATGTTGTCTACACCGGGTGATTTATTATTTTTAGCTGAGTTTAAGACTCTAAAAATTTGATTAGTGGAAAAGATTCTATCTAGATAAGAGTGGATAACGCCAAAATATTGTGAATCTATATGTAAGTGCGTTCCATAAAACTTTTTGTGGAAGTCAGTCATTGTGGCGGTATCAATTGTGGGACCTCTATTTTTAATTCTTCTAGTTTTTAGAAGTTCCCAAAATTCGGAGGGGTTGCTGGTATTATTAAATTTATTCATTGTAACGTTTTCGTAAGCTAATTTTTTAATTTTAATTATTTAATTAAGTTGTTTATACTCTTTTTTAATTTCACTATATGATATTAGTGCATTATGTTCAAAGTTAGAGTTTTTTAATAGTTTTTTTGACATGTTTAACTTTTTCTTTGCATCCTTGCAAAAGTTATCAAACCATGGTTTTGAATTTGAGAACATATGATTAGTATTGTTACGGTTTTTTTCCATACCTAAAAATTTTGCTGTTAGCTTGATTACCTCTTCTTTTTGATTGTCCATTATATTAATAGAACTCGAGTCTGAATGTATTTCAAAGATAGATACTATTTTTTTATATGGTTGTGTTTTGGCCGGATCCCACTTCATTATTGTTTCTTTATAGCTATTATATTCTGATTGTTTATTACACCCCACAAAATACACATTTTCTATCTTTACAGTGCAACTCAGATGATCCGAAAACAGGTTTTTATTTATACAAAAACTGGAAATTAGGCCTACACTACTAACTCTTACCCAGACAAGATCTATTGTACTTCGTCCTGACCGCCCAATGTATGTATAAGCACCATCATAATCCTCAAACCTACCGTTTAACAAGAGAAACCCTAGATCTTCCAAAACTTCTACAAGTAATGTTCCTCTAGTATTAACTAGGGAATCTTTTGACTTACGTGGTTTTAACGCGGGATTGATATGTATTACGTTTTCTGAATCAAAATCATTCAGACCACCTACTCTCGCATTAAAGTCTCCGTACAGAATCATCTTATCATTTGGGAATTTTACTGATATTTCTTTTAGAGTATCCTCAAGCATCTCTACACATACATGATCATTTTAATGAGGTTCTAAGTAGACTACACTTAAAATAATGTAATGTTTTTCTTATTTATTTAAACAATAAACGGGTGGGACAAATTTCAAACACACTGTATGGCTACTTACTAATTTATTTAAACACTAACTCACTAACACTTAATTTATATATACTCAGTACATTCACATAAACTAATTTATATAATCACTTAATTTATATTCACTTATTTTCTGTTCAACTCACGATGTCAAATTATATACTAAACTCACTCTTCCTGATCAGTCCCTTATATATTAAAGCCGTTTTTACTAGTAAATTCTGGGCTGCGGCTTACACAGTCACGAATAATTTTTCTGGCCTTTTCTAGATAACTCTGGTCACAAAAACAATGTTTACATAAGATAGTCGTAAACTCGTAAACAGTTTTTTATAACTGCGTATCCGCCATAATTTTAACTTTTATACCTGGCTTAGACAGAGTCGGTTTTAGGGACTATACCAGTGTGCTGTTTCGTAACAATAATAAGATTATTATTTATATTTATTCTGATAAAATTCCACATATTACATGTATCGATTACATCTAACGACTTCACACCAAGGTTTTTTGATATAAGTATTAAGATACCCCCACTACCTCTACCCTTTTGCTTATCTTTTAAAGCTTGGCATGAGTGAGTATGATAATTATTTAAAATATTTGGTAAGCTATTTTGGGAAGAGGTAATCCAGGTCTCTACTAAGCCTATTATATCAGAGCTGCGCAAATCATTAATTTCCTGTATTTCAAAATTATCTAAAGTGTTAATACCTTGGCAGTTCCAAAATGTTATCTTAAAAGGAACAATTTCGTTCACAAACATTGACTTTTTTACCTCTGTGTTAATTAGTTTTTTGATGATGTCTCAAATTCTCTGTTCACTTTTGTTATTTTTTTTGTCGTTTCTTCAGCGCCTTCAGGAGATCTCTTACTGTATTTTCTTCCTTTCGCTGGAGTTTGTTCTGGTAGTCCTGTCTGTTCTTAAATCACGATTTCAGTTTCACTTTGTACTTATAATTCTGATAAGGTGTATAGCTTATCGTTAATATATAATTTATTGTAGATGATCTTAGTTCTACATCGCTTGTCTCTTGCAGCTTTTGAGTATTTTATGAGCTGCTTTCTTTTCTCTATAATTTCTTTGGGAAAGTCTTCGTTAATATATATATATTTGTTCCCTTTAATCTATTTCTTCCTTTCAATATGTCCAGCTTTTTATCCCATGTCTTCACTTTTAGTAATATTGGTCTATTTCTAAGTTTGTTCCGGTCTCCTATTGATTGAAGATTTGAACAAATTATATTGTTTTATTTCATCGTTCAGTATGGATCTTCATCAACTAAAAGCCTCATATATTCAAGACCAATACACTCGCCAGGACAGGAGTATGAAAGCCTTTTATTGGCCCCGAGCCTTCATGTGATGTAGGAAAAGAGAAAGAGTTTCAGAAGACAGAATAAACCGAAAGACAAGTACTCCTGCGATGCCTTTCCAAGTTGGAACAGTCCAAAAAGTTCCTGCGGAACTTTCAAACCGCTAGATCCTAAAGGTATTTGGATCTAAGTAAAAATAAGTTGAATCTCGTAACGGGCTTCTTCACAGGGCACTGCAGCTTCAGGAAGCACCTAATCGGATTACGTCCACATCCATACACCCACGAAGGAAGAAACAAGAATATCTAGTCATTGCATGCCAACGCAAACAAACAAGAAACTTGTAGAATCGAGAATCTAACCTTCTTGAAGCCTTCCCCGTTGATAATCTGGAAGATTTAAAAATATTAATTTAGTGTCTGCTAATTACGATGTTTGTTAGTGAGATAAGTAGTAAATTATTCGGGTTGACAAACATACCATCCCGTTACTTTGTTAGCAGAGCAATACTATATTATCCTTAAAGATGTAGATTGAACCAAATAGATCACTATAAACTTTCCTCAAAACAGATGAAAATAGAAAATATGATTTCATTATTTATTATGTAAAATCTGCTTTTCCATAACTCTAGGAACAATTTTTGGAATATAAATAATATGAAAATATTTAACAAAACTCTGAACGATTGCGTCTATTCCTGAAGCTAACTGTGCCTACTATAAACCCTACTTCTCTGAAAGTCCTTGGACTATTTTCACAACATGCTGAATATAATATTTTCAGGTATTTTGAGAAAGTATCAATTTCAATCTTCGCGTCAATTAAAAATATTGTATCTTTCTAGTAGATTTTTTGTTATATCTGCCATTGATTATTCACTTTCTTTCTCAATGTAAACAGTATACCTACATCCAGTAGAGATTCATAAAATGATTGGGATTAATTTTCTAAGTAATTTTATGGCAATAACGATGTTCTAAACATTTATATTATTGATTAACCTTAAACTATGGGATTCAAAAGAAAATTTCTCAGTCTTTCTGTTATGTCAAACGACGTCTAAATGTTATAATATATCCCCTTAAAAATATTCCCACTTTCTCCCATTGTTCAATATCGAGTAATTTTCGTCGAGATGTATATTATTATATTCTCCAACCTTCGCCCTTTTTTGTACCGTTCCGTCATGTAAGCATTTTTCCAAACGCGTGACGATTGACAACATTTGAAGAAAGAGACAGAAATCAGGATAGCGTTGATTTTTTACATTAGGGACTGCTTTTTTTATATATCCTGTTAGAAATGGCTCTGTCCGGCATCTGTAACAGATATTAATTTTATCTCATAACATAATAAGAAAACGCGTTGTCGATTAGGCTTGTAATAAATGCTCTAATGATTGTTTAAGTACATTCAAGGAACATTTTATGAAACGACCTCAATCAACAACGTTCTTCAATAATATTTTTATTCTCTGCAGGGTCACTGCTGCCAGCGGCTACGTATATAACACTTTTGAAATAAACGTACAGATACTGATCAGTTGATAACAGAGAATTAGAGAATTATATGATTCAAGTTAACTAAAGGATTAGTGTTTTAAATGGAACTCACGGTTTCTAGTTAATACCACAATATAATAAAAATTGTTTGAAAATTCTAAAAAATTGACAATTGTTCCGATAAATCAATATCATCGTCAGAATGACATAAGTTACATTTCATTTGATGCCTACCTGATGTTTCTTAGTTATTTTTGGCTAGACTAAGAAGTAACCTAGCTTGTGATTGACTTAATATATGTTAATAGAAAAAAGAAGAAGATGTGATATTACAAATATTGAAGCTTAGATATCATTAGCCCTATGGTGATATCCTGGATATAATTTTTCAATTAAGATCAGTATAACTGTGCAATGATATAGAAAACCAGGAAAACTATATCTGCTGATCTTCACAATTATCACTTAAGAAGACAGTTTATTAGTGGAGAACTCCCTAGATTTATCTGTTCATTGACAACTTCATAGTGTCGGTTTCTTAAATGTCTTCTAATTACCAATTCTTCAAGGAAATCCAGTTCTTGTTTTTTGTTTCTTTTTCACAAATATGCAGCCCTTCTAGTTTTGTGTTAGGTGTCAATGAATGATTGGTGTCAAGTAGATGTTTTGCGTAGTAGTTGAGTTTATAATTCCTCTTGAAATAATGGCAACTCTCAATATTGAGAACGAAGATCGTTATGAAATTGGAATAAACTATATGCATTTTATTGGATCTATCTATATAATTGATAATCATGATTTGTGCAATTTAAAACATTTCTTAACACCATAAATAACGATACTGTTACACTTGTTTTCATGTCAAAATAACAGCATAGAGTGGAAGAAGAAGAGGGCTGAATAGACGGAGTAGTCACATTCACCTGTGAAGGTGACAGTTTAGATTTATAAGAGCTTAGTGAATTCACGAGAAAGCCCGAAACCCAAAAAAAAGTCACAATATAAAATCGGCGTCCAATTTATACAGACACTGTTGAATATGGTAACATTGTTGACATATAGATCGATGGTAATGCCTTTCTTATGAAGATTAAAAAAGATGTATGAAGTAGGTTATGTTATATATATTGTGAGTGTAATGCAAAGTAATGTAAGTATATTGTAAATAGTCCACTGTGCATCATTTTATGAACCAAAATGACGAATAAGAAATAAATAGAAAACAAAATACAACAGACACTCATCAAAAACTTTGCCAAACTAACACCCGAAAAAGCGAGCAAGACCAAGAAATTTGTTTTAAATCACTTTAACTTTTTCGAAACCGAAAAATCTACAGTGCGAACCAACTTGATGCACCATAGAATTAATACAAAAATTGCACCACCGATACGTCAAAACCCAAGAAGACTCCCATTCGCTAAACAGAAAAATTTAGTAGCGAATATGATACAAAACGAGTTGGATGAGAACATTATTGAAGAATCATCTGGATCGTGGTGTTATCCAATTGTTTTGGTAACTTAGAATGATGGAAGTACGAGATTCAGCGTTGACTATCGCAAATTAAATCAACTAACTGTACAAGACAGCTATCATCTGCCACGAATAGACGCTTCACTGGGCACTGCACATCATATTCGGCTCTGAGTGATTTACCAGATTAGACTTGAAGAGCGGATATTGGCAAGTTGAAATTCATTCCGATCATAGGGGTAGAACAATCTTATTCGTTGGAAATGACCTTTATCGATTCCAAGTACTTCCATTTGGTCTATGCAGTGCTTGAGCCACGTTTGAAAGACTTATAGAAATGGTGTTATAAGAACTGACGTGGATAACCTGTCTGTGTTATTTAGATGACATCATTATAATGAGAAAAATATTCGACGAACATCTAAACAATATCAAAGAAGATTTTAGTCGACTGTAAAATGAAAATCTAAAATTAAATCGCTATAAATGCTCCTAATTTTAACGCGATGTTTCATATTTGGGCCACGTTGTGTCAGTAAAGGGAGTAAAAACTGGCACGGCAAAAATTTCAGCGATTCAAGACTGGCCAAAACCAAGATATAAACATGAGTTTCGACAATTTTTGGGTCTTTGTACGTATTACCGGAAATGTGTTCAAAATTTTGGAGAAATAGCCAAACATTTAGACAGACTTCCTGAAAACCACACATCATTCAATTGGGATGCAGCATGCCAAAATGACTTTACTGAATTGAAAAAGAGGTTGTCTACTGCACCGGTATTAGCGTACCTTAAAGAAGAATGCCAATTTATACCAACTGCGACTCTTCACAACATGGCATAGAAAAAGTAATTGCTTATTTCAGTAAGACCCTGGAAAGGGCGGAGAACGTTACTGTGTTACAAGGGAAGAACTGCTAGAAATTGTAAAGATCATTGAACACTTTCACACATACGTACATGGCAGAAACTCCATCATCAGAAGCGACCATAAAGCACTACACTGGCTGACGAATTAAAAAAATGCGGAAGGACTAATTGCAAGATGGTTAGAAATATTTCCGCAGTATAATTCCGAAGTAATTTATAGAAAATGTCGCTATCACGGAAATGCGGATATTCTATTCAGCAGGCCATCTTCTCAACAGCAATGCAGGTATTGCCAAAGAATCGATGAAAACGAAAGTGATAATAACCAAAAAATCGAAGATAAAAGATAGAATTTCAGCATGGAACAACAATAAGAAACGTCTCTGACAAAGATATGTGGTCAGTAGAAGACTTAATAAAATCTCAAAGGAAAGATAACTTGAAAGTTTTCTGGAAAAAGTTACAAAATAGAGTTAGACCAACTGACAAGATGTGTCTAAGTATGGTTCAACGATCAAAATATACTGGGCTCAATGGGATTCCCTTACTCTTCGCGATGGTGTAATACATCGTACGTGGGAGAGGTCTGATGGTGTATCTACGATCCACCAAGTTGGTCTTGCCTAAACAACTTGTTCGTAAAGTGATGGAAGAAGTTCATAACACTCGTTCAGGAGGACATAAAGGAGTTAAAAAACCTTAACCACAGTTCGTGAACGATTCTACAGGGTCAACTGTCGTCAAGACAGAAAAAATGTGCAGCGCAACGACATGACAAGAAACTAGAACTCCTGGAAGAATTACTCAATAACTGTCCAGTGAACCAATTCATAGAGTAGTTGTAGAATTACTCGGGTCACTACCAAAGACAGCAAAAGTTAACACATAATTAATGGTAGGCTATTGATTACCTTTCCAAGTGTCCAGAAGTGGTACCAATTCTTAACCAAGAGTCTGCAACCGTCACAAGCATTTATGAATCATATTATCGCAAGACAAGGAGTGCTATTGGAAGTACATTCCGATCAAAGAAGAAATTTTGCATCAGAGTGGTCTACAGAATTTTTGAAAGCCTTTGGGATTGAGAAAACTGGAACTACACCCAAGCATCCACAGTCTGATAGGTTAGTGGAACGTCATAACAGGACAATTTGGCAATATCCCATAACCAGCAATATTGGGATGATATGATTCCATTATTCTCTTTATCTTATCGGAGTGCACAACATAAATCCATTGGTTATACACCTTCAATGTAAGTCACGGGTCGAGAAATGGAGCTTTCAAGTAATTTCCTCTTTGAAAAACCTCCTTCGTTCCTAGAAGAGGACCAAAGGATTCCCCAATATGTTGAAGACCTTCAACAAAAGTTAGATACAATTCACGAGTTTGCAAGGTACAATAATTGATTTTTTTTACATTTTATCTGACTCCCTAGATTTTGATGTTGTGTGTATTTTCAAAGCATTTGATTTTTGTAGCACGACTTTTGATATTCCAAAAAATCATGAGTAACGATTTGATATAAATGATTTATAATTATTTGCCGCTCCGTGAACATCATGCCCATGAAAATGGATTTCAATTATACAACCGACAATTCGTCACAATATGTTACGGTGTAATATTCACTTTTGTGTGAAATTCAATTTGTTCCCGATTCGTTACAAAATATCTAACCCGAACCGTTCAGCAATAAATAAATATCAAACAACCGCATTGGAAACGTTGAAAACAGATTGACCCAGTGTGTTTCCACCCTTTCTTTTGAAAAATAACGTTGATGTGATGAAAAAAGACAAATAAATTAATAAACCTCTGGCAAAATTTCACACTGGCACAAAAACAATGAGTCTGTCACAAGTAATGAATATCTCACATCTGGAGAGATAAACGCCATTGTTCTAGGTATATTTTTTTATGCAACGTTTCTCCATCGGTGTGTTATGTAACATTTATTATGAGTTTCATTTTTATTAGCGATTCACCTTTTGTATTTTTAGTGACAAGACAAATGCATTTAGTTTTCGAAAAATGAATGGAAATTGTGAAGGGGGATTAGTGGATGATAGTAGGAGAAAACTGAGCATCTTTTCTCTAGTTTGGTTTTTATAGTTTTCAGAAACTTTTATTATATGAATTGTTCGGAAGCTTCCGATGATAAACAATTCATTTGAATCTATATATGTGACTGTACATCTGATGCTATTAAGCAGCTTGTATTAATATTTATATGGGTAGTAATGAATTGTTCATCATCTTATTTATACAACTTTAGGTCTTTCCCTACTTCCTCTATAATTTTTCATTGCAACATATCCATGTTTTCTAAAACATTTTGTATCCATAGTTTGTCTCATATCATATGATATTCTTTTTTCCCATGAACATATACAATTTGTTTTATTTTTGAATAATCTGCCATCAC
Organism: Galeruca laticollis; assembly: GCA_963921935.1. Lineage (NCBI taxonomy): Eukaryota > Metazoa > Arthropoda > Insecta > Coleoptera > Chrysomelidae > Galeruca > Galeruca laticollis. Next base: position 69,554,933 of record OY998175.1, read on the forward strand.
ACATTCTATTCATGCGATGAGAGAACTTCAATCCTGGACATCTTAACACATTTTCTACGTCATTCCAAAGATTTCTGCAATTCATGTGTATCAGTGCTTAGTAACTAACGGTACTCAGATTTTTGGACCGTCTATTCTTTTGATCATCTTCATTCAGTTTTTTTTTCAGATACTGTAGGATACATTGTTGTAGAAGCACGTGTTATAATGGGTACAACATGAACGTAATAAAAAGATTAACTATGGGGTCTCTCCTGTTCTAGCAAAACATAACCCCTTCATATTTGCTAGTCCAACTCTACTTCAGTTTCATTCTGAGTAGAGGTATACTGTCACATGATTGTCGGTTATCATCGACATCGATCAATCTGGAAAAAACATTTCCATACTTAGGAATATTACTCTCTACATATCAAGTTCCAAAACTTCCCAGACAACCTACATAGTTATACTTAATAATTGAAAAGTAGCAATTTCTATTTCAGAAATTATTAAATCATTGTCTACCCAAAACAAACTGATTAACTTACCTTATATTTACCCCATTCATTATTTGTACTTTACGTTTTGGACTCTATTACTCATAAAACTATGGTACAAGTAATTATTGTACGACAAAAGTTATATCCCTTTTACACTATAATATACTATATGAATTTCTGCTACAATCTTCTTGGAAATCTGATTTATTGTAGCGATTTTTCTCTATTGCTTCATATACTCCACTTTGAAAGAGTTTTTAATAACGACCACTTAAAAATAAACTACCTGAATCTAAAGAAATTCTTTTCTCGCAGAAATACGAATTTTATTTCAATTTTGTTTGATTGGTCTTCGAGCTGGGAATTGTATATAGTCTCCAATTATTGTCAAAGTAGTTTTACTGTTTTACTGTTTATTGAAAGTTCATTTCAATTTTGTTTTCAGTTATCAACAACCTCTCTAACTCAACTTAACATATTTCATTTATTTGGTCTATTTGGTCTCACATTATTGAGTTGAATAGACCGAGTCTCTGAGAAAGTCTTAACAACCAAAATCAAGTCTCATAGGGTATGGGATACAGTTATTGGCCACGTAAGGAATTATGTAACTTTAAATTTCGATACTTCAGATCCATAATATATAAAAATAATGGGAAATATTCCCAATGTGAGCTTATAGTTTAAGATTTCCATTCTCAAATTTTTTTTACTCAGACATAAGCAAATAAATGAAACTATATTAATATCAAAAAGATATCCAAAAACACAGTCATTGGCCACTCTGATGTAGTAAATGGCCATCTAAATATACAGTTAATGGCCACCTTATGAGTAAGGAGGAATTAATTTTTTGTAACACTTGGGTTTCTGACGCAATCGTGAAATAAAAAACAATTAAGTCAGTTATATAATATTTTCGAAATGCAAGTTTTACATTTAAAAGTTTCAGAATGTACTTTTCCCTGCATTTTGATAGCACATGGAAAGTGATAAGTTCTTTGACAAGATGAGCATTTAATTCCAGTTCTTGTTGAGTTAATGTTTTTTACACATACAAAACACAAACCCACAAAAACTTGCTAGTTTTTAAACTGAATTTCGCCAGTTTTCGTTACCAACGCATTTGAAATTATTTTTTTTTCTTCCGCTTATTGTTCGCGTTCGTCATCATAGATGAACAGCTTTTTTGACATAATTAACTTTAGAAATGCTTGGCAGTTCATCAGGTTCATTCACAGCATCTTTCCACAAACAGTCTTCTGCTATATTTGCTGTAAAATTCTTGTAAGTAATGTCTGTTACCTATCCGAATTTAGCGATTAATGTGATATGTTGGATATATCAGATTGCAGAGGCTTTTCTTGTTGGTGAGATAAATGAGCTCTCGCCCCATTTTTTAACTGTATTGATTCAATTTCAGAATGTGAATTCTCTTTATTAAATAATTGATGAGAAGTCTTTGAACTTTCATTTTTATTAGTTACAGCTTTTCTTGACATTTTTTTAACACAATTTTTTCCTTTTATCTTCTTGCCATTTTTATGTACTTTTTCATATTGTTTTCGTAATATTTCTTCATAATTGCTAAGAAGTCTTTGAACTTTCATTTTTATTAGTCACAGCTTTCTTGAGATTTTTTCAACATACTTTTTTCCTTCTATCTGCTTGCCATTTTTATCTACCTTTTCAGATTGTTCTTGTAATCTTTCCTCTTTTCTTCATAATTGCCAAGAAGTCTTTCTACTTCCATTTTTATGTCACAGCTTTTCTTGAGATTTTTTCAACACACTTTTTTCCTTTTATCTGCTTGCCTTTTTCATCTACTTTTTCAGATTGTTTTTGTAATGTTTCTTCTTTTCTTTTAATTCTGCTTCTATTATTTCTTTATCTATTTCAGTTTTTTTATGTTGTCGCCAAACAGAAGATCTCAATACAAATGAAACTGTTGCCTTTTCACTCTGGAGGTTTGCGATAAAGAAAATGATGAATTAAGCCATTTGAAGTAGATGGTTGAACTGTTAGAAAGTTTGGTGATTCATTACTTTTTGTACTGATTTCAAGAAAATTATCTATAATGTCTATTAGTGTTTCAAATGAAACTCACGGTTTCTAGTTAATACCACAATATAATAAAAATTGTTGAAAATTCCAAAGAATTTACAAATGTTTCGATAAATCAATATCATCGTCAGAATGACAGAAGTTACATTTCATTTGATGCCTACCTGATGTTTAGTAGTTATTTTTGGCTAGACCAAGAAGTGACCTAACTTATGATTTACTCAATATATGTTAATAGAAAAAAGAAGAAGATGTGATATTACAAATATTGAAGCTTAGATATTATTAGCCCTATGTCTATGCTATTATCACTGCAATCTACTATTTCTACATTGACATCAGCAGTATATTCTTGTTTCTGAGTTTCTTCATGCAGAATAATCGGAATGTGTTCTATATCCAGCTGATATTCATACAAATTATGATTCATCTGAATTATAGATGTATCGTTATTTTCAGTTATTTGTTTAAAAATATTTTATGAATTTTGAAAAGGATCAGTAAGTTTTCGTCTTTGCATTGGTGTTCATCTAAATCTTGAAAAAGTGATAGTGATGGTAGACCAATAATTTGTTCGAAAGTTGAAAAAGGAGTAGTAGAGTTATCTTCTATTTTTGCTAGTTTTCGTTCCTAAAAAGTTTGAATAATCTACAGCTGAAGGATCCCAAGGAAATAGACCACAACAATCAAATCCGTTTTTTATAGTATCGGGTTCAAAATTTTTGACAACGTCCTTTAAAATACCAGCAAACGTTTCTTTATTTACAGCTTTCCAGGATTTTGTCTTTGAAAATTTGATGCGGCTTTTGTCCAAAACGTTTTCATAGGTTTAAAAGCCGAAACGTCGGTCGACTGTAAAATTCGCATTGAATTTGGATACAACGCAATTATTATTATCTCTAGCCTTAAACATAAACAGCTTGTTTCATACGAAATATGTGGTTTATGGCTATCGACAAATAAAATTATAGGAAACCTAATATTTTTCTTTTGTAGTTCCTTGTAAAACACATTGCCGATGTACGCATATAACGTTTCTGTCTTCATCCATCCAGTATCACTTACACCCATTCCCCAGTCAACAGGAACATAATAGATTATACTGGAGGGAAGCCTCTCATATGGATAAATGATCATCGGAGCACTGATGCTACTGGCTACAGAAAAACTGTACATTACCATAATATTAGCCTTGGAATCGTGTTTAATTTGGTAAATTTTTTTCGAACCTTTAGCTGCATGCACTTTCTTATTTTTGGGGCAGAAGGAAACACGTATCATCACCATTATAAATTCTTGAGGGTCCTTTAAAATGCTATACAGCTGCTTTTCTTTTGAGTATGAATGTCTTGTTCTAAAATATTTGGACTTGCTGTTAAATAGCTTCGGGAGTTCATAAAGTTATGTCTGGATAACGCTTTCAAAACCTTCTCCAGGTTCATTATTGCAAAAAGTATTATTTTCCAGGATTTTTATCAAAGAATTGTTTTACTCAAGCATGTACATTTTCAAATCTAATGGGAAAACCTTTTTGTTGACATTCTTTAATCCACTGAGCCAAACAATTTTCTTCATCGCGCTTTAATATAGGATCAGGACCTTGAGGAACCTTCTCATTGAAGTGTATACTATTCCAAAATTGTAAAGTTGTCCTGGAGATACCAGAAATTTTCTAAACTTTTCTCTGGCTCATTCCATTTCTCATAGCATCTTCCTGAACGTCATCTTCAGAATAGCTTTTACAATTTTTTTCACGATTTTCAGTTCGTTGCATTTTGCTCTAAAAAAACAAAAAAGTAAATTTACGGCATTAACAAAACATCATAACAGTCTGAGTCTTAGTGACACACATAATGTATCTTCCACCCTACATTTTATAGAAAGAAACTGTTCATGCATACTTCTTTCCCCTCATAGCGTAAAAACAGTAGGATAAAATTAATATTTTTTAGTAACATTTTTGTATAATTAAGACTGCTAGTTTTTAAGTTTTAAGTACCTATAGATAGGTGATAGGTTTTTTCAATATAAATGCCCCTAAACATGTTTAAAAACCTAATAATAAACAAATAAATGGCGAGGAGAGTTAATTGTCATCTTAAAAGAACAGTTATTGATACCTGACCAATAACTACTTACATCCAAAATTATACGTACACAATGAATGACCACTAAAAAACCGGGAAATAATATAAAATCTAGTCTCAAATACAATAAAAAACAACTAATTATACACTTTCTTATTGTAATATTAAACAAGAAAAGGTTTAAATGCAAATTAACGCAAATCTTACATATCTCTTAATCAATTTAGTTCTACTCATTTAAAAAACTTCTAAAACTTAACACAGCTAACTTTACAGATTATTGCATATATCTGACTTAATTGAATGCGCTACAGATTGTGAGACTTGTGAAGAGCTAGGTTGCCAAATTTAAAAAAATATAAAGGATTTTGGATAATTATAGCCAAAAATTTAATATTTGTAATTAAAATTACTGTAGCCAATAAGTGTCACTTGGCCAACAGCTTTACCCTATTTGACATTGAAATGTATGGATTCGAAAAATCCATATTGTTTGATATTTATTTTATGTAATTAGACAAATGTGAACGGATAATGTTGGAATCACTTGGGATGATATATTTTGAAAAAAAAGAAATTCAGAAATAATCGTTGATAATCATGAGCGAATAATTTTAGGGGAAACAACAGAAGTTTAATTTCCCAATAATTCTGTCCAAAACATAGACACCGAATCAGAGTGGAAAGGAAATCTTTTTTTTCGAATTAAATTTAATGAAATGATACTTGTGCACTTATTTTATTAGCCATATAACTATAACTACTTTTTGACTGACGCCGATGCTAGAGAGAAGAATCAAATATCTTTTGAAATATCCAAACTAGTATATATTTGAGAAACCAGAATCAAAAGTATCTAAATTAAGGGTTGTTTTCAGAATAAAAATGTGTTACATCAGAAATAATTTTTAGTTCATATATTAATTTGCACTGCAGTCGAATTGGATCTCGAAATAGCTCAAGTATGGCATACTGGATGGTAGGACAGTATTTTCGAGTACATGAGATTGGTCGCAATGATGGTCCAAGCTTCCAACAAGTGTCAGTGATGTATCTCCAATGGTTTAATGACGCAGACAGGAGTTGACAAATTTATAAAATTCTTATTATGGCGGATATTATGATAGAATATAATATAATAATACCTGGGCTATACGTTGGAAGCTTCACGTTTCAGCTGATTTGGTTAGGGAGATTTAACAACGTTAGAAAGCTTTTTCCTCTACCTCTGAGTGAATTCATAAAATTACACAACTCACTGGGTAGACCGATGTCCGTCGATTCGAATATTTCGACTAAATTACCGATTCATTCTAAATAGGAACTGAAACTTTTTGAAATAAATAAACCGAGAAATTCAACAAAAGAGAGCTTCTTTCAAGAAGTTTCCATGAAAATATTGAGTTTCATTTTAGAAGGTCTATCAGATTCAGCTTTTATTCAATTTCAGTCGATATCAGAAAATATTGATGCGTTTTATTAGATTTTCCAATCTATAAAAAAAGTATTATATCATTGACGTTATACAGAATTTTTATTGTAAAAGTTGAAGGACATTAAAAGAACGAAAAATCTATCGTATTGGAGTATACTCCTTAATCGGTACACACAGAGTATTTCTGCAATTAAAATTATTTCACTTGTCTTGTGGGTCAGTATGTTTGTAGTGAATATAATAAAACCCTTATTTGTCACAAAGAAGACGAAGCTTGATAATGTGACCATATGGTTACATTAACCGATAAAGGTGTCGAAGATTAATTGAAAGTGATAAACCTGAATTTCCTAGAAATGAGCTGACGTTGCTGAATCCAAGAAGCGTTCCCCCACTTACGACAACGGGAACAAAACCAGTTGCGAGCCAGCAATTTCATCTTTTTAACTTATACTTTTCAACCATAACATTTAATTGTTTATTAGGTTTCGCTCTCTTAAATTGTTTGATATTTTTTCAAAACGACTTTTACGCGAGTGAACCTAAAATTTGAAATTAAAAAAAAATATTATATTTTTATTATAAAAAATCAATCATCAAAAATAAATGATATTTTAGGAACTAAGAATGAAAATCCTCAAAACCTTTTTTTAATTCAGCGAGACATAATCTAGTTTCACATTTAACGCATTTTATACAGCTTGTTGCTGTTGCGCAGCTTCTGCATCCTCCTTTTGTAGTGTAAACAGGCCAGTGTGCAAAGTTATCTTTCCAGGAGAGATCATCTGACCTTGCGACTACGGGATTCTTAATTTGTTTATCCGATTGTATTGGCTGCAAGGCTAGTCTTCTTCTTTTTTTACATATATGAGCCAAATATTGTACATTTTCAAATCTGAAACATTTTAGACATTTGTGCTTCATCTTCAGAGCTTTACAGTCTCCCTTCTATACCAATCTTGCGTTTACTACAGTAATATCCAAAATGTAGGTAAATATTGGAAATTACTACCTTTTTGCTTTTCTGGGAGATCTGTACAGATCCATCAGTGTATTGGTCTTATCAACGCCCCCATGTGTTTATTGTATTGCTTTACTAGATTTGGGCAAACTACATTCACTTTTCCATGAGCAGTTTTTCTATAACGCCTTACGGTGCACGTGGGATTTACTCCATAAAAAGTACTTCCACGTAAGACATTTATTATCTACCCACATGATTACAATGACACCTTTATCGACCCATAATCATATGACCCTCTTCCCTGTTTTTTTCTGAATACTGTCGGTTTCTATAGAACAACCGCAAATTCTATCAGAACGTAAAGTTCCCAAACTCAGAATACTCATTTTTTCTAGATATGTAAATAGTCGAAGACTCGGAAAGTAGTTGTCAAAATAAATTACCGAATTTAGTGGATCAGGTGAAGAGTTACGATAAATAACAGCAGAAGCACCTACACCCAGTGCCTTTTCGTCTTCTGGTAACTCATTTTTTGTTTCTTGTAACTGGTTGAAGGTATGTACACCCTGATATGTGACGAAATCTCTAATTAAAGTAGATACCCCAGCAACTACAATAAATTTGTAGCCACATTTATGGGGTTTGGTTTCGATATATTGGCATAAATTTCCAGCGCGGGTTTCCTTATATGCCACCATTGTCTCATCCCCAGAGAATGTGTTTTTCAACGTGAATTTTTTCGCAATTTTCCCGAATTTTTTTCAGTGAGAGGTCACTGCACCTCACTGCAACCCTCTTTATAGGGTAATTTTAACAAATTTTACTTACATAATAATTTAACATCAAACATTTTATTTCATTGTATGTAGCAGTTACAGGGTTTCATGTTTTTTGACACCAAAAAGTGCTTAGCTGGAATTTTAATAAAATTACACACTCAGTACTTGTCGTTCCATTCACTCAATTCACATTTTAAAATGTTCAAAATTATAGCATGCTATATTGAATACAATAAAACTTATCATCAATTTTTGTTAATTTCCTCTCATACGGGAAGGCAAATTAAACTGTCCTAATAACCTCCCTTCGTCTTTCTCAAATCTAAACAAACACTGTTTTTGAAAATGAAGGGAACATATCCTCCATCGTGTCTTCGTCGTCAAATTTAATGATTTATTACCACTGGGTTCCAGCCATATCCATTTTATCTTCCTGGGTTTGAGGAACAACTGTAAAAAAAAATATTCACTTTAGTAATGCAACAATTTTCAGTTTAGCTAATGTAAAAAACAACCATTATCTCTAAAGTTGTCGATTAAATTAGTAAAAATTCTGTATTTCATAAAAATAAAGAGAATGGTTGTTAATTGAGAAAGAAAAAATGCTTATATTTTTTCAATAAAAATTACCGAATACACCACTTATTAGACTCCTTCAGAATACACTTTGACATTGTCAATTAATAATAATAAAGCAACGAAACAACAGATAAATATTACACTATAGCAATTGAAAAATACATGAAAATACCGAAACCTCATAATAACCTCAACACTTGAACTAAGAAACGATAACAGTATATAACAGATAAAAATATCACCAAAGAATACCCCATGTGTCTTCTTTGTGTAGAGACGAGCAATATGACCAAAGAATACACCATGTGTATTCTTTGATATGACATCGCGCATACGCAGTAATAAAAATAAATAAAAGTTGATTACTAACGACGTTGCAGTTTTCGTTATTTATTTAAAATTATCTACCGATTTTAGTGACGCGACAGGCTCTATAGATGGCACGGTCTACAGTGTCCCTAGCCTGGTCACCACGTGGAAACAGATGTTTCAATTACGCGGTGTGGATTAAAAAAATTTATAAAGAAGTTTGATGAGACAGGATCTGTTCAAGACAAAAAGAAATTGAAATAGCTGTACGTTGAGGAGGATGATGCATCTAGCTATGTATTCGTTAAGGGAAAATCCCAAGTTGAGTCTATGAAAAAAAAATAGTGGAGGTTGGTTTTTGCAAGAGTCACTTACAGAAAATAATGAAACAATACAAAAATCATCCATTCAAATCGAAATTTATTCATACCTTACAAGATTTTTATTATGACACAAGGTTAGACTTTTGTGCGATGATTGGTGAAAAATTTATGCATGACCGATTCTTTGACAATAATATTTGGATTTCTGATGAAGCAACGATTACAACAAACGGAGTCGTTTCTTGTTGATATTGGGCTAGTGAAAACCCGGGCTGCAGGATTGACTGTAATAGTCAATTTGCTAAAAAAGTTAATGTTTGGTGTACGGTTTTACCGGATCGAATAATCTGACCATATTTTCAGGAAGATACATTAAATCAGGAGGTATATTTGTATTTCCTGGAAAACTTCTTAATACCTGAACTAGAAAATATTTCCTTGGAGCACAGGCGTAAAATGTACTTTCAACATGATGGATGTTCGTCACATTCTACTTTGCTAATTAGAGGATGACTGGATGAATATTTTCCTGGGCGATGGATGTGACGTTATGTACCAATATTTTTTCCACCCCGATCCCCCGATTTAACTATTTTAGATTTTTTTATGGGGATACTTAAAACAAAAAGCTTACAGAAATAATTTAAACCATAATATTGAAGACTTGAAACGAGCTGTAATTGATGCCGTTAACGAAATTACCCCAGAAATGCTGCGAAATACTCACAAAGAATTTAGAAAGAGTATTGAGAGATGGTTTGAAGCAGAGGGAGAATATATTGAATAGATGTTTTTGTTTACTTAGTGTTTCTTACATTATTATTATGTTTTGCTATTTTTGCTATAGTGAATATAATTCTTGAATAGTTAACATTGTTGTCAAATATTTCTTAAAGAATGACAATTTGAAAATTATTTATAAAAGTTGACAGTTACTTGGTACATCGTAAACGTCACTCACTAGATTAATACATTATTTTCGAACTTAGTGCAAAAATTCATACGGTTATCATAAAACTGGCTATATAATGAGACAGGTTTTGAAAAATTTGAATTTCATCTCATTTTATGCGGTTTCAGAATAAGCAAAACTTTTTATCAAGAATAACATTTTTCACTAAAACTAAGATTTAAACATTTTTCACCTATAGGATACCCCATCCGTGTACACGCTATATAATATATTAGCTATAATATAAGACAATTAACAATATAGAAATACAAGGCAAAGGCACAACTTGTAATCAAACAATCCAAGAAAAAATCATGGCAGGAATATGTTTCTGGAATAAACTCTTCCACTCCAATAAGCCAAGTCTGGACCAAAATGAGAAAAATGAATGGACATAGTTCAAAAAGCACTATTCGTAGCATTAAATACAATGATCATTACCACTCATCCACAAAAGATATAGCCAATATTTTGGGCCAATCCTATCAAGAACAATCGTGAACTTCAAATTTCACATGCGACTTTCTCAATTACAAGGCTCAAATCGAACAAACTACCATCAGTTTTGAAGATACACGCGATAAGCCTTTAAATCTTCCTATCACCATAGAAAAACTTGACAGCTCTTTAGACAAAATGAAAAATTCGAGTTCAGGTCCAGATAATATTCCAGTCATATTTCTCAAATATCTACCACCTTCAGCAAGACGGCATCTACGGAAACGTTTCAACAGGATATGGGAAGACAAAGTCTTTCCTTCTTTAGGGTCTGAAGCTATTGTTCTATCATTTTTGGAATGGAAAAAACCCAAACAAGAATCTAACTCGTACAGACCAATATTTCTAACTTGCTCAATGGGAAAATTGCTAGAGAAAATTGTCAACCAAAGACTCATGTGGCATCTCGAAACTACTAACCTCTTAATTAAAGATCAAACTGGATTTAGACCAAACCGCTCAACTCTAGACAATATTGTGGATTTGGAAAGTGAGATCAATAAGGTTTTTGGCACCAAACAGGTATGCGTAGCCATTTTCTTTGATATATCATAAGCATTTGATACCTGCTGGACTCCAAACATCATGATGCAACTACAAAGATGGAATATCACAGGAAATTGTCTAGCTTTTATCATCAACTTTCTTGCCAACAGAACATTCAAAGTTCGGGTTGATGACGAACTATCCGATGCTTACCGCCAAACAAATGGAACCCCAAAAGGCTCAGTTATCAGCCCTACTTTATTTTTGATTGCCATTAAAAACATGCTTAACAATTTAAAAAAACCACTGAAAGCAAGAATTTTCGCAGATGACCTAGTGGTTTACATGAAATGAAAAAATATAAATACAATAACTATTTCTACTTATGCAACAATTCATCACAAATTTGGAACTATGGTCACGTCAATCCGGCTTCAGGTTTTCTGTTACCAAAACAACAGGTGTGGTATTTAGCAGGAAACGTTTATATACTACTCCAAAATTGAATCTTTATAACCAAAATATCAACTTTAAATCATTAGCAAAATTTCTAGGAGTTATCTTCGACCATAAGCTTACCTGGAAAGATCACATAGAGAAGTTGGTACAAACATGTATGAAGCGGCTTAATATAACGAAAAGCCTGGGAAATATAAATTGGGGATCAGACCAAGCAACGCTACTGCTTATATATAAAACGTTTATCAGGCGAAAAATAGATTACGGCTCCATAGCTTATGCATCTGCCAGAAAAACTGTACTTCGCAAACTTGATGTTATCCATAATACAGCATTAAGAATAGCTTCAGGCTCGTTTACAACATCCCCTAATACCAGCTTCTTGGTGACCCATCATTAAGCTAGAGACGCTCTATATTGAGTTTGAATTACGCGGCTACTATATCCACTAATGCTGAAAAACCAGTTTACAGTAACAAATTCAACAACAGATATAGGGGTTTTTTTGATAAAAAACCTCATCAATCTAAGCCATTTCACGCCAGAGTTAAGGAACTTTTTCAGAAATTCAATTTAGAGCTTCCAACAATGTTTCCATCCACTGTCGAACATCCAGCTCCGTCGACAATTTCTACCCCTCGCTGCCGTACTAACCTGACTGGGCTTGATAGGGATACAAATCGCTATGGAATCTTCGCAGAACTCAACAGAATACTGCATGACTACAATGACTAACTTAGTGTACACGGATGCTTCTAAATCGCAGGCTGGAGTGGGTGCTGCAATAGTGACTACAACTGAATCTTACAGCATAAAATTCTCCTCTTACACTAGCATATTCACGGTAGAACTCTATGCTATCTTGCATGCCCTCAAAGTAATTACCTCCTTTCCAAATCCCAAAACCCTAATTTTAACTGATTCCTTAAGTAGCATTTATTCCTTGAAACATGCTTATCCCAAGCACCCATCATTACATTCAATTAAGTCACAGTTTCATAAAATCCAGAACGACCAGAAATCTGTCGATTTCATGTGAATATCTGCTCACATTGGCATCAGAGGCAACGAAGAAGCGGACCTATGTGCGCGTAACGCAATCGTAAACGTTAATGCCGTACTCATAACAAAGTGCGTGGTGAGTGACTTGAGAACACTTATTCGGGAAAAAGTTCACAACCACTGGCAACAAGACTGGCAGCGATCGCAAGACAAACTTCGCGAATTTAAGTCAACAGTGACGCTGTGGAAGCATCCAACCACAACACGCAGAGCACATGTGATCGTTACTAGACTTAGAATAGGGCATTGCAAATTTACGCATCCTTATCTTTTCAATAAAGACAATGCTCCTATATGTGATCTATGTCAAGAACATTTAACAGTGGAACATGTCCTGATTTATTGCGTTAAGTCTGACACCAACCGGCTAAAATATAGACTACCTACAGATTTAAATATACTCTTAGGTGTAAATTGCCCAGTTGAAAAATTTTTGGGATTTTTAAAGGACATCAATTTACCTAACAAAAATTAATATTGTATATTGTTATACACCGCTAATCACCTTGAGTGGAAGCGGATTAGTTTGAATAAAAAAAATTAACAATATATATATGCATCGACAGAGCTCAATGGAAAATGGGCAAGTTCAGAAACTGGAACTTGCCTAAATAATTGGTTAGAAACATTGCATCCTACTGTCAAATAAGAATGTAGTTGCACTGCTTCTATATATGGTGAAAACACATTCAAATATGGGAGTTATTGAACATACATTCTTAGAAAGTGGTCATTCGTACATGGAGGTGGACTCAATGCACAGTGATATCGAAAAAGAGAAGAAGTTGACTCCTGTATATAAGGTTCATGACTGGGTGATATTTTTCAAAAAGACTACGTCCAAGGAAACAGAAATGAAGCAAAGGACCCCTATCAAGTATGTGAGTTGAAATTTCGCAAATTGTAACAGCTTTCTAATAATTTAATCAAAAATCGAATACTAGACATTGACAACCAGAAAATGAATTGGCTGAAAGTTAAACGATTCAGATTTAATAAGGACGAACCTTACATAATAGCCTAATCTTATGACTATTTTGATGAATACCACAAAATGAACATTCTAAGGACAGCTGGGTCTTCAACAAAACTACATATTGAAAAAATTATATAATATGATTCCCAGCACATGTGAGAAAAAAAAATGATCTTTCAATGCTCTGCTAGAAACAAAAAATTCCTGAAGGATTTCATGGGTGGTACCAAGGTCTGCCGACAACGTGTTTTGCGAGAGATTCAGTACCCGAATCTGCGATTGAAGATAGTGATGGAGAATATAATATTTTTCTCATTATGTACAAGATAAATCCTCGGTAAAATTGCTATATACTTTGAAAAATTACTTTCGCATCAGAATTTCAATCTGAACACTAAGTCAAATGAAGTGATATTCTTGAATTTAGCAGAACTCATTCAGTTTTATTTTTTATATTTTCACTATATTTGATTGTGGAACAATATAGTATATGGATAATACTACCAAAAGTGCCATCTATGGATTCCAGTAAAACTTTGCGCCATGTACACGTCTCAAGTTACTCTAGAAAGAATAAAATTTCGATTTAATAAACAATTAAATTACCTAATCAAATTTAAATCACAAAAACTTTTAAAATCACGTAAAATACCATAGCGTATAATAAATTTATCCATCTTTTTCTATTTTCAATTCATACTTATAAAGAAACATTCTTCCATATAATTCTCAATTTATTGACTGAAATTTATTCAGATAACATTTTTATATATACATTTTCCAGCTAATTTTAAGTTGATCTATCTAAAAAATCATTTGGCAAGATCGGCTATATCGGATAGAATAAATAAAACGGGTGTTTTATTAGAGATATGCATCTTTATTAAGTTAACAAGGGTCCATAATATTTCGCACTTTTTGGAACACCTTGTACATTTATAAATGATACTAAATATTGCTAATAATTGCCCAAAAGCTTCAAATCAACTGATCCAAATCAATTTTTTCACGCCTACCCGTTCTATCGTTATTCTTTTTTTTGTACTGTATTTCGAGGAAAATCGCGATATTTCGAAAACTATAATAGATAGGTATAGGGAATCTTCTAGAAAGAGAAATTTTTTTACGTTGAATTCGAAACAGTGATGATTTACAAGATATTCCATGTAAAAAAATAAAACTTTAATATACCAAATTCTTTGAACTACCCTGTATACTTATAAATCTATATATATAAAAGAAAGTCGTGTTAGTAACTCCAATTATAACTCAAGAACGGCTGAACCGATTTAGCTGAAAATTGGCAGGGAGGTAGTTTAGAGCCAGGAGAAGGACATAGGATACTTTTTATCCCGTTCGACAGTATTCCCGTGTGACTTGACATGAAACGTCAGTAACTATAAAACGTGGTATAACAAAAAAGAATCAGACTTGGAATAACAAAACGCAAATGACAGCTATGTAATTGACGTATAATGACAGCTATGTAATGACGTATGGATGACAATTTGATATTTGTAAGAAATCAATAATAAAACTATTTCTATTAAATAAATAATTAACAATTATAATGTAATGATAGTGCCATTGCCCATTCGTATAAACAGTGAAGTGAACTATAAAACTCGGTATGGTTGAAAATTTGAGTTTTCAGGTGAAGTGAAGCTTAATTAATAATGCCGCGACCAAGACGATCGAATCTTTCCCGACAAAGCCGTGATGCAAGAAGAATACGAAATACTGCAAATGAAAGGAGTGAAGAAGAACAAGAAATTGCACGTGAACAGCGCCGCGATAGTATGGCTCGACTTCGTGCTTCTCAATCACGAGAGCAAATTGAAGCAGCCCGTGAAACAGCTCGGTTGGCAATGCAGAATCGTCGAGCGAACAACAGAGGTCAACAAATAGATAATTTGCGACGCAGAACAAGATATTTATCAAGTGCTGATTTGAATCGAGCAGCGTTCCAATACGATTGCAGCAATGATTACAGCTTGCATCCTAGCATTTGCATTGGGCAAATGGACGTAGTTTGCGAGTATTGTGGTGCATTAAAATTTTCCGGACAAACGCCTGGATTATGCTGCCTTAATGGTAAAGTGAAATTTCCATTGTTGACTCCGCCACCTGAGCCATTGTATTCATTGCTTTGTGGCGAAACACAAGAATCACGCCACTTTCTTGCAAATACTCAAAAATACAATGGTTGTTTCCAGATGACGTCATTTGGGGCAGATATTATCGAAGAACGAGGATTTAATCCGACATTTAAGGTATTTATTTTTGTACTTATATAGAATGTAGTTAAAGAATAACTTTCTTTATCTATTGGTACCTATGTAGTATATTTGCTAGTTCTGAACTCTACTCTTCCACCGAAAAAAGTGTTTATAACCCAGTTAATACTGTCTGGTTTTTATTTTGTAGATACAAGGACAGATTCATCCTCGAATTGGATTATTACTACCTTTCGAAGATACACAGAATAAATTTTTACAAATATATTTCATGGGCAACATGGAAGAACAACTTGATCGACGCCTAGAGATCAATGCAGGAATGAAGCGAGCAATTCTTCAAGACTTGCAGTGTCTGCTTCATGAACATCATGCGTTGGTCAGGTTGTTTAAGAGTGCTTTAGAGCGCATGCCAAGTAATGACTATAAAGTTGTCATCAAAGCAGATAAACGACCATCTGGAACACACGAAAGGACATTTAATGCTCCAACAGTAGACGAAGTTGCCATCCTGATTGTTGGTGAACAATTGGAAAAACGCGATATTGTGCTTACACGTCGCGATAATGGGCAACTGCAACAAATATCTGAAACTCATCGATCATATGACACATTGCAATACCCGCTGATGTTTTGGCAAGGAGAAGATGGATATTATTTTAATATTAAAATGAAAAATCCATTGAATGGTGAGTATCAGTATCATAATTTATTTAATTTATTCGTGAAAGACACTGATTTAAAATAATGCTTATTAAAAAAATGGTTAATGTCTCTATTGTTTGCCTTTAAAATTTGCCTTTGAAATGGTTGATTATCAAATTTTTTATTTCTAATAAAAATTTTAATTTCAGGTGAAGAATTAGTGTTTTTAAATGGAACTCAAGATCTTTAGTTAATTCCACAATATAATACAAGTTATTGAAAATTCTAAAAAATTGACAATTGTTTCGATAAATCAATATCAGATTTATCGAAACAATTGTCAATTTTTTAGAATTTTCAATAACTTGTATTATATTGTGCAATTACCTAGAGACCTTGAGTTTCATTTAAAAACACTAATATGAGCATATTCCACGAAGTAAGGGTCGAGACAGTCAATTTCAGGCGAAGAATCTACAAAGAAAGTTAGCTCAATGAATTATTACGCATATCGTTTGATGATTCGTCAAAATGCTGACAACTATTTGCTGCGGTTTCGTCGATTGTTTCAGCAGTATTGCGTTGACATGTATGTAAAAATAGAAACGGAACGTTTAACAATCATTAGGTTGAACCAAGCCAAACTGCGTTCTGAGGAGTACATCCATTTACGTGATGCAGTTAGTACTGAAGAAAATGCAGCTAATATTTGTCGATTAACTATTCTGCCGGAAATTGAAGTCTTTTAATGAATTTAAAAGACTTCAATTTCCGATACGTCTTGCATTTGCCATGACCATCAACAAATCACAAGGCCAATCCTTAAAAGTTTGTGGTTTAAATCTAGAACATTCATGTTTTTCCCATGGTCAATTATACGTGGCATGTTCACGGGTCGGAAGACCATCTGCGTTGTTTGTTTTTGCGCCTGATAATAAAACAAAAAATGTCGTGTATCACAAGGTACTTAAATGAAGAACAACCTATGTACTAAAATACAGAAATAATTATGAATGATTAATGTAGGTATTTAATTTTTTTGTAATTTTTCCAATTAAAAAAAAAGTCTGCTTATTTGTTGCCATTAAGGCGGAACGAAGTTCGCCGGGTCAGCTAGTATTTTTTTAAATGTAGCTATTAATGTTCTACATATATGCATATCAAAATATTTTTTCAAACTGTTATGGTTTGGGTACTAGATTCCGTTCACCCTGTATAAATAATTAATATTTCGTTTACTTGAAAACATGCAAAATTATTCATTTATAAGCCAGATAATTTTCTAACGAATATTGCATTCCCAGTTACCAACAACTGCCACTATTTTTGATAAACAATTAAAAAACACTGGAAAAGTTTTCTACAAAAAAATTGTTTACTTTATTTGTAAAAAAACTCCTTTTTCAACAGTAAAGTACTGCATTGTGTGAACGCAACGTTGGATTAATAAGTAAACAATGTTACTGAGTCACTTAGATACGATCAGACCTGCTGATTGTTAGTTAGCGGGAGACGTTCGGTTCGTTAATGTAAGACGGGTGGTTTTTGAACATGTATCTATAAATATTCATAAAAAAAGTGTTGTGTGGACTATTGTGATGAAAAATTTAGAAAATACTGTCGCAAATGGAATAAGAATTAGCATTAAAACAAGTACAAGGTAAACCGTTTTATTGTTACTTGTAAAATAACTATTAACTACATACATATCTTGATAAATCTTAGTATGATCTAAATTATTTTATGAATTGATGTTTCTATTCTACCCGATGTTCAGGAGTTAGATGATGAGGAGGATATATTTTTTAAACTTATATTTTTCAAATATACAAAATTTTATTGATTTAAATATGATGTTTATAATGCAACTTACAGAATTATAATGAGAATTATTAATGAGAGCTACACCAAGTAGACTAATTGCTGACAGTAGCAATGTTTATTTATATAAACAGGATGTCTTCAAATAACTTGCGTGTATGCAGGATATCTTCATATACTACCTCCCTTCTTAGGCGTAAACAATACCGATAGGTGTTTGTTTTCGGATTTCTGTTCCTTTTGTGGTGTATTTTTGACCTCTTCTTCTATACTAGATATAGATAATGATAAATATTATACAAAATTTTAATAATTGAAATATGATGTTTCTAATGCAACGTACATAATTATAATGACAATTACTGATGAGAGCTACACCAAGTAGACTATTGCTGACAGTAGCAATGTTTATTTATTCGAAAAGTATGTCTTCAAATAACTTGCGTGTATGTAGGATGTCTTCATATAATTCCTCCCTTCTTAGGCGTAAACAATACCGATGGGTGTTTGTTTTCGGATTTCTGTTCCTCTTGTGATGGATTCTTAACATCTTCTTCTATACTAGATATAGATAATAACTTAGCCTATAAATAGCAATGTTAGATATCAATATTCCAGATTGTGGGGTGCACTTTTCTTTTCATAAAATTGCATATGAATCTGCTTCGAATCGATTTCGAATGTCTCTGATGAATTTGAGATCTTTTGGTTTCAGTTTTGATAGTGGGTATCGATTTGTAGTTACTTCAAATTCGGAAACTAAACGTAATTTTAGTGATAAAATAGGGTTCCCATTCGCTCTTTCCTGTATTATCAGATACTACCAAAACTGCTATATACGGATATCAGTAAAACTTTGCGCCATGTACACGTCTCAAGTTACTCTAGGAAGGATAAAATTTCCATTTAATAAATAATTAAAGTACCTAATCAAATTTAAATCACAAAAGTTTTTGAAATCAGGTGAAATACCATGTCGTATATTAAATTTATCCACCTTTTTGTATTTTCAATTGATACTTACAAAAATACATTCTTCCAAATACTAAATTTATTGACTGAAATTTATTCAGATAAAATTTTTATATATACATAGTTATTTTCCAACTAATTTTAAGCTGATCTAAGAAACCATTTGGCAAGAAAAAAATGTATAAGACTTGGCCCAATTTTTGGTATAAGGCTGCAAAAATTGGGCCAGGTCTTATGAATTTTTTTTCTTGCCAAATGATTTTTTAGATCAGCTTAAAATTAGTTGGAAAATAACTATGTAGATATAAATAAAAATTTTATTTGAAAAAATTTCAGTCAATAAATTGAGAATTATGTGGAAGAATGTTTCTTTGTAAGTATCAATTGAAAATATAAGAAGGTGGGTAAATTTAATATACGACATGGTATTCTACGTGATTTCAAAAAATTTTGTGATTTAAATTTAATTAGGTATTTTAATTGTTCATTAAATGGAAGTTTTTTCTTTCTAGAGTCACTTGAAACGTGTACATGGCGCAAAGTTTTACTGATATCCGTAGATAGCAGTTTTGGTAGTATTTCAATTATTTTAGTTGTTTAATCTATTAATTCGTTCTATTGTTCATTCAGTTTCATTTCTTCAGCTTGTGACAAGATTATAGTTCTTAATCGAAAATATTTTTTTCCTAAGACTAGAGTATCTACAATTTATTTTCTTCACTTGTATAAATATTGTTTTATCAAACTAGATAAAGTGTGGCCAGCCTTTTTTTCTAGCAAATTTGAAGTGTAGTTTTCAGTTTTTTGCATGAACATTTTAGTGTGGTGTCCTCCACCACTCTAAGCCACCACAGTCCTCATAAGTGATTTTTAGTTTGCTAGTCATTATTTTCTTAAACTACTGACTGCCATCCAGCAAACTCATCGTTCTCTTTTTCTTTTATTCACATGAATCTACACCGTCTGCCAAAACTAAGTTATTGATAATCTAACAAATATAAATTGTTTTTACTGATGCATATCGATTCCTCATGAATGTTAATTTCAAATAAACTAATGTGTCAATAAATGTACAATATAATCAATTTTAAATAAAAACGATTTTTATGGATATTTATTCTTCAAATCTGTAAACGAAATCTTAAGCTCTATTTTTTTAAATTACAAGTTTAATTTTTGGCATCATTTAAAACTAATATGTAGCAGTTTTTGGCATTAACAGGCTTTGTTTTGTGATTGTCTCGTTATCAATCATTGTCCATGATGAGTATTTTTTATTTCTCACCATACTGTAACAATGACCATTATATATGTAATTAACTGTCTCTATTTTTTAATGAAATTAACTGTATGGACCCTTACTTCATGGAATCTACTCCTACTGTTTTAAATGGAACTTACTATTTCTAGTTCATTCCACAATATATTGAGAATATTTTAAAAATTCTAAGATAATTTACAATTGTTTCTATTAAAATATCATCGTCAGAATGACACAAGTTACATTTCATTTGAAGCCTATCTGATGTTTAATAATTATTTTGGCTAGACCAGGAAGTGACCTACCTAGTAATTGACTATTAATATATATTAAGTTACTAGGTTAGTTTACACAGGACGTTATAATATATCCCAACTACGTATCTTCTCGGCCCAAATATTGTGTAGGAATAGAACATGTTGCATTTCACAACACAATTCTCGGTTTATTCTACATTTTTGAAACAATTTGC
Organism: Galeruca laticollis; assembly: GCA_963921935.1. Classification (NCBI taxonomy): domain Eukaryota; kingdom Metazoa; phylum Arthropoda; class Insecta; order Coleoptera; family Chrysomelidae; genus Galeruca; species Galeruca laticollis. The sequence goes on from OY998175.1 coordinate 69,575,796, forward strand.
TGTATGATTCAAATTGAACAAAATTTCTTCAAGAACCTACGTAGTGTAGAACAGTCTGTAGACAATTTATTGGGGTATCAAACTACTCATTTAAACACTTTTTATATTGAAATTAACTGTATCGACTATTACTTCGTGGAATCTACTCATATTAGTGTTTTAAATGAAACTTACTGTTTCTAGTTAACTCCACAGTATATTGAAAATTGTTATAAATTCTAAAAAATTGACAATTGTTTCGATATTATCTAAATATCATCGTCAAAATGACAGAAGTTACATTTAATTTGATGCCTATATAAATAAGGATCCTCATTCTCCACAATTATATGAAACCGTTAAATAACATAAAATAACGAAACCAATTAAACCTGTAGTTTCTTATGTTAATACTCCTAATAATATATTGGCAGAGAAACTCAACAATATACTCAATAGTTACGGATATATATTTAAATATTCAATTAGAAATTCAATGGAATTGATCAAAAAATTGAAAGCATTCAACTTGCAAGATAGCTGTAAGCTTATTTCATTTGATTTTATCAATGTGTTCACTAAAATTCCTCCTAAAGAATGTCTTATAATTGTAAGAAAGTTACTAGAAGATAAAAATATTAATCCAGGACTAATATCAGATATACTTAATTCATTTGATGTATATATTAATAAGAATTATTTCACTTTTGACAATAAGATATATATTCAAAATAAAGGTTTATCAATGGGAAGCTCTATATCGCAAATTTTAGCAAACATTTTTATGGACAGTTTAGATAGAAAAATCTTTGAAAGTTATATTTCAAAACATGTTTTATTTTGGTATAAATATGTAGATGACAAATTAGCTTGTTTTATGGGTAGTGAACGACAATAAAATATATTTTTCAACCACATTAATAATTCACACTCAAAAATTGAATTCACATTAGAAGTTGAAGAAAATAGTTGAATCAATTTTCTTGATTAAAAAATTCAAAGAGTTAATAATGTACTTTATTATTCGATTCATTGAAACCCAACACACACTGATGTGACTATTCCATACAGTTCCAATCATCCCATGTCCCATAAACTAGCGGCCTATAATTCAATGACACATAGAGCCTTTTTAGTTCCTATGAACAAATGTAATTCTGATAGAGAGATTATTACAATTAAACAAGTAGCAACATCCAATGATTACCCATTACATATGATAAATAAAATAATTTGTTAAAAATTGTGAAAAGTGGCAAACAACTAATATTTCCTAAACAAACTAAAGAATTAAAAACTTATAAAACCAATACATATGCAGGAAATATTTCTAATAATATTTCAAATATAATATCTTTAGCAACAAATACAATGATTTCTTTTAAAACAGAAAGTAACATAAGTACAAAATTGTTAAATGTAAATACAAAAATATCACCATTAAAGAAATCTGGTATATACAAACTGAATGTCCAGAATGTAATGGGGCAGACCCCTAGAAATTTTGAAATCCGATACAGTGAACACTTACGAGGATACAGATTAAAATAACCAGATAAATCCCATTACGCCAGACATCTACTTGACACCAATTATTCATTGACACCTAACACAGAACTAGGAGTACTACATATTTGTGATAAGAAACAAGAACTGGATTTCCTTGAAGAATTGGAAATTAGAAGACGCTTAAGAAGCATACAATATGAACTCGTCAATGAATAGATAAATCTAGGGAGTTTTCCACTTTTAAACTGTTTCCTTAAGTAATAATTGTTAAGATCAGCAAATGTAGTTTTCCTGGTTTTCTATATCATTGCTCAGTTATACTGATCTCAATTGAGACAAATGATATCCAGGATATCCCCATAGAGCTAATAATATCTAAGCTTTTATATTTGTTATATCATATCTTCTTTTTTCTATTAACATATTGTAATGTTTTTCTTATTTATTAGAAGTTTTTATTACGGGTGGGATAAATTTCAAACACTCGGTATGGCTACTTACTAATTTATTTAAACACTAAACTAATCACTAATACTTAATTTATGTATACAGTATATTCACTCAAACTAATTTATATGAACAGTTCATTAATTTACTTATTTATTTGTTTATCTCACGATGTCAAATGATCAACAAAAACTAACTCTTCCTGATCAGTTCCCTTATATACTAGTGCCTTTTGTACTAGAGAATTCCAGCCTGCGGCTTATACACACAAATAATTTTTCTGGCCTTTTCTAGATAACTCTGGTCACAAAAAACCAGTTCTAGATAAGATAGTCTCAATCGTAAACAGTTTTTTATAACTGCGTATCCGCCATAATTTTAACTATTATCCCTGGCTTATACAGGGTCGGTTTTAGGGACTATACCAGTGTGCTGTTTCGTAACATTACCACCTCCTTAAATGGAAGTTCCTCCTGGAACTTTTGTGTAGCCGAGACTGGATGTTTGAATCGGCAACTGGCCCCATTTCTACACTTTCCGATCTTATGGAAATAGCAGGGCACCGTCTTTATCGGATAATCATAAAGAGGGTTGTAGCTGCAAATTAATATCTGGACACCGGTATCTTGAAAGTTAATCTCTACCATGTTCCTGATGATTCGTCAATCCAACTGGTTACTCGCTATCTTAGGCATAGCCAGTTTCTTCACGTTGGATTCCAACACATGGTCTCGGAGGTTTCGAAGTGCTTCCCACACATCGCGGTAGGTAGATCGATCTTGGAATTCATTTTTAGTTACCACGTAGAAGACGTACCGCGAATTATGTTTCAGTTTCAGTGTCTTGCCAGGGGCTGGGATCTGGTCTTCAAGTTTTTCTAATTGCCCCAACTTCCTTCAAAAGACGGTTGCCAACCCTCGTGCGTTCTTGATACGGGCGGGTCTGTTGTATGCCAGTGAATAATCTTCCGGGAGAGTGAACAAATCTTGTTGTTGTTCCGAAGTGACTCCATATCTAGCTTTCCTGGTACCTCCATATGCGCCCATAAATTCCTCGAAGGTGGGATCAGACACATCTCGAATAAGGTTTACTCCTTCCTCTATGTCATGGTCTCCTTCGAATGGCGCTAGTCGGTTTTGGTGAACTACTTTTGGTTTTCCGTTGGGGATCTTGCTTATGCGATATAAAACATCATCGATCCTTTTCTTGATTAAGTATGGACCTTCCCAGGATTTTTGTAATTTTGGAGAAAATCGTTTTCTCCTCGCCGGGTTGTGTAACCATACTTTGTCCCCTTCTTTGAAACCGCCTTCTGTGGCCTGCGTGTCGTACCGACTTTTCATTCTGTCGCTGGCAACTTGAAGATTTGTTCGAATTAATTCATAAATATCGTCCACCCTTCTTCTCAATTGGATCACGTAGTCTTCGCCTGCTATATCTTCTCCAGGCCGACAGCCAAATTCCAGGTCACAAGGAAGCCTCATTTCACGTCCAAACAGGATTTTCGCAGGTGTTTCACCCGTGGACTCATTGACGGCAGATCGATAAGCCAATGCGAATAGGGAGAGATACTGCTCCCAATCTCTCTGATGGCTGGATACTACTTTGGACAGGTATTTTCCAATAGTCCTGTTCATTCTCTCGACCATTCCATCTGACTGTGGATGTAATGCTGTTGTTCTGGTCTTCTTCATTACCAGCTTATCGCAAATCTCCTGGAATAGATGGCTTTCGAAATTCCTTCCCTGGTCACTGTGGACTTCCCTGGGCACTCCATATCGGCTGATGAATTCTATCACCAATACATCCGCGACAGTTGTGGCCTCTTGCTTCGGGATAGCGAAAATTTCCACCCACTTTGTGAAATAATCCATTACAACCAGTATGTACTTGCTACCATTTTCTGTCGTCGGAAATGGTCCAGCGTTATCTAAAGCAATCCTTTCGAAAGGGCTTCCAACATTGTACTATTTCATGGGTGCCTTTCTCTTGCGATGTGGTCCATTACTCGTAGCACAAGCCGTACATTTCTTACACCAGTCCTTCACATCGTCGGAGCTGTTCATCCAATAAAACTGTTCACGAACTCGCTGAAGGGTTTTCTTCACTCCCAGATGACCTTCCGATGGACCGTCGTGTAACTTCTTCAGTACCTCAGCTACTCTTGTTCTCGGGATAACTAGCTGTCTCTTCATCTCAGAACCATCATCGTTTTCAAGGGCTCTTTTCAACAGCCCTTCTTCCATGACAAGGGAGTCCCACTGAGCCCAATAGGCCTTGAGTTTCGGTGAAAATCTTGACACTTCTTGCCAGGTAGGTCGCCAGTTCTCTTTCTTCCATTGCCGGATCATCTTCAGGTGAGGATCATTCTCCTGATCTTCTTTGATCCTGGTGGGTGACCATTCCTCGTTGACTACAGTAGTTCTTGAAACTGCAGCTTCCCTAGATTCCACCTTATTGCAGTGGGAGCAGTCTGTTGGGCACGGCCGTCTGGACAGGGAGTCGGCATTTCGGTGACTCACACCAGCTCGATGTTCAATGTTGAAATCGTATTCTTGAAGTCGTTCAATCCATCTAGCGATCTGGCCGTCGGGATTCTTGAACTGCATCAACCACTTGAGTGCTGCATGATCAGTCCGGATTAAAAATTTCCTACCATAGAGATACCGGTAAAAGTGTTCCACGGACTTCACTACCGCCAAAAGTTCACTTCTTGTGACGCAGTAGTTTCGTTCTAGTTTGGAGAGGACTTTACTAAAATATCCCAGTACTATTTCTTGCCCTCCTTGGATCTGTGAGAGCACTCCACCAATTCCTACGTTGCTTGCGTCAGTGTCAAGAATAAAGTCTCCCTCTGGTAATGGATATCCTAATATCGGCGCCGAAGTTAAATTCTAGGTTTCAAAAGCCGTTTGACAGTCTTCGTCTCATTGGAAAGCTCTTGCTTCTTCTGTAAGTCGCGTTAGAGGCTTGGCAATATCTCCAAACTTCCTGATAAATCTTCTATAATACGTGCAAAGTCCAAGGAAACTCCTAATTTGATGTTTGTCGGTTGGTTGCGGCCATTGCTGAATGGAAGCAATTTTCCACCGCCACTCCTTCATTGCTCACTATATGACCTAGATAGTTGACTCGGTTTTGGAATAGCTGACATTTCTTCGGGTTTAACATGAGCTGGGCAGCTTGGAGTCGTTTGAATACGTCTTCCAAATTCCAAAAAGTACATCTAAGGCAACTCCGCGAGGCGCGATGGTTAAGTTCACTGCTTTCTCCTTATTGGACCAATTATTCACTCTAGCTGCTGCTTCAAATTGGTCCACGACATTTTTCCATCGAACGTTGGGGCCTTGACTCGGTTAAAACTGCCAATGTCTTCAAACTTAGGTAGTGTTTCTGGCTTGCAAAGAGTTTCGTTTGCTCGGTCTTCTTTTCTTCCTCTGGTGTGCTTCGCGTTCTTGAATCGGCAATCTTTTCCTCTAACTACTTGATTTTCTCGTCTATCGTTGTAATCTTATTCTCGATTTTCTCGTCCATCGTTGACATTTTATTCTCGATTTTCTCGTCCATCGATAACATTTTATTATCGATTTTCTCGTCCATTGTTGACATCTTATCCTCGATTTCTGATTTTAGTGACAAAATTTCATTTTCAATATTAGCGGAAATGTCGTTTTTCATCAATAAGATATCGGCAGATATATCGTTCTTTAAAGTAGAAATCTACTCGTCCATGTTCTCTTCCATGGCAGAAATCTTCTCGCCCATGTTAGCCGAAATATCATTCTTCATAGTAGAAATCTTCTCGTCCATGTTAGCCGAAATATCATTCTTCATTGTAGAAATCTTCTCGTCCATGTTCTCTTCCATGGCAGAAATCTTGTCGTCCATGTTAGCAGAAATATTAGCAGAAATGTTCTCTTCCATGACAGAAATCCTCTCGTCCATGTTAGCAGAAATGGACGAGATTAAGGTGGAAGCCTCGTCATTAAATAGAACTGTTTCTGGATGAAAGCCGTCATTTTCCAGTGCCACTTCAAGTCTTTCTACTAATTCACTTTTCTTACCGGAGGTTTCCAACTCACGATCTTCCAATTCAGCTCTTAATTCCGCCACCTTCAGATCCCTTAATCTCTTGGCCATTTTTAGGTAGCAATTTATTTATATTACCCCACACCTGACACCAATGTAATGTTTTTCTTATTTATTAAAAGTTTTATCACAGGTGGGATAAATTTCAAACACTCGGTATGGCTACTTACTAATTTATTTAAACACTAAACTAATCACTAATACTTAATTTATGTATACAGTATATTCACTTAAACTAATTTATATGAACAATTCACTAATTTATTTATTTATTTGTTTATCTCACGATGTCAAATGATCAACAAAAACTAACTCTTCCTGATCAGTCCCCTTATATACTAGTGCCTTTTGTACTAGAGAATTCCGGCCTGCGGCTTATACACACAAATAATTTTTCTGTCCTTTTCTAGATAACTCTGGTCACAAAAAACCAGTTCTAGATAAGATAGTCTGAATCGTAAACAGTTTTTTATAACTGCGTATCCGCCATAATTTTAACTATTATACCTGGCTTAGACAGAGTCGGTTTTAGGGACTATACCAGTGTGCTGTTTCGTAACAATATATTGAGTCAATCACTTCTTGGACAAGGTACGAACAATTAAACATCAGGTAGGCATCAAATGAAATGTAACTTCTGTTATTCTGTGTGTGTGTGTGTGTGAAAAGGAGGGTTGGCATTGGACAGAATCCGTTTGCCACAGAAATGGTGTTAAATTAGGTCCTAATATATTTTCCGTTTAAATTAATTTAGATATCAAGTTTGCTTTCTCTGAGAAAAGTGATTAACTGATCTAGGACATTTTTATTATTCATACTTAGCAGAGCGGTTAAATTAAAGGGTTGAGCTATATTACTGTTGGTGATGAAACGTAGAAAGTTAGGACGACTACTGCTATATTTTCCATATGAAAAAAGTATGTGGTTCAAGTCAGCAATGGATTCGTTGTCGCATGAACAGATGTTCGTTTCTGCTACACCAATTCTGTGAATATGTGCTGGGAATTTAGCATGATTCAATTTTAACCTGGTAATAGTGACAGAGTACGCTCGGCTTACAGCATAGTCATCAATGTGTGGGACGCAATTCGGTAAGGTTGGATGTATTAAAGTGTAATGATTGTTAGATTTTTTGGTAAATTCTATCCAACTCTTTTCTCAACTTTTACGTGATTCAATTTTTCCTTTGTTAATAATGTCACTAAAATCGTATTTACCTATGACGTTCGGTAATTTAGTGGCTTCCTTGGCTAAAGAGTCAACTTTGACATTCCCCAAAATACCTGCATGACCTTTCACCCAGATGAAAATAACTATGTTCCCCTGTATGGACAGCTTGTGGAGAAGTTTCTTAATGTTACTGTTATTCTGACGATGATATTTAGATAATATCGAAACGATTGTCAATTTCTTAGAATTTTTAACATTTTCAATATACTGTGGAGTTAACTAGAAACAGTAAGTTTCATTTAAAACACTACTTTTTATATTGCTTCTGCTACCTTCTTTCGTCCATTTAAAATTATATACCAATACATTACGTTTTCTGGTCTTTGGCACAGGACGTTAAATGTGAGAATCTCTGACTACTTCTAGAAATAATAGTCAAATGCTCATCAGCTTTTATCACACTATACGGTATAATAGGCATAGGTATAGGTGTTCATCGGTTTGTATTATTTTCATTTAAATATTTTAAAAGTAATGGGGAGAAGCACCACATCAGACTTTACTCATCGCTGAAACGATCATAAATTGTCATTATCAGAAACTGTCATAATCAAACAATCAATTATCTTCAATACAATAAATCAAATAATTTCTCCTATTACTCACATCTCGTGATTTTGGTATTCAATGTTCACAGGTATTTGTCTAATATTCTCTGATATATTCCGCTACCGTTCAGTTAATACTATTGGATCTATTTAAGCGACCGTCTACAATAGAATAATTATTTTTGTTCCATAGACTGTGTAAATATGAGCACATAACCGCTTGAGTGATTCATTGGAACATTTCCCATAATTCGTTGAAATACATTGAAGTACCTATTCCAATTCCTATGAGTTATTATATTGCAAATCGTCTTAAACGTGTATAAGTGAAAATATATTACTGGTAGGTTTCCGAAACGTTGACAATACATGGCTGAAAATTTTGAAATAACACCTCCAGAAAATAGTGCTTGAAGATATTAAATTACATTCTATGTAGCCGAGGGATAATATATTGTACGGATCTTATTTCGTATGAGAAATAGGAACATTTGAATGGTACGCGGAAAGTAGATGTAATTTCTACATCACGTTATAAGAGGATCATAATTCCTGAATGTTTTATTAAAAAAGAGAACAAGTGAAGAAAACGTCTTACATATTCTTAAATTCGGGAACTTGAATTCTTTTGAATAGTGCCGCAAAAAATTACTCCTCAATGTGAAAACAAAATAGGTTCAAATCGCTTTCGTTTCTTATCTCACCATTTCTCTGACAAGTCGCTTAACATCGTGATTAATTGGTATTTTTGAATCGTAGTGTTCATTTCAAATAATAACTTTCATTTAATCCTAGACGCATGAGTAATTTGATAGTTGGCTTATGCTTTAAAAACCGATGATAAATCAAAAATCCTATTACTTTGAGTGAATGTCGTAAGTAGGATGGGTAGCAACGCAAAACTCTTGAGGTAGTTCTAGTATTTCTACATCTGCTGTTATAAGCCTTGGTACACAAAACTCGCCCATATATAAAGGTTTTTAGGTTAAAGTTATCTGGCAACGTTGGTATCACTAAGTGTGTTTCAAAAAATTCTGAATTTAAAATGAAAATTTTGTCAACATAATTACGACAATAAATGAGAGGAGATGATGCTAAATTATATGCAAACATGATCCAAAACTAAGACGTTTTGTGGAATTTCGAGATATTTATGCACGTAACGTTCCACAACATTGTACTAAAATAAATTAACGTTGTACATTTGGAAATGAGAAATATTTTTTATTATAATAAGTCAAGAACAAAACGGCACAGCCTCAATATATTCTATAAAGGTATTGATAATAGTTGCATAGACAGATTTTGAATTTAATTGTCTCGAGTTCTTGACGTTTAAAAATTCTGAAAGTTTGAGATTTTTAGATAAACACTATAATTTTTGAAAATAAAAACATTCTGTGGAATACTGTTCTCGCCAAAGAACTACTCTAACTATACAGGATATTATACATAAATAGACAAATGGAGATTAATGTGTTTTAAATCACAGAAGTGAAAGCGAAGTTTGTTCATATCCATCGAACTAGTGGAAGGAAACATACATTGATCTAATGTTTCTATGTATATTAAAATTCAATTCATTTATGTTTGTCACTTGTAATCAAAGGAGATAATAGAAGGTTCAGTATCTTTAACCCGATTTCACCAACCATATTTAATTTCTAATATTAGGTAATACCTAAACCGGATTTACGAATTCCCAAATGAAATATTCGTTTCACCGTTCTCACTAATAACTGATTTCACCAACTTATTCCTCATCATCATCATCATCATACAGCCCATTTCACGTCCATTGTTGGAGATTGGCCTCCTCCAAACGTCTCCAGTTCTCTCTGTCCCTGGCTGTTGCAATCCAATTTGTCGCTATCCTCTTTAGATCATCCGTCCATCGAGTGGGAGGTCTGCCTCGGCTACGCTCATCAGCTCTTGACCTCCATTCCAACAGTTTTTTGGTCCATCGCCCGTTGTCCATTCTAGCAATGTGCCCAGCCCATTTCCATTTCCGTGTAGTGATTCGTTGTATGATATCATCTACTCCAGTATGTCGGCGTATCTCTTCATGTCTCACTCGATCCCTCAGGGTCAGGCCAAGCATCGATCTCTCCATTCGGGTTTGTGTTACTCTTAGTTTTTCTGCGGTTTACTTCGTTAAAGTTAGTATCTCTGCGCCATAGGTCAGAACCGGTAATATGCATTGGTTAAATGCTTTTCGTTTCAAACGAATTGGGATATTTCCTTTGAGGAAACTTATTCCTAAAGTTATGTAATACCTAAACCGGATTCAGAAATTTCAAAATGAAATATGCGTTTCCCAATGTGCGAAAACAAATAGAACGAAAGCGTCTTAACAAAGTCTACGAACGAACTTTTAAGGTCAAGTACTACCTTCAAACTTCAGGGCTTCAGACTAGGGTTGTCTGCTGTCCTAATGTTAGATACTTCCTACAGCTCTTCTCTCATTAGTACATGGTGAAACGCATATTTTACTTAGGAACTTCTAAATCCAGTTAAGGTAATACCTAGCTTAACGAATTAGTTGGTGAATTCGCGTATAAGTAATAATAATAACAATAAATTATTCTTAAAAAAAGTACATACATCGCATCAAAATACAGTAAAATAAGAGTTAAATGATAATAAATAAGTGCTAAGCGCCTGTTTGAGTATTAATTAATCAAATGTAAAATATAAAGAGTAAAATATAAAATGGGTAAAACAGATAAACCAATAAATGAGATGGATGCAAATAGACAAACAAAAACACAACATTAATACAATAATGAATCTCAGGAACCCAAGAAAGTATTGATATAAAAAATATTGGATTTGAGGATTCTTGGTACTTCTTACAGGAACTTTCTTACAAGTCTTTTGAATATGGGAAGTACTTTAGTGGATCGAATTGTCTCAGGAAGAATAATACATATTTTTGGGGAAAGGAAATAGAACGATCATTGGCTTAGCATTTTTGTTACCGTCGAGAAAATGTGCAATTATTATTTCGGGTCTGGTATGTGTGGCTTATTAATTTATTAGTTTTATTGAAATACTTTATACTCGAGCATAAGAAGTAAAGTTGTCTCACATCCAAAACATTACATACATAATAGATTTCAGCTGTATAATCTGTTTCATGAATGTATTAGTTTTAGGAATCGCCTTTAAATAACTTCTACCTGGTTAATTCTCTTATCAGTAGCACTACCCCATGCCACTATTCAATATATTAACTGATTTTCAAGTAACGAACGATATAATATTAGTGTTTCAAATGAAACTCACGGTTTCTAGTTAATACCACAATAAAATAAAAATTGCTGAAAATTCTAAAAAATTGACAATTGTTTCGATAAATCAATATCATCGTCAGAATGACAGAAGTTACATTTCATTTGATGCCTACCTGATGTTTAGTAGTTATTTTTGGCTAGACCAAGAAGTGACCTAACTTGTGATTGACTTAATATATGTTAATGGAACAAAGAAGAAGATGTGATATTACAAATATTGAAGCTTAGATATTATTAGCCCTATGGTGATATACTGGATATCATTTTTCCAATTAAGATCAGTATAACTGTGCAATGATACAGAAAACCAGGAAAACTATATCTGCTGATCTTTACAATTATCACTTAAGAAGACAGTTTATTAGCGGAGAACTCCCTAGATTCAACTGTTCATTGACAACTCCATATTGTGGGTTTCTTAAATGTCTTCCAATTTCCATTTCTTCAAGGAAATCCAGTTCTTGTTTCTATTCACAAATATGCAGCACTTCTAGTTTTGTGTTAGGTGTCAATGAATGATTGGTGTCAACAAGATGTTTTGCGTAGTGGGATTTATCTGGTTGTTTTAATCTGTATGCTCGTGAGTGTTCACTGTATCGGATTTCAAAATTCCCAAATAGACAGCATTACATTCTGGACATTTGAGTTTATATATACCTGACTTCTTTAATGGTGGTATTTTTGTTTTTACATTTAACATTTTTGTACTAACGTTACTTTCTGTTTTAAAAGAAATTGTTGTGTTTGTTGTTAAAGATATTATCTTTGAAATGTTATCAGAAAAATTTCCCATAAACTGTCGGCATATAATTCAATGATACATAGAGCTTTTTCAGTTCCTATGAACAAATGTAATTTTGATAGAGAGATTAATACAATTAGACAAATAGCCACATCCAACGGTTATCCATTAGATATGATAAATAAGCTAATTAATAAGAAAGAGGAAAAAGTGGCATTACAACTGATATTTCCTAAACAAACTGATGAAATAAAAACTTATAAAACCATCACGTATGCAGGAATTATTTCTAATAATATTTCAAAGATAATATCTTCAGCAACGAATACAATAATTTCTTTTGAAAGAGAAAGTAACGTTAGTACAAAATTGTTAAATGTATAAACAAAAATACCCCCATTAAAGAGGTCAGGTGGTCGTTGTTTAGAGGTTATAAAGTATCATCCATTATATTTGTATTCGCATGGTGAAACGCATCCTTCATTTAGGAACTTCTAAATCCATTTTAGGTATTGAGTACCTAACTTTAGGAATTAGTTGGAGAAATCGGGTGTTCGAAGAGCGTGTCGTTGATCGACCCTTCTGTCGATACAGACATCTATTGAAAGTAGACATTTCCGATTTCTTCTTTGCAACCAAGTGGTAGCTCGTATTAGTCCCCAAATGTAGTCATCCATCAGGTTTTTATTATATTGTTCTTGATAACTCTGTCATATTTCGTCAGATTCTGGTGATTGCGTCTCTGTTGCTCTCCTGAACATGTTTAAACTGATATGAGTAAGCATGTGGCTTGTGTACTTTCAGGGACATCCTGCAATCTATGCGTTTGAAATAATCAAGCATATCTGTAAAGTCTTTGTAATTTGTAAGTTTTCTATCGCCAAGGAAACCTCATCATTGTTTCATGCTGAGATTTGTAATTTGTAGCTTTTCTATTGCCAAGCATGCATCATCATCGCTTCATGCTGAGCTACTCTTGCTTTAGGGTGTTTAGTAGTATCAATGCGAATTCATTGACCATTATTCTCTTCACGAACCAACAAAAATATCATCTTCCGCTGTAACATTCGACACTTTTTGTGAAAAACTCTTCAAATATTGAAAATCTACAGAATCTTGACGAAGAGCTTTATGAGACTTGATCAAATACGATCGGGCATCACAATCGCTGCGTATTTGACATTTGGCCGTATTTACGACAATGAAGCATTTACTTTGAAGTAAAAGGTGGAAGCAAACTGTAAAAGTAAATGATTTTGCTACAATTCGTATCCATAAACTCTACCTTCCACTTCCAAGGAAATGTACAGAAATTATAAAATCCGCGACTTTATGAGCAGATTCTTCATTTCTTCCTTCTTTTTATGAATACGAAGAACGTTAGACCTTTAACATTAAAGTGAAGCAATCGAAACCTTACTTTTTCCTTTACTTTCCTCTACTTGATTTATGCATATACCTTGAAGGAACCGCTTCATTTTTTGAAAGTGAAAGGTGAGGCTTCTTTTTATATAACACCTAATATGTTACACCATCTAAAACTCGGTCCCCTTAAACCATGAGTGCTGTTACTAGTGGGGTGAATCGGCTCTACTAACCCTTGACCAGAGATAGCATGGAAATTCAGAGTATCCACCTTGCATTTCCAGAAGAAAGGCAACCATCCTGAAATCCTCTTATTACTGGCCAGGTATATTTCTCTTACTTTTCAGTTAAAAGTACTGTTCTAACGCTTTCGTAGTTTTCTTTGTGCATCCTAGAATGAGCAAAGTGAAGACATGGAAATCCATTTCCATTACAAAAAAAATACTCATTAATGTCCGCAAACAATCTGTCACAATCTAAATATATTTCTTGCTCTTGTGTAACGTCTAAAAAGAAAATGGATTTGCAATGAATTGAGTCCCTGTTTACTTTTCGTTGTACACAATCAGAACATATTCATTTATTAACAAATTCATTTTTGCCGTCAACTTGCGTTATTTCTTCTATTCGTTTTGTACAAATGTTGGTAGTAAATGATTATTCTGCTGTTCACTGTGGAAGTTTGTTTCATCGGTATCAATTACTGAGGTTATTTAGAAATTTGTAAGCTTTGTTGATGTTTCTCACTAATACTAAGGTGATTATCTATTCCATTGCCTTACTTTGTTAATATTACTAATAGTAGAGCGTTATATGAATATTGTGTATCTACTTAAGATCCTGAAGTCACAAGCACTAAGGAACAAACTGAAAACTAGCAATACAATTACAGTTGGATTGCAGGACAGAAAAGATACTGCATTATTCATACATATGAAAAGATGAGGAGTAGAAAATGATTTTGTAGAAGCAAATAAAAGCGAGTAATGGCTCTTAGTTCGTGAAATAGTAGATTTTTTCTTTCATGAATTCTGATTTCAATAATGAAATGTGCTCATACCAAGTCAGTATCCAAAAACTCTCCCAACTATTCAATTCAATGATCAACGAGTATTTATATAAAATTTTTTTCTCATCTTCATACTCAAGAAGTACCAAATCATCATCTACCTGTATTTTTGACTTGTATGGTGTAACTAGACCACTTCTATTGTTATGGTTTCTCAAAGAGTCTTCTCCGTTCACATTCAATGATTAGTTAAGAATTGAATTTAAATAGAACCACCATGTACAAACCATAAATTTCCGAACTATCAAATAAAAATAACCATTGCTCCAAAGTTTCGTTGGTCCCATCAAGCTTCTACTTAAACAACCAACTAGTCTCGATTTCAAAATTTCCTTCCGGCTATTGTCGATAGGGCGGTAGAGATAGGTTGCAGCCTCCATGCTAGAATAATTCCCTCTAAAATTTGAAGTTTCCAGATAGTTTCGCAATAAATTGACTCGTTGTGAACAATGCGAAAATCGAATGACAAATAGAAACTTCCTCACTTATCCGACCAGAAATACTACCAGTATAAATCAAGTTATTTTCAGGTGCTTTGTGTTAAGGGCCTTAGGGTCCCCTTAATCAATTTTATTAATTCAGCGGTAATAGCATTATCAAATACAATTGAAGCATTGTTTAACAGATTTTTAAAAATTAGATAGGGTAACGGAATAAGAGATCATGTGTTGTTCTGAAATTGATAGAAACATATAATTTTAACAGAACAATGCTTATTGTGTTCCCTATATACATAACATATTTAGAATCAAAATAAATCAATAGAAAAACAACATACAAAGCCAACATTTCATAAAACTAAAGGGCACGATCTTTCAAAATATTTTAGAATGACATAATATATCTGTATGGAGTTCAAGCCATCTAAGAACGAAATGAACCTAAATACACAATAAATTTTAATAGGTTTATTTACAGCTCCCCCACCAATAGAATTAATCCCTCTTAAAAACTTATTAAAAATCTCGCAAATATGGGACTAGTTTTGTAATATGATAGAGGTTGGATTCAACTTTTTTATGTCCGGTATCTATTCTATAAATTGAATCGGAAATTTTTTCCAATATTTTAAATGGACCGATTTTTTATTCATCTAATTTTTTTCTGTCCAACCGATTACCATTTTCTACATTAACATCATCTCCTAAATTTAGTTTACATTCTTTCCTATTTTATCAAAATGTGTCTTATTATAGTTATGTGATTTAAATGTTTTTTCTAAGGCAATTTTTCTATCCTGTGATAAATTATTCTGAACAATTTCGTGTTGTAATTCATCTGGTAAAATATTAGTATCTTTTCCTTCCAACAAATATTTAGGCGAAAAACCGGTCACGGTATGTTCTATTTCATTATATCTTTTTGTACATTCCTGCGCAATAGTAGACCATGCTAGTTTGTTTTTCCCTTCATTTATCTTGCTTCTAGTGTTATTAACTGAGGTCTGGTTTAATCTTTCATTCAAACCGTTAGAAAACGGTGCATTTACCGCTGTAAAAATAAAGGATATGTTTTTTTCATTCAGAAAAGTCCTTTGAATTGATATCCGGATATTGGTCGGTTAAAATCATGCCAATTTTATGCTCATTTGTTACTTTTCCAATAAGGTTTATAAAATGTTTAGGATTTTGTGTCTTTGAGGTGAAGATATAAGCATATCTTGTAAAATGGTCCACTAGAAGGTGTAAATATGTTTTTGTACTGTCTGCCACCAAATCCACCAATTGTGTCTTTTGACACTATCTCAAATGGGTAAGTTGCCGGACCTAAATGAGACATTAATCCAAATTTGAATTTTCCTCTGGTTTTATTTTTAATACAAATTTTACAATAATCAAACATTTTTTTTATATTTTTCGTTAACTTTTTTGTAACGTATTATGGTTTTATTATCTTTTCCATCTGCTGTATTCCTATATGACAGCAGAGGTAATGTATATTTTCAATAATTCTTCTACTAAATTCCTCTGTAAGTACATTTTTTTCTTTTTTCCCTATTTTCTTATGATATATATTATCTTTAAAAATTAATTTATTTATATATTTTTCAATTTCATCGTTTTTTTCTTGGTCATCTTTAATATCTTTCAATTTAATATAATTCATGACTTTTCAACATTCTACATGGTCTTCGTTTGATTCTAATACTGGATTTTGACTTAAACTATCAGCTTCTATGTTGAATTTTCCATGAGAATATTTGACTTCGAAATTAAATTGAGATAGATAATATGTGAGATCTTCTAATTCCTCATCTGTTCTAGCTTTAATATTAATTTTTTCTAGTGGTTTATGGTCCGAGAAGACTATACATTTTTTCCCAAAAGCCAATGTTGCCAATATTTTACCGCTTCTTTATTATATAGTATATAGCTTTTTCTTCTTTTTTGAGAATCCTTTACCTTTTTCAAAAAATATGCGCAGGAGCTTTCATCTCCATTTTGTTGTGCTTTTTTCAGGACTGCACCTATAACCTGTATACTAGCGTCCGTATAAATGTGTATTGGTAGATCTGGATTGAAGGTAGCTAAAATAGGTTTTTCACAAAGAAGATCTTTTATTTTTTCGAAAAATTTTTGACATTCTGGAGACCAGATGAATGCTTGTCCTTTTCTTAATAAATTGTGTAATGGATCTAATATGACAGAGATATTTGGGATATATTTTGCATAAAAATTAATTCTTCCTAAAAACTGACGAACCTTTTTTTCTGTCTTTGGGGGACGAATTTCCTTTATAGCTATTAAATCATCTTTTATTAGAGTAATTGTACCATTCTGAATAATGTGACCTAAATACTTTACCGAATTTTGAGCAAAACTACATTCTGAAAATTTCAATTTTAAACCTTCTTTTGAAATTGCCTCTAATAACAGAGTTGAATGCTCAATATGTTTCTCAGTGTTTCTGAAAATAACAAAATGTCGTCGATATAATTGACAGTGAATTCTGATAGTTTATGTTTTCTAATTATACTGCTAAGTATTCTATGAAATATTGCAGGGGTTGTTTTCAGACCAAATGGTGAACAGGTCCACCGAAAATGATCCTCCCGAGTTATAAACGCAGTTTTATGTTCATCTAATTTTCTAATGAGTAAGTTTTTCGCTGGGCCTAAGTTTCTACCTGGTTCCTGCAAGAGTGCAATATTAATTTTGTGTTCTGTTAACTCATGAGTTAGTTAATCTGTTGCTTGAATTACTCTTCCTGCCTTGAATTACAAAATTTTGTACATTGTTGTTTTGTATGTTAGTGTAATGTTAACGGTGGTGTTCTGTGTTGTTTGTCCAATTGTGTCTGTCTTCTTGTTTCTTCTCGTTTTTTTTTGTAGATTGAACAGTTAGGGTCTCGTGCCTGTTGTGTTTTGATCAGTCTCGTAATCTCACAGTTCGTACAATTGTAGAGATCTGTGGCTCATGATCTGCTATCATGCTTTTTGCCACATCGGAAATAGGTTGGGTCTTTTTCCACGCAGTAATTTGCCACGTGTCCGTATTGACAGCAACGGTACCACATATTTACTCTCAAGTATTCCTCAGCGTATACATTAGTGAGGTTGTAGAATATTCAACCCTGTTTTAATATGTCCTTCAGGAGTTCTGCCGTGTCCTAAAGTCCAAAAGATACAGCCAAGAGTATATTTTTGCCGGATGCGCTCCAAATGGCGGATGAACGAATATTGGCGAATGCTCCCAAGAAACTAGTTCGTTCTCGAGTTAGCGATTATAGTGATTGTATGTATAAATTTAAAACTTAACCTAACGTTAACTTAATCTACACCAGTATCTAAATGCCCCTATCACTGAATTTTGTTCCAAAAATAAATTTGAAAAAAGATTTCACCAAATTCAAAACAGTTTTTATCAAAACATGTTAACTCATGAGTTAATTGATCTGTTTCTTCAACTACTCTTCCTGCCTTGAATTACAAAATTTTGTACATTGTTGTTTTGTATGTTAGTGTAATGTTAACGGTGGTGTTCTGTGTTGTTTGTCCAATTGTGTCTGTCTTCTTGTTTCTTCTCGTTTTTTTTTGTAGATTGAACAGTTAGGGTCTCGTGCCTGTTGTGTTTTGATCATAGCCTCGTAATCTCACAGTTCGTACAATTGTAGAGATCTGTGGTCCACGATCTGCTATCATGCTTTTTGCCACATCGGAAATAGGTTGGGTCTTTTTCCACGCAGTAATTTGCCACGTGTCCGTATCGGCAGCAACGGTACCACATAATTACTCTCAAGTATTCCTCAACGTATACATTAATGAGGTCGTAGAATATTCAACCCTCTTTTAATATGTCCTTCAGGAGTTTAACCGTGCCCTAAAGTCCAAAAGATACGGCCAAGAGTATATTTTTGCCGGATGCACACCAAATGGCGGATTATCGAATAATGGCGGATGCGCCCAAGAAACTACTTCGTTCTCGAGTTAGCGATTATAGTGATTGTATGTATAAATTTAAAACTTAACCTAACGTTAACTTAATCTACACCAGTATCTAAATGCCCCTATCACTAAATTTTGTTAAAAAAAAATTTGAAAAAAGATTTTACCAAATTCAAACTAGTTTTTATCAAAAAATGTTAAGTCATGAGTTTGATCTGTTGCTTCAACTACTCTTCCTGCCTTGAATTGCAAAATTTTGTACATTGTCGTTTTCTGTTTTGTATGTTAGTGTAATGTTAACTGTTGTGTTTTGTGTTGTTAGTTTAATTGTCCAATTGTGCCTGTCTTCTTGTTACTTTTAGTTTTTTTTTCTAGATTGAACAGTTAGGGTCTCGTGCCTGTTGTATTCTGATCATACCTTCGTAATCTCACAGTTCGTGAAATTGTAGAGGTCTGTGGCTCACGATCTGCAATCATGCTTTTTGCCACATCGGAAATAGGTTGAGTCTTTTTCCACGCAGTAATTTGCCACGTGTCCGTATCGACAGCAACGGTACCATATAATTACTCTCAAGTATTCCTTAACGTATACATTAGCGAGGTCGTAGAATATTTAACACTGTTTTAATATGTCCTTCAGGAGTTCTGCCGTGTCCTAAAGTCCAAAAGATACAACCAAGAGTATATATTTGCCGGATGCGCTCCAAATGGCGGATGAGCTTATAATGGCGGATGTGCCCAAGAAACTAGTTCGTTCTCGAGTTAGCGATTATAGTGATTGTATATATAAATTTAAAACTTAACCTAGCGTTAACTTAATCTACACCAGTATCTAAATGCCTCTTTCACTAAATTTTGTTCAAAAAATAAATTTGAAAAAAGATTTCACCAAATTCAAAATAGTTTTTATCAAAAAATGTCAATTCATGAGTTAATTGATCTGTTGCTTCAACTACTCTTCCTGCCTTGAATTGCAAAATTTCGTACATTGTCGTTTTTTTGTTTTGTATGTTAGTGTAATGTTACCTGTTGTGTTTTGTGTTGTTAGTTTAATTGTCCAATTGTGCCTGTCTTCTTGTTACTTCTCGTTTTTTTTGTAGATTGAACAGTTAGGGTCTCGTGCCAGTTGTGTTTTGATCATAGCCTCGTAATCTTACAGTTCGTATAATTGTAGAGGTCTGTGGCTCACGATCTGCTGTCATGCTTTTTGCCACATCGGAAATAGGTTGAGTCTTTTTCCACGCAGTAATTTGCCACGTGTTCGTATCGACAGCAACGGTACCAGATAATTACTCTCAGGTATTCCTCAACGTACACATTAGCGAGGCCGTAGAATATGTAACCCTGTTTTAATATGTCCTTCAGGAGTTCAGCCGAATCCTCTACCACAATGTTTATCTTGCTCTGGCTCCTTCATGGTCTTGTCGTTAAGATCTTCAGTTTGGTGATTTCGTCTTCATCTTTTTGGGCTTGCTCCTCGTTCTGCAATCTAATTTCTTCTATAAGTTTTGCTTGTGCTTGACCCTTTGAAATGATTACTGGGTCTCGTGTTTAGTAGCGTCTTTTGTCGATAGCTCATCGCATTTTGACGTTTTAGCCTGAAATTGTATCCAGATCACGGGTTCTCCTTATTTGTTCATAATCCTTTGGCCTGATAAAGGTTTTCTGGGCATCCATATTATTTTCCTCCTATCATTCCTTGAGTTTGACCATTGTGTCATACTGCAATTCTTTCTTCTATGGGGAGGTCCATATAGGGAGTGAGGGTCTCGTCTCCGTCGTGGTTTTGATTATTTGTGCGTATATTCGCGTGTATGGTAGTGCGGGGTAGTCCGATGTAGTCTTGTTCCTGCTCTGTGTTTTCTGTTATTTTTATTAAAAAGGTACTTTATTAACATATTTTGATTTCCAAAACAAAATTACATATCGGCGTACATCGTCTGAAGTTTTTAAGGCTCCTTGCGGTAATAGCATTGTCCAAAAATTTTCGTTGTCTCAACTAACCTTGTCCCCGGCATATAGATATGGCTCCTAGAATCTTTCGGCTGAGTTTTCCTGAAAAGCAGCTGAAGAACTGGGTCTCAATAATTGATGGGGGTTTTATATTTGGAGAAGCAAAATGTCAGACATTGATTTTGATTTATTTTATATTTGTAAAAATTTGGGGTAGTCCAGTTTGGTTATTGTACCGCCCTGAATGTACCCCTGTTTGTTGAACTGTGGGTTGATGATTGACAACCTTGTTATGTAATTTGCGATCCATGCAGAAGCCTGCACCCACGATCGCGGATGCCTTCTGCGCGATTTGCGGCTTTGAGAGCATTTCGAAGATTATTTGGCAGAGAATTATTGTGAAAATTTGTAGATATGTTAGCGATAAAGTCTCTAGGGTATTTTGGGTAGGAAGAGTTATGTTTTATTGCCATTCTCAGACACTTGTTTTGTACCACCTGCAATGAGTGAAAGTTATGTTTTATTCCTGTGTAATATACTGGTGCTGAATGTGTTAGTATTGGTCTGATAATTTGCCTGTAGATAAGTAGTTTTTTATGGGTGGTGAGTTGACGTGTTTGCATATGGGAGGGTAAAGTTTACTCATTGCAATCTTGGCTTTGTGTACCTGGTAACTTATGTGAGCGTTGATGTTTGTATTACTTTGGATGGTATATCCTAGGAATTTCAAGGTATTGGTCGGGGAGATGATGTTTCCATCTACACAAAGTTGGACATAGTCGTGGGCGTCGTAACACATTCGGGCCAACGCCGTTGTGCTCAGGGCTTCCTGGGACTTCTGTAGAACCTGCTCATAAAATTGTTCATAACAAAGTAATGAAAAGTAAAGTCGAGTGAAAAACATCTCACTATATCATATGAAACTGTTCTCCAAACAACGGCGCAGCTGGTTTTCTACTAATACTTTTTACATGAAAAAATCTCTGTAGCTTGGCCTATATTGCAATTCGATTAACTGCGGTACTTTACGTAGGACCAGCACTAACACACTCTCCTGTGACACGCTATATTCTATTTACCGAATAGAAAATACATTTCATGATTCATTAAAAAGAATATTTCAATCTTCTTTCTTGAAACCAAGTGTAATATGTAGAAATGCGAGTATTGTAGAATATCATTTTTTTGTGCTATTTTTGTATCTAAATAAAGTACAGATTTGAGCACAATAACCCAGGAGAGGTACATTGGAAAATTTCTATTATATACCACTATTTATTTCGAGTGTTTATGTTGGTACTACGCAACCTATACGCTGTTGTATATTTTCAGAAGGTTCATTCACCATTGAATTAAACATTTTAATACAACAACCAAAAAGTTTTGATTAGATTAGTTCGTTTTCAACCTGTTATTCGAATGTTTTTTGATTATAAATTTACTCGACATATATCAAACAATGCAGTTTTGTATTTTTAGCAGACACTCGCAATGAATTTATTTCATATTTCCATTATAATTTTCAGAGTCAATGCGAAACAAAGGTGCAGATCTATTAAATGAAAATCACATAAATAAAACTTCACGAATGAAACGCTCAAGGAAATTGAAGAGTATTCGCACTAATGGGAATGTAGAAAATGTTTTTAAATGACACCTTTTATGTTCAATTAACTCTATTTTCCTCAAACATATGTAATCTTCTTTATTACAAATCGATAACCATAGTGATAGAGAGTGAATTTCACCGTGATTTTGTTTATTGGAAACAAGTATATGTGCTGCGTAACCACTAGAGTTTCCAGCAGCTTGGAATTGTTTTATTATTTTGCACTTCTTATGCTGTTTAGATTGGATTAGTAGAATACGTTATACTTACATTTCTTGAGAAAATGTATATTATGATCATATGAGAAGATATAATACAAATATACAAGTAGTCTAGTTTAGAAGTTGAAACTGGTGAAAAGAGAGATAACGTTTTTTAAAATACTTGCCATAGCTCATTCGATCCGGAAGGACGTCTAGAAAAACACATTGCACCCGTTTTTCAGCAAATAATAAATTGCAACAGTTATGAAAGAATTAAGATGAATAAAAAAGTGGCTTGAAAATAGATTCTCAAAGAGGAGGAAATTTCCAATAAAAAAGTTCCATCTCCCGAAAATATGACCGGAATATCTTATTGGATCCTCTAATAAATTAGCATTGAACGTTAGCGAAACCAAAAAAATTAACTTTCAATTAACCAGATTATTATGGTCACTTTTCTGTTAATATTGTTAGGTTCTTGAAATATATGAAACATTTCTAAGAAAAGTCTTTTTTTGGTATTTGATTGTATGTCTAAAATACTAATAGATTCAAAATCCGTGAAGTGATCATTATCAATAACATGTTCAGCCAAGGCACATCTCTCAGGATGTAACGTATAATCGCTCTTATGGAAACTTATACGCCTCTTTAATTTATGCCAGTGTGACCAATATATTTTTCTACGCCCTATCTTTAAAGTACCTTGTATTCCATCGGTTTGCAGCGCTTACAGTGGTTCTTCATGGTTAGAGTGAAAAAAAGTAAAAAAGCGTTAAAAGGAGTGCCATAACGTTAACTTTATTTCACGCTTCCCATAAGCTAACACAATGAATCTTGGCTGGGCATCGAGGATGGACTTTCATGAAACTTGGAATACGTATAACTAACACAATGAATCTTGGCTGGGTATCGAGGATGAAGTTTCATGAAACTTTATGGTTAAAGTGAAAAAAAGTAAAGAGGCGTCAAAAAGTGCCATAACGTTAACTTTATTTCACGCTTCCCTTAAGGTAACACAATGCATATTGGCTGGGCATCGAGGATGGACTTTCATGAAACTTGGAATACGTATAATTGTAATTTACCGAAGGAGCTCAATTAAAATATCCCAAATTTCGATTTGAATTTTATTTTTTTGTATAGGTCTGTAGAAAAAATAATGTATGCAACATGTGCATAAAGTGTCTTTTTTCCAGAAATAGTTGATATATAATTTTTAGGTTCTATTCATATAAAATAGGATCTGATATTTTGGTTATTCTATTTTTCATTTATTTAATCAAGTTAATTTTCATAGAATATTTATGGTAAGAACAATAGTTCATAAATCGTCCTGAGCTAATTAGTTCTCTCTACCAATAAATAGATAATGTGTTATCATTATTTCTTATCAATTTTGTGTCTAACAATGGTACACTTTGATTACTTTTATATATGGATCATAGTTATTGAATATGAAAAGAACTTCATCTAAGTTAGTTTTCGGTAATGCTAAAATAATATCATCAACATATTTTAAAAAAAATATTTCAAATGGTAATAATAGTATAATTGTATCCAATGAATCATCCATTACATAACAAGCTATAATGGGAGAAAGTGTA
Organism: Galeruca laticollis; assembly: GCA_963921935.1. Taxonomy (NCBI): domain Eukaryota; kingdom Metazoa; phylum Arthropoda; class Insecta; order Coleoptera; family Chrysomelidae; genus Galeruca; species Galeruca laticollis. The sequence continues at coordinate 69,599,826 of OY998175.1, forward strand.
GCTCCCATTGGAGTACCAAAAGTTTCTTTATATATTTGATTATTAAATGTGAAATTGGTATATTCAAACAGAAATGCAGTAATTTGTTGAAAATATTCTTTAGATATTTGACAATGTTGACTGATTTCATTCCATTTTTTATCAATTGCTCTTAAAGCAAATTCTAAAATATACACTACTGAATAAAGAAACAACATTTAAACTGCAAATTACATGATTATCAGGTAATTGGAATTTGTTAAATTGATTGAAAACTTCGAATGAATCTTTAATGTAATACATTAATACATTAGTTGGTGTACCTATAGAAGCTACAATGGGTCTAATTGATAATAATAGTTTATGAATTTTGGGAAGGCCATAGAATTTAGCAGGAATTCCATTATAACAAGTAAGTTTATCTTTCGTAATTTTATCTATTCGTTTTATATAAACAATTTTTCCATTATAGTATTACATTTATTTTGAATTCTTAGTGTGGGAACATTGTTTAATACGATATAAGAACAATTACTATTTAGAATTACTGTAGATAGTTAAATATAGTTTTCTTTAAACATAATATCAGTGGAGTCACCTTTATCACTATTAGTTACAATTATATTTTAGTGAATTTTCAGAAATTTTCTTGTTTTATAGTATAAATTACGAAACAATAAATTATTTGGTTTATGGTTTATTTGATTTGTAATTATATCTGTTGATTTTGCTATTAATCTCTCATCTGAAGTTTCTGATGTAATATATTCAACATTTGCTAGTAAATGATTTATTTGAATATCTTATCCTAGAATTGGCTCTATACTAAATTTAGGACCTAAAGATAAGAAACATAAAATTTTGGAATATCAATGTTAGTAAGGTTTTTTTATCAATTTAAGGCTTTTATTCAATTTTATTCCAAATTCTTTTTCTCTATTTTTTTTTAATTCATTAATGTTTTTATTTTGTATTGAGTAAAAAATTTTGTTATAGGCTTTTGTTTGACGAAATGAAAAATTATTAAAAATATGCTCTGAAGTTGATTGTATGATTTCAGTTTTTAAAAAATTCAAAATATGTTCAATATTTACAATAGTCTTTTGATTATTGGATATTCCAATATTTATGATTTTTGTCCTAACCTTAATAAAAAACTGGTATTCTTCTTTACATAGATATTCTGTCGATGTAGAAGGTCAGTCAATAGTACAGTGGCATCATGAATTTGATTTGGTGTGATACCTTCTCTTCTACATTTAAGTAAGAAGCATCTTCTATTGTATTCTTTCGCTAATTTCATTTTAGTTCTTGACCAATTTTTTAAAAATTGAACTGCATATTCACCATATTGTTCATATATGTTCTTATAAAACCCCATTATCTATAAATATATAGAGGATAGTCTTTGCCGACTAATAAAGTATAAAACCATGAATGTTGGGGTAACGAGAAGTTAATTAAAGAAAACTCTTCTTACTGTTTTTCTTCCAAGCTTTCGGAAACTTTTATTTCCATTATCAGTAAATTGAGATTGATATAATTGTTGTTATAAATTGGTAAATATATCGAGAATTGAACTTATTTTAATCCTAAGTCATTTTGACAGATTCGTGAATATAAACATTTTCTTTACACGCTAAAATTTTTTTGAAAACAAAAGAAGAAAATAGGTTATGTTTCTAATATAGGTTAATAGATATTGGAATATTTTTCTTTCATTATATAAAACTCAACTTCAAATTATTATAGATGTCATCTTAATAATTTCTTCATAGGTATTTTAAATTATAATAAAAGATTATAACAAATTCATTCTATATAGAAACTAACTTAGGTGAAGTTCTTTTGATAAATAATAACTATGATCCATATATAAAATTTACAATGGTAAAAGAAAACAGTAATCAAAGTGTACCATTCTTAGGCACCAAATTTATAAGGAATAATGATAACATATTGTCTATTAATTGGTACAGGAAATCAATTAGCTCAGGACGATTTATGAAAATTAACTCGATCAAACAAATGAAAAATATATATAATAATAAACCCGTTTGTACTCGCTGTGGGTGTCGGGTGTGTCGCTTATTCGTGGACAAACTTCCGCCATTCCTTTTTATTTCTAGCTTTTTTCGCCGCCTCTGTCCATGTAATTCCTTTTTCTTTTAAAATTTCGGCTACTGTGTTATGCCATGTTTTCTTTGGGCGACCTCTTTTTCTCTTACTTACTTCTCTAGCTTGCCAAATCATTTTTGCTGGTCTACTGTTCTCCATTCTACAAAGGTGCCCAAACCATCTAAGCTGCTGTTTTTCGATTGTTTTTAGTATTGGTTCTATGTTTAGGTTTTCCCTCATTATTTCATTCCGCATTCGATATTTTCTGGTGACACCTTTGACTCTGCGTAATTACTTCATCTCTGTTGCTTGTATTCTGCTTTTGAGTGAGTTTGTAAGTACCCAGCTCTCATTACCATGCACAAGGATTGGTCGAAAGACTGACTTGTATACGTTCAATTTGGTTTTAGTTGTAATTTCTTTTCTTCCCAGGAAATATCGATTTAATGAGTAATATACTTTGGCTGCTGCACTTATTCTCTCGTTCACTTCTGCTTCCTGTTTTCCATTGTTTTGTATATCTACTCCCAGATATTTGAAACTCTTCACTTGTTTTATCGGCATTTCATCAATTTCGATATTAAGGTGCTCTTCTTCTTGTCCCACCACCATTATTTTTGTATTTCCCATATTCATATTCATGTTTCGTAGTTTCAATATATGCTTCCATGTTATTAAATTATGTTTCAGCTCTTTTAAATGAAAAATAGAATCACCAAAATATCAGATCCTATTTTTCATGAAAAGAACCTGAAAATAATATATCAACTATTTTTGGAAAATGGTTATCCAAATAAATTAATTTGATTGATGGCAATACCAATGATATCACAGGCAGGTAGGGAGGGACTACTGACATATTGTTTTTTGCTTTTTATTTGCGAAATTCGATTTGCCTATTATTGTAAATAACGGTTACCTACTGATAGGTGAATAATGAACTTTCATGTGAAAACTTATCGTCGTTCTTGTTGTTCTTTCATTGGTACACAATACACAACCATTTTAAAAGTTTTTCTAAGGAAAACGACGAATAAAAAACCAAATAATCAAAGCTTTAGAACAATACCTTCTCAAAACGACATTAGTAAGAGAAAGTATTCCCCTCACACGGAATCTGTCTTTGTTCTCCGGTAATAAGAATAATAAAAACAGACATTAACAAAATTATATAATTATTATTATCAAAGAGAAATACATTTATTTTCAAGAACATACTAACAATTTGGTCTCTTGTAAACTTGCTTTCAAATTCAGTGAAATTCTACAAAGCACACATTAATTTAACAACTAATTTTAGCAGCTGGTGCAACAACATGTGTCTCATACAATCTATTTCACCGTTGTCAAACTATGTAACTGGTGATTGATTCGAACGATATAAACATAATTACGAACTACCCCTTAACCACGTATAGCGTACAAGCAATAAGGAAGATGGGAAGGTAAAGGAAGGGGTATATCAAAAGGATTTTCTAGAAGAACATCTCAACGACAGGTGTTCCAGTAATGACAACCTATTAGAACGGCAGATTGTTTTAATGATAAGTTTGCTAATAGGAATTCAGTTCGAATCGATCAATAGTGCCAAACTTAAATAGATTACTTGATGTACTTCACAAAATATTTCACGATGAGTAAAAGTTATCACAAGTAACTGTAGTTTTTGTAAAACTATAGAAAATTGCCTAAGAATGCTCACCGAACAAGAGAAACAACAACAATTTTGGATAGTAGTTTTTGATGAGTATAAATAAGGAAATTCAACAACAATCTGTTATCATGGAAAACAAAGAACCACTGTCTATAACATTATCTGAAAATACCGTACAAGATGTGCTAGAGGACTCAACAGCTCATAATACGACACTGAATAATAATTTAACTAATATGGATTCAACGAATTTGGCTAATAATGTTCAGCGTGATACCATGTTGCTGAAAAATATTGAAGGATTAAATGTAGATGAAGAAGTATACATACGAACTGCTATACACGAAGAGGAAATTATTTTTTCCAATGACATTCCGAATGACAGTAATACACAAGATATAGTTACATCTGAAAGTGACAAACCAATTCCACGAATATTACAGGTCGTTCCCGATTTTAAAAGTAGTAGTACAAGAAGTAGATACTAATTTTAGTCCAAAAACCTTTTGAGGCGAAAAAATAGGTGACGCAACTTAAATCATACATACATTTTGGGTGTACCCCATAAAATTTACTATATATATTTAGATTATATTTAAACAGAGTATCAATATACAATGCACTGAAACCTAAAGTTTATTGTGCCCCCCTGTCAGAGCTTTTCTCGCTATTGCTACAGCTTGCCTTCCAGTTCCAAGGTTCTAATGAACTCTAGTATTTGATACGGCTTCAACGAGGTTAGATCCTCAATCTTACAAGTTTCTTTTCCGAAGCATTTCTTGCGTTGGCTTGCACTGGCGATGCATTCTAGAATTAGGTGATCAGCAGTTTCATCCCCTCCCCAAGGAATCCACACTCCTCAATTTCTGCTAGATCTCTTCTCATTAGGTGCTTCCTAAGGCGGCAGTGTCCTGTAAGAAAGCCTGTGCGAGTACGTAGCTTATTTTTACTGAAATTCATAAGTTTTTGGATCTAGCAGTGTCAAAGTTCCGCAGGAACATTTTTGAATGTTCCAGCTCGGGAAGGCACCGCCAGAATGCTTCTTTTTCGCTTACCTCTTTCTTCCGAAACTCTTTTTTATAGGAGCATTTTCCTACACTACATAAAGGCACCGGGCCAATTAAGGGCGTTTGTGCTCCTTTCCTGCCAAGTGTATTGGCCCCTTCCTTTCCCGTGATTCTCGAGTGGCCAGGAACCCAGACTAAAGAGACCCTGTTATTCTTGCCTAATTCATCAAGTTTTCTTCGGCACTCCCATGCCAACTTCCCAATGATTTGATAACTGCTTGACTATCAGAATGGATCGATATGTCAGATGATACATAGCCGTCTCAGTTGATCGACCCTCTCTGTAGGCCTGCTGACATTTACGGAGTGGTATGTTCTCCAGGTTCTCTGTTCTTATTTAGTTCTTCACTGCTTTCTCCATCGTTTTGAGTAGAAACGATGTTAGGCAGATGGGTTTAAAAGATCGGGGAACAGTCCTATCTTTTTTGCCTTGCCCTTCTCCATTTTCTAGGTATTGGACCCGCTGCTAGATTGCTTCTTGCAATCTTCAGCAGGTGAGGAAGAATCTCCTCTATCCCTTGCTGCAGAAGTTCTAGAAATATTCCATCCACTCCTGGTGATTTATATGGTTAGAAGGTACTTATTGCCCATTCCAACCGTTGTCGTAAATATTTTCCTAGCAATGTCCCAATCTTCCTTGCGGGATTTTTTGGTGTAATTCATTGCTATTTCGGTGCTTGTTGCTGGTTCAGTACCTGGAAAGTCAGCCGAAACTAGTTGCTCCTTCATTTTATTTTATTAATATATGCTGTAGTACGTATTTTGAGTTTTACTTACTGCAATATTTCAAATTTGTAGAACCAAAAAATGGTAATGTTCAATTAATAGATTGTTTATTTAGGGAACGTTTCCACCCTAAATTGACCATAAAATGAACTGGGTTTAATGTTGCGCCATATCGGTTCCATTTCCTGAAATTATAAGGATATCAATACATTTTATTGGGAAATTCACTTTCGTTGTAAACTACATTGGAAGAATACCTAACATATTTTGTACCTAGCATTATAATTCTATTAATAATGTAAGAGTTTTGCTCGGCGTGTGATAATTACTTTCATTAGAGGGCGATTTTTAATCTCATGAAGTCAACTGTGCAATACCCGTGCGTTTCCTGACAGCTATAATTTAAATGATGGATGATGTTGCTGAAAAATATTTTTCGGCTTTGGCGTTTTTTTATAATATAACGAAATTAAGCAGAATGAAATTATCTTCATTTTTTTTTGACGAGCGTGAACTGACGAAAAATGTTAACGAGTCGAAGTTGCGCGTTTTTGTTTTCGATGTTTCAGAAAATTTGCAGTGACGGACGTGACATATATCTGGAATCATGTATAGTTTTTTTATCATTTTTTGACGTCGAAACTACAACGAAAGGATAAACTGATCTATCAAATTACCAGTGATAAATAAAAATTCAAAACATGTGAATATTTACTAAACTTATTTAAAAGTGATCAACATCAACATCGATACAAAATTAAAAAATATACAAAGTGACATAGAAACCTGAACATCCAGTAAATATTATTCAGGTAATATCAGAAATATTCCACGTACCGTAATACGGGATGTGATTTCGGACATTTGGGGCGTACTACTTCGGACAGCTGGTGTATTTGTTGCTTATGTACTCACAGTGGCAACACTGCGCGAAAAAGCGCATATATTTAACTATGCCAACATATTTGGGAGTACGGATACAATAGTACCTCTTTCTCTCTCTCTCTCTCTCTCTGTGTCTGTCTCCGTATGGTGGTTAGTATTCTCTAAGTTGTGGATTTTCGCAATTTTTTGTTGTGGATAGGGCTTTTACTATGAAAAATTGTGAAAAATAAGTTGTGCAAACCTCAGCAGTATCTTTTGGGCAATTTTTATTCAACTTCACATAATTTTCATATACACGAAGATTTTTTAATGAAATTAACTCTCTCAAAGTAAGAGTTAATTTCATTAAAGAATAATTTTAGTGATGATCGGAGCATTGCGATAGAATAATGTATTCCTCTAAATATAAACTTCTTCCACTCTTTGTTGTACGTGTACAAGGCTAAACACCGATTACCAGAATGGAAAGAGGATGGGCCCAATGGATGTAGTTACAGTGTAAGCTGCTCACGATGGTTCGAAAACTTTTCTGGAATGGTTTCGCCAGATAGCCTCACCTTATTATAATGTCACCTTAAAAACGATATTAAAACGTATTTATTGAAGACAAATAAATACATTGAGTATTGAATAAAGTAGAGGTTTTACTCCAGGATATACCGTTTTATTAATTTGTGTCATGCTTGATGATTTCCTTATACTAGGAAACACATTAGTAGTACCATATCAAATACTCAAATTTAACAGTAGTTCACAGAATATAACACATAATCCATCAGATCTGGAGGATAAGAATTTGATGGTTTCTTCCACACAAACTATTTCTGCCATTGTCATGGTCAAGTTTAGGTATTTGTTATCAAATTATGTGTTAATGATGAGATTTGTTTAATGGCAGTGTTTAGAATTTGGTCAAAAGTTTTGCGTTTCTTCAAAATAAACGATAGGTCATTGCTAGTGTTTTAGTGAAGTACAAACCCATTATTGCAATTTCCTCTAATCCATCATATACTCTACATTTGCAATCCGTCCTCCAACTTCTCAAGAGTTTTTTCATTTTTTTACTGTTTCGTCTGTAGAGCGTATTCAAATATCTGTCTTGAACAGATTCATGCGTTCATTCACTTGAAAAATTATTTTTGGTGACCTACAGTTAATTGAGACATAGTTTTTAGATATAGTTTCATATTTTTCCATATTTTTAATTACATAATGTGTTCATCTTTACCCATCTTAAGTACTTTCTTACTTCTCATTATTATTATCAGGTTTGGGTTATATTTTGTGAAAAATTTGTCGAGTATATGGGTGCGAGTTTGAATACATTTCACGCAATTTTTAGGAGAATTCGAAGTAAAATTGTGATAGTAGAAACTTCGTTGATTGAAATTATGTATTAACTTGAAAATAATTTTTAGGTAGAATACAGTTAATTGAGACATAGTTTATCAATTTCAGAAGATATGTTTATGTTTTTTTTTTCTTATTTAAGATACATAATGCTATATCCATCTTAAATACGTTCCTACTTCTGAATGTTTTTATCGGTTTTGAGTTGTGGTTTATAAGAAGTTACTATAATATGGGAGTAAGTTTGAATATATTCCACGTAATTATCACCGTAGAAACCTCATTGACTCAAAATAGGAAAAAAACTCATCCATAAAGATGGATATATTCAATAGTTTTGTACACACCATGAGGCTCGGCAGAGAAAATACTGACGTAGATTGGAAGCATATATTGATACATTATGTTGTAAAATCCACCACCTTCTGACATATTGCATTTGTATGCTTCTCTGAAAATTATATTGAGTTGTTATAGCTCCAATTATATATTCAATTAAATCAAAATTGACAGTGTGCTGCCATATTGATAATCTAATTGATAAATAAAAATCAACCATAAAATCACTCTAATTTTGTTCCCGCCATAATTTACAATATATACAATTCACTCTACATTCATTCAAATTATGGAAAATATGCACTCTAGAGAAGATTGTGTTCGATTCGTTTGTTTATTTGTACGGCGGTATGCGAATAACAAAATTAAATATAATATTTATTCCGCTATTTCATTTATATGAGCGGAACTAGATAGGAAGTAATAACGGTAAAAACGAATTACTGTAGTAATATCCAGAGCATAAAATTGCCGGAAACCAATGAATATTAATGGATTATATCGATAGGATTTAGTAATATAATAGTAATTGCTGCAATCAGAAATTGTTTATTCATATTAATTGCTTCTTTGTATTTTGATTGCCTCATTTTTTGGTTGTTGAAGTTTCTGACAAATATAGTCGCTAAATATTAAAATTATTTTATACTATCAAGATCACATTGTTCAATGTGAATGCAAATTAAAACATCAATATACACGAAAACGTTTTTCCAGGATTTCAAACACACACGTTGGCCAAAAGTTGCAACTGTATAGCACTTATTTACCGTTCTCGTTGTTAGAAAATTACACATTATCCACTCCAAAACTAAAATGAGTTGAATTATGTTATAAACTACCCATTTTTGGTTACTTCCTCTTTTCTAACTCCATTGGAACTATCCCTTTTAATTGATTCATCTTTATTTTTCTCGCAAGTTTAAATCCAAATATCACCTTTTATCGTTATTATCTCCATTTGTAAAAATAGCTTACAACAAAATCTCTGGAGAAAATCCTGGAAAAAGCATCCGCGGTAATCCATTATTTTCTAGTTCAATTAAACTTAATGAATATCGCACTGGTCCTTTTTCGATTATCTTGTCATGAAAAGCTTGAACAATTATTAATTTGTTTTGCTCATGAAAATTAAAACCCACTATCCAGATTCAATTATGGTTGAATTTATTAAATGTCAGAGTTGCGAATATTTATTGATTTCCATCAAAGTTAATTGAATTGTTGTAGAGATGCGGCTAATAAATTTCTCCGGTCTGCTACAGAATTTACTGCTCATTATATTGCTATTCCATTATTAATATTCATGTTATATCATTTACCTAATTTCTCAGCTGAAACTACCATATAAAAATAATCTAATTAATATACAGGGTGTAACATAGACCATATATTCTGGGATCCAAAATAATTTGATTGAACCTAACTTACCTCAGTATAATTCGAAAAATATTAGGTTAAGATCTATATATTTAGATGACTAAGCAAAAAAAATATTATACATCGATTCAATGCAGCATCCAATATTTTTCTCGGAAATATATTGCCTACCTTTGCCGGTATGAAGTGCTGTAGCGCCATCATGTAAATAAACTGCTCCACAAAAGTTGAGGAAGTGTTACCGACTAACTCTAGTTTTAAGATTTTGATTATTATTAGAACTCTTAGTTTTTAATGCATCTATGGGACCTAAATATCACGTGGACTTATTGCAGATTTACAAACCATTCTGAGCAGACATATTGTTAATTGTCATTTGGTATTAATATCCGTTATGAATACTTTGATTTAAGATTTATGATATGTAAGGCAAAGATGAAGACATAAAAAAATGGACGCCATTACATTTTAATGTTTAAAAAATGTACCGAAAACTACTCAAAATCATTTGCTTCAAACCCTGAGAAATTGAAGATCAGAAGTAAACGATATGTACAACTTAATGAAAAAAAACTAAGTTGACAAAATATTCACAAAATAATGAGACGTTACTTAACAGAGTATCGCCATAAAAATAAATACTTTAATTAGGTTTTTAATCCAATTTGTTACAAATTTTCAGGGAATTAATATCTCTCACAATATGTTAATTCGATACATTATATATTTAAATAATTTTTAGTAAAAGTAAGTAATTCAGCAGCCTATACACAGCCATGAGGTCATAAATAAGCTACCAGGTCGCATACGTATGACATTATTCTTCCATAAATAATATTTTATAACAAGAGCTGTATGTATATATATATATATATATATATATATATATATATATATATATATATATATATATTATTTATGTTTGATGCTTTATTTTAATTGCCCCACGTTTGGGGTTGCAGTTATTTAGGAATTGAATACTTTATTTTAAATAAATGCCCCACTTTTTTGGGTTGAGCAATTATAAGTGATTTAACTTTTACCTTTACGTTCTATATATATGTCTTTTACGTTGTGGTACAGTTAAATATGTGTGTAATGATTTGATTTTTTTTTAGTACTCTATATTTATTAATATGCTTTATACAAGTTGAATATGATTGGACTTTAAGTATTAATATATATCAATGTATGATTTGAATATATGGATATGTGAATGTGAAATGATATTATATTTATTGCAAATTTTAAACCTTTTATACTATTGTTGGGTTCGCCAAATTACATATTTTTTATTCAATGCTTCCTTTTATTTATTATGCTATTTATGAACATGTAGTTTATTTAATTCTTATGTTTTCTTACCTCGGCTGCTCTTATTCGTTTACGACTCTTAAAATCAGTAGGGTTCTGGGCATATTATGATAATAAAATCAACCTTGCTTATTAATGTGATATATTTATGTGACTGATAAAAAAATTTTGTGAAAATAAAACTTTTGAAAACACATATAAAAAAAATGATTCATATACAAACTATTTGTTACAGCTTATTATACAGTTAGACTGATGAAACTATTTATTAATAAAATAAATGATTAACCTTTTTGTTCTACCAATTCTTACGTTATACATAAATAATGAGTTATTTTATATATATCTAAATTTCCACTTTGAATATGACTTTCTTTATATTCCAAAAAAAATATACCTTTCTTTTAACCACGACTTTTTTCTGGCTCATTTGCATAACTTGGTCGAAATCTTGTGAGCATTGAAATTCTTAGAAATTTGCAAACACCTGCTCTTTCTAACTTTGCTTCTATGTTAAACAAAAAAAACTTTTAAAGTGTTTCCTTTTCTTTTAACTAAGAGGATTTATGAAATGATTTTAAAATGTTAAATTTTAGTTTTCTTCGGGACGTGAACTTGGAAACATATTTGATATTTTGTCGATTCAAAATCTACGTTTTAAATATTATTTTACTGTATGGTAATAATTGTGTATTGATATAAACTGGAATTAGTTGTGGTCTGTTACTAGTGGAAATTTTTATATATATTTTTGGTGAAGTTCGACATGAAAGAAATTATACATTTATCTACACTTTATAATGGTAAGTTTTAATATTACTTTTCTCTGGTATATTATATTCATGTAAAGATAACAGAACTTTAAATCAGGTATATGAGCTCTTAAAATTTTTATATCACTTGAAATTATTATTTATACGTTCTTGTTTGAAAGTTTCATTTATTTGGTACCAAATATATTTAATAAACACAACCGACCTTTTGTTCCTTTTTCTTGAAATGATGCTACATCGGAGGAGACGCTTCCCATATATCTTCCCGCCTTTGATGTTGAATACCTTTGCTTTTCATTATCTGGGTGATAATTTTCTTCCTCTGCTACTTGTAGTCTCACAAACGTTTGTTACACTTGATTTATTTTAAAATTGATCAGATTTTATGTTAATTTATATACTTTTCCTTTGACTAATTATAAATTTGTTACATTAAATAAAACTAGGATAACTTTTTTAGTGTTACCTATCTGACCACTGACTCTCAACTACCAATTTCCCTCATTTTACATCGAACATAACCCTTTTTATCGTCTGTCACCGGAAGTGGTTTTTGTTCTCGAAAGTTCGATTGAAAATTTCACCTGTCACTTTGTTTATTGTTGTTTCTATTGTTTTTCTGACTTAAACTTATTGCAAACTATAGTTTTTTATACCTAATATACTTATTGTCATTGACTTATTCACTCACACCTTATTATTATTGTCTTTTTCCATATCACTGTTTATTTGCGCTGTTTTGATTGGTCAATGCAATTTCATTAATTCTACGTTTTCTACAATCTACATATTTACTTATTATACATATATACAATTCATTTCTCATTATGTTTGATATTATTACATCTATATACATAAACTATGTCGGTAATCATTTATTTCATTATTGTTTTTCACATTCAAAATAATTTATGTTGGTATAATTTGTCTCAACTGTTTTATTTTGGTATAAAATTTGACCTTGCCCATATTACAGATTTCTACTTATTATAATATTTCCTATACCTACTTTTGTGATTAATCATTAACTAAATATCTTATTCTATATATTTTATTACTTCTAAATGTCTTTTTATTGTTTAATCATTATAGTTTTAGTTACATTTGTTAGAAGTTTCTATTTATTTTTAAAATATAAACAGATGCTCTGGGTGTCTAAGATTCCATGCAGCGTTATATTATTTCTTGATCTGCGTTTACTTGTGAGGTTCTGTCTAAGGTTGTTTTTATTAAGTTGAAGAATTAATTTTTACAACTGTTTTTCTGATGTTTGTTTATGATTTCTTTTTATATTTATTTACTATCTTTTTGATTATAACCATTGGTCGTACTTAGTTATATTGTTATACGAGGTATTTTATTATTTTGATACATCATTTTTAAAAATTATTTTTATTGACAAAATTTCAATTTTATATCCTTTATCAGGATTCTGTATATGTTCTATTTACAACAATATATATATTTATCACATGAGCTGAATCAATATTTTTATTATTATTATATTGTTGTGATCCCTTTTACTGGTTGGACATCATCTGATGCTGTACAATACGCTTACCCTGAATTGTATCAGCTTCTAGTACCTCAAGATCTCTGGTTTCTGTTTCTATCTCGGTTTGCTTAAGTTCCGGACATTATGAGTCAAGGCCGATGAAAGTAACCCTAAAAGTAATTTCAGAGCGCATCATATTCTAATATAGAGGTTTGTAAAGGCAACGAGGGTTTTTGCACAACATCTATTCCTTAGATTGGCCGTCAAATAAAACATTGGTCTGAAGATATGACTAAGTTTACAGAAACTGAAGTAGCTACTAAATACTATACCCTAATCTTAGATTCCAAAATTATGTAATCAAAACAGAGAGCACTGAGAACACCTTGAGCTATGAAGTGACCAACAAGGAGAAAAATGAATTAAGTAATGAACATAATTAAATTCTGTATTATTGACACAGATATTGTTATATATAAATATATAAATGATTCTATGAGGCGTGATTTTAACGTGTTGCTCTCTCCAGGAATGAAGAAAAGTTATTATGACTGTAAAATTATTCAATTCAAGAAAATGACTTGTCTCAGCTAAATATTAATTTTAAGACATTAAGCATGCACATATTCTTTATGATAATATGAGTTCACTCCTTTTTATGAGTAAATTCAAAAGCTATAGACAAATATACAAGATAAATATAATTGTCTCTTCCAAGGGATATAGGTCTGAGAATGGGTTCTCCTTCTTCAGAGACTTACATATAAAATTGAAATGAAAACTAAGAGAACAAATGAACTGAATCCTGCCATTCATCAGTGGCTTAACCTAAATGTGTGAGGGAAACGGATTGGTCAGTGTAATCCACAAAGCACTGGAATTCTGACTAGCTTGAGACTCACCTGTCTAAAAGTTAAGAAATATTTAAGCCATTAATGCAAAAGGCAATCTGTCACTCAAATAGTCAGACAAAAAGTATAACGGAACAATCTTTTGGATAAACTAATTTATTTAAAAAAAACCTCAATTTACCAAAAATATTATCCAGCGAAGTATTAGGTGTCTTTGTGGCAAATGCTGTCCAAATTCCTTTCTTCCCCAGATTCAAGGCCGATTAAAAAAATAGTCTATCAAAGCCAAAAAAAATACCACATGTCTTTACACCTGTTCACCTCGAAGATATCATCGGAAGAGAGTACTAGAAAACATCTCATTCTCCTTCAGAACATTACATTCAAATAGATTCTAAAACGTTCATCGAGGGATATTATAGAAATCTTACAGAATACTATTTACTAAGAAATAGTCTAAACGAATCGATGCTGCTATCCAAATCTAGAGATGTCTGATAACTTGTTACAAGGAGTCATGCGTTCAACAGTGGCTAGTACTACGAAAGCATGCGCCGTGCCTATTATTTAGGAAACGTGAAAATAAGAAAAGAAAGTAAAAAATCATAATTAAAGCGAATGTAACGAGAAAACCTAAGTTAATAAATTCTGAGATTGTGTTTGATCAAATTAGGGTTTTCGGTCACCAAGTGTTTATATGTTTATAAATTGAGTGCTTTGTCTTCTATATAAGCGATTGTATCCCCTTTTGCGCAATACGTTGGCAGTTTGAAACAACAAAAACAACAATTTGAGGCTGTGTAGCATTTTAATTTTATTAAAAATTGAAGAACATACGTTAATAACGAGTATGTTTTTCTCTAACATTAATTACAGCCAAAGATCGCATCTGCATACTTTCAATAAGATCCTTGAAGTAGCTTTGCCAAAGTCTGGTTAAAAGCTGTCTAAGTTCTTGGACGGTCTGTGGGGGTGGTTTATATTAATTGAAAGCTCTTCGGAACTGGTCCCAAGCATGCCCGATATGATTGAGGGTGAGCGATAGAGGTGCAGTGCCAAATGCGTGAATCCAAAGCGTCTTCGACTACTCTGGCACGATGCGGTCGAGCATTATCGTCTTAAAAGGGGATAGTTTGAACAATAGTAGCGTGAAATAAACATTGTTAATCATTTGTACGTAAATCTGCGTAGTCCATCAGAGACTAACAATTCTGTAGGCCCATTAAAACAAATGCCTTCTCAAAGATTCGATTTGTGGGCACTTGAGGAAGAGTCCATACATGAACACATACATGAAAACTGTCCATACTTCGACTCATCTGTGAACAATACAGACCTCCATTCACCATATCAATTCACAAGTTCATTAGCCCATGCCAATCGAGCACGCCTGTGAATTTATGTTATTGGAGTTCTCAGAAGTCGTGGTGAACATAAGTTGACTGAATAAACAGAAGAATATTGTTTAAGCAATATAAAGAAGTTCAGTAACTACTCGATAACTATCCCCCACGAAGATGCTGACAAAGACAATAAGTTCCGATCAGAATTACAACACGATATCTATAAAAATGACAACAAAGTTATGTTAACGGAAGACTTCAACGGAAGAGTATAAAATAGAAGAGAGGAAATAGAATTGTGCTTAGGAAGAGAAAGTAATGCCTCGAAATACGTGGATAGAGAACACATAATATAATTCTACTCAAGCGACGAACTATAAATAGGAAACAATAAGTTCAAACATAAGGAAATACACAAAATGACGAAGGAAGTCCAAAGTAGAAAAAAAATAATTATAGATTATATATTAGTTACCCGCGAGGTTTTGTACACATTCAACGATAAGAATATCAGTTGTGACATGTATCGACCATTATTTCCTGACAATAACTAACAATAAGGAAATAGAAAATATAACTTGTGATTAGCAAGATAGAATGCTACAGACTAAGAAACTCTATAATAGCTAGACAGCATTAAGAAATGTTGAACAGGAAATTTAAATAAAGAGAAGTTTAAAAATATTTGGAGGCATTCTAAAAAAAAGTCGTAAGTGCGGATGAAAGGTGGTGCGGGATAACGAAAATTATGGAAAGAAATCCAAAATAAACAGACTGGTGAACACAAAAAATGAAACTAGCAGAAAAAATCAGGAAGATATCATGGGAAAAATACCGAGAAAAAAGAAATAATGTATACTACTGAAAATGTAAACAAGAAAGAAAAAAGGTCAATAAGAGAAAGTAAGGATTCGGACAAAAATGTACAACAGCATATAAAGATAATCTGAAGTTACGATTGTGAGAATGAGAAACAAGAAAAATGTATCATTAAATAACATGGAAGACAAAAACGGTACACTAATTACATAGGTCGATCAAAATATGGAAAGATGGGAAGAATTTTTATTATTAATAATACTCTAAAAAGCTATTGGATGGAATCATACCGACAAAGACTGATCATAACACCCATAGAACAATATATAGAAGGAAACCAACTAAGATGGTTGGGACATGAAGAAGATAATAGGAAGAGTATTCGAAGATAGAATAATAAATAAGAGACATAAACAAAGAGGTCGAAAACGAAAGAAATGTATTTCACGAAATAAATGACCGGAAGAAACTCTGGAAAAAAGGCCAGCTCTACGTTCTACACTCATAGAAGGGCGGGAAGACATCCGGATCAAATATGTGAGTAGGAACGGTAGGGATTTCTTCATTGTTTCTTACGTTGAATTATTGCGGCTTTCAGTAAATAATATATGGTTTAGTTTTTGGGCACTTAGTACATTCTTTGTTCAGTATTTACAGCTAATATTGCTGTAGTATTAGCGAAAGTTGGAAATGTGATGTTAGAAGGTCAAAAGTGTAGATAACATATGGAATTTATCAAAGCACATTTGCCTGAAGAACTTCAGATCTCGTGCAATAAAAATTTGTGTAGTGATCAATGTATGTCAGACTAAAGTATCTATTACTTCGATATGATCAATGGCGATCACTTCTATCTTTGAAGATTTTTCATCATATTGACAATCCTATAGTCTTACTTTATAGTATAATTTCATCTGCTGGTTCGCAGTTTTTCAGTTGATTAATCTAATATCTTGGTTGATGGTACAGTACCTAATAGATATGTACGTGACTAAGACTCTTTAACAAGGTTATTATTCCCAAAAACTTGATCTTTTCTTTGTCTGCTTTGTTCTCCATTGGAAGTCTTGCTTATCGGACGGAACAGCTCATTTTTTGTTTTGTTTCGGGTTACGTAACCAGGGATAGCAGTATATTCTCCCCTGTCTCGTTGAGCGGACCTTTATATTGTTACAAGATCCAACAAGTGGAAATTCTTGAATGAAAGGTAAAAGGCGCTCCTGGTATAGCAAAAACATAATGAGAAATCAATCCACTTCGCTTTTCCTTCAGGCTGAAAAAAGGACAAAGGGGTAATTTATTTCCTTTGAATCTGAGGGAATTTGCTCTTTTTATTTATCGCCTTTAATCGCGAATAATCGAGAATTGTTGTTAAAGACATAATGATGTTTCAGCTGTTAGTCATCTACAAACAATCGACATTGTTCTGCTTTTATGGCAATGGTAGGTAGCATGATCAGTGCCACAAAATAATTAAGTCCACAATCCATATGTGAGTATTATGAAATCTGCGATTCAAATTTCTGCCAGTAAGAATATTATTAAAGCAACAAAAAGAGAAATATCTACTCCGGAAGCGAGGTTTTATCTGAATAATTCGTTTATTCCCTGATACAGATTGTAAAAATATTGATGAAAAGCTAAATGGAAGAAAAATATTCAACTAAAATTGAACATGTTTTCAATAAAATTATGGACGTCACAGTCGAGATCTACTGTTGACTTAAATGTGAATAAGGGAACTGGGTTCATGGAACATATTTTGGTATTTGAATATACTGAATATAGAGTGATGCCAGCCTTGAAAATGTACCGTCCCTACGACCGTGAATTATTCTCTATGCCTTTTATTTACCTAGTGGGCTCGACCTTTGTGAAGATGTTGATGAACTTACCTAGCTTATCGGTTCATTAACATTAAACTCATTAGTTATAGAAATTAACAAGTTACAACTTTAGGTGCGACTATCGCCGAACCTAGACACAAAACAATAGCCAATAAATGTCGGAAGATAAAGATAAGATATGAGGTGATCGCCACTAGGTTTTTTTATGTTCAGTTGAACCTAGAAACTTTATAATAAAGATAGCATGGTAATGCCTAGGCATTCCCTGTGTTAATAATTGATTTAGTTCTTAGAAATGTGTTTAATATCTGTGATCTTGGTAGTTAAGAAGAAAACAAATTACTATAAAAATTGCATTAAGATGTACTAATACAAAGATCTTAAGGTCAAAATGAATATATGTAATGAATGCATGATTGAAATTAGTATCTATCGGTACACAATTTACAAGAATTTGAATACAGTATAGACAATCTGGCACTTTACTGGTTACTAGTGTAATACAATCGATCGACAAATTAGGTTAAAAAAACAGAGATGGTCAATTTGAAACTAGGTGGTGCAAATATATATTTAGTTGATTATACTAAAAATTGTTGAAACGAAATAATGATTGATACAACAGTGTTGTGATTAATTCATATCTCCAGAGTGGGAAACATCAATTCCAACAAAAAGTAGAAGTACTTATCTTCCTATTGTTCCAAAGGTGAGAGCAATATCTAAACTCCAAAGTATGAGGATCGTTAATTAAGTATGGTTGTCCACGCAACTCTACCTAGTCGTGATTGAGTTACCATAAAGTCATAAATATCATCCGGAAACTATCAAAGTCAGACGGAAACCGCAAAATTTGTATATCATAACAAAGAGCTATACTGTAGATATACTCTCATCTACCATATTTTTCATCGAACGAAAAGAAATAACATTCTATTTTTTTTTCTGGTATTCCGATTGATACACTTTATGCAAATCTATCCAAGACTGAAAGAATTGCTCTAAGTATAATCGATTAGTATCTTTACGACAATGGTGAGACGGAAGCTTGTTTAATTCGTCAAAAATTGCCTCAAAAAACTCCTTTCCTGCATGAACAGATCCTGACGTTTATTAAGTGATTCAACATCTCTTTCATGACTTTTGGTCAAAGCATTCTCAGCTTTCAAAGCACATGCTCATGCACTCCATTCCCTAAACACAGAGTATTCAGGTACTTTTTTTGGCAAACCGCTACATGTTCATTTTTTACGATTAGATTATATTTTAAGGTCACAAATCGTCGAGATTTATCATTTTCGCCTCTTGTTTTCCGTTCTGTTTCGCAACATATATTTTCTCGGTTCCCAGTTCATATCCGACCAGAACTTTTTAAATATCTTGTTTCTTTTATTTTATAAAACTTCAAAATATCACATAGTTGGTTTTTCGGCTTTACTCTTACAACAACATCGTTGTTTAATTTTTCTCTCCTCTCTATCTGTGTCATGAAATGTTTTTTTTTTTTGGTTTCTAAATAAGCTTTCCCAGACATTCTCAATTTTTTATTTAATTTCCTTTTCTTTACTTCACTTTTTATTTTTTCACTTGAATTTTCAAATATAATTTCTTCTTCCGTTATTTCAAAATCATGGTCCGCATAATTTATTCTCATTTCCTCATTATTGCTAGGTCCTTTTTTATCTGTGTCTTCAGCGTAAATATGATGGTTCTCCTGTTGGTAATTTAAAACCATTTCTTCTTCGATTATTTCAAAATCTTTGTTCTTGTCCTCATTATGTATTTTTATTTCCTCATTGCGAGATCATTCTTGATATCTCTATTTAACGTCATTATGGTTCTCTTGTGGAGTATTTAAAACCATAATTTCTTCTTCGCTTATTTCAAAATTTCTCTCCCCCTCATATGTTTTTGTTTCCTCATTATTATTACTAGATCCTTCTGGACCTCTTTCTGCAGCAACATTTTTTACTGTGAAAGAAATGCTCCTCTTCAAAAATAAATTCGGCATTATTAATCCTCTCAGAGAAATCTTCAGGACTTAACATTTCATAGAAAATAATTTTTTTTTTTCGGAAACATGAGACACATTTTGGTTACCCACACCTGCAAATGTTTCTTGTTGTTCATGTTGGGATATACCCATTTTCATTAATTTTTGTCCTCGAGTGCACAGCGCAGTAACTTATAACTGAATATTTTGTCATCTCAGTACCTCGTAACTCCTAACTGTAAATACAAAGATAATATAACTTAATTGAAACTGAAATTTTTGACATCAGTAGAATATCAAGACAATTATAATTATAAAGCTAAGAATCTTTTATTTTACTTACTTTGTATGAGAGTGGCACGATCCTGTGAGGACACAACAGGGCACGATTTGTGAAAACACAGAAGAACACCACCAACTTATCTTAACAAACTGGTCAGTTACGAGGTATAGTCCAGGAAATCTGGGTATGTATGCGTCATTTTCGAGGTAACGGCTGATACTTGGTAGAAAGTTAGTAAAAATGGTGTACAACAAAACTTAACTTATGCGACCTCTCAAATCGGACCGGAACATTGTTTATGATCCGATTTACACAAATTTTTCATGCCTTTTGTAAATTTTTCAGGTATATCTTTTTTCTCGTGCATAGTACAGAGAAAAAGTTGAATACATTTATTTTCTTCTTTTAAAGACCTACAATTCTACGTAAAAAAATTGATTGGGTCAAAAGTTATTGGCAAATAAACAACTGATAACGTTATTGTTGATAAATAAAAATATAATGTGCATTTTTTAGACTAACACTCCCACATCACGCTTGTCTATTCTCACTCATTAAGAAATGATACTCACGAAAGATGGAGTCTGTAAGTTCAATTGTTTATGAATTATGGCCTTATAAACAAATTAACTAAAAATTGACTTGCAGAGTTCTGTAAGCTATGCGACCTCGCGTAAATTTTTTCACTGTTAGATTTCATAATAAGACATCGATACCCATTTATTGTTTTTTAAAAAAATACATTTTTGCAACAACGCGAATTTTTTTCATATTTAGCTTAGTTGCATAATTAATTTGACACTATATCCGCCGATTTTTGTCGAGAATTAAGTACGCACATAGGAGGGAAATGGAAAGAGCTTTAATTGAAAAAAAATTCTTTAAGATTTATTGACAAACGACTGAGTTACGGACAATCGAAGTCGGAGGCCTGTCAGTCAACAATTTATGCGCGTATCGAAAAACAAACCATTGGCTCGACTACGATCTCTGAGGTTCACCGTACAACTGCCAACCCCAAATAAGGACGATGATAGAATGAAAAGCTAGGCGTTCCCCCCACTCCGCTGCCACGCAGTAGCCAGCCGAAATATCCGCCCGCTGCTGACTTTCGAAAACTTATTTGATTGGGTTGCAATTCACGCGACGTCTCGCTATTTCGTACAATAAAAGTACATTGACTAAAAATTTGAGGGATATTTTTTGTTTTTCGATACTCGCATAAATTGTTAACTGACAGGCCTCCGACTTCGATTGTCCGTAACTCAGTCGTTTGTCAATAAATCTTAACGTATTATTTTTTCAATTAAAGCTCTTTCCATGCCCCTCCTATGTGCGTACTTAATTCTCGACCAAACTTGGCGGATATAGTGTCAAATTAATTATGCAACTAAGCCAAATATGAAAAAAAATTCGCGTTGTTGCTAAAATGTATTTTTTTAAAAAACAATGATGGGTATCGATGTCTTATTATGAAATCTAACAGTGAAAAAATTGGTGCGAGGTCGCATAGCTTACAGAACTCTGCAAGTCAATTTTTAGTTAATTTGTTTATAAGGCCATAATTCATAAACTATTGAACTTACAGACTCCATCTTTCGTGAGTATCATTTCTAATGAGTGAGAATAGATAAGCGTGATATGGAATTGTTAGTGTAAAAAATGCTCATTATATGTCTATTTATTAACAATAACGTTATCAGTTGTTTATTTGCCAATAACTTTTCACTTTTTGTCTGTACTATGCACGAGAAAAAAGATATACCTGAAAAATTTACAAAAGGCGTGAGAAATGAGTATAAATCGAATCATAAACAATGTTCCGGACCGATTTGAGAGGTCGCATAAGTTAAGTTTTGTTGTACACCATTTTTACTAACTTTTTACCAAGTATCAGCCGTTACCTCGAAAATGACGCAAAATGATCATTTTGGGTCTGATTTTCCTGGACTATTATTGCGGTTTTATTTACTATTGACAACTGTTATAGTTCACGTGCTTTCGGTCCTGCATCTAATGTGGAAAGAATACAGTTAAATCGAGGGAGCGGTAATATCAAATTGTGATTAAAGTTAAAAACTGTAATTCACAAAAAGTACAAAAATATCTTGTGTAAGTGTGAACTATCACATATAATTGGTGAGTATCCTCCAAATGTTGAGACAGGAAAATCTATCATAAAACAATCTAACATTGTTAAATGCGAAATCTAATTTGTGTTAAATTCCAGCAAAAAACAAAAGCGATAAGCGAAGATCGTTCACCAAAATACGAGAGCTTGTTTAAAAATACAGTCCCGGACTGACTTCAAAAAGGAAATTAATTCATTATAACGCAGCGAGACGAGTTCAGCCAGCCCGGGTGAGTGTTGGAAGCTGAACTGAGTAGGTGACTGTCGAAACTTGACGGGACGCGGAACTCGTTAAGGTGCGTTAAGAAATGAACATCGATAAATACGATATGGAAGAAATTAAAGGAATGTTCTCGCAGATAAAAGATAGTCTTCGGAATATGGAAGGAAAAATAGACAGAAATGCATGTATTATAATGGAATAGAAACAGGAAAATCATAAGCTGAAAGAAATAATAGCCGAGCAAGAAGAAAGATTAGACTTCGTAGAAAGGGAAATAAGGCGCAATAACATAGTAATTCAAGGAATTGAAGATAAGGAGAATGAGAGCCAACAAGAAATAAAGGAAACAGTCCACAAAATAATGAGAAAAATAGAGGTAGAAGTAAACCCAGAAAAAGATCTGATAGAATTCAGCAGGATCGGAACTTTTGGAAGAAACAAAAGTAGACCAATTATAGTTAAAATCAAAAATTTGAGTGAAAAATTAGAAATTATGAAACAAGGTAAAAAGCTAAAAGGTACGAATATTTGGATTAATGACGACTACTCGAAAAAAGTCCAAAGAGAAAATTTTACTGCCTCAGGTAAAAATAGCCAGAGAACAAGGACACAACGCAGTACTTAAGTTTAATAAATTAATTATAAACAACGGAGTTTATGGAGCAGATGCATTTGGGGATGAAAAGCCAAAAGAAAATGATGATAAGAAACGTACAGCAACCGATCGTTTGCCGGAACATGGAGGAGACAACAAAGAGAAGAAGTCAAAAAACTAGTAGCTAAAGAAAATACGATATATACAATTGAAGACAATGCAATGAAATGGATAATGAGTAAGGGTAAAAATAAGAGAAGTAAACGCAAGGGTTTAGTGAGAATGGCAGCATGGAATATCAGGACAATGCTGACAATGGAGGAAATTGCAAAAGAGATGTTGGAATATAAAATAGAGATATTGGCACTTCAAGAAATACGCTGGAAAGGTGAAGGACAAATAAACAAAGGAGAATATATATTGTTTTATGGAGGGGAAGACAGTCGAGGAAAGAACGGCACAGGATTTATGATAAGCGAAAGAATAAGAAATAATATACTAGATTACGCAGTTATAAGCGGTAGAATATCAAAATTAAGATTAAAAAACCACATGGCAAATATTGCAATAATTAATAGTTACGCACCGACGGAAGAAGCAAAAGATGAAGACAAAGAAGAATTTTACGAGAAATTGGTAAAGGTATGTGAGGAAACCGCAAGACATGATACATTAATAATTATTGGAGATATGAATGCGAAAATAGGAAAAGAAGACTACTTTAATAATGTTGCAGGGAAGTACACTATACATGAAACATCTAACGATAATGGACGGCGACTATGGAATTTAGCTGAGGAGCTCAACATGTATATTAGCAGCACTAGTTTCAAGCATAAGAAAGAACATAAAATTACATGGATTATACCTGGGACTACTACGGGGAATCAGATAGATCATGTTCTGATAGCAAAAAGAAGATCAAAGATGATGCAGGATGTAAGATCATACAGAGGAACAAGTGTTGATAATGATCATCAATTAGTAATTGTCAAAATGCAAATGAGAATTGTAAATATAGTAAATAGGACAACAAAATGTAGGAAATGGAACGTGCAGAAATTGAAAAGAAGTAAAAATGAATATGGGGAAGAAGTAAAGAAGCAACTACAAAAGACCAAAGAACAAGATAATATCGATGAACAATGGAAGGAAATAAAAAGAAGTATAATAACGGCAGCAGAGGAAGTGGTTGGTACAAAAGATACAAGACAGAATAATAAATGGTTTGATCAAGAATGTAAAATAAAGATAAAAGAGAAAAAAGAAGCCAGAATAGAATGGCTGCGAACTAAGCAACAAAAATTTTATGATGAATACAGAAAAATAAGAAAATAGAGCGCCAAGTTGATAAAAGCAAAAAGAATAAAATGGTTAAATGAATGCATGGACATATTAGAGAATGATAATGAAAATAATGTAAACTTATATCAATATATAAAGAGACAAAGCAGAAAATCAACTGCAATAAATACCAAGGAAAAAGAGTGGAGTCAATATTTCAAGAATTTATTAACGGAAGAAGATGGGGAGTATGAAGAAGATGATATGACTGATAATGATACAGGGATAGAATACGAAGAAAAACCGACCGAAGAGGAATGCAACGACATAATTAATAAATTGAAACACAACAAAGCAGGAGGGTCAGACGAAATAATAAATGAGCTGATTAAATATGGAGGAGATGATCTAAGACATAAAATATTTGAAGTCATGGAAAGAATTTGGGAATCAGAAACAATGCCAAAAGAATGGTCTACTGGTATGATTATACCAATAATGAAGAAAGGAAATCGTAATATTTGTAGCAATTATAGAGGAATAAGTTTACTCAATACCGTATATAAAATACTAACAACGATAATAAATGAAAGGCTTAGAAAGGTAATGGAATCAAATATAGGGGAGTATCAAAAAGGTTTTTGGAAAGGAAAATCAACAGTAGATGCCATACATACTATAAATCAAGTAATTGAAAAATGTTATGAACACAATGTTGGAGTCCAAATGCTATTTATTGACTTCAAGCAAGCTTTCGACAGCTTGAAACGGAGGACAATCATAAAGGATATGGAACAACTAAATGTACCACAAAAGATCATACGGTTGGTGAAAATGACGATGAAAAATTCTAGGGCAAAAGTAATGACAAGGGAAGGACTATCAGAGGAATTTGAGATAAATGCTGGAGTAAGGCAAGGAGATGGGCTGTCAGCGGTATTGTTTAACATATCAGTGGATGGCATAATTAAGACTTGTAATATCAATGGAAGCATAATTGATAAATCAAAACAAATAATGGCATATGCTGATGATTTAACCATAATAGCGAGAGACCGAAAGAGCCTTGAATAAACATTAGAGAAAATTGTAAAGGGAGTGGGAAAAAGAGGATAAAAAATAAATCAGGAGAAAACAAAATATATGGAAATGAAAAGAAAGAAGGAAGTCTACCAACCAGAAGCAGTAAAGTTAAATGAATTCACTTTTGAAGTTGTTAACACCTTTAACTATCTGGGAACAATTATTAGTAACAAAAAACGACACAAAAATCGAGATAAGGCAAAGAATTCAAGCAGGGTATGGAGCATATAATAAATTTAATAACATCATGCAGAGTAAGAGAATAAGCCGAGCAACAAAATTAAGAGTCTACAGAACGGCGATAAAACCGGTAGTTACATATGCGGCAGAAACTATGAGACTGACAAATGAGGACGAAGAGCAACTAAGGATATATGAAAGAAGAATAATTGGAAATATTTATGGACCGGTCAAACTAGGGTATAACGAGTACCGAAGACTTATGAATTATGAAATTAGAAATATATTAGAAAATGAGGACATAGTAAACACAATTAAATCAAAAAGGATTCGTTGGTACGGACATGTTAAAAGAATTGAGAAAGGACAGGAGGTGAGGAGAATTACAGAATGGAGAGCGAATGAGGAAAGATTACCAGGAAGACCAAAAATTAGATGGGAAGATCAGGTTGTGGAAGATATAAAAATTTTGGGAGCATAAGGCGGGGAGAGACAGATGCAGGACAGAAAGGAGAGGAGAACAATTGTCGAAACTGCAAAAGCCTCTAATAAATTGTAGATAAACAGAGAGAAAAACGTGGGCTGACCCCCCACAAAATACAGGGTCAAAAGAGCGGCTACAACTCTAACTGGAGTGTATAGCCTTGTATATATATATATATATATATATATATATAGTATTGCGGTTTAAATAACTCATTTAACATTTAAGAGGTACTGTTTTCGTTAAATAGCGGCAAATCAGAATGTCATAAATGACTGCTTCCCCGACGTATGGATGGAGACACAATGTCTTTAACGAAAACCGCTATAAACGTATTTTGACAATAATGTTAGTTACGAGGTGCTGCGCTGAAGCCCTCGATTCCGTATTAAATGGAATCCACTGGTCCAAAACACAGCCTTAGTTATTACACCTCAAAATTAAAATAATTCTGCAGCTTCAGGTTCAACTTAAAAAATCTCGAGAAATATTGACTTAATCATTATGAGGAAATTGCAAATTATTTATGTTCAAAATACAAGACAATCGCAAAATGACACTAAAATTTCTATTCCGCCAGTGGCGTAGTATTTGGAAATAATTAACCAATCACTTGCCCCTGTCGTACGCCTATGGTAGTGGACAGAAACGATTGTTTAACATAATTTAGTAGGGTATGCAGTGTCTACAGTAGAAACGGTAAAGCTTTTCCATCACGTGACTTAGTTGACGATGTTATTCAACACATACTATGTTGGTACTGTCTTCTTCTAATAACAGAAAAAAAGCGAAATTCAATAGAAACGCTGCCAAATATGAAATAGACACGTGAAATAAAATTAAAGTACTGAGCAGCTACATTTTATTTAGGTGTATTGGGTTGAATCTTCATAATTTGTAGTCAGTATTCTAGTGTTAAATTATTTCCAATCAGTAATAAGACACACTGTATACTATTTTATGCCCTTATAAGTCAGATACTCGCCAAGGAGCAGTCCGACAGTATTGCGTCGTTACGAACACTTTTATAAGTAGTAGAATTTTTCAAATGAGTTATTGAATAAGTGATTAAAGTTTAATATATGTTGAAGCGTCAAGTATCGTAATTAGAATGATCGAAAGGGAATAGATGTGCTATTCCCAATAAAATCAATCCAGTGATAACTATGGGAAACATAAAAAACATCACATTATGATTTAACTGGGAACATCATATAATATATGCACAATCTTGTATTGTTAATCAATTTGGTTGACACTAATGACACAATATTTAGGAGAACAGAAACATTCTTGAAAATATTATTATTCGAAGCGTTGTGAAAATAATTTTAAATATATATCTGTGATTGACTAACGTCGAAAATAAGCTGAAAGTTTCTTAACAAGTTAAATCCACTATAATGAAAAATGTTTTGTGATACCTACCTGTCCAAAGAAAACTTCGAAATTAGAATTTTTTCATTCATGAAAGTTATATTCAGTTCTTACGGTTCTTTTCTCTGAGCATATCCAGTAATTCAATTTTAAATAGTTTCAGATGAGATTTTGAAGAATAGCGCACAAGAAAAAATATACCAATTTTCTTTATTCTTCTTTTTAATATAAATATAGAATATACATCAACGTTGAATACTCTTATTCGTTTTTCTCTATTCCTCTTTTCCAAACGACAATATTGGTGTATTTGAGACTGTGTTACTATAGAATCATTTCATACCAATACAAATATTGGTAAACGGTGCATCTACATTAAGAAAGTGGATATATTTTTAGAATTGATTGATGGATGGAACGATGTATTTGGATAAGGTCGTGATATTGATATTACAAAAATTAATTTTATTTAAATTAATTTGGAAATTTCTAAAATAATGAATACTAAACCACATGCGGCTCATGAATTCTTTAATTTTTAGCCAGCAACCTCTCTTTCTATTCAGGTTGTTAGTTAATTACCGAGAATGTATACTTGAAAAGCGTGCTTGAAGGGACAATTTTACTCTATACTTACGTGGAGTTCGAAAATTATCTGTCATTCAATGTACATTGCTCCATTTTTCCAATTCATTGCAAAATTGTTTTGTGATTCTTACAATGAATGAAAATATCGATGACAATGACATGAGTACTACAATGCATTGAGGAACGATCGAGATGTTGTGAAAGATTAGTTTCTTACTGATCAGCCATTGACGTCTTCAACAAAATTCAACATTACTAAAGTTAATGAAATATTGACGGAAAACTGCCGATTGAGTCTAAAAGATGCTTTTGCTCAATCTACCAATATGGAAGGAAGCAAGTGCTGGAGTGGATTCTTAAAAATGTTTTTATGTTTAGATCGTTCCTGAGCGTCAATTTATTGTTTTGGAATTGGCTTACTTCCAAGGGTGTGTGAGGGTGTGTGTGTGTGTGGAAGAAAATTGCTAGGAATCAAGTCCATTAGCCACAGAATTTTTCAACGTTTCTACTCAAATATTAATGTTTACATCCTTGATGAAGTTCACCAGTAGATCTAAAGTATGACATATATCTCAACTCAAAATGTGAGTGACGTTTAAAGGTAGGGAGTAGTTTTGTTTAACAAGTGACTGTAGTAAACTGCTTGTTTTGTGAATGAAATTGCTACAGGTTGATGGTTGTATAATACCTAACTTAGAATGTTGGGCGGAATATCTTCTATTACTAGTCTTCATTCTACATGTACCTACTTAGTAGGATTGAGGAGTTGTATAATCAAAAATATAGTTTGGAGGTGAGTGTAAGGTAGAATGAATTTGAAAATAGGTGTTATTTGAGGATTGTGAAGCTTTTTTGGCGGTATTTTTGCCACGATACATACATTTCATTTTTTATTGAGATAATCGCATCTTTTCAAGTATAAACGTTACAAAAATCTCCATTCAATACTAATTCTTTTGCTAATCGATCAGCTTCTTCAACACCATATATTCCAATACGTTCCTTAACCCAAATAAATGCCATCCTTAAATTCAACAATATTGTTTTGATGTCACATTAAATAGGACATGTAACGTGAATTTCGTTACCCACTCGTAATATTTCTCGTCTATGAAAGAGTAACGTAAATTTCGTTTACCCCTCGTAACATCGAATAATACTTTGTGTCGATGGTTGTCGAATTTCAAGTTTTCGGTTGAGTTCCTTTTCATTTGGATATTCAAGTCGAGGCGCGCTGAGGTTCTGCCACTTTTTTTAACGAAAATGTTATTGTTCAGTTCTCTCATCCTACCGCATCGAAGTGCATTCATGTGAATGCACTTTTTTACCGGCCTAAATTTTTTTACCGGCCTATTTTTTTTTACCGGCCTAAAAGTTTTTTACCGGCTAAACCTTTGTTACCGGCTTAAGCCTTTTACCGGCTTAAGCCTTTTACCGGCTGAAATTTTACCAGCTTGAACTTTACCGGCTGGGACCACGGCTTCAACTTTCTACCGGCTTGGACCGAGGGCTCTACTCAAAGCCGACTTGATGCAGCTGATTGGTTCCTGATTCCTTTGTAAGTCAAGAGATTCATCTCTGGAAAAGAAAAAAAATGCAAGGAAAGTACTAAACGTCCATAATCGTATAATATCGATTATTTCCAACTACAGTTCATGTATTAATTAACTTACTTCATAGAAAGTACTAAACGTCCATAATCGTATAATATCGATTATTTCCAACTACAGTTCATGTATTAATTAACTTACTTCATAGTTCTGTACCATATGTAATTTGATATCTTCTTTTGTAAAATTCATAATTCATGTTTAAATTTCAATTTTCCTTCAGAATCTAATTTTTTTTAATAATAAATCTAGTTGTAAATATTTAATAACATTTTTAGATTTCAATTTTCTTTCAGTATCTAAGCGACAACCATTTCATCTGAGATGAGGAATTGCCTAATTAATCAAGCTTTCTCATGTTTTTTTAGTAATATCTATAGTAGATTAAAAAGTAGCAGAACGAATGAAAGCATTTGGTCAAGTATTATGGTATTGTTAGATTTATCATTAACTGTCAGACTGTATTAATTTGTGTGAAGTTGTGTTTCCCAATTACTCTGCTCAGAGGTAACTATTTTCCTTTGCTAGAAGAAACTCCCTAACCTACATGGTCGTTGTATTCCCACCCATCCCATGTGAGAAATGCGTCGACATTTACAAGGAATAATCTCTTTGCTGTGAAAGTTCAATTAATTAGACATTGATATCATATTTATTGCCAATAAAACTATTTCGTGTACTTACATGCCCATTCATTGCATATAATTATTTCCAATATAATTTCAGTTCGCTGTGTAATAAGCATAAAAGGCTAATTACATATTTGGTTAAATTAAACGTTTTCATTTGTTCGTAATTCTAAAATCAGCTTCCTTGAAACGGATTATTTACAAAAACTTTAATTCTGCTCGAAGAAAAATTAATTAAGATTTATAGTGGATGTGGAAAGAGAACGAGATATAGGTGTATCTACAGGAGGAGAGAGAAAATTAAAAACTAATTTAAACTCAGAAAAATTTATTTGGGTTACTGATGTGCAGAGAGAAAATAATTTATGAATTATGGATGGGAATTTGATGGAAAAACTGAAGAGGGGTATACTTAATTATTTTTCAATTATGAAAGAAGTTGCTTTGCTTCAACTACAAAGCCAGTTTATTTCCAGCAAAATTCGTTTTCTTCTTATGGGTGCGTTCCACTTGGCGCTAACAAGGCTCACGCTCACGACCGCGATTTTTCCCGTTCCACTTGATTGCGAGTGCTACAATCATAACTCAAGTGTTTTGGGTTGTGAAACGATTCAAGCGGCGATGTAAATATTACAAATGGCGAGATTGAAAAGAAGCCTGAAGAAGTTACGTTTGTAAGTTAATAATAAACTCCAATAACTATTCGTTAACGTAATGTAATAAATACCAAAATAAGAAACATGGGGAGAATCATCCTGTATAACAAATTACTTTGTACATTGTAACGTTTAAACTATAGAAAGCGGTCGTTCACATTGATACAATGAAAAAAACACTTATCTAAGCGTCTGTCTGGCTGGAAAAAAGTAAAAAATAATATTTCAACCGGAAATAATAATTGCGTCAAAATAACGAAATTTTGCGGAATCAAATAAAAATTCAATTGCTAATCGAGGTAAAAAACCTATTACACAATTACGTCGAACGATAAGTTCCACCAATCAAAAAGTAACAGGTACAAAAAATATAAAGATTGCTGATCAAGGAAAAATGCCGAAACTTCGAAAAGGTAACAATTGAGGGGCAGTTGGTAAAAACTCGCTGTCGGGAACGGGCCAGTTTTCTTTTGGGGTTTTTGAGGTTTTTGAGGAGTCCTGAGTTATAGTAATTTATAATTAAAGAAGTGTTTTAACAATCCGGAATAATTTTTTTTAAAGGGGGAAATAAGATTACAAGGGAGCGTCTACTGTACGCGCTCTAAAAGGGTTTCTTTTTGTTCGAAACGCGAATCGTGTCCGTCGGCATTCTGTGAACACCCAGTCCGGGAATTGGTAAGTCTGATTTCAAATTATACAGTGTATTATGATTTTTTTTTGGAGTTTGGTCAGATTATAAACATTGCCAGCCCGCTTTCTATGATATTATGTTTATATAATTTAATTTGTGTATGGTAGTTCATATCGCACACGAATATTTAATGGTGATATCTCACCGTATGAATTAGGAATAAGGAGCACATTTGAGGTTGAATATTAAATTGTTAATATCAAAGTTCATATTTAGGGTACGCGAAAATATTCAGGTTCTGGCGATTATTTTTAAAAATAACAAATTTCTTTTATTCTGCGAGTCATTCGCGTTGACTTAAAAGGGGTATCTCAAGTTTTCTCTCGATCCTATCACTGGTTTTATTCAATTGCAGTCACGGGACTCTATATACGAGTATTCCTGACACTTTGTAAATTTGGTGTAATCATTTTTATTTTTCTTATATTTTTTTATTAAACTCGTTTAAGAAATCGTTGTCGGGTAATTTATTTTCTCAACCAGGAGAGCAGGAATACCTAACATTTACTCATCAGAGCTACACCTAAGACTTTTCCTCAACACACCCCTCAAACTGACGTGACCCCATAACACAAGACCTCTCATTACCAACGACAACTGGTAGCAGCGGATGCCGAAGCCAGCTCTTTCGGAAATTTCTTACAGAAGTCGTCGACTTCTGTTTCCCACAGAATCGTAGGAGGTGACAGCCAGCTACGCTGCCTTCTCGGTCCATTAGGGACATTTTTGGACAGCAGAGTTTTTTGGTTATTACAAGTCGTGATAGAATTTTTTTATTTATTTAGGATCAGAGTGGAATCTATTGATTATTACAGTGGTGACAGCGGTTTTCGGATTTTTTTTAGGGTCGTCAGTTTTGGGCATTATATCTTTCCTGAAGCGGTTTGTGCATTTTTGTTTCAGAGTCTTTGGGTCCGTCCATCATAATTTCTCTGTAGTGAAGGGTTACGTCATTACCACATCCCTCATTTCCCGTCGGTAAACTAATATCGTAAAACGACACTACACACAGCTGTTTGTTGTTCGATTATCGAAATGATATTTTGATACATAATTATTTTGAAACACAGCTTCATATACCTATATATTGCTAGGAAAACGAAGAACAAGTACATATAAGTATCTGACAAATTTAGAAATTATTTAGAATTTAGAGTATAAATAGCAATTTATATTGAAAGTGAAAATAGGAAATAAAGAGTCTAGTTAGTTCAATTCTATTCACAGTTATCAAGTTACCTTCTGTAAAATGCTATTAATAGAAATAATATTAGTACTTTGAAAAAAATATAACGACATAATTTTGATGTCTATCGTAAAAAAAATAAACACAACAAAGACGTAGTAATTGTCAAACAAAACCGAGCATTTAATAGTACAGAACCGGCTTCATATATTCTAATTAAGCAAATATACAAAGTTATAGAAATTATGTTCTGTATAAATTCAAAATAATTCAAACTAAGTGAAATACAACTCTGGAGGTACATATCCTCAAAAACCGTAACATAGGCGAAACCCAACCAAACCAATTCACATCCCCCTTCCCCATATTTTTGATTTTTTTTTCAGAAGATTCGTCAAAAGGTAAGATAGTTTAGTGCTGTGTGCTTTTTAAAGTAAATATACCAAACTACAAAAAAATGCCTACTAACACTAATATAGGTGCTAATCAACAAACTTCAGAAGCAGCTGTAAAAGTTGCAGGGGAAACTGCAACGGCTTCAGGACCACTGGTAGTGCAACTGCCCCCCCAACCATTAGGGGTAATTGCAGCAACACTACCCGATTTTAACGGCTAGGATGCTGTCAGATATTTTGAAAAATTGGAGCAACGCTCCAGGCTAGATAACTGGCCACAGGATAATACATTAAACATTTTAAAATTCAAACTAACAGGCGCTGCCTATCAATACTTTAAATCTGATACAACATTAGATAACTTATATTACTTTGAACTTAAAGAAAAATTAATACGTAAATTTACTCCGAAATGTTTACCGGGCAATAATTTATTGAGGCTTAGTAGTTGTTACCAACGACACGACGAATCGGTAGCTGACTTCACTACACGGTTGCGGCTTCTAGCGGCGAAGGCTCTGGAAGATGACCTAGTTGGAGCGTCACAGGACGAAATTCCAGGATTGAAAAAAGGAAACAATGATCTAGTATTGAATCAATTTAAAATGGGGCTTCGGAAGGACCTTATGAAAGAGACAGGAGTATTATTATTAAAGGAACCACATCTCGACCTGAAGAAAGCAGAAGAAATAGTGACTCTACAGGAAATGACCCAAATGATGCTAAGAGGAAAAACAAATTCTGACACAGTAGCGAACATGGGACGAGACAAATGGTGCAACATATGTAGGACAGATAACCACGAGAAAAGAAATTGCAGAAACGTAAGACAGCACAACCCACAGAAGAAATGTTACACCTGTGGCAAAACAAACCATTGGCCAAACGAGTGCAGAGCAAAACAGCCCACTCAAATAAGGAAATGTCAACACTGCGGTAAAACGAACCACTTGACAACCGAGTGCCGTGCAAATGAACAAAAAGGAAGAGGGCAGCAGGAAAATGCTTGTTTACGATGTGGAAAACAAGGGCACTGGGCTAAAGAATGCAACACGTCGAGGGGATACAATAACCAGTATCAAAACAGACGTCCACCCAATAGTAATGACAATTATCAAAGGAAAAACACGGGCGCAAATTCCAGTGACAGGCAAAACGGCTGATGGAAAAAGAGACAAAACACCAACAACAACAATGGAGGAAACAACGCGTCTCAGAAACATTTTTTAGATTAAATAAGGCCGCAGGAAGGTCCCATCCAGCGAGCCTCAAAAGAGAAACAACAAGGGGAATAAAAAACGGCATTTCACATTTTTACAGGACAAAGCAAATACCATACATGGTGTCCCTAAAAATTAATGGAGTGCTGAGAACATGCTTGATAGATACGGGAGGCTCCTATTCACTTATAAGAGAGTCACTAGTGGAGCCAAGGAAATGTATAGTGAAGACGTTCAATCATTATGCTTAAGAGGAATCAGGGGACATGAAATACGACTACATGGAACAACAAAATCAAACATAGAAACAGTAACAGGAGGAGTAGGAACGTCATTCGAACTAATAGTCTGTGACGACAAAATGCTAAAGGACGTAGAAGTATTACTTGGGAGAGATTTCTTAGCTCAACAAGAAGCGGAAATATCTTACAAAAGAGATCCCTCGCTACTACTATGGGGACAAAAGATACTAATGAGGTCAACTAGACAAGTAATGGAAATGATGTCAGTCCAAGATGATAAAGTAAGCAAAAATTAAGACTGGGAACAATGGTTGGATACAGTAGGGAGGTTCATGAAGCAAAAATAGAAGAAACAGTCAGCACAGCCAAGACAACAAAGAAACAACACAGAAGAAGAAAGAAAACCTGTGACATCAGGAGAAGAATGGGAAAATTGGTTATCAAAAATTTCATGCGACCGCAGGAAACATCAGAAGACATGAAGGAAAACAAGAAGGGAGACAGAAGCACCAATAGCAAACAAAAGAGATATGAAAAAAACGACAGAATAAAACAATTTAACAAATCGACAAAATCGGCAGAATATAGAGAATTCAACACAGGAGACTTAGTCTACCTCAAAGACTCAAGTAATACGGTTGGATTATCAAAGAAATTACAAAAGAAGTGGATAGGACCATATATAGTTGAAGAAAAGGTGGGACCAATAACCTACCTCATAAAATCGTCTAAGGGAAAAAAGGAACAAGTGGTACATATTAATAGGCTAAAAAGATATTATGGAGATGAAGAGACAGAAAATAGGGGCCTCGAAATAGAAGAAGAAATGCCAAAAGAAAACGCGACGAATATAGAGGACACAGAAATTGATGAAACGGGAGTGACCCTGCCAGAGTGGAAGCACTACCCCTATGGAGGAACGCGGCGAATGCCAAACCCGTACAATCCATCACAAACAGAAAGAGAATAAAAAGCACAACACTAAGTGTACCTCTTCGGAGATCAAGCAGAATACGTCAACGTCACCATAATCAACCAGATTTCGTGTGCAGCACTACGTATGCTTTTCCGAATAGTGGCGATAACCGCATAATTAAAGGAAAATATAAAGGAGGATAGTATAACAAACTATCTCACTGTTTCCAATGTTTATACTTATACATGGAAACAAGCAATATACAGAAACTTGATTATGCAAAATTCTAATATAGGAGCAACGTGTCAATGAGTTGACAACACTAAAAACTAATTACAGGACAAGTTATACTTAACAGTACAGTTCCTGTATAAAAGATTAGTTACTATAGAGGGAATATCCCGTTTCCTCTAATTAGAGGACAGTTAATAAGGTTAACGTGCAAAAACGCGTATTATAAGGAATCTATAAGGAATAATAGATAATTATGATGTGAATGTAAGAAGAAATACCCCTCGATGGGAAGTGCGCAAGGCAGAAATAAAAACTAATTACAGGACAAGTTATACTAAAGCGTAAAGTTCCTGTAAAACATTAATTATTATAGAGGGAAACCCCTTTTCCTCAAATTAGAGGACAGTAATGAGGTTAACGTGCAAAAACACGTATTATCCGGAATCGATAAGGTATAATAAATAATTATGGTGTTAATGCAAAAATAGAAGGCAGAAACGAAAAGAAGAATATACAATAAAAATGAGTTGTACAGGTAAAGTACAAACGTAAAAGAGAATAATTAAAAGGGAATAACCGCGAGAGAAACAAGAGGGATTTGGCAATATGTGTATATATAAATATATCCATCAAGTCGAAGTAAGCAAAGCAAATATGAAGAAATAGATTAATAAAATTCACACATTTATGACGATAAATGAATTTTTTTATAGTTATTTACAGTAAATGATGCACTAATAAATTTTTAATTGTATATCTCCTGCATACCAACTCACGGTAAAGTTCAAGGACGTAAAAGCAGGTGATATGAGATCAAATTTGCAGTGCTCCAATTTCAAAACAAGGGGATAACGTTTATGCGAAGTCAAGTTAGGCAGGGCCTGACTTGAGAAATGTATACAAATCAGAATGTAGAGAACGACACAGTTAACTCTTAATGAAAATGTTTTAATAAATGAGTTATATCCACGAAAACGTGGCGGGAAAAGATAGGAATATAAATAACAAAAAAAAATGGATCTGGAAATCCAAGTCAATTTATGCAATATAAGCAGGAATATACATGGTTATTGTAGGGAAACTAATTGATTAGAAATATGTAAAGTAGAATTGATAAAGAAATATTGTAACCCAGCCTTATCGCACAGAAACTGCAATCAAAATAAACAAACCGTAGCTACGTACTAGCGTAAGGAGAACTGCCAAAGTATGGTACAAATGTCAGGCTAAAGCACCTGCATGACGCCCCATGGCACCCGAGCTGAAGTAGTGTGAGCAGCGATGACAATAGGTCCATTGTCTTGAAAAGTTGTTTTGGTTTTCGGTACGATTGTGAGTCGCAACGCTGAAAAAATAGGGTTGCGCGTCAGTTGTTTCTCAAAATGTTCAATTTCGCAACAAATTCCGCTTTTAGGGGAAATTCTAATAATGCGGTATAAATAACTATAAGGGAAAGGAGAAAAAAATTTGTTGGATATTACACTCCTACATATAGTACGGGGGGAATAACTAACAAATAAATTAGAAATGATACAGGGATACACAAAAGGATACCGTAACAATAAATCTTTGCGCAAAGTGTTTGTTATTTTTTTTCTTTAAATAATTTACTACCAGGTTATAGAAATCCATTAATAATTGTAATTTTTATTTAGTCATTCAATGACATAATAATCAGGGGTTTATTTTATTTAGGGAAGTCCATATAGGACGCCACGAATAATTCAAGTTAAGGCTTATTATTATTATTATTTAGTAATGCATGACATATGAACATAAGGAGTTTATTTAATTTAGGGAAGGCTATAGGAAGCCATGATTTAAGTGTAAATAATAGTAGTATTTATTCAACCAAAATAAAGGCTATAGGAAGCATTGGTTGATATTAACGTACTTAGTAATAATTAGTTAGTTATCAAAAAAAAGGACAACCACATTAGGTTGATTTCATAATTACTATAAAGGATATAGGCAACCTAAAATAGATAACACTTATAATAGCAAATATTGAGAGACATGTGATGTGATTATAAGCCCCGTACAGTAGTATACATGCACGTTATAAGGCGCATGTACACTGAGAATATCATTGTTAATTTTTAGTCATTGTTCTTTGTTACGTTTAGTCATTGTTCTAGTTCAATTTTGTAATTGCGTCCACCAAAATAAAGGCTATAGGAAGCATTGGTTGATATTAACGTACTTAGTAATAATTATTTAATTATCAAAAAAAGGACAACCATATCAGGTTGCTTTTATAATTACTATAAAGGAGATATGAAACCTAAAATAGGTAAGACCAATAAAAGCAAATATTAATAAATATGTATTGTGATGATTATGTCCCGTACTGTAGTATACAAGCACGTTATAAGACGCATGTACACTAATGATATTATTGGTTTTTGCTAATTTTAGTCATTGTTCTTCGTTAAATTCAGTCATTGTTCGTTGTTAATTTTGTAATTCCGAATGTAAAACAGTATTTTCGTGCGTAGCGAAATGGGACTTACAAACTGAACAGAAGAAAGCAAACCCAGATACAGTAGCAGACAATGTTCACACAACGGCATACCATGACTACCCTAACACTAATCTTCGCCATACTACATGGAACACATGGTTTAATAGCCTACGATTGTGTGTACGCGAAAACTAACGCAACGGTTATATCGCTAAGAGACATTTAACCGTGCGCGCCTCCGGAAACGTCGGATGCAAGTGAAACCGTGTCAGTCCAAGTGATTCAACGAAACGAGTTTAGAACGCAAAAGGTATGGAGCCGCAGCGTCGAAGTTTCAAGGTTGATATTTTACTATAGTATGCACAACCACACATCCAGAGTCAGTAATGGACTAGGCACAAGTACATAGAAAAAGTAGGAGCAGAAGGCCTATACACACAACAAGAAATTCAGGAAGCACACAGACCACTTACCTTTGGCACAGAACGGAAAGCAGTCGAAAACATACTTATAAGGCGGACAGCAGAGTTACCAGCAGCGAACCAAGGCTACAGCGTCACCAGTATGTTCAATGAAAAGGAACTAAAAGAACTCGCGCACACAACCATAAATCATATATGGGAATGGTTTTCAGAATTAGGAACAGTCGTAAGTGGTCTCATAGGATTCTACTTCGTATATAAGATTCTGCATTACCTATGCGGAGTAATAATAAACAGTTTACGAATATATCAAACCATAGGCTGCAGCATAGCTATATTCGCAGGCATATGGTCAAGCCTAACGGCATGGGTATTGCACAAAAATGACAAAAAGAAGAAGTCCAAAGAAGAAATTGAGCTTACCCAGCAAGACGAGGAAAACGCTCAAGAAGTCAATGCGCAATCATCCAGAAACGTTCACTGGACTGACTCACGCGACAGTATAAACATTCCGTAATAAGTGCGCGGAACAAAGTTTTTTTAAACAGAAGAAAAACATTACTATAAACATAATGTATTAGTAACCAAAAACAATTTAAAACCAAGTGCAAATAAAGCACGCGGAATAAACAGTTTCTTTTAAATAAAAACATTACTATAAGCATAATATATTAGTTAATCAAAAACAATTTAAAACCAAGTGCAAACAAAGTGCGCGGCAGACAATACGCAAACGTGGAATCAACGACAATAGCCGAGAAGTCAGCAATACAGGAAGCAAAAGGCACATAACGAGGGAGTACCTCGCAACAAGCAAATAGCCAAAATTGTGGTCCTTAGACCACCTCCAATTAATCCGATAAAAGCTTAGCAAATTACAAATCGTCCTCGCCCCATTCCACGGGCACAGTTTTGAAACCAAAACGGTTTCTCTCCCCATAATTCCGCCAAACTAATAAATTAGCAGTACCAGGGAAGGATATATAATCCTCCACTGAACGAATTCATGTTCAAATACAAAAACTATACATCTTCTTCTGGATACATGAACCAGAGAGGAAATTAGTATTGTCCCACACCTAACAGAGGAAAAAGCAACATAGTGCAACTAGGGAGTCATAGCTATTGCAACGATGAACACAAACATGCAAGCAGTCAACAATCAGTGTCTCAGTGCGGCATACAACGCGTAGTGCTCAAGGTGAAATCGCGGTAACATGTAACGCAGTGACACAATTTTGTACTTGTTTAGCGTAAGGGATGCACGTAAAAGGTGTTGGACAGGTAAGTCCAGCACTTTTTCAAAGGGGGTGGCAATGTAATAAATACCAAAATAAGAAACATGGGGAGAATCATCCTGTATAACAATTTACTTTTTACATTGTAACGTTTAAACCATATAAAGCGGTCGTTCACATTTATACAATGAAAAAAAAAATCATCTAAGCGTCTGTCTGGCTGGAGAAAAAGTAAAAAATAATATTTTAACCGGGAATAATAATTGCGTCAAAATAATGAAATTTTGCGGAATCAAATAAAAATTCAATTGCTAATCGAGGTAAAAAACCTATTACACAATTCCACCAATCAAAAAGTAACAGGTACAAAAAATAAAAAGATTGCTGACCAAGGAAAAATGCCGAAACTTCGAAAAGGTAACAATTGAGGGGCAGTTGGTAAAAACTCGCGGTCGGGAACGGACCAGTTTTCTTTTGGGGTTTCGCGAATACCGGTTTTTGAGGAATTTGTTTAAAAAGGTTCTTTATTGACAGTTATAATGCCCTTATACAAAAAGGGAGGAAATTACATTTCAAATGTTTGCCGATGTTCTGGCCAATTTCCATCCTTTATTGTGTGTCTCCTGTTCGTGTACCATGGCACCTTGCCGAAGCATTATCCATAGGTAATCGTTCTCTGCAATAACTTTGTCCCGCAATGTGGTTTTGGCTCCTAGCATATTTCGGCTGTGTATTCCCTGAAAAGTAGCTAAAAAACAGGGTTTCAAAAACGATATGGGGTGTAATTTTTGAGAAAGCAACATGACTGACGTTGATTATGTGTGATTTATTTATTGGTTATTTGGATTTGTTTACACTATCGTGAGAAATAGGCTTGGAGTTTAACAATCTTGTTATGTAATAAAAGTTCCATGCAGAAGTCTACTCCCACTATCTCGGATGTCTTCTGCGCGATCTGCGTCTATGAGGTTCTTTCGAAGATCTTGTGGCAGACAGTAGTTATAAAAATTACTTGAGATTTTAGTTATGAATTCTTTAATAGTGGGTATGTCGGCTTTGTCATGTAACCAAGAGTTTTTGGGTAGTTTAGGGTAGGTAACATTGTGTTTTATTGCCATCCGTAAACACTTGTTTTGTATCGTCTGCAGGGAGTAGAAGTTGTGTTTAGTTCCGTTATAGTGAACGGGAGCTGCATATGTGAGTATTGGCCGTATAATGTATTTATAAGTTAGTATTTTGTTGTGACTTGTTAAGTTACTTTTTGTGCAAATGAGTGGATACAGTTTTCCCATTGCAACCTTGGCTTTGCGTACCTGTTGCATAATATGTGCGTCGCATTTGTATTGCCTTGAACAGTATACCCTACATATTTTAGAGTATTACTTGGCTGTATAATATTCCCATCTACACAAAGCTAAGATTGCAATGCGGTGTTTTTTTTAGCTATTCTCCTGAGTAATAAATACTCTGTTTTGGATGCGTTGATAGCTAATTTGTGTTCGTGTAAATATGGAAGAATGATCGTGTTTATGTGTGTTTGTACTGTTTCCAGTGCGTCGTCAGGATTCTGTGCAGAAGCTACAAAACAAGTGTCGTCGGCGTACATAGCCGTTAACAGATGTGGGGATGTTGGGAGGTCATGGACGAACAGGGAATATAACAAAGGTGATAATACTGAGCCTTGAGGAACTCCAGCCCTCGTGGAGTAGGGTCCGGCTGAGTAATTGTCGATTTTTGAATAAAACTTACGATTTGTTAAATATGAATTTATTAATTTGATTAGATAGTTCGGTAATTCTATTTTTATCATTTTATTGACTAAACCCTCGAGCCATACGGAATCGAACGCCTTCTGAATGTCTAGGGTAACCATAACGGCCTTATTTTTTTTAAAGAAACCCTCCCTTATGTAATTTGTTACTCTGATTATCTGTGCTATTGTACTATGGCCGCTTCTGAATCCGTATTGCTCCGAGGGTAAAATTTTATGATGATCAATATAGTGTCTTAACCTGAATAGAATAATTTTCACCTTTGCTATGTTGTTGAGAAGGGATATTGGTCTGTAACTATCTAACATGATTGTTTGTTGGCTTTGATAATTGGGATGACATTGGCTATCTTAAGCATATCGGGTCCTGTTTTGAGAATAAAATTTGTTATATATGTTATTTGTACAATGGCTTTTTTTGGAATGTTTTTTAATAATATGTTGTGTATCGTGTCTGTACCTGGGCTGTTTTGTTTCTCAGTTGTTGTATTGTGTTGTAAATTTCAGTGCATGTTGTTAGATTTTTTGTGTTTGTTGTGATGATTGAATTTATGTATTGATTAACTGTGTGTGTTATGTTTTGATGGGATTGTGTATGTTGAGTGTGATTGACAAAGTTGCTTTGAAAATACTCTCCGAACTGTTCTGCGATTTCGGGAGTGTTGTAGTAGGTTTGATTATTGTGTGTAATTTTGTTTATTTTCCATAGGGAATTATCGCCTGGTTTCAGTGTTTTTAGGAATGTTAACCATTCATTGTTTTTGTGTTCTTTAATTAACTGATTAATTTGTTGTTGATGCTGATTTAATTCTTGATGATAAATAGGGTCTCTGGTATGTTGCCATTTTTTCCTTATTTTATTTTTTTCTTGAATTAGTTGTATTATGTTATTAGGAAGGGTGTACTTATTATGTGTTTGTTTTTTAACGATAGTAGATTCATCTCTTGCTTTGATTATAATATTTTGCAATTTTTCTATTGTTTTGTTTGAATGATTCAAGTTTTCTATATTATCAGTGATTTTTAAGTTGTCGTTAATATATTTTCTAAATTTATTCCAGTTTGTTTTTTTATAATTAAATGTTTCCTTGTTATTAGGGTTAAGTATGTGGGATAGTTTAAGGTTAATGAGTATGGGGTCATGGTCGGAATTTAAGTCAGGGAGTGTTTTCATATTATTTATGAAGTTGATGTTTTTCGCAACCACTATGTCTAGTATACAAGGTTTGTGATTTATCACATAAGGGTGATATGTGGGTTCAATTGTGTGATATATGTTGCAGTCCGTATTATCGCAGAACTTCATGAGAGTATTGCCGTTCGCATTCGGGT
The DNA here is from genome assembly GCA_963921935.1 of Galeruca laticollis. Taxonomy (NCBI): domain Eukaryota; kingdom Metazoa; phylum Arthropoda; class Insecta; order Coleoptera; family Chrysomelidae; genus Galeruca; species Galeruca laticollis. The sequence goes on from OY998175.1 coordinate 69,642,993, forward strand.
AGTTGGAGTATTGATCCCACTGTGGATGTTTACAGTTGAGATCTCCAATTACCAAAACTTTGTTGTGTGTAGTGAAAATGTTGTGAAAGTCTGTAAGAGTGAGTTTATTGTCGGGAGGATTGTAGACTCCGACGATTTTGATTTTATTCTCGAGCAGAATCGCGATATGCTCAATTGATGTGTTATTTTGTTGCAGGATTTTGAATTGTATACCTTTTTTGATTAATAAAGCGATACCGCCCCCGCCGGTATCACCGGGGCGGTATTGTCTATAAAGACGGTATTATGGATTTCTAAAGTTTATTGTTTTATAAGGTTTAAGGAATGTCTCAGCTAAAAAGAATATGTCTGGTTTGTGAATGTCGAGAAAATGTCTGATTAAAGGAATTTTATTTTGTACTCCATGTACATTGCAATAAATTGTTTTGAGATTATATCGTTTGTGAAATTCTGTTTTTCGGCTTACCTGCCTATATGGCATAGTTGTCTATTCCGGTGACAAAGCTATTGTAGACCATGAATTTCTCAATTTTATTGGTGGCTTTTCTCATTTCTTGCTATAGATCTGATACCGCTCTTGTCAATTCGTCCAAATTAACGAGGGAGTGCAGTTCTTGGAACATCTTGTTGAGTTCGGTGAATTTGCCAATGTCATTGTTTGTGGTGGAGGGATGGCTGGTAGTTTTGTTTGTTGGGGGTTGGGGGTGAACATTTTGAGGGGTAGTTTGAGGGATGTTTTTCGTTGGAAGACTAGGATAATCATTGTGGGCGATGTTTGAGTTTTTCGACCAGGGGTTGATTTTGGGTGGGGGTGCGGAGATGAATTTAGGGGTTGGTTTGGGATTTTGTGTGGCTCTTTTTTCTTCGTTCCAGATTTTCCTCTTCACGAATTCTGGGCATATCTCCGCGTTGGCTGGATGGTCTCCCTTGCAGTTTGCGCAGCGGGCTGGGGTTGATCTGTCTTTTGAACATTCAGGGGTGAGATGATCTCCTGCGCATTTTAAACATTTAGGTGCTCTTCCGCAATTGGAAGTGGCGTGCCCCCACTGTTGACATATGTGGCACTGTATAATGGGTTTGCTCTGGCGTCTGTGCTCCCATATAATTCTTGTATGCTCAAGTACTCGAACATTTTTGCTCAGGTAATCTAGTGTGACTTTCGAATTTGTCACAACTAAATAAAGTGGTCTACTTTTCGTCGTCATTCTATAGACGTCTTTGATTTCAATCTTGTAGATTTTTTCTAACTCTTCCTTGATATCAATCAGCTGTACTCCTTCTGCAAGGCCTCTTAGAACGAACGCGTGCGTTTTTTCATCTCTTTTAGTGTATGTATGATGTTGTACTTTTACTTTTCGAAAAATCGATTTTAATTTTTCGAAATCTTGATCATTTTTGGTGAATATAATTTATGAACGATTTGTGTACTTTATTTCAAAAGGATTTTTAATCTCTTCCTTCAATTTATTTACCATGTCTCTGTGGTGCGTAACGTTGCCATCGATGACTATTGGTGGACATTGGTTTTTCGTTTTCGAGGTTTTAAGGGTAGCTTTTGGCCTCTTACTTTCTTGCAGGTTGGTGCTATCATCGTCTGAACTTTGATCTTTGGGATTAAATTTGCGGAAATGGATTTTTTTCCTTTTTTTCTGGGTAGTTAATTTTGCTGTTTCTTCTTCGGATAAATCTGATATCGACTCATATGAATTATGAGTTGTCGTCGGGGGCGTTGCTTTATTTGTTTGGTTAAATAGTTGATTAAACGTATTGCATTTGCGTGGCTTTATAAATCCAGGCGGGATATCGTCTTGAATTTCCATTGGGGTAACTACAGTAATCTCGTTCAAGTCAACTTGCTTTTTGGACATATCGAGTGTCCTGGCTGTTATTTTTGGTCCTTTTTTGATGAGTTTAGCGTATTGTGAGGTAAATTCGTCATCCGCTGTCTTTTTATCATTTTCTGCATTTTCTATCTCTTGTGCCCAAGATTGGTTGGCTGGTTTATGTACCTGGACCACCTCAACATTTTGATTATGTGAATTTGGGCTTTCGTCGTCTTCTGAGGTATTAGTTTCATTACTATTTCCAATGGTGTCTTCCCCCATATTCGCTGATTGATTGTCTGTATTTATTTTTAATTTGATTGGGGTTGATGAATTTTTTGTATCGTTTCCTCTACACTGAGGTATTAGATTTTCAGAATTAAATGATTTTGTGTTAGTATCACTTTCTGAAGATGAATGATTTTTATTTTGTTTTATACACTTTTTAGAGTTTTCGCGACACTTTTTGGAATTTTCGCGACACTTTTTGAAACTTTCGCGACACTTTTTATTGTTTTTTAGACACTTTTTGTTATTTTCTAGACACTTTTCTGTTGATTGTTCGACGTTTTCCGTAGTTGTGGCGTGTGTTGGTATGATAGGTTTAAGAAATTCTATACACTTTGATATTGCAGTAACGTCTAGTGTTTCTAGACACTTTTCTGGAATTATGATATTTTCAGAAATTTTAGTTAATTTTAAATTCTCAGTGTAATTATCAGAATAATTGTCATCAACATAAACTAATTTGTGGTAGTTTCAATTTTTTTCGACAATTTCTAACTTTTTATTTTTGATTCTTAATATTTCGTCTGAATATTTAGACGGAGATTTTATTTCAGAAGATTCTGGTGAGGATTTTGGCCATTCGGAATCTTTTGAATCGTCTTTCACTTTGTTTTTATTTTTTTTTGCAGACTTTTTTTATATAATCTTTTTATCGTATTATGGTTTTTTTTTGTATAGGGGTTTTACAATTTTGCACGTACCTTTAGTTTTGTGTCTAGATGAACTTGTCACTGAGTTTAAGGGTTTATTCATACACACATTGTTATCGTTAACTAAACTTTCACTTGTAAAAAGCTCTGCCTTTTGAGCCTGAAGCTTTATGATTTTATTTTTTAGCCGCCGGGTATACTCAGTGGGATATGATTCAGACCCCGAAATTGGGGGTGAAGGCAGCGTTATGAACTCAATGAGTACTCACTCAGTTGAATTCTTTACATAAACACATGTAACTTTATAGAAAAATTTAAATTTGCAATAAACACTTTTGTTCACAATACTGTCCAAAAATCAAACCAATAAGCGCGAAAATTAGCAACGGAATGTTTTTGAGGAGGCCTGAGTTACAGTAATTTATAATTGAAGTAGTGTTTTAACAATCCGGAATAATTTTTTTTGAAAGGGGGAAATAAGATTACAAGGGAGCGTCTACTGTACGCGCTCTAAAAGGGTTTCTTTTTGTTCGAAACGCGAATCGTGTCCGTCGGCGTTTTGTGAACACCCAGTCCGGGAATTGGTAAGTCTGATTTCAAATTATACTAGCCCGCTTTCTATGATATTATGTTTATATAATTTAATTTGTGTATGGTAGTTCATATCGCACACGAATATTTAATGGTGATATCTCACCGTATGAATTAGGAATGGGGAGCACATTTGAGGTTGAATATTAAATTGTTAATATCAAAGTTCATATTTAGGGTACGCGAAAATATTCAGGTTCTGGCGATCATTTTTAAAAATAACAAATTTCTTTTAATGAAATTGACTGTCTCGACCCTTACTTCGTGGAATATGCTCATATTAGTGTTTTTAAATGAAACTCAAGGTCTCTAGTTAATTCCACAATATAATACAAGTTATTGAAAATTCTAAAAAATTGACAATTGTTTCGATAAATCAATATCATTGTCATTCGCGTTGACTTAAAAGGGGTATCTCAAGTTTCCTCTCGATCCTATCACTGGTTTTATTCAATTGCAGTCACGGGACTCTATATACGAGTATTCATGACGCTTTGTAAATTTGGTGTAATTATTTTTATTTTTCTTATATTTTTTTATTAAACTCGTTTAAGAAATCATTGTCGTGTAATTTATTTTCTCAACCAGGAGAGCAGGAATACCTAACATATACACATGAGAGCTACACCTAAGACTTTTCCTCAACACACCCCTCAAACTGACGTAACCCCATAATACAAGACCTCTCATTACCAACGACAACTGGTAGCAGCGGAAACCGAAGCCAGCTCCTTCGGAAATTTCTTACAGGAGTCGTCGACTCCTGTTTCCTACGGAATCGTGGAAGGTGACAGCCAGCCACGCTGCCTTCTCGGTTCATTAGGGACATTTTGGGACAGCAGAGTTTTTTTGGTTATTACAAGTGGTGATCGATTTTTTTTATTTATTTAGGATCATAGTGGAATCTATTGATTATTACATATATAAGTTAATATTTATATTCCATTTTAGTGATGTATTTAAATAATTCACATACAAACATAATCATATTCCGTTTTTAAATGAAACTAACTGTTTCTAAATAATTCCTCAATTCATTGAAAAAATGGCAACCTCTAAGAAATTGACAATTGGTTTGATGTTGACATCAAATTTCGAACCCCGTTAGAATTTACAAGACACATAGAAATGGTACCGTTATTAACTGATGAAGAGGAGATAGAAATTGTTTTAATTGTGAGAGATTACTATAAAACGCATATAGACGCAGAAAATGTTTTCAATAATAGACATCCCAATAAAAATATCACCCAATCAACTGTATCGGAAATAGTAAATAAATTTAGAATAATTAGAAGTATTAAAAATAATTTTGATGGGTAATGTCGAAAACTGGTTGCAGATGAGATTACGCAGTTCGATGTAATGCTGTCTATTGTAGCAAATCCAAATTGTCATTGCGCAAAAGAAAGTCGTTGTTACAACAAAATGTAAGTAAAAATACACAAGAATTTTAAAAGTGAATAAATACAAACCAAAATCCGTACACACATTATAAGAAAGGGATTATGATAGGCTATTTGATTTTTGCTCTCTCATTCAAGAAGAGTTAGAGGAGGACCCATTTTTTACGAGGCATATAATTTTTCCCGATGATTCGACATTGTCATCAAATGGAACTGTCTCGTCGCAACATTGTCGCTGGTGGTATGAGAATAATCCCAATTTTGTATTAAAGTCTCATGACAAATATTCGTGTGGTGTGGCATTTGTAATAACAAATTAATAGGACCTTTTTTTTCACGATTCTATGAATGCCGAACGTTCTTTACAGTTTTTACAAACTCATAAGCAAATAATTCATGGACGAACTACCCTAAATAGAACGTCAATGTATTTGGTACTAACAAGACGGTGCCGTATGAAACAATAAATGTTAGGAACTATGTTAAAAATTTGTTTCATGGGAAAGGTATTCATAGATATTCTGATCTCTTTTGGCCTGGAGAGGATAATTTTAGAAACATGTCAAGAAATTTCTCCACAAATGATAAGGAATGTTTTACGTGAATTTTCCAATAGAACGATTAAGTGTATTGAACGAGAGGGTGGATAGGTCGAAGCATTAGTATGATTGAAATTTAAATTAATTTTTTTCTAATATTAATATGATGTTAGTTTTATAACTTAGTATTTGAATATATTTTATTATTTGCAAAATAAATGGATATGCACTTATTACGCGTTTTAATTGCAAAATTATTAGAAAACATCGGAAAATTAATAGGTTACTATGTGTTCCGTAATCACAAGAGATAAATGTTCATTCAAAATGGAAATATCAGTAAAAAATAAAATAATCTGAAGTTTCAATTTAAATGGATGTATTTGCATATTTAAACGTAGTGTTTAATTCATATCAACTTTTTTTAGTAACATTTTTCGACATTGTCAAATTTAAAGGTACTTTAACTCTTGAGTAAAACTCATATTTTTTGACAAAACTCATATACGACTAAAAAATTTGTTATTTCATGACTGTATTTAGGTGTTAGATAATGCAGCACTTTTTATGAACAATAACTCCCTTTCCTAAAATTAATAATAAAAAAGTTTTCCATGACATATTGTAGGTATATGATTCACGAATGATAAATCACAATGTTCTGTGATTTAATATGTGAAAGACCAGCCAGTAAAAATTGCAAATATAAAAGTTGCTAAGGCGGAGAAGAATTCTCCCTCATCACTGTTTGTAAAAACGTCCTACCAAGAACAAGAGTACCAAGAATGTCTCATCAGTCAAAGTTCTTTCCAAAGTTCTTCAAGTAGTTCGTCTGATAACATTGTCATGACAAGAGCGTTCACTGTTAAACGTGGATTTCCTATTCATAAGAAAAAAATACTTGTTGAATTTGCGCGGCTTCAGTAGGCCATACCGGCAGCTATATAATATATTACTTAGAAAAAGTGAGATTAATAGCATTCAGCGTTTTCTATGTTGAGATGTGACACTATTCCACGGAAAGGACGATTATTATATCGTACGCTTTTATAATTAGTAACATAGTAACTATGTCGGAAGTTTAATAATAATAATAATGCAAAACTGAAAATCTTCAACTGTGTCTTATGGAAGCTAGAAATGGTAATGAATCTGCAATAAATGTAAATAATGACAATAGAAATTACGGAATAATGCGTTATAAGGAGAAAATAAGGATGACAAAGTTGTTGCACCTCTGGAGTTTATTCAAACTCAATTTTTCACAGTTACACAAACAAGCAGTATTCAGATACAAATAAAAGTTTTCAAGTGATTCTATATTTGTTGACTTTGCGGAGGTTTTTGGTAACATAGAACAATATAAAGTGATGGAATCACTAGCTTAATGCTAGAATAGAATAAATCTAAGAGCATGTACAGCAATGCCACAACATGTGTAATGCTAGATAGGGATATGAAGTCCAAAATTAGTCCAATAAAAGCACCTTCTAAATCGTTAAACACATTTTGGTAATTTAGGTTTCAAAATCTACACTGAAAAATATTGGAAATGTATGTAGGGAAACATTAACAACATTATTAGAATAACAGATAGAATAGAGTAAGCCCAAATAATTTTTGAACGTTTGAAAAATATGATCAAGAGTGACTGCTCGTCACTCGCGCCATGTCACGTCTCGACTCCGCCCTCTTTTATATAATTTTGCGCTAGACGGCAGACAGTCTTATACCGAAAATTTCGTCTTTTTTTACTCTCTCCGCAATTCTATATTTTTTAATTAATTGAAAAGTATATTATCTATGGGCAAATTATGCATACATTTGCCATATAATTCATTTATGACCTTTCAGTTGCAGCAGCATATTCAGTTCTAAAAAATAAAAGTTGTAACTTTTGTAAAAATATTTCTATAGTTGAACTTTTGGCAGGTGTGGTTTCGATTTTCTGTAAGAAAATCATTGTCGCACCGGTGATTCAATTCTTGCAGGTGTGGTGGTCGATGATTGTTTCATCTGCCCTGAATCTCGAACCGGGGCACAATTCTTGACAACGTTCCCAACGTCATGTATACGCAAGCCTGTGAATGTTCTATTTTCGAATATTTCCTAAAAATTATATTCTATAGCACCGTTCCTAAAATCATCGAATTGTATCGTCCTCACAGCAGCGTCACTTGACGTTACAATACAAATGTCATTTGGTTATGTCAAATGTAAGGGTATATTCAGATGCTATGTTGGGCGCGTTTTATGCGACACATCGGTAGAAATTGACCCGCATGCGCTTTGCAGTTTATAATACAGGATGGAGAAGTTTGGGTTATGTTTACAAGATTACAAATAATATAATAGTTGAAAATGATCTATAAAATAAGTGAGAATGATATTGTTTAATATATCACAGTAAACTTATGAATAGTTTGTCTACACATTCTCACAATTGTATGGTTGATGAGCAAAATAAATTAATATTCAATATTTTTTTCTACACCCACGTGTATATTATCCATTTTGATGTCTCACGTTTCTTATCACAGAATCCGTATCCTGAAGGTGGTTTTTCTGTTGATATGAGCCAGGCTGCGGTGACCATCGTTTCATTGGTTTCTTCTCCCACCGATGACGCCTTCTTGTTTTTCTTATTGCCATCACTTCCGGTAGAGAGATTTCTAAATCCGGTTTGAGCCAGCATAATTTGCTGACGGTGAACAGAATGACAAAAGTAGCTGCGTGATTTATACTAGAGAAATTACAAGTGCACAAAATGAATGGCTACAATTTCTACAGCTTTACTGGTGGATTGTTCACTTTTAAAACAGATATATGATTTTCTTTTCTTTGAATCGGGTCCAACATTTTTTTGAGGATAACTTTGCCTTCCATCCATTTGAATTGCATATAATCCTCCATATCATTCTGAAATGAATATAATGTTGATGAATAATACAATATTGAACTATGTAAGAAAGCGTACATTATTTTATGTAAATATATTTAAATACTTACATCAAAATGATCTACGCAACAGAAATAAGTTGTGTTTTTGTTAAAATTAGTCCGTCTTACATCCTGGCACCAACGCTTCCTGAGGTCTTCATTAATTGGGACCGAAACAAATTTTTTAGGTGTTTCAAACAATATGGTTCAAATAGTTATTTATTATACAAGGGAAAAAATATTAGATTTTAGCTCGAGGTTATGTTGACAACAAACCGAGAGCTAAAATCTAATATTTTTCCCGTGTATAATACACTATTTTTTTCTGTGACAGGAAAAACGACGATTCAATAGTGAAAAAACATATTATTACAATATATTAAAGTCAGAATGTTATCGATATGAAATTTGTATTTTTAAACTAATAAGCTGTTGTAGTTATAGCGACAATTAGACCTGCGTTGCTAAGGAAAACTTCAAAGTAATCAAATATATGTCAATTTAATTCTGTCATTTGATTCAAAAATTCCGAACTCGGTGATTGTTTAGTAGTTATTTTGGAAAATATAAAGTTGAAAAATGTCTGATTCCGAGTTTTCTCTGACTCTTGGTATAAAGGAAATGTAACTTATGTTCAATAAAATATTCTAAAATCAAATATCTTCCTTCATCTATATGTTTATATATCCGGGAAAAAAGTACTCACTTTATTCCCGTGGTAAAAAAAGTAATTTCGTGAAAAGTTGTATTTTGTTACCTGTCAACAGAGATGAAATGTCAAATTTTTTTCCTGTCACAGAAAAAATGATATTTATATCATGTATCCATAATTTTTTCAATAGCAACCAAATTTATGTCATCAACACGACCCAGAATATATGTAAATAAAGGTAAAAATCAAAACACATTGACCAAACGGCGTCTTCAAAAAAAACGTGAAATCAAAAAGGACGTTTGTGCGAACTTCGATTTTATTTAGACTAAATGGCCCACGTTAATATAATGTTACAACTAACGCACAATATTGGCGTAATGCACTACAAGTTGCATAGATGCAGTTATTTTTCAATATCGGATTTTTCATGTTTGATTAAAGAAATAAACAAAAATAATATTTTTTTCATTAGAAGAAATTTATTTTTTGAACAAATAAAGTAAAAAAGGTGGGATAAAATTTCAACTTAAACACCCCGTTGCATCTAGTTTTATTTTTACTCTCTTTAATGTGCGTTTAATATGAAATATCTAGTCCTAATTCTAGAGTTAGTATCTGGAAATAAGCATTAATGAATTAATTTTGAAATTAGGAGGATTTTTTTCCTATAATCATCTCCATTTATTCTTAGTCTGGTCAAAAGATTAGTGTAGCTTCAAAACATACTTTTGTCGTTTTCTCCCAGAACCATGTTATCACCAATAACGAGTCTGAGTCAGATATGATATTACCTTATATATACAACAGACATACCACATGTTCCTAGACTATTATATCCTCAAGAATACTACACAGTTGAAAATGAAATTCAATTATTTCTTGTTGTTAACTGTACTCGGAATAATCTGAGCAATTTCAATATTTCAGCAGACGGAATGTGATCTTAATTATAATAAATGTGATTCAAAACTGCAGATCGAGTTGGCGGCACAGAAGGTCCTTTTTGGTATGCACACGTCATCCGGTCGCTTAGAACGATAAGGGATTTAACCTCTAACATGCATGATTACTTTCTGCTCGTGACTTTTATTTTTAAATGATAAAAACTTCGGGAAGCGACGGAGCAGCGGATGATGTCTGAATACTAAATATCATACCAGGCACTCCGCTTTTCTTCGTGTGTGCAAAAGATACATTATTTTCCCTCTGAAGGATATGAATGTATTGCTAAGAAACGTAGTTTTATTTGAAATTCGAGATGCTCAAATTTTCTGTTACATGTAGTATATGCCTCTTAATTTTGTCTAAATGAATTTATCACCTACCAAAACAGGAGTTTTCACTTGCTATACGTAACGGAGTTTTCAAGTCTTTCTAATTTTCATCTCCATTTCTGAAGACGTTGCCGAGTTCATATGGTTTTAATAGATACGTTATGAAATTGGAGTTTCAGGCTTTATACTCAAAAGACGCATACAAAGCAACTTCCTTATCGTACAGAAATTGAGTTTTTAAATTAAATTTGAGTAGTTATTCTCGAAATTTCAACCACTATTCTAAGGTAAAATTTACAATACAGAACGCTAAATGATCGCGACAACAAATATACGTTTCTAAGGTCTGAATATTCTGATTTAGGGATAAAAATGCAAATAGTATTTAGAAAATGAAATAATCATCTATACGGGAAGTATTTCTTAGGAGGTGAGTATCGCCGAAGAATTTGTAACAAGGATAAAACAGTATAAATTGCATTCATCATCTTCGTGTTATTCTTTTTCTCCTCTCCTTCTACCTTTTTAGGTGTGGACGAGGATTCTGGTTCCTGTTGTAACGAATGCTCTCACTCTTTCCTGCCTCTTGCTAATATTTTCATTCCTTCTACGTTCTTTCTTTCTTATCCTCTTTCTCCCTTATTTGGTCTATCCACTTTCTTCTCGGTCCACCTCATCTTCTGTGGATATTACTTCCCGCGGCTATAATATTTTTGGAATTATGTATGTTTTCATTCTGACTTTATGTCCATACCAATTTACTTTTTTTTCCTTTTTTTTTAATATTATTTCTTGTTTTGTTATTTGTCTTATCTCTTAATTCCTACATTTGTCCCACTTTGTTTTCCCCGCTATTCTTCTTAGGTATTTCAACTCTATTGTGCTCATCTTAGGTTCATCTTCCACTCTAAATGTCCAATTTTCACTTGCGTATGTTATTATTGATATCGTTGTTATATAGTGCATCTTAATTTTTACTTCCATGTCAATATTTATATGTCCTAGTATTGTATCATTTAGTTTGTAGTATAATCTCGATGATTCATTTTCCCTATTTGTTATTTCTGCTGTTGACTTCCCATTCTCAGTCAATATAGTTTCTAGATATTCATACGTTGTCGCTACTTCCAGTGTCTCGTATTTACGTTTTATTTCTTAAGTATTTCGATCCTGTTGTATACATTTTTTGATCATCATTCTAGTTTTATTAGCATTCACTTCCATTTTCATGGTTCATATTCATATCTTTGGTCCTTATTTCACTAACTTCTGCATATTATTTCTGATAATCGCTATCAATATCGCATACTCTGTATATAGTAGTGAATTCATTTTTACAGGTTTAAATTTTTTCTTGCCCCCGAAAAGCATAGAAAGTCAAAATATATCTGTAATGAAAAGACAAAAAATTCCAAATCAACTTGACATCGCTATTGCAGAAAAAAATTGTCGTCAAGGTCTATGAGAGGTAGATTATGAAATTTTTTCTCTCACGAATTAGTTGAATTAACCGTTTATTTGAGCATAGAACACGTTGCTGCTTGACGAGTGCTGAAAGTCCTGAGGAAACTCCAACGTGGAGCTAGGACGGATTATATCTGGTGATGGTAATTGATTCCCAAGTTTAACATGCGAACCAGTAAAAACTTCTGAATGGGACAATCTACCTGAGCCAAAACCTGAAAAAATACATTAAAGTCGATCAGAAGAGATGTTGATGTTTTTTTTCGAGTTTATTGAGATGGGCTCGGGTTGGTTGCGAAAAAGTGAGGCGAGAGATAAAAGAAGATTTGTTGAAAGCTAACTCATGGATTCTGTACCTCGACACGATTACGAACAAATTTCTGGCCAAAATCACAACAAATATTTATAAATAATCACCGTAACACCCCAATATTACTTCTGTTTCCAAAATGCGAATTACTTCCTCACAGTATTCATAGAATTAGTAGCGGGTATCGATTCTTGAAAATACGTTTATAAAATGTGTTGATGAATAAATTATTTGTTCGCGTTACTGCGCATTTTATAACGTAGGCGATATAATGAATTTGTATGAATTATACATATTTTGTATACTATTGAACGATTTCTAGTAATTTTTTCCAGTGGTCCTGTCAGAAGCAACAGTATTTCCGATGGAAGAGGTAATCATTCTTTTCTCTCGGTGATTGCACAACTCTTGTTGGTTGAAGTCTATTATGAAGCACTCATACAGTGCAGTTCAGTTGTATGAAGTATTAGTACAAATACAATCAAATTTCCTCTGCTTCTTCGTTGCATAACAAATTTGACGACTGGAAAGCTTTCCGATATGAACATGCTCGTGAAAGATGTTTTTATTGATTTTGGCCGAATGCCTGAAAATTCTTCTTCTCCTAAGTATGTCACATCGATATTTTTCACAACAACTGAAAATATTTCACATATAACAGCATTTTTGGATGGTGCCTCTTCCACAAATATCACCACATATTACTGCGATATTAAATCGTATCGTCAGTCGTTTCAATCAAAACACGATTTCAAAAGTTTAATTTTTTAGACAATTGTTAGTTAGTCCCTTGGTTTTCCTTATTATTTATCAAGTGATCTCACCTTTAATGGCATTACTTTATTTTATAGAAAATGTTTTAATAAATCTATCTACATCGAAAGTATCGATTTTAACCATATAAATAATGGGGTCTAAAGTCAACTTCAGCATAATTATATAAACGATGGGTATAATAAAAAATTCAATAGAATTAAAAAATATTGACAATATAAATTTATATATACTTCCCAGTCCAAGTGAAAAAGTATTATAATTATGTAGATAGTATTGAAATAACAATAGAGAATTTGTTAGAACAAATCCACGAAGGCGGTATCAGTCCATCCATCTCGTCGTAAAAATCTCTTCCCTCTCGTTCGTTGTGTTTTATATAAACGTGCAACAAATAGCCTCCGAAGCTGTGTATCTGATCCGTTGAATGTTCTTTTTTGCACCCCTTTTGTTTTTATTGCCGCATTACAAGAAATTCTCAAAAGAAAATGTACACTATTAAAAATATCAATGGTCATTTCGAGATATTAAAATATTTTGTTTGTTTATTTCATTGTTTTCGGCACGAGTAGGGGAAAGAAATTACTGATCGAAGACAATAATGTAAATGTTAATAAGAAATAAGGGTGTCTCAATTAAAATTTCCATCCCTAAATATTTCGAGTTTTGTTGAGATTTTGAAGAAATGCTAAAACGGGTCCACTTAACCCTGAAGGGGGCTGAATTTTTGTCGTAGTTTCAAATTTCCTTTAAGAGCTACTGTTGTTTTCTTGCCCAATAATCTAAGCAGTTTTCTTAAAAAACAGTCATTCAAATAAAAAATAAAATAACGGGGTTGCATAGATAATGGAAGCAGCTTCAAAATGATGTGTTTGTAAGGAAACGGAGGTATACAGATTGCTGGTTCTCGTACGAATCCAAAGCTTTGAGCGGGTTTCCCTGCATAATTTTGAGCGATTCATAACTGATATTTCTGGAAGGATCAATTTAGTTGAACAGCTAGAAACTGTATACATTTAAAACGTAAAGAAAAACCATCTGATTAGTAATAAGAAACAGGTGAGAAAGTTTAAAGAAATAATAACAAATATATTTTAATAAGAATGGGTTGACTTACGATCTTGCACAACACTACCGTTGCGATCAAGTTATACAAATGAATATTACAATACATATTTCCAGTTTAAATTAAATAGCCGCATACTGCAGCTCAATGGAAGTATCGGTAATCGATGCTAATGACACTCGTATCAATGTTCAAAGGAACTGGAGTTTAGAGCAACTACTCCACTATCGATTAACTTAACGACTAGGAATTAGACATATTGGGAAAAGGGTTTCGCTAGTTTTGGTGCGCTAAGCCAAATTGTTTTAAAATTCGGGACGTATTACGCTCTATTGAAAGTAGGAGCGTATTACGCTTTTGAAAAGAAATATTCTGTTTAAACGGTTGTTTAAACACACTGTTTTGGTTTAAACATGAGCTTAAACGTATTGCAAGTCACTCCTAGTGGTCGGAAAGTGATAAGGATAAAAATTGAAAGTTTCCATCTACGTACACAATATTAATATAATGTTTAAGCATGCCCTAACTGCACCTTTACATAACACGTCTTTGTTTAAAAGGTCTTTCTCATATCAAGTGACAATAGTATACAATAGAATACCCAACGATTGCAAACACCTCACAAGTAGTTCCTTTAGAAATAACATAAAATCTGATTTATCAAGAGGTCGGTATGAGGATGTTTTGTAAATTTCTAATTTGGTGGAATTTGAGAATGCATTTTTTCTCCTTCTGTAAATGAAGCATCGACTATTCCCTGTGTCCGCTCGGTTAGTGATCTTCGGCCAAATTCAATTGCCTCAATAGACGTAACGAACAAGAAACGACAGCTCTCTGCATCTTTGCCACCAGTTGAGTCTTGACATACGGGGATTTTCTTCACTTCGGTCAGCATTCTGTGTTAATGCCCCGCAAAACGCCGATTATCAGAACGACAAATTGAATACTGTACTCTGGATAGGGCATGCGAAGCTCGCCAACGAGATCTAAGTATTTAGCAAGCTTTTACCTTTCTATAAAACTGATGTTAGTTTCTTCTGGGGCAGAAAACTCTACGACGTATATATTGTTAGATCTCTTATCAAGGAGAACAATGTCAGGCCTATTAGCCCGAATCCGGTGTGTAGTAGGAAGAGCATGATTCCAATAGATGCAAAGTTTTCATTCTACACCACTGTTTGAATGTCAGCAGGAGCAAAAGCCAGAATTGGTGTTTCACCTATACTGTAGCAGTGCCTAAGATTGTAATAGAGTACCCGCAGGGCATTATTGTTCCGATGGATATAACTAGTAACAGCATGGACTGGGCAAGCTGGCAATAGGCGTATAAGAGTTTCAGGCACGCTCGACAACTGGTGTTGTGAACTTTAGCGAACTGACTACGATACACTAAAGTGTCTATTACACCGTCTTGGCAGGCAAGCAGGAAACCTTCTGTCTCAGACTTAAGGTCAGCAGATTTCAAGAAAGCTTAGGTTAGCTAGACTGAGCGTCTCAATAGTTATATGGATCACTCCATGCTGCGGAGAACTGGTGTGGTCTTCTAAGAGCATCTGATGCACAGCTCTTTTAACTAGAGACATCATCGCTCCAGACTCCAATCTGACAAGGGATTGGTCGTTTCCATCATCAAATGTAAATCTGATACTAAACCTCTCTGCTGCTCGCTCAGCGGTCCTGTAAATGATTGTTCCGATATAAACCACCTCGTGTTTTCTTATGAGGTGCATTAGTGGATCTACGCTGTTCGCGATTTTACAAGTCATCCCCAAAGCCAAACGATTATGTACAGCTCAGCAGGCCACAACCCCCTTGATGTCGTGGGTGGTAAATACGTGAAACGGAAGATCAGGGATGGATGCTGCGGTTAAGATGCATCAATTTTCGGGTGCTGGAGCCCAGCTCACGCAACACTTCTCGTCTCCATTTAAGCACCCGAAGCTCTAGTGCAACACAGGAATTGCAAGTATATTAGTGGCAGCCACCTTATTTATTCCAGATAGCTCGGACATCCAAATATTTCGCAAACGCTGCCTATACTTTCTTCTAAGCGCACTTTTCACTCTCTCAGTGCCCTGCGTACAATGTTGGTCGATACCTAGGTACCCGTACAATTCGTCGTATTCTAGCTGACGAAGAGTCACGCCGTTAGCAAATTGCTCGTTTTCTGGGTTATTGCCGTAGCGCCCACCGCAAGTATTGCGCATTTGTGGAGACCAAACTTCATTTCTACATCTCTGGTATACTCATCAACTACCTTGAGAAACTGTTGTTGGTCCCGCATGGAGCTTTAGGTCGTTCATATAGAAGAGATGGATCGCTTTGTGGTCACACCTTCCAGGCAAAAATTGCCAAGCGTTCTTCGAAATAGGAAGCAGTGATCAAAAACAAAAGAGTAGGAGACTGAGCGAGTTACCCTGAAATACACCCCTCTTGAAAATTATGGGCTGGGTAATGAGTTTTTCTGCCCCTGATATAGAAAATTTCGATTTCCATAGTGGTATCAGTTGTTTGATATATTTTATCAGAGGAGGAGGGACTTTAAGGTCTTTTAGCAGATGCAGTAGCAATTTATGCGATGTTGTATCGAAAGCTTTTTTGTGGTCGATCCACGCCGTATAAAGGTTAGGTTCATACCGGATTAAATCCTGAATCATGCATCTGTCAATTAATAAGTTCTCTTTGGATCCATACAGTTTCCTCTTGCCGCCACGCTGCTCCCCTATATCACTCAGCACCGGATCAACAGATCCCAATAGTCTGGAGTAGAGGATTCGAGTAAAGATTTGTAATAAGTATTGAGGCAACTGATTGGTCTATAATTTTTGGGGTCCCGTAAATTTTTTTTTTGGTATCAATGTTGTTCGACCTTTGATAAACCTTTCCGGAATTCGTATGCCTTCATTCAGCCACGAATTGAAAATTCTGGCTAACTGTTGGTGAGTGCTGTAAAATTTCTTCCATCAGAAGCTGTTAATACCATCTGGATCGGGCGCAGTATAGTTTCTAACGCCCTCTAATGCATTCTTTACCTCCTCTATCGTTATTTGCGAACTTTCCTGCTGGTTCATTTGAATGATGTTTGATGTTATATAGCGTTGTTGTATTGAGTGTATGGTGCTGTTGGCGTAACGTTAAAGCCATTTTCTTGATCTTCTCTGTAAAAGGTCGATTGGTAGACAATACACTCTGTATGCGTGATGCTTGTTGCCGCGCCATGTTTATTTTGTTCGCTATTTGCTGGATTCTATGTTCACATTTAACAGCTGCACGATTAAAATTGTTTGATAAGTTCTTAGGTCTCATATACAGCGGTGTTGAGTGCTAGCATACTCGGGTTCTCGGGAAGTCCGTCTTGAAGTTCGGTGTTTGCTAGTGCGAGATTTTGTGGTTTGATGTCAAATTTGACGTTGATATTCACATTTCTTTCGGAAATTCGGTTATGGGAGTTCGCGGTAAAATTTGGATTTTCTCAAGATTTTCTGGTTGCTCGGTATCTAAATTTCAAAGAATCTTACGTAGCTCATTATGATCGAGTGGGATTTGTTGTTATGGTGTCCTCACATATCCAGGGCGCCTGAGGTAACTCACTTGGTCTCTCAGATATTGTTTGGAGAGATGACCTAGTTCAGGATGTTTAGCGCACCAACACTTGTGCATTCGCACCATGTAGCCTCTTTTTTCTGTCTCCCTGAGATTAAATACATCAAGCAGATAAGTTCATCGGTTCATTTGAAGCGACCATGTTCATTTCCAAGGTCGTCTAAGGGCATATGTCCGATTGCTCCTCCAACCTGCCCATCACCCCTATCTGAAAGGGGTGAATTGTTGGGAGCTTCCTCAACATTATTTCTAGACACAATCCGAGTTATCCGTGATACTCCGGGACGTCACCCAAGAGCGCCTCGCCGGGTTCCCGGTATTACATGAGCTACCATCCCAATTTAAAGTTCCTTGTAGGTTGCTGATATATTCCGCAACCCCTTCAAGGCTGCTGCCAGTACCGTCTTTCTTGGATAACATCTTCACGGTAGCGTCAGGAACTTTGATAGTCGAAGCTTCTCAACGGCCAGACCTTACCTATACCGGGGTTCTCATTTCCCTTTAGAAAATCCTTGAGGTTCTAGAAACATAAAACGAAAAACATAGTAAAGGCCGGACTGTGCTATTAGGGTTTCAAAGAAATATCTCAAACTTGTAACGTTTTTCACAGTGTACCTGTTCGTTGCATTAAGTAATGGTTCCGGTGCTGTTTTTATTCAGACGGTGCAAGAAAACGTTGGAACGAGAAAAAAATGCTTTTCGGTTTTGTACTGCTAATTTACATTGCAATTTCAAAGATTACACTCGTTTACATTCCACTGAGCATCAGCTATTGTTAAGTTAAAACAACTAGTTTGGAATACTAATTATTCGGTCGTTTCCACATCTTTCCTAATTGCAATATTGTTTTGTGTACAGTGTGTTCATGTGTTTATGCAGAAAGTAGAAACTAGAAGTTACTTTAGACACAAACACATGACCACACTAACTTAAAACGAGTTATAAGTGTGTCAACTCGGTGTTTTAGAATAATGTGTGACAAAAGTATCATATTATTTTACATGGAATCTGAAGATAATATCATGCCTTGATGTTTTTATTTTTTTGGATGAATTTCGTGGATATTTTCTGGTATTCCATGCAGCGGGAGGCCTACGAATGCTATCTGCAAGGACAGTTTTGCTTTTGTCTTATATATTTTAATGCTTATTTCAGAATGAAATAGGCCTATTGCCGTTTGTAGTGTCAGGTTGAAATGAGAGTCGGATTCTACGTTCAAGATGGTTTAGGTTAAATATCCTTGCAGCCGCCCGGGCACCATTTTGATTTTGGTAATACAGGTTTACCAGCTCAACACGTGTATACCATAATTATTTTTAAAATTGTAAACAAATCAGCAGAGTAGTAACTCGACTTATTGATTTTTAATACATGAAATGATCGAAGATACGTGATAAACACCTTTTAAGAACAAAAAATTAAGGCAAGATAAGAAAATGTTTTTTTTTATTTATTAGTTCGAGAGAATTTATTATTGTATGGAAGTCAATGGAGGACAATTTGAGCATTTGATTTAAAAACACAGTTTCGATTTTTTTTATTGTAAGCAGGATAAAACAATAAATTTTTTTTAAGAATTTGACTTTTTTCATAACTCGTTGTAAAGAGGCTTCTAAGACCTTACAAATGAAGTATCACTCAACCCGTCTTCCCTATCCAATTTTGAGGGGATGAAGCGCCCCTCTTAGGGGGTTGCTTGTTCAAGCCTCAAATATACGTCAAAAGATGTCCTCCAAAGAAAATCATCCGACGTGTTTCGGGAAATTTTTCCAATCATATGGGATAAGAAATACACGGGGTAGCTCGTCTGAGATGGAACACCCTGTATATTTCAAAGAAGGAAAAAGTTGTACTCGCGGTTTCTAGTATGCATGATGATGATGCAATTGATCCAGGAACAGAGACAAAACCAGAGTTAATAACATTCTACAATACAACCAAAGGTGGGGTTGATACTGTAGACAAATTTTGTGAAACATACAACGTTACTAGAAATACAAGAAGATGGCCAATGGACATATTTGAATCACTGCTCAATATAGCAGGGATAAAATCTCAATTAATATATAATGCGAATAATGTGCCGAGAGACGAAAATAAAATAAGAAGGCTATATTTAAGAGAGCTCTCATTAGTTCTTACGGAAGAGCATTTGTAACGGAGAGCCTCCCTTACAAATATACCACCTGCAGTAAGGCAGCGAAGACAAGAAGTTGCAGGAACATCTTTCTCCGGAGAAATATTAATTAGTATCACTAGATGTTACATCACTGTATACAAGTATACCGATAGATCTTACGTTAAAGGTGATTAGAGAAAAATGGGACCTTTCTGAAAATACACACTTCTCTTTCTTGTGAAAAATTTATAAATGCAGTGGAAATGATATTGAATAACAACTACTTTCAATATAAGGATAATTTCTACCAGCAAACTGATGGTTGTGCAATGGGTTCGCCAATTTCCTCGTGTATAGCGCAATTGGTTATGGAATTTCTGGAAGAACATGTTTTAAAAAACTCCTCTACAGATTTAATTTTGCATGGTGCAAAGGTATTGAATGAAACATGAGAAAATATAACAGAATTAAACAGGATAGTCAAATGTTGTGTTTGACTATCCTGTTTAATTCTCTTCCAAAAATTCCATAACCTATTGCGCTATACACGAGGAAATTGGCGAACCCATTGCACAACCATCAGTTTTCTGGTAAAAATTATCCGTACTGAGGACGGCTAATGAGCCAGAAACATGCATGTCTGCTGCGGTTACCACTCTTTTCAGTAGCCCCTTTTTCTATTTGCGTGCAATACCCACTAATCTCATTGATGCTTATATATATATATATATATATATATATATATATATATATATATATAGAATTATTAAAGTTGAGATAACGACCGCACTATGTTAAAGGAAACGAAAGGTAAATATTGGGTAATCGGTCTGTATAAAAAGTTAAACTCTTTTGTTCAACGTGCCTCTATATTTCGTTGTACTTCACAACTTCCTCAGGAGGTTATTGCTATAAACATTAATTAATGAAACAAGAGTACAATAAATGAAATAAAATTACTTACAACGTGAGCTATTAAAATACATTAAAACACATGATGTGGAGTCAACCAGTTAAAACAGAAAAAATAAGGACGAACACATTGGCTATTACTAGTATACTAAGTAAATAACATCAAATAATCTTTTTAAAACTTGTCATACTAAAAATACATTCTTTATAAGCGAGAACAAAAAGTAAGTTGGAATTATCAACTAATTACAAACATTAGAAAGTTAAAAGTGAAAACGATATAGTCCAGTAAAATTATTAACACTACCACAGTTAAAAACATACTTATCAATATTTCAGAATATTGCAGTAGATCACACTTAGTTGGTCAATGTCTGAGAATTCGATCAATTTTAGATCAGACATTGACCAACTAAGTGTGATCTACTGCAATATTCTGAAATATTGATAAGTATGTTTTTAACTGTGGTAGTGTTAATAATTTTACTGGACTATATTGTTTTCACTTTTAACTTTCTAATGTTTGTAATTAGTTGATAATTCCAACTTACTTTTTGTTCTCGCTTATAAAGAATGTATTTTTAGTATGACAAGTTTTAAAAAGATTATTTGATGTTATTTACTTAGTATACTAGTAATAGCCAATGTGTTCGTCCTTATTTTTTCTGTTTTAACTGGTTGACTCCACATCATGTGTTTTAATGTATTTTAATAGCTCACGTTGTAAGTAATTTTATTTCATTTATTGTACTCTTGTTTCATTAATTAATGTTTATAGCAATAACCTCCTGAGGAAGTTGTGAAGTACAACGAAATATAGAGGCACGTTGAACAAAAGAGTTTAACTTTTTATACAGACCGATTACCCAATATTTACCTTTCGTTTCCTATATATATATATATATATATATATATATATATATACATACACATCTGAAATAACAAAAATTTGGGGGGTGCCAAATTTTGGTGAAGACCTTAGGTTCACCATTAGAAATAAAGTGTCAAAAATACCCATCGATCCCATGTGTGCTAAAAAAGTTATGAGGGGTCAAAGGCAAAATTTCAGGTTTTTTGGATTTTTCTCAAAAATGGTGAGTTTTATAAAAAAAGTACTTCAGACCATTTTTGTAGATCTTAAAATTATCTACAAACATGTTACTCATGATTTTTTTTCTAGGAATTACCATTCCTGAGATATCGCGATTCGAAGAGTAACGTTTTATGTTATAAGCACACATTTCCACGCCACCTGTGAGGTAGTGTCCTCGACGCGTTTTTTTAACGTGGTTTCCCCAGTAGGCCTACTCCACGAACTGTTGTGACGTAATTTTCAGGGACAATACTTTTTTGATTGCATGATGATTATTAATATTGATATTGGTTTTTGAGATTAACTGTTATAATTCTGATTTCTTTGAATATTTAATCTGATTCATACTCTTCAAAGTATGAATTGGAAAATTTCCTCCATCGCAGAGTTTACAGCTTCATCTTGAGGACGGCCAACTTTATGACCAGTACTAGATTTTTGGAAAGATTTGTAACAACAGCTATGGTATTTAGCATCAGCAGCGACTAAATCATGCTCAAAGTTAATACGCGCAATAACTGCATTTGATACGTCATCAGAACGACCGTTAGCTATCTTCAAAAGAGATTCTTTAAATGTAAGAGTAGAAACTTTATAAAATATTTTTCGGAGATGCTTCGCTTTCTTTTTCTCAGCCTCTTCATCGGCTACATCGCCACAAAATAAACAGCAATTTTTAAAACAAAAGTTGGATTCACTTAGTCGCGCTCTAGTACGAGGTGGACTTACTTTTGAGGTACTGGCCTGTTCATCCTCATGTTGTCTTTTTACTGCAGCGATTGAACTTTTCCGGGTGTACGATTTTCTGCAATCCACGTGAACTGTAACGGACTTTAGGCCTCTTAAATAATCAACAAACTCATCACCTCTCGCGACACTTGCATCAATTAAAGTTGGTATTCCACGACTAACCACAACAGTTTCAGCTTCACTCAAAAGTTTTGTGCAAATGAAGCAAAATTGTGACATTTTTTCAAGATATTGAACAGCATAAATAACCTAAATGGGAAACGCTTCTAATAAATACGTATATTCACTTGAACCGAACGTTTAACGGTTTAACACTAAGAGAAGCAGGTATATAAACGACACAACACGGATAATAGAATCATCTGAATAGAATCGTCAGATGTTATTCAAGGCCATACGGGTAGAGGGGATTCAGTGAGGGACTGACTATGATTTGAGTATATATTTTCAGAATAGTATGGTTAACACATAAAAGAGACACAAATAGGCATTTTTACTTGTCTTGAGTGCTTGTTTATGTATATACGTAGCGTATGTGAGCATATCAAATAGAACGTGATTCTTAGAATCGCGATATCTCAGGAATAGTGATTCCTATGAAAAAAATCATGTGTACCATTTTTGTAGATAATTTTAAGATTTACAACTTTGGTCTGAAGTACTTTTTCGATAAAACTTACCATTTTTGAGAAAAATCAAAAAAACCTGAAATTTTGACCTTTGACCCATCATAACTTTTTTAGCACACATTGGATCGATGACGATTTTTGACACTTTATTTCTGATTGTGAACCCAAGGTCTCCACCAAAATTCGACACTCCCCCAATTTTTGTTATTTGATGACTATTTTTATGTCTATCTTGACCGGAGTATTAAGAAAAGTTGATTTTGGAAATTTTATGCTTTTCTCATTTGAATAAAATAATTATGAACGATAAGTAATGTTATACACAACTTTTCTGACATCTTGAACGCACTTTCATTTCATAAAAATGTTTTTGACCAAATTTCTCTTGAGTATATGAATTTTGATTTATATTTTACTTTATTTCGAAGGGTCACCGTTTTAGTAATATAGTTTTGAAATATTAATGTCCTCATCTGTCTATGATGAAAAATATATGTCTCCATTTTTACCACACGAAAAGTGTAGTAACTTGCCAATATAATCAAGTCAATCCAATTTGAAAAAACTCATTGGAAATGTATTCTGGGTGTCTAAAAAAATGTGTTTAATATGTAGGACTGGAATACCAACAGATGAGCGGGGTTCATAAGTGACGTTGAAGCCATTTCGTAAGCATTGAACTGAAAAGTTTTATATTATACTAAGAAGCGAATCTGATTATGCGAATGGTTCATGTGATGTCAAATTAATATATTGTAAGTAATTCTTGTAAAATACTACTTCTTTCTGTCTTATAATGTATACTTCGTTATCGCAAAAAAGGCCGAGAAAATCTGGCTAAAACGTTGCTTCTACAGGGTGTCCCAAAATTACTGAGACACACCGTTACCACGTGTAATAGAAAACAAAATAAGTTGATAGGACACAATTTATTTATATACAGAAATGTACTTACTCTGTGCACGTGAGAAGAGTTCAAATTTTACATAGAAAAATATATTTTTTTACGCTGCTCAGAAATAAGTGGAACAAATTAAATGACGCTTGACAGAAGTGCATTTTAAAGGATTACTCTTCTTTCTGTACTCAGAGAAACCCAAAGGAAATTATAGAATGTTTGAATTGCCCGTCACACCCTGACATTCTTTCTCAAAACTTTCTTCGGGGTGGTAATATGGCTTTCAAATTTTTTAAGCTAGATGACTCATTTTGTTGCTCTTGTAAAAATTCCGTATTCCGCATAGTTTCGAAGTAAAAAATTTCTTAAATTATGTTAACTCCTAGTAATTTGATAAAACTTCCAATTAAATTTTGAATAACAATTTTATTAAACTCGTACTAGGAATATTTTTTTCCTTTGGAACTATGCCAATACGAAATTTTTACAGGAGTAACAAAATGAAGATAATCATTTAGTGTTCTCGGTTAAAAAATTTGAGAACTGTAATTACTACCCCTAAACAAGTTCTGAAAAAAAGATCAGGGTATGAGGGTCCTTCTACAATTTTTTTGGAGGTTTTTTGATTACCGAATTTAAAATGCCTTCTTGTCAAATTTACTTCATTGGTTTCACTCATTTCTGAATAGCATACAAAAGTGTGTTTTTATGTAAACTTTGAACTCTTCACAGGAAAACGGTAAATTTTGGTATATAAATAAATTGGGTCCGATCAACTTATTTTGGCCTCAATCACACGTTGTAGCTCTGTGTATCAGTAATTTGAATGGCTCAAGCTTCACAAAAAATCATATCAAAATCATTTCAATATTAAAATTCACTATCTCCTCTAAATATATTTGAATACACTTTTAAATTCCAGTCCTTTGACAAAAATCTTCGCAGTATCATCATCATCTACACTTACACATTCATTGGGATAAATTCGTATGGAAGTAACATAACTTGAACATTCAAGCAAATCTTTGCTTTAGGGTCTACGATGCACACAGGGGAGTCTACGAGGGTCGGTGTAAATGTTTTTGTCTCAAAAGATTATTGATTATTAATCTGTTTTCAAATTATTTTCTCTGAAGAGGAATACATTTTCAACTCCGATTTGGGTAATATAATGCACTTCGAATAAATTAACTGCTTGTACAGGTGTAAATTGTTTACCAAGTAATTTCATTGTGATTTGTGGGAATAAAAAAGTCATTGTGTGCCAAATCAGGGTTATACAGTAAATGACCAATTAAAGCGACTTTTCGGCATGTTGATGCAATATCTTATCGATTTTTACCACACATTCTAAATTTCACGATAGATTAAATGATCAGTCCACGATCAGTCGATATTTCCGAACACGGCAATCAATTGAGAATAACTTTCACGGATTTTATCCTCAAGCGAACGATCAATTTTGTTTCTGGGGATACATTCTAGAGAATTCTTTGTCTCCTAATTCTACAGAACTATCTTCAAATATTCACCACAGTGGAGAAAGAATGTATCAAAAAATAGACGCAAGGAATGATGTGAATTAGGGGGTCCTACAATCTATCTTAATCTATAGGGTAAGTCAGGTATGGTTGGACCAGCGGGATAGACGGACCAGGGCGAGAATTTCCAGACGTGTTTATCAGATGGCGCCCGCGATCTTAATTTGACGGAATGCCAGTCACGCCATACCAGTTGAGCGAAGGTGGTCGTTAAACAACGTTGAAATACATTTTTGTGACCGATAAGCGTTTAATACTACGTAATAAATTATTCGAGAATTTTATTGTGTGATGGTGAATTGATTTTAGGTAAGGTGTACAAGACAGTTATGCATAATATAGATTATATGGCCCCTGTAGACTATTTTAACCTAAAAATAAGAGCTCTGTCACCTTGATTAAGTATGAATAACCAGTGGTCCATCTCTCCCGTAAGTTTGGGATAGATGGATCGCATATTTTAGGGTGAGTTGGACCATAAATTATATTGCCAAAAATCATATATATATATATATATATATATATATATATATATATATATATAAATAACAACAAAGATATTCATGGGTAATTCACGCAAAATAAAGAGCTACTGAAATAGAGTGGTAACCGCGGACATGCATGTTTCTGGCTCATTTTGCCTCATCAGCACGGCATAACCAAATAAGGATGTGAAATTTGGGAGCAAAGATGTTTCGAAACATTGGAAAACACAAAATAACGGATTTCAGCAGGGAAACCAAACGCTCATTTGTGTCTTCAATTGGAAGATCCCGAGTTTTCAGGACATCAACCAACATCGACACGGAGGCGCATATAGCCCCCCCGCCATGAACCTTCCGACCCATAGTAAATAACAAAGAAGATGTAGGAATATCGCGTGATATGTTAATAACAACAACAAAGATATTCATGGGTAATTCACGCAAAATAAAGGGCTACTGAAATAGAGTGGTAACCGCGGACATGCATGTTTCTGGCTCATTTTGCCTCATCAGCACGGCATAACCAAATAAGGATGTGAAATTTGGGAGCAAAGATGTTAATCGAAACATTGGAAAACACAAAATAACGGATTTCAGCAGGGAAACCAAACGCTCATTTGTGTCTTCAATTGGAAGATCCCGAGTTTTCAGGACATCAACCAACATCGACACGGAGGCGCATATAGCCCCCCCGCCATGAACCTTCCGACCCATAGTAAATAACAAAGAAGATGTAGGGCTATATGCGCCTCCGTGTCGATGTTGGTTGATGTCCTGAAAACTCGGGATCTTCCAATTGAAGACACAAATGAGCGTTTGGTTTCCCTGCTGAAATCCGTTATTTTGTGTTTTCCAATGTTTCTATTAACATCTTTGCTCCCAAATTTCACATCCTTATTTGGTTATGCCGTGCTGATGAGGCAAAATGAGCCAGAAACATGCATGTCCGCGGTTACCACTCTATTTCAGTAGCCCTTTATTTTGCGTGAATTACCCATGAATATCTTTGTTGTTGTTGTTAACATATCACGCGATATTCCTACATCTTCTTTGTTATTTACTATGGGTCGGAAGGTTCATGGCGGGGGGGCTATATGCGCCTCCGTGTCGATGTTGGTTGATGTCCTGAAAACTCGGGATCTTCCAATTGAAGACACAAATGAGCGTTGGGTTTCTCTGCTGAAATCCGTTATTTTGTGTTTTCCAATGTTTCGATTAACATCTTTGCTCCCAAATTTCACATCCTTATTTGGTTATTCCGTGCTGATGAGGCAAAATGAGCCAGAAACATGCATGTCCGCGGTTACCACTCTATTTCAGTAGCCCTTTATTTTGCGTGAATTACCCATGAATATCTTTGTTGTTGTTGTTAACATATCACGCGATATTCCTACATCTTCTTTGTTATTTACTATGGGTCGGAAGGTTCATGGCGGGGGGGCTATATGCGCCTCCGTGTCGATGTTGGTTGATGTCCTGAAAACTCGGGATCTTCCAATTGAAGACACAAATGAGCGTTTGGTTTCCCTGCGGAAATCCGTTATTTTGTGTTTTCCAATGTTTCGATTAACATCTTTGCTCCCAAATTTCACATCCTTATTTGGTTATGCCGTGCTGATGAGGCAAAATGAGCCAGAAACATGCATGTCCGCGGTTACCACTCTATTTCAGTAGCCCTTTATTTTGCGTGAATTACCCATGAATATCTTTGTTGTTGTTGTTAACATATCACGCGATATTCCTACATCTTCTTTGTTATATATATATATATATATATATATATATATATATATATATATATGTATATATATATATATATATATATATATATATATAGGTCAATTCAATACATTTATTTCTTTAACAGAGCCATGCCGACTAAATATAAACGCAAAGGAACATCAGAACGCGGAAATTGGTATGCGGAATCACTCCATAATGCAATGGAAGCTGTGACAAATAAGACAATGGGCGTTAATCAGGCACCCAAAGAATTTGGGATACCGAAAACGACCTTGAAAAGAAGACTAAAGTCTAGTTATAGTAATAGAATGAATCGCCTTGGACCTGACTCTCAGCTAGGTGATGAGGCGGAGAAACAATTAGTGGCTCACATACTTAAGTTACAGAAATATGGTTTTGCTCCAGACAGAGACAGCGTTAGAAAAATGGCATACGAACTAGCAGAAAAACTTAAAATTAGGCATACTTTTAACCGACATACGTGCAAAGCAGGCTATGATTGGCTCGAATTATTTTTAACTCGTCATCCTGAGATTTCAATCCGTAAAGCCGAGGGAATTTCCTATTCACGAGCATTAGGTTTGTGCAAAGGAAATGTTAGAAAGTACTTTCGCTTACTAGCTCAGGTTTTGGATGAAAATGATTTAAATGATAAGCCCGCCCATATATTCAATGTAGATGAAACTGGACTACAGTTAAACAATAAACCAGGTCAGGTTCTAGTCAAGAAGGGGTCAAAATGTGTGGCAACCATTACTTCAGCAGAAAAAGGGGAAACGATATCCGTAGTGGCCTGATGCAATGCTTAAGGAGTGTTTCTGCCTCCATATTGTATTTTTAAGGGGAATAATAGAAAGGAAGAATTTTCAACCGGAATGCCCCCTGGGTCATATATCGCAATGTCAGAAAAGTCTGCATATGTTAATGCCGATATATTTCTTCATTGGCTGAAAACTCATTTCCTGCCAAGAAAACCGAATGGAAAAGTCTTACTTATTTTGGACGGACATGCTTCCCACACAAACTCTCTCAGTGTGTTGGTGTTTTCGGAAGCAAATGATATCATTCTTTTGTGCCTACCAGCGCATACAACCCATTCCCTGCAGCCATTGGATCGATCCTTTTCCAAGTCCTTAAAGAGCTACTATTATTCGGCCTGCACTAGGTTCATGAACGCAAATCCTGCAAGAAAATTGGGTAGACTTCAGTTCGGTGAACTATTGGGTTGCTCTTGGAACAAAGCTGCTACGGAACAGAATGCTGTGTCCAGATTTAAAGCCACAGGTATGGTTCCAGTTTGGCCCGATGCAATCCCAGATTACGCTTACCTTACTCCAAAGGAAAACGCTGATTTTGCTTCTGCAGAAAACAATATCCAAGCTTCCTTGCCGTACAATACGGATATTGTCAACAACGATGTGTCATTCACTAACGATTCTCCACAGCCAAGTTGTTCTCATCATAGTGACAAAGTAATTAATACGCCTCCGTCTACAAAAACTGTCACACCTGGGAAGCTTCTGGATGACATATCACCAATTCCTGTTTCTGCGTGTTTACAAAAAGCCAAGAGACGCGGACGTCAACTTGCAGAAGTTCTTAATACGCCTGAAAATATCGAAGTTGTGAAGAACAAGAAACGTCCTTTATCTACAGCTCCATTAAAGAAGCAAAAAAATATTTTGAAAAATGTGAAACGCCCGTTAAGAAAAGCAACAGTTCCTACCTCAGACTCCTCTGATTCTGATAGCCCTATACTAGATGATGAGAGTAGTGACGGTGAAACAGAAGACAATGCTGAGTGCATAGGCTGTGGGAGGAGTTTCTTAGTACAAAAAAGAAAGATGAATGGCTCTGTTGCATTATTTGCAAAGGGTGGACGCATGAAGGATGTACTGGTTATATCAACTTTTGCAATGAATGTGGAAAAATAGCCACAAAAAAGAAATAAATGTTTTTGTGTGCTAATATTAGTTATAATTATATGGTAATTATTATTTAAGACATTTGTCATTATCTCTAGGAATACATTTTCTACTGGTCCGTCTCTCCCGATGTCGATGGTCCATCTAAACCGGAGAAGGTCCGTCTAACCCAAATTTTTTGCAATTATATCTTTTTAGTTTTATCTTTCAGAGAATAATATTTTTTATTTTTGTTATCACCAGCCTGTACTCTTGTATGTAATGAATAATTACACGAATATTCAGAATCTTACTAAACATTTCGATGAAGTTTTGTTAATTTCAATAAAAGTGGTCCAACTATATCGGACTTACCCTACAGCTGACGCATCAAGGAAATTGATAGCATTAGAAAGAAAAATATCGCACTAACTGTCTTTCTCAACCAAATCTGATGTTTTCTGGTACAGCTGCTTTTTTCTTAGCTAATATCCAACGATTTTTTTCGTTAAAATCAAACAAAAACCAAGACCAGAATAAGTTGTTTCGATTTTTTCCAGTTTCCCTATTTTTTCTTCCAATTTGAAAGTTTCATTTCCCATCCTTCTCCACTTTTTTGAATATAGTTTAGTCATCTGATTATATTTAATTGCTTATTTTGTTACACTCTTTCAAACCAAGAGTTACTTATTTTTCTGAGTATATGTTTGATTTTACTGCCGCGTACTATAATATACGATTTATTCCTATACCAGCAAACAATTTTATATATACGAGTAATGATCTGAGATTATATGAAGCCGTGTTTATGTGCACATTTAGAGGAGATTGGATGACTATAAATTGTTATTCTTGAGAGAGAAAACGAGTCACTGGATCGATGCATTGTTCGTAGCAGAAAAACGTCGTTATCGTCTCACGTTTTAGAATCTCCGTAAAATTTATAGATTTTTAAGTTGAACGAAGATACGATACGTCAACAAGAAAGTATTCTCATAAGATATCAACTTTATTATACAGGAAATAATGGTCAATATATAGTAAGTTTAGAAATCATGGGTATTTTCATATTCATCATAATTCCAATCTCTTTTATGCAACATTTTAAGACAATATGAATTAGAAGGTAATACTGATATTGGGTTACAGCTTAAATTTCATATTAATACAGGGCGCCCAATATCGTCGATTATAAATAATCTGAAAACTTGTGTGGAGTAATGTCAGATGGAGAGAAATGTTTCCAAACCACTCTCAGGAAGACTGCGTAAGATCATCCTATACAAATAGGGTTTGAGAATGTTGTATCCGCACGACAGCTACTCTGCACATTCGATAGGACATAGCAAATGTTTCCGAAGGAAGACATTACATTTCGTTAGTCTGAATCGATTTAAGTCGTGTGATCATAATTCACTGATAAATGTAATAATATGTCAATTTTTCATGCTCCTCCATTACCGACTACTTGCGAAATATACAACAATAAATTTTGTGTAGATGTTTTTTGCTCGAAATAATCATCTCAGATACCATCTAAATAATCAGAAATTACATATGAAATAGCTCCCATTTATCAGATTATAATAAATATCATTTCCTAAGCGCATGCCAATTTGAGAAGGAATTTGGAAATTATGATCTGCTAATTTCACATTTGAAGGAATTAGAATTTTTTCTCTACGCAATAAAAATTGAGGCAATGTTTTTGTAATTTTCTTTAGAACCAAACAATTTATGTTATAACTAGCATCTTGCAATATTGGAATGAAAATTAATATTTACCATTTTATTAGAATTTGTAACTATACCATTAACCCCATTTATTTGAATAACCTTCGATTGTAGAATAAGTTCCTTTTGAACTATTCTGTGAATTTTTAGGATAATTTAAAGTCTTTTGTGAATTCCTAGGAGCATTTACCGAACTGTTTGACTAATTGTTTTTATCAAAGGTACAACAGTGACTAATTTTGGAAATTGAAATTTTTCTGTCAATTTTGACTATTATTATTAGTAATCCGCAAATTTCTATGAAACCTTTCAGAGTTGGGTGAACACCAGGAATATAAATTTTTACTTTACTCGTTATTATTTATGAAGTGCAGTTTTTCATTATGAGAAATGACAATGACTTTCAAACAATTATAAATGCTATGATTATATAGACTGCAGAATAGACATTTACCTCTTACAACTTGTGAATTCATTTTATATTCATTAGCAACTTGAATATCTGGTAGTGTTTTTTATGAAATAGGAACAAAACGAGAGGTTTTCTGTCCTTGACCTATTTTCTGAGCAGGATTTGATTTATGAATTAATTTTCTTTAGAGAACACTGAACACCTATATCCCAGAAATTGAGGTAACATTTATCTTGGATTTGGAGGAGTTTCTAAGTCAATGGCCTTTTTTGTTTAATTATCTAATGTTATAGAAAAAATTAATTCTAATCCCAATTATGAAATTTTACTTGCAAATTTCTGAGAACAAGAATATTTTGTTTTATGGAGTTGACTAATTCTATTAGCGTTGTGGAATTTATTTTGCTCAAGAATGGAGTATCTAGCAAATTTTTAATATAAGCAATAATAAAACTCAGTTGATTATCATATCTACATTTCAAAGAATCTAGAGCTACCTTCAAATTATCATTAGATAGTTGAAGATTCGAAATTGAAGGCAACGTTTCACCTTTAGATAGGAATGAGTATATTCACTTTTCAATATCTGGTAACGAAGAATCATTTACTATCAAGTTTCAAATAATTGTATGAATACATTCCAATTAGTAGTATCTCCCGAAAATTCTGAAACGTTTAATTGAGGTTTGTTTGCATGATGTGATTTTGGTGTAAACGAACTTTGAGAATTTGAGTTTGTACATCTCGAATTATTTTCGGCAGAAAATGAATTAATCTTTTCTTGTAATAAGAATAAAATTGTACAATATTTCTCTTTCAGTATCTCTCTGTCTGAACTTTGAACTTCATCTAAACATTCTATTTGATTTTATTTTGAGTTGTAACTATCGAATGCCTTAGTTTGAAGATCTAATCTGGTTTTAAAAAGCGTTATTTTATTTTCTGTCACAGAACTTATATTAAATCAATTCTCGATTCTACTAATATCACATTTTTCAATGGCTCTCTGTTTAATTAAAACATCCATAGTTATATCTCTTAAAAATATTGAATCTACATCAGTACGAATCCCAATTATTAACTACAAAGAAATAGTTAATCTGCCTTTATTTACTGTTTGAAACTTCAAGTTCATTTACATGCATTACTTTTATTTTGGAAAGAAATTTCAATTATTTATATGGAATTATAATTGATTCATCGAAATGAAATTTTTGTTCCACCTTATTTTTCTTAGAATGGATGGGATGTTTTTCTTTATTGGACAGAAACTTTAACTTTGACAGGTAGTTACTTTAGAAACACAACAAACGCTAGGAACCGAATGGAACTGGAACAACTTAATCGTTCTATCTCTAATCTTTTTTCCAGAGTTGTCAAAGATTATATGGACTTGTCGACGCAAGTGGAATTCTTCCAAGATTGACAACGAAACTTTTTTACTCGATCTTGATCGTTCCACTCTCAGAACACTCAGTGGATCAAGCCCTTTCTTTTGAGTTATTAACTGTTTAAATTCGTTGAGTTCGAGGAAAGTTATGTGTGCACAATCAACTTTACATTCAATTTTTTCAAATACTGCGTCCGACGCATAGCTAATATTGTATGGAAGGAAGTAGTGTACTGTATTTTTTATAATGGCCCAAGCCATAATGTAGTACGGATTTTGCGTTTTACTTACTGCTATTTACCTACAGGCAACGTTTAAGATGGATAGTCTTTTTCGTTTAATAGATGACAATCTGGCTACTAATATCCAACAGTATAAGGATTCAGCAACAGATAGGAAGGAGACGTTACACAAGGTTTGGTTCTTATAGAAGTGCAATATATATATATATATATATATATATATATATATATATATATATATATATATATATATATATATATATATATATATATATATATATATATATATATACATAGAGTTTACCCCACTTCAATTACTTTACATACTCATGTCAACACTAGTAATTCACATTTCACCATTAAAGCTTCTAAAACGATTTGGATTATACAAGTAGTTAAGGGACTTTAAAATCATCTAGATTTCACCAATATTAAACTGAAAAATGTCATTTTATTGTTGACCGAACGCCTTTCCCACATTGAGTTTGACATTTTGGCCAGACACATCCGAAATATGGTATAGGATTTTGGCAAGAGTAACTTTAATCGCCTTGCTTACAAATTTGAGCGCTTAAAATACGGTAAGATTCAAACTCTCAAAATTTAACTTACGTTCAAGTCACTTTCGATTTTCCGTACTTCAATGTTCGCCCCAGATGTCTCAGCTTGAGCTTTTCCACTTTCTCTGAACCTTAAATGCATGTACTCAACAAAGACCTTAATCATGATCTTTTTTCCTCAAATTTCTCATGTGAGCATTAAAACTCTATCCATATACTGTGTACAGGTATTACATAACGTAGACCCTGGTATCAAGGCCATTCTTAGATCCGATCTTTCAATAGAACACAATTAAATTTTAGCTACAGGTTCCCACAATAATATTAACAAATCTTCACATCACTCCTCAAGTTGAAAGTCTGTTTCAGAACGAGAATTGTATTGTCCCCGAAGCGGACAAACGTAATTGCAGTGTCATTTTGGATAGACCCGTTGAGACTTTTCTTCTTTCTAATACTTCCTTCATGAAGTTAGCTTCAGATCCCACTGTATCCTTTCACAAGAATCTTGAAGTTTATAACCACCTTCTCTCTTCATTTACAAAGGATGTAGATTATATAACACCTATGAATCCTACTAGTGAAATACTACTATATGGCTTACGTAAAATCCAAAAACCGGACAACCACATTCGTCCGGTCATCAATTTCACTAATTCACTCACTTTCAAATTATCTTCCTTTCTTAATGATATAATTTGGCATCTTACTTCCTTTACACATCGTACTGAATCATGTTCTCTATACATTATGGCTTGGGCCATTATAAAAAGTTCTAATAAATTTTTTCACAGTATTGTTTGCATTCCCATTTGGTAATTACATTCTCCCTACATCCCTCTGTGGTAAATCTACTAACCCATCTTTTACGCATTTCCGGTTTCCTTTAGGCCATATTGGGTCTTATCCATTGTTTACATTCACCCATTACGACTCCATAAGCACTTAACTTCTTGACTCTTAACATATTCTGTCTGATGATGATGTCCACATTTTCGTTTAATTATACATTGATTTAATTCAATTATATTTTAATTATTTCCCTTAACAGTGACCAATTTTAAGTTTAAGTCAACATTTACATAATTAGGTAAATTTTTCTATAGTATATTTCCGATATATTCTTAGATCTACCGATACATCTTGGAGTCTACTGTATGCCATGGGCATGTGACAGCTTTCCTTCTATAAAACTTTCTTTTAAATCATATATAGAATTAAGTCAATTCGATATATTTTTATAATAATTTCTGAACTCTGTCTATCATGATACTTTATTCAGGCCTGATGATGGATCAGTGTGACCAAACACGTTGCTCCTTAAACTTGTAACTAATATATACTGCAGTACGGATTTTGCGTTTCACTTACTGCTATTTACCTACAAACTATATTTTTCTACTTCCGCTACTAAAACCGCATTTTGAACACGGGTTTGACATGCACAAAACGACTCTTTAAACAATAGTGTTAAAAACGTGGCCGACGAGAAAGACAGGCCATGGCGCGTAAAGCTATTCACAAAGTCACGTGACCATCTGAGGCCCAGGACAGCTGGTCAATATGCATATAGGGTGGTTATACTTTGTATAAATTAATAAAATATTTATTATTTGTGGAGAATCATATTATTTATAAAATGTTTTTTTTTCGTTTCTGCTTATCTTTATTCTCAGTGGCGACAAAAGCCAAAAAAACAATTTATAAATAATTGTTGTAATCATTATTACACAGCAATTATTTGTGATGGTATAGTAGGAAAATAAAACAACAGATTAAAGTATATTTATGGAGACTTAAGTTTTTTTAGTTTTCTAGGATCATTTACATTTTTCTCTGTTGCAACATCATTTTGTTTTTTGACAAAGTTATTTAACATTATTTTACAAGCAGTTAAATTTATTCTTTCTATTTTGTTAAAAAGTGTTTCTTCACAATTACATTGTTCATAAAGATCTTTTGAATCAGACATATAATTTTTTATAAGGATAATACTAAGTCTGTGTAATTTGGAAAGCTGATTTGAGCCTGCTAAAAATGTATTCAGTAGGTGGGTTGAGTTACAAATATTTTGCATAATATGCCAGGAAATAGCTACTGGGATCAAAGCATATTCCGAGGGTAAAATCAACTTTCCTCTGTCTAATTCCAAAGTCAGATCAT
Organism: Galeruca laticollis; assembly: GCA_963921935.1. Classification (NCBI taxonomy): domain Eukaryota; kingdom Metazoa; phylum Arthropoda; class Insecta; order Coleoptera; family Chrysomelidae; genus Galeruca; species Galeruca laticollis. The sequence goes on from OY998175.1 coordinate 69,678,951, forward strand.
AAGGTATGTCAACATTCATCTCAGTATTTGATTGAAGCCATTCAAAACAAGTTAAACAATGTTTGATTCTTATTTGCTTTCTTACTGCATATCCCCCTATATAACTGAGTACAGTTAAATGTTCTTTAGGCATATTTTCCAAACCAAATTCAGAATTCAAAACGGAAACTAATTGTTCAATGTCCACATTACTGTCGTAAACTTCCTCATAATTTGGTAACATTGTTTTTAGGGGTATCTGGTTATCAGCGCAAGAGAAAAGAATAGCATTTTTAAACCGGATCTTTTTTTCACTTCCTAATAGTTGTACTAGGCTAATATAATAATTAGCCCCACTTAATTGACGGTAACAGCTGAATCTACCTTCTAATATATCATTTTCAAATTTGCCTAATAGGATATAATCTATTGTATATGTATTAAACAAATATGGAATAAGAGCCACAAAGGCATTGATAGTATTTATTAATGATGTGAAAGTTTCATTTGATAAAAATGAGTGTAAAGGAACTAACGACTTCCAAAGTGTTAGCCATTTTGACATTGCTGTAAGAAAATCTATTACTTGTTTGCTGTCACGCTTTATTGCTTCTCTGTCCTTATCATTAAATCTTTCACTTTCAAAGACATTCTTAACATTCACAATTTTCCAAAACTTAACAAAAATCTCTAAAAACTTACATGTACCATCAATATTCCTAAATTTGTGTGGATTGTCACGTGAAAAACATTTAAGGGCTGCTATATTTTTTTCATTAAATATATTCAGTGCTAACTGAACGTTTTGTTTTTGAATACTTGTTGGATATAATGTTTTATATGACAATGTATGAGCATATTTTATTAGAGAATTCTTCTCTAGTTCATACAAAATTTGGAAGTTTTTAAACTCTGCTACAAACAGACATTCAGTATTTATTTCCAAGGTGTCAATATCAAAATTTGGAAAATGTAGTGAGTAGTCATTAGTTCTTTTACTAATCCAGTTATTTTTAATAGATTTTATAATGTGGACCACGTCAAATATAAAAAAAAGTAATCTAGAATTATCTAAAGGATGTTGTGCAAAAGGTTTCAAAATGTTATCTTTTGTAAACATTGAAAAGGCTTTTCTGTTTATACTATGATTGTCTGATATTAGGGCAATAACTTTAAAACCTAATTTTTCTAACTCTTGCAAGACTTTCAGTATAAGTTCATACAACTGAACTCCAGTTAAATTGTTGACGGGTACTAAACTTACCACATCCCGATACTTTGATAGTATGCTCGATATCATAAAGGTTTGTACTGTTTTAGCCATTTTTGATGGATCATTGTCAGTGCCACCAAAAACTGTTTTACCTTTAAAACTAAACTGTGAATTAACATAAATTTCATCTAGATGTATATTTATGAGAAATTCATGTTCTTTTAGGAAACTGAGTTTGGATTTCAAATACTCGATACTGCCTTTTATGCTCATATCTGTCAAAGTAAATTTGCATATAAGTTTTTTGAGATTACGAGGATGTGGTAAATACAGACAGTGGGAATCATATAATGTCATATAAATAGATGAAGAGTGAATATATAAACTTGCCGCAAACATTAGTGTCTTACCATAGTACCGTCGGTTATTGGGAGTTTGCTGGTAAAGCTGTAACTGCTCAATAATAAAAGTAAAAAAACTTGATACCTCTTCTGCTGCAGTCATTTCGGATAACACATTACAAATTTCAGCTATTTTAGTGTCATCACGCACTTTTTGGTTTCTAGCACTAGATTCAATAAGCACCAACAGATTTTCTAAAATACTGAAATTATTCAAAACATGTAGCTTTTTGGGAATTTTTGCCATGGGAAGTGGATGATTCTCGATTTGAATTGCATAGTCCAAATTTTCTCTCACTAGAAGTGATCCTATTATTTTCTGTACATTCTCAGATAAAGTGAGCAGACATAAATATACTTTACTGTCTTCTCTTACTAAAATTCATTCTTTACTTACATTAGATTTCCATAAAAAGACATAATATCATCTAAATGTTTAATTTTTTGCGAGTCAACAAACTGTGTTTCGAGGCTGTCTGCTATAGCTTTTTCAAGTTGATCTTCTTTATTACATAGCCTTTTGGAAGAACTGGGCACAGATGACAAATACTTGGGAACATTGGAAAATATTACAGGTAGAGCAGAATCTTTTAATTTTAGTATCTTCCTAGGGTATTCCTTTCGTTCTCCCTGAACGATACATATATCCGTTCTAATAATATCAGATTCAGGGAAATGCTTAATACAAACTTGAGGATTTTTTATGTTGCTAAGGTCTGTTGGGTTTCTTCGCAACCACCGCTGTTTCAACTGTTCATTTCTCGGTAAACTAAATGTTGTAATATGACTTGGCCCTTCCTCAGAGTTTTCACTGCGATAATTCGATCTAGAGCCTGACACACTGCATTTTCTAGGCATGGCTACAATATTTATACAATAATTTAGATGTGCTGCTGATGTTATAAAAACAAAAACTGTACCTACCTGCTTGTCTGTTTTTTTAATTCTTCTAATGCTAAAGCTGTTTGTATATCTTTAACTGTTACAGTGACTTCCTTGTTATATTTTTCTACTCAGAGAAACTCGATAAACAATTAACAATTTGATAAACAAAAGCTTACGTAACCTCAAATACATGAAATCAACATGAAAAGTAGAAATCGTTTTTGGATTCTCGGCCTCAGATGGTCACGTGATATTTACGCACCAAGGCCTGTCTTTCTCGTCGGCCACGGTTAAAAATGAGAAAAGTCACATGTCGTATACCTTTTGATTTTTAAACGTCACATCAAGTGTATCTTTTGTATGTTAAATTTCATATTCCGTGATAATTTTGTTATTCTGCGTCATTTGATTTGTCAGTCAGCTGTCAGCCATCGTCCGTCAAGTAATGAATATAATTCAAATATAATATAAAATTTTCTTCCCGCGGGCGAAGAAAAAGTATAGTAAGCACCTCGCGTTAAAAACGTCTTTAGTCACTCGTTTCACAAGGAACTCGTTCCGCTCTGCTCCACTCGTGTCTAGTAAAACTCGTGACTAAAGTAACCTTTTTGACACTTGGTACTTAATATACTATTAAGATGGATAATCTATTTTACAATGGTGCATAGTTGCAGTAGTCATAAGAAATGCACTTGTCGCTAATTGGTTCCTCGTATAACTCAATTGCCAAATTTTATCAATTTGGAAATACATAAAATATGCTGACGACCGAATTGTAATTAGCCGGCTCGTCACTAGGAGTTATTCTTAAGCCTGACTTCAACACGAAGAAATGCAAGGGAATTTTTAAAAAAATAAGGGTAAAATAAAGGTCTTTCATCTCACCCCATCGCACTAAAGCCTTACGGGGCGATCTTGACATTATACGGTAAACAAAAATGTGCGTTCACAGTTCATACATTTTTGATTATCATGATTTTGAACTATCTGTGATAAGATGCAGTCTCTTTTGTCGAATGAGTCTGTTACATTTAGGTTTTTCATTACCAATTTTTTGAATTTTCGAAGGTAATGTGAATTCCCAAATAATTGTCTCTTAATCATTGTCACTATTCCCTCTCCGTCTTTCAAATTAGATTAGAAATAATTTCGATTTAAGTATTTTTATGCGGCGTGGCGCCTCTGTTACCCGTTGCATTGTTATGGTGGCGATATCGTGAACCCTTAAACTAAAATTGAACAGGAACAATATTGACAGACATGCACTAGAATTTAATGTAATCTAGCATCGCTTCAACGGCAAAATTTTGTTGAGGTTATTATCGGAGGATAATCCATTAAACTATGTTTGGAAAGTCTGTATTTGCATCAAATTTTAACTAATTTAATCCAAGATTCTTGGGTTATATTGAAGTTTTGGCGTGATCGAAGAATATGAAGCCAAAGGTAGTTGATCAAAGAAGGCGTTAGTTTTAATAAAACAAGGTATGCATTCGTTCGATTTCAGTTTATCGAGTAAAGTATGAAGTTTGGAGTTAATTCTCTAATAAATCTCAAGAAAACGAAATATTTCAGTAATATAAAAAAGCATTCGTTACTGGTGATGGTAGTATGTATTAGTAATGTAAAATGGGTTGTAATTGAAAATAACTGAACTAAATGGAAAATTGTGCCAGAGTGTAGTAATTCGGGGAGATTAGATGTACTTCAGACCTTTGAAGGAACGGATGACTGTAAGCAGCTGAATAAGAGGATGGACATACGGTATGGTCACGAACATTTAGAACACTTGTACCAATTCCAGCTGATTATCCCTACGCGTAAACGTGACTAAACCTTTCAAGAGTATGGAGTGAATATTGCTAGATTAGTTTGATTTGCTTACTCATCAGCACCAGAGAACATGATGCAGAGAACTTCTGCTCATGAATATGAAGCAGGCATCACGGCTTCGGGACACAACAAAGGTAGGACCCATCCAAGGAAAAGGTGACAAAGACAGACTTGACAAGATCGTCAACCTTATAAAATGTATGGTGGACAAGAAGCAGAAGAATATCAGATCCTGGAATTGTGGCGAGCTGGGGCATGTACGCAGCTCGTGTAAGCAGCCACGAAGGCTTCGTGGTACAAACAAGTTAGGATCATCCAATAAGAAGGTGACTCGAGGAATATTTGGCTCAGGGGGACTCCCTGAAAGAGGGCCTGTTGAAAACAATCCTTGAAAATGATGATGATTGCAAGAAGAGAAGACAGCTAGTTATACCAAGAACGAGAGTAGCTGAGGTACTGAGAAAGTTATACGGCAGTGCATCAAAAGATCACATGGGAGCGAATAAAACCCCATCGGCGAGTTTGTCAAAGGTGTAGTTGGATAAACAGTTCCGACGATAAGAAGAACTGGTCTACTGTACGACTTCTGCTGCGAGTAATGGACCACATCGCAAGAGAAAGGCACCCATGAAACAGTACAATGCTGGAAGCCCTTCCGACAAGATTGCTGAACCATTTCTGATGACAGAAGATGGTAGTAAATACATTCTGGTTGTAATAAGTTATTTCAGAAAGTAGGTGGAAGTTAACGCGATCCCGACTCAAGCGGCTACAACTCTGGCGGTGGTATTGGTGAAATAATTCATTAGCTTACATGGAGTATCATTTAAGATCCACAGCGATCAAGGAGGACATTTCGAGAGCCAAGTATTCCCGGAAAATTGTGACAAGCTGGAAATAACAAAGGCCATTACAATAGCGTTGCATCCAGAGTCAGATGGAATGGACAGGAGCATCGAAAAATACCTGTCTAAAGTAATTTCCAGCCACCAAAGAGATTGGGACCAGTATAGTTGCCTATTTCTATTGGCTTATCGATTTCCCGTCCATGAGTCCACGAATAAAGCACCCCAAAACGGGATACACTGGTATGTGATTGAACCCATTAATTTTTCAAATCATGAAGAAGAGTGTAGAAGATATGATTGTAGACGAAAATCCACAAATTGATATAAGTACAATAATTTGTGAAGTTACGGGATATACAGGGTGTTTAAAAGAAAGGTGGCCCATTGCTAGGATGCAAAATAAGTTGAGTTTGTTCACTAAAATATGTCCTAACGGCATCCATTTTGAAGATACATGGTATTGAAAAAACAAAATTTATTCACATTTTTCACAATTATATCGAAACAACTGGCAACATTGTAATACATATTTTCATTTGTTTTGAAAGCTACTAGATCGCAAACATTTGTTTGTATATCTGATTATCACAGAGGGTGCCAGTTCACGGTTCGATCTGAGTAGTTTTGAACATATCTTTTTTGAGGTTGGATTTTCTAGTCCAAATTCTATGTCAACTTAAACATCATTCAATTTTACACAAAACGCATGGAAAAACACGATACTGTGAACTGTTTGCGCAATATTTTGATTTGAAAAAGATTAAGTAACAAATAATGCTGTGTGTTATCTATTTATTAGAACCCGCTTCAACTATCAATGAATATCAGTTTTTCATAGCTAGCTCAGAGAAAATCATTTTGAGGTTTGTGAAGAACTCGAAACTTTTTAACGGAATGCATTTTGGACACTTGCTCTAACCTATTGAATATTTCATATTTTAAGTCAAATTAAATTCAAAAAAGTAATATCTCATCCATACCTCAAATGTGACTAGTATTACAACAATGAAGATGTTCTTAAATGGAACGAATTTATCTCTCGCTGAGTTCTATAACAACAAAACATCTAAACTTTGATAATTACAAGTTTCTTAATTGAAATTATGAGTTTTAAAAGCGATGAACTTGTAATATGACAGTGAGGTGTAAGTTGATTATAACGGAAATGTGTCGCTGAAAGGTATAAATTAGTTATTTCCAACTGAAATTATCATAAAAAGTAGGAAACTTTATTTTGACAGACGGAGCATATCCAGCGCTATGTGAAAATAAAACTTTTTTAATTGACCTATGTTTATTATTAAAGATTATTAAGTAAATTACTACAAAAAATTAGAAGAGTCAATTCCCAGAACAGAAGTCATACGGAAGGACATATTATTGGAATAATGAAGAAAAAAGAAAGTGACAGTTCGATTCTTAGGGATATAATGGTATCCAGAAGCTGAAATGAATGTATGAAAAAGTTTGAACCAAAGGTTGAAATCCTTTGAGTGGATCAATAATTCTTCAGACTGATTCCCGATGTGAGAGTCAAATATCAATTTTAACGCCTGTGTTTGACCGAGTCATAGTAATTTTATTGTAGACAAATCTACCTTTAAATGAAATAATGAAAAACGTGATAAAACATATATGTCATTCTTTTAAAAGTTACTTACCCCACATAATTAATATACGATAATAAAGTTGTATTTTAAATAATAAGAATGAAAGCGGTATTACTCATTTAGTGTTTGACCACTTTCATTATATTAATTGACCGAAATTATCTAGTTTCTGATCTTAAAACTACAAGTGACAGTTTTAAAAAATTATGTCTATTCAGGAAAATTCATTATTTGTCCGTATTGTAATAAATACGAATACCAAAGAGATAAATTTATTGTAGAAAATTTCAGAACACACGGTAAAACATATTTTATTTTAAATCAAATTGAAAAAATAGAATACGACCCACATTTTGTTTAGAAAAATGATACGGAATCAAAACAGCTTGGAACAAATAAAACATTTTACTGGGTCAAAGCGAAATAATTGTTTTGAATAAAATTATTTGATAACGAAAATTTAGCACGTTTCAAAACATAAAAAGTTGATTTTGCAATTCAACAAAAAAAACCCAAACCTAATTCGGGGGAAGAGCAAAAACCAAGTGCGTAGAGCGGCAGCAGACAGACAGTGCTGGGCCGAAGACGCGAAGGGAAAAGTCCTTTCCCTGTCACGGTAACGGGTAGCAGGTTTTTTAGTGTTAGCGGTATCAGAGGTAAAGTTCTCTCCGTTGTGTCAGGGTGTAATAGGGATACTGAGATATCCTTGACGGTGAACACTGTCCCCCGTTCGAGACACAAAACGGTAAGAATCACCCTCTACGCTAAGTTCTTTCCAACATAGCACGATACCGGTTCTTGGCACTACACGCGGTGGCTAAATAGATAGCGAAGAATAAGCAGTAGCCAGGCAAGAGAAGGGAAGTTTTCTAACGTCGTAAGTTTTTGAACAAATTGAGATTTAAACTTTGTTTTTTTATGAGACATTTATTCGTTATCATTTTGCGCTGGATTCTGAACCTGGAAGTTATAATTCAAATGTTATACGTAGGGAGTTGCGATAACAAACATATTTGGTTGATTGTCTGTTCTTTCAAGGGGACTGGACACACCTGGTCGTTTTCAGTTAAATATTGCATGTCCAGGCTCAGAATTTTTGGGGGCACAGCTCGTTCTGTAATATATGGAATTTACCGTGTGTGATGATATAATCAAATTTTGCAGAGTTTCGCCAACCTGATAAGAGTTATGTTTTTTTCTAATTAGTAGTTATTATTTTGTGGCACCACATAACTCGCTTCCACCTCGTAGGTAGGACGGAGATAGAAATTTACGCAAGGTTAATTTGTACGTGGTATCAAAAAAACGCCGGAGCGTATGATTTTTCATTTTGCTTAGGTTTCAGCTAACTTGTTCTGACAAATAATCTAAAACAATTGTTTTCTTTTGTTCAGACGTGATCAGAAATTTCTTAGTTATTAGTAAAATAAATAAATATTGTAAGTGATTCAAAGACTTGGAATTTTACAACTCGAAACGCCAGTGTCGATAAATATTTTATTGTCATTAGATCAGCAGTATTTTGTTACGATTTAATTTTTACTTTCATATTCATATCAAGGTCAATGGCGCAAAACCATCGTAAGCAGGCATAACATTTTGGTTTGAAAAGTGAATACATATAATATTTTATTTTGCGCCTCGACACCGGTGAATATTAAATTTAGGAGAAAAAAAACATAAGCCTCTCATGCACTTTTGAAATACCAAAGCGATAAGGGGTTAGTTTGATTGATCTAGCTCAAGGCGAGGGCTTTATCATAATTTTGCTTTGTGGGATAATTACATGTTATACATGGGTAGGTTGGGATGCACAATTTATAGATAAATGTATAGTTAGTCTTATAACGGGGGACTTTATTTATTTGGGTAATATTGGGATTTTGTTTTATATTTACATATATATATTTACATATATATATATATATATATATATATATATATATATATATATATATATATTATTAACAAACACTGAATTATTTTTACTTACTTTTATAGTAGATTCAAATGAATATGTTTATTATTTATAATTTTGTTTTTAGTTTGGCTAGCTCAGTTATTGGTTTTAGTAATTTATTTTAATTAGATTATTCGGGAGCATGAAACCCATTTTCTCTTTGAGTCCTGGCTTATTGTATTGTTATAATTGTTTAAATAAAAAGAAAACACATTAATTTAAAATAGATTTAATTTTCAATGCAATATTTATATTTGATAAAAATAATATGCGACGCCAATGGTTATATTGTACCTACTTATTGATTTTAATAATATCATCAATGCGCATGCGTGAAAAACTAGTCATGCGCTTTAACATGAAACGAACAATTCTTACATTAAAGAAGCATCTATATTTATACAAACATAGTTTGTTTGACGATGCAGATAAGTAAATGGTTCTTAAAAAACATAAAAGAATTTATATATATATATATATATATATATATATATATATATATATATATATCATAGTTATATATGATACAAATAGCTGTGGGAAGAAATTAGTTATATACATGGATAGAAATATATGGAATTATATACAGATGGACATGGTTATAACATTATAATATTTCAATCACCAGATTTATGCGATTACAAGATGGCGTAAGTACATATTTTAATTTATATAAAGTTCGGCCTTTTATTAAATTTAACGATTTATGCAATGAATTCACTATACAAAGTCTGTTTTTTTCTTTTTTAGATCGATCATATTTGCAAAAGTTTATCAATTTATGAAATTAAGTACTTAATTGGTATTTTGAGTTTTTACACTGTTTATTGGCCAATAAATGATTTAAATACACTGACCTGTTGCTCTTGCATTGGGATGAAAGTCTCTGGATCCCAGGAACACTCCACTGAAGCTCCAAAAAACCAAAGTTGTTGAAAATTTCACAGATTCTTGTCGAAAAACTTGTTACAATTAACTGTGAGTATTACTAATATTATATTTCATAATACTTTAGAAGTTTAAATGTCTTAAACCGGGAATATCTTTAAATTTCAGGAACACTATCACATACACTCCTCGCTTCCTAACACCAGCTTCCTTTCTTTCTAAGCGTCCCCTCGATTCTCTACTTTTTTCAACAAACAGTCTTTTGTTTTTTTTTAGGTCACTATTCCAAAGTTTATTTATTGATTCACAGTTTTTTCTGTCATATTTTATAACCAATAAGATATTGTCTTTTGTAATCAGATACTTGAACTTCTATCACTTATTAAAAAAATTCACCCATACACTCTTTTACATAATTAGTTCATTTATAGAGTTCCTATGCGTTTTTTCATCATACAAATAAATTATAATTGGTTATACACAGATACTTTTACATGATACAACATTCAATATTATTATTGACAATATATCACTGTTACACTCATATTAATTATAAATATAAATTCTCTTATGTTATTTGTTTATCTATGAAATCTATTGAATTATATTCTATTCAATATTTGTATTTGTTATTATTCTTAAATTAATGATTATAATGAATCAACTATAGTAATATTTGTTTTCATTTCAGATGAACAGCTGATTATGTTATGGAAAATAATCTTCGTCTTAGGCAACTTTATTTACATCATTACATTGGTTAGGCAATCTATATTTTATGTTATCATTGAGGTAATTCCTTTTTTATTATATTGTTATAGGCTGTTATTTAATATATCTTTATTTGATATGTTGTTTAAATTAAGAAAAGTGTTTCCTTTTTACTTGTTTTCTTAAATTATGTTATTTTCATATATATTTCATACTAGCAACTTAATTTTATAATACTACTTCTCTTATTATCTAAGATATCTGGTTCAATATATATATATATATATATATATATATATATATATATATATATACTCAGAGAAACTCTTATTATATTTTTTTTATATACAACTCTGTGGTTCCACCATATTTTATTTATCATCCCTACCCCGTAATTCCCCCTAGAGTGTGTAACAACCTTGGATGTGTGACAGAACCGGGAGAACAATCCTGTCCTGGCAAAGGAGTATCAAACCGTTTTAAGACCAGGCGTACCCAGCTCAACTCGGACTGGATTTGCCTTACACGCTCAGCCGCACATTGGAGAAAGTAATTGGTGACCCGAAGGCCCGGGACCAATATAGAGAAAAAGAAAAGGTAGGATTTTTATTACAAGTGGTGACAGGGGTTTGCGATCCATTTTCAGACTGAAACAACAATTGGACGTTGCCATCCAAGAAAAATTGATACAGTTCCAAACTCGAAAAGAACAACTCGAACAGGAACAGAAAGAGAAGCTGAGAAATTACGAAAAACGAGCTGAAACTGTTCGCCAGAACAAAGCCAATCTCATGGCTGAAGGCAAACTGATCCCATCTTCTGGTTAAATTTAGTGACCAGCAAATGGCAAACACTCAATTATCAAACTAACCTAACCTAACCTAACCTAACCTAACCTAACCTAACCAAGGAGGGTGAGATATTACCTCTGGTGACAGCAATTACTAGAGTGGTGATAGCGTTTTTTCATTAATAAACAGTTAAGTTGAAGGAGGTAAAAGGAGCAATTTGTTACAGTATCAATTTGTTTTTAAAAATGTTTTATTTGTACTTTTTCAGAGTTTCAAGTTGATAATGAAAGAAAATATATTTTGAATGATAGAAAATAAAATTTTAACTGTTTTTACTTCCTAAAAATGTATACACAAACATTTCTTTAAACAAAATAGTACATTTTCTTTGATTGAAATAAATTTTTGGCTAAAATTGCCAGAACAGTAAAATAATGAATAAAGAAATTGGAAAAATGTCTTTGGGCACCAAATAAATGAGAAAATTAAGAAAAACTAATTTTAAATTTGGCTAGAAAATATGTTTTCTTAATTGATATCACATATTGCATAAATTCCCCGCTTATTAACTGGTTTTGGTTTCTGAATTTTTCTGACAAAGTCTTTTGTTAAGTTCTACCACCAAACATCATCACGCTCTGACCATTTCCAGTTTTTTACGCTAGGTGTCATAGCCTTTACTTTTATTTCCCTTTGCTTTTATCTAAAATTTTGCCAGGAAACTGAGAACCATTATAGTTCACAATGCAGTACTCTCCTACACGATACTATCTGATTTCAATTATTGTTTTTATCTTTTAGTAGTATATGGCTTCGAACTAACTGTTTCAATTATTTTTTGTTTCCCTTCTTCTTTCGCCTCTTTCTTCCTTCGATGGTAATGTTGCCATTCCAGAGATGGTGGCAATTTTTTTTCGAGCTTCCGTTTAACAGTTTTAATTTTACTCACATCAGGCCAAAATAATACTTTCTTGAGAGGTGTTGGAATATTTTCTTTTCTTTCACTTATTGATTCATTTATGCTCTGCACTGTCGGGTTCGGTGGTGTTTTTTCTTGCAACTTGTATTCAAAAGCCTCAATGTTATCCTGTTCTTAACTTTCAACTTCCACTATTTGGATGTTTTCAACTGACTTAAGCGGGTTGTCTGTTACATCTACACCTTGGTTAGGCGCTGTCTGGTTTGGTGATGAGTTTTCTTGAAATCAGCTTCTATTGCTTGCATCCTTTCAACTGAATTCAACGGTTTTTATTCTAGGAACTTTTGGACAAGAGTTTGATATTCATCTTCCTATAGAGGTATTACCATATCAAATTTTTCTAGTGAATCAATGTTCAGAATTGGCACTGAATCGTTAAAATTATCCAATACTTCATTAATGCATGTATCAATACCAGAAGGCAACGCCGATAAATTATTAATCTAAGCTATATCATGTGCTTGAATGTTAGTTTCTACATAAGAATCAGACTCATCTTCTTGGTGCACCATTACCTTTACGATTTCTTCAAGATTATCATTCTGTTTATTCTGTTGACAGTAATTTTCTTGAATTTGTTATTCGTTTTCAACCGAGTGGTCCTGACATTTTAATTTCAAACCTTTCCAGAGATAAAATCAACTTGTACCCTTCATGTGTCCTTTCCAAATATCTCCATTTGCCTGAAAACGTTCCAGCTTATCTGGTCCCAACTCCTTCTTCATATATATTATTAACTGCATATCCAAAATACAAAACGAATACGAACGCCGTTATACAATAAAAATCTCCAATACTAGATTCCCATGAATTTAGTATAAGACAATGGACTTAACTTGGTGAGGTCCTGGGATTATTCAGCTCTCAGCTAGGTCCTAGTAGATGAAGATAAGGTACTTAATCCATCCCGGCCGGTTCCCTGTTGTTTCTGGTTCTAGTGGTGTTGTCTAGTTCCTAGGGCCTATCTAGGGGCTGCAGAGCTGAGGAAAGAAAAAAGAAGGAGAAAAATGACTGGGAAGGAAGGAATAGATAGAACAGATCGAAAGCTTATGCTGGAACATATAAAAAACTGAATCTAGTTTTTAAAATAAGACTAACAGAAGTCTGTGTCAGTATATTAGACCAGGATATTAGAGGTCATTTTTGGCAATGTCGTTGCTCGATTCGATAGTAATTTTCACGTATAGGATTTGTAGGTTATTCAGACGGGTTGATAGGGGGGGGGGTTAAGTCTATATCGACAGAAACTGTATTGCTGGGAGAGAAGCGAGTCTTGTATTGTTACTATCTTAGGATTGATTGCTGACAAGTCAAGATGAGGGGGAAGGGTGCGGAAGAAGTTTGCTTCATCGTCACTTATAGGTAGGATATACTTTGATACGTATACAGAAAGGTGTGTTCGACTGCACTTTCCGCCGAGTGCCTTGATAAAACCGATTTGTCCCCGGAATTTGTCCATTGTGGCGGCCAGGTGGTCGTCAAATTGAGTGACTTGGTTAATCTCACTCCCAGAAAAACGACTTACCTGCGAATCCCGAGGCGCCCTCCCCAAAATGTTAGGCGGAAGTTTGTTCTAGAAGTATTTCGCTCTGAGTGGAGGGGTGTTGAAAACGATATCTTGAGTTTTTTGGGTGCCGTCTCCGGCATCAATTTGAAAATTGGGTTAGGAGATCTTGGGATCGAATGTTTAGTCAGCGAATATCTAGAGCGGAAATCATGAGCTGGACGTACCGTCCGCGTATAGTTTGATTCTCTCTGGGGGGTTGCGGATTGCGGTATAGGGGTACCACACGTATAACTTATGTAGAGTAGGTCGGCTCGTACAGAGCCTTAGGGAAATAGGGGAGTAAAATGTTTGTTAGGAGAGAATATATTAATTTGGATGTCGGTAGTAGTATATCATCAGTAGGTTCCTTGCAAGTCCGGAGCACCACACCTGATCTAAAACTTTCTGGCCATAAAAATGGCAACGGAGCAGTGTTTTTAAATCACTGCTTTGTCGATGATGGTACGATTTGTGGCGCAGTTTTGGCTTGAGTGGCCCGGCCTGAATGCGGATTGGAATGCGGATATGACGTTATGGTATGTGCAAAAGTCGCAGATTTCTGTCCTTGAACAAACGCCTAGGAAGCTGATTAGGGAGATTGGGCGGTTTGATTCAGGCTTTGTGGGGTCCAGGTTTGGGAATGAGAACAGAGTTAATGGATTTCCAACATCGCGGGAAGGATTAGAATGCCAGACAGGCGTTTAACAGGTTGCGGAACGGGATCGCCTATGGCAGGGTTTTTAGTACCTGACTGAAGATCCTTTCGTGCCCTGGAGGACTGGTTCTCCCCAATCGGGTAGCTCGCTGAACTCCTTCGATTGTAAAAGGGTAATGGAGCGGAGTGAGGTAACCTGTTTCTATGTCAAAGACCCTGAGGAATTTGAGGTTGTCTGATGGTGTAAAGACAATTTGTAGGTTAGTTCTGAAAGTGGCGGCTTTGTCTTCAGGTGTGTGAATTTTCTATCCTTGCAAATTGAGATACAATACCACTTTCCTGTTTTGTATAGGACACGTAGTTTCCCCAAAACACGAATCCTTGTCTGGCCTGAGCGTTTAGACGGTTCCATTGTGTTTTGACTTTAGGGCCTCTAGTGCTCTCATATAACCTATGTATTAAAAGTGGATAGAGGTACGGTGATGTCTTGTGCATCGATTATTAAGCATTAGAATTCGTCTGCGTGTTTATCTAGGTCATCATGATGAATGACGGTTTGTAGATTAGAGGAAACCAAGTTTTTAAAGGAATCCCAATCGGCTTTTTAAAAATCTTTGTAGGTGAAGGTAGTTGGTGGGGGGTTTCATTTGATTCAGTAATGAGGTGTTGCCCAGTAGAGGAACGTGGTCTGAGGTGATAGGGTTGCCTCTAAAACATTCATCATCTATGCTGGTTATGAATATGACTCTACAGATTATTTGGTCGACTATGGAAGAGCCAAGATGATTTAAGAGTGTTGGATTTTCGTTCTTAATCCTAGAGATTGGAAGGTAGACTCATGTGTCGGGAAGTAATCTGCTGGTTGGTAAGTATGCCACCAAAAAAGGATGTTTCGACTGTTAAAGTCGCCCATGATAATCGCTCTAGAGGGAGTGGATCCATATTCGAGAAAGTCGGTAAAAAACGGCTTGTTTTGGGTGTTTTTAGTGGAAAAGAATGTAGGCGTGGTATTATATTAAGATAAATCGATGACTATGCAATCCAGGTTCTGTTGAGTTCAAAACTGGGGAGACAGGGTGGAGGGATGAGGGGAGTCCGTTTCGGACGAGTAGTCCGTTGCCACAACAGTTGATGTTCCTGTTTAAATGGAAGGTGGTGTATCCAGAGGAGTGCGAAGTATTTTTTTGAAAGGGTATCAGTGATAGATAATATTAGTATACCTTAAGAGTGGAAATGTTTTAGAATATTACTCTTCCTGGCTAAATCCTGGCAATTAACAGTCCCTATAGTGAAAGTCCAGTGATGTCACCGTTTGGGCGGTTACCCACGCAACTTGCTACGGGACAATGGTATTCTTAAAGAGAGGGGATTAACTGTTGAAGGGGTTTGGCTACTAGAGCGTGGGAGGTGGTAATGGCCAGGATCCCTATGGGGATTTTTGAATCGTAGGTAAGGTCGTAAAAAGTGTGGGGTTTTTCTAAGGTAACAGGAACGATTTCCTGGGGATTCTATGAGTTGACAACCTCTTGGGACATCGGCGGTGGTAAGCGGGGTGTGAAGCTCCGCAATTTTGCCAGGAGAGTTGTATACGAGATGCACCACAGGACGGGCATGTAGGTTTGGATTTTTAATTTTTTAGCAAGGTGGCCTGTGCACCGGCTGCAGTATTTTGGTATTTCAGGAAGGAGGTTGGTATTGAGGGCCTGACACTGGTGTGAGAGGTCGTGGACAATGATGCCCTCTGTGAGGACGATGTGGTGGTATGTTTGTTATTCTGTAAGAAGCCTGAATATGTAAGTAGGTCGATTATTGCCTTTGGTAACGATTCGCCAGGATTTGTTGAGCGTGAAGTTTAGGGATTCGAGGATTTCCTGGAATTCTCTATTGGAGATGCACTGCTCTACGTTTCTTCATACCCCTTGAAAAAATGGGTTTGGATGGTTTGGAAGCGGACCTAAGTATGTGGGAAGGATTAAGAGGGATGATAGTGATTTTTACATCACCAATGTTATTCCGGATTTTTTTCGGTTGTGATTCGTAAGGTATTTTGGAGGGAATTTTAAGAAGGGCGTTTCTGTTGAAATTTGCTTTCAGGAAGGAGATTTTACCTCTCCACAACTCCTGCGTGTTTAAGAGGATGTGGAACTCCTATTGGGCAGTTTATTTTTGTGGTAGGTTACTTAGGTGAAGTGTTTGAAGAGATGAAGTTGGTTTTGTTTGAGATTGATGGGTAGTTTTGGGTTGAAAGGGTTGTTGTTGGGTTGTGTAAGCGGGAGGAGTGGGTATTTTACATGTTCTCTTAGGCTGTGCACCAAGTAGGATTGAATTGTTCTGTGTGTGGGGGAGCGGATGGATATGTGGGAAGAGTTGGAGGAATGGGATTTAGCGTAAAAGTTAGTGAAGGGCTTCTGGATTTTTTAGCTTTGATGGCTGTTTAGAGATGTAGTTTGAGGGCTGCGTTGCTTTTTTGTCTTCTCGTCAGCTACACAGTATAGTCTTGATATACATGTGACGTAACTGCAATATAGCATATAAAGTTATTTTGAACTTGTTCGAGCTACTGATTGTAAACTAAGTAATAAGGATAGCATAGAGAAGATAACAGTAATGTGACTTATGCACAACAGTAGTGATGTTGTGTCTGTCAAGAAGTACAAGTAAATCCCTTATCCCTTATTCTATATCGAGCTATTAACTATTTGTGTTATAATTGTATGTGATTAAGTGTTAGGCACGATAAAAGCGAATTTCATGACAACTACTGGCATTAAATTCCATGCCGTTAAAAGTGCATCATTAAGACATGTTATCCAACTGTGATTGCAATATTCTAACATATTTATGACTTAATAATGTTAATATACTTCATATCATCTGCAAATAGTAAAGCATCAGTATGTTGTAAACAAGTAACAATATCATTCATACAGATATTAAATAGTAATAAACCATCGATAACAAACTCGGTTTCTTATTGTATCCAAACTAGGGTGACCGTTATTCAGGATCGACTCGGGGTGAGTGGATTTTACATAATTGGTGTACGAAAATTTGCATCGCAACTTTACAATACAACTTTCAAGTTGACCATGCCACTCAACGACTTATCATTGAAAATTTACATTTAATTAGTTTATGACATTGAGAAATAAAGTGGAATATGGCATTCCCTGGGTTTAGAAATGATGTTTTTGAAGAAAAGGCATCTGTAGAATATTACTAATATGAGTAGATACTCGCAAAATTTTGATAATTGTTAAGAAATAATTTTTCCCATTACTCATAAGTGGGAGTTTTCAGCATCCTAGTTTATTCATTCCTCAGAAATTGTAGTTCACTTGGAACTATGTTGGATTGAGGACCGAATGAAATTATATTTTATTGTACTGAAGTTTGCGAGGATTGAATAATTGAATTCATTCTAAACATCTACACCAGCTGTAAATACTTTCGAAAGTTCCAGAAGAACGTATAAATAACCAAAATCAAATTCTAGAAATTACCTCTATACCTCTCTAAAAAGTTTCAAACTTTCATATTGTATCGATTCTGACAATAGGTATGATAATATGAAATTATCTAGTAGAGTAATACTCGAAATTTACAAAAGAATGGTTGGAAAATTCAAAGCAGCACTATCAAAAGCCATCAGTTTTATCGGAAAACATTTGTATTCTCCTATTTGCCAAAGAACGGAACTGCTCCAGACTTTACAAATCAGTCTGTTTTTCTGAGTTTGCTGATAACTTTAAACACATTTACATACCATGAAAACAGTTTCGATTTAAACTACGATCATCTACTTTTTACATGGACTATTTTGAAACGAAACTCATCTTACTGCACTGAAGCTTTTTGTTGTTGCATGAGAATATATTTAAAACTATTTCACGATATTATTCCGATGGTGATAAATAGAAATGGAGAAATAGCATTGTGTAATGTTGATACTTGCATGAACTGTAGGTATTAATTACTTCATTCTATTAATAAACTTACCGACTTAAAATTCGATCCATTCAAAATAATGATTTAATTAAAAATGCTCTTACTTTCAAATGGGGAAGCAGATTTATTTGAATTTTCTAGCAACTTTTAGATAAAATAGTGTAGTTTAAAGATTATTATTCGGACATCTAAAAGTAATTCAGTATTCGCTGGATATACAGGGGGGAAAAGAAAACAATTTTTCCCCTACTTTTGACACACCCTGTAGATTAATTCTGGTAGTAGATCTTCACACAATGAACTTTATCAAGAAGACTCATTTGTTTCCAACATTTTGTTTTTTTATTTATCCCGATATCTTAATTTGTTTGTGAAATGTGACGGTTTAAAGAAAATGCAACATTTTAGAAATGGTCATAATTTAAATGAGGGTAGAGAATAAATTACAAAATAAGTAGAGTGCTGTAGTAACTCACAATATGACAACTGTCAAATATTCGTTACTTGGCAATTGCAGTTCAATTATCAGTATTTATTTGAACATCATGGTTTCAACACCTACTGATGCAGCACGAGCAGTTGCTCTGGTACAAGATGGTAGGTCTCAGTATTATGCTTCTAGAATATTGGGTGTTACAAGGTGTAGCGTCCAGAGAGCTATACAACGTTTCAATGAAACTGGTAGTTTTTCGAGACGAAGAGGATCTGGTAAACGACGTTCTACAAATGTTCGAGATGATCGTTTTGTAACATTAAAAGTGTTGCGAGAAAGAAATACTACTGCTGTGATGGCACGAAATCGTTTGGCAGAAGTACGCCAAGTAGCTGTTAACGAAATAACGATTCGAAGGCGATTACGAGAACATGTATTACGCTCCAGAAGACCTGCAACTGGTCTGGAGTTACTGAGGAATCACAGAACAGGCCGTCTTCGATTTGCCAGGGAGCATCAACATTGGAATGTCGATGACTGGAGTAATATTTTATTCTCTGACGAGTCAAGGTTTTGTTTACGTTCTCCAGATGGCCGTTAAAGAATAAACCGAAGAAGAGGCGAAAGGTTTGACCAAGCAAATTTTTCCACAAGACTCGGTTATGGAGGAGGATCGGTAATGGTTTGGGGCGGCATAAGCATGGAAACTCGTACTGATTTAGTCATTGTTGGCGGCGGAGCAATGACAGCAAACCGATATATTCGTGATGAGCTAGATACACATGTAATTCCATTTGCACCGTTTATAGGAAACGAATTCATGTTTATGCACGACAACGCTCGACCACATATTGCGAGGATTTTATCTCAATATTTGGACGAAACAGAAATTCAAAGGATGAACTGGCCATCACGTAGCCCAGACCTCAATCCAATTAAGCACGTCTGGGACATGATGTGCAGACGAGTTCGTAACCGAGTTCCCTCTTCAAGTAATTTGAATTTTTTGAGAGATGCTTTGGTCCAAGAAAGGGATCAGATTGACCAGATTGAGATTCGACATCTGTTTAAAATCCCTTTTAAACTTAGTGATTCTCGTTCTACAAATCTAACGATTCATATATTTTCAATATCGGCTGTTACAAACGATCCCGAAACGAATAGGAAAAAACGCTAATTTTTTGCTAGCCCTAGCCGGCTGACGTTCATTTCACATTTTATATTCTCTTCTTCCTTGAACCGTCTAACAGTAAACATGTAGTTCGCCACCATAATTAGTTAAAGTAGTGTTTTAGTGCATTAAGGAACCAAGCAAGTAAGATTAGATTTTCTTCAGTTGTATTAACTCGCATAAAATTGATGGCAATTGAACATTCAACAATATTTTTATATAATTAAATCAGTTACATTTTACATCGTTGCCGGCTCTCTTCCATCAGTGTTTCTAGATTTGTGTATTTGTAATAACTTTATATTTAATTATTGATAGATTTGGAGGGAAAATATTTCAGTAAATTGTTTACTAAGTGAAGTGATATAAACATCCGGTCACTTCTGGTTTTTGTATACCTTTTCCTGAATCCTAGTCAATTGACTAATAAATCGTAATATAAGGTGTATTTATATTATGTCTCGTTTTCATTAGTTTCCTATTACTCCCGTTTGACTTTTAAACCGTCTCTAACGGTCAATTTAGAGTAGTCCTTCGAGAACAGAATGCATTTAGCTATTGCATCGCTCAAGGATATGTAGGAACGGAAAAATATGATGTTAAATGTTTTCTCATACCATCGAACCAGCGCAGAATAAATCGAAGTTTTTATTCCCTTCCTCTACATATACTTTTTGGTCCTTCGAGTCGGATCGAGTTCCTAAAGCTAAGAGCCTTCTCCTATATCTATTTTAAATATTGAAATCCAAGGTTACAAAACCAGAAGGTCTACGTCGCGGAAATTAAGTTATAAATTTACAACGCGAGTGAGACATTCTCAAGCTTATCTTCATAATCACCAGTTGAATACCGGTATATCGTGTATTTAATTCCATTTTCGCAATCGTTCTTTTACGAACTCTGTATTCAGCGAGTCTTATATTTCGGAATATTTGGAAGAACTGGCAACCTCGAATTCAAGACAGTCGTTCGACCAGAACAACTGAGGTAGCTATCGCCGGCCGGCAATTGTTTTTCTAGCCGACAGAAAGAAAAAACTGCACTCTTCAGAGAATATTTCAGCAAGTGTTCGAAGGAAAACATTTGTTTTTATCTACATTCAATGGAATGTGTGGTTTATGGAACTGTAAACATCTATTTATAAAAAACTCTTTGTAATATTATATTATCATTATATTTGTCTACTGGGTCATTTGTATCTATTATAGGATTAGATTTTTATTGATGTGAAAAAGAAATATTTTCTATATTTAGATTCTTTATCTACGCCAATATTGTTGAATACTTAATTTTCCATCGCCATTTATACAAAACATTTATTTGCTATATTTGATTTCTCTCGATATTATACGCTAATGTCGTTTTGATAATTTGTGAATTATTTTTTGACAATTTCTTTCATTGATTTTATACAATTTATTGGCTATCCTTGATTTTTTGCTATTTATGCGTACATTGTGTGTTATTTATCCACAATTTATTTGATATTGATATCAAAAACTTATTTGCTAGACATGTTTGATTTTTTTAGCTATTTACACAAATGTTGTTAAAATAATATGTGAGCGATTTATCGTCAATCGATTTGATACAAAATATTTAATTCAATATTTGGTTTTTCTTGTTAATTTTGCTTAGAGAGTTGGTGTGCTATATTTATCTATATTTAGTAAAAATCTATTTGATCAATTCAATATTGAAAATTTATACGCCATTTTACTTTGTTAGTTGTTTATCAACAATTTATCTGACTAATTTGACATAACGAATTAACGTCATATTTGATTATCATCGCTATTTACGCCATTCCTATGTTTTTTATTATTATTAGTGCTATTCATGCAAACATTGTTTGAACAATTTGTGAATTACTTTTGAGTAATCCATTTGATAGCTATTTGTTTTTCTTCCGCCAATTTACGCCAAACTGTGTATATGCGTGTCGCAAATGATTTGCTACAAACCCTAATTTGATGTATTTCAATGGTTTAGTCACATTATTCGAGTTAAATAAAACCGTTTATCATTTTTTTGTAGTTTGCCATTACAGTGATTGAATACATACTTTGTTCAAAATGTCTGAATTAAAGCATCTCAAAAATAAACTCAGAGGCTGTAAAGCACAGCTTAGTCGATTAGAAAATTTTATAAATAATTTGGACGGTAGCGAGGAGGCTCATCTATTATCGGTCAAGTTGGATAGTCTTATAGGTTATTACGAAAACTATCGCCAAATACAAGGCGAAATTATTTCATTAACTGATGAGGAAGCCTCTTCGGAAGGTACATCTGAGGAGGATGCCAATTCAGATCGGTTTGAATTCAATATCGCCAAGCTTGAATCACGTCTTGATAAATTCAAATATAATTCGGAAGCCGTACTGGAAACCAACGCTTCCAACGTATCTTTACTTAAAATTAATATTAAAGGCATTCTTTTTTTGATTTGTTCTCCGCTCTAGTATTGAATAACTCTAAGCTCAAGTCAGAAGGAGAAAAGTTTTATTATCTAAAATCATTGTTGCGCAATCAACCTTTGCAATTAATAGATTCTTTAAGCGTGACAAACCAAAATTTAGAAGTTGCTTTAACCATTTTGAAGGGTACGTATGACAATCAGGTCACTTTATTACATACTTTGTATAAAACATTGGTGGAACAGAAACCCGTAACGAAAAGTAATCCAACGGAGCTTCGAGAATTTTATATTACAGCGAAAAAAACGCTAGACTTAATTAGAAATGTAGGCTTAACTTCAGAAGTGAATTTCGAGTCGCTTATAGTTTTCTTGCTTGAACAGAAATTAGACTTTCAATCAATACACTATGTTAGAGGGCTTGAACTTGTTCGAGAATAATAGGTCCGTTAAACCTCTTGATCAACCTAGAGCAAAAGTGAATCTTTTCAGTCGTATCGATAATTCCAATAGTAACCACACTTCTCATGCAAACAATTTTCGTAGTTCCAACAGTAATAACTATCAAGCTAAAACTTCATGTCCATGTTGCTCTGAGCCAAATCACACGCTGTATAAATGTAGAAAGTTCCTCTCCCTGAAACCCCAGGAAAGGTACCAGTTAGCCAAATCTAAAGGTTCATGTCTAAATTGTCTTAGCTCCCAACACTTGTTTGCGTACTGCAAATCTTTGAAACGCTGTTTGAGTTGCAACAAGCAACACCATTCCTCTTTGCACTTCGAATCTAGTCCAAACAGCCATTCACATGAACAACGTAATAACCCTAGTAATGCTGAAACCAGAACAAATAGTCGTCAACCAAATAATGTACATTTTGAATCCAGAAACTCTGTAAATAGGTCAAACAATAATTCTAGCTTCGTCACTGTTCAACCACCAGAAACCAATAAGAGCCCTAATAACTTGATTGCACCAGAGGATAATGTAACTTCCTTTTCCACAATGTCTTTCTCACACAAAATTGTTCTTTTACCTACAGCCCTTGTAGACGTTTTTTGTGCAGACGGTCGGGTAATTGTCGCTCGTGCGTTATTAGATTCGGCTAGTCAAATGAGTGTAGTTTCTTCGCATTTAACAAGTTGTTTGGGCATAAATAGACAGTCAAGGACTGTCAATATTGTTGGCCTTGGTGGCAAATCTTGTACGCAAAGTTTTGACTCTATCCAGATTTCATTCGGTTCCCAAGTCTATCCCGAAAAGATCTTCACTGTATCTTGTGCGGTCATTGAAAAGATTACTGATAAACTTCCCCAGTTCTCAGTTTCAACGGAAAAACTTAAATTTCCAGAAAATGTTAGGATCGAGTTAGCTGATCCTACCTTTTTCCAGCCAGGCCAAATAGACATTTTGATTGGAGCTGACATATACTTTAGCTTATTACGTAATGAAAATTTCAGCTTGGGTATCGATATGCCCTCGTTAGTAAACACACACTTAGGTTATGTAATTGCTGGACCAATCTCTCCATCAGTGGCTGACAAACAGTCGTCCCAAAACAATTTTATGTTGTCCTTTTTATCCATACAAGATGAAACCTTAAACAGTACTGAGAACCTTTCTCAGCTTGTCGAAAAATTCTGGGAAATTGAAGACGTGCCCAAAGAATCGGAGTCGTCTAAAATAGAAGATCAAATTGCAGAAAACCTCTTCCTGTCTACTACGCAAGTTTTACCTTCCGGCAGATTCCAGGTTGATATGCCGCTTTCCACTGACAAAAATAAAAGACTGGGACAATCTTTTTGTATGGCAAGGCAGAGATTTTTCGCACTAGAGAAAAAATTTTTACAAAATTTCAAGTTTTTTGAATCTTATAAAAATGTTGTAGTCGAATATTTGACAATGAACCATGCCAAAGTAATACCTTTGAATTTAATGAACCGTTCCGGTACTGAATTTAAATATTTTATCCTTCATCGGGCAGTACTACGAGAGGTATGCGTCACCACCAAATTGAGAGTTGTAATGGATTTTTCTGCAAAAGCTGACTCGGGAATAGCTCTTAACGACTTAACTCTTAAAGGCTACCAAGTTCAACCTAACTCATTTGATATATTATGCCGATTTCCATATTTTCGTTTTGTCCTCTGTGCAGATATCAAAATGATGTATAGAATGATTGACATCAACCCGGAGCAACGCCACTTACAGAATATTTAGTGGCGCGATGACCCATCCGACTCATTCAAATGTATTGAGTTATCTAGTCTTAGTTTCGGACAAAATTGTGCTCCATTTTTGGCCACCCGCGTTCTTAAGGAAATAGCTTTGAGAAATCCGGAGTGTTCAGAAGCTCAAAATGCGCTTTTGAATCAAACATATATGGACGATATTTTGAGCGGTACTAATGACTACCGTAACCTAGATAAATTGTACATAGAAATAAACAAAGTCCTAAACCGACACGGTTTCGAGCTACATAAATGGAAATCAAACTCTGTCGCATTTTTGAACAAGCAATCGCTAGTTTCGAAGTCTGAACTAGATCTCAACTTAACTGAATCCGGTAAAATTTGGGGTTTAAAGTGGAATTCCGTTTCTGATACGTTGAATATAAAAACTTTAGTAGTCCCAAATATGCCCATCATAACCAAACGTATCATATTATCAATTCTAAGTAGCTTTCATGATCCATTAGGAGTTGTTAATCCTTTAGTGGTTTCAGGCAAATTGATTATGCAAAAACTCTGGCAATTCAATCTGGGCTGGGACTCTCCCATTTCTGATGCAGATATCTTACAAAAGTGGGAAAATTCTTATCCCTCTTATTGGAAATTACTAATGTATCTATTCCACGACGATTAGCTGAAGACAAAAAAGTCGTTCCCTTATCCCTTCACGGGCTCTCTGATGCAAGCCAAGTAGCATACGGTGGTTGCATTTATTTTGTAGTTAGTTACTCCGACCATTCTAGGTCATCTCGTTTAGTCGCTGCCAAGTCGAGAGTAAATCCACTGCAAAAGGTGTTGACAGTTCCTAAGCTAGAACTCTGTGCTATGGAGTTGGTCTCCAAACTAGCTAATCGAATAGTTAAAATTTTTTCTAGTTTAGTTCAATTTGATAGTCTTAATCTTTGGAGTGATTCTCTTGATTCTCTTAGCTGGATAAAGCATACAGCAAGTAAATTTTCACCTTTTGTATCCCGACGAGTTCTCATCATTCAAGAAAATAGTTCAAATTTCATTTGGAGACACATTAATACTCATCTTAACCCTGCCGACAGCTTATCTAGAGGTTGTTTTTCCGAAAAGAGCAGAATGCTTTGGTTTAATGGCCCTCATTATCTTATAGAAACCGATAAATTTGATTCATTAGACACTTTTCGTATGGTCGAAAGTTTACCGGAAACGAGAAAGGTAAATTTAGTTGGTTTATTATCACAGGAAAGCTTTTGGAATTCAATCTTGAATAAATATTCGACATTTAGAAGACTACACCGCGTAATTGCCTATCTACTTCGATTTGCCGCGAAGGTTCGGCGACTTTCAACAGAAAGTGGAACTTTTTTGTCGGTCGAAGAACTGAAATCAGCCCATGACTTTATAATTAGACAAATTCAGAAAGAGTGCTTTTCTGAAGAAATTTGTTTGTTAAGGAATAAAAAACCTATTCAAAATAAACTTTTATTACCACTTAACATTTTCCTCGATGAATCTGGACTATTAAGGGTCGGAGGACGTTTGCAGTACGCCGATCTAAATTATGACCAGAAGCACCCGCTATTGTTACCATCCAATCATTTTGTTGTAAGTTTGTTAACCTCGCAAGAGCACAAACGTCTAGGGCATAGTGGTCCTCAAAATGTTCTCGGAAACCTTCGCAGGCGATATTGGCCACTGGGAGGAGTTCGTCAAGTGAAAAAGCTTTTGAGAAAATGTGTACTGTGTCATAGATTTAACACTCAATTGGGCACCCAGATTATGGCTCCATTACCTCCAGATAGAGTTCAGATTTCCCGACCGTTTTCTAAGTGCGGAGTTGATTTTGCCGGCCCTATTCAAACACGTTCTTCACATCTGAAGAAATCTCCTTTATTGAAATCTTACCTAGCCATTTTTATTTGCATGGTCACTAAGGCTGTGCACATTGAGGTCGTCAGTGATCTCTCAACTCAATCTTTTGTAGCCGCCCTTAAAAGATTTATTGGGCGAAGAGGAAATCCAAATACTATCTATAGCGACAATGGAACAAATTTCATCGGAGCTAACAATCAGTTGAAAGAACTGGCTTCTTTTTTCCGCTCTCACGAGAGTTTTAACCACATTCAAACCTTCCTGAGTCATAATGAGATCTCATGGAAGTTTATCCCAGCCCGTAGCCCACACTGGGGAGGTTTATGGGAGGCGGCCGTTAGAAGCGCCAAATCCCACCTAGTCCGTTTGCTAGGAATGTCTGTTTTCACATACGAACAGATATCCACTATCCTAATTCAAATTGAAGCCATTCTAAATAGAAGACCTCTGTCTCCTCTTTCTTCTAACCCAAACGACCTCTTACCCTTGACCCCTGGTCATTTCCTAATTGGATCACCTTTGACTGCATTTCCAGAAACGGATGTCTGTGAAACTCCCTTAAACCGCTTATCATTTTGGGCACAATGTACCCGCGTCCAGCAAAGTTTTTGGCGTAAATGGTCCATTGATTATCTTAACCAACTCCAGCATAGGCCTAAATGGAAAAAACCTGCTGAAAATTTCAAAATCGGAGATCTAGTATTAGTAAAGTCAGAAGATAGACCTCCGCTCAATTGGCCGTTGGCCCGAATAACGGAAGTTCTCACAGGCAAGGATGATAAGGTCCGAGCAGTCAAACTCAAGACTGCCGATGGTGAATACACCAGGCCCATCGTAAAATTAGCACCACTTCCTTTAGCGAATTAAATGCTGTTGGATTATAATTATTACACTTCAAATTGTTTAAACTATAGTTCAAACCTTGCCCCTCCCAGTATGTTTAAAATCCCTTTTAAACTTAGTGATTCTCGTTCTACAAATCTAACGATTCATATATTTTCAATATCGGCTGTTACAAACGATCCCGAAACGAATAGGAAAAAACGCTAATTTTTTGCTAGCCATAGCCGGCTGACGTTCATTTCACATTTTATATTCTCTTCTTCCTTGAACCGTCTAACAGTAAACATGTAGTTTGCCACCATAATTAGTTAAAGTAGTGTTTTAGTGCATTAAGGAACCAAGCAAGTAAGATTAGATTTTCTTCAGTTGTATTAACTCGCATAAAATTGATGGCAATTGAACATTCAACAATATTTTTATATAATTAAATTAGTTACATTTTACATCGTTGCCGGCTCTCTTCTATCAGTGTTTCTAGATTTGTGTGTTTGTAATAACTTTATATTTAATTATTGATAGATTTGGAGGGAAAATATTTCAGTAAATTGTTTACTAAGTGAAGTGATATAAACATCCGGTCACTTCTGGTTTTTGTATACCTTTTCCTGAATCCTAGTCAATTGACTAATAAATCGTAATATAAGGTATATTTATATTATGTCTCGTTTTCATTAGTTTCCTATTACTCCCGTTTGACTTTTAAACCGTCTCTAACGGTCAATTTAGAGTGGTCCTTCGAGAACAGAATGCATTTAGCTATCGCATCGCTCAAGGATATGTAGGAACGGAAAAATATGATGTTAAATGTTTTCTCATACCATCGAACCAGCGCAGAATAAATCGAAGTTTTTATTCCCTTCCTCTACAACATCTAATAGAGGGTATGCCACGACGCATTGAGGCAGTTATTCGCGCTCGTGGGGGAAATACCCGTTATTAATTTGTCATAATTATTAGTTTATTTGTTGTTTGATTTGTTCATAAAATTATGTATTACTCTGCTAAAACTGAATAAAAAATTTAAGAATGTTGCATTTCCTTTAAACCGTCACATTTCACAAACAAATTAATATATCGGGTTAAGTAAAAAAACAAAATGTTGGAAACAAATTAGTCTTCTTGATAAAGTTGATTGTGTGTAGATCTATTAGCAGAATTAACCTACAGGGTGTGTCAAAAGTAGGGGAAAAATTGTTTTCTTTTCCCCCCTGTATATCCAGCGAACACTGAATTACTTTTAGATGTCCGAATAATAATATTTAAACTACAATATTTTATCTAACAATTGCTATAAAATTCAAATAAATCAGCTTCCGCATTTGAAAGTAAGAGCATTTTTAAATAAATCATTATTTTGAATGGATCGAATTTTCAGTCAAACAAATATAGTTAGACTCCAATTATATTATGTTGATACCGCCAATGATTAATTAAGTGTCTGTGAATTACGTATTTTACTTAAGAAAATAGATTTAAAAAAAATTTATTTACAAAAAAATTGTTACAATTTGAGATTTAAGTGTACAATTAATGTCGAACTAAAATCTACAACAAACTTCATTTTTCTGTTGAATAAAACTTTTGTTGTATTCCTTATAAATTTTAATAAAACTTTAAAATCGTAGCAAAGCGCTTTCGACTGTCAAGTCATCATCAGTGCTAACCTACAATCAAGTAAACCAATAAATTAAATGAAAAACAAAAATTGGAATAAAGAAGTGAGGTTACTTACTCGTCAGGTAATACTAGGATGAATCCACAAAATTGTCCATACAACGAAATACAACTAATCAATTAAAAATGATTATCTAAAATCCATCCCTATAAGGAATTAAAAATTACAAATCCAACATGATGTGGTGAAGTCGACCGGCTGACAAATCTACTTGAGCGCACAGAATGCTAAGGAGCGAAGGCCCGTTGACATGGAACTATTGAATCTACGGAACACGAGAAGAAGCAGAATTTCTGATAGTCATAACAAGATACAGATTAAGAGGACAGTCTAATGAGAACCCACTCTTAACCCGAGTCAAGTAACCGTAATAAAGATTGACAAAATTCCTTATTTTTAATGAAATTAACTGTCTCGACCCTTACTTCGTGGAATCTACTCTTTTTATTTATTATGAGGCACATATAAGGCAAAAAGAGAATCCCAACTCAATACCATTATTAACACCGGTCTAATGAGAACCAATAACAGTAAAGAGCTGCGAGCTTTATCGAATTAGTGAATCCCAACTCAATTCCATGATTAAGACCGGTCTAGTGAGAACCAATAACAGTAAAGAGCTGAGAGATTTATTTAATTAGTCAATTAAGCAGATTTTATGCTAATATACAACTAAACCTCAAAATATTTGTCAACAGAAGCGAAATGCAACTACAACACCTATCGCAAAATATATCTATCAATTTAATTTGTTGATGAAAATCGAACGATCAAAATTATTTGTCTATGAATTCAAACATGAAAAAATATAAAGACAGGAAATACTCACAAACCACGCAACAAGAAACAAGTCGAGAGGACATTCTAATGAGAACTAACTCCCAACCCGAGTCGAGCAACCGTGATAAAGAGTAACCACATCCCTCTTTCTTATTTATCATGAGACACATATAAGAAGCAAAGCGAACCCTAACGCAATTTTATCATTAAAGCAGTTCAATGCGGACCAATAATAATAAAGAACTGAGAGATTTTTTGAATTAGCGAAATAAACAGACTTTATTCCAATAAACAGGTAAACCTGAAAAGAACTGCCAACAAAAGCGGAACGCTTCGAAACAATCGATTGCAAAAGAAATCTATAAAATTCAATTTGTTGATGAAAATTGATCGATTAAAATCACTTGTCTATGAATTCAAACAAGGAAAAGTTATTCAATGAAGGCAGGAAAGACTTATCAACCAGAAACACGTGAGAAGAATCAAGTCGAGAGGATAGTCTAATGAGAACCAACTATCAAGATCCCAATTCCAGGAAATGTGATGAAAAAGCCTAGCAAGACCCCTGAAGTGTTGACTAAAGAGGAAACTCCAGCTCGTTGATTATTAAGACGGATCTAATGAGAACCGAACTCAATAAAAGAATGAAATAATCAACAAATTAATAATTTTAACCTTAACAGCTCAAACCCACAGAAATGGAGAGTTATTAACCAGAACAAATAATCGAATGGAAGTCCGTAAACTCAACTAGACTCGACTTGATTCTTGTTGCCTGGTTTGTAAGTCTTTCCGGTCTTTATATTATTTTTTCATGTTTGAATTCACAGACAAATAATTTTGATCGTTCAATTTTCATCAACAAAATTTACAGATATCTTTTGAGATCGGTGGGGTCGTTGCATTTCGCTTCTATTAACATATCGTTTGAGGTTTATTTGTATATTAACATAAAATCTGCTTTTTTCACTATTCGATAAATCTTTCAGCTCTTTACTGTTATTGGTTCTCATTACACCGGTGTTAATAATGGAACTGAGTTGGGACTCTCTTTTTGTCTTATATGTACCTCATAATAAATAAAAAGAAGGAATTTTCTTATATATATATATATATATATATATATATATATATATATATATATATATAATTAAATAGTACATTGACAAATCATAAAATAAAAGAAAAATGGAAAGAAGAATGATACTTAGAGATGGTAAGCAGATAGGAGCAGAAAGTGGATCAGATGAAGAGAAAGAAGAAAGAAAACATGGTATGGGTGATTTCCAAATACAATATTTGGAACAAGGGGAACATAATCAGGAGAATGATGAAGAGACAGAGGGAAGAGAAGGAGCTTTTCCAATAGAAGAACATGAGGAAACAATGGGAAGTAGAGAAAAGATGGTAGGACAGAATCGAGGAGAAGGTGCTGGAAGTAGAAATGAACAAAATAGAATGATGGAAATGTTACAACAATTATTTAACAATCAGAATGATACTATAAGCAAAAAATTTGATATTCAGAGAGAAGAAATAAAAGAAATAAAGACAAATAATCAAATAATGAGAGAAGAAATAAAAAAGGTAAAAGAGGAAATAAACACAAATAATCAAAGAATGAGAGGAGAAATAAAAGAGGAAATAAAAACAAGTAGTCAAAGAATGGAAGAGAAGATCGAAAATTCAAGAAGGCAATTGGAAGGATCTAAAAGATACACAGAAGAAAGAATCCATGAAACAAAACAAGAAATTAGAAACGAAATGTTAGGAAGATTAATTTGAAGTGAATAGAAACTTAGACAATAGAAGGTACCGTTTTTAAAATATTTTATTAGAGATCTCTAAAATTTCATAAGGCTTTTATTTCTAAATTGAGGAATGCATTCATGCTGAGTAAATAATCAAACTTTTCAATTGTCATAAAAAAATTGTATTTATTCATAAGTAGCACATTTTCTGTTAAAAAACTTCTATACCTAATTAAAAAAAAATCCTGAAATCATAAGCGTGTTCAATTTAATTTCACAATTCAATAGTTAGAGTAAATTTAAATGGCGCAATTGAACCCTACCCTTTGATAGAGTTTGTTATACATGCTTATCGTTTATTCAATCACAAATGATAGAATAATAAATAAATATAGAATTACATAACAAAATATATATATATATATATATATTATTAATTTTTATATATTTTTTTATAATTTTATTTAAGTTTATTTATATTTATTTATTTATGGGCGCCATTTAATAATTATTTCCTTGAATTGACTAGCTCAGATTTTTTTTTAATTAATCATTCATTTAACATGTTTATTTAATTAGTCGGAAGCATGAGAATCCTCCCTTTGAGTTCTGGAGATACTAATCAAAGATTGAGGAAATATATCTTATCTTCAAATTCAAGAAAAACTCTATTCTTTCCAATATTTCATATATTTTCATATCTTATTTTCAACCCTTATTCATGTCAATATAATTGCTCCTATAGTCTAACCTTTTTCTTTGCTTACTATCCCTATTTATATTTATTTGCATAATTCTTAATTATAACTCATCAACTTCATTTCCTCAATATATTAATTACATTATACTTTATATATATTTCATTTCTCCCTATCTCATAATAATTAATTATATCATATTTATATAAATATTTGCTTCCATATTTCATTGTTACTTATCTCCATAATTCCTATAAAAATTTATTTGACATGAATATCTCAAATTCTATATCTTGATTTAAAACTTTCTTTCCTTTCCACCTCTTTTACTATGTTATTCAATTGATAACGAGCTTGTCCTTCCTAAATCCTATCTGTTCTTATTAATAAGTGTAAATTCTGTTTCTTATCCCCTCTACCTAATAAATTCTCACAAAATTTCGTAACATTATATTGTCGCTTCTATTTCTGTCTGTCTTTGGTATTATATATTTATTTCTAACAGATTGTGTCTCTATTTGTTTGGGTTTTTATTTATATAGCTACTCTAACTTTCCTTATGATTTGAATGTGAAATTATCCTACTTTTACTTAAAATCATCTATTAGCTTTTTATTAATATTTTTTTCTCTTTAGATTCCTAACTATGATAATGGAAACCATCTATATGTATCCTAGATATGAAAAAAAACCTTATATCTACCTAGTATCTAATCTTTTATGTTACATGGATGTGCTACTTATGCAGAACATTGGAACCATTACATCTACCTATACTATAATCATTTACAAGTAAGTAACATAATATTATCTATAATAATTTATTTACATATTCTTTTCTGTTTCAGAATACTGCTCACTATGAATAATGAAAAACGTCTACAAGTCTACTGCATATGAAAATTTCAAAAAAAAAAATATTAAATCTACATATTATATTAATTTCATTATACTTGTGTTATCTGTTTATAATAAATTTTCAATGTAAGTCTATTTTTGTATCCTTTTCCTGTCCATTCCATTGCTTTTTCGTTTCCAAAGTTCATTTTTATTCTCATGAGATACTATTTACTTGGCTATTCTTTTTCTTACTTTTTTCTCAAGTTCATCTCTCGTTGTTTGAGTCTCTATGTTTTTCTGTAACTTCTTTCCGTTCTCCATTATATCTTTTCTAGTTTTGTAGTCCCGTATTTCATTCATTCCTTCCAATAAATCCCATAAAATCTGCGTCTCAAATTCTTCCATATTATTCATTTCTATCCTCATTAATTCCATCAAAACATTTGTGTGAATTATATTCATTTTGTTGTCACATTTTATTCTTGTTACTACATTATAAAATTTTCTGGAGTATAGTCTTTCCCTGAATGTCGCTTGTTGCTCCTTATAATGAGCTTGATCTCCATGATATCTCTTAATCCTTTAATTTTATTCCGAATTATTTTTAGGAATACTTTGGGATGTATATTGTTTATATTTCCATCAAATTTCACCCCGATTTCAAAATTGCTATGGAAATTTCCTGGACATACATTGATTCCTTCACTTCTTCTCAAATTCTCTTCCATTTCCTCTACCGTATTCTTCAATTTCCTATTCATTTCTTCTATTTCTTGATTTACTTGTCGATTTATATCTTCAGTAATTGCTAAACTCATCCCCGTTCTCTCTTCTATCCTGCCATCTAAATCCTTAAATTTCCTATTTACGTTTTCCTTTATCTGTTCCACTTCCTTTGTTATATTATTCGCTTGTTTAGAGACCTCCATTTTAATATTTTCCGGTAAACTTTCTTCTATATCTCTTCTAAATTCTAGTACTTCTTCTACTATCAGTTTTTCTATGTTTTCACGAATTTTCATACCATTTTCTTGTATTTCTTGTCTCAAATTTTTATTTTTATTCTCCTTGTCTTCTTTTACCTCGTTAATGTTCTTCTTAAATTCTTCCTGGTTCTCCTTGAGTTCCTTAATCTCCTTACAATTTTCCAATTTGACTTCATCTATTTTCTTTTCCAATCGGTGCATGTTTGTATGGATGTTCTGGATGTCTCCCCTAATTTCTTCCTTCATACTATTCATGTCTCCCCTCATATTTTCCATGTTTCCACTTACTGTGTTGATATCTCCTTTCAACTCTTTCTTCATATTGTTCATATCTCCCTTCATATTTTGCTCCATTCTGTTCATGTTTCCATCCATATTGTTAATATCTTTCTTCATGCTGTTTATATTTTCATTCATATCAGCAAATAATTGTTGCATCATGACCATCATTGAATCATCCCTACTTGTACTTGTTCCTGCCTGTGGTTTCTTGCTCTCTTGTCTTCTATCTTCTTGTTCCACATCTTCTTCGTCTCCCGTCGTACTTTCTTCAGGAGCATCTCCTTCTGATTGCTGTCCCTGTATCAAATATTGGACCTGGAAATCTCCCATTCCATGGCTCCTCTCTTCTCTTTCTTCCTCTGATCCACTATCATTTCCGACCTGCTTTCCATCTCTCAATACCATTTTCTTGTCCATGATTTCTTTGTTTAATTTAATAATTGAAGCAATTTAATTATTTATATTTGCCCCACGTTGGGCGCCAATTTATTATTAATTTTATTACAGTATTATTTAATATAGTCGGAAGCATGAGAATCCTCCCTTTGAGTTCTGGAGATACTAATCAAAGATTGAGGAAATATATTCTTAATCTTACCTTTAACTTACAACCTCTGAAAGAAACAATATCTGTTAAATAAAACGATTGAAATACGACAACTAAGATATTGAGAATTTAATCATGGATGTGAAAATAAAGAAAAAACCAACACATATATGTGAAGCTATTTAATAAAATAATTTGAAAATTTTTAACTTGATTGGAACATAATAAAATATTTTTGAAACTATTAATTTGGTTTATACATTTATTTTTATGGAATTGTGCCACCCTATATCATAAATGTATTCTCTATAACAAAATGTTCCCACTACTGCGTCGGCGCTAAGTCTCAAAACGCATGCGCTACTACAATCTACATGAAAGAAGGAGGTTTCCCTTCCATAAACAACGTTTCACAGTCAACACGACGCTAGCGTGCTTGTGATAAATAAATTTGTTAAAATAATCAAGTTTCTACAATAAATTACATATACGTGAGAATTTATAAACTATATATGTGTGTGTTTAAAGGTCAAGAAAGTGATAGTTTAAAGTTATACATGCAATAGCTGGAAGGAAGGTATAGGATTTAATGTAACATACATGATACACGTGATATTTCAAGTGGATAAATTTACACAAGGTGAGTACATTAATTTTATTGATATTAAAGATCTAATTCTCTATAGATAAATAAATGATGCATCATATTTTAATGTCTTTGGCCTTTTTATGTGTTATGTGATTCAAATGTTCAACTAAAAATTTGAGGGTACACTTTAAAATATTAATTGGAATTCCAAATAAGTTTAAACAAATTACACAGACCTTATTTCTGCTATCACTGCTGGCTGCACTCGCATCTTCAAATTTTGAAGATATCTCATAAGAGATACGCTCCTACTACACTATTCACTCCTTACACTTTCTAGAATACTCCTACGATTAGTTTTATTTAACTTATTTTAATAATTTTAACTTTTAAACACCTTTAAACAAATTTTTTTTACAAAGAGCAATCTTATAACGACGCATCCTCTATCACCACCATTAATCCACCTCCTTTTTTTTCAAAATCAACAAGTCTTTTGGCTTCCCTAGTCCATAACTCACTTATTTGTTTTTTTATCACTAAAATTGTTATTCTCCAGTCTTTTAGTTACTATTTTAAAAAACATAAATTTATTGTCCTGGAGGGTAATAACACTAATTCACTTATATTTCTATTGTATTAAGGAATTTTAATTAAGTCCTCTTTTCCTCCTACAAGAGTCAATTTTCTTATATTCATGTTATTTAGCTAATATGAGAAATGTTTATTTTTACAAATTTTACAACCTATATTATTAATTAACCTATATGTAATTGATTCTATTTTAATTTGAGTCCTGTTTTATAGTTATTATACATAAACTCCTGATTATTTTTGTTTTTGTAATTAAATTTCATATATAATCAATAGGCAATGATTTTAAGTTGGTAATGAAAATTCCCTAGCAGGCATTACTTCTTGTAAATATTCATTTCCTTTTTATACGTTTGGGCTGTGTTCCAACTATCTTTTCCATCTAGTTTCAACCCTTTGAAATGAATGAATGAAATATGGTATTCTAAACCTTTGCTACTACAAAAAAAATATTTAAACAATGTTAAGTTATAGTTAAACTGATTATTCTTTTCTCTTAATTTAGGTTTCAAGCTATTATATGACGTTTCGTCCTACAGAAATTGCTATGGCTGTGTTCAGTGTAATACGTAATTCCGTGACTTTGACAACCAATCAGAATTACTGGTACAGGTAATATTTACTATCTATTTAACTAATATAGTGTTGGAATTTTTATTCTTCATCCCTTTTTAAACATTCACATCAATATTTCACCCGATTTATTTATATTTCAATCTTTTTATATTTTAATATTTGACTTGTTATTGAGTTTATTCTAATGCTTGTGTCTACTGACACTCCTTCCGTTATAATAAGACCTTTTTATTATGTTTATTTATTCCAATATATTTGCAAAACTAGATGACTAGTTCAATATATATATATATATATATATATATATATATATATATATATATATATATATATATATATTATATATTCAATCCTTTAATTGTAATTTTATAGTTTAGTATAGTTGATATATGAATATAATGATATACAATATTATTTGTCGACGTTTTCACAATTTGTGATTGTAGCGACACCCTTGTACACACACCTTTAGTAGCGTACGTAACCTAATTTACTTTTGACAGTAGTTGTCAAACAATGCCCGGCCAAGATAAATATTGATTTTTGGATTTAGAAAGATAAATTAATTCACAATAGACTTATTCACTCTAGTGAGGGTGGGATCAAAAATTTTCAAATAATAATAATTCAAATTTTGTAATTTTCAAATATTATTCAAATCAAATATTATTCTATATCCCGAATCTCGATTAACTGTTTTTTTATATAATAAAAAGAACTTGAATTATTTTATGACATTTACAAATTAATTGTCACTGGAAATTAAGCAAATGTCACTGATTAAATCAAAATTACTATAGCATGCAAATTGTTAAATACGTTGAAAATAGATACTGAATAAATACCACATTGAGTTGGAATCAAAATTATATATTATATAATCAGATAACAAATTATAAAAGTTTCATTATTTCCCAAAATATTGTAAACGAAACAAAAATAATAATTTCTACCAATCTCAATATTACTACAACCTATTCTAAAACTCGACTAATTGTAAATTTTTTATGCAAAAGTTCAACTCGTTTAATATACTCTTGACGTGTATTAATGTCAAATAACGCAAATTTGTCTTCAAATTGTCTAATCAAAATTTTTCACTTGATGTAAGATCTTTTATGTATAACGTTAATTTGGTTTGGCTAATATTAGTCTATAGATGCATCTATTTTCAAAAAGTATTTAAAAAGGCCTGTTAATTCTCGAGAGATAATTTTAAACTGGAGTGGACTCACCAAATAGGACAGGAAAACCCGTACATATTCTGAATATATTTAGAATTCTGCAAAACTTTCTAAATATCTGATTTAGAAACTAGATACCACTTACACTTGCTACGATGCAATTCTTCTATGAATTATGCTTGCACTGGCTTTACAAGTATGGCTTTATAATCTGATTGTATCTTTATAATTTTTATTAAATTCTCAACAAAATTTGAGACAACTCTTATTTCGATGATGTCTCTTGGGGGTTTCAAATTCAACTAACTAAACTTTTTTCAAATAAATAAAACTCTTCTCCTGTGGTTACGAAAAATTCTTTTTTTTTAAAACATATTAATTTATGTTTCCCTATAACAAAGAGAGATTTGAATTATTTTATTACCATTGTAATTCTGATAGCAGAGACATCTGTATTTCAAAATTTCAAGTATATTCTCCAAATTGTAATATAATCTGTCTATCATTCAATATATTCTACATAAACGTCATCCGAAAATTAGAATGTCAAATTTGATTTGTATACCGAATCTTTCAAAATTATTGATTATACATATAATACAGTGTGTATCGAAAGTATTGCATACAAATATGAATAGTTTTCCTTATATTAATGTTTCTTTTTCATTTTGAATAGAGGAACTGTATTAATATATATATCATCATCATCATCATCATCATATGCAGCTTATTCAACCATTTTGTTATGGTGTAGCCTCCCTTTACATATTTATATATTCCACTTCCATGTGGGCCCATTGTTGTCTATTGCTAGCTATGCGGCCCCAAGTTGATCCTGCGAGTTTCTTTATGTCGTAGTCCCATCTTAAGTTGGGGCGTCTTCTTGGTCTTTTCACGCCTCGGGGATACCATTGCGTTATCTTTGTGGTCCATCTATCGTCTGTCCTTCTAGCGAGATGCCCCGCCCATTGCCACTTTAGGGATCTGATTCTATTTATGACATCTATCACTTGGGTCTTTTGTCTGATCCAATCAAGCCTTTTTCTATCTCTCCTTGTTATTCCAAGCATGCATCGTTCCATAGACCTCTGCGTTACCTGGAGTTTTCTAATGATATCAGTTTTCAGGGTCCAGGTTTCACAGCCGTATTTAATACTGGTAGTACGCACTGATCAAACGCTTTCTTTTTCAAACGGAGTGACATTCTAGACTTGAAGATGATAGAGTTCTGTCCAAATGTTCTCCATGGTAATTTGATTCTTCTGTTTATATCTGGAAGTAGAGAGCCTGATATGTGTATTAGTTGACCCAGGTATATGTATTCCTCTACTATTTCCAGGGCAGTGTCATTAATTGTTATTTCTTGTGCGTTTATCAGTTCGTTATACATTATCTTGGTCTTACTCAGATTTATTTTAAGGCCTACTTCGTTGCTTGCTGCATTCAATTCATTTATTTGTTGTTGCATTTCGCCAGGGTTACTCGCTATCAGGATGATGTCATCAGCGAATCTTAGATGGTTCAAGTATTCTCCATCTATATTCAGACCTGTGTTGTTCCAGCCCTGTTTTCTGAAGATGCTTTCTAGTGTTGCTGTAAATAACTTTGGTGATATTGCGTCTCCTTGTCTAACTCCTCTGCTGGTAGGGAATTCTGGTGTGCCCTCATATATCCTAACTCTCGCTTTGGCTTCCCTATATATATTTTCTAGGGTCTCAATGTATGGCTTGTCGACCCCTTGTTCTGTTAGGGCATTTATTACTGCTCTGGGATATATAGAGTCGAATGCTTTCTCAAAGTCGATGAAGGCTAGTGCTAGTGGTTGGTTGTATTCTTTGGTTCGACTGATAACCTCTTTGAGGGTATGGATGTGATCTATTGTACTGAAGCCTTTGCGGAATCCAGCCTGTTCTCGTGGTTGGGCCGAGTCTAATGTATTTTGTATTCTGTTGTGAATGATCTTTGTGAATACCTTGTACGTCACTGGTAGTAGACTTATTGGTCTGTAGTTCTTAATGTCTTCTTTGCTGCCTTTCTTGTGGATCAACACTATAAGGGCGCTGTTCCACTCTTTAGGTATGCTCCTGGACATCAGACAGTTCGTGTATAGTTTGGCAAGGTACTTCCATGTTTTAGCTCCTGCATATTTGAGTATTTCGGTCGTGATGCCGTCATTTCCCGCTGCTTTGCCATTTTTCATGCTTTTCAGTGCCATTTCTACTTCCTCCACCAAAACTTCTGGTATGGCATCTTCTGAGTGTTCTATTATTTCTTCCAAATTTTCAGGGGCCTTGTATAGGTCTCCATAGAGTTTGGCTACTAGGTCTATTATTTCATTCCTGTCTGTGGTTCTTGTGTTTCCATCAGTTAATGCAACTATCTGTCTTTTCCCTATTATTAGTGCCCTTTTTGCATTTTTGTAGCTTTTACGGTTTTCTATTGTTGTTTGTACCAGTTTCTCGTTGTAATTCCTGATATCTTCTGCGATTTTCTTTCGTATCGTCTTGCACAGTTCGGTGTATTCAATTCTTTGAATGTTTGTTGTCTTTTTTCATTTCTCTTCGTTTTTGTAATAGTGCTTTTGTTTCCGGAGTTAGTTTTTTGTGTTCACCTCGTTGTTGCAGACCTCCCACTTCTACGGCGCAGTTTCGAATTGTGTCCATCAGTTCAGGGTTGTTATATTCCACATTTTGTAGTCTTTCTTCTAGTAGTGCTTCATATTGGTGAGAGTTCTCTCTCAGCCTTTCGTTGTTTATGTTTTTCGTTGTCTTGGTTTTGATTAGTCTTGACCTTTCTAGTTTTATATCTAAGACCAGTCGAGCTCTAATTAGTCGATGGTCGCTTCCTGTAGTGAACTTGTTGAGCGTGCTTAGATCTTTTACTGTGGTAATTTTATTGGTGAGGATAAAGTCTATTTCGTTTCTGATAGTTGCACTGGGGCCTTCCCACGTCCATTTCCTGTTAGGGTTCTTCTTGAAGAAGGAGTTTGCCACATACATGTTCTGAAAGTGTGCGAACTGTATTAATCTCTCTCCTCTTTCATTCCTTCCTCCAAATCCATATTTCCCATTCCTTTTTCTTGGTCTTTCCTGTGTCCTACTTTGGCATTAAAGTCTCCCATTATATATTTGAAGTGACTATTGTCGTTGCTGAGCGCTTGGGTTATTCCATTATTGAATTCTATTTCGTCGTCACTATGGCTGATTGTTGGGGCGTATACCTGAATAATCTGGATAGTATATCTTTTGGAGAGTCTTAGTGTTATGCTGGCTACTCTGTCTGAGGTGCTTGTTATCCTTATGATTCTATTTTTCCAGGTTTTCTTAATTAGGAATCCTACTCCGCTTGTTCTTCCTGTTGGTGTTCCTTGGTGGTATAGAAGATTCCCTGATTCAAGTTCTATGAGTTCTTCATTTTTTCGTCTTACTTCGCTAATGCCCATGATATCCCACTTTATTTTTTGCTGCCTCTGTTTCCAGTTCCATAATCCTAGCTTGATTAGAGAGTGTACGGCAGTTATAAGTTGCTAGGTGTAATGTAGTCAATAGGTAGTGGTTTAGACTCCGCAGATTCTTAGCACCCTCTGCCCTCGTGGCTGGTTCCCAGGATCTACCCCTCCTAGGGCCCTTCGGGCTTACGGAGAATGAGGGCCGTAACTTGTCCTTGTCTGTCATGCTGGGGTTGTGAGGCGTACCTTACCACGCTGCCTCAATGCGGGTTGGCAAGGGGCGAGGGATGTCGTCCGCGAGTTTTCGCCATTTACTGACGGACCCTGTACCCCCAGATTTTTAGTTGAACTTTTTATTTATGAAAAAGCCCTTACTAGAGTGAGATTCGAACCCCCGTCCTTCAGGTCAAGAAAACCCAATTTCCGGCGTTCTAACGCACTCCGCCATCTATATATATATATATATATATATATATATATATATATATATATATATATATATATATATATATACGAGTATATAAACAAGAAGTTAGTCTCGACTGACCTAAGTTAAGAAGAAAACTCCTGAATATTGGGGATGCAGTCTGGGGCCAGTAATCAAACGTTGAATTCAACTCTCTATGAAATTTGTTAATATCCCTCAAATCTTCGCTGAAGAGTCAAGTTGGCCTGGTCTTGGAAAAGAAAATTATAAATTTAAAAGTTTTTATAATGTAGTTCAAACATGAAATAGGAATAGAAGCAG
Organism: Galeruca laticollis; assembly: GCA_963921935.1. NCBI lineage: Eukaryota > Metazoa > Arthropoda > Insecta > Coleoptera > Chrysomelidae > Galeruca > Galeruca laticollis. The sequence goes on from OY998175.1 coordinate 69,720,830, forward strand.
CAAAAATGGAAGGAGAAAATGATTGTAGTGATTTTTCATGTACATCACCTGAAATTGACATTATATCATTTTGCGCTCTTAATACAGAAATAGCTATTGTACTGAAAATGACAATTTAGTTACATCTGACTTTGTTACTTTGATCTATTGGCGTCTGTCTTCAATTTTTTCCTATTTGTATCTTAGAATAGAATTGTTGAGGGCTCGTGTAATTTTGATTTTCGTTGAAAATGGTACTCCAATATCACATTTGATATACACCAAACTGCATTATTCTGCCTTGAAATGAGTGTAATTATTACCCGCCATACCATATATTAGCTCATCAAATCCACTTTCTTCGCTCGACTGTGAAATTATTTGCCTCTTGTACAGTAGATAGATGTAAATCAATCCCCGTACATTTCGAAAATTAATTTATAGAGATGTGAATAGTATTTGAATAGAACACACAGCTGATACATGTACGTTGAATACTGGCACCTGCTACAAATTATTACCATCGATTCGAACATAAAATGATAAATTACTGATCACCTTCGATAGATTGATATTCAGGAAACTTCATGACCAAAGGGAATCTGTGTCCTCATCCCATTGCAAACAATTTATTGTTGAACTGAAGTAGAAAGGATAGTTACATTACCTAAATATTTTGTAATTTTTGAATAATAAAGTTTTCAGTTCGATTCTTTTGTAAGTATTGAATATTTTACGTCTACACTTCTTTTTCAATTGATAATGGTTTCCTTCCAATTTTTCTCTTAAAAACAAACGTCTCTTGGAAGTACACATGCGAATAAGGTAGCATAAGCTTAAACAACGTTCTAAACCTTGTTATTAAAAGATGCTCATTAAAAAATTATATATGAAAAAATGTCGAGTAATACCTTCTACCCATTACTACCATCTACATTCCACTTCTCAAGCTTTGTGAATAATTCATTTTTTATGAAATTGACTGTCTCGACCCTTACTTCGTGGAATATGCTCATATTAGTGACGATGATATTGATTTACCGAAACAATTGTCAATTTTTTAGAATTTTCAATAACTTGTATTATATCGTGGAATTAACTAGAGACCTTGAGTTTCATTTGGAAACAATTCATTTTTTGCTCAATTTTACATCCGTTCTTATTGATATTTGGAAAGTGTTGTTTAGTATGAATTTCAGTAGTAAAATTGAAATTTTGTAGTGTTGATCGAAATATACTACTACTACGAAAGTTGTTTCTGTTATCATCTGAGATTTGTATATCAAATATGAACAGTAATTTTGTGATACAATGTATCTTGAAAGATTTATTAGACTGGAAAGTATTTGAAGAAATATATATATATTAAACTTGATTGAATTTACATTCTTTTGAAACGTTTTCAATGTTAATTTATTGTTACGCCAATATCATGTCTTGACTTATACACGATTAGGTTCTATTATATAATATAAAGTTATTTTTAACTATGAAACGGCTCAATTATCTTGGAAACGGCTTGCACGTTTATTTATAATAATCAAACTAGAAGACCTGTTAAAGTGATCGAGGTTTTTGAGGACGATCTTTTTATCAGTCTTGATATATCCCAATAAATTCAATTCTTGTTGGTGGAAGGAAAAATACAGAGGTTCAACATAAAGCTCAGTTGTATTACAAATTATTTTTAATGGTGAAAATTGATTTCAATCCTTCATAAATTACTATAAGGGATTTATTGAATGATATTAATGAAACTATGGCTACAATTGAATCACAGTATCAATAATGTTTCATTCACTGTGAAGAGTATCGTAGAGATCAAGGAATAAATTTTGAAAGTTGATTATATAAATGGTTGCAGCAATTTTCATGACACTTTGTGAATTTTTCAAAATTTGATGATTTTCTACTATTTTGAGTATCGAAAATTGAGGTTTGAATCTTTAAATATCTCAAAATAGAATCATTATCCGAAATTAGTTACACACTACCTAAAAATATTGATTGAATTAAATCCATAGATAAAAGACTTTCTAGATACATATCGCCCATGTCTTTTTATGTACGCTCCTATGAGAATATTGTGACTTCATACATATACAAGACAGTGGAGTATGTAATTTTAAAGATGAGAAAAGGTGTATAACAAAAAATTGTTCGTATAAGTGCACCGCTGTTATTGAAAATCTTCAAGCATGTAATGTTCTGTTGTATATTAAAATATAGATGTACCTATCTATCATCTGATAAATATATAAGATAAGGTCTTGAATTTTTAGTTATAATTTTGATGTCAAGCTAAACAAATAGAAACTACAAAAAGTTGTAATGCGTTATGTTGGTATATGTATAAGTGCAGCAAATGTGCTCTGAACCAAAATGAAGCACCAGTCATCTTGACAAAAACTGAGCGTAAAATAAAATGTAATATTATAATTTGACTTTTTGTGTTACAAATTTGGACCATTATGTTTTATTCAATATGTTGTTGAATTCCTACATTGTCAGTACATAATTAGGTAATAATTTCCCTGTTTTTTTTCATCTTATCTGAAATTAATCATAGTCGATGTTTTTATATGTTATAGACTGAACCTGCAATTCTAACATTGAAACTCTACTATAGACAACGAAACATATACCTATTTAATATTAATTTTATAAATATTTTACACTATTTACTATTTATGTAATAATAATGGTTTCCACTACAAAGATGATAATAGGTTTATTTCTAATATTATTTTAATAAAATTTAAATTTTTGTCCATTATACATGGGATCATGCTCTATTATTTTGGAATTTGTCTCTCAGAGATTTTAAGTGAAATCAACATATTAAATTATGTATACAGTACCCAAGCACCATCACAGTATCGGAAACCGAGATCGGAATTTCAATTAAGTCATTATTAGGTAATTACCACTAAAAAAACGACTTTCTAGTTCACACTTGTTTCGTAATCCTTTAGATATTATTCCTACAATTTGGAAAATAACTGCTACAGTACTTCCAGGTAGCTTTTCAAGTTTCTGGAACGGAACTGTTACCAGGTAAAATAACTTTAAAGTAGCAAATATTTCAAAGTAATTATTTATTGTCCCAGTAACTTTGTCTTGTTACCGCAAAGCTTTTATTACTTTGAAGAAGCGTTAAAAGTAACTACGACGTTGTTGCTACTTTTAAACTTCCTTCAAAATTGTGAAACTATGTAGTAATATCTAAGGTGAACTGAACTGTTTTGTTACTCACGAAAACTACTTCACAGTAATTTTTACTTCCCACTCTGCCTTTAAATTGCCATGCAGTTCCAATTACTCAAAAAAATCACTCTAAACTAACGGTGACTTTATATGGACGAAAATATCTTCTTGTTTATAAGTAATCGCGACGTTTTTTAATTCAAATCGTTCGAGTCGTGGGTATACTACCAAAAGTGATCTAGTTAAAAATAAAAGTTTTCTGCAAATTATCGATAAAGATTATAATTTTTGTAATAAATCACAAAACGATGTATTGCAATAGGTTTTTATTGCTTAATATGTATTATGAGATATGTGAGATATGCAATTAAAATCCTGAAACAAACTAATAGATTTATATTGGACGGTTTTTTTTATATAAGCAAAAGTTCTAGACTCGGTCAGACCTGATTTTAATAAGTAGCTATACTGATTGAAATAACGTTTATTAAAGTTAAGGAGATACATTATACTTAGGTTTATTCTTATTCAACATTCAACAAAGAGCGTTGGCTTCGGGGATGGTTATTTTTGTTTTTTGTCCACAGCTCATGAGTAATATTGTTATCTGAAACCAGTTTCATAAGACTCTTTTTATTTTTTTCTGAGATGGGCAGCAAACCTTTGTATAAAGTTGATAGAGGTATAGGCATTTCCGCAGGTCTTCCACGTCCAAACACTCGAAGGATGCGAAACTCATCTTCTCTGAAAATTGCATTTAAATAGTATAGATTCGGGTACGTTTTTCTCATATCGCATTACTTTGATTCTCAACCAATGAACTGGCTCCCCTTTATTATCTTTGGTTTTATTTTTTAATATGGTATTTGCAACAGCTTTTGGATGGTAAACCGCGACTACGTTTGTTTTTCAGCCTAATGGATCGTGCCGCCAATATATAAACATTTACTAAATGGTTCATGGTATAAATGGAAACATTTTTTCTCTTCTCTCAATTGCACTATGCATTTTCTTGACCTCCATGTATGAGGGGCCATTTTCCATGAAGTTGTGATGGATGGCATCCAGATGAATATTTTGAAAAACATACCAAAATAGTGTAGCAATAAATTAGTTCCGGTTCTGCGCGCCACATGTATCACAAAAGAAACTAATTTAATTTGGACTTACAGGTTCAGAAATGGTTAGATTATTAGCACAATGTTTCATTGTATAGTGCAATTGAGATATTTCTGAAAAAGGAATGCGTAAAATACTCTGTAGATCCACTCACAAATGCTGTATCAGTAGCTGCACGGAACTTATCATTGCTTTTTGCAGCGTTGGCTTCAACACGGCGCCTAAGATGTGTACGATATTCTTTTTCTGATATGAATTTATTCTAATATTTTTCGCAAAATGCACAGTGGTCCTTTTTTGGTTTAAAAAGACAAGGCTGTAGTTTGTGCCGAATATTATTAGGTATGTTATTCGTGACACGTACTTTTCATTACTCCCAGAGCATTCTTCAACATAAAGTTCATACATCTTTGATATTGTTAGAGCAGGGTCCAAATATTACTGCTGGCTTGATTTACGAAAGTAATGTGATTCCATTGTTGGAAATGCTTCTGTAATAAATTGTACTGTCTACAATGTAATGAATGGTAAATTTGGAAACCGTTTTCACCAGAATAATAAATGGTATTTCCTATGTACTAAATTTGCGTTTGGTTACCGCTGTCAGACGGTGTTGTGAATTCGTTTATTTATTATATTTTTTTTTCACTTCTTCCAAGATCGTTGCAGCGGGCTGACTTGTAACAATTGCACCGCCGAATACATAGGGCAGTGTGGTAGGAGGTTTAAGTTGAGAATCCAAGAACATTTGACAAGGGATAGTTCTGTTTTCTACAGACATTTACAACTTAATAACCATTCTTTTGTGGTGGATGAAAAAAACATTTTAAAATTTTACATGTTTGTGAACATGGAACTAGACTGAACGCTTTGGAGGACTTAGAAATTTTTAAATCAATTAATAATGAAAATACTATATCATTAAATTTAAAATCAACTATTGAAGTTCCGCCACTGTTTATAATTTTAGATTATAAAAAGTTATCTTCACTTGAGTGTGTTAATGATCAAATTATTTAAAACGTTAGTTCGTCTAGTTCTGTTGTCTTGTATTCTTTTCGCTGTTTATTTCAAATTCATGTTGTTATACGTCCTGTGGAATTTTTTTGATTGACTGGTAAGTTACAGATGTTTGAATAGAATTCGATTTGCTAAATTAAATTTACCATCATAATTGTAGCTTACCCGCCCTGATGATGACTTGTTAAGTCGAAACTAGTTGGCATGTGGTAATTAAAAAACTTGTACGAATTTTAAGGATTTTAATATATTTACCCTCACCTATATTGAAGATGTTTTCGTACTCTAGTGGATTTGCTTCAGAAATGAAATAATTATATCATTGAAAAATCTACGTAAACTATAACACTTTACCTCGCTTGTTATTTTAATTTTTTACATCATGCCGAATTTTTGGGCCACTCTGTATAGTTTAGTATTACCAAATGTGCCTTTTTGACTTAGTAAGTCACATTTAATTATCAAGGTCAATATTGCTGAATATTCTATATTTAAAAATCAAACTGGACAGTAACATTACGTTATGAGAGTACTATTATATACATACAGTGTTTCTCACAAGTCTCCTCCCCCGTCTTTTCTTTTGAACGGTGCTACGGTGCTATTTAGACTGATGAAATTTGGAACGCGAAGCTTCTCTAGTAGTGGTAACAGGTGACGTAATAGACATCGATGACTTCACCAGGCGACTGAAACCGATAATGTATGTATATCATTTCTTCCATCAGAAGTTTTTGGTAGTTGCTGTCTTGCGTTAGAATTTTAGTGTTTGAAAAGTTAAATTCGTGTTTTTGGTTGGATTCGTGTTTATGTAAAGCAGGCATTTTTAGTATATTAGTGCCCATTTAGTCTATTATTAAGGTATTGTGTAGTCATGACTATGTGATTATTGGGGCAATTTATACAAGGTATTGAGTAAACGACATTCGATTTCAACTCAGTTGAAACTTTACTTTCCAAAGATGTGAACAGGGACGATAATCAATTTTGTGCTTTATTACATACAATGGTATCATGCTTACCCAATATATATTTTATTTTTTCTGATAATTCTGATGTGTAAGGCATAGCGATATACTTTTTTATCCGGTTATTATTTATTTGTTTTTTATCCTGTATGTTACTATTATATAATAGTGTGTACGCTATTTTATGATTCTATTAATTTGTTTTGTAGGGAAGCCATTTTCGTTAAGAACCTTTTTTACTTTCTTTAATGTCTCGAATCTATATTCAGGTGATGATAGAGTTAGCGCTCTATCGGTTAAATTTATGATAACACCGTTTTTCTGTGAATTTGGGCGGTGGGAATTGTAATTTAGGTAGCGAGTTAAGATACGACAAATTAATTTTTAGTTCAATTTCCATTTCTGAAGTAAACTGAAGTTTGGGATGGAATTTATTAAAAGCGTCTAGAATTTCGTCAATTTAATTTTCTGGTACGACAGTGATACAATCGTCGAAATATCTTTTACAAAATAGTATAGGGATATTGGTGTTGCTCAAAACCTTCTCTTCCATGACAACTTGTGCTACAGTTGAAGATATGGGAGAGCCCACTTCACAAACTTCTAACTGCTGGTAAATTTGTTTTTATGTTGAAAATAATTGCTATTTAGTGTTAGATTAAAGCTTCAATAAACATGTCTTGCTTTTGAGTTGTATATTCTTTTAGGGAATTACATTTTTCTCTAATGACATTTCTTAGTAATTCGTTCGGGATATTAGTATATAGGGATACCACGTCTAATGAAATTACTTTGTATCTGTTTGGTATTTTTAGACGGAGAGCTAGCTACATAAAAACGGCTCGAAACCAGTCCCAAGATCAGAGCCCGAAAGTTGTGAGTAAAACCCTAGTACATCACTAAATGGCTACTCTGCCGGTGCGAAACGTTTGCGGATGAAAATGCCAGCCGGTTTTCCACGTTGAAAAACTTGCGGAAAAGCTTGAAATGAGTCCCACGTGAAAATTGTTTAGAGGCATTCTTAAGGTCTCAACTAACAGCGGTAAAGCAATGGCAGAAGTTTAATCGTACAAAAAACCCTTGGCAGAGGCGATTGAAAAGTGTCGGAAAAGCCCCCCGAAAAATCGATACGAGTCCCGCGCCCAACTTTTTTCCCAACATTCTTTAGCCCTTAACTAAGAGTTGTGCGTAATGGCAGAAGTTTTGAATGACAATAAACCCTCGGCAGAGATTAATTAATCGGAAAATGTCAACAAATTTGTTAATACATGATTGTTCGCTAAGTTGCAAGTTGAGGCTAATTTCATGTATGCCATTACAATTATTTTCAAATTCTACCCCAAGTAAAAAAAAAAAATTATCATGATACGATTAAAACTCGCCGAGAAACTCGAATTTTTTATCGCGCGTTCAATTTGAAACCACTCTCTCGTTTTTTGTAGGCCAGGATACAGCGTCTCCCGCAGCGTACGCTGCCGATCGCTTATGTTCATGCGTGATTGATTTTTTGCTCATTTATTATTTCATCGATCATATGTTATTTTTATATTATTTTTTACTGTTCATCATTGAAATACTATGCCAAAAATTTATTCTTTTATTATTTGTTATTATTCATAAGTTGAAAAAAACAGTCATTCGTCATTTGAAGAAAAAAAGTGTCGTTTTGCGCAGGTACGACCCATCCTGAAAATGTAACGAACAGGTCAAAATTTCCGCAATGGGTCTTACAATTTAGAGGGGTACTGGACAGCCTTCGTTTTATACCTGCGAACAAGCGCGCTCAGCTGCCAGTTTGTGATGAACAGTCGTAGAACGCATGAACATAAGCGATCGGCAGCGTACGCTGCGGGAGACGCTGTATCCTGGCCTACAAAAAACGAGAGAGTGGTTTCAAATTGAACGCGCGATAAAAAATTCGAGTTTCTCGGCGAGTTTTAATCGTATCATGATAATTTTTTTTTTTACTTGGGGTAGAATTTGAAAATAATTGTAATGGCATACATGAAATTAGCCTCAACTTGCAACTTAGCGAACAATCATGTATTAACAAATTTGTTGACATTTTCCGATTAATTAATCTCTGCCGAGGGTTTATTGTCATTCAAAACTTCTGCCATTACGCACAACTCTTAGTTAAGGGCTAAAGAATGTTGGGAAAAAAGTTGGGCGCGGGACTCGTATCGATTTTTCGGGGGGCTTTTCCGACACTTTTCAATCGCCTCTGCCAAGGGTTTTTTGTACGATTAAACTTCTGCCATTGCTTTACCGCTGTTAGTTGAGACCTTAAGAATGCCTCTAAACAGTTTTCACGTGGGACTCATTTCAAGCTTTTCCGCAAGTTTTTCAACGTGGAAAACCGGCTGGCATTTTCATCCGCAAACGTTTCGCACCGGCAGAGTAGCCATTTAGTGATGTACTAGGGTTTTACTCACAACTTTTGGGCTCTGATCTTGGGACTGGTTTCGAGCCGTTTTTATGTAGCTAGCTCTTGGACTATTTTGTTGTATTGATAAACTCCTTGAAACTAAAAGAATCTGTTATTTCTACATATTATTTCAGATAGACAGTTACTTAAATACTTAGATAATCTGTAAAAAGGTGACTGAATAGATGATACTATAGGTTTTAATAAAGTACCTAGTTTGAGAAGTTTCGGCAACCCGTAAATTTTTGGTGCTATTGCATTTTGAATCATTAATTTCGTAAATTGTGCCCCCCCTCGTAACTTCTGAAAGGAATGAGATATAATAATGAAACAAAAACTAGATTGATCTAGAGGAAATAATTATACTATGACTAGTAATAGTGGCAAGCACCTGATTTCAATTGTGTTACAGAGGGCATTGCTATATTTAAAGTTTTGTATTGGAAACTAAGGTCAAAAATACCCCATTTGAAAGATATTTTAATTATCTTTACGGCAATAAAAACTTAATTATGATTTTTAAGTGGTTTTAGTAACATATCGTGGAGTAAATGAATGCATCACAGTTATTGTTTTGTTCTTTTCGAAGTTTTTTGTTGTGATCGTCATTAAAGTAACTACGAACTATGCATAACTGATATAACTTTTTACAAACTTATTAATTTTGATGTACTTTTCTTTTTAAAATACGGTTTATAAAGCAACAAAATGAATACGAGGGTTATTGAGAATAATGTGATGCATTCATTTAGTTCACGATGGGCTGCCGCATATTGAGCCTAGCACACGCACAATCCACGCACAACCCACACACAACACACACACAACCCACGTCCACGTTTCTCGTATCTACCGCATATTGAACCCACGCCATACCCAACCCAGACCCAGTTCCACAATGATTGCGAACGATCAACGTTCACTTATTGACATGGATTCTGAGTCAGAAGGAACAAATTTGAACTTAAACCTTCTACTTAAGGTTAAAAGTATTAGTGGCATCGAAATGTTCTCATTTTATTTTGCCGGTCGGATTGAAATGGGTCACCTTATATAATACTTCACCTTGAAACAAAGAAGTTGTATACGTAACATAAGAAATTCTCTTAAATGGTCCACATTATACATACATACTTATTTATACATACCTACTTACAATATACTACATAAACCTAATAATTTATCTCCTTTTGGCAATCTGTGCCCACAACTCATTTTTAAATCTTATATAATCTTCATGACTGGTGTCATTAAGAACTGGGAAACTTCAAACAAACTCTATTAACTTCTCCGTTTTTAATAAATCAAGCTGTGCATACGATCCACGAAAGCTGTGCGACACATTCAAACCGACCCAAGCGAACGTGGGTTGGGCGTGTGCTCTGCGTGGGTTGGGCTCAATATGCGCGGTACCCTACTTTAAACCATTGTTTACGGAATAACATACGCGTGGGTTGTCCGTGGGCTGTGGGTGTGCTGGGTTCAATATGCGGTGAGCCCAAGCCACTGAAAGCATTAAAAAATCCTGAATTTTTATTATTGAAGTAAAGATAATTAAAATATATTCCAAATTACGTATTTTGTGACCTTAGTTTCCAATAAAAATTTTAAATATAGTAATGCGCTCTGTCACACAAATGAAATCAGGATTACCAGTATTACTAGTCATAGTATAGTTTCCTCTAGTTAAATCTAGTTTTTGTTTTATTATTATATCTCATTCCCATCAGAAGTTATGAGGGGCGGAGGCACAATTTACGACCGCACATATGTAATAGGTTTACTTCACATGATATCTGACTGGCTGGGGAATGGATCTAACCCTTAACTTACGTCTCTTCAGACAATCAGTTCGGAGTGTTCTCTTTTCGTCTAAATTAGATGATTTTTTGAATTTTAATTAATGCTTTATTTTTAACTATATTTATAACTGTAACTTCATTCATAAATTAAGAATTTTTTTTCAAATTTCAATTCCCGATTTGTAATAATTTATTCACTGTTTTTAAATTATAACTTGATTCAATGTTCACCTCAAGACAATGTTGTAATATTAACCGCTCATTGTGGTCTTGTACATCGGAATATTAGCCACTAAAGATGTAAAACAAAATTGTATACTCTTATTACAGGATACATTTTAAATAAAAATTCAATAAAAGTATTGTATATTTCAAATTTTATCTACCGTTGTTGAACTAGTTAAGAAAATCTATGTTTTGGGACGTCCGTTGAAACTTTTTTTGACGATAGCTTTGAATATGGCCCATTGGCCGGAACCGGTTATCTGAATTTAAAATAAAATACACACTTAGTATTCGTCGTTTTATTCATTCAATTTATACACAGTGTGTACACCAATTCCAGATTAATCTATAAATAAAATAGGCAGTTATAGCTACCGACATAACTGAAAACTCAAAACATTGTAATAATAATTTTATAAATCATCATTTTGAAAAAAATAACAAGACAATTTGCGCCATTATCTTGAGAATTTCAATTTACTATAAAATTTTATACAAAATTCAATTTTGCCAATACCAAATCTAAGAAAAATAAATAATATTAAATTTTTCGAAGCAAATATCAATAACAATGTTGGAAATATTCGACAATTAATGCTTTGATTTTATCATTTATTTTTCTTCTGAGTACTAACTTGTATAGTCCAGTAAAAAATGTTTTAAACCATGATTTTGGAAACGAAGGTGCAAAGTATCAAAAACAATGCCAAAACACGCCAGTATTAAGATTTTATACTAAATTTGATCATAGGGATAGGGGTTTTCGAGAAAAAAAAATAAGGGTTGAAAAATGTCTTTTTCTCAAATATCTTGAGAACGGCGATTAATAGAAGAAAAAAGGTCGAGATGAAAGTTCTAGATAAAAAAATTCTACAGGTTTTATCCATTCTTTTTATCTGCAATAATTTAGCGGTAGAGAAGAAAAATTAGTTTTAAAATGTTTAAACTCGTTCAAGCGCCTTATTCTTAACACATCACTGACGCACATTCCACAGGTACGTCATCGCATGCAATATACAAAACAAGCGATAACGAAGGTCTTGTTATTTTAGAATGGCCCCGTCCGGTTTAGAAAAAGTAGACGTTTTTTTATTTATTTCCGAAGAAAACTTACAATTGAAACGATTTTACCGCTTAATTTGTATGTGCTTTTTCCCCCTCTACCTCACGATTTGTTAATAATGAAGTGACTGAAAGAACCAAAGTACATCGTGAAAAGTAACGTTCTATTGTAGACATCAAGACATACTTAAATTGTCTATCACTGTCTACGTTTAACAAACGGCTATCGATACATTTATCTCTACAGGCAGTATAATGTTCTTTTTCTTCTTTAAGTGAGGGGTGCCAAATATAAATTTGAAATCTATTTTCAATTTTGAAATTGATTTTTTACATCAAAATCTCCTGAAATAAATCCAAAAAATAGAAAAACGATTAAATAGAGTTTTAAAGCAAATTTTGAATTATTTTTAAAATAAAAAATTACGATATTCTTTTCATTATTGAAGAAAACGGTATGTAACCTTGATATGAAAGTTTCGTAGTAAACAAAATATTTTTCCGGTTATAATGAATAACACAAATATTTTTTTGCGATTCATCATAACTTGTAACAAGAGTTATAAGTCTACACAACAAATCGATAAAATGAAATAGTTAATAGCAATTTCAGTAGAGGATTTTTGGTCTTGTTTGGAGGATCAGTTGGTTAACTTTTTTTTGTTGCAACAATAATTTGGACACTTTTTTATATTCACAAAAGAATATATTATTTTTCAAGTATTGTAAAAATATTTTCATAGTACTTATATCCGTTTTTTTCTTTTACATTATATAAAAACATTTTTAAAGGTTGAATTAAATCAATTTTTTCTAAAAATCTTCAAAATTAAATTCTTCATATTCGATTAATTGAACCATTTCGTCGGCACTATTGGTATCCGATTCATCGTGGAATGTTGCCTCATTATCATCCCCGCTGAAACTATTATCATTTTCATCATCATCAATATAATTTTCCTGTATCACTTCTCCAGAAATTATGTTACAACTTGAGTCGTTACAATTTTCACACAATTGAGTGTACAACAAGCCAGCTTTTTTGCATGTGCATCTAGCAGTTGCGCAGTTGGCTGTACACCCACAGCTGATCTGAAAATAAAATAATTGTAAGGTGTATTATTATACTAATAATTGTATAAATACAGGTATCAATCAACTTAAAAAAATTAATAATTACCACTTCTAATAAATCTTTGGGAGCTGGATCATCAGTGTTTGTAACAGGTAGCATCATCGTGTTGGTTTTTTTCCATTCCCATTCTTCAGGATTTAAGTCGTTCCCCAACGATTGTTGGATTTAATAAAAAAACACGATTTGCGTGTTGGCGCAATGCCGATGCAGTTGGCGGAAGTGCTGCAGATGATAGTTCTTTTTTTAGATTTTCAGTTTTTGCTACTGATGACGTGAATAAGTTGTATTTTAATTGATCAGTTGTTGTATCCACTGATGTTTTATCTAATTTATATATATTGAAAATCAATTTTTCAGCTGCTGCACTAATTGCTCCACTAGAACTTTCAGCATTATAAAAACATTCATATGAATTTTGTAAATCTTAGTTTTTTTTTCAAAATATTTATTATTAATTTTTTTCCTTTTCGGAATAAAGAACTCGTGGAATCACAACCACCGAATGCATGTGCGAAGAGAATAAATGGTTGAAATTTGGTGTGTGAAGCTATCGAGTAAAATGTATATGGTTTTCTTCCAGCTGTTATTTCACAAAAGTTCAAATTGGAATGGTTCGAAGTGAGAGCAATCATTAAAACAGATAAATCTGTGTCATTACTAATAACAATTACTGGAATGTTTCTTGTTTCTGCTATTGTAATAGCTGTTTTAACAATTAAAACATCAGCATCTTTACGAGCTATTTGTACGTTTATATTATTTTCTTTCAAGTATGCTGTTAAATGGTCCACGAATTTTTGTTTGTTTGCGATGTTTGATAAAAAATTTGGTTTCGTTAATGGATTCAGCATTTCAGGTCTAAAATCTATATCAGCAGCCATATTTTTCTCCTTTCGACGATGTCGTTCGTATGATTTTATTCTAATATTTTCATTGCTATATCCATCAAAAATAATGTAAGAATGTGAACCAAATTGATTTTTTACATATCGCAAATATATATCAATTATTTCTATGTATGCATAACCATGCGGCCATGATACCTGGTGCAATAACCAACCACCGTCTATAACAGGAATGTGTTCGCTGATGAACCTGACAGGATTTTCAATATTGATGGCGTGGAACACTTTATACAATTCTGATTTCGGTGTTTTTCTCATAAAACCATGGTTATCAAACAAACTCAATGGAAATTGCGACAGTTCATCCTGGATATCATTTTTCCCAATTAAGATCAAAATAACTGTGCAATGATATAGAAAACCAAGAAAACTATATATACTGATCTTTAAAATTATCACTTAAGAAGGCAGTTTAAAAGTGGAGAACTCTCTAGATTTATCTGTTCATTGACGACTTCATATTGTAGGTTCCTTAAGTGTCTTCCGATTTCTAATTCTTCAAGGAAATCCAGTAATTGTTTCTTATCGCCAATATATAGTACTTCTAGTTATGTGTTAGGTGTCAATAAATGATTGGTGTCAAGTAGATGTCTGGCGTAGTGGGATTTATCTGGTTGTTTCAATCTGTATGCTCGAAGTGTTCACTGTATCGGATTTCAAAATTTCAAAGGGTCTGATAAACAATTCCACAGTTTCAGTAAATTACTTATTCATCTTTTTTTTAAAAAATGTATTAAAAAAAAGTATGTGACACCGTCGCATAACACAACAATACAAAACTTAACCATAAACTATTTTGTCATTTTTGGGCAACCTAAAGTGCACCTTTACCGGTTTTTAAAATAGAATAAGCAAATGAAACTGGGTTTTCATAAGATATAACAACATATATAATATAAATAATAATAAATAATATCACTATTATAATGCCAAAAATACAGAAATTACTGAATATAAACACTAGCAGTAATGAACCACATCGCAAGCTGACCGGCTGTACAATCTACACGTTAAAACACGCCTGTATGCGATGACGTATTTGCTGCTGTGGAGTGTGCGTCAGTGCCGTAGTAAGAATAGGCGCTTGAACGGGTTTAAAAATTTTAAAACTTATTTTCCTTTTTTACCGCTAAACTATTGAAGATAAAAAAATGTATAAAATCTTTTTTTATGTAGAATTTTTATTCTCTACAACTTTTATTTCGATCTTTTTTCTTCTATTAATCACCGTTCTCAAGATATTTGTGAAAAACACATTTTTCCACCCTTAGTTATTTTTTTTCTCGAAATTCCCTATTCCTATGATCAAATTTGGTATCAAACTTAATACTGGCGTGTTCAAGCATTGGTTTTTATACTTTGCACCTTCGTTTCCAAAATCATGGTTTAAAACATTTTTTTACTGGACTATGTAGTGCACAGTTATTCTACAAATAATCAATTCAAATAATGATTATCGAAAACACCGATCACCGCATTTACAAGAATCGAATCACCGGTAGCGCCATTGCTTTCCGTTCCCCGATGAAATATCGCGGTTGCCCAACACTATGCGCAATACGTAACCATGTCGAGGTCATAGATAACGCGGCTAAAGAAGTTTTCACTTCAATAAATGGAAATGATTTTATAAGTAGAGGAAGATAACATCGTAAGTAGTAACCTTCGGATCATAATGACCAGGTCAATTACCAATCGAACAATCAAAGTGTCCTTGCTTTTCTTGAAAATTATCTGGCGCAGTTAAGAACTGCAAAAACAGTGAGCATAGTACGAAGGTCTATACTTCACTTTGCAGGATATTGATCAAGATCATTGAAACTGGGTACACTAAAAGAATAATATGTGGGTATTAGCAGACGGGTCATTTGCCACCAACCTTTGATCTAGAGAAGAAATAGCAAACAGCTCCCTAGTTCATGATGGTGAAGTTAAAAATATTATTTAGAGATAGCAGCTCATTTTTCATAGACCAATACAATGTGAAGACTAAGCTGAAACTATTTATTTTAGCTCATATCTTAGTCAATAGATTTGTTTCTTTATTTGAGATCAGTATGTTGACTACATTAGAGCTTCGACTATTACTTTAGAATATACACTTATTTGAGATAAGATATTACAATTTTTTCAAATAATTTTGTCACATTGTTGAATCAAGCTAGCATGCACTTTACATATTATGCTCTTATAAATAGTTACTATACTTCTTTTCCAAACAAAAACTACTTACTATTATTAAAATGTTCAGTCTACCTATTTGTTATTTTTCAGTTTCCAGTTGGATTACTATTGTTCGGAAAATAACATGCAATGCGAGATAAAGAATTATAGTCAGATATCCAACAAGACAATCGTAATAGTTGTTGAAACTAGTAGTACAAAAGGTTCATGCACATAAAGTGGAGAAGTCGTTGATGTAAATGTAAAATTGAAACATACGGGATGGTAGATAGTTATGTGTACTTACCATGTTTGCATTCTGTTGCAAGTCGGAGATTTTATTACGTAGGAAGCATCGAATGCATTGTTCGCTACTAAGTAGATTCTCTCAGTGAAATATTCGAGACATTTAGTCATTGTTCAGATATTAAACATTGAATCAACCTAATGTTATCTCTCTCTGCATAGAAACATCGCAATTAATTCTCGGTTATTCTGGTAACTCATTTGATTTATGTACACGAGTTTCTAACAAAAAAGTAATTTTCTATATTGTTACAACTGAACTTGAGTTTAATGGTACGCTGTAGCAATCTTCACTTCTTTTTTGCAAAACCTCCAGTTAAAATATACTAAAAATCATTGAACAGTGTGTCCTAGTACGTGAAATATCTTTTTGTTCGAATTTTCGGACGTAAAAATAGAGAACAACAAAGACGATTGAAGGAGAAACAATGTAAGAATTGTAATATTTAATATGAATAATAAAACATAATTACAAACTATTTCTCAAATTGTAATTACAAGAAGGTGAATCGTAAGGACAACTGTGTTAACAAATCACTATGGTCAAACGTAATAATAACTTCCTATTGTGATAATAACCCCGGCATCTAAGGATCTGTTCGGTGCTCCAGATAGAAAGTTCGACTTATTTTCTACAAAAATTTCATCTGTTTGTTGAATTTAATATATCTAAATGCACAATCAATTTAACATTTCACAAGTATGAGAGCAATAAGTGCATTACCTTCATCATACCCGAAGTGGGAGAATAGCTACCCTCTCAAACATTTCACATTTCACACCGTCGTTATTCCTTATTCATCAGTATCGATATTCAATTGGAAAATGTCGCCCTTGTCAATATATTCTCATTCAACGTCAAATGTTCATACTATTTGTAGCTTAATGAATTATTGAATCAATATTATTCTTGTTTTATAAACGTCAGATAATTATTTTAAATAAAAAAGGAGATGAGAGGAAAATATAAGGTTTGTAACAAGTTATTTTTTTTTGTTTTGAAACAATTTTGATTGATTTTTCCGATGGTATTTTAATTCTAATAAGGGGATATAACTCGTTACTTGCTTTCCAACTTTGATTTCTGGTACCGTTTCAGTCCCGTAATATTAATTTGAGTATTTATTCTATAAGTAACTCAAAAGCCGTGATTTACCATTTAAAGAAATACGTAAAATGTATTAAATTCAGCTTTTCAAAATTTAAATTAGCGAGGACGCTCGGTATATAAACTATTTTAATTGAAGGAGTCACTCAGTACAAATAGAAATATTTCTTGTTGTAATTAAATCGATTTCCCTCACCACCGTTATCGCCGAAATTTAGGTAGGAAGTAAATTATAAATTCGAAAATCGAGCGTCCAAGGATGATTAAGTTATTATATTCAGTTATTGAGATTAAGTTATTATTCAGTGATTGATATTAAGTTATATTATTGAGTTATTGATATTAAGTTGAATTAGAGCGAGTTAGAATTTGGCCGTAAATCGATAGTGGGAAGTGTCCGACCGTCCAGTATTTTCCGAGTAAGTGGAAATTTATTTTGTAAACCGAATAAAACATTTCACCCGAGTTTCAAAGTTTTATATTTAATTTCAACAAACAGTTTAGTAGTTTGGTTATTAAGAATATAATTCCGTATTTTGATAAAGCCGGCAGCCGGTAGTTTTTTTTCTGAGGCGATAGAAAAACAACCTTATTTACAGATTTTATTATCGCGTTCTGTATATTGTTTCTCTGGAATCAGGGTCTGATTGAAATATCATTTTGATTTTAATTTTACGAATAGTTTTAATAGTTCCGTTATTTAAGAATATAGTTCCGTATTTTGATAAGGCTGATAAGCCGGTATATTTTTTTTTAAAGGATGAAAAACCAAAGTTATTTACAGTTTTTACCACCGTGTTTTGTATATTGTTTCTTTGGAGTTCAGGTCTGAGCCTTCAATACATTGAAGAAGCATTTTGATTTTAATTTTGCGATACAGATTATTATACCTAGTGTCCCGTTTCAAATTACCCAAATACATATTAGATTTTTATTTGCATTCTTAGACATAGTTTTATTTTGCTTGTATTTGGGTAACCGCTGTCCTATCCTCCGACCAGTATTTTAGAATAATTTTAACCGATAATTTGGAAAATTTAAAGTGTCAATTCTCCTATAAAAAATTAGATTCTCAATCAAGTACGAGGCTGTTGCCACTGATTGATTGATAATCTAGTTCAAATCAATTTGAAAATTTGAAGTGTCAATTATCCTATAATGAAATTTAGATTCTCAATCAAGTACGAGGCTGTTGCCACTGATTGATTTATAATCTAGTTTAAATTAATTTGAAAATTTAAAGTGTCAATTCTCCTATAAAAATTAGATTCTCAATCAAGTACCAGGCTGTTGCCACTGATTGATTGATGTGAAGGACTGGTGTATGAAATGTACGACTTGTGCTACGAGTAATGGACCACATCGCAAGAGAAAGGCACCCATGAAACAGTATAATGTTGGAAGCCCTTTCGAAAGGATTGCTTTAGACATCGCTGGACCATTTCCGACAACAGAAAATGGTAGCAAATACATACTGGTTATAATGGATTATTTCACAAAATGGGTGGAAATTTACGCTATTTCCCAACCAAGAGGCCATAACTGTAGCAGATGTATTGGTAAAATAGTTTATCAGCCGATATGGAGTGCCCTTGGAAGTCCACAGCGACCAGGGAAGAAATTTCGAAAGTCATCTATTCCAGGAGATTTGCGAGAAGCTGGGAATGAAGAAGACCAGGACAACAGCATTACATCCACAGTCATATGGAATGGTCGAGAGAATGAACAGGACTATTGGGAAATACCTGTCCAAAGTAGTATCCATCCAGCAGAGAGATTAGGACCAGTATCTTTCCCTATTCGCATTGGCTTATCGATCTGCCGTCAATGAGTCCACGGGTGAAACACCGGCGAAAATCCTGTTTAGACGTGGAATGAGGCTTCCTTGTGACCTGGAATGTGGCTGCCGGCCTGGAGAAGATCTAGCAGGCGAAGACTACGCAATCCAATTGAGAAGAAGGCTGGACGATATTCATGAATTAGTTCGAACACATTTTCAAGTTGCCAGCGACAGAATGAAAAGTCATTACGACACGCAGGCCACAGAAGGCGGTTTTAAAGAAGAGGATTAAGTATCGCTACACAACCCGGCGAGGAGAAAAGGATTTTCTCCAAAATTACAAAAATCCTGGGAAGGTCCATATTTAATCAAGAAAAGGATCAATGATGTTATATATCGCATAAGCAAGATCCCCAACGGAAAACCCAAAGTAGTTCACCAAAACCGACTAGCGCCATTTCAAGGAGATTATGACCTGGAGGAAGGAGTAAACCTTATTCGAGATGTGTCTGACCCTACCTTCGAGGAATTTATGGGCACGTGTGGAGGTACCGGGAAAGCTAGATATGGAGTCACTTCGGAACAACAACAAGATCTGTTCACTCTCCCGGAAGATTATTCACTGGCATACTACATCCCCGCCCGTATCAAGAACGCACGAGGGTTGGCAACCGTCTTCCGAAAGTTCGGGCAATTAGAAAAACTTGAATACCAGATTCCAGCCCCTGGCAAGACACTGAAACTGAAGCATAATTCGCGGTACGTCTTCTACGTGGTTACTAAAAATGAATTCCAAGATCGATCTACCTACCGCGATGTTTGGGAAGCACTTCGAAACCTCCGAGACCATGTATTGGAATCCAACGTGAAGAAACTGGCTATGCCTAAGATAGCGAGTAACCAGTTGGATTGGCGAATCATCAGGAACATGGTAGAGATTATCTTTCAAGATACCGGTGTTCAGATATTAATTTGCAGCTACAACCCCCGTTATCAGTATCCGATGAAGACGGTGCCCTGCTATTCCCGTAAAATCGGAAAGTGTAGAAATAGGGCCAGCTGCCGATTCAAACATCCAGTCTCGGCCACACAAAAGTTCCAGGAGGAACTTCCATTAAGGGAGGGGGTAATGTTACGAAACAGCACACTGGCATAGTCCCTAAATCCGACTCTGTCTAAGCCAGGTATGTAAGTTAAAATTATGGTGGACGCGCAGGGATTGTATACGATTGTGACTATCTTATCTAGAACTGGTTTTTGTGAGCAGTCTTATCTAGAAAATGCCAGAAATCCAATTGTTTTGAGTAGAATTCTCTAGTAATAAAAGGCATTATATATATTTATATATCTATATATATGTATATATATATATATATTATTATAGTTTATTTTATATGGGAATTTAATTTGCCCTACGTTGGGCCGACATATTATTATGAATAGAATTGGGTGAGAAAATAGTTTAATTTGCCCGGTATGTTGAGGATTTAATATGTATGATAAACAGTTTATTTAACCAACATGAAAACTTCTCATCTCAGGGTAGAGTTCAAGTATTTTAAATAAAATGATTTTATAATTTTATATATGTTTGCGCCAAAGTTAATAAATGCTTTATATTTTTAAAAATAAATTTGTTAATCAGAATATGTTACTTTTTTTAATGATTTCAAATTAAATACGGTCCTGTCCTACTTAAAAAATATCTGCATAGTTCAATCGATTTCATTCAGAGCTTCTGCCTGTGGTAAGTAGATGGTGCACAAGTCACCAGATGAAATGAATAACTCAAGTAATTTAAAAAAACGTTCTTCAAAAGGAAAAACAATATTTAATTCATTGAAAATAAATACACTACACTTTTACAAGTGTTTTTTTTGTTAAGAAATTCAACTATCTAAAAGGATGACTCTTTCATACAAATCACACGCACTCTGGTGAGATATTATTATAATATTAAAATACAGTTATATAATTTCATAAACATTTGACTTTCAGAAAACGGCGAAATACACTCTTAACAGCGTCTATGCATCACAAAATTTTAGTTTTTTTTTACAAATTAGTAAGTACGCTTGACCTCTTAATACATTAATAAATTAACTTGTACTACCTTATTTACTTCACGATTTCTGTTTGTTCACATTTATTTGTTCCAGATTCTCCTCCTGGAAAACCTCCCTGTTGGCATTCTGCTTCTATCAGAACAGGAATCGATGCTGTATTTCTTTCAAAGTCCAAACAGCTCACACAAATTCCACTATTCAATGTTTTTCGAAAACTATTGTGACTATTTTACTTCCACCAGACACAAGACACCATATTATAAAATAAAATTCATGATTAGTGTTTTACAACATTCAACAATTCCTTTTTTAATTATTAATATAAACTAAACTACTTACACTGATATATCTCTTGTAAGTATAATGTATTTGTTTTAAATTCTATAGTCAAATTTTGTCTTCCAAATGATTTCAATTGATTTACTTTACCAAAAAAATTTTGCTGCTCCAAAAATCTCTTCCCAAAAAGAAAAAACCTACTAGTCAATAGCCCCCATAATCAACAACTTTCTCACATTCTGATTTTTTTTTCGTTAGCAACACAGTTGTCGCCGATGTGATCTTTTTTAAATGTTTCTTAACCAATCAAATTTGACTATTCATTTTATAACTCAAATTCTTCATTTCAACCAGTGAAATGTTCATCCATTATATCATGATATTATATTCTAAGGTTTTTAATTACTTAGACTTCCTATATTATTTTCATTCAATAATATTTCTTAGTATTGTTAAAATGACATTTCCTAACCTCTAAGTATGTATGTCAAATGAATATTCATAATGTTTTAATAGATGACAGCTGTTACCTTTAAATATGTATGCAAAATGAAAATTCGTTTTCTTTATAAGTCATGTTCTCTGAAATTCACATTATTATATATTTTCCTGCTCTGTTATGTCTAAACATCTACACTATCTCATTTTAATGTCTTAATCAACAAATATTACGAGATTAGCTTGACTTTACAGAATAAAGCATTATTAGTTTCTTATTATGAACAAATTTTGATACTTGATCTCTTTGATAAAAGTTTCGTCAGGTAATTTAGTTCATATAAATTGTTTATCACACCTATTCGCAATTATCCCTACATTATACAGTCTGTCCTTTCTGTATGTCTTCTCTATCGAATAGTGGATCGTACAGATTGTCTCCATTAAAATGTTTAAAAAAAATTTTTGACTTAAAAAAATTCTTTTAGATTACAATACATAATCTTAATTCTTCATTATTTGATATACAGGGTGTAGCATTATTTTTTCACAATAACATCCCCTAAATTTTGCGTTTATCAAATTTTTTATTCTAAGAAAAATTTTATGAACGCAAATTTTACTTCAAGTACTATTTTCTAGGATTGTCTTTCAATTTTACTAATAATACATTTCTTTTTATTTCCGGTTGCTGTTACAAAGATGATTTTGGAATCCTGTGTTGCAGTATCCTCTTCAGTTAGGTTTAATTTATTTATAATACTATAATTAAATATATACAAATTTTTAATTTATTTTTAGGTACATGTTTCATTTACAAGTTTCATCCAAAGGAATTAGTTTAAAAAAACATGTTATAAATCCATTTTTGAAAATTCTTTAATGTTCGTTATGCGACTTATTACTTCTACATTTCTCAGAGTCTCTTATATCGGTACAATTTATTAATTTATATTTCTTGTGTTACATCTCTCTATAATACCATCCTTTAGCATATTTTGTATCTCTGAATCAACTTCTTTCCTATATTTATAAGGTATGGGATATGTTCTTATTCTGAAATTTTCGATTCCCTTAACTTCTATCTTATGTACATAGTTATTTGCCATTCTCATCTCTTTTTAACTAATCCTTTATACTTAATTATTAAATTCTTCACTTTCTCAGCATATTCCTTATTTCCACATACTAATTCCAATTCTTCCATTATTTCATCCCTCTCCATATTCCATAACTTCCTATTATCCTCTTCAAATTCCAATTCTTCCATATTTCCACTCCTCTTTATATTCCATAACTTCCTATTATCCTCTCCAATTGCCAATACTTCCATATTTCCAATCCTTTCTATATTCCCATAACTTCTTATTATCCTCTTCAACTTCCAATTCTTCTATATTTTCTTCTTCAAATTCAATTCTATTACCATTTAATTCAATCTCCATCTTTTCAAAATCAATTCTTGCTTTATATTTCGTTAATTCATCTATTCCTATAACTATGTCTGGTTCCAAATTATTCACTAACAGTAATTGCATTTCAACTTCTTTCCCATCCTTCAATTCAATCTTTTGTATTATAGACTTATTTACTTCACATAGCTTCTTTCCATTTGCTCCTATCAATGTAGTTTTTGGTATTTTAATTAATTTGTTTTCATAATTTTCAATGTTTTCTTCTATTAGTTTTGTTTTAATTATGGACGCTTCCGAACCTGTATCTATTAATAATTTTATTTCTTTTCCATTTAATTTCCCTCTAATATTTTTCAATTCCATTATTTCTCATAATTCTAAATCTTCCCCAAATTTTATATATTTCCTTGGATGTTTATATGTTATCACTCTCTCTTCTCTCCTTTGAATACTGTTCTCTGTAATTGTTATTTTTGTTGTTATTTCATTTGAAGTTTCTGTTATAGTTGTTTTTGTTTGCTATCGTTCTTATTATAGTTATTGTTATTTCCTAAATTGTTGTTATAATTGTTGTTTTTTTTGTTATAATATCCATTTGTATTATATCTGTTAATGTATTTATTTCTGTTTTTCATCATTATCTTTATATATCCTAATTTCTATCTATGCACAACATTATATTTACATATGTTTTTTTTTTAACATTATTTGTTAATTATAAACTTCTTATTTACATGTTGTTTTTTATATTCCTTATCGACCTTTTACAATTCCTTATTCGTCTTCTAGATTCCGGTCCTATAATACAGCCTTATTATTCAATTTAATTTTCTTTTCCTAAATTTCGTTTTAATATTTATCAATCCCATTATTTCTTTTAATTCTAATTCTTCCCCAAATTTTATATATTCCCTTGGATGTTCGTATGTACAGATAATATTTTTCTTTACATTTGGTATGTGCTCGATCCAAAATTTGATCGGGCTCTGTTTCAGTGACTATTTCTGGTTCTATGGATATCACTCTTTCTTTCTGTCTTTGTATATTGTTCACTCTCCTTTGTTCTTCATTTCTATTGCCTCTTCCTTCAAAATTTCCATTTGTCCTTTCTGTATTATAGTCTCTTCTTTGCTCTTGTTTTTCATCTCTTTGTCTGTTTTCATAAGATCCATTCCTATTGTTTCCTTCAAATGTTCTATTTCTATAATTATTGTTATGATATTGATCATTTTTGTTGTAGTTGTTTTGAGCGTTATTGTTCCTGTTATAATTATTGTTTCTATTATAATATCCATTATTATTATTTCTGTTAAAGTAATTGTCCCTGCTTTGTTCATAATTATTCGATCTATTATTTTGATTGTTATTATTCTCATAATAATTTTTATTATCGTAACCATTATAGTTTTTGTTTTCATTTTGATTCCTGTTCCTGTTCTGGTTATTGCTTATCTTGTTTCTTTCAATTCTTTGTAGATAATTAGTTAACTCCTCTATGTTTTTGATATTTTGAATAGCAATTGTTTCAGTGATTTCAAATTTAAAATGTCTCGAGATAAACATAATAATTTCCTCCTCTGGTATAGGTGGATCTAAAAACTTCGCATTCATGAAAACCTTCATAGCGTAATCATTCATACTATTTCCTCTACCTATCTCAAATTTTCCAGAGTAAAGTTTTTCTCTCACTCTGGTTTGTGCATTGTTTCCCCAGAAATATCTCATGAATTGAGCTTCGAATTCCTCAAAATCTTTTAAATCGTCTTCCTTACTTGTATACCACACTAAAGCATGGTTATCCAGATTTTCCCTAATCATTTCCTTCATGTCTTCATTATTTCGGATATTTTTCATCTTGTTCCTTAAAATTTTTATAAATACTTTTGGGTGTATTTTTCTATTATCCCCTTCAAATTTGTGTTCCCCTCTATTTCCTATATAATTATTTATTATTTTCGTCTCCATCATTCCATTTCTCACTTCTTGAAAATTTCTACCCTCTGTGTGGTCATACTCTTCCTGTAAGTAAACTAGTCTCTTTTCCATGTTTTCCAATTTTCTTGTCATTTCCACTGTTTCCTTTGATTGTTCCCCATTGTGGATTCTACTTCCAGTTTGCTCAATTCTTCTTTTCAGAGCTTCCATCTCCTTCTGTATTTCCTTAATCTTCTTTTCTGTTTTCCCTTCCTCTTGTTTTTGTTTCTCTATACACGCTTCTTCTACATTTTGTTGAAATTCGGTAAGGGTTCTGTCCCATTTTCCTTCTAGGTTTCCCATTCTTTCCTGAGTGTCCTGAACTCCCATTTTGATTTCATTTATTTCTCTTTGAATTTCTCCTTTGAAATCCTTTTCTTTCTCCTCTATTTCCTTAATTCTGTTGATTTGTAAATTTTCTATTTCCATTATACGTCCAATCACTTCTCCTCTTATTTCCTGTTTAGTGTCTTCAATTTTATTCTCCATGTATATGTTTGATTCTTCTAGTTTCTTCTCAACGTGTCCCAATTTTTCATCCATCAATTTTATTATCAGCTCCTTAGTTTGTTTAATTTCTTCTTTGTTCTGGTCCATCTTAATATTCATTTCTTTTTTTAATTCTTCCTTATTTTGGTCCATTTTAATATTCATTTCTTCCTTATTCTGGTCCATCTTAATATTCATTTCTTCCTTATTCTGGTCCATCTTAATATTCATTTCTTCCTTATTCTGGTCCATCTTAATATTCATTTCTTGTTTTATTTCTTCCTTATTTATATTCATATCCTGTTTCATTTCTTCCCTATTTTGGTCCAATTTTGTATTCAAATCCTGTTTTATATCTCTCCTCATATCTTCATTGTTTTGATCCATCCTTTTCATCATCATTTGAAGCATACTCATCACGTCCATATCCTCTTTCTCTTTTGATGTTTGTTTGACCCCTTGTCCTGTTTCTTCTGACAATGGTGCATCTTCTTCTTCCTGTTCTTGTTCTGCATTATCTTCCTGTGAACATTCTCTTCCTTGCTCCAAATATTGTACTTGGAAATCTCCTCTTGCATGATTTCTCTCTTCCCTTTCTTGTTCAGAGCCACTTTCTCCTCCTACTTGTTTCCCGTCTCTCAAAGTCATTCTTCGTTCCATTTTATGTATTTAAAATTCTTTTAATAAAGTCAAATAAAAATTATTTCAATGCTTTTTATTATTACTTACAAAATTTCTATAATAGCCCCACGTTGCGGTGACATTTTATTATAGTTTATTTTATATGGGAATTTAATTTGCCCTACGTTGGGCCGACATATTATTATGAATAGAATTGGGTGAGAAAATAGTTTAATTTGCCCGGTATGTTGAGGATTTAATATGTATGATAAACAGTTTATTTAACCAACATGAAAACTTCTCATCTCAGGGTAGAGTTCAAGTATTTTAAATAAAATGATTTTATAATTTTATATATGTTTGCGCCAAAGTTAATAAATGCTTTATATTTTTAAAAATAAATTTGTTAATCAGAATATGTTACTTTTTTTAATGATTTCAAATTAAATACGGTCCTGTCCTACTTAAAAAATATCTGCATAGTTCAATCGATTTCATTCAGAGCTTCTGCCTGTGGTAAGTAGATGGTGCACAAGTCACCAGATGAAATGAATAACTCAAGTAATTTAAAAAAACGTTCTTCAAAAGGAAAAACAATATTTAATTCATTGAAAATAAATACACTACACTTTTACAAGTGTTTTTTTTGTTAAGAAATTCAACTATCTAAAAGGATGACTCTTTCATACAAATCACACGCACTCTGGTGAGATATTATTATAATATTAAAATACAGTTATATAATTTCATAAACATTTGACTTTCAGAAAACGGCGAAATACACTCTTAACAGCGTCTATGCATCACAAAATTTTAGTTTTTTTTTACAAATTAGTAAGTACGCTTGACCTCTTAATACATTAATAAATTAACTTGTACTACCTTATTTACTTCACGATTTCTGTTTGTTCACATTTATTTGTTCCAGATTCTCCTCCTGGAAAACCTCCCTGTTGGCATTCTGCTTCTATCAGAACAGGAATCGATGCTGTATTTCTTTCAAAGTCCAAACAGCTCACACAAATTCCACTATTCAATGTTTTTCGAAAACTATTGTGACTATTTTACTTCCACCAGACACAAGACACCATATTATAAAATAAAATTCATGATTAGTGTTTTACAACATTCAACAATTCCTTTTTTAATTATTAATATAAACTAAACTACTTACACTGATATATCTCTTGTAAGTATAATGTATTTGTTTTAAATTCTATAGTCAAATTTTGTCTTCCAAATGATTTCAATTGATTTACTTTACCAAAAAAATTTTGCTGCTCCAAAAATCTCTTCCCAAAAAGAAAAAACCTACTAGTCAATAGCCCCCATAATCAACAACTTTCTCACATTCTGATTTTTTTTTCGTTAGCAACACAGTTGTCGCCGATGTGATCTTTTTTAAATGTTTATTAACCAATCAAATTTGACTATTCATTTTATAACTCAAATTCTTCATTTCAACCAGTGAAA
The DNA here is from genome assembly GCA_963921935.1 of Galeruca laticollis. Classification (NCBI taxonomy): domain Eukaryota; kingdom Metazoa; phylum Arthropoda; class Insecta; order Coleoptera; family Chrysomelidae; genus Galeruca; species Galeruca laticollis. Next base: position 69,748,792 of record OY998175.1, read on the forward strand.
TGTTCATCCATTATATCATGATATTATATTCTAAGGTTTTTAATTACTTAGACTTCCTATATTATTTTCATTCAATAATATTTCTTAGTATTGTTAAAATGACATTTCCTAACCTCTAAGTATGTATGTCAAATGAATATTCATAATGTTTTAATAGATGACAGCTGTTACCTTTAAATATGTATGCAAAATGAAAATTCGTTTTCTTTATAAGTCATGTTCTCTGAAATTCACATTATTATATATTTTCCTGCTCTGTTATGTCTAAACATCTACACTATCTCATTTTAATGTCTTAATCAACAAATATTACGAGATTAGCTTGACTTTACAGAATAAAGCATTATTAGTTTCTTATTATGAACAAATTTTGATACTTGATCTCTTTGATAAAAGTTTCGTCAGGTAATTTAGTTCATATAAATTGTTTATCACACCTATTCGCAATTATCCCTACATTATACAGTCTGTCCTTTCTGTATGTCTTCTCTATCGAATAGTGGATCGTACAGATTGTCTCCATTAAAATGTTTAAAAAAAATTTTTGACTTAAAAAAATTCTTTTAGATTACAATACATAATCTTAATTCTTCATTATTTGATATACAGGGTGTAGCATTATTTTTTCACAATAATATATATATATATATATATATATATATATATATATATATATATAACGACAGGATCAGCGGATAAGTTAGTTGATAAAGTGATCTCGAGAAATAAACTGAAATACACCGAACAGTAAAATGCTATTATAATCAAGTTTGTGTGCATATAAATTGGATTTAAGTGATTAGTTAAGTATATATAAATTAAGTGAGTTAGTGTTTAAATAAATGAGTATGTAGCCATACCGTTTGTTTAAAATTTATCCCACCCGTTTATTGTTTAAATAAATTAGAAAAACATTACAATATGTATATATTTCAAATAGGTCTTGTGATATACCAATAAATACGATCCGTGTTTTCTTAATATCCCGTAGCAGCACCGTCTAAGGTTTATAGGTTTTGTAGTTGTGTTAATCTCAACTAGACCCCTGGAATTTTCCGTAACCTCCATCTGAGGCTACCTGGAACTCTTGACGTCGAGGATCAAGGGGCCCTGGAGTAAACCACGTAAAATAATCTGGCGCCCCAGCATTTGTTTGCAAAAGAACTTTGCATCGAGGGTGTCCAAAGTGACGCGTCAGTCGCTAAGAACCTGTGTGAGAGGTGAAGGAGGACGAAGGATAATGATAGTGAAACACTTATGTCGGAAATTTTTTCACCATTGCCTCTAATTTTGGGCGAAAATTAAAAAAGAGCAATTTCATTTTTCTTCACTCAAAAATAAACCCTCAATTCATGTGATAAGTGTACTTTTTTATATTAAACAACTATTGTGATAAATATTTTTAATTTTTCATACTGTACAAGAGCCTTCGATTATTAAATTATCTATACAGTTCTATGCTTCCTACCTTTTAACTCGCCATAATCAGGAAAAACCAAAAAAATGTGCCAATTCAGTCTACAAAATTGAACGAAGTTACTGTAACTTGTTGTTTATCCGGATTTTGATAAAACTCATATTTTTAAGGCATCAAAATGTATTTTATGTAATATTAGCTGTACTGAAATTGATCGCAAATGAATATCTTATTTGTTATGAACATTTTTGGTTCTACTATATTGTTTCTTACTCTTCAAATAAAGTGGTGGGGCACAGCGAACATTGATTTGAAAAAGAAATGCAAACTTTATCACAATTTATTGAACTCAGTGTTTTATGAAACAGTTTTTCTTGCAACACTTCACGAAATGTCCTCGTTATTTTTAATAAAGTCGCTAGATGCTGCCTTATAAACGTTCAATATATTTCATGATTTTTCTCAATTAATTCAAATGCCAACAATATATACACGGTTAAATGTCAATGCGAATAGGGAAAACCCCAAGACTCTGTCTCTTTTGAAACCGGAGATATTCATAAATAAATAATATTTCAATCTAATACAAATTTATTTAGCTTTGCCCTGTAGAGATGGGTATTCTAGTGCCATCTCAAATGCTCAAAGTGCCTGCCTATATTTTGCCTCAACTCAAGTGAGCTTTGGAAAATACCATGTTTAGCAGGAACGTCAAACTATTTTTTCTGAGTTCGGTTTGAGTTTGATATGAGAATTGAAAATGCCTTTTATGAACGATTGCTCTTTATTTTGAGTGTTTCCAAAATGCCGCCTCAATTGCTGCGAGAGAGTATGCAGTGAAGTATCCGAACTGCCTTTATTAGGGCAGAAAAGTTTTTTTTAGGTTGGTATAACGCTTGCGTGCTAATGGAAGTTGTCGCCGACCGGTGTTTCGAGGTGCCGTTTTGAGAGAACCGTAGAAAATGTTATCAATATTTTTGCATACATTAAAATTAAATCGCACGTTAGTACCAGAACATTGTCGTCTGACTCGGGAATATCACGAACTACTGTCCAAACATTGTATAAGAGCAAAGATGAGTTTTTTTTATAATGCTGTATCATTTTTATTTGATAAGTGCCTATTTCCGTTTAGATTATATCCTTACCATATAGCGGGATTGTGATCTAATGAAAATCCTTAGTTTTTATCCCAAATTCTTTGGACCGATGAGGCTACTTTCCATAGCGATGGTAGGGCGAATCTGCATAATATGCATTACGGGTCTGCCGAGAACTCTCACTGGATGCAAGAAGTTCAGCATAAAGGACGTTGAAGTAACCATTTATGGTGTAGCTTAATAAGGGGTACAATTATTGGGCCCCATTTTTTTTATCAGGCCCTATTTGCTAATCACTTTTTGAAGTTTCTCAGAAATGAATTGCCGGTTGTATTGGAAGATGTGCCACTTGCAACCAGGCAAAGTATGTTTTTGCATATCCACACCGATTGATATGGAGAGACAATATATGAGGATTGCGATTTATAATACAATTCGTAACTTATCAACCTGAGAAGTGGAAACTTCCATTTTTTCTACAAGAGGAAAGCTCGAACAATGTATAATGGTAGGCACATAGATCATTTGAGACGGTATTAGAATGCCCATCTCTACAGGGAGAAGCTAAATATATTTATTTTAGATAAAAGTATTTTTATTTAAATATCTCCGGTTTGAAAAGAGATAGAGACTTGTAGTTTTACTATTCGCCTTGACGTTTAGCCGCCTTTATGCCAGTGTAATAATATCATTGTCATTGCATTTAAATTTTATGAGAAAAATCATGAAATATTTTGAATTTTTATAAGGCGCCATCTAGTGACTTTATTAAAAATAACGAGGACATTTCGTGAAGTGCAGCTGATAGAGCAAGAAAAACTGTTTCACATGATACTGAGTTCAATAATTTCTATTAGAATTTTTCCGAAATATTGCAATTTTTCCAAATAAATGTTCCCTTATACCCCACTCCTTTATTTGAAGAGCAAGATCTTGTCAAATTTTAGAGAAAAACACCCTTCTCTGAATTCCTAGTAGTGTTACGCCCCTAGCGGCCATATTACGAACTTGTGAATATTTTCGACTGTTTTCTCTTGGCTGCATTTATTGTAAATATTTTTTTCACAAATCTATACCGTGAACGGTTTCCGAATTACAGCCACTTAGCCGGCCACCTTGTTCATTCAAAGCTCCCCACCATCAACGAAACTCAAATAATTGTTCATAATATTGAAACACAATGTATGTATTTGTTGGTTACATAACATTCGAATTTTTTAAATATTGATATCCTCTTTATTTATGAAAATTTTTTATTTATAGACTGCTGGCCGGCATATTGGGTGAGTTATAACATTTGATATATAAAATGGGTTTCCAAAGTTTTTCCTAATAAATTGCATGAACATTTCGACCAAATTCCAAATTCAAAATGAATCGCGAAGACCTTTTAAGGTTTGTCTTGAATACTTATATGTGATGGTTATTAACCCCGAAGGTCAGAAATGATTCTTACGAATTGACATGAACTCATACGTTTGCAGTGTTAATACACCTCGAACAAGTTTTAATCTTTTATAATATGATTCAGTGAGCAACACACATTTAGTAAACTATAATTCAACTACCTGTAGAACGTATTAAAAGCAATATACAAATAATATTTATTATAAATTGATAGTAGTGTAAACATCTATACCATTCTGTTCTATTCTGTTCATCGTAACGAATCAATTGGTACGATTGATCTTGACCGTTCATAGTACTTTTTAGGTCATGTATTTAGTATATTTTAAGTGTTATCTAGTGTTTAAATAATACCCAGTGATATTTGATGAGATGGTTTATTTTCACCCTCTAGTCCAGATTGGGGTAAGTCCGCAATTAAAATAATTTATGGAGTCATCGTGCAACATCAGTTCATAACAACTATCTGCATTGCATACACCACATGGCGATATTGCACACTAAAGGTGTTTATTGACCCCGGGGACAAACGAATTTTGTTAGTATATGTCATACATCAACGTTAACGAAAATAGTTGGAAAAGCAACAAAACAAGAACTCACTGAGTATGGGGCAGTTAACAACAACTTCATAGTGCAAGAAGAGGCAGTTAACATACATTTTCACTGTACATAATAGTAGTAATAGCGGTACTTAAATTCATTTAATTTAATTCATTCACTTATAGTCTGATTCTCAAATCGCTCTGTCCTGGTTGAAGGAGCATCCCCGCAGCGGAATGTGTTTGTGAGCAATCCTGTATCACAGATACAAGAGATCTCTAGCTCTAGCACTTTTCACAGGTTTTTTATCCGTAAGGGAACTAGAGCGTACTACTTCTTTAATTATTAAAAATATACAAACTCAATGTTAAGATAGATACATTGAAGCTCTCTCTCTCTCTCTCGTGGAAAATTATTGAGCAAGCAACTTCTCTCACTTACGCCATTTTTAGATACCGAAGGAATTTTGCGAGTCGGTGGACGCTTATCTCATGCAGACATTTCGTATCAGCACAAACACTCCATACTGTTGCTCCCAAAGAGCACACTGTATCTCGCTAAGTGAAACATGAGCATGTTCGTTTAGGACTTAGTGTACCCCAAAATGCCCTCTCCAACGTCCGGCTACGCTACTGGCCCTTGGACGGTCTCCGCGAATTAAAACGCATTACTAGAAATTTGTAACGTGTCATAGGTTTAATGCCATTATGTCACAACAAATCATAGCGGATTTACCCAAGGATACAGTATTCTAATAACTCTAGACTCTATTATACACTCTTATGGTGAAGCAGCTATCAACTCAGTCCATGTTTGCTGAGTAGGATTATTTTTTCGACCTTGACTGGTCTAGATCCAGTGTGTTTTGCAGGAGCTGTGCTACCCGTCAGGCAGGATGTGATTTTTCATCACGCACACTGATCTTGGTCTAGTGGAAGCTATGTGTTGCGTAATTACAGACCCTGGTTGGAAAAACTCCGTTGTCACTACTTTGTTGACCGAAGTATTCCACCATACGCCGTTTGGCATGTTCACCTCAGATCGGTATTTCGCCTTTTATCTGATGTATGGATTTTTTCTCGACCTTCTCCGGTCTAGATCCAGTGTGCTCTGCGCCCGCGGTGACACCTCGTGTAGGATATGGTTCTTCACCACGCACACTGGTCTTGATCTAGTGGAAGCTCTGGTCCCGTAGGCTCTATGTTGCGCTATACTAGATTCTGGTTGTGAACCATCGTTTTCCCCTCCTGGGTATGGTAGCTGAACCGCTTGTCACCGCTCGTGGGGTGTGGCTCCAGACAACCGGATTCACCTCTCGGAGAGAAATGGTTTTGGACAACCGCTGTCACCCTCCCTAGGTGGGGTTTTTCCAATAGAGGATGGTTCGCAAACCGCTGTCACCACTCTAATAAACCTCGACCCCTCTTGTCACCAGTGTGATAACTGTCTAGGTTACAATGAAATAACGCTATCACCAGATGTACAACTCTATCCTTTATTACAGAGTTGTTTCTTGACAAAAAAAATCCCCTGTCACCAGTGTAATAACTGCTATCACCAAATTTTAATAATGCAGCCGAGCGTGAAAATAAATAAAACCGGTCCGAATTAGGCTGGGAACTACTGGACATAAAGCGGCCTAATTACCTTTGCCAGACCAGGATTGACCTCCTTGTTGGGCCTCGAATCCAGAAACACTGTACACTCTAAAGGGAAGATCGGCGTAGGGATCTGAATAAAGTATTGGAAACCACAAAGTTGTATAAAAAAATATAATAAATCTTCCTCTGTATAAAATAATCCCAATATCCAAACAAATACTAAATCCCTCACAATAAAAATACTACCCACTTATTTATAACTATGTTTAATGTGTGCGAGGGCCGTATGATTTAGCCCTAATTCCGTAAATTGACCTGCCTCGCTGCGATAAATACGTATTTATTCTTAAAAGAAATACTGTACAAATCGGCTGTTGTTGCGAGTCATTGTACTTTGTGTAAAGAGAAGGTGAAAGTAGAGGCGTTTAAAATCCTGCTGATTTATGAGTAATAATGTTTATCGACAACCCGTTCAGTGTGTATTACAAAAATTTACGAGTTGCAATTTTCAGGTTTTTGAATAACCTATAATGTTTATTTATTCAACTTGCTCTGGGGAGATTACCTAACCACGTCTGAAAAAACCAAAATTATTTATCGTAGCGAATTTTTACGGATAACGTGCCTTTATGGAAATAAAATCATACGCTTCGGGCTCTTGATACTAATTACAATTTACTTTATTTTACCTCTGTCTTATGTCCATCTACGAGGTGAGTGCGAATTATGTGACACAAAGAAATTAAAATAATACCTAAATCCTGTCGAGTTACATATGCCCTAAAAGGATACCCAACGTTCCTAAAATCTTGAGGAAATCCTACTATATTATCCCACACGATAAAACCATATCATATATAACGAGCGGTGCCCAAAATTATGAGCCTGGTACTGCAGTTTTAACTGAATCTGCGAACTTGTCCAATAACCCCGTGAAAGGAAATAAGAAACTGTTATATCGTCTACCTATGCATCTATTTATGTCATAAATATCCAGTTTAGAATCAGCGCACAGAGAAAAAAAATAAAAAAAAATATTTTTTCATTAAAAAATCCCAGACTTGTTCAAAAACTTACTGCGGGGAAACTTCCCTTCTCCTGCCTCCAATTTCTGTCTGGTTTCAGTATCTCTCTAGAAACTGCGGATGACGCTAAATTTCTACTAACCGTTGTCGAGCTATACTGATATCTGAATATCCCTATTACGCCCTGACACAACGGAGAGAAACTTTTTCCTACAAAGCCGCAAACACCCAAAAAAATAAAAGAAAACTGATACCCGTTACCGTGACAGGAAAGGACTTTTTCCCTTCGTGTTTTTCGCCCGACTCCGTGCTCTGTCTGCTTTCAACTTAGTTTTTATTATTCCCCCAAATTATGTTGGGGGTTTTTTGTTGAATTGCAAATGTTCCATTTTTTGTTTTGACATTGCCTCAATTGTAGTTACCAACTAGTTTGTATACGAAACAATCATTCAAATTTGACCTAGTAAAATGTTTTTTATTGTTGCAAATTGTTATGGTTCTGACTATTTTTGCTAGATAAAAGTATGTCGAATTCTACTTTTATTATATTTGAAATAAGAAATATATTTTACCGTGTGTTCTGAAAGTTACTGATTTACGTTTTTCTATTTGATATTCGCATTTATTACAGTATCCAGACCCTTTGTAAAAATTGGCATAAACTTTGGTGGACCCTTCATGGTAAAACCGTATCGCTTAAGCAAAGCTCCAATTGTTAAAGCTTTCTTGGCACTATTTGTTTGCATGGTATTAAAGCAGTGCATTTGGAACTCGTTCATAGCTGCTCTTAAGCGGTTTATAGATCGTGATATATAGTGATAGTGCTGCCAATTTCGTTGGTGCTCGAAACCAACTCAAAAAACTGCGCGACTTCTTTCTATCTCATGTCTCCTCCAAAACGATACTAGAATTTTTATCCAACAATGAAACTCAATGGAAATTCGTACCCCCAAAATCTCCTCATGGGGGAGGGCTGTGAGAAGCGGAGATTAAAAGCCAAAAATCACCTGCACAGAGTTGTGGGAAAGCAGACATTCACCTTCGAGAAATTCACTACAATTCTAACACAAATAGAAGCTATACTCAACTCTAGACCCCTGTACCCCTTGTCGAATGATCCCAATGAATTGAATTCCCCTACTCCAGGCCATTTTCTGATCGGCTCCCCTTGAACTGCATATCCTGACAAAGACGTATATACTCGGTTATCAAACACTTTATCGTTTTTGCAAAAGTGCAGACAGATTCAGCAACAGTTCTGGAAAAGATGGTCGATTGATTATTTCAATCGTCTCCAAAATAGACCTAAATGGTTCAAGATCACTAGGAACATTAAGCCTAATGATCTGGTCGTGGTAAAAGATGAACTATTCCATCCAGTCAATTGGCTACTAGCTCGTGTGATTGACACGATTCCTGGTAAGGATGGCCGAGTTCGTGCTGTTCGCCTTAAAACCAGCGGAAGTCAGTATACACGACCATCACGAAAATCTCGGTATTGCCAGTTTGTGAAAAGGTCTTACTTTTTTATCTCCTCCCATTCTTGTACAGTTGTTATGGGTATATGTTTACGTTGTAAATGGCATCTAAATTTTCAATTAGGTGGTTGTCGCGTGCAGTATGTTCGAAAAGGTGATTTGAACTGTAAACTTTTATGTTGAATAGAATTTAAAAATATTTGTTTTGAATGAAAGTGATTACTACCCTTTTTGTATTCCGAAAATTATTGTCCGCACTGAATACCTTTTGTTATGCATTTTAAGATCGTCTGAAATTTCAAACTTTCATGGTGTAAAAAAATTGTCCATAACTTTTTTATTATTGTAAAAATTATTTTCCGATCCTTTCATTAGATGATCATTTCGATTAAACAATGCTGCTTATATTGTCGATAAGGTTATTCTTGTTAATTTCCATTGGTTAGGATCATCCGTGACCCTACAACTCCCTAAACGCTAGTACTTTTGGTAGCAGGCAGCGGTGACTCATTGATCACGTAACCGCTGATACCAGCCGATATCGCAATCTAACCATAATTGCCACTAATAATAGCGAGTAAACCATCGTACCTACAACATAGTCTTCGGTTTAATTAAAAATGAGTGATTTAGTAGACCGGTAAAGAAATAATTTGTTTTTTTAAATATATTTCAAAACTATCCATGTTTGTGGGACATTCAGATAAGTGACATTCAATTTGAGTTTTATTCAGAAAAAAAATTTCTAGAATAATTCACTGGTTATAATATTCAATCACATTGAATACCATAATTTTTCCAATGAAATGATAATAGAGATGTCAATGCTTTTCTTGCAATTGGATGTCGCCAGAGAATTAGATTGCCAAAACATGGACGTCCTGTTTTGTATTTTTTTTTATAATAGATACATACACCTTAGAAATCGAAATAATAATAATATTATATGGGATGACAACAACTGCTGTCATTGTTTCTCATTTCTTCTTGACCTACATAACCTAATCTATATGAAAATTTCTCGTTCTATTATCTTTAGAGATCAAGACGTATCACTTGTAAAGATTCTGATAATTGGTAGAGGCATTTAAAATAAGACCTTAAAAATCTGCAGAAAAATTGTTTTCAATTTAATATCCAGTAGATTAAACAGTCTGAGCTCAAAGCCATATAAGATTGAAAGAAACTGAAACGACAAAGACTACTAAAGAAGTTTTTCATAAACTAATTAAATTTGAGCGGAAATAGCCTTAATCTAAATGGAATTATGTCCGGATAAAACGCTGTTCTTCGGCTATCAGATTATCCCAACCTTTCACCAATATTGAAATAAAATAGCAAGAATGTCCTGTTTTTTATTGGAGCTCTGATTCATTTTTACGATAAGTATAGCGTGTCATACAGAATTTATTACATTTTTCACTATATCACATACTACAAATAACAAAGTATAACTACGTACAAACATTGTTTTGTTCTAATATCATTCTTTCAATTTCATAAAAATGTATGTATATTTATATATTGAAGAAGTTTCATTTAGTTTTATTCGATTTAGTGATAATTGTAGAAACCATGTGTGAAGTAAATATTAATATGAATGCCTTAGATATGGGTAGGATAATGTTTCAATTTTGCCAGATTTATGGGAGCTAACCCTAAATTCATAAAATACTTAATTGTTTGTTATTACAAATATATTAATCCATATTATAGGTAGTATTGACAATTTCAATAGGTCATATATCTATGGAGTCAAAATCTAAAAGAAAATTAATAAAAATAAAATTTAAAAATATTAAAAGGGACAGATATTTGAAACATGAAAAATATTTATAGTTGGTAAATATTTCATTTTATGTAAAGTATTTCAGAAATTTGAATAAATAGTAATTAAGTTATGGTAATAATTATATGTATAAGTCAATGGGTTTAATTTGTATATAATATTCGAATGAAAAGTTTCAGCTTTGCGTGGGCGATGAAGCAAATGCCGTCAAATTTAAAATAAGTTATGGACGAAACGGTAAAAATAATTAATTTTATCAAATCACTACCACTACAATCCCGATTGTTCTCATTATTGTGTGAAGATTATGGCAGCAACCATAAAACACTGCTGCTTCATACAGAAGTGCGATGGCTGTCTCGGGGTAAAACTGTAACAAGGCTGTTTGAACTTAGAGCCGAGTTACAAATGTTTCTTTCACATACATCTTTTAATTTGAAAGATCGTTTGTACAAGAAAACTTGGTTGTTACAACTGTCATTTATGGCGGATATCTTTCAAAAACTGAACGAATTAAATTTATCATTGCAAGGTAAACAGACAACAGTGTTCCAGGTCTGGAACAAAATAACTACCTTTAAAAGAAAGTTGGATTTTTGGATTATTTGCGTTGGTAAGAGAGAAATAGAAAGCTTGACGGCACTCGGTGAGTTTGTTAGCGATAACGACTCAGAAATGTTTCAAGATGATGTATTTGAAGAATTGGTCCAATATCTCACTTCAATGCGCGCATCTTTTGAAAAGTATTTTCTCGAAGAACTGAAAACAAAAAGGAAACTGAATTATTGGATTCATAATCATTTTTTACCCAACTTGTAAAAGCCTGAAAGTATGTTAAACGAGATATATGAATCTCTTTTAGAAATGTCGTCAGACACAAGTATGGAGTCACTGTTCAAAACGATTTTTGGATCAAAATTCGTGATGAATATCCAATGCTTGCCAAAATGGCTCTGAATATTCTTCTCCCGTTCCCAAAAGCATATTTGTGCGAAACCGGATTCTTAACCTATGCAGCCACGAAAATAAAATACCGCAATAGAATGGACGCCGAACCTGATGTCTTCTATCAAACCTGACATTAACCAGTTGATGAAGTTAACTGTCTCGACCCTTACTTCGTGGAATCTACTCATTTTACTGTTTTAAACGAAACTTAATGTTTCTAGATAATTCCACAATTTATTGAATTTTTTTTTAAAACTCAAAGAAAATTGACAATTGTTTCGATATAAATATGATCGTCAGAATGATGTTTAATAATTATTTTGGCTAGACCAAGAATTGACTTACCTAGTGATCGACTAACTATATGTTGTAACGAAGTTTTCGTTACTACAAGGTTATTTTGTGTAACTGAGTGTATTTTCATTTTGTATTTTCTGCCGCTGAGTATAATTGTTTTATATTACATATCACCCGTCACGTATTCGTTTCTTTGTTATATTTTCATTTGATGGTTTATGTCACCGAGTATATATTTGAGTTAAATTATTTGATAGTTTATGTCACCGAGTATATATTCATTTTCATTATGTATCACTCATTGCATATTCGTTTCTTTGTTATACTTTCATTTGATGGTTTATGTCACCGAGTATATATTTGAGTTAAATCATTTGATAGTTTATGTCACCGAATATATATTTAATTTAAATTATCTCATTGTATATATTTAATTGATATTATGTATCACCCGTCACATATTCGTTTATTTATTTATAATTCATTTAATATTTTATGAGCCGAATATATTTTCATTTCACAATTTATGTCGACGAGTGTATCTAATCATTTGTATATTGACTTATAATTAGGGTAAAGTATTGTGAATCTTTGTGAACATTTTATTTTATTTTATCCCCTGGTTTCGGGGTAGAACAAAATGTTATAATAGTTTAATATTTATCCAAATTCCGATATTTTTATTTTCTTCCTAGTTGCGATGGAGGGATCAATTTTTTTTCGGGAGTAAAGTATTTACTTCAATTTTAAAATTTAACATTTGAAGGTACTGGTCGCCCCACTGCAACAAGGTAGATATGGATAGAAGCGCGCAGGTCGAGAGGGAGGTGGAACCGTGAGGTTAGACGGCTGATATATTTTAAAAATAGAGAGAGTATCGAAGTGCCAGCCGACCGAGCCAGAAGTGCAACTTATTCATCGTCCGCTGTAAATTATTTTCACTTTTCTTTTGCCGATTTACTTTTGAGTTTTTTTTCTTCGTTGAAAAAATTTCAGTGATAACTTATTGCTGTGAAGGTAAGAACTTTAAAAAATAATAATTCCGAAAATATGTGGTCTTTTCAATGATAATTTAAAACATTTAGATAGTTGACTTTCATTTTAAAATACGTTGATATATCTAGTACATTAGAGTGTGGTAACTTATTTATATATCGTATCTGATTTAATACTTTTCCCGAATTTCCTTTTTCGTAGTTTTCTTGATATTAGTATATTATTCTTCTATTTTGCAAGGAAAATTCCTGATTGAAATATCCGTCTGCGCCAGGCATACCCAAGCTAGGGCTCCCGGATATTTTAAATCTTGAGTTCCCAATTGCAATACTTTTTCCGAGTCTCCTTTTTGTGAATTTAGTTGATATCCGCCCCGTGTTTTTAACACGAATTTGGCTTATATTAGTTCCGTTTCGAATATTTTATTGTTCTATTTTGCAAGGAAAATTCCTGATTGAAATATCCGTCTGCGCCAGGCATACCCAAGCTAGGGCTCCCGGATATTTTAAATCTTGAGTTCCCAATTGCAATACTCTTTCCGAGTCTCCTTTTGGTGAATTTAGTTGATATTCGCCCCGTGTTTTGACACGAATTTGGCTTATATTAGTTCCGTTTCGAATATTTTATTCTTCTATTTTGCAAGGAAAATTCCTGATTGAAATATCCGTCTGCGCCAGGCATACCCAAGCTAGGGCTCCCGGATATTTTAAATCTTGAGTTCCCAATTGCAATACTTTTTCCGAGTCTCCTTTTTGTGAATTTAGTTGATATCCGCCCCGTGTTTTGACACGAATCTGGCTTATATTAGTTCCGTTTCGAATATTTTATTCTTCTATTTTGCAAGGAAAATTCCTGATTGGAATATCCGTCTGCGCCAGGCATACCCAAGCTAGGGCTCCCGGATATTTTAAATCTTGATTTCCCAATTGCAATACATTTTCCGAGTCTCCTTTTTGTGAATTTAGTTGATATCCGCCCCGTGTTTTGACACGAATCTGGCTTATATTAGTTCCGTTTCGAATATTTTATTCTTCTATTTTGCAAGGAAAATTCCTGATTGAAATATCCGTCTGCGCCAGGCATACCCAAGCTAGGGCTCCCGGATATTTTAAATCTTGAGTTCCCAATTGCAATACTTTTTCCGAGTCTCCTTTTTGTGAATTTAGTTGATATCCGCCCCGTGTTTATAACACGAATTTGGCTTATATTAGTTCCGTTTCGAATATTTTATTCTTCTATTTTGCAAGGAAAATTCCTGATTGAAATATCCGTCTGCGCCAGGCATACCCAAGCTAGGGCTCCCGGATATTTTAAATCTTGAGCTCCCAATTGCAATACTCTTTCCGAGTCTCCTTTTTGGTGAATTTAGTTGATATTCGCCCCGTGTTTTGACACGAATCTGGCTTATATTAGTTCCGTTTCGAATATTTTATTCTTCTATTTTGCAAGGAAAATTCCTGATTGAAATATCCGTCTGCGCCAGGCATACCCAAGCTAGGGCTCCCGGATATTTTAAAACTTGAGTTCCCAATTGCAATACTTTTTCCGAGTCTCCTTTTTGTGAATTTAGTTGATATTCGCCCCGTGTTTTTAACACGAATTTGGCTTATATTAGTTTCGTTTCGAATATTTTATTCTTCTATTTTGCAAGGAAAGTTCCTGATTGAAATATCCGTCTGCGCCAGGCATACCCAAGCTAGGGCTCCCGGATATTTTAAATCTTGAGTTCCCAATTGCAATACTCTTTCCGAGTCTCCTTTTGGTGAATTTAGTTGATATTCGCCCCGTGTTTTGACACGAATTTGGCTTATATTAGTTCCGTTTCGAATATTTTATTCCTCTATTTTGCAAGGAAAATTCCTGATTGAAATATCCGTCTGCGCCAGGCATACCCAAGCTAGGGCTCCCGGATATTTTGAATCTTGAGTTCCCAATTGCAATACTTTTTCCGAGTCTCCTTTTTGTGAATTTAGTTGATATTCGCCCCGTGTTTTGACACGAATTTGGCTTATATAAGTTCCGTTTCGAATATTTTATTCTTCTATTTTGCAAGGAAAATTCCTGATTGAAATATCCGTCTGCGCCAGGCATACCCAAGCTAGGGCTCCCGGATATTTTAAATCTTGAGTTCCCAATTGCAATACTTTTTCCGAGTCTCCTTTTTGTGAATTTAGTTGATATTCGCCCCGTGTTTTGACACGAATTTGGCTTATATTAGTTCCGTTTCGAATATTTTATTCTTCTATTTTGCAAGGAAAATTCCTGATTGAAATATCCGTCTGCGCCAGGCATACCCAAACTAGGGCTCCGGGATATTTTAAATCTTGAGTTCCCAATTGCAATACTTTTTCCGAGTCTCCTTTTTGTGAATTTAGTTGATATTCGCCCCGTGTTTTTAACACGAATTTGGCTTATATTAGTTCCGTTTCGAATATTTTATTCTTCTATTTTGCAAGGAAAGTTCCTGATTGAAATATCCGTCTGCGCCAGGCATACCCAAGCTAGGGCTCCCGGATATTTTAAATCTTGAGTTCCCAATTGCAATACTCTTTCCGAGTCTCCTTTTGGTGAATTTAGTTGATATTCGCCCCGTGTTTTGACACGAATTTGGCTTATATTAGTTTCGTTTCGAATATTTTATTCTTCTATTTTGCAAGGAAAATTCCTGATTGAAATATCCGTCTGCGCCAGGCATACCCAAGCTAGGGCTCCCGTATATTTTAAATCTTGAGTTCCCAATTGCAATACTTTTTCCGAGTCTCCTTTTTGTGAATTTAGTTGATATTCGCCCCGTGTTTTGACACGAATTTTGCTTATATTAGTTCCGTTTCGAATATTTTATTCTTCTATTTTGCAAGGAAAATTCCTGATTGAAAATCCGTCTGCGCCAGGCATACCCAAGCTAGGGCTCCCGGATATTTTAAATCTTGAGTTCCCAATTGCAATACTTTTTCCGAGTCTCCTTTTTGTGAATTTAGTTGATATTCGCCCCGTGTTTTGACACGAATTTGGCTTATATTAGTTCCGTTTCGAATATTTTATTCTTCTATTTTGCAAGGAAAATTCCTGATTGAAATATCCGTCTGCGCCAGGCATACCCAAGCTAGGGCTCCCGAATATTTTAAATCTTGAGTTCCCAATTGCAATACTTTTTCCGAGTCTCCTTTTTGTGAATTTAGTTGATATTCGCCCCGTGTTTTTAACACGAATTTGGCTTATATTAGTTCCGTTTCGAATATTTTATTCTTCTATTTTGCAAGGAAAGTTCCTGATTGAAATATCCGTCTGCGCCAGGCATACCCAAGCTAGGGCTCCCGGATATTTTAAATCTTGAGTTCCCAATTGCAATACTTTTTCCGAGTCTCCTTTTTGTGAATTTAGTTGATATCCGCCCCGTGTTTTGACACGAATCTGGCTTATATTAGTTCCGTTTCGAATATTTTATTCTTCTATTTTGCAAGGAAAATTCCTGATTGAAATATCCGTCTGCGCCAGGCATACCCAAGCTAGGGCTCCCGGATATTTTAAATCTTGAGTTCCCAATTGCAATACTTTTTCCGAGTCTCCTTTTTGTGAATTTAGTTGATATCCGCCCCGTGTTTCTAACACGAATTTGGCTTATATTAGTTCCGTTTCGAATATTTTATTCTTCTATTTTGCAAGGAAAATTCCTGATTGAAATATCCGTCTGCGCCAGGCATACCCAAGCTAGGGCTCCCGGATATTTTAAATCTTGAGCTCCCAATTGCAATACTCTTTCCGAGTCTCCTTTTTGGTGAATTTAGTTGATATTCGCCCCGTGTTTTGACACGAATCTGGCTTATATTAGTTCCGTTTCGAATATTTTATTCTTCTATTTTGCAAGGAAAATTCCTGATTGAAATATCCGTCTGCGCCAGGCATACCCAAGCTAGGGCTCCCGGATATTTTAAATCTTGAGTTCCCAATTGCAATACTTTTTCCGAGTCTCCTTTTTGTGAATTTAGTTGATATTCGCCCCGTGTTTTTAACACGAATTTGGCTTATATTAGTTCCGTTTCGAATATTTTATTCTTCTATTTTGCAAGGAAAGTTCCTGATTGAAATATCCGTCTGCGCCAGGCATACCCTAGCTAGGGCTCCCGGATATTTTGAATCTTGAGTTCCCAATTGCAATACTCTTTCCGAGTCTCCTTTCGGTGAATTTAGTTGATATTCGCCCCGTGTTTTGACACGAATTTGGCTTATATTAGTTCCGTTTCGAATATTTTATTCTTCTATTTTGCAAGGAAAATTCCTGATTGAAATATCCGTCTGCGCCAGGCATACCCAAGCTAGGGCTCCCGGATATTTTAAATCTTGAGTTCCCAATTGCAATACTTTTTCCGAGTCTCCTTTTTGTGAATTTAGTTGATATTCGCCCCGTGTTTTGACACGAATTTGGCTTATATTAGTTCCGTTTCGAATATTTTATTCTTCTATTTTGCAAGGAAAATTCCTGATTGAAATATCCGTCTGCGCCAGGCATACCCAAGCTAGGGCTCCCGGATATTTTAAATCTTGAGTTCCCAATTGCAATACTTTTTCCGAGTCTCCTTTTTGTGAATTTAGTTGATATTCGCCCCGTGTTTTGACACGAATTTGGCTTATATTAGTTCCGTTTCGAATATTTTATTCTTCTATTTTGCAAGGAAAATTCCTGATTGAAATATCCGTCTGCGCCAGGCATACCCAAGCTAGGGCTCCCGGATATTTTAAATCTGGAGTTCCCAATTGCAATACTTTTCCGAGTCTCCTTTGTTTGAATTTGGTTGATAGTCGCCCGTTCTTTAACACAAATTTGGTTTATATTTAAATCTGGTTAACTCTAGAATTGCCTTCCGTTTTCATTACCTTCCCCGAATTTTCTTTTAGTGGGATTTCGTGATATTAGTTCCGCCCTTTTGATACCCTTCTTGATTTTGTTCAAAGCTTAGGGAGATGTCTGACGAGTAGATATAGAGTTCCCGATCTATAGTATTGTTTTCCCGATTGGATAGTTTTTTTTAGTAGCACCGGACCCGTTCGTTACATAAGGGTCTATCAAATACATGAATGAAAAGACCACCAAGCTTAACATAGTTTTGCTTCCTTTTTTTACCGCTTCTTTTATTTGCATGAACGCTATTTTATAATTACAAACCACTCTCGCTTATGTCCTGCCTGCTTCGTCGCTAATAATACATATGTGCTTTTGAGTATTGTTTATTTTGTATGTATATAACAACTTAGAAGGTATTAATGTGATAAAACTGAAATAAACCTGTGTTGTGTTTTATTGACCTATTATAGACTTCTCCGTAGTGTGGATCAGGATAATAACATTTATTTCAGGACTAGCGAGAACATTTGTTTTATATATTTAGCAACATCCCGAATTTTGACGACAATAGACCCCTGGAATTTGCCGTACCTCCATCTGAGGCTACCTGGAACTCTCGACGAGGGAAGTCGAGGGGCCGTGGAGACAACCACGTTAAAAATCTGGCGCCCGAGAAAGTGTAAGGTTTCAAAGGTGTCAGGAGTGACGTTTCCGAGGCGCTCCACGCGCAGTGCAGCGCGCAGTCATCGCCTCTTGGGGAGGAAAACGCGTCACATCTTGGCGCCCGAGCAGGGACCTTAATTTGTTGTTTAAGTAGGAACTGTTTTATTTTTTTTCAGGCTATCCGTATTCTTGATTAGTGAGGAATATTTTTTTTCCCGTATTGCTGATTCATTGATTGAACAAGGACCTTAAATTGTTGTTTAAGTAGGAACTGTTTTATTTTTTTTCAGGTTATCCGTATTCTTGATTAGTGAAGAATATTTTTTTTCCCGTATTGCTGATTTATTGATTAAACAAGGACCTAAAATTGTTGTTTAAGTACGAACTGTTTTATTCTTTTTCAGGTTTTCCGTATTTTTGATTATTAAATAATATTTTTTCCCGTATTGCCGATTTATTGGTTGAGCAGAGATCTTGAATTGTTGTTTGATGCTGATTAAGCAGGGATCTTGAATTGTTGGTTGAATACGAACTGTTTTATTATTTTTCAGGTTTTGCGTATTTTTGATTATTGAATAATATTCTTTTCCCGTATTGTTGATTCACTAGTTTAGCAGGGACACTGGCTGTTTGTTAAAACCGGAACCGTTGTATTTGGTTGTGGAATTTTATTGTTTGAGTGTGAAGATTTGTGTAGGGACTTTGAGATTATCGAAGGAGTCCGGTGATAATTTGGTTTCCACGGCGTACCGTTATATACTGTTTTGACTGTTTTCCGTCTTATTGTTGAGTGTTTATTAAAACAAGGATTTTATATCTCGTTTCGAATTATCTTGTCGTTGCTGTGAAGGTAGAGGAAGAGGCTTCGTTGCTGTGAAGGTTGAGGAAGAGGCTTCGTTGCTGTGAAGGTTGAGGAAGAGGCTTCGTTGCTGTGAAGGTTGAGGAAGAGGCTTCGTTGCTGTGAAGGTTGAGGAAGAGGCTTCGTTGCTGTGAAGGTTGAGGAAGAGGCTTCGTTGCTGTGAAGGTTGAGGAAGAGGCTTCGTTGCTGTGAAGGTTGAGGAAGAGGCTTCGTTGCTGTAAAGGTTGAGGAAGAGGCTTCGTTGGTGTGAAGGTTGAAGAAGAAGCTTAGTTGCTGTGAAGGCGGGAGCCGTTCTACCTTGCTGTGGCTGTAAAGAGGCGAAGGAGGGACGAGAAGTTGCGACTACGAGGGATACAGAAAGAAGAGATAAAAGTAGATGTCAAGAGGAAGTACCGAGGAATTGGACATTGCTTTCCCATTTGAACGTGAAGTTGCAGAGGAAACATTACCCGTTCCGTCAGCATCGACCCAATTACCCGTCGTAAATTCCATAGAAGAAACTACAGACCATCGCGTAAATTGGGTATATCTACTGAAAAACGAGGGTCTTACTGCCCAACTACGAAAGAGGAATTTATCGACTGCTGGAACCGTTCCTGACAAACGAAGAAGGCTCGTTAACTTTTTGAGACGAAGACATATTTCTCCACCACCCGCTAGAAACCAAGGAGATCCTGTGGATTATCCGACCGATATGGCGACCCAACCGATAAATGTACACGATTGGAAGGTGTCTTTTGGGAACCGGGGAGATCCGGCCGCTTTCATAGAAAGGATCGAAGAAATCTGCACTGCAAAAAAATGTCCAGAAAGACAACTTGCTTCCGGTATTACCGGAATTACTATCAGATGAACCCGCATCTTGGTACCGCAACAACCGAAGTCGGTTCACAACCTGGGACGAATTCGAGGCTGAATTCAGAATTTTCTTTTATCCAATCAACTATGAAGTCGATTTGGAAGCCGAGATAGGAAGACGTCTTCAAAGACGAAATGAATCCGCTGCAACGTACATGACCGAGCTACAGACCCTGATGAGGAGGCATGGGAAGCTAACTTCCGAACAACAGCTAGCATGGCTGTACCGAAATCTTTTACCCGAGTACCGGCTGCAGATCCGAAAAGTAGACTTCAAGGACTTTCCTACGTTCTGTCAAGTGGTGAGGGAATATGAGCTCCTGAGGAAGGAACTCCAAAACGCACCCAACCCCAGTGGACCGAACCGTGGACCAGCCCGTCCGCAGCCAGTGAGTACCCCTAGATATGGACAGTCCCACAATCCGCCGTCCGATCCAGTAAGAGAAGCCATCCCTGGTACCAGCCGTCCGTTACCGAACGATACTCATCACGGTCCGACACGTGATAATACTCAACGACCGTCTGGCTCGTCTTCACGCCCACCAACCTGTTTCCGCTGCGGTGAATCCGGACACTACCGAAGCAATTGCCAGAACCCTCAGAAGATATTCTGTTCCCGTTGTCATAAGGAGGGAGTATTTTCCCGAGACTGTTCCTGCAGGAGGCAGGAAAACTAATCCGAAGCTGTCCCGAGGAGAGGCCGACACAGCTTCCGCAGATATTTGCCTCTCATGCCGAAACGCCAGAAGAAATGACCGATTCCCGACCGCACATCGACGTTGAAATTGAAAACCGCAAGTTCAGAGCCCTATTGGATACTGGAGCTGCTAAATCATACATTGGTGATCAGATAGCTAGGACATTTTCCCAAAGAAAGCAAACCATAGCCCGTCAAGCTGCGAGAGCCCGTTTAGCTAATGGAATTTTAGTCCCTATCACCGACACATACAAGCTAAAACTGAACATTAATGACGTCCTTATGGAAGGGCCATTCGAACATTTCCCTGGTCTGATAACTGATATTGTGTTAGGACACGATGTCCTTCAAAAGTATAATTTCCGGTTGGAGCTAGGAAGCGGGAAAATATACATGGAAGACAAACTAGTGATGCACTCACCATCAACCAGTCCTGTTGAGATGTTGGAAGTAGTGAGCCCGCTCACTAAAGAATCCGATGCTGCTAAACCGACCCTAAGTATGGACAATACCGACAAGTGTCTCTCAGAAGACCGTGTATCTGAAGTCTCTGCGTCTTCCCTGGTGTTAGGGGTTGACAAAGAGCAGTCTGTTTCTGAAGTCTCTGCGTCTTCCCTGGTGTAAGGGGTTTACAAGGAGCAGTCTGTTTCTGAAGTTTCTGCGTCTTCCCTGGTGTTAGGGGTTGACAAAGAGCAATCTTTTTCTGAAGTCTCTGCGTCTTCCCTGGTGTTAGGGGTTGACAAGGAGCAGTCTGTTTCTGAAGTCTCTGCGTCTTCCCTGGTGTTAGGGGTTGACAAAGAGCAATCCGTTTCTGAAGTCTCTGCGTCTTCCCTGGGTGGTTTAGGGGTTGACAAAGAGCAGTCTTTTTCTAAAGTCTCTGCGTCTTCCCTGGTGTTAGGGGTTGATCAAGAGCAAGCTGGTTCTGAAGTCTCTGCGTTCTCCCCGGTGTTGTTAGGGGTTGGCAAGGAGCAAGCTATTTCCGATGTCTCTGCGTCCACCCTGGGTGGTTTAGGGGTTGACAAGGAGCAATCTAATACTGAAGTCCTTTCGTCGTCTCTGATAAGGGTTAGAGAAAATGAAGATGATAATAAACCTGGAAGATTGAAGTTATCTCCGGAGGAGTTAGGAGATAACACCAATTATGGCTACATAGGATGCCCGTTCGAAACAATCATTCCGAGTGAAGAAATCAATTTGACGAAAAATCAAAAAGAAAAGTTGAATACATTTTTGAACCAGGAACTTCCGCTGTTCGAGAAGATTAGAGGTCCGACTACGCTTATTGAGCATGAAATCCGTCTGCTACAGTCCCGTCCGATTAAACAAAGACACCGACCGCAAAATCCAAAGATGCAGGAAGTGTGCAATACCGAGATAGACGCGATGTTAGATGAAGGAGTGATAGAACCTTCTACCAGTCCTTGGAGCTCTCCAATTGTAATTGTGAAGAAGAAAGATGGAAAGATCCGTTTTTGCATCGACTTCCGCAAAGTGAACGAAGTTACGATGAAGGACGCTTACCCGCTTCCATTTATTAATGCTATACTGGATAAACTGCGAAAAGCCAAATATATTTCCAGTTTAGATTTGAAGAGTGGGTATTGGCAAGTTCCATTAACACCGGAGAGCAAACCCATTACCGCGTTTACTGTACCGGGACGTGGATTGTTCCAATTCACGGTCCTTCCATTTGGCTTACATTCCGCACCTGCCACTTTCCAGAGATTGGTTGACAGACTAATAGGCCCAGAGTTAGATCCATACGCCTTTGCTTATCTGGATGACATTATAGTTCTAGGGGAAACGTTCGAACAGCATTTGGAAAATCTGTCTGAGGTGTTCCGTCGATTGCGAGGAGCACGGTTGAAACTGAATCCGGAGAAATGCCACTTCTGTTTACCGTCCATGAAATATTTAGGCCATGTAGTCACTGGAGATGGAATCCGTACCGATCCAGAAAAAGTCGAGAGCATAATTAAATTTGCAGCGCCGAGAAATATCCGAGAGTTACGAAGATTTTTGGGAGTCGCATCCTGGTATAGGAGATTTGTGCCATCGTTTTCACAAAAGGTGGCCCCGTTAACGAAATTACTCCGCAAATCCCAGCGATGGAAGTGGGCTGAAGAGCAAGAAGCTGCCTTTGCCGAGATTAAAACATGTCTGTCAGAATCCCCTGTTTTAAGTTGTCCTGATTTTTCCGTACCGTTCACCCTACAGACCGACGCCTCCGAATATGGTTTGAGAATAGCCCTTACCCAACAGAAGAGTGGCCAGGAACATGTGGTAGCATATGCAAGTCGCACGCTAAGTCCTGCCGAGAAGAATTACTCCGTCACTGAGAAAGAATGTCTTGCCATTGTTTGGGGAATTGAAAAGATGCGTCCTTATTTAGAGGGCTACCATTTCACGGTTGTTACCGATCATAAATCTCTTAGATGGCTGCATTCCATAGTGAGTCCGTCCGGACGTTTAGCCCGATGGAGTATTTTTCTGCAGCAATATGATTTCGAGATACAGTACCGTAAAGGTGCTCTAAATCGCGTGGCTGACGCGTTGTCCAGAAATCCGCTACCAATGACAGCAGAAACCAATCCACCATCGATACTTTGTGTGACCGAGGTAACCGCCGAATGTTCATGGTACCGTAACAAGAAGGAAGAAGTCCTGAAGGATCCAGAAAAGTTCCCTGACTACTGCATCAAAGAAGGCCGTTTGTACCGTCATTTTTGGGATATAAATGACTTAAGAGAACCAGAGATGAGTGATCCATGGAAACTATGCATAGCGAAATCCGACCGAACCCGAGTTCTCGAAGAAAACCATGATGCCCCTCATGCTGGACATCTGGGAATCGCCAAGACCATTACTCGTATAGCCAGATCTTACTATTGGCCGGGAATGTTCCGAGACATCACCAAGTACGTTCGCAGATGTTCACAATGCCAGAAGTACAAACCATCCCAACAAAAGCCTCCTGGAAAAATGCAGCCATCTCCAAATCAACGACCTTGGGACACTGTTAGTTCCGATATCATTGGACCATTGCCGAGGAGCAAGAAGGGGAACTGCTATATTGTAATTTTCCAGGACCGATTTACCAAGTGGGTACAGTGCAAACCATTGAGGAGTGCCACTGCCAGTAGTATCGGTACCGCATTTCACGAAGAGATACTGACCGTATTTGGATGTCCCCGTACCGTTTTAACCGATAACGGATCCCAGTATACTAGTACGTTGTTTAAGAATATGTTGAAAGAATTAGGAATCCGACACCGCTTCACACCCCCGTACATGCCGCAAGCTAACCCGGTAGAGAGAGCCAATCGCACTTTGAAGACGATGATTGCGCAATATTGCGAGCAAGATCACCGAGATTGGGATATCAGACTAGCCGACTTGAAGTTTGCGATGAACAACTCCAAACACGATTCGACTGGGTTTTCGCCGGCCTTTTTGAATTTTGGACGAGACCCCGACATTCCGAAATCCCTTAGGAGGGAAACTGAAGACAACCCGGAGAGCACTACGAAAGAAGATACCGTAACCGAAAATCCTAAGGAGGAAGATACAATACCGCACCGCACGAGACTGGATCAATTGCAAGAGTGTTTTGACCTCGTCCGTTTAAATCTGTCCAGAGCATTTACCAGTCAAAGCCATTATTATAATCTACGCCGTCGTGACTGGAAATGCAAGCTGGGGGAAAAGGTTATGAAAAGAGAGTATACTTTGTCCTCCGCTGTTGATCATGTCGCCGCGAAATTAGCTCCAAAATACTCTGGGCCCTACGAGGTGATCCGAGTCGTCTCCCCCGTAGTATATGACTTACGAGACGAAACCGGCAAGGGACATAACCGAATCCACATTAAGGATTTAAAACCGTTGAATGATTAATTCCGCCTACAGGAGAGATGTTCCCGTCTGCGCCGATAAACCAGAGCCCGAGGATTTAGGCCTTGCTTCAGCATCCGTAGCAGAGGCTACAGACTCAAAAAGACCAGACCTTAGTAGGAAGTACCATAGAAGACAAGTTTGGACTATGGAAAGAAGACTGTAATACAGTTAAGTAAATTGTAGTTGAGATAGGTTGTTTAAGAAAAAAAAAATTTAAAGCACGCGAGCGATGCTCGCATCCTTTAATTTTTTTTACCGAAGTAAGGGGGGGATGTAACGAAGTTTTCGTTACTACAAGGTTATTTTGTGTAACTGAGTGTATTTTCATTTTGTATTTTCTGCCGCTGAGTATAATTGTTTTATATTACATATCACCCGTCACGTATTCGTTTCTTTGTTATATTTTCATTTGATGGTTTATGTCACCGAGTATATATTTGAGTTAAATTATTTGATAGTTTATGTCACCGAGTATATATTCATTTTCATTATGTATCACTCATTGCATATTCGTTTCTTTGTTATACTTTCATTTGATGGTTTATGTCACCGAGTATATATTTGAGTTAAATCATTTGATAGTTTATGTCACCGAATATATATTTAATTTAAATCATTTCATTGTATATATTTAATGGATATTATGTATCACCCGTCACATATTCGTTTATTTATTTATAATTCATTTAATATTTTATGAGCCGAATATATTTTCATTTTACAATTTATGTCGACGAGTGTATCTAATCATTTGTATTGACTAATAATTAGGGTAAAGAATTGTGAATCTTTGTGAACATTTTATTTTATTTTATCCCCTGGTTTCGGGGTAGAACAAAATGTTATAATAGTTTAATATTTATCCAAATTCCGATATTTTTATTTTCTTCCTAGTTGCGATGGAGGGATCAATTTTTTTTCGGGAGTAAAGTATTTACTTCAATTTTAAAATTTAACATTTGAAGGTACTGGTCGCCCCACTGCAACAAGGTAGATATGGATAGAAGCGCGCAGGTCGAGAGGGAGGTGGAACCGTGAGGTTAGACGGCTGATATATTTTAAAAATAGAGAGAGTATCGAAGTGCCAGCCGACCGAGCCAGAAGTGCAACTTATTCATCGTCCGCTGTAAATTATTTTAACTTTTCTTTTGCCGATTTACTTTTGAGTTTTTTTTCTTCGTTGAAAAAATTTCAGTGATAACTTATTGCTGTGAAGGTAAGAACTTTAAACAATAATAATTCCGAAAATATGTGGTCTTTTCAATGATAATTTAAAACATTTAGATAGTTGACTTTCATTTTAAAATACGTTGATATATCTAGTACATTAGAGTGTGGTAAACCATTTATATATCGTATCTGATTTAATACTTTTCCCGATTTTCCTTTTTCGTAGTTTTCTTGATATTAGTATATTATTCTTCTATTTTGCAAGTAAAATTCCTGATTGAAATATCCGTCTGCGCCAGGCATACCCAAGCTAGGGCTCCCGGATATTTTAAATCTTGAGTTCCCAATTGCAATACTTTTTCCGAGTCTCCTTTTTGTGAATTTAGTTGATATCCGCCCCGTATTTTTAAAACGAATTTGGCTTATATTAGTTCCGTTTCGAATATTTTATTCTTCTATTTTGCAAGGAAAATTCCTGATTGAAATATCCGTCTGCGCCAGGCATACCCAAGCTAGGGCTCCCGGATATTTTAAATCTTGAGTTCCCATTTGCAATACTCTTTCCGAGTCTCCTTTTGGTGAATTTAGTTGATATTCGCCCCGTGTTTTGACACGAATTTGGCTTATATTAGTTCCGTTTCGAATATTTTATTCTTCTATTTTGCAAGGAAAATTCCTGATTGAAATATCCGTCTGCGCCAGGCATACCCAAGCTAGGGCTCCCGGATATTTTAAATCTTGAGTTCCCAATTGCAATACTTTTTCCGAGTCTCCTTTTTGTGAATTTAGTTGATATCCGCCCCGTGTTTTGACACGAATCTGGCTTATATTAGTTCCGTTCCGAATATTTTATTCTTCTATTTTGCAAGGAAAATTCCTGATTGAAATATCCGTCTGCGCCAGGCATACCCAAGCTAGGGCTCCCGGATATTTTAAATCTTGAGTTCCCATTTGCAATACTTTTTCTGAGTCTCCTTTTTGTGAATTTAGTTGATATCCGCCCCGTGTTTTTAACACGAATTTGGCTTATATTAGTTCCGTTTCGAATATTTTATTCTTCTATTTTGCAAGGAAAATTCCTGATTGAAATATCCGTCTGCGCCAGGCATACCCAAGCTAGGGCTCCCGGATATTTTAAATTTTGAGTTCCCAATTGCAATAATCTTTCCGAGTCTCCTTTTTGGTGAATCTAGTTGATATTCGCCCCGTGTTTTGACACGAATCTGGCTTATATTAGTACCGTTTCGAATATTTCATTCTTCTATTTTGCAAGGAAAATTCCTGATTGAAATATCCGTCTGCGCCAGGCATACCCAAGCTAGGGCTCCCGGATATTTTAAATCTTGAGTTCCCAATTGCAATACTTTTTCCGAGTCTCCTTTTTGTGAATTTAGTTGATATCCGCCCCGTGTTTTTAACACGAATTTGGCTTATATTAGTTCCGTTTCGAATATTTTATTCTTCTATTTTGCAAGGAAAGTTCCTGATTGAAATATCCGTCTGCGCCAGGCATACCCAAGCTAGGGCTCCCGGATATTTTAAATCTTGAGTTCCCAATTGCAATACTCTTTCCGAGTCTCCTTTTGGTGAATTTAGTTGATATTCGCCCCGTGTTTTGACACGAATTTGGCTTATATTAGTTCCGTTTCGAATATTTTATTCTTCTATTTTGCAAGGAAAATTCCTGATTGAAATATCCGTCTGCGCCAGGCATACCCAAGCTAGGGCTCCCGGATATTTTAAATCTTGAGTTCCCAATTGCAATACTTTTTCCGAGTCTCCTTTTTGTGAATTTAGTTGATATCCTCCCCGTGTTTTTAACACGAATTTGGCTTATATTAGTTCCGTTTCGAATATTTTATTCTTCTATTTTGCAAGGAAAGTTCCTGATTGAAATATCCGTCTGCGCCAGGCATACCCAAGCTAGGGCTCCCGGATATTCTAAATCTTGAGTTCCCAATTGCAATACTCTTTCCGAGTCTCCTTTTGGTGAATTTAGTTGATATTCGCCCCGTGTTTTGACACGAATTTGGCTTATATTAGTTCCGTTTCGAATATTTTATTCTTCTATTTTGCAAGGAAAATTCCTGATTGAAATATCCGTCTGCGCCAGGCATACCCAAGCTAGGGCTCCCGGATATTTTAAATCTGGAGTTCCCAATTGCAATACTTTTCCGAGTCTCCTTTGTTTGAATTTGGTTGATAGTCGCCCGTTCTTTAACACAAATTTGGTTTATATTTAAATCTGGTTAACTCTAGAATTGCCTTCCGTTTTCATTACCTTCCCCGAATTTTCTTTTAGTGGGATTTCGTGATATTAGTTCCGCCCTTTTGATACCCTTCTTGATTTTGTTCAAAGCTTAGGGAGATGTCTGACGAGTAGATATAGAGTTCCCGATCTATAGTATTGTTTTCCCGATTGGATAGTTTTTTTTAGTAGCACCGGACCCGTTCGTTACATAAGGGTCTATCAAATACATGAATGAAAAGACCACCAAGCTTAACATAGTTTTGCTTGCTTTTTTTTACCGCTTCTTTTATTTGCATGAACGCTATTTTAAAATTACAAACCACTCTCGCTTATGTCCTGCCTGCTTCGTCGCTAATAATACATATGTGCTTTTGAGTATTGTTTATTTTGTATGTATATAACAACTTAGAAGGTATTAATGTAATAAAACTGAAATAAACCTGTGTTGTGTTTTATTGACCTATTATAGACTAGTATTTCCTTATGGTAGCGTAGTTGCTTGGCAGCACGAATTTTAGCTTCTCCGTAGTGTGGATCAGGATAATAACATTTATTTCAGGACTAGCGAGAACATTTGTTTTATATATTTAGCAACATCCCGAATTTTGACGACAATAGACCCCTGGAATTTGCCGTACCTCCATCTGAGGCTACCTGGAACTCTCGACGAGGGAAGTCGAGGGGCCGTGGAGACAACCACGTTAAAAATCTGGCGCCCGAGAAAGTGTAAGGTTTCAAAGGTGTCAGGAGTGACGTTTCCGAGGCGCTCCACGCGCAGTGCAGCGCGCAGTCATCGCCTCTTGGGGAGGAAAACGCGTCACAATGTCAATAGAAAAAAGAAGAAGAATGATATTACAAATATTCATGCTTAGATTTTATTAGCCCTATGGAGATATCCTGGATATCTTTTTCCAATTAAGATCAGAATAACTGCGCAATGATATAGAAAACAAGGAAAAATATATCTGCTGATTTTTACAATTATCACTTGAGAAGTTTAAGAACCGCTCGCGTATACCATCGCCAAAGCATAGAGCACTGCAGAAAATGGACCGCTCTGTATTGTACAATACATTGGCACTACGCTGCCGGGTTCAGCTAGTTTATATATAAATTTCCTAAATTTTTTACTTCATAGATCATTCTGTATTTATTTTTATAATTGAATTCCTGAACTGGTGCGAAATAGTTTTCGACATTTATAATAATATTAGATCCTAGCCAAATGATCAAAAATATAAGTAACAGTAATCTAAAATGAACTTTTAGAATAAAAAATCATTTAAATGTGGTGGTGTCATAGTGAAGAATGAAAAAGAAGCAAGAAACGTCAATGGTATAATGCAAGTGAATAGGAAGTATTTCGTTATTGACAGTGAATTAGCCGAACCAAAGTAACGTAACTTTCTACGTGAGTATATCAGCATTTAAAAACGAATCTAATTCTACATGTGCTAAATTAATACTTATATTCAATAAATTCGATTTATACCATCAAGACTGATTTTATAGAAATGAAAAAAACCGTATTGTTATAAGTCACTTGCTGAACTTCCCCATTTTTCAAGTATTATCTACAGATTATTTTGTTCATGAATGTTATGATTATTTCTCCCAATCATCCTTCACATCATTTCCTGCAAACGCCAATAGTGATAAAGCACTTAAGTCTCTTTGCATAGTTCCATCACAATATTTGGTATCTAGTTAAAATTAATTAGTTGAGTTTTCGTTGTGTTTCCTATCTTCTTTAGTTCATTAGACGTTTCGATCGCTTCATCTCAACTCGACGTTGTGTTATAAATAACAAGTTACCCAGATCGTTATATAATTTCTATAACAAGATGAAGTTGCATCGAATAATTTTTTGAACTGTATTTGATACAGGTTGAATAAATTGGAAGTATTCTACAATAATTATATATACAGCGTTGCTGAAAAGTCTCGCACCAAGGGATTATCTTTGAAACGTATAAAGGGAAAGTTATGAAATTCTAGGATGATGAATGAGACTCTATTTTGCATATTTTAGAGCAAATGTCAAATGTTTTTGACGGCAGTGTTTAGCGTACGGCCGCCATATTGAATTTTTAAAAATGACCACCTAGGTCGTGTGACCCATCACAAAAAAGCTTATTTTTTTCTCTTTCCAAAAATAATCCCAATGTATCACTTTACTACAAAATGTCCTAAACAATATCGTTTTCATTTTTCTAAATTCAAGTGTACCGTACCTACTAATTATTTGGAATTGTAGGTTTTTAAAATAAAACTAATAACAATAGTAGGCATTAAAAACGTCAACCACATCATTAGTTCATTATTTATGTACAAATTGTCAAAACTGATACTAACTTCAAATTAGTACGAAATTTAAAAGTAAATTAAGAACAATGACACATTTATCAGGAAAAAAAACGCATCCAAATCTTAAGGTTAGTTGGATATGGTGATCGCAAACGTACCCATGATGAAGTAACTCATCTTTTTAACGATTTAAATCCTGAATGCCCTTCTATAAGTAGATCTATAGTGACGACATTAGTAAATAAATTAAATGAAACTGGTGGTGTAAAAGATATTCCTAGGTCTGGTAGACGTAAAAGTGCAACTAATGAAGGTAAAACTTTAGATGTTCTATTAGATGTTCAAGGAGACCCTAAAACATCTACAAGTATATTGGCAAGAAATCATGGTATTTCTAGACAGTCTATACAAACTATTCTGCATAAAAATAAATTTCATCCTTTTAAAGTTCAAAATTTTCAACAATTGGGAGAGGATGATTTGGATACGCGATTACAATTTTGTGAAATAGTTACAGAGAAAATAAGGATGCAAAACAATTTCTTAGATTTTTTGGTATTCAGTGATGAAGCCACATTTTGCTTGAACGGTTCTGTTAACAGACATAATTGTCGGTACTGGTCAGATTGTAATCCGCACTGGATGCAGGAGGTTCATACACAGCGTCCACAAAAAGTAAATGTGTGGGCGGGTTTGGTGAAAAACTATTTGATCGGTCCTTTTTTTATTGAAGGTACGCTGACCGGTGCTAAATATCTTGACTTACTCCAAAATTAAATTATATCTGAAATAAATCGCGCACCTCCACATTATCAAAGGAACGTTAGGCCATATTTAAATACAATTTTCCCTCAGAGATGGATTGGTCGAAGAGGTGCAATTGACTGGCCGGCAAGATCCCCCGACTTGACACCACTCGATTTTTTTTCTCTTGGGCTACCTGAAAGACCGCGTTTATGTGAACAGACCAACTAACTAGAACGATTTAAAAGATCGCATACGTCTCGAAATGCAGGGAATTACTACACAAATGATCAACGATTTTTTTCGTAGCTTCGAAGAGAGATTGTATCATTGTCGACAAACAAATGGCCAGCATTTTGAGCACTTATTGTAATGAAGTATTTGCAACTTTAATAATTGTTTAGTTTATAAATTTCTGTAACACGCAGTTTTGATTAAAATTATAATTTTAATATTTTTGTTAAATTTCTATCATAATATCCGAGGTCAAGTTATACATTGGGATTATTCTTGAAAAGAGGAAAAAATAATCTTTTTTGTGATGGGTCACACGACCTGGGTTGTCATTTTAAAAAATTCAAGATTGCGGCCGTACGCTAAACGCTGACGTCAAAAACATTTGACATTTGTTCTAAAATATGCAGAATAGAGACTCATCCATCGTCCTTCCTAGAATTAGAATATACTAAATCAAAATATTAAAATAGGAGTTTAATTTCCAAGTCAATTGCTGCATCCTCACAAATATTTCTAAATTGTGAAATAAACAGCTGCTAATACGAATTGTTACTAATATATATATATATATATATATATATATATATATAACGAAGAGATTCATGGGTAATTCACGCAAAATGAAGGGCTACTCAAATAGAGTGGTAACCGTGGACATGCATGTTTCTGGCTCTTTTTGCCTCTTCAGCACGGCATAACCAAATAAGGATGTGAAATTTGGGAGCAAAGATGTTAATCGAAACATGTATGCATTGCAGCAAGGAAATGGAAAAGTATACTCTTAGCGGAAAATGTCCAAGCTTTCGAGGATGATTGTCCTCATCAACCGGCGTTCAACTTAGTAACGCTTGAAGATGAATTTATTTATTTCATTTTACAAAATGTTGCGACATTTTCACTTGGTGTAGTAATGCGGTTGGTTGACCTTCCGTTGACTCAATTCCTGTTAAATATTTCACAATTTATAATCTGTAGTTTACTATTTTACAACTTGATGGAGTCTAACCTCACTTCGGAGTCTCCCTGATTATGAGGACAATCATCCTCGAAAGCTTGGACATTTTCCGCTAAGAGTATACTTATCCATTTTCTTGCTGCAATTCCCCAATATTCACTAGTTTCATTTCTAACTAGTCAGCAAAGACTATCGTCCTTATATATATATATATATATATATATATATATATATATATATGTATATATATATATATATATATATATATGTATATTATTAAGTATTCAATGTTCTTTAATTATATTTGCCCCACGTTCGGGTGACAAATTATTGTATATATCTAATTTATCCTATTTTTTGCCACTTCGCAATTTGGGTTTAAGAAATATACTATTGTGAAAATACCTTTACCTCTAAATATAACCTATAAAATTTTTAATGACAGCAGTTGTCAAATTAATATGCCCGGCTAAATGAATATTAAATTTTATATTATGAAAGATAAATCAATACAACACCAATCAACTCACTCTTTTCTCAGGGAGGGATCAAAGATTTCAACTAATAATTCAAATTTGTAAATTTCCAAATAATTTTCTAAATTACGTACCACACTATTCAAATCTACAGTAACTGTTTATCCAATACACTATAAGATAATTTAAATTATCTTATGACATATATGAATTTACTGTCAGGAAATTAACTAAATGTCACTTATTATACTAAATTTTCTATAGTATAAAAATTATCATATATAATGAAAATGAATATGAAAAAACTCAAATTTATATAATATATTATCAGAATAACACTTACAAAAATTAAAACTCTTAAAAAAATATCATAAACGCATAAACAAAGATAGAATTTTCTATCAAACCTTAATATTAAAAACAATCTATGTTAGAAATTTCCTATCTAAATAAATTTAACCGAAAATTCAAAATGTCTAAATTTATACTTGATATCTGTCAATGTAAAATACGTAAATTTTCTTGTAAGTTGTCTGTTCCCAAAATTGTCTGCACTTGACGTAGAATTTTATATAAGTAACGTTACTGTAGTTTAATCATAAGATGCATCTATTTTAGAAATAATTTTGATCAAAGGCCTATTAATTCTCGAGAATAATATATAATATGGACTGGACTCACCAAACTGGATACTAGAAGATCTCGTACGTATTCTAAAACGTATTTTTAGAATTTCCGGAACAAACGTTTCCAAATCAATAATTTAGAAAACGCGAAAAACACTTGCACTTTAGCGGTAATTCTTTGTGAATAGTACACGCACTGGCTTTACAAAAGGCAAGATATGTTGAACTGATAACGATTATATAAATTCCCTAATATTCAAAATTGAATATGAGACAACTCTTATTATGATGTTGTCTCATGGGGATTTCAAATTCAACTAACTAAAATGTTTCAATAAATAATTCTCTTCTCCTTTGGTTACCTAGAATTCTTTTTTTTTTAAAATCACAAATTGACGTTTTTATATACCAAGAGAGATTTTCATTATTTTATTTATAAGTGCCATTTGCTAATAGAGACATCTGTATTCTGCTTTTTCAAATCGTTTTAAAATCTATCTGCCATTAAGTGTATTCTGCAGTAATGTCATATGAAATTGGAATGTCAAATTTTATTGGTATATTGAACCTTTCAAATTATTGATAATACAGTGTGTATTACTAGTATTACATCTAAATATGCATATTTTCTTTATTTCAATGTTTTCTATTGAATTTAGATAGAGGATATGTATTCATATATATATATATATATATATATATATATATATATATATATATATACGTGCTTTCCCATGATAAGACTTGTTGTTTGCTCTTTGTTTTTATTAAATTCACGCATGATCCATTTTTGATCTTGTTTCTGTACCTTGGGTTGGTTTTTTCCAGACAGGAGGGCTTTATGCGTCTCCGTGTTGATATTGGTTGTTGTTCCAAAATCGGAATCTTCCAATTGATGGCACAAATGTACGTTTTGTTGTCCTGTTATTTTCCGTTCTTTGTGTTCTTCCATGTTTCATTCAACATCGTTGCTCCCAAGTTTCACATCCATACTTGGTTATACCGTACTGATGAAGGCTAATGAGCTAGAAACATGCATGTTTACGGTTACCACTCCTCTTCAGTAACCTCTTTATTTTTGCGTGCTTTCCCATGATAACACTTGTTGTTTGCTCTTTGTTTATATTATATATATATATATATATATATATATATATATATATATATATATTCTTCTTCTTCTAGTGCCTATCCGGTCCGGATGTTGGCGATCATTCTGGCTATTATGATTTTATTTGCTGCTGCACGGAATAGTCCTGTAGTAGTTGTTGAAAACCATGTCCTGAGATTTTTGAGCCATGAATTTCTCCGTCGTCCTGGGCCACGTTTACTAGGGATCTTCCCTTGCAAGATATTTTGTAATAGACTGAACCTTTTCTCATTTCGCATTATATGACCGAAATATTCTAGCTTGCGGATCTTTATCGTTTTTATTAATTCGGTGTCTTTCTGCATTTTTTCTGCAGACCTCTACGTTGGACACATGGTCTGTCCATGAGATTCTTAATATTCTACGATAGAGCCACATTTCAAAGCTTTCGAGTTTTTTTGTTGTTGCGTCGGTCAAGGTCCATGATTCGACCCCGTACAGTAAGACGGAGAAAACGTAGCAGCGAAGGAGTCTTATTTTGGTAGTTAACGTCAGAGATCGACTTTTAAAAACTGATGCCATTTTGAGAAATACGGCCCTTGCTTTCTCTATTCTACAGCGGATATCTTGTGAGTGGTCCCATTGGTCATTGAGTGTAGTTCCTAAATATGTGTATTTACCGACCCTCTCAATTTGTAGCTGATTTAGGGTGAGGTGCTCCTGTGGAATCTGACTTTTGCTGATTACCATGTACTTCGTTTTGTTGACATTTATATCGAGACCGTATTCTAGACTAACTGAATACACTCTGTTCATTAGTTGTTGTAATCCATTGAGGTCTCCAGCCATAATCACTGTATCGTCAGCGTATCTGATGTTGTTTAATCTTTTACCATTTAGTAATATTCCTTCATCTACGTCCTCGAGAGCCTCTCTAAATATGTATTCTGAATAAACATTAAATAATAGAGGGGACAATACGCATCCTTGCCTTACACCTCGTGCGATCTTTATGGCATCTGATTTTTCTCCTTCTACGGACACATATGCTGACTGATCCCAATATAGTCTCGATATTATTTCAAAGTCTCTTCCATCGATCCCAACAGTATTTAATATTTTCACTAGTTTGTGATGTTGTACTCGATCAAAAGCTTTACTGTAGTCTACAAAACAAGCATATACGTCGCAGTTGACGTCTCTACATCTCTGGAATAATACCTGTACACTGAATAGTGCCTCTCTAGTACCTACCGCATCTCGGAAACCGAATTGAGTTTCCGACATATAATCTTCACACTTTTTGTATATTCTTCTGTGAATAATTTTCAGGAATAGTTTCAATAGATGACTCATGAGACTGATAGTTCTATGATCTTCGCATCTCTTTGCTCCTGGTTTCTTTGGTATTATAACAAATTCCGACAGTAGCCAATCTTTCGGTAGTTCGCCTTTTTCATAGATGAGATTGAACATCTCTGTTAGTTGTGTGATTCCAGATTCGTCGAAAAGTTTGAGAATTTCAGATCTAAAGTTGTCTGGTCCAGGAGCTCTTCCATCTTTCATTTGTTGCACCGCTGATTGCACTTCATCGACGGTGATGGCAGGACCTGATTTATCTATTATCTGTGGCCGCTGCGGTCTTGCATCTTTAAATAGTTCTGAGATGTAGATGCTCCATACCTCTATCTTGTCTTGTTTGTCTATTACTAGATTTCCTTGTTTGTCGGTCAGTTTACATATTGTTCTGGGCTTGATCAACCCAGCCGTTTCTTTAACCTTTTTATACATGTTAAAACTATCATACTTTTCCTGTAGGGCTTCTATTTCCTGGCAATCTTCTTGTAATTTCTTTTCTTTGGCATCCTTGATTTTTCTTTGTATTTGCTTGTGAATTGCTGAATATGCGGGTGTATCTTTCATAAGTCGTCTTTGTTCCATCATATGTAGAATTTCGTCTGTCATCCATGTTTTTCTTTTGATGTTTTGATCTGATTTTAAATATTTTTCACTGACGCTTGTAGCAATGTTTTTTATTCTGTCTAATTCAAATTTCACATCATTATTGATATTTGTTTCTTGTAGTTGTTCTGCTAAGTGATGTCTTACTTTTTCCTTCGTGTCCGGGTTTTTTAATTTTCGCATGTCATAACGGTCTTTCTTTGTTGTCTTTTTCACAGCTTTTAGTTTTAGCTTTAAGGTGCCAACTAATGGGTTATGGTCTGACATTATATCTGCCCCAGGATATGTTTTAACAGATGTGAATGCGTTCTGGAATCTCTTATTTACTAACATATAATCAATTTGATTTCTGACTATATGTTCTTTAGAGTCTAGTGGTGATCTCCATGTGTATAACCTTCTTGGTGGTAGTTTAAAAAACGTATTAAGTATTGCCGCTTTTTTGTCTGCTGCGAATATTGCCAATCGATCGCCACGCTCGTTCCTTTCACCTAATCCATGAGGTCCAACATATTCTCCCTCACCTCCGTTGCCTATCTTCGCATTGAAATCGCCCATTATCACCGTTAGGTGGTGTTTGGGAAGTCTACTGTATACATTTGTTATTTCGCTGTAGAATTCTTCAACTTCCTCTATGGTTTTATCAGCTGTGGGAGCATATACCTGTATGATGTTTATCGGAACAGGACTTGCGTTGATTTGTAATAACAAGGTTCTTTCACTTATTGGAGTAAAACTTTTGACGTGTTTTTCTACGTTTTTGTGAACAATAATACCTACTCCATACTGATGAGCATTTGTATTTGTTCCTGAATAGTAGACTTGATGTTCATCTATCAGACATTGCCCTGAACCTGGCCATCTCATCTCACCAATTCCCAAAATTTTTATATTTAATCTGTTCATCTCTTTAATGGCATTATGGACTTTTCCGGCTTGATATAGTGTTTTTACATTCCACGTTGCTATCTTGCAAGGATTTCGCAGGTTGACGACCTGGGAGGCCTTGCAGTCCTTAGTTTTTCCTCCCCTGCCGGATCCTGGATTCCGATATCCATGATCAGTGAAAACTTTTCTATTTGTTGTATTAGCCATGCTGATAATACTAGGGATGCCTCAAGCCTTTAATACGATGGTTTCCCGTTGCCTTTCGTATTCTTATGCCGTTGGCAGTTATCTGCTCATCCGCCTTCGGGGCCAGTTTCCCAACCCCATATATATATATATATATATATATATATATATATATATATATATATATAACCAAAAACCAAAAGTTGGCAGTTAGTCACGGCTGACTAGTTAAAAAATAAAACTTCAAAGAGTGGTCTTTGTTAAAAAACCCTCAAAATCGTGGGGATAGCAGCCAAAAAAACTTTACAGGTTAGAGATAAAGTGAATCAAATAGTACATTACCTAAGCTTTCGAAGAGCATTGTCTTCATTCTCAAAGGCTATAATAAACCAGAAAGAAAAAATCGGTTAACTTAATAAAGAAAACAACTTCTGAAATCATTACGACTTACTTGTAGTGTTGATTTAAAATTAAACTCACATTTCACAAATTGCAGGAAAACCTTCATCCACTAAAGATTAAAATGTCGACTAAATATAATTTCTCTCCTACATATAGTAATGAGAGCCAGGATTTTTTTTCTGTTTTTTAAAAACCAAAAGACATACACAAGAAACGAACTGATATTGTTGAATATTTATTTCGACATGAAATCGACTGCTGTCGAAAGGTAGAGATACGGGGGGCAATTACAAGGTTGAAGTAAAAACATTTAATAAAAATCCAAATTTCTCAGCGATACTGTTGTGTTTTTTTGGTTGCTTTGGTGAAAACTTCAAAGAAAAACAATAATAGATTAATGTCCACACCTAGGATCACATCAAGAAACTATAACAAAAGAAAATTTTTAGAAATGTATCATATTAATAACATTGAGGAACCAATGAATAGAAGGTCTGACATTGAGTCACTTAGTAAGATTTATACATATTTGTTGCACTTTAATAATGTCCAGTCCGGTAGCGAGGAGATTGATTCCCAAATTAGTGTTTTGAGTTAATGGTTGGCTGAAGTGACAGGTCAGTCGAGTGTTGACAATATAAACATTATTTAATAATTCATTTAAAAACAAAACAATTTTTATACATTATGGCTATCACAGCTCAGTTGCGAATGCAAATGATTTCCAAACAGTCGGGCCTTAACGTGAGAGGTTAGGTCCTTTCCATGTGTTAAAAGTTACAGATCTTACATCACTTTTCCTAACTGACATTATTATTGTTATGAGTATTTTAAATTATCAATACTGATTTTCATGGAAATTAACATCAGACGAAAGTGGAGATCGTTAGTATTTGCGGGTGGGTTTTGTTTGGCTTTTTTATTTAATAATAGTAATGCTGGAATGGGTTGACAGTTGGGGAATACCGAATGTGAGAGGTTTGAGTGTTCACTGATTGTTTGCTTATTTCGTCATCCCAATTTTTTACATTTTACAAAAGACAGGTGGCAGCTGTCAGACAATAGTCTGGTTAAATTTAAAGGTGTAATTTTTCAATCTTGACGTGATCCTAGGTGTGGACATTAATATATTATTGTTTTTCTTTGAAGTTTTCACCAAAGCAACCAAAAAAACACAACAGTATCGCTGAGAAATTTGGATTTTTATTAAATGTTTTTACTTCAACCTTGTAATTGCCCCCCGTATCTCTACCTTTCGACAGCAGTCGATTTCATGTCGAAATAGATATTCAACAATATCAGTTCGTTTCTTGTGTATGTCTTTTGGTTTTTAAAAAACAGAAAAAAAATCCTGGCTCTCATTACTATATGTAGGAGAGAAATTATATTTAGTCGACATTTTAATCTTTAGTGGATGAAGGTTTTCCTGCAATTTGTGAAATGTGAGTTTAATTTTAAATCAACACTACAAGTAAGTCGTAATGATTTCAGAAGTTGTTTTCTTTATTAAGTTAACCGATTTTTTCTTTCTGGTTTATTATAGCCTTTGAGAATGAAGACAATGCTCTTCGAAAGCTTAGGTAATGTACTATTTGATTCACTTTATCTCTAACCTGTAAAGTTTTTTTGGCTGCTATCCCCACGATTTTGAGGGTTTTTTAACAAAGACCACTCATTGAAGTTTTATATATATATATATATATATATATATATATATATATAAAAAATTCGACATATCTGCTGGTCCAACAAGTTTAACATTTGAAGAGTACGCATTAATTTTCGTCTTCTAATTCTGAAACCTTGAGAACCTTCTCCTCAGAACTGAAATTTTCATCACTTGAGATGGCCAGATATCTCGGTAAGAGTGAAGCGGTACTGTTCTATGTCTTTCATCGACTGATATGAAGAGGAGCCGCCAGATGGTACTCAGAGTTCTGGAAAGAGACATATCAACGGTATGCGGTTGTTTCATAAGGCTTGTGGTGTATATGTACCTCACAGGCTTTAGAAAATAAGTATTTGATGATGTTTGTTTAATATTATTAAGAGTTCTTGTATGAATTTTATTTTCCGTAGAATCATCCACGTAGCCTTCTGCTACAAAGGTGCTCTACCAGCTACAGTGTCGCTTAAGAGCGGTTATATCTCCAAATGTAGCGCACATTGAAGATGGGACAAAAGCGTTTTTTAATGGAAGTGAAACTTATGTTGAATTTATTATGGACTCCTGATGTACTGACTATTTAGTGCAGCCACATTTTGCTTCAAAAATGATAAATTGAGAAAAACTGACAGAGCCTGTTAATATTCACATTGCAAATGGTAGCAAATTGTAAGCATATGAGAAAGGTACTATCAAGGTAGATACAGATACTGGTTTAAATGTGACACAGTAGATGTAATAGACCTATGGAATAAGCGATTGGGACATCTCAACAGACAAAGCCTTATAAAACTGAAATTACCTGTGTCCAAAGATGTATGCGGTCCTAGCAGAGAGGATAAAGCAATTCGACAACCATTTTATACAATACAGTCACCGAGATCTACTATGTATTTAAGCTAGATATTCTAGCTTCTCTGTTATCGTTATGCCTGATTATGTTCCATGAGGAGATGAAATTATTCAATCCAGGTCAGAACAGTTAGATTAGAAAGTTAGTAAAAATTCAAAAACACATACCATCGAAGATGACCAGTGGTTTAACTAAATTAATTTAAACTAAAATTCAATCATTTGCATTCTGGAAATCTTCAAACGCTTTTTTATTGCCGTTTCCCAAACGATTCCCTTCTGTATTTTCGTTGGAATAAATTTGGAATGAATGTTTTTGTCCGTCAAAGAAAAATCATTCGAATAAAGAGCAAAATAACTCGATTTCAAACGACAATATGGACTATATACGTTTTCATATTCGAATGACTGTCAATTTTTCATTTATTTTCAATATAACCGAAGCATCTATAAAATGGATATATTTTGTAAGAACAAATGTTTGTAGAGTTACGTTACATCAGTATCCCGTATCAGTGTTGCAATACTTGATATAACTTTTTGTTTGCATAAAATACACTTTCGAAGAAAGGCAAAGCATAACATTTTGAAATATTGAATATTCTTTTGAACTTAAGGAATTCAATTTACATACAGTATTCTGTCTATCGTCAAATGTTAAGTTTTAAATAGAGTCGTGGAAATGTCTTGTATGTATAAAGTTGTTTGTCTGATAATAAACATGAATAGAAAACTAATAAAAAAATTCTATTTCTATTGAATTTGTAGTAAGTACCACATTTTTAAAAGCGTATTGTTAGCGATAGGAATACTTTGAACTTCAATTTCTGTTAATATTGATTTGTTTCTATTTGTGCATTCCATTCTCATAATATTGTGGATTTGTCTGGAGGCGTTATAATATTCGCTGTTATTCTTTCTAGCAATATGGTTATGAAATTTCTAATTCAGTTGAATTAACTGTCTCGACCCTTACTTCGTGGAATCTGGTCATATTTGTGTTTTAAATGAAACTCACGGTTTTTAGTTAATCCCACAATATAATAAAAGTTATTGAAAATTCTAAAAAAATGACAATTGTTTCGATAAATCAAT
This sequence comes from Galeruca laticollis, assembly GCA_963921935.1. Classification (NCBI taxonomy): domain Eukaryota; kingdom Metazoa; phylum Arthropoda; class Insecta; order Coleoptera; family Chrysomelidae; genus Galeruca; species Galeruca laticollis. Next base: position 69,790,111 of record OY998175.1, read on the forward strand.
ATCATCGTCAGAATGACAGAAGTTACATTTCTTTTGATGCCTACCTGATGTTTAGTAGTTATTTTTGGCTAGACCAAGAAGTGACCTAACTTGTGATTGACTCAATATATGTTTATAGAAAAAAGAAGAAAATGTGATATTACAAATATTGAAGCTTAGATATTATTATCCCTATGGTGATATCCTGGATATCATTTTTCCAATTAAGATCAGTATAACTGTGCAATGATATAGAAAACCAGGAAAACTATATCTGCTGATCTTTACAATTATCACTTAAGACAGTTTATTAGTGAAGAACTCCCTAGATTTAACTGTTCATTGACAACTTCATATTGTGGGTTTCTTAAATGTCTCCTAATTTCCAAAACAAGAACTGGATTTCCTTGAAGAACTGGAAATTCTGTCATTCTGACGATGATATTGATTTATTGAAACAATTGTCAATTTTTTAGAATTTTCAATAACTTGTATTATATTGTGGAATTAACTAGAAACCGTGAGTTTCATTTAAAACACAAATCTAATTCAATTGGTTCACGTTTCTTAGATAATTTTTCATCTTGCTTCTTCGTTGACTTAATTATTATGGATTACTCCATCAATGTTTTTGAAATTACTAATCATGCTTGAATAGAGATGAAAGTGGTATCTGCCACGGTGATAACTAGATTTTTTGTTCATCTCGTTAATGACTACCGTATCGTCATTTCGTTGAATTTTCATCGTTAATAATTAACTTTAGATGGATGCCCGAGTAAACCCAAGTTCAAAAGGAAAACTTCCATATGATATCCAATTTGTGATATGATAACAATTTCTTGGGTTGAATTCCGTATAAAGTTGGTATCTCTCGAGCTAGTCATCACTCACAGTTGGCTTCCTTTATGACGCGTATATTGATAAATCTCATTCAGTTTGTTGACTGACGAGGTCCGTTTTAGTGACCATAATAAAAATTTTGTCTTCAGGAGTGTATTTAACAGGACGTTTTAACGGTTATGTCGTTAAAGTTTCACTACGATATATCCACGTATGAGCAAAAGTATATTCAAATTCTGCAATAGAATTATCAATTACAGGGTGTTGTGAATGATTAATATTGTAGTATAGTTTATTATTAAGTTACTAACTGTTCATATAATTGTATTGAACAAATATTCATAATCATCCTGTCAAGTGAACGACAAACAGAGAAATGATTGGTCGTCGATAAGGACCTGAAACCAACAAATGAGATCTTCAGGCCCCATCTTATAAGATTCATTAGACCCTTACAAAACTTTAGGACCAGATGGCATATTTCCCAAGCTTTGCAAGAGGGAATCATTATTATGCGTCCTTTAGTTCTGATATTACGCAGTGACCATGATTTAGGGTATAAACCAATTACATGGAGAGAGTCAGAGGTGGTTTACCCAAACCTGGGGAAGAAACGTACACCCAGGTTAAAACCAAAGAAACGTACACCCAGGATAAATCCTACAGACCAATCATTAATGGTGAAAACCATAGAAAAAATGATACAAATGCATCTGCAAGAAGAAGTGACTGAGAGCATCCCTCTACACAGACTACCATGGGCCTATCAGGTAGGGACATCAGGAGAAGCTGCCCTGCTTAATTAAGTCTCGTATCCATGCTACAACATAGGAGAATATTGGCATACATCCATGGTATAACGTACACCATCAGGACAACTGAAGTGTGTCCTGAAGGAGAAGTAATCTCACCACTATTGTGGATTTAATTATGGATGCCTGATATAAAGGCTACATGATCAAGGCTTATGGATGGAGGGCTACGCGGACGACCTAGTGTTTGTCGCCAAGGGAAAATTCCCGGAGACAGCCGCGAATGTCTTACCAGAAGCACTACGAATTGTGGAAGACTGGTGCATGAAAGAGGACAGTCACCTAAAGAAAACCAGTTGCTCTTCCGCAGGAAACGGTACAACTGTTTTGTGCTGAATTGCAAAGGCTGCTTTTTTTGTTTTAGAATGGCCTCGATTTTTATTAACTAACCGTTTGTATACAAAACAACAATTCTTATTTGCTGTATTTCATTGTTATATTGTTGCAAAATGGTATAGTCCTGTCTCATTTTTGTTAAACAAAAAGTATGTCGAATTCTACTTTTATTATATTTGAAATAAAATATATATTTTACCGTGTGTCATGAAAGTTACTGATCCAAGTTTTCCCTATTTCGTATTCGCATTTATTACAGCACCACCCAAAATTTAAAGTTACCACACTTTAATTTCTAATTTTTTAAGGAAATGTAGTTTTTGTTTCTTATCACAACTATGTAATACTTCTAGTTCTGTGTTAGGTGCTAATGAATGTTCTGTGTCTAGTAAATATTTTGCGTAATGGGATTTCTCTGGTTGTCTAAATCGATATGCTCGTAATTGTTCCCTTTGTCTAATTTCAAAATTTCTAAGGGTGTGACCCACATAGACAGCATTACATTCTGGACATTTATGTTTATATGTTCCCGACTTTGTTTTGATTATTGTAGTCACATTAGTTTTTATTTTAGAAGAAATTGTTGTATTTGTTGCTAAAGATGCTATCTTCGAAATATTATTAGATATAATACATTATATATTGTGATTTTGTATTCCTTTAGTTTGTTTATAAAATATCAGTTTTAATGCCACGTTTTTTTCTGTTTTTCATTAGGTAATGTATTTATTATATGCAATGGATAACCGTTGGATTTGGGTATTTGATTAATTGGATTAATCTCACTATCGAAATTATATTTGTTCATAGGAACTGAAAATGCTCTATGTATCATCGAATTATATGCTGCTAATTTATGTAATATGGGATGATTGGAATTATATGATATACTCACATCAGTGTGTGCTGGTTCCTATAAAGTTATTCACTAAAGTAGAAGATGAAATGGAAACATTAACGGAACTTTTTCTTTTAGAAGAAGAATTTGATGAAACATAATGACTAGCCAAATCAGGTTCAAGTAAACAATTTTCCGAAGAAGGTGGTCGATAACGATTAAACCCAACTCTGGTTTTTTCAAAATCAGGTTCAAGTAAACAATTTTCCGAAGAAGGTGGTCGATAACGATTAAACCCAACTCTGGTTTGTTCAACTCTTTTACAAAGCTCAGTAATTTCATCAACAGTATTGGGACTGTGCAATACCAAAGCAGAAATGACAAATTTTAAAATATTTCAACGAATTCGCTAAACGATTAAAAAGGCCTGTCATAAAAGAAATATGAACAGTAACGGGCTCATTCTCACCCATAGTTTGATTTAAAATCTCTAACACTGAATTTATTTCATAACTGTAAGGACGAAAATCTGCTTTTAATTTAGTAACAATATCAGACAAGGAACTGAATTTACTACGATTATTAAGAAACCACCCAAAAGCACTGCCTCGAAAGAACTCACAAGACTGTAAAAATAATTCAGTATCAGAAATACCTCGAGAAACTCTAAGTAAGTAAACTTTTCTAAAAAAAGATGAAGTGATTCTTCCTTTCCAGAGAATGAAATACTCCACTTGTATACTGGATGATGACGAGACTGTGGGACTGAAGGAGTAGACGAAGCAAGAAGAACTTGATTATTATGTGACTCTTCACAATCAACTGAGAGAAATTGAGTGATATTTGTATCAAAAGCAGATTCAAATAAAAGTACTTTCCTATTCAATGATTTTTCAACTTGAACTTGTTGTTCATTAGTTGGGTCAATATTTGATCTATTGATTCTATTAATAGTGTTATTGATAAAAATTATATTTTAATATTCCTTGATCTGCAAACAATTATTCACTCAGTTTCTGTCTAAACCTTTCATTAGCCATAATAACGATGTTAAGAGGTAAGTACTTCATAATAAATTACCCTGAGGTTTATACATCGCCTTTTCCGGAATTATCCTGTATACATCACGAATACTCGTGATAACGTAGGGAAAGATATCAACCGAATTCTATCAGATTATCTATTGTAACTACGTTGAATACAATTCTAATTACCATAATACTGGCTAGTGCTTGCAGTATGAAGCACGATATTAGTTAGCTTTAGTACGTTTTGTTTTGGAAATCCAGCGACGGCCAATTTAGCTTTAATCCTTTGTACGTCCTCGGAATGGCTTACTTAATCAAATCGTCACTTATTGATTACTGCATTTTGGAAATAGCTAAAGCTTATTGTGGGAGTAGCTTAGTTATTCAGAATTATGATCATTATCCTGAAATTAACATAAATTTGTGGTTTAAAGCCATACACTTGATTGAAATTCAGATGATTACACCATTTATATTTTACACTCCATTGAAAATATGTTATTCATTCCCAGTTTCCGTAGATATTATGAAAGACGTTATTCATTTTCTGTTCACTAATACAGGTCTATTTCCCCAGCTCCCCCAATTGATGCCCCCACTCAGTGCTATATTATCCAATAGGCTGACTAGGCTATAGCCTAGGGCGCCATGAAAGAAATAGGCGCCGTCTGAACGGACTAACCACTAACGATAGTCACAATTCGTGCAAATCATTTTTGCTTTATACGTATTTTTTTCGTGGAGATCGAATGTGTTGTAAGGCACAAACATTAAACAAAATTAGTGAATAGAGACATCATTATTTCAGTCGGTCGGGTTTGAATACTTGGATAGATTGAAAAACACCGCTTTACATCCATATATTTTGATTATCAATGCGGTATTGTGGTAACTATAGACAAATCTCTTTTTGCTGATTTGCGGCAGTGACGGGATGCCGCCAGAAATAAATATGCTAATATGCAAAGTACCGCCATGTGCGCCTTGCCCTCGCCAAAACAAAAAAACCGACCAAGGGGGATTGGAAACGCAACATGAACGTTTACATAAAAGATTGGTAAACTTTGGAAACCTTTATTTCAAAAATGAAGCTAGTCAGTTGAGTTAGTTCAGTCGCTGGCAGTACCTAATCGAGTAATCGTCAATATCTATCAGTTGCGGTATTTTTGTCTTGTTTATCATTTTATCGAAAACAATGAGTGGAAGTGGAGGAAGTACAAAACTTAGTGGGTATGAAAGGAAGAAGGCTGAAAAAGAAAAGCAAGAAAAATTGGAGAAGTTATTGAAAAAAATACCCAAATTAAATTCTTTTTTTTTGTCAACCTGTTCGAGGTACGGAAGCCGAGGCAGATAATGAACAACAATCAACTCTCAGTAATGATGATATTATGGATAGAGGTAATCATATAATTGAATAACGCGGTGTGAGAGTGTAATTTTTATTTTTGTATCCTCTAGAAACCGCAATGAACTCATGCAATTCTGATACGGATGAAGTTCAGGACAGTGCATCTTCATCAAGCAATCCTTAAGAAACGTCAGAATTATTCTCAAAAGTAGATTTCACAGACCCAGCTGGATGAGCTATAACCGAAAGTTTCATAAATTACATTGTAATTAACCCATCTGTAATTGTACAAGAAATTTCTAAAATGGATTTCTAAAAATCGTAACGAATTTATGATATTCATCGTAGATTTGCTTCAAAAAATATGTTTTTCAAAACTTTGCACAACGGGGAAACTGTACATCGTCAATGGCTATTATATTCAGCACTAACAGGAAATGTTTATTGTTTGTATTGTAAATTATTTAACCGAACAAAAACGAATTATTTCATGACTGAATTCAACGACTGGAAAAATACTAATCGGATTTCTGAACATGAAAACTCTTCTGAACATTGTGAAAATGCGAAGGCGTATATTGCACGATCAAATGTCTTAGGAAAAATAGATACCGAAGTTCATAAGCAGTACCTTGCCGGAAGATATTACTGGGTTAACATACTTAAACGAGTAGATGCAGTTATGAAATTTTTGACATCGCGTGGCTTAGCATTTAGGGGTTCTAGTGGAATGTTTGGAGTTATTGATAACGGCAACTACCTAGGTTCGTTAGAGCTTTTAGCAGAATTGGATCCGTTTCTGAAAACCCACATTGAAACAAAAGGTAATCCAGGAAAAAGAAATGTTTCTAATTTGTCATCAACTATTTGTATTGCAATAATCATAGATTCTACACCAGACATATCCCATACTGACCAACTTACTGTTGTTCTCAGATATGTAATTGGAAATGGTTCGGTAGTAGGACGATTTATTATATTTGCTGCTAAGGTTGGGCACAAAGCTTCAAGTATGGAAACAGCAGTTTTGAAAGTTTTAAAACATATGTCATTAGACATACAGAACTGCAGAGGACAATCTTAGCAACATGGCTGGTCGATATTCTGGTTTGCAAGCTAGAATCAAGGAAAAGAACAAATTGGCAAAATTTATACCATGTGCTGCCCATTTACTGAATTTAGTAGAAACCTGCGCTGCAGAGTGTTCTCCTGTTGTAACAAATTTCTTCTTGTTTGTGGAAGAAATATACACTTTCCTTTCAGCATCAACCTATAGGTGGGAAATAATGAAAGAGTGTTTAACACGTAACAGAACTGTGAGTGGGTCAGAACTACATGTGCCTAAAAAACTTTCAGCTAATAGATGGTCAGCTAGAGTCGATGCCTGCACCGCTCTTTATGACAGTTACGATGCTTTTAAAGAAGCTTTTGATTTTATTGTGAATGATACCTCGCAAGCACCTAAAACAAAAGCTGAGGGGAAGGGTATATTGCAAAAAATGTTGAGCTTGGAGACTGGGATCATACTCTCTTTCTGAAAAGATATTTTAATTCAATTCCACAAAACAAGCCTGTCTTTGCAAAAGCGAAGTATGAATATAGTGACAGCCGTTCAACTCTATGAATCATTAATTCACTTTGTTACGGAAATGAGAACAACCTATAGCAAATACGAGGAAAATGTAAATTGTTAACAAAATGGAGTACCTATACGTTGGATTCGAAAAGGAAGAAAAAAAGGAAATGTTTGCCAGGAGAGAGTGATGTTGGAGAAACTACTTTTGATGGTAGGACAGATATGGAAGTGAATATGCTCTACGTGGTTGTAGACAATATAGTGTAAGAACTCAATGGATCTTTTGGTTTTCTTACAAACTTAGAAAACACTGAACACAATATAATAAAAGAAGAGTGCAGACATCTTCAAGGAATTTATACTAGAGATTTGGATTGTAATTTTGAAAACACTTCGCAGCAGAAATTTAATTTGTACGTTTCCCAGCATGGATATTATTTTAAGAATATATCTGTGTCTTCCAATGACGAATTGTACAGGCGAAAAGTCCTTCTCCGTGTTAAAACGAGTAAAACATTACTTAAGAAATTCTTTAACAGGCGATAAAACTGCTGACCTCTCAATATTATGTATAGAATGTGAGGCACTAAAAGAAAGAAATTTTGACGATATCATACAAAATTTTTCAAGTATTAGTTGTCGTAAAATCCACCTTTAAATAATCGATTCGTACATTTTCACAAATACATATATATTTTGTGAAACGCGTTTTATTTTACTTGTATTCAAATTTTTACTTTCCTAGTTTAGAGGCGCCAAACTGATGTCAGCCTAGGGCGCTCTAATCTCTTAATCCGGCCATGCCCCCACTGGCGAAATTCTTATTTAAGCACAAGTTTTGGATTGCCCAACGCTCTCTACGTATAATTTAGTAGGGTGTACCGTACCTTCACTTCCCGCCAAGTATGACAAGGATACGTCAAATAGTTTTCACATATTGGGCACATATAAATTTTAAATACAACTCTGTAACTCAGTAAGGAATAATATTTTATCTCAGTGACTTAAGTAAATTTTGAGCTTAACAGTTAAAATATTTCCAATTATTAATTGAATATCCTATATAATCAAAAATATTTATAAAGCTTTTTTCTACTAATTAATCAAACACACAACTACTCTCGTATTCGTTCCATCAATTATAATGAGACAATATAACTAAAAGAATATAGTTTTCACTAAAATTCCATCGATTTAACCATAAACATAGCCAAGTAGTCTCTACTAACAATATTCACATGATATAAATTCAAGCTTGGCCTAACTTTGAAATTGATATGGCTTTGCAGTGAAGTTTCAAAATATGGCTAACCGCGTCCTTCAACTAAATATCTCTTACTTTATCTCCGTTAAATGCTATAGTTATAGTTTGTTTGTGTTTTAAATTTATCACTTCCGATTTGTTGGAAAGTTAAATTGGTGGATAGAGAATTTAATCTATAATAAATTCGACTTTAATAGATTAATAAATACGTGAGGGATGTTTTTAAAATTTAGCAGATAATACAGATTCTCCGCTACTTTGTCTTCATTTATCCAAGTATTCTCCATACAAAATTCTGTTTAGGTAATAAGAAGTTCGGAACAGATTTTACTTGTGGGAGATTATGTGCTTACTGAATTTTCTGAAACAAAACATTGATCTAATTATATTTTGTGATAGAATATCCAACCAAAAGATTTTGGTTCTCATTAAAACTTTATTTTACCAATTGCTAATTGGAATTCTATAATCGAATTGTTCTGAATCACAATGTCAACTTTTTTGGCTGAATTTATATTTCTTCAACTGTTCGTAGAAAAATGAAAAATGTATACACACAATGAACTACAATTTTAATAACATTATGAATGTGAAAAAATTAATTGTTTTTGATGTTGAAAATAGTAAATTAAGACCATCAATTGAAATGCCAATATCATTTTCTGATATTAACTTTTGATTGTAATCATTAAAATACGCAATGAAGCATACATAGAACTGGAATTAAAATTTCAAATAATATTTTAAGTAATAACATTTCAAAGTTAATGATATTTTTTTCTTCTCATCTATTTGTTACTACTGTCAAACCTAACTATTGCATATATGAAATAGAGATTCCTAGAAATTTGTAAAACGTGGTTGGTGAGTAGTAACGTTTCTAGAATCCCTAATAGAATATTTCCTAGCCAATCTTGGTGTGATGTAGTTATTGTCAATTTTTCTACATATTTCATATTGATTCAAGCATACACGATAATCTACTGTTGTAAAAGAAGGTTTAATTATATGTTAACCTAATCAAACTACATCCAATTACCCTTTTATTATTCACTTATTGGTTAAATCAAAAAGTTGTTTGTTTTGAAATAATATACCATAACTAATGAATGATTAACAAAGGGAGTGAGAAGTCAATAGAGAAGTGGCAGAGTTATGTCCCTACGTAACTAAATTTGATAGAATCGCACAATGAAGAGATATATCCGCTAACAAACCAACACGGATATGCCCTCTAAAAGGTTCTCTTATGTATATACACCCACAACTTTCTGAGGACAGCACCACTCACTTAATAATGATTGGTTATGGTTCATTGTTATACTAAATTTCGTTATGGGTAATGCTGTTACTCAAATTGTGTGAATTTATGTTAGTACTCAACAGATATGAGTATATCACACTGATGTATTCAATGTCAGCTCTTCTGTTAATGCAATTCTTTTCTTTGAATATGGATGACATTTCCAGAAAGAGTCTTTTGCTTAGGTTGGATCCTCTTTCCAGAACCGTAGCTGACTCATAGTCCATTATATGGTCATTGTGAAATATATGTTCACCCAAAGCACATCTATTAGGATATAGTCTGGCATCACTCTTATGATGTAATCCTGTTAGCTAAAGATCTTGACGTTTCACCAATATAAACCTTGTCGCAACTCCTACATGGTATTTTATATACTATGTTACATAGGGACACATATATAAATATATATATATATATATATATATATATATATATATATATATATATATACAGGGTGTCCCGGGACTAATGGGAAAAAAGTCAGGAGAGTATAAAATGAGCCAAAATAATGTTAGTACTTCATATAAACTTTTACTATGCAGGCCCTCGTTTTCGAGTTATATGCCTCCAAAGTTTTAATTTTGGATTTGGTTTTTATTTTTATTTTTTGTACTAGTTATTTGATCTTCATAAAATTTACGGCAAAGCTATAATGTAAGTGTATGTTTATTTTGGTAATGTAAACAGATTTACAGTAGTGCATTGAAGCCAGGGACGGACTACTCGCAATGGTTAGTGATCCAAAAATTTTGCAGGTATGGCACACCCTGTATGAAATTATCGAAATTCACTTCCCCACACATTAATCTAACGAAAAGGTACTTTTGTTGGAATTCGATAAAATAAGCCGTTTGGCTAATATTTACAGTTTTATTAATGCTCTACGTACAAATCTACCTAACTAACTTATTAATACGATGTCCAGAATTTACTTGCTTTTAATCAAAATTACGAACATAACATTACTTAAACATCAAGAAAACCTCAAAAAATACAAGTTATAAAACATTAGACTAAAACTAATTCCTAACCAACAACAAAAACTAACGTTATTCTAATAAATGTTCAATATGAGCTCCTCCCACTTCCACGCACATTCTAAGTCTACGAAGGTTGTTTCTTTGCACTTGAAAGAGCAATTTCACACTATTTTTAATAACATTGCAGTGTAACACAATTCTGTCTATTAAATCTTGCCTTGTTTGCACAGGTGTTGCGTATACCTTACTTTTGAGATAACCCTAGAGAAAGAAATCCATAGGATTAACGTCTCCTGATCGCGGTGGCCATTGAAAAGGGCCTCCACGACCAATCCATCTATTAGGAAGCCTTGTGTGTAAATGTTGTCGTATATCTAAACTGAAATGAGGAGGGGCCCCATCATGCATGAACCATAAATTCCTACGAGTTTGTAGTAGCACATCATCAAACAGGTTCCATAACTCATTTTGCAAAAAACTCCAAATATCTCTGACCGGTCAAAGTACCGTCAATAAAGTATGGCTGTATCAAATTATTGCCAACTATTCCTGCCTACATTAACCATGAATCTATGCTGGATCCTAGTTTGGATAATGCCATGTGGATTCACATCATCCCATAAATGCATATTATGAGAATTTATGATTCCATCTCTGGTGAAACCCGGTTCGTTCGTAAAGAGAACGTTACTAATAAATGTGTTGTCTGCTTGTTGTTGTCGCAGAAACCACTGGCTATACTCAAGTCGAGCAGGATAATCAGCCACTGTCATACGGTGTACTTTTTCCATGTGAAAAGGATATAACAGCTGTTCTTTTAGGACGCGATGAACAACTGATTTCGAGACGTTATATTCTCTTGATAATTTTCTAAAACTCGATGGTTCATTATCAACTGCATTTAACAAGTCTTGTTCAACTGCCACAGTACGTATGCTTCGTACTGGACCTTCTCCAGCTTTTTCTGGCGAAAATCTTCCTAAAATTTAAAATTTTGTTTTGTATACATGGAAAATTACATTTACTTATTCATACCTGTTTCTCGTAACCTGAGATCAATACGCCCAAACATTCGTCTGTCTGGCAATGCTCTGTTTGCAAAATGTTCTTCATAAAGCCTTTTGGCCTCTAAACAGTTTTGAGAAGCCAGTCCATACATTAGATGTTTATCTGCGTACTCAATAAACGCGAATTCTGCTATTGTAACTGTTAAATTAAGGACTTATGAATTATTGACAAGTACTGACTACGAACTATTCTACACAACGTTTGACAACTAATCCTATGGTAACTTGATAAACGGTAAAAACACTTATAAAAAGTTTTTACCAACTTTCCAATTAATAAGTCGTTAATGTTTTTCATCTTCTGCTATCGTTAAATTATTTTTTTGTAGTACTCTAGGTAAATTTTGGACATCTATTAAAAGTTAGTTTTACCTCGTTGTGTACTTATAAAAATGGTGAATGCGTAAACTGGTACGTAGTGCATTAATAAAACTGTAAATATTAGCCAAACGGCTTATTTTATCGAATTCCGACAAGAGTACCTTTTCGTTAGCTTAATGTGTGGGGAAGTGAATTTCGATAATTTCATACAGGGTGTGCCATACCTGCAAAATTTTTGGATCACTAACCATAGCGAGTAGTCCGTCCCTGGCTTCAATGCACTACTGTAAATCTGTTTACCTTACCAAAATAAACATACACATACATTATAGCTTTGCCGTAAATTTTATAAAGATCAAATAACTAGTACAAAAAATACAAATAAAAACCAAATTCAAAATTGAAATAATGAATAAAAATTCTATCATCATCATTGTTTACATAAGTATAAAATTTTACCTTAACAATTAATCCCAGGTCAAGTCAATGTCAACATGTTTCAAAATATTCCGAACACTGCCATGTAAATATCTGGATAATTATAATGTAGTGTCCCTTGAAACCTGAAATAACATAAATTACTATTCAACTCAATAATTGGTTATCAATATTTACAGACGATGATAGAAAAGGGTTAAATTTGAAAAATAGTTGGAAATTTTTTATAGTAGGTGACATACGAAACAGAGCCAAGCTATCTGTCGAGGAAGTATGATAATTCAAATAGTTTAAGTAACAGGAAGTGATAAAAATTAGTGACTTTGTTGCCAACTTAAATTTGTTGGTTATTAATTGAATATTGAATACTTAAGGCAAATTTGGAAATAACTAATAGTTTATATAAGATAAAATTAGTAAAAATTCGAAAGTTTAGAACTAGACAGTTACATATATATTAATAATTATTTCAAGTTGTAGATTTTTTATAATTTAATGTGAATAAATATACCTTCAAAAGGGAAATATCATATTGTAACAAATTAAAAAGACATTTTATGGAATCCCTCAGACGATATACACATATACAAATAAGTGTTGATATCCTCCAGGACTGCTAAAATAATTTTTTTTACATTTTGAACTAAAAACATACAAATCAACAATTATTGTGTAAAGGACAGTGAAAAGGAGGCTTTGCATTTTATGAGGAAGAAGTTTGTTGATTTGTAAAACAAGGGAAGTCGCGCTTAGGTTGTAGAATAGAAAGCAGGAGTGTAAATGTCCTCTACAAATTTTTTTTTAATAAAATGATATAAAAGTAAAATTTGAAGCCAGAAGTTAAGAAATAGTAACATTATTAATCATTAAACTGTGTGAGAATGGGAAGTGGTAAGAAGGAGCATTTCTTCCGCAGAGAAATCCGCAAGAACTGGGAGACGCTAGCAGCAGTACCGTGTATAGCTATACCGAAGATACAAATTAAGGTCTGTGCTATTTAAATAGTAATTTTGGAATTCCAACTAGTGAACAATAAAATATATTTTGAACGTTCCAATAATAATTTTCATAAAGAGGCCAAAACATTATGAGATGATGAATATCATATCTTATACATGGATATCCATTGATTTTAATTAATAGATATAGTATTGTTCTTACTTGTTATAAATAATTCGTTGCATCATTGTTCACGCTGTACGTAAATGATCATCTATCTTCCATTTCTTTCTTCTAATGCATGTTTAATTATTTCTATCTTTCACTATTCTAATTTCACTTCACTCGTTTTTCCTTATATATATATATATATATATATATATATATATATATGTAATTGTATAGTCAGTTTTAAAGAATATATCGATAATTTCAACGAATATATGAACGTTTAAATCGTATAAACCTTTCATATATGTAACATAGACTGTGAATTCCACATTTAGTGTCGCGTGGAACTTTATGAGAGCATAAGTTTCTCCAATATGCCGACGCAATAGTTTTCATACTCCATGGTATTCAGTGCGCATGACTGTATAGAATGGAGGAGTGGCATCAGGAAATTTGGTGTAAAAATAATTATAAATTTTGATCTTAACAATTTATTAAAATATTCTCTTTGAAGTGTTGGTATTTTTATTTTTATTCAATATCTATAATAGATTTATCAACATTTGCTCACTTCATTCCTTCTGTGGAATAATATCCTGAATCATTAAACTAAAAGGTGTATATTCATATACCGAACCATAAAATTCCAAGAATTAAATATTCAAGATTGAAATACATTCATTTATGTGCGTGCTGAACCCAAAGGGAGGAGTCTACATGCCACAGACTCTATATTGAAATAAAAGCAACATTAACATATAACAATTCAGAGCTAGCCGAAGGTAAGTCAAGTCAAAAAAACAAGAAAACGACTCTTTCATAACTAAATCAAATAAATAATTATATTATATTATAATATATACTATATTCTATTCTTTTATAGTTGCCCCACGTTTGGGTGACAAATTATTATATATCTAATGTTTTAATAATTATAATTGAATGGATGTATGATATATAACAATATAAAATATTATTTGTCGTCGTTTTCACAATTTTTGATTGTAGCTACACTATTGTGAACACACCTTTACCACTGAATATAACCTATTTTAATTTTGACAGCAGTTGTCAAATTAATATGCCCGGCTCAGATGAATATTAAATTTTGTACTTTGAAAGATAAATCAATACACAATCGACTTACTCACTCTTATCTCAGGGAGGGATCAAAGATTTTAAATAATAATTCAAATTTATAAATTTCAATGAATTTTCTAAATTAAGTATTACGCTATTCCAAATCTAGGGTAACTGTTTGTTCAATATACTACAAGACACTTAAATTATCTTATGACATATATGATTTCACTGTCACTGGAAATTAACTGAATGTCACTTATTATATCAAATTTTCTATTGCATGAAAATTATCAAACACAATGAGAATACATATGAAATGAGTACCAAAGTGAGTTGGAATCAAATTTATATAATATATGATCAGATAACAAATTACAAAAAATTATAACTTTTCAAAAATATCATAAACGAAAACAAAGATAGAATTTTCGATCAACCTTAATATTAAAACAACCTATATTAGGAATCTACTAGCTAAATATTTTTATCAAAAGTTCAAAATGTCTGATTTTATACTTGATGTATATCAATGTCAAATACGCAAATTTCCGTGCAAATTGTCTATTCCAAAATTTTCTTCACTTGACGTTGAATTTTATATGAGTAACGTTACTGTGATTTATATCAAATTCATTACCATAAGATGCAGCTAATTTTGAAATATTTTTAATAAAGGCCTATTAGTTCTCGAGAAATAATGTAAATAAACTGGACAATACTCACCAACTAGGTACTGGTTAACTCGTTCGTATTCTAAAACGTATTTAGAACACTTTCTAAATTTATAATTTAGAAACCGGAAACCATTTTAACGATGTAATTCTTCTGCGAAATATACACGCACTGGCTTCACAATGCAAGGTTTTATGATCTGATAATATATTCATATGATTACTATCATATTCTTAAATAAATTTGAGACAACTCTTATTTCGATGTTGTCTCGTGGGGATTTCAAATTCAACTGCCTAAACTTTTTACATAAATAAATCCCTTCTCCTTTGGTTACGAAAAATTCTTTTTTTTTTTAAAATACAAATTTTTGTATTCCTATAACAAAGAGAAATTTGCATTTTTTTATTATTATTGCAATTTTGCTAGCAGAGACATCTGCATTTTGAAACTTCAAATATTTGTTTTCAAATCCTTATAAAATCTATCTATCATTAGGTATATTCTGCATTAATGTCATCCGAAATTGAAATGTCAAGTTTTATTTGTATGTTGAATCTTCCAAATTATTGATTATACAGTGTGTATCACAAGTATTATATAAAAATATACATATTTTTCCTCATTCTAATGTTTTCTTTAGAATTTAGATAGAGGAACTGTATTAAATCCCCCTAATAAAGGAATGACAAATCGATTCTTGTATATAATTAAAATTTTATCTTTCAAAATTGCCAAATATCATACTAGTATCTTAGTAACATAGTAATATCTTTCAAATAAATATTAACATATCTCTAAAAAAAATTATCTTCAATCAAATTAAACTATCATTCCTAATTCCCGTAAAACTTATTAAATCTACCATATCCATTAAAATTTCACGTAACATACTTGTTATTCTAAAATTTCCTATATACACGTTGATAAATTTTTTATGGTCTCAAATGTTTCCAACTCTGTTCTACTCTGTCTAAACCATTTATATGTTACAGGATATGATTTTGTTTCAACATTTCTCAGTATTCTTCACTTTGATTATCCATATTTTCATTAAGCAACCCTTAGTTCCTTCGACATTCTTGTCTCATACATCTCTAATAATTCATTTATAAATTCATATTGTTCTTCATCACAATCTGTCCAATTACCATTACATTTCACATCTTCTATTTATTCTATCTCACGAACATAATTATTAGCCATTCTAATTTCTTTTTCACACAATCCTTCATATTTCATTATCAAATTCTTCACATTTTCTTCATATTCCTTATTTCCACTCAATAACTCAAATTCTACCATAATTCCATTCCTCTTTATATTCCATAACTTCCTATTATCCTCTTCAATTGCCAATACTTCCAAATTTACCTCCTCAAATTCAATTATTTCACCATTTAATTCTATCTATCTATTCAAAATCAATTATTTCCTTATATTTCATCAATTCATCAATAACTATGTCTGTTTCTAACTTCTTTATCAACAATGCTTCCATATCAACTTCTTTCCATCCTTTAATTCAATCAGTTGTATCATAGATTTGCTGAGTTCATATAACTTCCGTCCGTATGCTCCTATACATGAAACTATTTCATCCTGTCCATCTGTTTTGTTGCCTAATTTCATTTCTATTTTCATTATCATTTCTTCTATCAAAGTTTCTGAAATCTCTTCTATTCTCAAAATACTTATTGTCATCAATTTTACCTCCATTTCCGTATATTCGTTTTTCATTTCTGTAACTTCTATTTTCACTTCCATAACTCACATCAACATGTATATCATTTTTTTTGTCAAACCCTGTTTATATAATTTCTATTTACATATGTTTTTAAATATTACTTGTTAATCATAAACCTTTTATTTACATATCGTTTTTATATCTATCCCTTACCATGTACAATTCCCTTTCATTTCTAGATTTCGTTCCTATAATCCTTTCATATAATTCAGTTTTATTTTCTTTTCCTAAACTTCGTCTTATTCTCTTCTCTTATTGTTTGATTCTCTATGAGTTTCTGTAGCTTCTTTCTGTTCACCATCATATCTTTTTTAATTTTGAAGTCCCATATCTCATCATCTCCATCATATATTCTTGTTTCTAAGTCCTTCGTATTATTGTTTCTTCTTTTTATTATTTTATTTCCCATAATATTCTCACTTCCTATCATTTCATTTTCGACTGTCCTATTGAACATTCTTTGATCAATTATCCTTATATATCTTCTAAGATTTACTCTCCTTTCGAAATTTTCTGCATAAATCATTCTTTCTATATTTCGTCTTATGGTTTCTTCTATTTCTTCCATAGTTTCTTTTAATCTTCTGTTCATTTCCTTTAATTCCCAATTAAGTTTTATACCCCTATTATAATTATTTTTTTTATCATATGTCACGATTTGTTTCACTATATTGACATAAAAGTATTTTATTTTCCAATGAATATTTTCTTGATAAATTTGCATCACTTCTTCACTTCCTAGATTCTGTAAATTAATGTCTACCATTTCATCTTTGGTTTGTCTTTGTACTTTATTAGCCTGTATCTCTTAAATTATATTCTCATTTTGTTTCTTTACTTCTACTTGAATTACTCCAGATAAATTTTCTTCTATACATCTTCCTTTTTCTTGAACTTCTTCTACCACCTGCTTGTTAATATCTTCCCTGATTTTAATGCCATTTTCTTGAATTCCCATAAGCAAATTTTCATTCTGACCCTTCATTTCTTCATTCACCTTTTCAATCTGCTTCCTAAATTGCTCGTTCTCTTCCCTAACTTTCTTGATCTCATTCAAACTTTCCATTTTCACTTCATCAATTTTCTTTTCCAAATTATTCATGTTCCCCTTTATATCATTCATGTTCTCATTCATTTTTTCCCACATGTTGTCCATTTTTCCATTCAAATCTTTCCTCATATTATTCATATTCTCATCTTGTTTATCCATTTTTTCATTCACATTATTTATATCCCCCCTAATATCTTCCTTCATACTATTCATATTTTCTTCAAATTTTCTGTTCATATTCTTTTCCATATTATTCATATTCTCATTCATTTCTCCCCTCATACTAATCAAAAACTGCATGAATTGATCCTGGTTATTTGTGGTTTTCCTACTCTCTTATCTCCTATTATCTTGTTCTTCCTTATCTTCTCTTGTCATATCTCCTTCTGATTGTTCCCTTCCTTGTTCCAAGTACTGCACCTGAAAATCACCTATACTATGTCTTCTTTCTTCTCTTTGTTCCTCAGATCCACTTTCAACTCCTACCTGTTTACTATCCCTTAATGTCATTCTTCTTTCCATGGTCGATACTTAATTTTTTTATATAGTCAATGAATTTGCTGCGTCAAATTATAATATTTTTCTATATTTGTGATAATGATGATAAGTCTATATTTGCCCCACTTTGCGGCGCCAAATTATAATATATACTATATTTCATTCTTTTATAGTTGCCCCACGTTTGGGTGACAAATTATTATATATCTAATGTTTTAATAATTAAAATTGAATGGATGTATGATATATAACAATATAAAATATTAATTGTCGACGTTTTCACAATTTGTGATTGTAGCTACACTATTGTGAACACACCTTTACCACTGAATATAACCTATTTGAATTTTGACAGCAGTTCTCAAATTAATATGCCCGGCTCAGATGAATATTAAATTGTGTACTTTGAAAGATAAATCAATACACAATCGACTTACTCACTCTTATATCAGGGAGGGATCACAGATTTCAAATAATAATTCAAATTTATAAATTTCAATGAATTCTCTAAATTAAGTATTACGCAATTCCAAATCTAGGGTAACTGTTTGTTCAATATACTACAAGACACTTGAATTATCTTATGACACATATGATTTTACTGTCACTGGAAATTAACCAAATGTCACTTATTATATCAAATTTTCTATAGCATCAAAATTATTAAACACAATGAGAATAGATATGAAATGAGTACCAAAGTGAGTTGGAATCAAATTTATATAATATATGATCAGATAACGAATTACAAAAAATTATAACTTTTCAAAAATATCATAAACGAAGACAAAGATAGAATTTTCGATCAACCTTAATATTAAAACAACCTATATTAGGAATTTACTAGCTAAATATTTTCATCAAAAGTTCAAAATGTCTGATTTTATACTTGATGTATATCAATATCAAATACGCAAATTTCCGTGCAAATTGCCTATTCCAAAATTTTCTTCACTTGACGTTGAATTTTATATGAGTAACGTTACTGTGATTTATATCAAATTTATTATCATGAGATGCATCTATTTTTGAAATATATTTAAGAAAGGCCTATTAATTCTCGAGAAATAATATAAATAAACTGGACAGGACTCACCAACTAGGTACTGGTTAACTCGTTCTTATTCTAAAACGTATTTAGAATTCAGGAACACTCTCTAAATTTATAATTTAGAAACCGGAAACCACTTGCACTTTAACGATGTAATTATTCTGCAAAATATACACGCACTAGCTTTACAATGCAAGGTTTTATGATCTGATAATATATTCATAATATAGTATTAATATATTCATATTATTACTAAACTTTTTACATAAATAAATCTCTTCTCCTTTGGTTACGAAAAATTCTTTTTTTAAATAGAAATACAAATTTATGTTTTCCTATAACAAAGAGAGATTTGCATTCTTTTATTATAACCGCAATTCTGCTAGCAGAGACATCTGTATTTTGAAACTTCAAATATTTGTTTTCAAATCGTTATAAAATCTATCTATCATTAGGTATATTCTGCATTAATATCATCCGAAATTGAAATGTCAAATTTTATTTGTATATTGAATCTTTCAAATTATTGATTATATATATTCAATAATTTTATTAATGTCATCATACTTTGTTATTATATAAAAACCAAATAAATATTGTAATTACTGTCAAATAATTTAAAACTGTTTACTGGTTTATGCATTCACATTCACATGGATGAATATATAAGAAATTTTATGCTAGAAAAAATAACAACATATCCCCTAAATGATACAAATGAAGCAAAAGAAGTTTTGTCTGTAAATAACAAATTGAATAACTTCAAGGTTCTTAATACTAATATTTGTAGTGTTTCAAAAAATATAGATGAATTAAAAATATATCTTGAGGAACTTGAGACATGCTTCGAGTGCATAGTTTTAACAGAAACTTGGCGGGTCCCGGATACGTCCTTCCTCAACATGGCCAACTACACAACCCTATACAATGGAGGTAGCTATAACCAAAATGATGGTGTTATCGTCTTTGCAAAAACAAACTCATACCATTCGCATGAACATATTCAGATAAACGGAGGTATATTATTGAAAATTGTAATGGTTATGGATAAGCTGAGTTTTTGCATTTTAGCATTCTATAGATCTCCAGCAAGTCGAATTGACGACTTTCTTGACCAGCTTGGGGATATTCTTAATAAAGAAAGTAATCAACATTATTATAGCTTATTTGTAGGTGACATAAATATCGACTTGATGAAAATAACTGAAGATTCAAGAAATTATCTCGATATGATGAGTGAGCATGGCTTTCAATCAACTATTAATACTACAACAAGAGCGAGAAATGGATCTGAATCATGTCTTGATCATATATTCATTAAAACAAAACAACAAAACTTCAATAACATATTACCTCTCACTATATCAACATCAATTACGGACCACTACATAACGTTGTTACAAATTGTACTGAATGAAACTAAAAACAAATCAATAAACAAAAAATATTTTCAAAAAGTAGACGAACAATTATTACAAAAAGCAATTAATAGTTTAAGTTGGAAAAATGAATTGTACCCAATGCATGATATCGAATCGACAACAGAAAAATTCATCAACATCATAAACACATGTGTACAAAAATCAACTCAATACTTCAGATTAAAAAATAGTCAACGTAAAAGGAAAAATTGGATAACAAAATCATTGATAAAACACATCAACCAAAAAAATCATTCATTTTTATTATGGAAAGAAAATCCAAATAATGTAAACTTGAAAAATGACTATTTAACGAAAAAAAAAGAAACGGGAAAGAAAATAAAGACTGCCAAAGAAAATTATTATAAAAAATTAGTTGAAAAAGAACAAAATGCAAGTAAAAAACTATGGAACACTGTTAATGAAATTTTGAATATCAAGACAGGAAGAATAATAAACAATATTAGGAATGAAAAAAATGAGATCGTCACAGATCCAAAAGATGCTGCTGATATATTTAACAACTTCTTCGCGAATGTGGGGGAAACTTTGGCAAAGAACATACGGCAAAATCCCAATTACAAAAGTAAAAAATATGTAAATAAAAATTCACTTTTTCTTACACCAACGAATACTACTGAGGTTGAAAATACAATAATTAGCTTAAAAAATAAAAAGGCTCCCGGGCTTGATGGAATGAAAGCTGAAACTCTAAAGATTATTGCAAAATTCATATGTGAACCTTTGACGGACATCATAAATAAATCCTTCGAATCAGGCATATTTCCTTCGATTCTAAAGAAATCTCTTATAACTCCAATTTTCAAAAATGGGAATACAGAAAATATTTCAAATTATAGGCCTATTTCACTTCTATCTTCAATAAGCAAAGTCTTTGAAAAAATTATAAAAACGAGACTTACGACATACCTATCAAATTATAATCTGCTGTCGACATCCCAGTATGGCTTTAGAGAAAAAAAATCTACCAATGACGCAATCCATTCCTTGACAAAAACCATCTACGAATCCTTGGATTCAAGCACTCCATCTATTGGGGTTTTTTTGGATCTAAAAAAGGCCTTCGATACTGTCGACCACTCCATACTTTTAGATACACTAGAAGATATGGGTGTAAGGGGTTTAGCTCATAATTTATTCAAAAGTTATCTAACAAGCAGAACACAAAAAACTTAATTCAAAAATCATGTGAGTGAAGAGATCATCATCAAATGTGGTGTACCTCAAGGAACAGTATTGGGGCCGGTGCTATTCGTAATTTACTTAAATAATCTATTTGAACAGGAAACAATCGGAAAAATAATCAGCTTCGCGGACGATACTGTGATTTATTACAAACATGATGACTGGTATAATCTCAAAATAAATATTGAAAATGATCTTGGAAAACTCAAAGACTGGTTCGACAGCAGATTACTCTCAATAAACTTTGACAAAACTGTATACTTACCCTTCAGTAGTCATGAAAAGTCTCTGCCAAAATACAATCTTAATATCCAACAAGATTTTTCAATTAAACCTGCAAAAAGAATTAAATACTTGGGTATTTACATTGACAATCACTTACGATGGAACCATCATATGGAATATTTAACTAAAAAGCTTCGGAGTATCCTATTTCGATTTAAGCAAGTAAGCCAATTTTTGAGCTTTAAATGTAAAACAATACTGTACCACAGTTTGGTTGAGTCACACCTCAATTATGGCATTATTGGCTGGGGAGGAGTTTCAAGGAACTATCTAAATGCCCTCGAAGTGTCTCAAAGGCGATTCCTCCGAATGATTCTCAACAAACCTAAAAGATATTCAAGCTCACTACTCTATACTGAAACACAAATATTAGATGTTAGACAATTATACATTATTCAGATAGGATGCCATCAATATAAAAATAAATACAAACTTACCACTCAAAATCATAGATACGCGACAAGATCGAATAATCAATACTGTATACCAACAGCTCTTAAAACAATAGGTCAAAAAGGTTACTCCTACTTGGCACCTAAATTATTCGGGCAACTACCACAGAGAATTATCGATGAAACTTCTTTTAAACGCTTCAAAACCCAACTAATAACATTTGTTAAAGAAACAGACAAAACAAAAATACACAAAATGATAGAATGCTGAATAAAAAAAAAACAGAGAAGAGTAAACTCATATACGAAATGTATGTCTGAAATACAATCATGTAAAAATGGATTTATATTGTTTTTAACTGCATTTTTTGTTTTTAGAATTTTTTTAAATTTTGACACACTTGCCTATATTCACCACATACAAGTATGTACAATACTTCTGTGGATGTCTAGATGTTTATTCAATTTTATTTGTATTTTATCACTGTATTTGTAAATTTATGAATAAACGTTATTATTATTATTATTACAGTGTATATCACAAGTATTACATACAAATATACATATTATTCCTGATTTTAATGTTTTCTTTAGAATTTAGATAGAGGAACTGTATTTATATATATTTATATATATATATATATATATATATATATATATATATTGATATTGTGAAAAAATAATGCTACACACTGTACATATATCTAACACGAGTTAATTACAATTTGAAATATTAACGAGTATAAAATTATTGAAGGAAAAACTATTCAAGAGTCAAATTTAAACTAAATTAAACTGATGAAATTTCTTTAAACTTTATAATGTACCTTGTATACACATACATGACAAAAATATAATAGGATTCAAACTATTTAAGAGAAAAATTAAAAAAAAAATATCACCTATTATGAAATGAATGAGTCCACTCTTCAATTGAAATCGTTAAATGTTTATGCATTATCTTAAATTCCCATTAGATACCATTAAACTATTTAGAAGCCCTAGAAATGTTTCTTGTATTATATTCAAAGGTGAAATTCCAAATAAAAACATAAGGGTTATAAAATCTTTGACATCTGTTTGAAGTATGTGTCAGCTGGGTAGAGAAAAGTCGATAACAGCTGAAAAATTTTAAGAATTAATAAAATGCAAAAGATATATATAAGTATTGTTTGTTTAGAATTGTTAAAAAGTATGTTTTATAATTAAAAAGTTACTATCTTGAATAATAAAATGAAATCTTTTAAATGAACTACTATGAGTTATTTTGATTGGTTGCAAACATTTATGTGATTTCAATAAACAGAGGGCTGATATAGGAATGAGATTTTTTGTTTTGGAAAAAACAAAGTTGTTGATTTTGAAGAAAGAAAGTAGTAGAGCGTTGGTGCTAGGAAAAGCTAAAAGAAACACATTATTTTTCTTTCATAATAATTATAAGACTTGTAAAATTTATAGCCAATATTAAAAAGTGAATAGTGATACTAACCTTCTAAAACGATTCCTGAACTAAATATTTGATATATACAGTGTAGATATCCTTTACATAATCCCAGAAGAAAATACTGAAAGAGTTTTCAGTAATGAAGTGATACAAATGAACTGTGAATCCAGCTTCCCAAAAAGACTAGTGAAACTAACCTTATAAAACGATTCCTGAATTAAATATTCCATGTATACAGTGTAAATATCCTTTACACAATCCCAGAAGGAAATACTGAAAGGCTTTTCAGTAACGAGTTGATTCAAATGAACTGTGAATCCAGCTTCCCAGGAAATTTTCCAGAACATCCCTAAAATGCAAGCAAAATGAATATTCTTCTATAGAACATTAGTGGAAAACATAAGTTATTTCATAAATTTTTTTATAAATGAAAACTTACTTGTATATATAAAGGAACATCAGGTACTGAATTATATCCGATAATCTTATGTACTTATCACAATCGTTTTTTTTTTGTTGAAATGTTGAATACAATTACCAACAAAACTTAAACGCACAATAAGTTGCATACGTACACGTATAATTTCATTGGTATGAATTTTGTGTGAAAGACCATCATAGATAAGTTTCATTTTTCTTTATATATCGTATGTAAGGAAAAATAATGTATTTTTTGATTTTTTACGAGATAAAAATTCTTTTCTCTTAAATAAATAGAAACTTATACCTGTGAATCTTGATTCAGTGTTCTCTTTTGTATGTTGGCAATACTGTTTAGACAGCATTCACCACTGAAGGTTTCCTTGAGATAAAGTATACAGGACCGCACTACAGAGATTTATAAAAAAAATTTAATTTAACAGAATTTTTTTAATATCCAATATTTGGCGCATATAAAATAATAATAACAAGATTTATTATATATATATATATATATATATATATATATAAAGCCCATGAACCCGGATCCTGAGAAGCTGAGTTCTCATATAAAAATTTATAATAAGAAGAGATAAAGGTAAGTGCACTGTGTGGCATTATTGAACAAAATAATTTCTTAAATATACCGGGCAAATTAAATTCATACAAAATAAACCACAATAAAATGTCACCGCAACGTGGGGCAAATATAAAAATATTGTAAATAATAATAAAAAAGGATTGAAATACATTTTTTTGACTGTATAAAAAAAATTGAATAAAGAAAATGGAAAGAAAAATGACATTAAGGGACGGTAAGCAGGTAGGAGTTGAAAGTAGATCTGATGAAGAAAGAGAAGAAAGGAGTAACGGTAAAGGAGATTTTCAGGTGCAATACTTGGAACAGGGGAGAGAACATTCAGAGGGTGATATTGCAGAACAAGGACAGGAAGAAGAAGATGCACCAATGTCAGAAGAAACAGGACAAGAGGACAAACAAGAATCTAAAGAAAAAAAGGAAATAGACGTAATGAGTATGTTTCAAATGATGATGAAAAGAATGGATCAAAATATGAGTGGTATGAAGGATGATATTAGGGAAGATATGAATAAATATAATGAAGAATTTATTGGAAAATTGGACCAAGATAAGGAAGAAATAATACAAGAAATAAGAGGAGAGGGGATTGGAAAAATCACGGAAATAGACAATTCACAGATCAACAGAATCAAGGAAATAGAGGAGAAAGAAAAGGATTTCAAAGGATAGATTCAAATGGATGTAAAGATACAAAATGAAAATATAAATGATGATACTATAGAACAAAAATTGAGTAATAAAATGGAAATTGACGAAGTGAAAATACAAAGTGTGATGGAGTTTAAAGAAGTTGAGAAGGAAACAGAAGAAATACAATTTATTAAAATACAAAGACACATAAATGAGATGATAAATAGCAATTTACAGAATCTAGGAACTATTGTAGAGTACGGACGTGTGCGATTGTGTTTAGCAAAACAAACCGTTTTTTGCCTTTTAAATTTAATACGCGCATTTGTGGTTTGTAGATTAATATTATTTCAACCTTACTGTAAGTAGAAATTGTTACTTTACTTTTTTGGTTAAACAATTACCGTGGCACTAGCCTGCGGATGGCCGGTAAGTACAGGCCTAGCGGTAAGGATCCGCCATTAGCCGTATCAACAGGTAATGAAATTTCAAATAATATTTACGTTGAAGATGTCGTATTTTCAGAAGAAATTAGTATGGATGAATCTCATAATGTTTTAAAATGCGATAATTATGTTGTTAATGATTCCAAAAATTCCGATAATGTCATTAACGAGATTAATAAAAACTCGCACTCGAATTCTTTCCAATATAGTAGTCAAATGAGTAATACATTTAATATTTCTAATCGATTTAATTCTAATGATAGCGGACCTTATTTTGTTTTTGTTCAACATATTGACTTAAATATAGGCCGTTTACATCCCATGAAACTTGGAGAAAAATTACTTTCCCTTTCGAACTATGATCGAAATATTATTGAAATTGTTAGTGTTGGTAGGAACCGTATTAAGATCGAAGTTGATTCGGGTCTTGTAGCAAATAAGGTAGTAAATGAACATTGCTTCAAAGAAAACAACCTAATTGCCTATATACCAAATTATTTGACAGAAAAACGGGGACTTGTTAGTGGTGTAGATACTACATTAAGTGAAACTACCCTATTAAATGTTATAAAATCTAATATTACTGTTAAAAGAGTCAAAAGAATGACTCGAGTAATTCAGAAAAACGATATGACGGAGAGGGTTCCACGACAAATGGTTATTATCACTTTCGCGGGAAAATTAATTCCTCAATTCATTTATATCAATAAAGTTAGGTGTCCAGTTGAGGTTTTTGTAAATCCAGTTATGCAATGTTTTCAGTGCCTACGTTATGGTCATTCAGCTACTCAGTGCAAATCAAAAGAACGTTGTAAAAAATGCGGAAATGAGGAAAAAAATGATTGTCCTGATAAATGTACGAAATTTTGTATTTATTGTAAAAATAACAACCATGAGTCAGTTTTTAAGGAATGTCCTGAATATATAAAACAAAAAAAAAACGAAAGAAGCTATGGCAAACTTAAATATTCATTTTAAAGAAGCTGAGAAAGTACTCGAAAACCCATGTTACTCCAGTCTCGTTCAAAAAAATAAATTTGCACCGTTAATAAATTCCGACACAGAATTCCCTTCATTGAAAGTTGCCTCCCACTATCAATCTAATCCCGCTACGGCTCATAAAAGTAGCATTACTGAAAAACACTATCCAACCCCGATTGTCAATCCTCCGAAGAGGAGGAGAAATGATGAGACTACGTCTAATTTTCCTCCTATTCGTAGAGAGTTCCAGACCAATTTTTGCGCGGGTCCAGTATTTCAGTTTGGACAATGTGAACCTTCAAATGAGTTCAATAAATTCATAACCCAGCTCAGTGCTACATTAAAAACCTTAATAAAAGAAAGCTTTCAAAATTTTGCTAAGTCTTCTCCAAATATGGCTACTAACCTTAAAGTAAATGAAATTGAATTTGAAAATAAAGTTATAGAAATTGTTAATAACATTTTTGCATAATTAAAATGACCTCTAAATGCATTAAAATTATTCAGTGGAATATTCGATCGATAAACGCTAACAAATATTCTTTACATCAATTGCTGTTGGAAGAACATTTTGATATAGCAGTTATATCGGAAACCTGGTGCAAACCTTCAGATACTGTTTGTTTCAATTACTTTAGTGTGGTGAGCAGAAGCAGAAGTAGGGGATATGGTGGTGTTGCCATCCTTTTATCCAATAATATTAATTACGAATCTATTTCATTTGTTCATAATTTTAATCCAAACTTGGAAGTTTGTGGTGTAAATATTAGCATTGATCAGAGAAAGTATTCGATATTGAGTGTGTACCGACCGGCAAAAGTTAAAGTAACGGCGCAAGATTACGTTAATCTTTTTTCGGAAATTAACAATGACTGCATTGTCACTGGTGATTTTAATGCACATCATGGCTTGTGGGGGTCAGTATCGAGTTCCCCGGAAGGCAATACATCAGTGGAAGCTCTAGATTCTTTTCCTCATTTAGTTATCGCCAATAACGGATCTGCTACGAGAGCTACTCCCCCTGGTCAGGCCAAGTCGGTTGTGGATCTTACTATTTTATCTTCCAGCTTATGTTCATATTTTGACTGGACCGTCCTGTCAGATACATATGGATCTGATCACTTTCCCATCCGAATTTCTATTAATGACATCAAGATTCAAAATATGATGTTAATATCATCAGCTAAGTGGTCGATGTCTAATGCTAATTGGGATCAATTCAGACTCTTCATTGAACAAGCTCTAACACCGGAACCAACTCTACATAGTACTAACGAGATGATTTTATTCTAATTAGAATCAATAACAAATGCCGCGAACAAATCCTGTACGTTAATCCGACCCTCAACCAAGAACGTCAAAACTCCACCGTGGTGGGATGGCGAGTGTCTTGCTGCTTCGACTTTAAGGAAAAATGCCTTCAAAGCATACAAATCGAATCTAACTCTTTCAAATTTTAACGAGTATAAGAAACATCAAGCTATCTGTAAACGCACTTTCCGTTCAAAAGCCAAATCTAGCTGGGCAAGATACTGCTCCACTCTTAACAGACAAACTCCTCCCTCAGACATTTGGAGAAGAATAAATAAGATTCAGGGTCGCAAAAAGTATACTGCTATTGATGAATCTATGGTAGAACGACTTTTAACAAAAATTGCTCCTGATTATGCACACCTAACTATACAAATTCCGAACAACCACATTGATTCTCACTTTTTGCTAACTGCTATCATACCTGACGAGATTGAAGCAAATATCAAAACCTCAAAAAATACATCTCGCGGTATTGACGGGATAAACCATCTTATGCTAGCAAATCTCCCCGTAATTGCCAAACTCTATCTCCGCAAAATATATAACAACATTTTACTTAAAGGGGATAATTGTGATTCTCTCAAACAATGCCTGGTTATTCCTATACCCAAAGTAAACGACCCCACTGCCTTCAGACCTATCTCTCTTATGTCTTGTATATTGAAAACATTTGAACGTATCATGAAAACTAGACTAGAATGGTGGTGTGAAAGCAGAAATTTGTTCCCGATATCCCAGTTTGGTTTCCGGAGGAAAAAAGGAACTATCTACTGTCTTTCGCAGTTAACAACTGATATCCAGTTAACTTACTCAAGCAATAGTTATCTATCTGCCCTATTTCTTGACATTTCGGGAGCTTATGACAATGTCATCCTAAATATACTTTTCAAGAAACTAACGCACTTAGGCATTCCAACTATGTGTGCATACGTTCTGGTAAACTTATTTGTTAATAGGCAAGTATTCGTCCGGTGCAACGATAGACTGATCGGCCCAAGAGTAGTTCACCAAGGCTTACCTCAAGGCTCCGTTCTTAGCCCTATTTTGTTCAATATATACACCATGGACCTTCAGGGAATGGATATTAACTGCGAAATCTTACAATATGCAGACGATTTCTGTTTTTATACCATGAAAAACTCTTATGACCAATGTATTGATTCTACGAAACAAATTATATATAGTACTAGAAAATATTTTTTTAATCAAGGACTAGATCTTACCCCGAATAAATCCGCTGTGGTTTTCTTTACTCGACATCGTTTACCGATCCTATCCAGTGTAATGATGAGTAACCTAAGTATACCTGTGCACAATCATTTTACCTATCTTGGTATTACACTGGATACTAAACTCACATGGAATGAACACATCAATAAATGTTTAATCAAATGTGAAAAAAGCTTAAATGTTCTCAAAGCAATTAATCGATATCAATGGGGTGCTGACCCCAAAATTAATTTAATGTTCTATCGTGCATATACTAGATCCATTCTTGATTACGGTTGCTTCCTATATGGGTCTGCCACGAACACTCGACTCAAAAAACTAGATCGAATTCAGTATAAAGCCCTGAGGTTGGTTTTGGGTGCACTTAAATCCACACCCACAGAAAATCTCTTAGCTGAATGTACGGAACCTCCCCTGCATTTAAGACGAATATTTTTAGCTGAGAAGTTTATCCTTAAATGTCAAGCTAACAATCAGATTGAACTACTGCGAAAAATATCTGACATATCTAAGTCTAATTTAGTTGATAAGTGGTGGCACAATAAAAATTCTCCAACATTAGCCGTAGCGTATCCCAATGTCTCCTCCTATTTAGAGACTTCAGCGGAAAATACATTCTATCAAGCTTCTTTTGATATCTCATATTCCCGGGCCAACGTTTGCTTCCCTTCTTTTGATGGTAATAACCCCATTGCTCTTCATGAACTGATTGGAAAGTTTGAAAAACCATGCAAGATTTTCACAGATGGTTCGAAGTCAAAATTAGGAATCGGTTGTGCTGTATACATCCAAAACTATGAAGAATCTCTAATGTTTAAGTTGAACCAGCATTGCTCAATATATTCCGCAGAACTATTTGCAATACACCAAGCTCTAGAATGGGCCGTTAAAAGACAAATCTCTGATCAGCAAGTTCTAGTCATGTCTGATTCAAAGTCTGCGTTATCTGCTATAGAAAACTCACATAATCAGCTTCACAAGAATGGGCTCGTTGTGAGAATTTTAGAAAATCAACTAAAATTACACGGAATGAATAGTTTTGTTTGTTTCATTTGGGTAAAGGGGCACATTGGTATTTTTGGTAACATTAAAGCAGATTACTTTGCTAAAGAAGCGATATTAAAAGGTACAGAAATCAGTTGGCTAGATAGAAGTGATCTAATAGCAATACGTAGACAATGTTTGAAGCAAAATTGGGATATTGAATGGCACGCCTTCTGTAATCGAAGCAATAATATTTATACCAAAATCCACCCTGCTTTACCTATTGAGCCTTTTGCTGCAAGAAGTTATCCCAATAGAAACATCTACTCCATGTTCGTCAGATGTATTTTTAATCATGCCACTGTAAAAGCGTACCTTCACAGATTCAAACTAAGTGAATCGGAATTTTGTGATTGCGACGGCAATGTTGATGACATCAATCAATGGATGTTTGGCTGCTTACATAATGACGATGCAGTTAGGTATTTGATGAAATCCCTTATAAATGAACGGATTCCACTCCCTCAGAATCAAGCTACAGCTTTTTATCTCTCTCGGCGAAATCCTAGGCTAAACCAAATCATATGGGAGTTTTTAAAAAGGACTAAAAGAAGAATTTAGTATTGAATGTCTGTTTCTGTTTCAGTGTAGATCTGTTCAGTCTTGTTCCTCGTGTCTATCCATATGTTATATATTTCATCTTCTATCCGTTGCCCGTTTTGTCTGTTATAAAGTCGCTATGAAAGGCACCTTAGCGTGAAAAGTATCCCTGTGTAATCCTGTTGTAAGTATCCACTACTAAGACCCATCGTTAAGTTGATTAGGGCCGTGAATGGAGACTACTTGCTTTGTCAATGCAGTGTTTACAGTATACTTAACAATATACCTATATACTATGCCTATCCTCCTATGCTAACTATTGAAACAGGCTGTACAATAAATTCGTGGCTGAATGGATGAGGCTCTCCGAAGCCATTGAAAAAAAAACTTAATTGGAAGTTAGAGGAAATGAATAGGATATTACAAGAGACTAAGGAAGAAATAGAAGAAACCATAAGACAGAATATAGAAACAATAATTTATGCAGAATATTTCGAAATAAAAGTAAAACTTGGCAGAAATATAAAGGTGATTAATCCAAAAATTTTTAATAGGACAATCAAAAACGGAATAATAGGAAGTGAGAGTATTATGGGAAATGAAATAATAAAAGGAAGGAACAATAATATGAAGAAATTGGAAACGCAAATTTGCAAATTTTGATGAATTTATTGGGAGAAATTGATGAGATAGGGGATAACAAAATAGAAAAAAATTTAGTGGAACATTTAAAGAAACTTAGGAAGTGGATACAAGAGAATCAAACAATAAGAGAAGAGGATAAAACGAAATTTAGGAAAAGAAAATAAAATTCAATAATAAGGCTGTATTATAGGACTGGAATCTAGGAGACGAATAAGGAATTGTAAAAGGTCAAGAAGGGATATAAAAACAACATGTAAATAAGGAGTTTATAATTAACAAATAATGTTAAAAAAAAAACATATGTAAATATAATTGTGTACATAGATAGAAATTAGGATATATAAAGATAATGATGAAATACAGAAATAATTACATTAACAGATATGATACCAATGGATATTATAACAAAAACAACAATTATAACAACAATTTAGGAAATAACAATAACTATAATAAGAACGATAGCAACCAAAAACAACTATAGCAGAGACTTTGAATATAATAACAACAAAAATAACAATTACAGAGAACAGTATTCAAAGGAGAGAAGAGAGAGTGATAACATATGAACATCCAAGGGAATATATAAAATTTGGGGAAGAATTAGAATTAAGAGAAATAATGGGATTGATAAATATTAAAGGGAAATTAAATGGAAAAGAAATAAAATTATTAATAAATACAGGTTCGGAAGCGTCCATAATTAAAACAAAACTAATAGAAGAAAACATTGAAAATTATGAAAATAAATTAATTAAAATACCAAAAACTACATTGATAGGAGCAAATGGAAAGGAGCTATGTGAAGTAAATAAGCCTATAATACAAAAGATTGAATTGAAGGATGGGAAAGAAGTTGAAATGCAATTACTGTTAGTGAATAATTTGGAAACAGACATAGTAATAGGAATTGATGAATTAACAAAGTTTAAAATAATACTTGATTTTGAAAAGATGGAGATAAAAATTGATGGGAATAGAATTGAATTTGGAAACGAAAATTTGGGAGAATTGGCAATTGAAAAGGATAATAAGAAGTTGTGGAATATAGAAAGGTGTGGAAATATGGAAGAACTGGAATTAGTGTGTGGAAATAAAGAATATGAAGAGAAAGTGAAGAATTTAATAGAGAAATATAAAGGATTGATTGGAAAAGAAATGAGAATGGCAAAGAACTATGTGCATAAAATGGAAGTTAGAGGAATAGAGAACTTCAGAGTAAGAACACATCCCATACCTTACAAGTATAGAAAAGAGGTTGAACTAGAAATACAAAATATGTTAAAGACAGTATTATAGAAAGATGTAACACTAGAAATCAATAACCTGTACCGAAATAAGAGACTCCGAGAAATGTATAAGTAATAAGACGCATAACGAACACTGAAGAATTTAAAAAAAAAATTGATTTGAAACACAGCTTTTGGTAAATTTCTTTGGATGAAAATTATAAATAAATTAATAGCTAAAGATAAACTAAGAATTTATATACATTTAATTATAGTATTATAAATAAATTAAAATTAACTGAAGAGGATACTGCAATACAGGATTCCAGAATCATCTTACAACAGCGACCTGAAATAAAAAGAAATTTTATTATCAGTCAACTCGAAAGACAATATTTAAATAAAATACTTCAAGTAAAATTTGCGTTCATAACATTTTTCCTAGAATAAAAAATTTGATAAACGCAAAATTTAGGGGATGTTATTGTGAAAAAATAATGCTACACACTGTACATATATCTAACACGAGTTAATTACAATTTGAAATATTAACGAGTATAAAATTATTGAAGGAAAAACTATTCGAGAGTCAAATTTAAACTAAATTAAACTAATAAAATTTCTTTAAACTTTATAATGTACCTTGTATACACATACATGACACAAATATAATAGGATTCAAACTATTTAAGAGAAAAATTTAAAAAAAAAACATCACCTGTTATGAAATGAATGAGTCCACTCTTCAATTGAAATCGTTAAATGTTTATGCATTATCTTAAATTCCCATTAGATACCATTAAACTATTTAGAAGCCCTAGAAATGTTTCTTGTATTATATCCAAAGGTGAAATTCCAAATAAAAACATAAGGGTTATAAAATCTTTGACATCTGTTTGAAGTATGTGTCAGCTGGGTAGAGAAAAGTCGATAACAGCTGAAAAATTTTAAGAATTAATAAAATGCAAAAGATATATATAGGTATTGTTTGTTTAGAATTGTTAAAAAGTTACTATCTTGAATAATAAAATGAAATCTTTTAAATGAACTACTATGAGTTATTTTGATTGGTTGCAAACATTTATGTGATTTTAATAAACAGAGGGCTGATATGGGAATGAGATTTTTTGTTTTGGAAAAAAGAAAGTTGTTGATTTTGAAGAAAGGAAGTAGTAGAGCGTTGGTGCTAAGAAAAGCTAAAAGAAACACATTATTTTTCTTTCATAATAATTATAAGACTTGTAAAATTTATAGCCAATATTAAAAAGTGAATAGTGATACTAACCTTCTAAAACGATTCCTGAATTAAATATTTGATATATACAGTGTAGATATCCTTTACATAATCCCAGAAGAAAATACTGAAAGACTCTTCAGTAATGAAGTGATACAAATGAACTGTGAATCCAGCTTCCCAAAAAGACTAGTGAAACTAACCTTATAAAACGATTCCTGAATTAAATATTCCATGTATACAGTGTAAATATCCTTTACACAATCCCAGAAGAAAATACTGAAAGGCTTTTCAGTAACGAGTTGATTCAAATAAACTGTGAATCCAGCTTCCCAGGAAATTTTCCAGAACATCCCTAAAAGGCAAGCAAAATGAATATTCTTCTATAGAACATTAGTGGAAAACATAAGGTATTTCATAAATTTTTTTATAAATGAAAACTTACTTGTATATATAAAGGAACATTAGGTATTGAATTATATCCGATAATCTTATGTACTTATCACAATCGTCCATGGTTTTTTTTTGTTGAAATGT
This sequence comes from Galeruca laticollis, assembly GCA_963921935.1. Classification (NCBI taxonomy): domain Eukaryota; kingdom Metazoa; phylum Arthropoda; class Insecta; order Coleoptera; family Chrysomelidae; genus Galeruca; species Galeruca laticollis. The sequence continues at coordinate 69,825,058 of OY998175.1, forward strand.
TGAATACAATTACCAACAAAACTTAAACGCACAATGAGTTGCATACGTACACGTATAATTTCATTGGTATGAATTTTGTGTGAAAGACCATCATAGATAAGTTTTCTTTTTCTTTATATATCGTATGCAAGGAAAAATAATGTATTTTTTGATTTTTTACGAGATAAAAATTCTTTTCTCTTAAATAAATAGAATCATATATCTGTGAATCTTGATTCAGTGTTTTCTTTTGTAAGTTGGCAATACTGTTTAGACAGCATTCACCACTGAAGGTTTCTTTGAGATAAAGTATACAGGACCGCACTACAGAGATTTTTAAAGAAATTTAATTTAACAGAATTTTTTTAATATCAAATATTTGGCGCATATAAAATAATAATAACAAGATTTATTATATATATAAAGTCCATGAACCCGGATCCTGAGAAGCTCAGTTCTCATATAAAAATTTATAATAAGAAGAGATAAAGGTAAGTGCACTGTGTGGCATTATTGAACAGAATAATTTCTTAAATATACCGGGCGAATTGAATTAAAATTTTATTGATTTTGAAACACAAACAGTAAACCACAATAATATATATATATATATATATATATATATATATATATATATATATATATAATACTAATAATTTCCATAGCTGCATCATCTAATCGCTTCCAATTAACTACGCATGCCATGTGAACAAGTTATTATAACGGATATGTATCTTTAACATGAATCACTAATCATGCAGGGCAATGTAACAATAAACCAACGTAACCGTGACATCGCATCCGTAAAATAGCAATAACATTGTATTGGCCGAATAAAAGAGTTTTATGTATCCATCATGCACTACCACGGTTTATCGAGTGTAAACTGGAATAATCAGACCGTATTTTGTTTTAATCCCGTTGATTGTATTTTAACAAAATGTTTTTGAACCTTATTATATTATGGAATTTGAACGTACGCACTCGCAAACTAGTTTGATTTTGGTCTGTTTGAAAAACTATTATCCCAGATTAACTGTAGAGTGAAATAATGTATCAATATCAAATTTAATTTGTGTCGAGAGCTGATTATGCAACAGTAACCATAAATGGTTTAATTTTTCAGTCTTTACGATTATGGTCTTCCAATTTTGTTCGAAAATTAAAATTTAGGCAGTTTTTCTCCTGAGGTATTTTTATATTATGATAAATAATCACAAAACAAATTTTGTATATGTTATATTTTAAGAAAGAGTGAGAACAGTATAACAGAATCACAATCATCTGATACTTCTTGGCGTAGCCGAATTGACCCCTTTGTTAAGAAGTTGTTGCAACAATAATTTCAGATATTTATTTTCAATTCAATAATAATAATATTATCAATATAATATAACAATTGTCACTATCAACGTGGGACTATCTGAAAACGAGTATAGAAAGCGATCGAAAAACGAGTATAGAAAGCTATCGAAAAACGAGGATAGAATTTGTTCGAAAAACGAGAATAAATATTTATTAAACATTCAATAAATTTTGTAAATTAGAAAAGGAAAATAATTAAAAATACAACAGATAAGAACTAGAAAAAATAATTATCGATAAGCAAGGAACCAATCAAATAATAATTAAGAAATTAAAAAAATATAATGATCGAAAAGATAAGAAAACCAGACACCTACATTTTTGAAAATTAAGAAGATGTTCAAGCAGAAGAACGCTATTAAAAACATTATCAACCGCTCTTTTCACGGTATACTCATGTCCGAATTTTTTTATTTTCAAAGAGTTAATTAGAAATATTTTACGCGGCAGTTAACTCAATATATAAATTAAACATCGCCAATAACTACAAGCAAAAATGCATTGTAATTACCAACACGGAATATTGCAGCTTTTAACTAGTTTGAAACAGGTGTTAATTTTGCGTAAACATTTTAATTGCTCGTCCACAATTAGAATTTTAATACTCACGTCATAAAATGACTCTCGCTTATTCCGGTCCCAAATTGATATTTTATTAACAATGGCATACACTTATTTTCAATTATGCTGCTGCAAAATGCGCCGCTTTCGAGTCCCCCTTTCACGAATCAACAAAACCTCTTAAACTTTTTAAAGAAATATTTGGAAATGTTCGAAATTTTGTCATCTAATTAATTTTCTTGGTCTCAATGTGTTGAGTTTTCCAATTTCTGGTGAAATTGAATACCAAATGGGAGAACAAATCGGGAAATTCTGCACAAACATGAAAAAAATTAGAGAAAACAAGATGTCAGAAACGATTGTAGGAGAAGGAAAATGTCAGTCGAAAACTAACAGCTTCAGAAGTGAACCTTTTTATGTTACGCAAAACTGTCAATCAGTGTACAAATAAAATTCTTAAACATCAACAAAATAAAACGATAATTCTTCAAAAAATGTATTTATAGATTAGAATATAGAATAAGTTGACTGCCGAAACCCGAGATCGAACCACGGACCTTTAGACCTTCAGTTCAACGCACTCCCAACTGAGCAATTTAGGCGTCTTTATGAAATCGACTCAAGAGAAGAACAACATTGCGTCTTTCTTAGCTTAAGTAAAGAATAATTAGAAAAGGAGAAAGAGTTAGCTTTTACGAGTTCACTTCCATGCCAAAACTTTTGTAGTGTCCCATAAAACGGTACACTTCAATAACCAGTTACAATTGGGAACACAACACTGAACTACACTGAAAATTGAACTCTATCATACCAAACATTAACACAATGGATGAATAGGAGCAACAACTGAAAATCAGAGAAACAGAGAGTGGAAGAGAGAAAGTTCTATTTTCGATAAAATATTTCCTATATCCAAATAATAAAACTTCGTAGTCGAAATTGTCAAAATGGTATATTAGGAGATAGTTCAATTCGAATAATGTCTGATTATTCACATCCTAATCTAATGAATCCCATAGCAACTGGGAATCTTAAAAAAACATGAAACATGGCTCACTGTTTAATTTTCTTTACCTACGACCACCCCTGTAAGTAGTCAAAAACACACAGTCGGCAATCAATGTAAGACGTCTATTACGCACGGTAAAACAAAACGCACGGCTGTGAAGTAAATCGCACGGCTTCCATAGCAACCACTTAGCAACTGTCAATGGACGTAGCCATTTTATTAAAAATGTATTACTTACATATTTAACGTTGAATTTTATTCTATATATAAATGGTAGATAGCATTTATTAGATATGAGATTGCATTTAATACTAAAAGTTATTTGGAATTATATGATAATTGGTTCCGTCTCATTCAATCCGCATCTTTTAGCTGTCTGAATGTATCTCATATTAGTAAACAATAGTACATTATACACCCAGCGACTAAAGTGGCCCATTTACTCCCGCGAGTGGTGTTGATTCCTGAGGGAGGTAATCCACCTAAGGGATTAATGTCACTTTAGTCGAGAGGAGAATACGCTATTTTATGCAATTCCGGTAATTCTACATGCATTTTTAATCAAAATAAATACTACTTAGGACGGACTTTTGCGAAACTTGGCTGAGCATCGAGTGTGAACTTCTCAGATGCTTGGCTGGGCATCGAAGAGCGACTTTTATAAATTTTGGCTGGGCATCGAGGATGCACGTTTTTACTTGTACTTTAAATACCTTAATAAGATCATAAACACAAGTACAAGTGGGTCGTAGGTAAAATATAGTACGTAACTCGTGTTGTAACGCATTTTACACACTCACGGAATTACGCACTCGCCGCTGTAACTTTTCCGTTTGTGCGTAAAATGCTTCTTACAACACTCGTTACGTAGTATACTATTAATGAGCTAACCTTTTCTCTGATTTCTATACCCTGACTGCTTTTGTTTTGAGAGCGGTGTTGTTTGAGCAAATAGTAATATCGAGTAAACGTAGGGTAAGGGCTTTCGAACTAACAATTCATCGCCTGGGAATCAGATTATTTGGCTCTGCACGGGTATAGTGAGGTGAAGCTGCAATCAAATATTATTGTTGGAGTATTGTTCATGTATAGGAACTTTCCAGGGAAATACTAGATGAGCATCTAGGAAATATGAGGAGTTATCATAAGACAAAGAGCAAGTCGAATAACAGACAAAAATAATAATGATTCACTGATTTGCAATAAGCACTTTATACTGGAATCAGATGAAATAGTAAATAAAACACTGAGATGGTAAGCACAAAAAAAGAAATATCAGAAGAAATATCACATTACTTCGAAATTAAAGAACTGAAGCAAGTACAATTAGGCTCAGTATTATTTGTGATAAACATCGAAAATATCGTCCAGAGAATTGAAACACAAAGTTAACAACCCAATACAGCAGTCGAATGTAAGAGTCTAGAACTAATGGAATTAATTATACTCACGACCTGAGGTGGTACACTGGCTTTACACAACAGTGATTAGCCAACGATCGTTTATATTACATTAACTACAATCCTAAGACAAGTTCTCCTTGGTCTTACCGGGGCAATGAACAGCACGGGGACGTCATCAATGGAATCTCTTATAGAACCTTCCTCCTCTGGAACTTTTTGTTAGGACAGAGGCAATGATGGCAATCCTCAGACTGAAATCCGGGAGCCCGAACAATATTCGTGGGGGATATACCGATACAACTGGGAAAATACGAGATGAACCGAACTTTTAAATGGGTCTGGATAGTATGATACCAGAGAATATATTCACTGACCGAGTGAATATCATTATTCCATCTATGCAACAGGAAATGCACTCAAGCAATCCTGGAGACAATCTGGTTCACTGATGGATATAAAACTAACCATGGCACTGGGGCTGGTATAAATGGACCTAGGAAGAAAATATTTTTCGGCCTTGGTAGATTAACGTCCGTATTTCAGGCAGAAACAATTGTTGCTATAGCCTGTATTGATGAAAACATCAAGAGAGTTTATACCGGACAAAAAATAAAAATGTATACTGACAGCCAGGGACTGCTGAAAGCTATCAGTAATCCAGCCTCGAAATCTAAATTGGTTAAAAACTGTAAAGAGTCCCTTAACCAGCTGTCAATAGACAACACAGTGTCTGTAGTATCGGTGCAGGATTGCAGGTAATGAACTGGCGGACCAGCTAGCTACACAAGGCTCTAAAGGAGACTTCATAGGTCCGGAATCGTTCTGTGGAATCACAAAGGAAAACATAAGGGGGGAAATCCGGAACTGACTAGACAAGGAACACCAAATGAAATGGAGCTTGACAGAAGGTAACCTTCACACAAAAAGCTTATTAGAAAATGTAAACAAAAAACTCTCGATCAGTTTATTGAAACTGAGCAAGAGACATCTAAAGACAGTTACCGATTTGGTTACTGGACACTATACCCTTAGGAAACATTCATACAAAATGGGAAAAGTCAGTGAACCCTTCTGTAGGAAACGCGAAATAAGGAATGAAGCACCCATTCATATACTCTGTTTATATAGGAACTCACAAGGACTCATGCAGATGCATTTTGGAAAGGAAACAATACAACCATCAGAACTATTCAAAATCCCCCCAAATGAGCTAGTGGCCTATATCGACGACACGAAACTTTTAGAGTGGAAGTAGATCATATTGGATATGGTAAAATGACTTAGGTCAATTGCCCGGGCTGTAGATCATAACCCAAACGAATGAATGAATGAGCAGTCGAATATAAGAGTCCACAACTAATGAAAATAATTATACTCATGTCTAAGTGATACTCTAAGCAGATGATGTGGTTTTATTTGCAAATTAACCAATCATTATCAAATTTACAGAGAATAGTCATTGTCACCAAATTAATTCTTCTCTATTTTATATTATCTAATGGCACATGATGTCCATTATTGTATCATCATCATCATCATTCACCCTTGAAACGTCCATTCCTGAACTTAGGCCTCTAAAAAGCATTCCCATCTTCCTTTGTCCTGTGCGGTGGCCATCCAATTGGTATGGATTCTTCTCAGGTCATTGGTCTATCTGGTTGGAAGTCGTTCCCGGCCTCGCTTATCTGCTCTTGGTCGTCATTCCAGAATTCTCCTCATCCACCTGCCGTCTTTCGATCTTGCAATATGTGCTGCCCATCTCCACTTAGCTCTTGTTATTCTCTCCACAGAACATCATCCACACCCATTCTTCTGCGAATCTCCTCGCTCCGAAACTGTTTCTTAGACTTATTCCCAGTATCCATCATTCCATCCTGCGTTGTATTTTTTGTAGTTTTCGTGCATATTCTTTGGTCGGGGTTAAAGTCTCTATCAATCCTCACTTCATGTCCCAGATATATGTAGCTATGCACCACTTGTATCTGATTGTTGTCTACACCCAATACCTTACTGTGGACTAGATTGTACATAATTTTTGCTTTTCGAGATTTATTTTCAGTCCCACCGTCTGTATTGCATTCTTAAGTTCATGGATCATTATAGCGGCTTCTCTTAGATTGTCAGAAATGAGTACGACATCGTCGGCGAATCTAAGATGGTTGAGTCTTTCCTTATCGATACTGATGCCCTTGTTTTCCCCTACTAGGTTTTTGAGAGTATACTCCAAGACAGTGATGAATAGTTTAGGTGATATGGTATCACCTTGCCTTACGCCTCTTTTTATTTTGATTTTCTTTATCTGGGAGTGGAGGTTGCTCGTTGTTGTATATATTTTTGATCATATTTGTGTATCGATAGTCGATTCGGCATTCATTCAATGCTTTTATAATGATCGTTGATTCTACCGTATCAAGCGCTATATGGATATCAACAAATGTCAGGACTAAAAGTCTGATGTATTCAATAGTCTTTTCGATCAGGGTTTTCAAGCACTGCAGGAGGTCGTTGGTGTCGTAACGAGCTCTGGCTTTGTCGAGCTCAAATTTTGATTCAATTTTATTTGTAAGAATTCTGTTGTACAAGTTGTAGAGATGATCAAGCTAGCTAATTGGCTTGTAGTTTTCTAGACTCATCTTGTCTCCTTTTTTATGGAGCAATATAGTAAGTGAGTAATTCCATGAGGTTCAGATTCTCTGGTTATGTAAGCATACATTAAAAAGTTCTAGGATTCCTTCTATCAAAATTGATCCACCAAACTTTGTACCCTCGGTTTCTACCTCATCCTGTCCAGGAGCCCTGTTATTTTCCATTTTATGAAGTGCGTGGTATAGTTAGTCACGGAATATATTGGGTATTTCTTCGGAGCCCTGGTTTTGTGTTTTTTGTAATAATTCTTCTCTTGTCTGATCTATTTGGGACTTATATTGGACTGTGAAGAATTTTTCTACTGAAATTAACTGTATCCACCCTTACTTCGTGGAATATACTCATATTAGTGTTTTAAATGAAACTCAACGTTTCTAGCTAATTCCACAATATAATGAAAAATATTAAAAATTTAAAAAAAATGACAATTGTTTCGATAACAATTGTCAATTTTTTAGAATTTTTAATAATTTAGAATTTTAGAATAATTGATTATTTCTTTATAGTATATAATAAATTCAATATTATTTATATGCTTGTCTATTCTGCATACGCTATTTAGAATTTCATAATTCTATTCCACATAAAATTTTCCTTTCATTATCACTAAATTTTGTTGTAAATGATCTTATTTAATTTTGAAATTCTCTTCCAAATTAGTTATGCCGTACCGATGAAGGCTAATGAGCCAGAAACATGCATGTCTGCGGTTACCACTCTTTTCAGTAGCCCCTTCTTCTATTTGCGTGCAATACCCACTAATCTGTTCTTTGTTATATATATATATATATATATATATATATATATATATATGGAATATAAATTTCGATTTTCTACTACACCTACTTTTGTTATGCTGTCAATAACAATACAGAACTTCAGAACTTGAAGAAAATCTATGTATAATTAAGCTTTTGAACCAAATTATACATTAACTCAATTGTACAGAAGGAAAAATGTATTTGACTAACGAAAGATAATGTAGACATACACTGAACTTAGAAATTTAGTCTATACGATTGCCCATAAAAATAAACTGAACATAAATAATACTTGTTCATTAAATATTGAATAATCAAATGCAAATTTTTTTATAAAGAGGAAGGGTTAATATTTTGCTTTCTTATTCATTTAAACATAACAATACAACTTAATTAAACCTTTCAGAGAAATTATACATCCTGACCATGTGAGTAAATAATATCTATTTGGCTTTAGGCACTTCTAAACCTTTTATTTCATATCGAGAATGTACGATCAATTTTCTTACTCTTACAGGGGGCACTGATGATGGTTTATCATTGAACCGGAAGCGCTCTGCTAATAATAAATTCTTGTACCGAAATACAAAATTTGGTTTCTTTTCGATAATTGTTTTTCTCTGGTACACTCGGCTGACTTCACTCATTCACTCATTTAGAGACGAAACCTGCAGTTTTGTATATAGGGTCATTCATTAAATTAACAATACTGTTTCTAGAACAGCTTCAGTTGACGAACAGTAAGTGCTAGAGTTCCGGAATCAGCGTCGTGTGAACCAAAGAATATTCAGTTTTACATACAGGGTCAGTCATTGAGCTGAAATTTCTATTTAGAAGTATATGTATATCCCACACTGTGGCGCTGTCTGATTGTTGTGTGAAAAAATTATATATTCGTGATTGAATTATGGCTGAATATCTTTGAAAACTAGGAAATTCCGAATCTATTGTAGAATTTGGAAGGAGGTATATATCAAAAACTTCACAAAATATGAGTTGAAGCATACTAATGAAAGCTGAAGCCGCAAATCAAAAATTAATTATGAAGAAAAGAAATTTCGTTGAGAAACGGAAGAGAAGTTTATTATCAGCACAAATATGGAGGATCATTTCCAACCGAATAAAATGTGAGGTAAAGCTATGGCCCCAATGGAAAAAGTTTTAGCAACCCTATAACTTCGGAATATGTCAAATGCTCAATAATAAATAACGAACAACCAAAGCTTTTTCACATAAATTGTTATATGTATTAGCTTTGTAAATTCAAAACAGGACCTATGGCAACTTCGACACCGTTTCACTATTTTATTAAATGATTTCAACTTCAATAATTCCCAAGCATCCATAAAGGTGCATAAACGTCATCGTTCGAAATATCCATTTCCTTCGTGCTGAAACTTCTCAATTTCAACAAAAGTTCAGAAAAAAATATTTATGCCCGCTTAGAACGGTGCCAAGACAGACCTTTGACGTAATTTAGATATAGAACAGGGAAAGAAAAAGGTCATTTACATGGACGACTGGCTAGTGCCATATATCTCTGTCGAACGATATTGGTGGAACAAGATTACCTTATGGGAAAGTAAACCGGTCGTTGGGAATTTCAGAGACTTTATTTTGGGCAAGTCGTATTCGGAGCTATTACCGAAACGCGATTTTATGTTATCGGTCGTTACTTTTTATACAAAATGTGTTTTATTACACTGAAGGTTTGCAGAAACTCCGGAGTCAGAGTTCACATTGTCCAGCACATTCTAAACATTTAATGTTAACTTATACAAAAAGATAATGTTGCATTAAATTCCAGTTTATGAAATTAAATGAAATATTTTCGATTAATTCACTGGTTTAGTGAATTTTATTCTACAGTGAGTATTGGCCAAATGTAGATGAAACATAAATTTGAGCAATTTCGAAAAACGCTCGGAGAAGTCGATTCCTATTTTTTTAACTCAAACAGAATAATAGAGGACAGATACCTAGTTTTTTCTCTTATATAATCCAAACTTACTCTATATATTATAAGCTGTATCATCAATTTTCTCAATTTACAGAGGAACTCTAATTTGGATGACAGAAATGAAACGAATTTGCTAATGGTTAAAAATATATGAGGGATTAATAATTTTTCATAGAAAAATTTATATATAATATGGCACGAAAAAATTTTGTGTTAAATATTTTTAGAATCTGCGTTCCTGTATATTCTGTTTAATATGACAGAAACAAAAAAATGTCATAAAACTTTTGATGGTTTTTGATAGATTGCCAGATTCACGGCGACTGATACGAATAAAGTTTTTGATCGTTAATCGATATAATTAATTGTTACAATCTTCTAAGAAACTGATATTGTGGATTGAAACATTGGTCCTTCGAGAAGAGAAAGAATCATTGAAAGATAATATGTCTTCACCAGAACTCTCAGAAACTTCAAGGGTTAGGAGGAGTACAAGGATCAATTTTGGTGTTCCTCCTACAAGATACGGAACTAAGGAAGAATCGAGGAGAATATCCGGTAGACATATAGAACCAGTTATAATAGAAGAGCACACCGACTTTGCAAATTCATCTGACAGCTCTGTTAATAGCGATGACAAACTACACCGACTTAATGAAAGAGAAAGAGAGATTGAAAGAAAATTACTGTCTCTAGAGTTAGAATCTATACAACAAGAGAAAGAATCAATAAGAAAATCATCTACCAGAGGGTTAAAGAAAAACTCTGGAGCTACATATCAAGAGGAATTGAAAACGAGATCTACATCCAGTTATCAATATGATAAACCATACGTAGCAGATTGGGTAAACAGGGCAGCACAGCACAGAAATGAAACGCTGGAGTGGGAGAATTCAAATTGCAAACCAAAACACAAAGGAAATACCTCCTCTGCATGTGTGAAATCTTCAGCGGAAAATATTGATTTCTCTCATAAACCTAATATCTCTGGCTCTTCAAATTTCTTTCCTGAAATGCTAACTAAATGTATGGAAAATCTAAGTTCGAACATTGAAAAATTGGTAACTACGCAGAAATTAAAACCTTTACCAGATTTCAATGGTGATATTCATGAATTCCCGTTTTGGCTCAGCGAGTTTCAACGAACCACCTTGGAGAAAAATATATCTGATTCAGAAAACTTGAATCGCCTCATCAGATGTCTGAAGGGAAGAGCCAGAGAGTCTGTGAAAGACTTTTTTGTAGTCCCGATAATGTGGATACCATCGTCGAAACTTTGAAACTAAACTTTGGCAGAGACGAATGGATCATTTTGATCCAGATTAATAAGGCTAAGAGTTGTGCGAACCCACGAGAAGACAAGATTGGATCTTTCATGGATTTCTCGACCATTGTTACAAATATGGTTGTTGCTATGAGTACCACCCACAACTCTCGCCTTGATAATCCCGAACTATTGTTGAGGTTGGAGGAGAAATTACCGATAATTTCAAGACGTTCTTGGGGTCAAGTCAAAATTTTGAAACATCAACTGGAGGAAGTTGTTAATTTGAAAATCTTTGCTGAATGGCTCAAATCTGAGGTGAATTTGTTAATGTCAATTACGGTTCCCACTCAGATATCATCATCAAACAAATCGATGATGAAAAAAGAAAAAATATTTAGTTGTTAATGTCAATTACGGTTCCCACTCAGATATCATCATCAAACAAATCGATGATGAAAAAAGAAAAAATATTTAGTATCCCAAGCAAACCGGAAGATAAGATTTGTAAACTCTGCAAAGAGGAAAACCACCAACTGCGCAATATTCCACTGCTTGCGCCGATAAATATCATCAGGTCCAAAGACTCTGGAAATATTCGAAGTATTCGCTGAACCAATGATTATCCTAGCAAATTTCCAAAACTCTTTGAATTATCTCCATTTTTGGACGAATTTGGAATTATGAGAATGAACAGCCGAATAGAGTATGCAGATATTGCTTATGACTTGAAATATCCCATCATTTTGCCGACAGCAAAGCAAGATATTTCCGTCCAATTGCTCATTCTACATCTCCATGAATAATTGAAACACACAGGACTCGAGACATTGATAAATAATCTGAAACAAAGATTCTGGATCATCAAAACCCGACAATCTGTGAAGATGACTGTGAGAAGATGTCAATTGTGCAGAATAAAGAAGTCCAAGGCAGTCCAACCTGAGATGGTCCCACTACCAATTTCACGTCTCGCACCATATACAAGACCATTCAGCTTTTGTGGTTTAGACTATTTTGGTCCGTTGTTGGTTAAAGTGAAAAGGAGTGTGGGAAAAAGGCCCATAAGCTTTGTATCGCGTGAATTTGGTGAACTGGAAGCTCTTACTCCAATGCATTTCCTTATTGGTTCAGCGAATACTTCGAATATTCCCGGAGCCTTTGGACCTAATGATATTTATCGGCGCAAGCAGTGGAAGATTGCGCAGTTTATGGCGGAGAGATATTGGAAAAGATGGTGCAAAGAGTATATTCCCTCGCTCAGAAAAAGAAGCAAATGGTACCAAAAAGAGAAGTCTTTGCGAGTAGGTGATGTAATAGCTCTTCCTGACAGCAAGTGCCGCAAAAAATGGATTCTTGGGAGAGTTTCCAAAGAAATACCAGGACATGACGGCCAAATCCGCTCTGTGGAAATCAAAACCCAAGAGAGCACTTTACTAAGACCAGTTAACAGTATTCTCAAGCTGGAGGTTGGAGAATGTTAAATATTTTTAGAATCTGCGTTCCTGTATATTTTGTTTAATATGACAAAAACAAAAAAATGTCATAAATATTTTGATGGTTGTTGATAGATTGTCAGATTTACGGCGACTGATACGAATGAAGTTTTTGATCGTTAATCGATATAATTAATTGTTACAATCTTCTAAAAAACTGATATTGTGGATGACAAAATTAAATAATAGTGGCTGATAGGTTCACTTACCCCATAAATCAAATAGAAAAGATTCTCCCTAACGCTCTTCCACTTCTTTCACTTGACTTACCCTAAAAATCAAGTAGAAAAAGTTCTATCCAACGCTCCTTCGCGTGACTTACCCCATAAATCAAGTAGAAAAGGTTCTTTCTAATGCTCTTTCACTTGACTTACCATATAAATCAAATAGAAAAAGTTCTATCCAACGCTCCTTCGCTTGGCTTACCCCATGAATCAAGTAGGAAAGGTTCTTTCTAATACTCCTTCGCTTGACATACCCTCATAAATCAAGTAAAAATGGTTCTTTATAACGCTCTTTCACTTGACTTACCCCATAAATCGAGTAGAAAAGGTTCTTTCTAACGCTCTTTCACTTGACGTGAAATGATAGGTTCAATACCTCTCAGTGCTTATTGATCTGTGAGTTCTTAGAAAACCTAGAGTAAATTATAGGGAAAAGCCTAATTGGGAGGCATTCTCAGAACTTTTACATAGTTGAAATATATGCATTACAGTATTACATTAATCACTGGAAGTACTAGTTCTGTAGTACCCATACTATTTTTCCCCCAGCTACACCTCCGTTGAACGTTCACGGTTGGAAAGTATCTTTGGGAAATCGCGATGACACGGCAAGTATTCTAGAACGATTGGAACAAATTTTCACTGCTAAGAATGTGCAACAGGATCATTTACTTCTGGTTTCAACCGAGTTCCTATCTGGAGAACCAGCACAACCGAAACCGATGGACAAAATTGGATGATTTAGAAAAACGTTTACACGATTTCTTCTACTCTGTTAATTACGAGGTAGAACTAGAAGCGGAAATTAGCAAGCATCTGCAAAAGAGAAATGAGTCAGTATCGGTATACATACCTGATCCACAAACCTTGATGCGTAGACATGGAAAGCTATTTGACGCACAACAGTTGGCTTGGTTATATCGTAACCTGCTATCAGAATACCGACAGCAGATCCATAAAACTGACTTTAAAGATTTCACTTCTTTCTGTCAAGAGGTAAAGAAATACGAGTTGTTATGAAGGGAACTCCAAAATATTCCTAGCACCAGTGGATGGTAAAGAGAAGCAAGTCAACGTTTTCAACCGGCTTATATATCACGGATTACAAATGCAACACCTAGTAGGCCCCGAGAATCAATAGTTAGTGCCAGTTTTCCACGTCCAGTTAATCCAGTCAGTCGAACACCTACAACCAGAAATTCTAGTACACTGTGTTGGTGTTGTAGTAGTAGGCAACGTCCGAACAAACTGTGGAATCCAGCCGAAATTATTCTGCTCCCGCTGTCGTAAGGAAGGAGTCCGTACGAGGAAACTAGACCAAAGCTGCCCCGACGGGAGGCCGTCACAGTTTCCTCAAGAAAATCCGCGACCCCAAATGGAAGACTTCAAGTTTAAAGCCTTGTTGGACACTGGAGCTATCAGATTGTATGTGGGTGATCCAGCAGTGAAAAATTTCTCCCAACGGATGCGGACGGCCCGTCATTCGACAAGGGTACTTTTAGCTAATGGAAATTTGGTTTCTATCACAGACATCTATGATTTGAAGCTTATGGTAGATAACGTCATCATGGATGAAGCGTTGGAACATTTTCCAGGCTTGGGCGCAGATATGGTTCTGGGTCTTGATGTACGAAAGATGTAAAGTTTCTGCTTAGAACTAGGAATAGGGGAAATCTACCAGGACGACAAGCTAGTGAACTGTCAAGTGCCAGATACGCTGTATTTTCCTATAGGAATTCTAGAAGTAGTAAAATCACTACGAGAGAAAGTGAACAGTTCTGGATTGTCATGCGAAATGATTGTTACTGATACCGTTAGAACAAATTGTATGGTTGCTGATACCGCTAGAAAATTCTGCCTGTTGTTAGCATTACGAGAACAAATTTTTCTGTTATTACCCCACCAGAAGGACATCTGGAGATATCCCGAAGGAGGCAGGACGATATGATGCAAAAAAACCTCTAGGCACTAGTAAAATCTTTGAAGATGTTAAGACTAATAAGGATATTTACTGTTACAATACGGTTTATCGTCTAGAACTAGACACCGCTAGTGGAATATTTGAGGATGTTGAAACTGATATTGACCGATATCTCCCAGTAGGAATTACTGGCTGTCACGAACTCTGGACATTAACCGGCTTAACCCGGTCTGATTTAGAAGAATTTGACGACAATAAGGAGTTACCTACCGAAGAATGCCCTCTAGAATCTAAAATACCCTTGCAAGATCGACATTTGACTGAAGCAGAAGAAAAAACGATGAGTAGATTTCAATACATAGAATTAGCGAAGTCGAAGGACCGACAAACCCAGAGATTCGCCTCTTGCACTCAACTACGATCAAGCAACATCACCGTCCACAGAATCCATAGATGCAAGATATTTGTGAAGTCGAGGTGGATCTGATGAACGCAGGGGTAATAGAACCCGCAATCCGTCCGTGGAGTTCAGCGGTTGTTATCGTTAAGAAAAGGGATGGGAGAAACCGTTACTCTATTGACTTTCTAAAATTCAATGATGTCACAAAAAGGACGCCTCTCCCATTCATAAATGCTATTCAGGATAAATTGCTACGCGCAAAGTATATCTGCAAGAACTACGAAGATTTTTAGGAGAATCCTCTTGATACCGCCGTTTTGTGCCCTCGTGTTCTCATGCCGTAGCACCGTTAACCAAGTTACTACGTAAGGCACACTGTTTGAAATGGACTGAGTAATAGGAAGGTGCTTTCGCTAAGACCTGTTTGTCTAAAGCGCCTGTACTAAGTTGCCCAGATTTTAGTCTACCGTTTACGCTGCAGATCGATGCTTCCAAACACGGATTAGGAGTGACCCTGACACAACAGAAAAGGAAGAAAGAGCTATTCAGTGACTGAAAAAGAATACCTTGCACTTTATAGGAACCCGCTGACAAGCACTCCTGAGCAATTAGCGGAAGTGTGCATAGTCAATATTTTGGCGGAATGTCCCTGGTACCGAAACAAGAAAGAGGAAGAACTAAAAGAACCAGGTAAACAGGACGACTGCACCGACATTTTTGGGACCTGAATAATTTAGACGAACTGGAACTATGTGTAGCGAAACTGCAAAGATCTCCTATTTTACAGGAAAATCACGATGTCCCTACTGCCGGACACTCAGGAATTGTAAAGGCTATAGCAAAGATTGCAAAGATTTACTACTGGCCAGGAATGTGTAGGGACATAACCACCGGAGCTGTACACAATGCTTAAGGTACAAACCATGGGTGTGCCCTACTACCTACGGAGGATGGTCAGATAATACTTCAGTGATCGACTACTGCACTAGGAGACAGAGCAGGGACCAGCAGAGTATAGGGTCACAGGATGGGTATGGCGGGGCTCTGTCCTGGAGCCACTCCTGTGGAACGTCGTGTGCGACAGTATACTTCATCTGGAATTACCGGTGAACACAACACTAGTGGTTTTCGCGGACGATGTGGCGGTTGTCCTGGTAGCGAAACATCTGAAGGAACTGTAAACAGCATTCTCCACTACCAGCCGGAGGATAAGACAGTGGATGACATCGGCATACCTGTCTTTGGCGGAACATAAAACCGAAGCACTCCTTATGAGTAGCCGGAAGAAAATGCAGACCATCACCATTAGAGTAGGCGACGACGACATACAGTCGCTACCCTACATCCAGTATCTAGAAATGATCTTGGAAGCCAGACTCAACTACAAGGAGTACATCTCCAGCGTCAGCAGGCAGGCATTAGCAATACAGGGCGCGCTTTCTCGGATAATGCCCAATATCGGAGGCCATGGGCAAATCCAGAGGCGACTACTGGCAACTGTGGTTACCTCCGTCTTGTTATACGGAGCACTAGTGTGAACGAAATCGCTAGAACTAACATCATCATCATCAATCAGCCTGTCGCATCCACTGCAGGATATAGGCCTCCCTCATTTCTGCCCACTGTCTTCTGTCTTGAGCGCTCTGCATCCAGTTTGTAGTCATTCTTCTGATATCGTCCGTCCATCGCGGGGGAGGTCTTCCCTTGTTTCTTTTGTCAGTCCTTGGTCTCCACTCGAGCAGCCTTTTTGTCCATCGTCCATCTGTCATGCGGGCCACATGTCCAGTCCAGTTCCATTTGAATTTTGCCACCTGATAGATAACATCCGTGACTCCTGTTCTCGCCCTTAGGTCTTCATTTCTTATGCGGTCACGGAGTGACACACCAAGCATCGATCTTTCCATCCTACGTTGGGCTACTCTAAGCTTCTTAGCGGATGTGGCTGTCAGAGTCAAAGTTTCGGCTCCGTATGTCATAACTGGTAGAACGCACTGACTAGAACTAACAACATATCACAAAACAATGTCATCAGTCCAACGGTTCTCAGTGATCAGAAAGGCGTCAGCATACAGCACGGTATCACACGACGCAATCAATATCGTGGCATAATGTCCGCCTATTGACATCCTGGAAGGCGAACAGCAACGCCAACATCGTAGGAAGTAGGAAGAGCGGCAAAGAGTCCTCTGTAAATAGGAGAGACCCAAGTCTCTTCGCCTCTGGCAAGAGAGATATGGCAGTTCGACGAAAGGTCGATGGACACAACGGCTTATCCCAGATGTTACCAAATGAGTCACACGCCTGCACGGGGAGGTCGGCCCATGCCCAGCTCTTGGCTGGACATAGATGTTTTCGGGCATAATTGTACAGATTCTAGACAACTGACTCCTTAAATTGTCATAATTGCCGCGATGTGATCGAAGATGCAGAACACATGTTCTTGCAATTCCCCTTCTACGAGGGGACATGGGCCGAACTATAGAGAAATCTGGATCACATAAATCGTCTGGCAGGTAGAAGGTTCTCCAAGCGTGTACCTTTTGAAGGTTTCCCCCTGAGTAGATATACTAAGCCGGTTCTGGGACGGAAGTCGGCCATGTTGGATTTCGTTGACTGTGCGCGCGCACCGGAAGTGGCATCCATCTTGTGTCAATGGCGGACGTGTTACGTGTGTCGTATCCATCTTGTGTCAATGGCGGGTCGTTGGCGAGTATTTCGAATGTCGCGACTGTGACGGCATCCATCTTCTGTGACGTCAATCATGGTCCACATGTGTGACGTAGCACTTCCAATTTGGTGGGTTGTGTCGTTGGCGGGTGATTCGAATGTCGCGACGGCATCTTCTGTGACGTCAGTAAAATCCCTACGGCATCCATCTTCTGTGTCGTCAATCGTGGTCCACCACAACACTTCCAATTTATAAAATTGAAAAAATGGTCGACCGTGAGATTCGAACTCACGACACACACAGCGACTTTCTCGTTCCTAACACAGTCCCTAACCGTTGCGCTATCGCAGGGGGTGAGAAAAATAATAATTACAAAGACAGTATTTAATGGATTAATGGGGAGGTGTGAGGGGTTTTATAACAAATTTCTTCACAGGTCTTTATGAGAAAAAACCGTTCCGTCCGACTAGGAGGTTGAGACATTATTGTGTGTGTGTGTGTGTGTGGAGATACACAAAATATAGGACACTAATATATCTGTAAACGAATCAGTTGTAGTATGTCATTAGTTGAGTATAGACGTCTATTTGAGGAGTTTATTATAAAAATAGATCGATTGAATAAGGATGTAATATTTTATGAAGAAAAACGAAGGGTTATGAAGCAAATTGCAAACCTGTGCCTTTCTGCTGCTGATACTACCGACTCAGATCAAAAGAAGTGGGAGAAGCTTACAATAAATTGGGTGCCAGACGAATTACAAAACGGAGCTCGACGACAGGAGATTTCAAGTGCTGTAGATTATATCTTTAGATGTCCGCAAACAACAACATATCCATTAAACAGAATTCAACCTACAAAGCTTTCACCATGATCAATATAACCAACACTAGCAGCATGTTCCATAGTATGAAAAATGAACTTAATAATATATTTTCAATGACTCTATGTATATTATTAGCATTCATATTCGTTTTATTATTTAAAATTTTACCAAAAATTGTTAAACGTAAATTTAAATCTTCATGTAATATATCCGCTGATGAGTAGATTGGGTGTTTTAATAAAAAAAAAATCCACTTTAAAAAAATAATTTATTATTGATATAATAATTACAAAGGTAATGTAGTATTTAAAAAACCATTGTTGGAGACGTTGTATATTTCTGTAGGGTCCTCCAGTGGTGTAGTAGGTTCAAAGTTTCCAGTTACCCATGATGTGTGTGTGTGTGTGTGTGTCATCAAACTAGTAGACTAAAGGGAAACACACGAGGCATTTCTTTAGTAGAAATTCAGCTTATTGCTGTGTGTTTGCAGCATAGTTTCCAATCATTTTTATTCTGTAATACTTGATGCCACATAAAAGAGTATCGAATGCCATGCTGTAATTTTTCAGCTGATGAGTAGATACTAGGTAATAAAAAAAAATCCATTTACTTGAAAAATTATTTATTCTTGATATAATTGAGTTATCATTGAACATTGAAGAAGATTTCATTTGGAAATTAACCTGATGTTTTACTCATAAAAAAAAAACATTGTTTCAATTAACAGAAATATTTATGCAATAGTCTAAAATTATATTGGAAAAAACAATATTTTACATTTTAATATGAAAGTATAGTAATATATGTTATAAATTAATATGAAAGAGTAATAATACTACAAACGAATGTCATAATTCACAAAGTAGTAATATATGCTATAACTTAATCCATTTACTTGAAAAATTATTTATTCTTGATATAATTGAGCTATCATTGAACATTGAAGAAGATTTTATTTGGAAATTAACCTGATGTTTTACTCATAAAAAAAAACATTGTTTCATTTAACAAAAATATTTAGGCAATATCCTAAAATTATATTGGAAAAAACAATATGTTACATTTTAATATGAAAGTATAGTAATATATGTTATAAATTAATATGAAAGATTAATAATACTACAAACAAATGCCATAATTCACAAAGTAGTAATACATGCTATAACTTAATATGTAATAGTTTAATATAAAAGTATAAAACTATATTTGAGTTCATATTATTATATATTTAAATATATGTGAAAAGTGAAAAATGGTTTTACAAAGTTGTATTCAAAAGTCAGCAAAAATAGTTTCATCTGAATCATAGTCAGAATCTTCAGGTTCTGTAGGTAAATTGAAATGAAGAATTAATCCATTTAAAATTTCTATTGGAAAATCAGTATATATGAGTTTTAGTACTCTTCGACAATCATTTTTAGATAGTGATCGAGGTACTTTAATCATTGCAACAGCACTTCGAAAATCTCTGATTAATTTACGTGATTTCTTAAGAAATTTTACACGCCGTTTGGCACGATCTTCAGTTTCGGGAGTAGGAGACATTTTTTATCTAAAAACAAAAAACATTATTCCAAAATACTGTAATGTCCCCATGGAAGCGTATCAAATGAATCGGGAAGTAATTTCCTTTTATCATCGTGAGGACTCAAAGCGATTTTTGTTTGTTCAATGCTATACACATTATGAGCGAAGGAACGTATCGTATTTTGAGTAATTGTCATCTGTTTCCAATTTTTCAAACAATCCACATAATCATCGAAAATTATTTTATTTTTCACAACACATTTTTTAATCCCCTTTGATTTTTTGACAACTTTGCCCCCCTGAACTTTGTAACTATACATTTTGGACCTTAAACCAACAAAATGGGTGATTATTTGTCCATTAGCTTCATCTTTCATCAAACCTAGTATTTTTTTATTAACTCGGGGTATGTTGTAGATATTGTTAATGGGATAATCTGATGTATCAAATTTGTCAATGTTTGCGTCAATTAACTGTTCGTATGCATCTTCACAAGTAAGTTGATAAACAAAACTATCAGTGTCGGTGTACATCAACTTACAATTGTCTACTCCCATTGTGGGAAGCATAAAATTGTAATGGAAGTCATACATTACAGTTTTCGAGATGTCAAGAATAACCATACCCACGTATATCGGTTTATTGAAAATTAGTTCAGACTTTTTCAATTCGATTGCCATCAAAGGTGGATCACCATCATCGAAAACTGTTCTATTGTGATAACGCGGACTAGCAATAAGATTTTTAGCACCATAACGACCCTCATATGTAGATACCAATTTACAAATTCTATGTTTACGGATGGATTCCATACATTTCCCAAACACAGCATTATTCATTAGTTTTCTCAAATCTTTCTCAAAGTCGCTGGTGGCTAAAGTCCTCAATCGATTGTTTAATTCGATGTAGGGTTGAAGCCATGCAGATTGTTGGAATTTCAAAACTTTGTGAACTTTTTCCAATACTAGTCCATGTTCTAGGGCTTGCTTTAAATTTCTATAATGTAAAGTGTAACTTTTTTTATCGTGTAGGGTAGTCATTAATTTTGTTAATTTTGAATCGGGTGGTTTGTGGTGTTCGGGACACATAGGAAAGTCTTTATGTAGATTATGCAACTTGTCTGGATATAACAAATCCACTTGAAGAATATAGCCTTCGGGGTTATCATCTGGGATGGATTTTATGAAATTGATGTCGTTAAATTTCTCCATATCATTTTCGATCCACTCGAAGCCATCAAAGGGCAAATGTTCACACATCGCTTTTCCATACAAATTATTTACATCTGTATAGAGAATATACATTGATGGTTTCTCAACATCATATTCAGACATATATTTATTATTTGCTTCACTGTACCTATTGCAACACTGTGATATTCCTCCTCTAATAGCCTTTTCAATAAACATTATCATATCAATATTTTTTAAAATTTGCAGTTTACATTTTGTAAACTTTAGCATCACATTCCACGCATATCCTGGTATACTGTAGAACCATCCAGGATCTAGACCATACGTTGCTAAAGCTGTCTCTCTAAAATTTTCAAACACATCTGCTAGAAGAAGAATATCGGTGCGCATGTATATATCGCTATATTCTCCAAGTGTTTTTACATTGAAAGACCGCCAAACATTTTTAGCGTGAGCATAATCATCATCAGTTACGTTCGCTTCATTTAATTTATTATAAAAACATTCAATCGGTGGTAATTTATCATCATTCAATTTTTCCAAGTTATTAATATAGTCATAAGGAAAGATACCTTTACGTGTCAATAATGTAAATTGGATATTGGTTAAATTATGGTTTTCTTTTTTCAAAATTTTCAAATAATTGGTGTCCAAAGTTTTAACGACAGCATCCAAACTAGATCCCAAAAAACGAAACGAATCAATAAATCTGAATTTTATGTTTGTTTCCGAATCGTATTGTGTGAATGAAATGTATTTTTCCTTATTGATTGGTAAAAGGCTGACTCTACCACGTTTGGCAATATCTCTTATGATAAAATGGCTATCATAACCAGACAAATTGTGAAATACAATCGGCACAACAAACAGTTTTCTAAAATTTAAATTGCAGGATTGGTGCGCAAATCCTCGAAACTCCCCCGTAAAATGATTGTGATCACGTACAACTATATCTTTTTTATTAAACTTTTTTTCACATATATGACAAACAGTTGCATCATTAGTAGTTCTTGGTTTGACTACCATTGGTACAATTATTTTAATTTTTGAATCTACAAATTTAGCTATATCAGTCATTTCGTTAGCGAACCAATCCATACAATCCACACCTCTGTAACTTTTGTAAAACGATAGAGAATCGTCAAAAGAACATTTTATATAGTAGCCTGCACTGTAAGTTTTATGATGTTGATATTTGTTTGTTGTTTTAGAAATGATTTCATTACATTGTGTCAATTGAGATTCAAAATCAGCATAAATAATAAAAGGACATTTTTGCTTGTATGTATAATTCTTAAACTCAACAAAATCATATTTGGGAAATGAAATCTTTTCATTGTTTAAATTCTCACAAAGTTCGGAATGATCATCCAGTCTCTCACGCAATGAAAAGTAATTGAGACATCTATCACAAACATATTTTTTATGATCGTTTCTATTTAACTGTGAACTAATTAAACGCGATAAATCTTTAACCCAACAATAATGATATTTTACCTCAACAATAGTACTGTAATCATTATGAGATGGCGTTGTTTCATATTCGTTTAATTTCGGAAAGTATTTATCTTGAATGAGTAATAAGTTGACGTGACGGTCTAATTTTTTCCTAGTCAATCTTGCCGGCAATACTGTGTAAAATGTTTTGTTCACTGTTTCATTGTACTCTAACATATAAACGTTTATGGAAATTTCATTTAGTGTTTCAAACTTCTTAATTTGAGGCAGTTTCATTGGCATATCTAAGCCTCGAGTTTTCAAAACGGTGGAATAGTGTGGATATGATGATGTTCGGCTCACCTGCCCTGTGGGAGCGTGTAAACCTGCAACAACGCTCCAGAAAAAACACGCTTCATCATTGTTCTGGATGTTGATGCATGCATGTTTTTTCTGTATCTGCTCAGGCAATCGAATGAAAGATGAACCATTACCCATTTCGTATTTGTTAATTGCTATCTCTAGTGAAATGATTTTGCTTAATGCCCAACCGCTCTGTTTCTCTTGAAACTCTGACATTTTATTCAAAATACGATCTACGACATTATTTTTAAACCATTCTATTAAATCAGTTCCCTCATCAATGATTGCATTGGGTGTACTAAAATGTTTTTGATTTACCACCTCCCGATCATTCGATTGCTTTATATAATCACCAATGAGAGTAGTATTAACTTTTATTATTTTTAGATCCTTCAATATTTGTGAAATTTTAACGTTGAATAAATTAAAAGCATCTTTGAAAAATTCATCGATTACTTTATGTTTCAAATTTACAATAAGCCCTGTCCTAATTCTACAATTAAAAATAACCCCAACATCTAACCATTTTACACTTCGTTTTCTCAACCCATAACCCATATTTTTTTTTGTAATTGAATTAATTTGATGACGTAATCGCTTAAGTTCCCCAATTTTTGATTGAATTTTTCTCTTCTCACCAATGGAAAATTTGAACTTAACCAAAGTCAAGACACATCTCCTAACATGACGGTCTATTAATTTAATTATTGAATTAGCTAGCGGTTTAGAATAATGTTCTTTTAGGAAAGTTAACGTTTGATCAGCTTTGTTCATTAAATTCACCATTTTTTCACTTTAAATATATAATATACATATATAATAAATAAAAACTCACCAAGCGAAAACTAATTTTCAACAATTTCAAACGATATTGCACGATTTGGTCTGCCCACTTCAATTAATCCTCTAAATATGAGAGAATGCTTTTGAGCTTTGAAATAATCAAGTTGACATCGGTACTGTTCCGTCACTCTCTTGGGCAGGAATGTGATATTGTCTGCGAATTCTATCAAAATGACTTCACCACCAAATTTGCTTGAAACTAATTTTGCGCCTAAGATAGGGTATGCTTCCCCAAGCGTCAAATGTTGAAGTTTAATAATAGGCTTCTTCTCTGTAATTAACGACACTGAATTTAATGAAGGTAGATCCATCTACAAAAGAATAAATATGTGTTAATAAACTCTACCTTTTTAGTGGAACTTTATATCATAAAAAACAAAAGTGAACGATTTGTTATTTGAAGAAATAAATGAAAAACTTACTTTTTTCTGAGTAGCCTTCACACAACACACAGATTAATTTTAATATTCTATCACTGTTCAATGATAACTGATTTGTATGATGTGAAATATCAAATTTATATGGAACGATATCCCCCACTATTTGCAAGGTGGTTCTCTCAACGATACCCACACAAATTAAAATTTAATAGCTTCTCCTAATATTGAAAAAAAGCAATAAACGGTGTTCCCACGAAAAAACGAACTACTCTGTACCATTATAATTACGTCTATCTATTAAAATGTTGATTTGAAATGTTTTATTTATTCTCAAACATACAAACTAAAAAAAAAGCAATTTAATAAACGATGTTCCCACGAGAAAACGAACTACTCTGTACCATTATAATTACGTCTATCTAAATGTTGATTTGAAATGGTTTATTTATTCTTAACCTACGCACTGAAAAAAGCAATTTAATAAACGGTGTTCCCACGAAAAATCTAATTTCTCTATACCGTTATAATTATGTCTATCCATTAAAGTTAAATATTGATTTAAAATGTAAATGTTTTATTTATTCTAAGACCCACACACATATATATATGAAATATTATTCTCAAATATATTTCATCAATATAAAAAGTATTGTAATTTTCAAAAGCAATACATAAAAAATAATTAGTGATCTCCTTCTATCAACTTGGAAACATGAAACAAAATCATTGACAATTTTCGTTTCATTTATCAACTCACATACGATGGGAACATGAAATAAAACACAATAATTTTAATTAATTAGTTTTAATACTTCTCTAAATCACTGACAATGTTAACTTTACAAAAAAACATATATTCTCTTAGTGCAATGGCTAATTCGCTATTGTTGATGTCACACATTACTTGAATCAGTTCAAATTTAGTCAAATTTTCATTAGTTTGACTGAAATTTCTAATGTTTTCCACCAAATTTTCATAGTATTCACCAAAATTTATGGATTCTAAATGAGTGAGACGTGGGGAGATGAGGCAACGATCCGCTTGTAGTATTTGATAAACATCTTCTTTTCTTAAAGGTACACTGATATCATGTTTGGTCACCTCCAACCATTTAACACGATCAAATACCATTTGTCGAATGGTGCAGTAGTCTCCACAAGATAACACAGCTTCTTCTTTTTTTTCTTCTTCGTGAAATGATGCACTTATAAATGAATTATTATTTAAAATGTCGATAAATGTGAACCATTCGTATGAGCTGAAGTTGATTTTCTTATGTTTATCGGTGTATGATAGAGTGATCGCAGTACTGAACGTTCTTGCGGGGCTCAAACCACAACCAATTCGAAAATCTCCATCTGTACAATACTCTGTGTACAATAAGTAGTGGTTTTCCTGTTTGGCTGCCATTTCATACACTTGTAAAATATGATCTAATTGTGTGTCATAATTAACATGACTTTGTGTAGCACTAAAATAGCCGCTGTCTTGAGAACTCATATTGACGACTGAGAATCTAACCTACAACTCTCTCCTCTATTTATACTCATTCACATCTCCTACTACTACAAAACAATATATTCATGAGTAGTGAAGCGATGTAATTACGTGACTACATCTGTGCTTTGTATCCAGGTGTTGTGTTTTCTATCTAAACCTAACCATGTAACAAACATCTTGTTGCCTTTTCTTTTAAGTACTTTCTCCACCAAGTAAATGTGTGGATTTGACGTTTTCTGTAGCTCTTCTTCGTAAAACCCTCCACTGATTGGGATACCTTGCAAGTCTTCGAGCAAATATGTGGTGGGATTGGTTATTTTAACTTTAATGATTTTGAATAGTTCAGTCGTCCAATTGGGTGTGTATCCCTTTTCAAAGACATGTTTCGACTTGCTTATACGAACAATATCACCAACTTTAAATTTACGAAGTCCGGCAATCTTTAGATGTGTATAGGTTTTGTTTAAAATATCTTTTTCGTTGGATTTATTGACATTGGAAGGTTTATATTTGGTTGTTGAATGTTTTGTGTTATTGTAATCTCGTGTAATTTTAGGGAGAATGTCAATCCATCTATAGGTACCATTTAAACTGAAATGTTTGTAAAGCTTTAATTTCAATGTTCTAATAACTCTTTCTGCCATAGAAGCTTTTTTCGTGCTAAATACACTATAATGATTAATCCCATGTTTTTTCATTAGTTGTTGAAACTTGCTGTTGTAAAATTCCGTTCCTTGGTCTGATTGGAGATTTTTAGGAACTCGTTTTGTGTTGGTGAGAATGTCTGAGAATGCACGAGTTAACTCTTCACCGGTTTTTGTCTTTAATGGACGTGTCCATAAAAACTTTGAAAAGCAATCGATGACGACTAGTATCATTTTGTGATTTTTATTTTGATTAGCGTAAGGTCGCATTTCAGCTAAATCCATTTGCCATAAATCATCTATGCCTTTGACAATTGTACGTCTGCGTGGATAATTTTTACGTATAGGTTTATGGAGTTCGTTAACAAGCTGGACTTTGGATGACATGTTTCGTAAGCGCATGCACTTTCTAAACTGATGATCCATTACTCTTCTCATCTATTTTCTTCTTTTGTTCAATTTCATGCTTCTTCTTCAAGTCCCTGTCCAAAACTTGAAACGAACGTTCTATGTATGTATTATACATATCGATCTTATCACTGATTAGAGTATTACTTTTCGACAATTTATCCTGTATTTCTTGTTTAAAACTCTCCAAATCATTTCTCAAAAATTCCTTGCCCATAGCAACTACCTCGTCGACGTATATTTTAGTTGCCATATCTCGAGCTCTGACGGGAGGATTTCTCGAAATAAATGCAGCAATTTCGTTGATTTTATTTTGATGAGATACCAATTGCGTTTGTAATGAGGGGATTATTGTTTTTTGAAGTGTTTCGAGCTCATTATGGTACACATGTAATTGTTCATCAACATATAGTTTGTTAGCAACATCGCTATTTGCAGTCGGCATCTTTACATTACAAATTTTTACGTTTTCTGCATCAATATTACCGTCTAGAGTATGTGGATACGATACTTTCGGCATATACGGCTTAACCCGCTCATTAGCATGATTGCGGCGATGTCCAAACTTATCGACAGACATGATTGAAATGATTATGTTTTCCGTTTGTTATTCAATTATATTGGCCTCTTTCAACTCATTGATTATTGCAATTATCTCGTTGTTGTGTGAGAATGAGGTGTTGCCAGCTTCCTTGGATGCAATCAGTAATCTTAAACGGTCACACAGCTCATTGGGATCGTCCCAATAAATGTATTCCATCGGTTTTTCGTTGTATGACAAAAGAGGGCCACCACCACCGCCGCCGCCGACAACAAGACCTTTTCCTACATTAGTATATGGAGCGGTTTGAATGGATTGTTGTTGTTGTTGTTGTCGTTGTTTCTTTAATATTCGAGCTGATGGAGGTTTGGTTATAGTACTACTACTAATATTTGATGAGTCAGTTTTAAACAACGGTCTAATTATGTTGCGATACTTTTCGGTAGCAGTACTTTTCAGACGATCTGCTGCATTGAGATGAGCTTTTGTTATTGTTAGCAGAGCTTTGTAATTATTCAAATCATCATCAGAGTATTCATTGGGATGATTGTAAAACACAAGCTGATACAATCCCGAAGTCCCCGGTATATTTCCTTCTCCACCCCCCTCATCCTTCTCTCGTAATATGTTTATATTACCGTTTCTTTTATCGAATGCAATTCTACGTCTGCCCAACATCCAACCAATTTCATCATTATATAATGGACCATAACTTCTATCAATTTCATCATCTTTGCGAAAGTAATCTTCAAGATATGGTTGACTAATTATTGGATATTGATCTAAATAATCTTCTATGACATCACGCGAAACGTTGGGATGTGTGCCTATATCATAATCATCATAATAATAATCGTCTTCTCCTTCTTCATCATCATAACGTATATTTCCTGATTCATCCGTCTCGGCTATGGGTTTTGTATCGAGAAATGATACATCAGCATTTTTTTCTTTTTTTGTCGTTGTTTCCTCTTTTGGAGGGATGAATTTTGAAACTATGGCTTGTTGTAATGATTTTGAGGATTTGACCATTTCTTTTAGCGGTACAGATATCGGTTTAAATAGCTTATTTAGAGATGTATCATGTTCTGATTTTCCTAATTTTAACGCTAAATATTTCTTGCGAATAGATCTCGCCAATTCACTGATTTTTTTCTTACGCATGGCAATAGCAACCTTATCGTTGGACATGGTGACGATGACTGAGGATAATGTCTAGTGCTTTATGAATTTATCGAATCCTTTACGGTACCTACCATTATTTAAAGCAAAATCTTTTACAATCACCAATGTTCCATAGTTGTTAGTAGTCGACCAGCATTCTGAGCAAATCTTTTTAAATTCTTCAAATGTCATGTCTGGTGACACATGTTCCTCAAATATATGTTTTAGATTAATTTCATCCTGCTTGAATAACACAATCATATTACAATTGTCACGTATGAGCTGTTTTGGTATTTTCGAATATGTTTGACATAAGTAGGCCGCGTCAATGAGCTTGTGCCTACACATTGAATAATATTCACGAATTTTCTGTTGTCCATCGCAGGCAACATCATCAAATATGAATATCGAGTTTGACTGCGCTTTATCTGGACTAATAATTTCCTCATTGTCTTTAAATGGAAAATAACCAACACCTTTAACTTCTCCTAAGACTTCTTGCAACAATTTATATTTTGGTTGAAATAACGACTTGGAATAAACGTAAACATTTTTGAATTTAGCACCATTTGGATCGAATAGGAGCGACAACATAACATTTGTCTTTCCACACCCACTAGGACCACAGATGATTGCACGAAAAGAATTTGGTAGTAGTTTACCATGTTTACCAACAGATGATGGATTAGAGGTAAAGTCCAAGTTTTCAATGGGTAGCGTCTGCTCTTGTTGAACGATCTTCATCTTGTGAAGAATTTTATTAGAGTGTTATTCTATAAATATGGATATCGCAGCATTATCATACATCAGTCTTAATGTTGGTGTTTGAGGGAGAAGGTCTTTTGAATTCTCTAATAAATAAACTGCCATTCGAACTTCACTTGCCTACCTACAATTATTGTGGTCGTAAGTGAATATAACTTGTCTTTTTTTTTTCGTTAAACATATATTACGTACATTTATAGCTGGAACAAAACTACAAAAGCGACTTGCACGTGGTGACGCAGGCATTAATCCTTTAGACGACGCCTGCAAACAACACGATATAGCTTATTCGCAAAATAAATCTCTTGAAGAACGTCACAAAGCAGATAAGGAGTTGGAAGATAAGGCTTGGGCTCGAGTAAAATCAAAAGAGGGATCTTTTGGTGAAAAAGCTGCTGCATTACTTGTTACTGGTACCATGAAAGTGAAACGAAAGTTGGGAATGGGAAGTCGTCCAAAGAAACAACGACGTTCCTTTAATCGAGACGTAGTGCTAAAGGTGGGAAAATCAATGAAGAGAGGAGCATCTCTAAAAGAAAGCGCCTTGTTTGCCTTACGAGCAGCCAAATCACTTATTAAACAATTTGGTGGATCGAAGAAAATTGTTGTTCCTCGAGTGATACCAGTAAAATCTGGAGGTTTTCTACCACTTATACCTCTGTTTGCCGGTCTCTCAGCACTCGGAGCACTATCGGGTGGAGCTGCTGGGATTGCAAAGACTGTCATTGATGCAAATAATGCTCGAAAAAAATTGGAAGAAGACCACCGCCATAATAAGGTTATGGAACATGTCGGAAATGGTTTATATCTGAAAAAGTATCCTAGTGGCAGAGGATTTGGATTGTATTTAAAAAAAAACTCGCGATAAAGCTACCCAATCGTCCACTGTACGACACCGATATTGCGCGTTATGCAAAATTATATAAAATCTCACACTTTCGTGGTGTTTTCATGCGTGACACTCTACCTAAATCCGGTCCTCGACGACAACAAGAGTGTGCAGTGGTTAACTTGGACTCATCCAAAAACAGTGGAACACATTGGGTAGCATATATAAAGAAAAACAATGTCATCGAGTATTTCGATTCATTTGGTAATTTGAAACCGCCCAAAGAACTTGTAAAGTATCTAGGAGGAGGAGGAAAAAATATTTTTTATAACAATAATCAGTATCAAAACTACGATCAAATCAATTGTGGACATTTGTGTTTGAAATTTCTACTTCAACATCCTTGGAACAATGGGAGAGGAGTGGGATGACATTAAAACATTATTAATGCAAAAGCCACGAAGTTTTACTGTTGATGCGCTGAAAAAAGTCCCCATTCAATATCTGATTGGGTTTGTCAGCCCGTCTGAATTGTTGGATATATGGCATAAACTACCTAATGACTACAAAACAAATTTTGAGCTACAAATTCGTCTGCCGTGCTTCGTTCACTACAACCGTCCCGATTGGACAACGCATTGGGATGGTCCTGCAAGTTCTCAGGCATCTTGTTTTCTATGTCAAAGTGTATTAAATAAATCTTGAACATAGTTCTGTGTATTATTTAAAGTACCTTCATCCCTTGACATGCATCAGTCATCATGTCGCAGTTGTTGAGAGTAAATAGCACAAATCACGTATTTACATTCCAACCTCCTACGCCTATTGTACTCTATCCTGAGAAAGACTATGAGTTAGCACTACGTTCCTTCCACTCATACCATAGTATACCAAACATTGAAAATCGCAAATTTCACTACTACGATGACAACAACATGATGCAGAGTTTTGATATACCAACGGGATGTTACGAAATCGCTGATATTGAAGCGTTCATACTAGACAAGTTAGGTGGTGGTGGTGGTGGCACCAGCAATCCATTTGAAACTGTATTTGCGTTAAAACCCAATAATAATACGTTACAATGTATGATTTACAGTAAATATAGAATTCCGTTCGGCGAGCAGGATACTCCCAACTGTCTTGGCGACATATTGGGTTTTTCTAGACAGATACTCGAAGCCAAAAAATGGTACTCTTCAGATCTACCCGTCAAAATTATAAAAGTATCTAGCATACGCTTCGAATGTAACATTACCACTGGAGCCTTTGACGCAGACAGACCTGCTCATACTATTTACGAATTAGTTATAAAAGTAGATCCTGGGTACGCCATTGACGAAACTCCACATAATTTACTTTATTTACCTGTTATACCACAACGTGAAATTACTAACGTTACTGTGTTGGCTTTGGACCAAGACGGACATCCTATCAACTTTCGTGGTGAAAAGAGTACCTTGGTGTTGGAGCTTAGAGCGAGAAGCAACAGATGGGATTGATAATTAATCATAAAAGACGTTCCGCTGCACATTCAGTTCCATTAGTTAAACGACGTCCTTCAAAGCAACAGCAGCAGCATCTTACGTTTGCTAACAAATTGTTCTTGCAATCTTTAGGCTTTTTGTTGAAAGAAAAACGATGACAACCATGTATGGAAAACGTTCTCGTATGAACGATATGCCTCCAATGTTTGATATCTATCGCAAGCCGAGATTCGATGAATCGATTCGCAAAGCTGAATACAGAACATATGCTCCGTTCATCAAATCGTTCAGTTGCAGTGACATTGTGGAATTTAGCATCAATCAAGTTGATTCGTTTTTTGCAATGAACGAAACATTGTTGTGCATTAAAGGTTCGCTCAATATACATGGAGCCGGTGATGTAAAGCTGGCAAATAATTTTGGTGCTTTCCTTTTCGATTCGTGCACATACAGTGAAAGCGCAAGAGAAATGGAAACGGTTCGAGATCCTGGAATCGTGAGTGCTGTACGTGCCATGACGTGCTACAATCAAGAAGATTCCAATCATATGGCTATAGCAGGCTGGAATTATCCCAAAGATCCCATCCTTAATGCTCCAGATAAATCATTCAACCTACAAATTCCTCTCAAGCACATTTTCAACATTTTCAATGACTATCCCATGATTACATGTGGACGGCAAACAATACGTTTGGTTCGAGCTCGAAACGATAATGATTGTGTATATATCACAGAAAAAAATGTTGCCGGTGTGACTTCCACTACAACTGTTAGCATAAACATTACCAACATCGAATTGAAAATCAAGCATATCTACCCTAATGATGATATTAAGTTGGAACTGATGAGGACCATTCAAAAGGATCAGCCTATAGTTATTCCATTTAGAAAGTGGGAGATACATGAACTGCCATCCATCACCAGAAATGCTAGACGTGAAGTTTGGGCTGTTAAAACTACAACTTCAGTGGAACGACCTCGTTATGTTATTGTTTTCTTTCAAACCAACAAACGTGACAACAACACAACTGATCCAACTTTATTTGACAATGCAGACATTCAAAGTATCAGGTTATCGCTAAATGGAGAGTATTATCCCAATGAAAGAATGCAGTTGGATTTTACCAAGAATGATTACAATGAGGCATATTTCAACTATACTGAATTTTATCCTAGCTATATGAATTCGACACAGAAGCGTCCTCTGTTGGATTATTCCTCATTCAAGAGGCGTGCATTGTTTGTTATCGATTGCTCGAAACAAGAAGAAAGCATGAAGGCATCTACAGTTGATGTAAAACTTGACATTGAAGCAAACATTGGTTTCCCCGAAAATACCAAAGTATATTGCATCATAATACACGATTGCGTAATGGAGTATTTCCCCCTCACCGAAATTGTTAAGAATTTAAACTAGAATGTGCTACTGCTGCTGCACGTTAGTATTCTAGCAATCATCATCATGAGAGTTGCATTCGTGGACATCCAAGGATTCGTCGTTGATGGATGCTTTGTTCCCAAAGAACTCACCATCGAGATTGGTTTTAAGCAGAGTCACTACATGTTTTTGCCACCTCAATCGTTTGATACATTAAGTCAGCGTGATAAGAAAACTGTGAAATACCTGGAAAAAAATGTGCATGGCATTCGATACTCTTCAGGTGACATCGAGTATAGCGAAATAAATGTAATATTGGAAACTAAGCTGTTGTATGCTGCAGACTTCATTTACGTACGCGGACAGCAAAAGGCTGAATTTCTACAAAAGAAATGTCACATTTTTAGTGTCTTTCCCATCATTATTGACGTCTGCAAGTTTGATGGTACATCATTGGCAACTGGAAACTTTGAACGTGATTCCTGTCACGCCACTGGAGGATCCTCCAGAAATGTACAATATCTCCGACAATGGTTTTTAAATATTGCGTTACCTTTGTAATTATTATATCAATAATAAATGATTTTTTTAAAGTGGATTTTTTTTTACACACACCATTTAGACGTCCCACTCAACAAACTAAATATCTTTTTTAACAAGAAACGTATAAGAAACAACCCCTGTATACATTTTATGACAAAGAATCATAGACACTTTTGATTTCACTCGTATGCTGTGAAGGCATCAATCTTGGAATATTAAAATGTAAAGTGCAACTTTCAAAATTACGTGGGGTCACTGACACCCAACGCAAAGTGTTAAAACCCAAATAAGACATTTATAAATAAACCATGATAGCGCAACGGTTACGGACTGTGTTAGGAACGAGAAGATGCTGTGTGTTCTTAGTTCGAATTTCACAGACATCCATTTTTTTTCAATTTTATAAATTGCATGATTTTTTTTTTCAAGCGGATTTTTTTTTTACATACACACCATATGAAATTTAGACGTCCCACTCAACTATCTTTTTTAACAAGAGCGCCAAAAGTATCTGGGGTCACTGACACCCAACGGATGAAGGTAAAACCCAAATAAGAAATTTATACAAATAACCTCGATAGCGCAACGGTTAGGGACTGTGTTAGGAACGAGAAAGTCGCTGTGTGTGTCGTGAGTTCGAATCTCACGGTCGACCATTTTTTCAATTTTATAAATTGGAAGTGTTGTGGTGGACCACGATTGACGACACAGAAGATGGATGCCGTAGGGATTTTACTGACGTCACAGAAGATGCCGTCGCGACATTCGAATCACCCGCCAACGACACAACCCACCAAATTGGAAGTGCTACGTCAC
Source organism: Galeruca laticollis (assembly GCA_963921935.1). Classification (NCBI taxonomy): domain Eukaryota; kingdom Metazoa; phylum Arthropoda; class Insecta; order Coleoptera; family Chrysomelidae; genus Galeruca; species Galeruca laticollis. Next base: position 69,859,360 of record OY998175.1, read on the forward strand.
ACATGTGGACCATGATTGACGTCACAGAAGATGGATGCCGTCACAGTCGCGACATTCGAAATACTCGCCAACGACCCGCCATTGACACAAGATGGATACGACACACGTAACACGTCCGCCATTGACACAAGATGGATGCCACTTCCGGTGCGCGCGCACAGTCAACGAAATCCAACATGGCCGACTTCCGTCCCAGAACCGGCTTAGTATATCTACTCCCCTGTACCCCATTAATCAAAACTAAAAAAAAAACACCCTCACACACACACACGAATGGCTGTTAAGTTGCTCTAACCAAGTGACGTAATCGATAGTTCTTCCTCTGATATGCTTTGGAATAAGACATAGGTCTCAATAAAATTTAGGAAAAGAAGAACCTACAATAACAGTTACCTGCAGTCCATAAATTCTTTAGATTATTCTTTCATGTATTTCCCTTTTCTCTGTGTATACAATGGACAATTTGCTGGAGTGAAAATTTAAATTAGAGGATGTAATTAATAGTTTTAGCTCGTTCACCTAGTTGAAGGTGATGTAGAGACTCTAAAATTAGTTGCTGCCAAGAAATTTAGGGGATCTGGGACATCCAATTACAGTCTTAAATCACCGAAATAATCAAATAGATTTCGTTTTATGTCAGGATTTGGAGCATATCAAAACATTTATTAATAATATTTCATTGGTATAATCCTCACCAAAACGTTTGAATAATGTGAATCATTTCTGTTTGTTATTCAATGAAAGTAGCAGCCCATTTTCAATTGAACCTTTACCTGTAACTTTTACAGAGGCACTCCATTGAATTTTATTAATTCCCAACACCAGACGAGAGAGCGCGATGCGGTTAGCAGATTACGATCGAATAGGGCTCGTTCAGAATGAAATAGAAGGACATAAAGTGTATTAAATTGTTAGTTAGAAAGTGGAGTCGGCGATAGCGAGAACGAGAAGTTGAGGTGAACGTGTAGGCAGCGAACGGGGAATGTTGAAAAGCACGAAAGCGACATTCTCCGGAACAGGAACCTGTCCTGCACAATTCAACAGGCAAAGGACAGAACTTACAATAAGGCGGAAGACGTCTTCAACTCCAGAGTTGAGAGACGAGAAATATGAGTTCTATTCACATACTATTGTTAATTTTCTCGCGATGCGGGGTAGTGAAAACATCAATCTACTATAATTTTACGCATGTAACATGAATGTGTATCATTTAAAATGAAAAATTATGAGTTTAGCTTATAAATGAATGTCACAGGAGGAAGTTAATTATGAAAGAAAATATTTTTTAAAACAAAGTAACTTTTTCTGATGTTTTGCTCCAAAATTTTAAAAAGGATGTGAAAATTGCTATGTTTCTAAAAAAAACCTTCAGATAATCAAACAAAGCCTACACCACAAATAAGGATTACTTGAAGACCGTAATTAGTATTGAAGTTAACCCAAACACTGCAAAAGTACGTACCTACCAGAGAAAATTGTAATTCCAAAATGGCACCGACAGTCAATTCACAACCATTTGTTGCAAGTTACTATAGCCAAAATTAATTTTCAGGCATGTGTTTTATTATTTATTTTCGTTGGTTATCACAAGTTTGTATTATTTACTAGAATTTTCTATCGATTTGCATAAATTTTCAGTAGCTCTGCACAATAATCTCTTTACTCTTCGACGATTTCAAACCAACTAACTATATTTTTATAAACTAGCTGCTGATTTTTTTGTAGAATATATAGAAATTCAAATTTTCTACAAATTTGAAGTATTTTTAGTATAAATTATGAGTCTTTTCCTTGTCGGTCTCTTGAAACACTTCACTTCAGTTCATCCATTATTCACTTTCATAAAATATTTTCTTGGTATAATACATATTTTGCGTTTAATAACGTCCTTTACATTTAATACGAAATAAAAAATCTACAAACCAAATTGTTATTTCTTTATATGCAATTCTTAAAAACTGAATACAGCTATAGTATTACTTCTAATGTTAGTTCTAAACCACTTCTTGTTTTATAAACATGAAAACCTCTCACATCAGCATTTCCAAATTATTACAGATGTTGTGATATATATATTCACTAGTTTTATATATATATATATATATATATATAACAGGAGGACAGTAACGGGGTACTGGTACCTATATAACAAATATAACGGTGGGAAACCCCAAAAGAACCAAGGAGGAAGCAATGAAAGTTCTTAGTTAGCTTCTTAAGTAAATGCCTTTATTCCAAGTTCAAGCTTTCATTTGTGATTACAAACTTCATCAGGATTAAACTAAAAAATATATGGAGAACACTCCATTACAAATACGTATGAGTTAATTATTATTACACTCACCAGAATCAGCATTAAAGCTCTAAAAATCTAACGAACACATGACTAAAAAAGGTGTATGGAGACATAACCTCACATTTGGAAGTATTAAAACTGACTTTAAAAACTAATATGAAAATAGTAAAATATGTATCTGAACATTTTTAGAATCAAAAATACAAGTAACCTACTGTCAACAATATTAAAAATCTACTTCAACAAAGAGGATGGATAAAGATTAACATTTAAACTGTTTCTCTGCAACTACTACTAATCAGGAAATAGAGATATGTATATATATATATATATATATATATATATATATATATATATATATCTCGAACTCAATTATTTGGGTTTCTTTGATTAGAATGGCAGAAAATTAAAGCTGTTTTTTGTTTATCTGATATCATGAACATTTCTTTTTTTCTATTTGAATTCGAAGCGTTATTGAATTGGAATTCTCAAAAAGAGAATCATAACATTCAATTTATCAATTTGTTTAAACAATTCTGCTGCCGTTTCAGGATAATAAGGGGTAGGAGAAAATTGATACATAAACATATGTCCAACGTTTTATCTCGTGTTTGCTTAAATGAACTTTTGGAACTAATTTTCCAATTTAAATGGGGAAATAATTAGACAAATACACGGTATTGGATAATGCTCTTTTCCCAGAATTGCTATTATTTACAAACCTTCCAGTTATAACTAATTGATTGATTATGCATATTTACCATTCAAAATTAACTTCGTTTGATCGAGTAGATTTTGATATAGACAACATCAAATGAATATTATTAAAAATTATAATATTCAAAACGGAAATATATAGTTATAACCGTTTGTTATTAAAAGTTACGCATATAATTAGTGATCATGAAAAACGCTGCAAGTCAGTTGAAAAATGGTTCATACTTGTACAATTTTCAAAATTGTAGGACTCGTCAGCCAATGCAGAACTGAATATATAGCGGATATGCATCGGTGTCATCGGATGAATAACAATTTTTTGGCTCCGAATCAGAAATGGTTGGTTCCACATATCTAAAATTTAAAAATAATCGAAACCACATAAAGCTGTCAATAATGAGGAGAAAATTAAATACGTCATTTTATTGAAACTTTAGAAATAAAAAAAATACGATTATTGTTAAACGATCAATAAATGTGCGAACTAGATGAAGGTGAAGGATTATTAGAATTGGGTTGACTAGCTTCTGGTTCCTTTATCATCCCTTCGTTGGGAATATGTCTCTTCCCTTGTGATTTTGCAACCTAACATATTGATGCATAAGAAGAGGGACTCTAATTCCCTGGTCAACTAGGTCACCCAACTTAACCGTCTTAAATGTTTAGTTTTGGAGATGGGTGAAATATCTGGTTTTTCAGACTAGACCTACAACCAGAGGAAATATGATCTTCAGAATTCAAAATTGAGATCACGGCTTGCCTAGAATGGAAATAAAAACTACCGGTCTGTCTACAAGAAGAAGAGCTGAGTAATGCCTGGTGCCAGAAGGCGGCCGTTTTGGAAATCTAAGAAGATAGTAGAACAATAATTCAACAATTGGTCTCTTTCAAGGCCACAACATGTTTCGAAAAAATATGTTTATTTTAAAAAACACTGTGGTGCACGCTAAAAGCAGATAGAGGCTTTTTGGTTGCTCCATTATTTTACGACTGCTATGCATATGTATGTATGTATATACAGGGTGTTTTCAAATGACACTTACAACGTTTGCATGTAGATACCTCTCGTGAAATTGGACAAGATGATATAGGGATTGAGGGGTCCAACCCATTTACTTTTAGAAATACAGGGTGTTAAAGTTATTAAAAATATAATGTTTTAATTTGATAACTTTCAAATGGAGGAATATATGGATCTGACATTTGGCAGGTTGTTTTTAAATGTAAAAGGTCATATTTTGATAAAAAAAACATGTTTCAATTCTTGATCCAGTGGTGTACATTTGGAAGAATATGTCACCTTTCCCCTCCCATTTTTTACGCCACTGGCATTTGAAGCTATTTTCACTTGATTTTGTATTCCTCAATAGTTTTCACGTGAAAAACGCATAACCTTTACATATCAAAAAATCTGTAGTTTTCAAAATATTTAATGTTTTTATTAAGTCTGCAAGATCACTTTTTATTAAAAAAATTAAAAAAATATTTTTATAGAATGTTTTTTAATAACTTCCAAACTACTAATGGTTATAATATGTAACAGGAACTAATTTGTGAAACATCAATGCATATAAATCATTGAGAGAGGATGGTTGAAATTACTTTTCCAAACTTGTGATTTTATTAACAAAAGAAATAATTACAATAAATTATAAGATAATTACAAAGTTAAATAATAACCCATCCAAACATAATTTTTAACTAAGCAGCCAACAAATTACAAAAGATGTTCAAAATTTTGTCCATTAACATTTACACATAATCTGCAACGTTTTCTCATTGAAAATCGCATACCTTGGAAAGACTGGCGATTGCCGGAAATAATTTCTGTAAATGCATGGATTCTTGCTATCAGTGTCTCCTCCGTATAGTAGGCTATGGATGTCAATAATGAAATGGTAAATGTCATTTTGTTTAACGTCGAAACGAAAATGAATTGTTTGTAATTGAATTGGTTTGTGCAACTTTCACATTTTTATTATGATGGATTATAATCTTGAAGAAATGGCTGATATGCAACTAATATACGGGGAAGCCAGAAAGAATGGTAGACGTTCCGAGCACTTGTATAGAGAAAGATATCCAAATCGACCTAGATTTCCATATCACACATTTTCTCAAATTGACAGGATATTGCGAGAAATTGGACAATTCAATTCAAAATTACAAGGTATCGGTAGAAAACGAACTGTACGAACTGTGCAATTAAAGGAGGCTGTTCTAGACCGTACTGAAAATAGACCCTATTTAAGCACTCGCACCATTGCCAAATCTTTAAAAGTAAGTAACTCAACTGTGCGGAATATTTTACATGAGCAGCAGTTGTATCCTTATAAGTATACCCAAGTTCAGGTCCTAAAACCAACAGATTGTCCTCAAAGAGTTGAGTTTGCCAATTGGTACAAGCCAAATTCACACGTGAAGGAATTTTGAATACAAGGAATAGCCACGTGTGGGATGACGAAAATCCATATGTTATTCGACAACGTGGATTTCAGGAAAAATTCTCGCTTAACGTGTGGGCAGGCATTCTTGGCGATTGTATAGTGGCTCCATATTTATTACCTAATAAACTCAATGGTAATATTTATTGTAATTTTTTGAGACCAACGACGTTGTACCATTAAATATTAGGGCGAATATGGATTGCTGTTTCACAAATTAGTTCCTGTTACATATTCTAACCATTGGAAGTTTGGTAGTTATTAAAAAACATTCAAGAAAAATATTTTTTTTATTTTTTTTTATAAAGAGATCTTGCAGACTTCATAAAAACATTAAATATCTTGAAAACTACAGATTTTTTGACATGTTAAGGTTATGCGTTTTTCACGTGAAAACTGTTGAGGAATACAAAATCAAATAAAAATAGCTTCAAATGCCAGTGGCGTAAAAAATTGAAGGGGAAAGGTGACATATTCTTCCAAATGTACACCACTGGATCAAGAATTTGAACATGTTTTTCAATCAAAATATGCCTTTTTACATTTAAAAATAACCTGCCAAATATCAGATAAACATATTCATCCAATTTAAAGTTATCAAATTAAAACATTATATTTTTCATAAATTTAACACCCCGTATTTCGAAAAGTAATCGGATTGGACCCCTCAATCCCTATATCATCTTGTCCAATTTCACGAGAGGTATCTACATGCAAACGTTGTGAGTGTCATTTGAAAAAACCCTGTATATATATATATATATATATATATATATATATATATAACAAGATGTACGAATAGTGCGTGACATATGAACAATAAGCAACGAATATATTAGTGGGTATTGCACGCAAATAGAAGAAGGGGCTACTGAAAATAGTGGTATCCGCAGACATGCATGTTTCTGGCTCATTAGCCGTCATCGGTACGGTACAACACAACACCTTTGCTCCCATGTTTCACATCTTTTCTTGGTTGTACCGTACCGATGACGGCTAATGAGCCAGAAACATGCATGTCTGCGGTTACCACTCTTTTCAGTAGCCCCTTCTCAACACATTCGCCTCGGTATTTTTACTGGAAATGAAGATAGTTAGGGGAAAATATTTAGCACAGTCATATGTGGGGCGCATATTCCAAAATTATTTTGAAATATATAGGGTGATCCCGAAAAAATAACATACCGAAGTTATATTTTTTCTTATGGAACACCCTATATTTCTTCACATTTTCAGATACTATAAACAAAATAAAGGTGAAATGCTATTATATTTCCCATACTTAAAACTGACGGTTTCTGAGAAATTTTGAGAAATTTAAAAATACGTACCATAATTTGAAAATTGTTTTCACCCTGTAACGTATAACGAGCTGCTCGTGATTAAATGTACTGCTTAGCTCAAAGGTTAAAGTTAACTACTACATGAAATTTTTGATGCAATATTATACAGAGTGGCGAAAAAAATTGCCTCAAAATTTAGACACACATTTAATCAAATAACTTCTTAAAGTTGAATGGAACACCCCGTATTTAGTGGCGTAATTTGCCGCAGAATGAGATTCCCTTCAAAACTATATTAGCGTTCCCTATACCTATTTCTTCAGGTTCCTACAAAAAAGGCGTTTTTATATTTTACTTTAGGTATTTTATTTATTTTATAAATGAAACACACTGTATTGTAATGAAAAGCTTAAAAGGCGTTTTAAAAACCTTTTTATTAAGGAATACGTAGATACGCTAGAAGCACAAGTTTAAATTTTTGGAAATACGGTGTATCTAAAGTAAAATGCAGGCAAATGTAAAAACTCAAATTTATTTCCTTTTCTGAAATATTAAAGCATTTTTCAAAATAAGAAGATGCACGTGTCTTAATTATTGAGGCGAAATATGTTAAATTCGCTTCATATTGAAATAAATATTAAAATTACAATATGGGGTCAGTAAAATAGTTATTTATGTAACAAGTGTGTAAAGTGTAAAGTAGACGAATGTGAATATTGTCGCATGAGCCGCAGGTAAAATTTATGATAAACAAAAACGCTATCTAGCGGTCGTAGTAAGGACCACAAATAATTCGCTTCTAGCACGTATGATAGAGCGAAAAAAACATTTTCAATAGAAACTCCCTTCGATTTTTTCAATAACTCGTTCCGGAGATATTGCTTATTTTGAAATCAATGTTTGTCTTATCCTCACCACTTTAGTTGAAGTTAAGTTACTACATAGAAACGAAGATTCTTCTCCCTACATTTTCAGTATATCTTAATGGGGCAAAGTTTTGAGAAAACTGATTTTTTGTAATTTTAATTATTGGTACTCCTCCTAGCGGACATTTCACAACCTTGAAAATAATTTCCAGTAATCTCCCTTGACCACTCTCATAACAATAATGTTTACCGAAAGGTCGTAAGTGCAGGCGGTACAGTCTTAAAGTATCACCTTGTGATGTATGAGTTTCCCCCAATTTTTACTACTGAAACAATAAATATAATCATAATTTTATTCACTAATGATGAAGTATCGATTTCTATCACATCAGTTATGATTGGAAGGATGAGTTCAATTTTATTCAATTAAATAACTATGCAATAGATTAATTAATTATCCAGAATTGTTAAAAAATAAGTATTCCGAGAACTGAATATCGTTCTGAAAATTATTTGTGCTACATTGAATCTGGAGAAAAATAAGCAATCATAGTTTCCTAGCAACATAAATATCACAACTCAATAACGCATCTAACTCAGAAACTTGCTCTTTGAAACACCATTCAATTTCGCTTCCAATACACATGACTGATTATCGTTAGTTTTTATCGGAGCTAGTCACGTAAGACCATTGATCACAAAACTTGGTTGAAAGTAAGGATGGGAAAAGGCCAATCCTTTAAGACATAACTCTTTGTTATTTCTCTATTGATATATTTATTGCTTTGAAAACTTTTTAACGCGATGTGTCTTTGATATTTCATATTTTCAATTATTAGTCCTGTAATCAATACGTGGTTCATACATTTAGTAAACTCTCACTCAATGTTGTAAGCAAACATTTGGACATAATTAATTTGGACTTGGTAGAGCTATATTTTTGCTACTCGCATGTACGACCCTTAGTTGGTTCATGGACTCCGAGTAACATACAGTAGAGTTATGCTTTATCGTAAGAATATAGACATATGAAAAAACAAATCCAATCATAAAAACAAAAATTATCACATTTACGGTTTTGAAACGAAATAATAGGAAAATAAACGGTTTTAAAGATCAAAACTAACTTTTCCGCATCTGTGAGATGCCCTGAACCATAATCTATCATAAAATTGACACTTGTATACACTTTGGAGACTGTATCCTGCTAACAAACTAAAATTTCTCTAAAAATAACCAAACATGTAGTATATCTGAATTTATAGAACCCGTTGTGTGCTGAAAATCAATAGAGCTCATCTGTACGAGACATTACACAATATCCAATCATAAAATTGGTCAATTGTGTACACTCCGAAGGCTGTATCGTGCTAACAACCCGAAATTTCTCCAAAAATGACAAAAAATGTGACATTTCCAGTGCCGTAGCTCCCGTTGTACTAGCTCCAGTGAGCTTGAAATCGATAAAATTCATCTTTATGACGCCCTGAATAATATCCAATCATATAATTGGTCACTTGTAGATACTCTAGAGGCTGTATCCTGCTAACAAACTGAAAATGCTCCAAAAATGACAAAAATTTGGTACTTCAAGTACCATAGCACCCGTGGTACTAGCTCTAGTGAACTGAAATAGAGTAAGATGTACTAAACAATATTCGATTGTAAAATTGCTGATTTGTTGCACTCCGGAGACTGCATCGTGCTAACAAAATTAAATTTCTTCAAAAATAACAAATATGTCGTACATCTAGTACCATAGCACCCGTTGTACTGCATCTCGTGAGCTAAAAATCAATAGGGTTCATCTGTGAAATAATAATAATAATAATAATAATAATAATAATAAAAAGTGATACTTACAAATATCTGGGATTTGCTCAATCGCTAGGCATCCAAGAGCGGGAAGTAAAAAATCAGCTTAAAAATAAATTGAAAGAGCGAACCAAAGACATTCTCAAAACACAATTATCCGCACAAAACATCACGACGGCAATAAATGCTTATGCTATTCCTGTAGTAACATATAGCTTTGGTGTCATAAACTGGACTATTACGGAACTCGAAGACCTAAATAGAGCAACTAGAGTATGCTTTACTAAACATCGGAAACATCACCCCAAAGCATGCAAGGAGAGGTTCCACCTACCTCGGAATAAAGGAGGCAGAGGTATAGCTGACATGCGCATTATGCACAAAAAACAAATAGAACTCATGCGCAACTACTTTTACAACCGAGCAATAGATTCCCCCCTCCACCATGCAATCATAAATGTCGATAAAAATATAACCCCGCTAAACCTAACTGATACAGAATACGCATGCGACCCGCAGCACTCCGTCTTAGCACTGGAATCACAATGGAAAGAAAAAGAGCTGCATGGACGATATCCAAATACACTAAATAATACTTCCTTAGACAAAGCTGCTTCCATAGCATGGCTCAATAGTGGTAATCTTTTCCCAGAGACAGAAGGATTCATGTGCGCCATCCAAGACCAGGTCATCCCTACTCGTTCATATCTTAAATATATAGTCAAAGACCAAAGCATTATATCAACACAGTGCAGAATGTGTGGAGACAAACATGAAAATGTTGAACACCTCCTTAGCGGTTGCAAAACACTTGCTCTTAGAGAATACACTACTCGACATAATAACGTCGCTAAAATCATACATACAGAACTTGCCCGCAAACTAGATTTAACTGAGGCGAAAACGCCATACTACAAGTACACACCCCAACATGTGTTAGAAAGCGACAAGTTTTTGCTATACTGGGACAGAGATATCCAAACAGACAGGACTGTACAACACAACAGACCCGACATACTGGTTTTCAATAAAACTGAAAAAGAAATACTCTTGGTGGATGTTTCGGTTCCAGCGGCTGCTAACATACAAAAAAAGGGCATGGAAAAAATAGAAAAATACTTACCATTGTGCGAGGACCTGAAAGAGACATGGCAGGCGAAAACGGTTAAAACCATCCCAATTATTATTGGAGCCACTGGAGAAATACCGAAAGACCTGAAAAAGAACCTGGATAGCCTAGGACTCCAGAAAAATCTTTTCTACGAGCTACAAAAAGCGGTCATTTTGAGCACGTGCAATATAATCAGAAAAGTGTTCAACAAAAATACATAGGAAATGCTGGAAACCTTGCAACTAACCTTGCCGGTTCTCACGCTAAACATCCGGTTAACGTGAATAAAAAAAAAAAAAAATAATAATAATAATAATAATAATAATACTCTATTCATCCTTTTTGATCCATTTTATCATAGTACGACTTACGTATTAACCACTTAAATTAAAATCGTTTGCTTAAAAACTCTGACACATCATAGAAACATTCGACAATTAAAAAAGATTCAAGTTTTTGTTTGAACACATTGAAATCGCTCTCACATCTCATACAGCTGGGCAAATAATTAAGGAATTGAATTCCTTTATAGACAGGACATTTTTCAAACAATGAGGTTTCATGTTTCGGTGGCCGTATAAGTTTTCCAGATCTGGTTGGGTAATCATGGAAATCAGAATAAGACTAAATTCACTGAAATTACTTTTTGCATATAATATGCACTTGTAGATGTAAATAGAATAAAAAGTTAGTACACCGAAATCTTTAAAATGGTTTCTGCATGTTTCTCTATAATCTAAATTAAAAATTAGACGGACAATCCTTTTTTGAGAAATAAAAATCCTCGAGGCATTTACCGCACCCCCCCACAGAATGAGATTATAGGAAATATGGGAGTATACTATTGCATAATAAACATTGATCAGTTGACTAGTTGTAAATATATTTTTTAGCTGTAATATTGCAAAGTAACTACTATTTAATTTTTTACAAATGTGGTTGATATGGGTATTCCAACTCATATCCTTATCGAGTTAGGTTCCCAGAAATTTCGTAGAACTCGAAAAATAAACATCAGTCCCCCCAACTGAGATACAGCTATTTTCAGGAATATATGTTCTTGTAGAAAAATGCATGAGGATGTTTTTTGTCAAATTTACTATCAAAGAATTTCTTTCACACCAACTGATAAATTCTCTTGATAAAATATTAATCTTTAATAGCAGCTCATCCGGAGATTCAGAATCAATTGCCAATGTGGTGTCATCTGCATATAGTATTGAATGATTAGTGCTAACATATTTAGAAAGATCATTTATGTATAATAAAAATATCAGAGGCCCTAAGATTGACCCCTGAGGTACGCTAATTTCCACAGGTTGGGGGAGGGACTTCTGATCTTCAATTCTGACAATAAATTTGCGGGATTCTAAGTATGATTTCAGCCACGATAGAAATTTGCCCCGAAATTCTAAATCTCGTAGTTTATTTATTGCTATATCAGCACGAACAGAGTCAAAATCTTTTGAATGATCAAAGAAGACCGCACCCACATACCTCTTTCTATCCAATGAGGTGTGGATAAAGTTAAGCAGAGCTACGGATGCACTCTCCATCGATCTGCCAGGTAAGAAACCATGCTGATGGTCCAATATAACATTATACGTTTTGAGAAAAGAAAACATTTGTTTATAAATACACTTTTCTATCACTTTACATATCACAGTTTGGACAGTTACTGGCCGATAATTGTCAAGGCTGAGGAGGCTGTCTTTTTTATGTATTGGTGAAACAACTCCTATCTTTAGACTTGATGGAAAAGTTTCGGTTTCCACTGAGTAGTTGATAATGTCTGCTAGAGTACATGCGATTTGTGGACCTATACTTTTAATGATCTTTGTCGAGACCCTCGGCATTAACATTTTTTAGGCAGTTAATTACATCCAATACATCTTCAGGGATAACAGGTTTGAAATAAAAAGTATTAGCGACATACATTGTCGTATAACTTTCATAACCACAGTGGGTATTTATTGCTTTTTCGGTATTCGTTGCAATAAAAGTGGCAAACAAATTAGCAATTTCGTATTTATTTTGAGTTATTTCACCATTTATATCAATGGTATCAATAGTAGAATGTCTCTTTTTTCCAATTTTGTGTTGTACTGTTCGCCATATATATTTTGGTTTTTCTTTTACATTTTGATTTTCAAGACTTTTTTGGTAGAACAATTCTCTTGATTTGTTAATTTCAGTGACATAATCATGTTTTAACCTCTTATAATTTGAATGATCATCGGGATTTGCGGAAAATTTTGTTAACCAAAACAAATTCCTAAGATCACTACCCATCCCCACAAGATCGCGATCAACCCATGATTTTCTGGTTACATTAGATACGTTTTTTGTTAAAATAGGGCAAATAAAATCAATATGGTAACATATAGTATCTAAAAATTCCCTGAGATATTTGTATCATTTAGATATTCATAGACCGGCAGAAAACTTTCATTGTCTAGATGAGTTTGTAAACTCAGTAAATTGGATGCTGATACATTCCTAAAACTTGTCTTTCTGTTATTCAGATTATTCTCGCAAAATGTACATAATATACCCGTACGATATTTTACATGAATGTTTAGTCCCAAATGATCACCAAGCTGCATATCAATCACGCTTTCATTGTACTCAAACGTCATATTAGTTAAAAAGTAGTCAACTTTAGTTTTTGTCGTTTTCATGTTTTTCTTTGTGAAAATCCGTGTTGGCTCACAATTTTCTGAGTTTAAATTAAAACTCTCCATCAAGTCAATTAATAATGTTCTTTCACGTGATATATTCAAATAATCAATGTTCATGTCTCCACAAAGAATAGTACAATCATAATTATTGAAACAAAAATTTAGGACCTTAAAAAGTCGGTCCATGAACACCTCAATGTTTCCTGATGGGATCTATATATATTCACACGACAACAGCTTCTTTCTTGCAAAAAAAGGATATACTACATACTTCAAAGTCAATATCAATTGATAAATTATCTACAAAGTCTAAATTTTTAAATTTAATCATCTTTTTTACAAGTATCAAAACCCCACCATGAACTCTGTTGATACGATTGAAATGAGTAGCCAACATATAATCGTTAAATCTTTATTATTATTACACCAGGTTTCAGAAAGGCACAAAATATCAGATGTGTTACATTCCAATATTAAATCAATTCTATTGGTTTTATTAGTCAGGGATTGACAATTTACATTTATGATTTGAAAGGTTTTAGTTGATTTTTCTGTATTAGTAGACTTACATACATTTCCACATATCTAACATTGAGAATACATGTTCTAGACTTGGGGAAGTCTCTTTGGATGCAACTGAAAAAACTGCTGGATATGGGCTCCATGTGGCCATATTGCTGGATTCATCGCAGTATTGAAGTTATACCCATATACACTTACTTTGAAAGAGCTGTAAATCTCCGGATATTTCGAATTTAATGATATTACCACTACTTCCGGGAAATGTGGTTTTCCTATTTCACGTTGATTATCTGCGGTCATGCTGGGGTCCACTCTGTAAATATGAAGGTCCACAAATTTGGGAAACCCCTTAATACCCTTGCCGTTTACAGTTATTTTATTATTATTTCCAACAACAATTTGTTTTCTATTTCTTTTTCCTCGAACTTCTCTCCATTTATTGTAGTTTTCTCTAGGGCTATTCTCATTCAAATTTATGACTTCGTCAATTTTTTGTTCAGTATTTATTTCATTAGCATAGCATGTTAAAAGCATAAGTACTAGGGTGGATCGAAAAATCAATGTATTAAAAATCGGTTTGGACTGGTGCGCAAAAGTTGTCAATTGGTATTACAAAACTGTCTATTTTAGGTTTTTGATTTTTCTTTTATCTTCTGCTCTCTACCGGGCAGTAGAAAAATTCAAAAAAATGAAAGTGTTATCCCGGCTCTTAAAATAGAGAAATATGATCTTCAATTATGGTTTTTCTGTGAGACTTGTATTCAATATTTTCTGTAACGAAGGTTTTATCTTTCCTTTCGTCAAAGTATATGGCCTTCAGAATTTTTGAATAATTTTGCATGAAACCTTTTCTTGATTGCTCTCTTACGCCTTTTTAAAGAAGCTACCTCACTTATCACTACACCTCTTATTCTGCAAATTTCTAGAGACCTTAATTCACAATGAAAAAACTTATACGGAAGAAATGGCCGAAATACTTGTACCATTCCGTAACATGTTTGAGGAAAATACATAGGACTGTTGAACAGTTTGAAATCCCCGATCTAGGAGAAACGTGGAGGTCGTCGCAAGAAGACTGCGTATTGGTCATACCCGAATCACTCGTGGCTACCTTATGATCTCTTCCCCCAGCCATACTGCCAACACTGCCAATCTCTACTTGAAATTCACCACATTCTCGTAGATTGCCCCTATAATACTAATCGATGGAATAAATACCGACATTAAGGATATCCTAATTAGCACACCAAATCGCCATAGAAAACCAGTTTCTGAAAGAAGAGAACCTTCTGAATAAAATTGAAAGACATTATTGCTTATAATTATTAGTGTTTTAAATGAAACTCACGGTTTCTAGTTAATTCCACAATATAATAAAAGTTATTGAAAATTCTAAAAAATTGACAATTGTTTCGATATTGATTTATCGAAACAATTGTCAATTTTTTAGAATTTTCAATATTTTTTATTATATTGTGGAATTAACTAGAAACCGTGAGTTTCATTTAAAACACTAATATGAGCAGATCATCAATTGTAATCAACTGTACCTTGTGCTAACGGCCATATCTGTCTGAATCACGTATTTTTTATTAGAAGTATTGTCAAATCAATCGCTTACATAATAATCTGCCGATGATTCAAGAGAATAATGTATGTTTCAAGAGATGATTATCTTGATATGAACATGGACTTTAAACTAGTACGGTCCATCATGTTATTTTGTTATTAACGCCAGTTTATTGTGGTCCACAGTGTATATCATTATAGAGATCCAAAGTGATACTGTGAACCTAAAATATCGATACTCCAATGCTTGAGGGGATATTCGACGTGCAATTAACTAGGACAACTATCATCAACCTTAGGCGGCCAGAACTAAATCTGTTGACCCACACGAATACAGCTAAATAAGCCGTAAATGTTCAATGGCCAAGATTGTAATTCTCCAAAGGACAAGATAGAATCTATAGTTCGATAATATTATCAAGGGTGAAATATTCAAGTTTATAAACTATTTCGAATAGAGTTAACGCGTAAAATGAAATCAACATCATTTTCATCAGATAGTTTTCACTTTTTTCTCCATTTTCATCTCTCAAACAACGTTGTTTTCAGCGTCTTAGCTACGATTCAATATTACATCTAGTATTTCAATACGAGTATTGAGTTATAATTTTCTTGAAAAAATATAGTCAACTGAAATTCGAAGTAACAATTAGTGCCTATTTTATGGGCAACCCCCTCAGCCCTCTACTAGCAGAAATTTTCATAGATAATATAGAAAAAATAATTCATAAACACACCGTTAGTAAAAAAATTATATACTGGCACCGATATGTGGACGACATTTTAGCTGGCTTCATCGGTACAAATAGACAATTAGAGAGCTTCATTACTTACTTACATAAACTCGATTCACAATAATATCAAATTTACCGTAGAACTTGAACAAAATGAGTCTATAAACTTTTTAGACCTTACAATTCCAAATATAAATAATAAACATGATTTTTCTATATTTCATAAACCATCACATACAGATATTACAATTCATAATAGTTCGATCCACCCATTCACTCATAAGCTAGCAGCTTTCAATAGTATGATACACAGACTCTTAACAGTCCCATTAAATGTTATTAATCATACCAAAGAATTGAATATCATAAAACAAATAGCAGTTAATAATAATTAGGATACAAATTCAATTGACAATATCATAAATAAAAAGATGAAAAAACAGACTTTAGAACTAGTGTTCCCTTCAGATAAAAATAATGAACAATTTAAAAGCTTAACATACTTTGAAACACCATCTTTAAAAATAAAATAATTTTTAGAAACTTTCGACATGAATATTTCCTTTAAAACTGATCACAATTTATCCAAATTCATTAAAAATAATAAATCTTAATCTTCAAAATTAAACAAATCAGGAGTTTATAAATTAAAATGTGGTAATGACAATTGTGATAAAATTTATATCGGTAATACTTTTAGAAATTTTAAAACTTGAATTTCGGAACACAAACGTAGCTATGACGACAAAAAATTAGATTCTAACTATTCAAATCATTTATTAGAAAACCAACACATTTTCGACCCAAATTTTGAAATTCCTCATGTAGTCGGTAAATCCTTTAGTTTCAATTTCTTAGAGGCCTTAGAGATTACCAAAAACAAATATTCAGGTGATCTCCTTAACGACCAAATATATATCAATCAGTCTCCTTTATTGAACCACTTTACCTGGAAGATAGCTTAGGAATGTTTGTAGTGAATGAATTTACAGGTAATTTCATTCAATATCATTGTTAACCTTAGTAAATAGATTTAGCACTGTATATATTAAGACATTTTTATATTTTAACTTCATTCGTTTGGACAAAGCTACTGTGTTAGTGAAACGCGTCAACAAGTTTAAATTGAGCATTAGTTCAAATAAATGGAGATTTAAACAATTTATATTGTTTTGTTAGTGTTTTAATTGAAACTCACGGTTTCTAGTTAATTCCACAATATAATAAAAGTTATTGAAAGTACTAAAAAATTGACAATTGTTCGATAAATCGATATCATCGTCAGAATGACAGAAGTTACATTTCATTTGATGCCTACCTGATGTTTAGTAGTTATATTTGGCTAGACCAAGAAGTGACCTAACTTGTGATTGACTTAATATATGTTTATAGAAAAAATAAGAAGATGTGATAATACAAATATTGAAGCTTAGATATTATTAGCCCTATGGTGATATCCTGGATATCATTTTTCCAATTAAGATCAGTATAACTGTGCAAGGATATAGAAAACCAGGAAAACTATATCTGCTGATATTTACAATTATCACTTAAGAAGACAGTTTATTAGTGGAGAACTCCCTAGATTTAACTGTTCATTGACAACTTCATATTGTGGACTTCTTAAATGTCTTCTAATTTCCAATTCTTCAAGGAAATCCAGTTCTTGTTTCTTTTCACAAATATGCAGCACTTCTAGTTTTGTGTTAGGTGTTAATGAATGATTGGTGTCAAGTAGATGTTTTGCGCAGTGGGATTTATCTGGTTGTTTTAATCTGTATGCTGTATCGGATTTCAAAATTCCTAAGGGTCTGACCCAAATAGACAGCATTACATTCTGGACATTTGAGTTTATATATACCTTACTTCTTTAATATTGGTATTTTTGTTTTTACATTCAACAATTTTGTACTAAAGTTACTTTCTATTTTGGAAGAAATTGTTGTATTCGTTGCTGAAGATATTATCTTTGAAATATTTCTAGAGATATTTCCTGCATATGTGATGGTTTTATAAATTTTCATCAGCTTGTTTATAAAATATTAGTTGTAATGCCAGTTTTTCCTCTTTTTTACTAATCAGTTTATTTAACATATCTAATGGATAACCGTTGGATGTTGCTATTTGTCTAATTGTATTAATCTCTCCATCAAAATTACATTTGTTCATAGGAACTGGAAAAGCTCTATGTATCATTGAATTATATATAGTCTGTGTGACATAGGGTGATTGGAATTGAATGCAATTGTCACATCAGTCTGTGTTGGTTTTCGGTAAATTGAATAATCAAGTACATTATTAACTCTAATTTTTAAATCAAGAAAATTGATTGACCTCTTTTCTTCAATTTTTAATGTAAATTTAATTTCTAGGTGTAAATTAATGATGTGGTTGAAAAATACATCTAATTGTTGTTCACTACCCATAAAACAAGCTAATATGTCATCTACATATCTATACCAAAATAAAATATTTTTCGAAATATTACTTTCAAAGATCTTTCTTTCTAAATTGTCCATAAAAATTTTTGCTAAAATAGGTGATATAGGGCTTCCCATTGGTAAACCTTCATTTTGAATATATATCTTATTGTTAAAAGTGAAATAATTCTGATTAATGCATACATCAAATAAATTAAGTATATCTGATATTATTCCTGGATTAATATTTTTATCTTCTAGTAATTTTCTTACCAGTATTAGACATTCTTCAGGAGAAATTTTAGTGAACACATTAGTTACATCGAACGAAATGAGTTTATAGTTATCTTGCAAGTGGATTGCTTTCAACTTTTTGATTAGTTCTATTAGATTTCTAATTGAGTACTGAGATTCATATCCGTAACCATTGAGTATATTGTTGAGCCTCTTTGCCAATATATTATTAGGAGCATTAACATAAGAAACTACAGGTCTAATTGGTTTCGTTATTTTCTGTAATTTCCATATGATTGTGGACAATGAGGATTCTTATGTATGATAGACCTCTTTTCGTAATCACTTAAAAGATAATTTGAATTATTAACAATATCCCTTACATTATTAGAAAACATTTTTGTTGGGAAGGCTTTGAGAACTTTTGCATCGATAGATTCTATGAAGTTATATATTTTGGAATTGTAATTTTCAGTCCTCAAAATGACAGTTGTGTTCCCCTTATCAGATTTTGTAACTGTTAGGTTATTATCTTTTATCTTCTTTTTTATTGCATTTAAAACTGTTATGTCATTTTTTGTTTGACGTTTAACTTTTGAAGGTTCAATATTTTTGATTAAATTGGCAATTTTTAATTTCTCATAAAGAAAATTATTTGAATTAGATTTTAAAGCTATTTCTGACTCTGTAGCTATGATTTGTTTAATATTATTCGTAAATTTTGGTGGTATGCTGTAGTTTAAACCTTTATTCAAAAATTCTATTTCACTATCTGTAGAATTAGTGTCTGAAAGATTTTCAAATCGTGGTGCAAAGTGTGTTGGTATCTAGGTACTTACAGTTTCATGATGTTTTGAGTATTGAATTTTATGTTGCGTGTGTTCAAGATTCTGAAGCTTCTTTTCTTGTTTCTTAAATTTCTTATGTTTCATCATGCTGACACTTTCTCTAATTTTGTCATCCAAACCGTCAAATTCTACTGGATGTGATTGGAATGTGAGTTCTGAATGTACAAAATCTGATAAGGGGAACACAACTGTCATTTTGACGACTGAAAATTACAATTACAAAATATATAACTTTATAGAATCTAGCGATGTAAAAGTTCTTAAAGCAGACCCAACAAAAAAGTTTTCTAATAATGTAAGGGATATTGTTAATAATTCAAATTATCTTTTAAGTGATTACGAAAAGAGGTCTATCATACATAAGAATCCTCATTGTCCACAATTATATGGAACCGTTAAATTATATAAAATAACGAAACCAATTAAACCTGTAGTTTCTTATGTTAATGCTCCTAATAATATATTGGCAAAGAGGCTCAACAATATACTCAATAGTTACGGATATGAATCTCAGTACTTAATTAGAAATTCAATAGAGCTAATCAAAAATTTGAAAGCAATCCACTTGCAAGATAACTATAAACTCATTTCGTTCGATGTAACTAATATGTTAACTAAAATTCCTCCTAAAGAATGTCTAGTACTGGTAAGAAAATTACAAGAAGATAAAAATATTAATCCAGGAATAATATCAGATATACTTACTTTATTTGATGTATGCATTAATCAGAATTATTTCACTTTTGACAATAAGATATATATTCCAAATGCAGGTTTACCAATGGGAAGCCCTATATCACCTATTTTAGCAAACGTTTTTATGGACAATGTAGAAATAAAGATCTTTGAAAGTAACATTTCGAAAAATATTTTATTTTGGTATAGATATGTAGATGACATATTAGCTTGTTTTATGGGCAGTGAACGATAATTAGATGTATTTTTCAACCACATCAATACTTTACACCCAAAAATTAAATTTACATTAGAAATTGAAGAAAATAGCTCAAACAATTTTCTCGATTTAAAAATTCAAAGAGTTAATAATGTACTTGATTTTTCAACTTACCGAAAACCAACACAGACTGATGTGACAATTCCATTCAATTCCAATCACCCTATGTCACACAGACAAGCGGCATATAATTCAATGATACATAGAGCTTTTTCAGTTCCTATGAACAAAGGTTATTTTGATAGAGAGATTAATACAATTAGACAAATAGCAACATCCAACGGTTATCCATTAGATATGATAAATAAGCTAATTAGTAAAAAGGAGGAAAAACTGGCATTACAACTAATAATTCCTAAACAAGCTGATGAAATAAAAACTTATGAAACCATCACATATGCAGGAAATATTTCTAGTGATATTTCCAAGATAATATCTTCAGCAACGAATACAACAATTTCTTTTAAAACAGAAAGTAACGTTAGTACAAAATTGTTAAATGTAAAAACAAAAATACCACTATTAAAGAAGTCAGGTATATATAAACTCCAATGTCCAGAATGTAATGGTGTCTATTTAGATCAGACCCTTAGGAATTTTGAAATCCGATACAGCGAACACTTACGAGCATACAGATTAAAACAACCAGATAAATCCCACTACGCAAAACATCTACTTGACACATATCATTCATTGACACCAAACACAAAACTAGAAGTGCTGCATATTTGTGAGAAGAAACAAGAACTGGATTTCCTTGAAGAATTGGAAAGTAGAAGACATTTAAGAAACCCACAATATGAAGTTGTCAATGAACAGTTAAATCTAGGGAGTTCTCCACTAATGAACTGTCTTCTTAAGTGATAATTGTAAAGATCAGCAGATATAGTTTTCCTGGTTTTCTATATCAGTGCACAGTTATACTGATCTTAATTGGAAAAATGATATCCAGGATATCACCATAGGGCTAATAATATCTAAGCTTCAATATTTGTAATATCACATCTTCTTCTTTTTTCTATAAAAATATATTAAGTCAATCACAAGTTAGGTTACTTCTTGGTCTAGCCAAATATAACTACTATACATCAGGTAGGCATCAAATGAAATGTAACTTCTGTCATTCTGACGATGATATTGATTTATCGAAACAATTGTCAATTTTTTAGTATTTTCAATAACTTTTATTATATTGTGGAATTAACTAGAGACCGTGAATTTTAATTAAAACACTAATATGAGGAGATTCCACGAAGTAAGTGTCGAGACAGTTAATTTCATTATATTGTTTTGTTCCATCGTTTAGTGTCTATTCATTTATATATTTCTATATATCTCAATGAAATCGATTGTTAAATTGATATGAAATGAAGATTTTCAATTTATTGGATTATGATGGGATATATAGGATTTGATAACAATGAGGAAGTAGATAAGCTAGTAAAATGCGCCATAGAAGAGGATGAGGGGTCCAATTATACATGCTCAAAAGAAGACATGTTTGCGTGGGCGAAAGCTAAGGTTGTAAGCAGTTGGAACGAAGATTATAAAAATTCAACGAAAGGACTTTTTTATAAAAGTATTTAACCAGATATTCCAAGCAATCCATGGTTCCAAAAATCACAATTGAACAAGGTAGTAGTATCTGAAATTTGTAGACTCAGATTCAATCACACATCAGTTCAGTCACATCTATTCAAAATTAATCTTCAAGATTCACTCATGTGGGATTGCGGAGAGGAGGGAAACCCAGAACATAAAATTTCAGGATGCAGGAGAATTTACAAAATAATTGGTGAATGTGTGATGTGTGATAAAGGTGTGATTGTTTTTAGTTGAAAGGCTGGGAATACGAAGTGTTATAAAGTTTGTAAGTTTAAGGCAATCTATTTGGTTATTGAGGATTTGGTTAATAAACAGTACATCCGCAATTTGCCTACCATGCTCTAGTGAAATTATCTTTAAATTAGAACGAATACGTTGCCTCTCCACATCGGGATGAAATTTTCTTTTACAATATGAAATAAACTTGTACTGGACTGTTTCCAATTTTGAAATATAGACCGAATATCGCGGGTTCCAAATAGTAGAACCAAACGTTAATATACTATTTACGTATGCCATATATATTGATCTATTGGTAAGAGGATTTTGAAATTCGAAACATGTTCTGTATACGAAGCCCAACTGCTGATTAGCTTTTCTAGTTTTATTACAAATATGCCGATCGAAAAGAGTCTAAAAGAATACCAAGATACCTTACCGTATCTTCAGCGTGTAATACGCTATTAGAAATTTCATATGTGTTGTAGTTCAAGTCTGAATTACAATGAGAAAATTGTATTTAATCACATTTTGAGACATTTAAAAACAAATTATTTCTCACACACTAATAACATCATTTGTAAATTTGTAATTGGGGGTTTACTGGACAAAATGCTTCTTGTAAAGATACGAATATTACAATGTTCTATCGAAAAGTAATTGCTATTTCCGGTGCTTTGTAATGACTGTGATGTTTTTTGTACATCAAAGAAGATTTAATTATACAACTGAACCCCATGAATATGGGCAATTTCTATTTGGGATGATTCGGTTTTTCAAGAAAATAACACTGTGTTCATTACTGTCATACACATTATGTACGTTCTCAGTGGGAGTCCATTGTTTCTCAACGCTTGAAAATGAGGTACAAAACAATTTTGGCTAAACTTCTAAAGATAATTAAAGCTTAGCTTTGAATAAACAAAGTAACTTCAATAACAGTCTGAACTAAGTACAATTAAAGGATATTCACAGTACTATGAATGATTATTTCATATAACAAGTCAGATGCGTACGTTACAGTATTTTATCTGCACGTAACATTTCTCTTGAACGAATGTTAGAAATATTGTTGGCGATCATTAAATGATTTATAGCTAATCTGAAAAGGTCAATGGTTTTTTGTCTCAATTACTAATGATTATCTTCTTCTTCTTCTACCAGGTACATGCCTCCCATACAATTTTCTGTGGATAATCAAGTACAAAATATTATATATCATATACCTCTGGATGTCTCATCATATGCCCAAGAAAGCCAGGTTTCCAATCCAATTTATGATATTTTTTTTCATCCACATTCGTCATACGTGCGCACATTTGAAATGCTTCAAGTCGCTTGAAGGAATTCTCTGAGTCCAAGATTCCAGTCCACATATGAGAACATTAAAGACATAACATCTGAGTATTCTCATTCTGACCTTGATGTCCACTAAGAATTTTCTTCATACGCGCAAAGGCAGCACTAGCTTGTTCAACTCCTATCTTAATATCTATTGAATTGCCCCAATTTTTGTTGAGTAGTTGCCCCAGATATTTGATCTTTTATATCCATCGTGACTTGTATAAGGAAATTCCGAGTTCCGCTCGTGAGTTGGGTTGTACACTTATAACCATAAGTTTAGTATTTTCGGTGATAAGCTGGATACCGTATCGATTATATAAACTGACTAGTTGGTCTAAAAGGACTTTGAGGTTTCTCAATATTGTGTGCAAGATGAAGCGAGATATCCACGTATCTCGGATTGTTTAATATTATTCCGTTTATTTTCAATTCATTTGTTACATTTTTACATTGCTGAGTCAATTCTTCAGATTTATAACCTGTTTTTGTATGTGGGCTGCGATTTTGGGGAAGATACGATGAAGTATCACATTTTTAAATAATTTTTGAATCAGGCTTATTATTTTATGATCATTGTAGCTTTTTTTGAGAAAATGTTTGGTAATTGGAGGTCAATTGTGCATACGATGATCAATCATCCTCAAACAGTTCTATGATTTATTCTTGTCATATTCTTAGTGTATGTTCTATTTGAGAGATCGTGTAGCAATTTTATGTGTATTCATGAGAAAAGTAGTCAGCTTTCACTTGTCTTGTTTCTCTTCTTATCTCAATATTAAGTTGTATGTACCTTCTTTTCCTAGAATTTTGTGTTGCCCTTTATTCTATATAAGTTCAATTTCTTCGTCATCCAGCTTCTCGCTTTCATTTATTTGTCTGGCTTCAGTTTAGTGTTGATGGTATCTTTCGTACTCTAAGTAAACATTATTGTTCTATGGTATTCAATTCTTTCCTAGCATTCTCTATGGCTTCATCGATGAAAATGGAGATCGCATTCCTTACTCGTCCCCTTAGATCTAGCTTTTTATGGATATTTCTTAATAATTGAAAGCAGCATGAAATCTTAGCCAGTGTAAGAACGTGGTCACAGGGTGATTCGGCACCGGAATATGTTTTCACCAATCTCACCGAATTTCTGTAAAATGATGAATTCTATTTGATTTCAGATGATATGACTCGGAGTATAGCAAGGTGATTTCCACGTATATAGGCGACGTTTGGGGAGCTTGTAATAAATGATTATACTAGCTGTTTCACCATGTGATGTTCCAACAAACCGGTAATTGTTTAATTTATATTATTCCGTTTTAAATGTTTTACAAATACGAATTTTATTGTTCTTAACTTTTTAACTGTATAGTAAATTTTGTGTATTGATATTTATTTTAATTATAAACTATTATTGTTGATGATTCAATAATGACACTATTATATCGAAACGTACGTCATCAATGGATACAAAAATTTGTTGACATCCATAATTGTCAATGACCTTTAAACATTTTTTCAAATGGAAAATTATAATATTGATTCGCTTATTAGTGAAACTGAGAACATGTTAATTTACTCGTATATGACAACTAATACTGATGACATTGTTTGTGGGAGAGATTTGAACTTAGACTTTTTAAAATTCAATGACATACACAATGATAATTTTAACTCAGTCTTAAACTGTTTTGCTTTAAGTCAAATTTTAGATATCCTCACACGGGTAACTACAACTACATCAACGTTATTCAATGCAAATATTACTAACTCTGATTTAGTTGTAGATAAGGGCGATAATCATACAGATGATGAAACTTCTAGGATCTATATCTCTGATCATTAGTTATTACGTATATTACGTTGAACGTTTTAACAGAAAGACAAAGACGTAAAATGATTACATATAGAAACTTTAGATATTTTAATGAGGATAATGTTGAAGTTCATTTATATCAGACTCCTTTTTATGGAATTTTTAATCAAGATAATATTGATGAAAAGGTTTGTTTGTTAGTGAATTTACTGAATAACTTTTTGATAGGCACATTCCGTTAATTACCTACTACTAGAGTCACCAAACCTAAAGCTCCTTGGCTAACAGGGGCTAATAGAGAGATGATATCTTTAAGAGATAAACACTATAAAGAAATGCGCAATTATACTAATGCGGCCATAAAAAGGGAAAAGAAGGCGTATCTTCTTTTTAAATTTAATAGGGATAATGAACGTAATTTTTGTAAGATTCTTACACAAAATAAAATAGTACCTGATAAGAATGTTAGTAGTATACAAGCAAACTTAATAATAATAATTTTTTTATAAACTCCATTCCGCAGAGAGATCCTCCTGATGAACTATTTATATTTTACAATAATAATGTGACTCCAATTCTAAATTTAGTGAAGTAAATGATTTATTTGTATCACAAATTATTCCACATATTAAATTCAATGCTGTGGGTGAGGATGGCTTAAGTATATGATTAGTAAAAATGTGCTGCTCTCATATTGTTACCTATATTACTCATATCATCAACTACTGTTTAACGAATAATGTTTTTCCGTGAATGTGGAAAAGAGCCGTAGCAAAGGTTTTGTCAAAGAGAATTCAGCCAGAAGAGTGTAATGACCTTCGTCCTATCAGCATCTTGCCTGCATTATCAAAGATTCTTGAAAGACTAATTGGGTGTCCGCTTAAAAAATATGTTGATTTAAATTCCGTGTTACCTATAAGCCAGTCCGGCTTTCGTAAGAATTACAGTTGTACAACGGCGCTTCTTCATATTGTTGATGACATTATTAAATATCAAGATTTTGCAGTATGCACAATGTTAGTTCTGCTAGATTTTAGTAGGGCGTTTGTTTCTATAAATCACAATTTATTCTTATCAATATTATGTTTCATTGGCCTCTCCAATAAAGCTGTATCTTCATTGAGTTCCTATTTAAGTAACTGCCAGCAATTGGTTTAAGTGGATGGTATTCGGTCACAATCTTCCCTCCTTAGGCGTAGTGTGCCACAGGGCTAAATTTTGGGCCGTTTGCAATATATACGTCAAACTTAATAAATTCACTTGAACACTGCAATATTCACTTGTATGCCGACGACACTCAAGTTCACTATAGTTTTTACCCTGATATGATTGAAAATGCTTGTACTCTGATAAATAACGATTTGGTACGATTTGTTGATGCTGCATCTGATCATTGTCTAAATACTAACTGCACAAAGTAGAACGTCATTTTATTTAGGACTAAAGTAAAGAGGGAAAATGTAATTAACGTCATTGATATAACAGTAAATAATGAATCACATGATCTGGTTCAGAATGCAAAAAGTTTGGGGATGATTCTTGATGGTGATGAGATTCGAAAAACACGGTAATCAGTTAATTAAACGTGCATACTCAGCCTTAACATTAATTTAGGAAAATGGACATTATCTGACAGTCACTTTCAAAACAACTTTATGTGAACAACTGGTGCTGTCTAACTTTAACTATATTTAAGTTCTTTATGGTCCGTGTTTGACCAGCCGGTTCCGCAAAAAAATTCAAAAAAAAGTACTAATATCCTGTTTGAGACTAATTTTTGGAATTCGTAGAGGCTACAGAATATCAGGTGAGCTAAGGGATGTCGGCTGGCTGAACATGGAGAATAGCAGAAACGTGGCTACGTTGTTACATGAAATAATAAAAAATAAATTACCTATTTACCTCCACAAAAAGGTTAGATTTCGAACCGATGTGCATATTATAAATATTAAATCTATGGGTTTTTTAACCCATCCTGTATTTCGACATGGAATAATTCGCCGTAGTTTCAGTTACCAGATCACCGCCATATATAACACTATATTGGAAAATTCAAAAGCATTCAGTGTACAGCGTTTTAGAATTGAATTTAAAACATTCTTCTGGGACCAGCAGCATCCAAACCCTGCTTAATTTTGTTTACAATGTCTCATTTACTGTGACGAGTCTTGATTTAGCCATGTTAATTTTACTCGTGCTACATATATGTTACTATCATTTTTGTTCTTGGAGCGACAGGGTTAAGTGGAAGAGTAGGTCTTCGATAATCTTTATTTCTTATCGTAGGAACTGAACTTGCCCCTTTAGTTTCACTTTGTTTTATTTATTTTCCTTACTGTATAACTACATGTAGTATTTTGTAATTAGGTGAAATTGAATAAAGCCGTTAATTTTTTTTTTCACAGGGTTTTCCTGGGTTTGCTTGGCTAATCCGGGATGCCATATAAACGGATTAGTCATGTGTGAGCGCCCGCCGGACTGCTCGACAAGTGCCCAGAATTGCTGCTTTTTGGGCGGTGAGTATCAGTTTCGTAGGGTCTTCTAATTCCAATCTTTCTAGTTCTGGTTTCAAATTTATTTCAACAAGGCCAGTCGCAGATATAACTAATGGATGTATTGTGACCTGATCAAGCTGATAGTTTTTATTTCGTGAGAAAGATCTATATATTTTGTGATCTTTTGGTTTCTTGCTTCTCGGAGATTGTGATCATTAGGTACTGTAATGTCGATTATTCTTGCTACCTTTTTATCTGTTTCTATCACCAATATGTCGGGTCTATTGTGTGCCATTTCTCGATCACTAATGATAGGCTTATCCCAATAGATTTTTGTTTTCTCGTCTTCCATATGATCCCTTGGTGTATATTTGTAGTACTGTGCTATATCTTTCATTAGCTCGAATTTTTTACATAGCGCTTGATGAAATACCTTTGACACGTTGTCGTGCCTTGCCTTATGGTCACGCGGTGCTAGATATGAGCACCCTGCTGTTAGGTGCTGAATGGTTTCTGTTTTATTTCGACATAGTCTGCATCTGTCGTCCGATGTATCCTGATGCAGTATAAACCGTCGGTAGTTTCTTGTACAAATAACTTGGTCCTGTATGGCTACTAGAAATCCTTCTGTTTCCATCATCAGTACACCCCTAATTAGAAATAGTGTGGATAAGTTCTTGTCTGCTTCTTGACTGTTTAGTATTGCCGCATAGCGTCCATGTAATTCTTTATTTTTCCAGCTTTCTTCGAACTCTGTGTAATAGTTCTTATTTTCTTTTACTGGTGGCTCTTGGTTCGACAGTTTAAAAGGTGTCAAGTGGTTGTCTAACGTAGAAATTGCCACATACGTTGGATGGGTTCTAGATTTAAGGTAAGTAAAAAGGTTTTCGCATTCTTTGTTATGTGCCTGTCTGAGGTTCCTCAGTCCTCTTCCCCCTCTGTTCCGTGGTAAATACAGCCTGTGCATGGAAGCATTTGGGTGGTGCAATCGGTTCTTTGTTAGGGCCACTCGTAAACAATAGCAGGTATTACCCAAGCGTTTATTGCTGTTATTTTTGCCAAGGAGTAAAGTTTTGATTTCTGTATTAGGCGGAGTCTAGTTTTAAGTGTTTCTTGAATAAGCTGCTTACTGTGTGCTTGTTCTATATTGAGAGTTTGTTGCATTCCAAGATATTTTATTATTATTATTATTATTATTATTATTATTATTATTATTATTTTTATTATTATTATTATTATTATTATTATTGTATTGCAAATGATCTAGTAAACATCTTTTCACGTCTGTCAACGGCTAAACGGAATCGACTTGATTTCAATCTGTTCAATAAATTAGATAAACTATACCCGGAGGAAAAAATAAAGGAAATGAGCGATGCGAAATTTTCTAAATTTATCAGAATTTATCTGATAGAACACTGTTTTTACAGCATTGATGAGTACATGAGCTATTCCTTTGAGAGTGCATTATACTTGAATACCTGATGGAATATGGTTAACCTACGATAATTTTTTATTTTTTCTATACAGTTCTATACTTTTATATGTTTTTATATAGTTTTTCATCCTTTTATAATATGTCTTGGTGTACTTTTAGATTTTTATTCTATTGTAGATATTTTGTAACTATTCTCACTTTTTATTGTGTGATTGTTCTCTTTTATTTTTTCTTGTTTCTTTCTCATAATGTAATTAATTATCTATTAATCGTTTTTAAATATATTAACATTTTATATGAAGTGACTATAAACGTGCCCTGTATGTAAAATGGTCAATAAACGAATATATATATATATATATATATATATATATATATATATATATATATATATATATATATATATATATTATTATTATTATGCTGGTCTCTCTCCACCTCTTGAGGAAGCGGGTTACGTTTAGTTTCGGATATGACGGCAGCCATATCAAAACATTTCCATGCTTTTGGTGTGTTGGTCGACTTTATTGGTTGAGGAATTTCCGAACTATTGCTGCTGTTTTTAATAAAATTGCTTTCTGTATATTTTCATGGATATGTGGTTCGATATTTGAAGTAGTGATGTATTTTTGAGAATTTTTTGTCGTTATTCTTGTCGCCGATATTATTATTGGTATTATTGAAACTTGCTCTTGTTGCCATAATTCTTTTAGTTCTATTGCCAGTGGGGTGTATTTCGTGATTTTTCTTGTTCCTTTTGTGTGACGTTTGGCACGACAATGTCTATTAGATATGTTTTTCGATCTTTTTTATTGACAAGTGTTATATCTGGTCTATTGTGTGATACTGTTGTGTCTGTGAGTATGGTTCTATCCCAGTAAATTTTGTAATCTTTATTTTCTAAAATAGTGGGTGGTGTGTATTTATAGTATGGTGTTTGTGTTTGTATTAGCTTATATTTTATTGCCAGCTCCTGATGTACGATTTTTTCTGCTGTGTTGTGTCGATCCATGTAGTCTGTGCCAACCAATATCCTCCTGTTATGTGTTCTATTGTTTCTTTACTTTGGTGGCACATTCTACACAAGTCTGACTCTATGTTTTCTTTAATGATGTGTTTTCTGTGTAATTTCTTGTTGCTATTACTCCATCTTGTATTGCCGTTATAAATAAATCTTTCAGTTTCAGTGAAGAGTTCTCCAGCCTGCAGCCATTTATACGATAGTTGTTTATCTATGGTTGGTTGCTGCATGCAGTTTATATGTTTGCCGTGTATAGTTTTCTGTTTCCATGTCTCCATTTTTTCTTGTGTGGTTGGTATTTGTAAGTTGTTTGATATGTTTTCTTAACTGAGATTAAGTGGAGTGTATTGTTTGTCTGCTGTAACTATTGCTTGATGTAATATGGTGGGTTTGTTATGGAAGTAGTGTCGCAGGTTTTTTATTTGTGTATGGTGTAAGGTTTTTATGTCAATTAAACCTCTTCCCCCATCTGAACGTGCTATGGTTGTTCTTTCGATGCACGAGTTTGGGTGCATATACCGGTATTCAGTGAGCATAGTTCTTGTGAGCCTGTTGAGTTCATCTAGATCTGTGTTCGACCATTTTATCACTCCAAATGAGTATGTAAGAATTGCTATGGCGAAGGTGTTTATTGCTTTGAATGTGTTACGGGAATTAAGTTGCGTTTTTAGTATCAGTTTGATTCTGTGTTTATACCGCTGTTTCAAATGTTTTTTAATTTTTGTGTGGTTGATTGTTGTATTTTGTTCGAACCCCAGATATTTGTATGTGTCTCCAGATTCCATGTTCTGGAGGGTTTCGTAGTTGAGTGTTTCGGTGTTTTCTTCCATTCTGAATTTCCCTCTTTCGATGTGTAACATTTTTCATTTGTTGATACCGAATTCCATCCCAGTGTCCTTTGTGAATTCCTCTATTATTTTTAGAAGTGCTTGCATCTGTGTTCTGTTGGCGGCGAATATTTTGATATCATCCATATAGAGTAAGTGATTTATTGTGTGCTCTGTATTTTGTTGATGTTTGATTTTAAATCCATACGATGTACTGTTTAAAATTTTTGAAAATGGATTAAGGCACAAGCAGAACCAGAGGGCACTCAGGGAGTCTCCTTGGAAGATTCCTGTGTTTATTGATATCTCATTTGTTATTATTCTTAGTTGTTCGTTGATTAGATGTATTATTGTTCTCCATGTTTTCATGATGGTAAGTAGGAATTGGACTATATGCTTGTCTATTTTATAAATTTTTAGTGTTTCAATCAGCTATGTGTGGGGTATAGAGTCGAATGCTTTTTTATAGTCTATGTAGCAAGTAACCAGGTTTCTTTGATGTTTTTCTGTTTGTTTCATGACAATGCTATCTATAGTTATTTGTTCTTTGCATCCTTGGCTCTTCCTACCCTTTTGTTGCTCTGTAATTATATTGTGCTGAGTAAGATGTTTTTCTATTTTTGATGTTATGATGGCTAATATAGTGTAGGTAAACACGTGATAGGACGATAGTTAGCGGGATTAGGTGTTTCTTGGTTTTTGGGTTTGATGTATGTTTTACCTTTTGTTAGAAACATATGTGTGGTATTGGGTTCCATTAGTAGTTTATTGATTTGTATTGTTAGTGGTTTATGCAGTGTTGTGAATTTTTTGTACCAGAAGCTGTGTATGTGGACTGCTCCAGGGGATTTCCAGTTATGTGTTCTATTGATGATATTTGTGAGTTCTTCAGTAGTGATGGTGTGGTCTACCAGTTGTGGTATATTTTTGTTTCTATCTTGTTCTGATTTTATCCATGTTGCATTCTCGTTGTGAAGTTTCGGTATTGACCATATTTCCTTCCAGAAGCTTTCTATTTCCTGTGTGCTGGGAGGATTTATTTGTATCACTCCTTTCTTCTCGAGGCTTTGGTAAAACGCTTTTTCACTTCTGTTGAACTGAGTGTTCTGCGTCCTTCTCTCGTTTTTTTTTGAGGCATCGACTGCTATGGTCATTAGCCTTACAGCATTTTTTTCCTTCTTCTTTTTTTTTTCTTTTCTTCTTTCTAAATTTCAGTTTATATATTCAACCCTATTATTTCAATTAATATATTATTGCAGTCATCAAAATGTGTTTTTTTTATATTCTTTTGTAGATTCCAATCTCATTGAAGAATGAAAGTGTTCGAGATGCACTATTCATATTATTTTCCAGGCATGCTTGTAAGGTGTTCGTTATTCCAATTCGTTGTTTGATTGCTTGATGTTCTGGGCATTGTGTGAGTATGTGTTTGATAGTAAGTCTCCTATTACAGTGATGGCATCTGGGCTGCCGCTCTCCTGCCAGCATGAATGTGTTCGTCAAATTAGTATGTCCTATCCGTGCTCGGGTAATAACTACTTGATCTCTTCTGCATGAGTATGGGAGCGGTGTATAAGGATGAACTTTCTGCTTAATCTCCTTCAATTTTGACTCCGTACTATCCCACTCCATCTGCCATTGTCCTAAGATAGCGTGTTTCAAATGGGTTCTCATATCATCAACTCTAATATATGTGTCCTCAGCAACAGGCTCTTGAGCAGCTTCTTTGGCAGCACTGTCAACAAGTTCATTACCAGCTATTCCATAGTGACTAGGAATCCATAGAAACGTTATTGATTTATTTCGAGTTCTCAGCCAATGTATTCGTGCAAGTATTATTCGTACCAGTGGATCTCTACTGAATGGATTCTTTAGGGCTTGTATAGAACTCAGAGAGTCGGTACAAACAACGAACTTATTATATGTGTTGAATTCTATATATCCAGTACTTTGTAAAATAGCATAGAGTTCGATTGTATAAACACTGGCTTCACATGGTAATGTCCATGAATGGACAATTCCCAAACTTGATATGGCGCATCCAGCTCCGTTGTCGGTCTTAGATCCGTCTGTATAGATAATATGACAATCTGAGAATCTTTCAATTATCCTGTGGAATTCCATAAGAATAGTTATTCTGTTGCATTCACCTTTTTTATATTTCTGGAGGTCGAGACATATATCAAGGGGGGCAATGTCCCAGGGAGGCACCTCGGACGGTCTTATGGTATAGCTCCTTGGAATGGAATAGTCAATCTTATTGATGAATTCTACAAATCTAATTCCAGCAGGACGAGTGATAGTTGGCCGTCGTTCATAGTAGTCATACTCCTCTTCTGTGAGCATCTGTAGGTGGTTGGGGTGGGTTGGGAATGCACCCAATTTTGAGCTATAGCTCGTGAGTAGTTGCAGTCTCCTGTATTTCAATGGGGGAATTCCATCTTCACAGCAGAGTGATAGATATGGGCTTGTGCGAAATGCTCCCAGTGCGATCCTCAAAGCCTGACACTGTATACTGTCCAACTTTTTTAGTATTGATTCACGTGCTGAGTCATAAACAAGGCAGCCATAGTCAATCTTGGACAATATAAATGATTTGTATAACCTCAGAAGTATTTCTCTGTCACATCCCAAATTAATACTAGCTAATGCTTTCAGTGGATTGAGCGCTTTCTTGCATCTCAGTATTAGATCGTTTATATGTAAGTCCCATCTCAATTTTCTATCGAATATTATTCCTAGAAATTTGACAGAGTCGCTGCATACTAGTTCATGTTCAGACAGTTTCAATTTCGGATCATTATGACCTGATCTAAGTCGACAGAAATGAACACATTTGGTTTTTGCAGCAGAGAAAGTGAACCCTAAAGTCTTCGCTCGGTTACAGAGGCTATTTATGGCTTCCTGAAGAGTTCGCTCTATGTCGTCCATAGATGTTGCAGAGTAAAAGATCGTTAAATCATCAACGTATAAACATCGTCCCACTGTTGGATTGAGATTATCTAGAAGTCCGTTAACTGCAATACCAAAAAGTACTACGCTCAGAGTAGATCCTTGTGGTACTCCGTTTTCTAATATATGTAGCTCTGAGGAAGTCGATGCTTTCCTGACACGGAATTTACGTTGTTTGAGAAAACTTGCGATGAAATTTGGTAGTCTTCCCTTCATGTCCCACTTTCGGAGTTGGTCGAGAATGTTGAAGCGCCAGGCTGTATCAAATGCCTTTTTTAGGTCAAAAAACACTGCTACTGTGTGGTTTCTGTGGGAAAAACTATCCTGGATTTCTTTCTCTAGCAGAAAAAGATTGTCAATTGTAGACCTGTGGCTCCTAAAACCAGACTGAGCATATGACAAGAGATGATTGGATTCCAGATACCACATAAGTCTGATGCTTATAATCTTCTCCATAAGTTTGCTAAGACAGCTTGTGAGTGAGATGGGTCGATAACTACAAGTAAGTTTTGGGTCTTTCCCTATTTTAAGAACAGGAATAACTACGGCCTCCCGCCATTTCTCTGGATAGGTGCCGTCGATCCATATTCTATTATACAAATCTAATAGTACTTTTTTTGATAAATTTGGTAGCTGTCTGATGAATTCAAATACAATGTTGTCTCCTCCTGGTGCGGAGTCTTTCATTTCATAAAGTGCATTATATAGTTCCTCTAGGGTGAGAAGGTGATTATAGTTGGATATATTTTCTTCCTGAAAGTCAATTTCCCGCTCTTCTGCCTGTCTATGGATCTGGAACTCGGAGTCGTAGTGTTCCGAGCTACTGATATATTCGAATTGATTAGCTAAATGCTCAGCTTTCTAAAACCCGTGATGTATCCGTGAATGTCTTTCCTAGAATAGCGCGAATTTTTGTCCATACTTCTGATGCGGGTGTTCTAGCTGTGATAGTAGAGACATATGTTTCCCACGTAGCTCTTTTACTATCACGTATGGCACGCCTTGCTCTTGCACGTGCTCTCTTAAACGATATAGTATTTTCCAATGTGGGTGAACGTTTTAGAGTAGTCAAGGCATGGTTTTTATCTGCCACAAGTTTGGCAACAATGTCATTCCACCAGGGAGTTGATTTAGTACCTTTACGACCACTTGATCGTGGAACCGATATTTCCGCTGCTGATAAAATCTCACTACTGATCAGTTCTGTGGCTCCATTGATATCGGTATCAGGCAGCTGTAAGTTTCCTAATTGTTGTCTATACCGATCCCAGTTAGCATCACTCAATTTCCATCGTCTGGGCAGTGCTCGTGGGATGAATCGGCCAGCAAATTCAATTGAAATTGGGAAGTGATCTGTAAGATGATCTCCCAAACAGTTCCATTGTAGCGATATCGATATAACTGGTGAGCATAATGCTAAATCGATAGCTGACAATGAGTTGGATCTTAGGTTTATATAAGTACCCTCGCCATTATTCAAGAGAACAAGGTTCATTTCGTCGATGACATTTTCGATAATTCTGCCTCTATTGTCCAGTCTATTCGAACCCCACAATGGATTATGTGAGTCTCCCACAATCAAGAAGGGATCTGGTAACTCGGCAGCGATATTTCTTAGATCTTCAATAGTCCAAATACCGTCAGGTAAGTAGATGTTGCAAATTGATAATTGGATCCGATAATAAACATGGACAGCGATAACTTGTAATCTGCTCTGTATAGGAATATTCCGGTGGGGAATATTATCCTTGAGAAAGATAGACACCACCTCTGGCTCTGAGATCAGGAATAACATCCTTTCTGTAACTATTGTATCCTCTCAAAGAGAAATTCTCTCGAGGTTTCAGGTGAGTCTCCTGAAGACATATGCAAAAGGGTGTCCTTTCATTGAGAATATTTTTGAGTTCCGGGAAGTGGGTTATACAGCCATTGCAATTCCAAAATATTAGGTTTTCTAGATTGAATGTGAACGTAAGGTGTATTTGTGAAAAGTTTAAAGGACAGTAGGTATACGGTATCTTGAGACAAAACTTCAATTCATTTTCTAGGTTTGCCCTTTGGCCATCCTTTTTTCTTTTTAGTACTCTGGGAGGATTGAGTATTCGAGGAGTATGCACCACCATCTGAATCTTCCTCAGAGCTGACGTTCGCATCTTTAGCTTTGAATCGCTTCCTTTTGGTTATGGGAAGCGGAGGTTTAGGAGGGGGGGAGGGGGCTGATTCATAGAGGCTATGGGTTCGGGAATGATAGGTTGAGGGAAGGAGGATGATTCCAATAAATCTTTAACCACCTTCGATAGTAGGGGTATTATTCTGGCCACTATATCGTTAACGTTGGTGTTACTAGTTTGAACAGACTGGGCATACGTTACACCTGCCGTGGGTGTTGTGATTTGGACCCTTTTCTTCGCTTCGCGATAAGGAATTCGTTCTTGAATTTTAACTTTCTGGATAGCTTGCTCGATTTTTAGTTGCGGACATTGTCTTGAGTTAGCTGGGTGTGGACCTTTACAGTTCACGCATACTTCTGGTTTTCCGCAGTCTGTCTCTGTATGTGGTGGCTTCTCGCATACACAGATTTGATCTTTCTTACACCAAGATGACATGTGACCAAAAAGTTGGCATTTGAAACACCTCATTGGGGCAGGAAAATATGGTCGAATTTTCAGGTTGTAGAAAGCTGCTCGGATAGTATTTGGCAAAACTGGTGTATCAAATGTGAGAATATGATTGGGGGTTTCGGTAATAATTCCTCCTCTCTTTGTTTTCATGCGTTTCACTTCAATGTCACCTTGATCTTTAAAGCCTTCTAATATTTCTTCGGTAGTGCAGTTTAGAAAATCTTTACAATACACGACACCTTTGACATTGTTCAACGTACCATGAGGGGTTACTTGTACATTGAAGTCTGCGAGTTTGTTAACTTTCATTAATCGTAATGACTGTGCTCGTGAAGAGGTTTCCACTAGGATGCCATCTCTCACTTTTCTTGTATTTTTCGTAGTACCAATCAAACCATACATAACTTTACTGATTAAAAAAGGGCTGACTTTCGAGAAATCCTCCCCATCCAATCTCTTAATGAGTAAGAACCGAGGGACAGGTCCCATCGTCTCTATATTCATAGCATTTCCTGTTTCGTTGGAGTTAGGATTCTCCGTATTTCCTAATTTATTTGAGGTATTCATATGATTCCCACGAGTTGGGATGTACTGGGTATAACTGTGGTAGTGCACCCTTGCCACAGAGAGGCTTAGTACAACCGAAGGTCGCCTGGTATCCGGAGGGAACTGTTAGCGATCAACTACGCATGATCATTCATCTATCGGCACGGTCTGTTCCACCTTAGATTTCGGATTTTTTCATCGCTGGTTTACTCCATCGGGACTCTTCTGTCTGGGTTACCATACCATAGCCGAGGGTTCCAGTTTTTCGGCGCCGGAAACTCGCCGCTCGTCCCCCATGTCTGGTCAGGACTTGCCAGTGTGTTCGGATGTAACTTGGGCATGTTGGATCTTCTACTAACATTTGTTGGTGCTATCACATCGGCATAGATAGGCCCACCAGTGACCCATTGACTATTTCTGAGCTGTTTTTTAGTTTCACTCCTCCCTTCCCGTCCTTGCGGCTCGAGGAGGGAGGAAGTTACTCAGCCACTCCACCAACGACAAGGTCTTACAGCTCCTAGGAGGGGTTTATTATTATTATTATTATTATTATTATTATTATTATTATTATTATTATTATTATTATTATTATTATTATTATTATTATCATTTTCACTTGTTCTGTTTTTAGGGCATTTGACATAAACTCAGGCCTTTTTTGGTCTGAACGTAGTTCATTCAAATATACAGATATAGATCTATCAAAGTATATTTGACGTTCCACTTTTTAGGTTATTTTCCTAGTATTTTCCTCACAATGGTGCATGTGCCGAGAATGGATGTTTTCTGCATCTTTCCAACTGCAGATGGACAGATTTTGAGAGTCTCTAGAGCCTTACCAAGCTGCAGGGGTGCAATGCCTGTTGTAGATATAATAATAGGTAGGATAGTAACTTAGTCTACTTTCCACTGCTCTTTGATATACTGAGCGAGGTCATCATATTTTCAAAGCTTTAGGTTGATTGTGCTTTCCGTGTTGTTATCAGCCAGAAGATCTGAAAAAGTATAGGACTCTGAGGGTAGTGTATAATACCTTCTTTTGTGAAATTGCTGTCAATATCATTCAATCTCTTCCTAACATTTCTAATGCCGAGCTCTTATGTTTTAAAAATGTTCCTGCTCCTTGCGGTTCATTCTATTTACACCCGGTCACTCACTTTGAGGTCTCTCCAACCATTCATTCATTGACAAATTCTGATTGTCTTGATATTCATGAACTCAATAGCCGCATCTTGAAGGCGACCAATTCTATTGCTACACACTCATAAATCTTATTTTTACCACCAGTATTTATCACTATATTTTTAAGCTTTCCAAAGTGCTTCCTCTCTTTAAAAAAGGCGATGCTTCCGTAATCGATAATTATCGCCCTATCAGTATTATTTCTATATTCAGTAAAGACATTGAAAAATTAATAAAAAAACAGCTGTATGACGAATTCTTCAGTAGCTCCCAATTTGGCTTTAGAAATTCCCGCTCAACCACCCAGGCAGTTCTTAACGTTGTGAGTGGCGTAGTGGAAGAACTTGAACATGGTAACCGTACGGCCATAATGCTGTGCGATCTTTCAAAGGCATTTGACTGCGTTTCTCACGACATTCTCTTAGAAAAATTAAATTATTATGGAGTTAGGGAGATTCCGTTGAAGTTTATTGGTTCTTACCTGTCAAACAGAAAACAATATGTTACAGTGAATGGTGTGACATCAGATTTTCTGGAGGGGCGGTTCTGGGCCCCCTCTACGAATTTAGCCGCCTCTCTAGATTGCGTTAGTAACAGGGCAAATGAATGGTTTTCATCGAACAAACTAAAATTAAATAATAACAAAACTGAAATCATGCATATATCTGCAAGTAATCAATTGTCATTTCACCTTGAAACAAAAAATGTGGAATTACTTGGATTAGTCCTAGACCAAAGGCTATGTTGGCAGGCACATATTGAGCATTTAGTCAAAAAACTTTCAAGTTCCTTATTCATTTTACGACAGTTGAAAAATATTACTAATTAAAGTGCACTCAAAACTACGTATTTATCATTCTCTCATTCGCATATTAGCTTTGGTCTCACCCTCTGGGGTAACTCCTCCCATGCTTTAACAGTATTTAAAATGCAAGAAAAGGCGATAAGGGTGCTTGCTGATCTTGGTTTCAGGGATCATTGTCAACAGTTTTCCATAAAATATAAAACTATGCCATTACCGTCTTTGTTTTTATTCCATACTATAATTGAAATTCATGGGAAACCGTCAATGTTGTCTAGAAATTCAGATATCCACGACTACAATACTCGTATTGCTCATCATATCAAATGCAGCTACTTTCGGCTAAATAAGACGCAATCACATTCACCAAACTATAGGCTTTTTAATATTTTGCCATCAATTGTAGAAACTTTGGGCTCCAATGTTTTAAAAAATATTTAAAAAAGTTTTTCTTCAAATATTGTTTCTAGTCTGTTGATGATTACATTGTGCATTGTCGAGGCAATCTCAACCCCGTATCTCTGCTGTGACATTTTACTCCGTTTTTATCTTAAAATATATTTTGTGAATTTCTTTTGTATGAATTTTCTGTTTGACATGCTACAAATATTTGATTGTAAAGTAGTTAATAAATATATATCTATCTATCTATCATTCACAACTGCGAAGTCGATAATTCATTCCTGCTTCTCTCTCAGGCTCCACAGAACCACATCCGGTCGGTTTGCGTCATTTGTCCGATCAGTAAATATAGTTCTATCCCAGTATAATTTGTAGTTGGCGTTTTCTAGGATGCTTGATGGTGTATACTTATAAGTGAGTTTTTCTGTTTCGGGTATGAAGTTATATTTAGGGGCCAGAGCATGGTGTACTATCTTCCCTGTTTCATCGTGGCGTTTCTTGTACTCAGATGCCGCGAGAGAGCTGCATCCTCCAGTTATATGTTGGATGGTTTCCCCCATTCTGCGACACATTTCACAGGTGTAGTCTGTCACGATTGGATTTTTAATGATATATTTGAGATAGTTCCTAGTTGGCACAACCTGATCCTGTATGGCAATCATAAACCCTTCAGTCTCAGGGAAAAGGTATCCTGTTCGTAAGTAGTGATTAGACCACTTTTTATCTGTACCCTCTGCGGCTAGGATAGTAGGATGTCTTCCATGCAGTGCTTTCCTCTGCCATGCTTCTCGCCTTTCCTGTACAGGTGTTGGGTGAACGTCACGGTTATGATTAAGTTTCAAGGGGGTGTATTCATCATCTTTAGAACATACTACATTACGAAGCACGAAAGTTTTTGCTTTTCTATGGAAATCTACCTTCTTTGAGAGGTATATAAACTCTTTCCACAGCACTCTTTGGGTGACGGCTTCTAAACTTGGTCAGTTGTACTCTGATCCACCTGTCCATATCTTGCAGGTCTGTATTGCTCCATTTCACAACTCCCATAGAATAAGTAATTACTGCTATGGCGTAGGTGTTGATAGCGATAGTGGTGTTCTTGGAATTCTTGGAAGATCTTTTCAATACACTTTTCACTCTTTTCTGGAACTCTCTCCTAAGTTGTTGTTTAATCAGCGTATGCTCGATAGTTTTGCTTTAGTTCATCCCTAAGTATTTATACAGCTCATCCGTATTCATTGACGTTATTGTTTCCTGGTGGGCGGTTTCATATGTTAAGTTTTGGTTGAGTTTTCCTTCATTTATGCTTTGGATTTTACACTTATCTACCCCAAATCTCATCTTTATATCTTCGTAGAAACTTTAGGTTACTTTTAGTTGGTACTGAAGCCTTGTGTTTGTTGCTGTGTACTGTTTGAGATCGTCCATGTGAAGTAGATGGCTGATTCTGTGCTTCTGTCCGTTTTCATCTTTCATCTCAAATCCTTTCATCGTGTCATTCAATAGGTCCGTTAGCGGGCTTAGGGCCATACAAAACCACAGTGGACTTAGTTTATCTCCTTGATATATACCTTTTCTTATCTGTATTTTCTCTATGTTGTAAGATCTTTGAGGTGTTTTCAGGTTTAAGGTCGTGCGCCACTTTTTCATGATCTTTTCCAGAAAGGTGATAAGTTTGTTATCTATTTTATAAATTTCCAGGACTTTCAGAAGCCAATCGTGGGGGCAGGAGTCATACGCCTTGCGGTAATCTATGAAGGTTGTAAATAAGTTTCTCTACTTCGTTATGGCTTCTGACATTAAGATCTGGTCTATGATTAACTGCTCCTTACACGCCAATGACCCTTTCTTGCAGTCTCTATGTTCTTCACCTAGGATATGGTTGAAGTCACAATGTTTGGTAATATTTTCGTCAATGCAGGCTGTAATTACCTTGTAAGACGTATTAAGGCATGTAACTGGACTATAATCAGCTGGAGTGGATGACATCCTTTTTTTGGTTACAGCAGTTGATTTATTTAGATTTAAGATAGTTTCTCATGATTTTCTATCTAAATAAGTCAAGCAACTCTTGAAATATTGGGAGAAATCAATTTGCATTTGGTAACTTCGAAGGGCTGTTAATTCAATCGAGTTCAATTTATGACCTAATGTTCTGTTACTGTATATCTTTGAAATAGTATGTAGTGAATAGAGGAAACTGATATCAAATTCTTCAATATGTACAACACTTGAAGAGGGTCTTATTAAGATATTAGAAATTATCTATCATTGCATTCGAAATATTAGTTTTTATTTCATTATTAATATAATGATAACGAGTTGGAGTACATTCAATGAGATATTCAGTTGATAAATAGTTTGATGTTTATCCCGAATTTCAGTTTCACACATTGAATTCTGAAATAGCAACAAACTCTACCCGAAATAAATTTAAAACAGATTACAGCCGAACAACGCAATCAGTTTCCGAACTTCCCGTTTTCTAAAATCAAAACTACCGTGTTGAATTATAGCTGGAAATGTGTGTTGAATTACAGTATAAATCGATACGGAGACGAGTAAAACATAAGCGCAGGAATTACACGCGTTGTGCACATCCACCATCCAGACATTGTACAGATTGACCATGTGATTGGCACCTCCGCCTATTAGCTCTGCTTCGTCTATATTACTTTTATCGACAAAGCTTCCGATGCCATATATATATACACATATACACGTGAGCCGTTAAACAGAACAAAGCGGCTTTAATCATCGTTTCATTGACGAATTGCCCTTTTTCATATCGACGGGCTAAACTTTGTGAATACCATGATTGGTGTTTTGCCTAAAGAGCAGCCATTAAAACTTTTACAGAAAAAAACATTTCCCTTGTGAAACATTTGCTTTATTACTGTATTCAAACGTGACTTTGCTTCGAGCCAGTGACATTGATTTGACCCGACATCAACTCAAAATAATTTTTGAAACTGGGAGATGTTGTGATAAATCGTCATATTAAGCTAAGTCATTCGTTTATTTAAAAACTACAAAATGCTTTCCAGTTTTCCATTCGTCATTATTTATCGGGTGTGAATAAGACAAAGGCCACCCATCAAGATTTGGTTGTGTCATATTAGGCCTTGTTTTGAATTTTTTGACATAAGAAATCAATATGGCTGACACGGTTTCAACAGAAGCTATATAAAAATATATTTTTCTACAACTGCTATGAAAAGTAGCATATTTCTCATAGCTTACTCAATTTCAAAGCCATATATTGCTCACACAGTGAGAAATATTGTTTCTCACGGCACTTTGCACATACTACATACATTTATATGGAGAATCCAGTAGGGGATCCTCGATGCTCAACCAAGTTCAGATACTTATACTCGATGCCCAGCCGTTTTCGTTGGGTGGTCCTCGATGCTTAGACTTTTTCTACAAAACTATTTACTTGTATTCTTTAAATTTGTACAGTTGTAGAAAAAGTATAGTTTGCAACATGTGGGAAAAGTACTTTTCTCACTCGCGTATTTGCGGCACTCGCCCTTGGCTCGTGTCACAAACTTCCACACTCGTGACAAAAGTTGAACTTTTCACACTTGTTGCACAATATACTATTTTTCATATTTGGATTCTGCGATATCAAATACGTATATTAGATCTATCAAATGTCAATTCTGACGCCATTTTAGTTTCACTTAAATAAGTTGTCCGTTTTTCGTATATTCGAATCTTCAAGGTGTTATGTTCCATATTATTATAAATAAAACAATGGGTTCACTTATGGGAGAGTTTCTTTATTATTCAGTTCAGCGTGTTACACCTATTTTTATGGTTATAACCACACTTACTACTTGCAGGTTAGGTTTCTTTATATTCGCGCTCATTGACCTATATTGTCATATGTCATTGGGAAAAGGACAGGAATTGAATTGAATTGTTAGGTCTAAGATGTTAGCCAGGTCCACAGCTTGGTAGCCAAATTTACAAAATGACATAGAAATGATGATACACACTTTCCCAATTTGTCAATTAAACCAAAATAATCATGAAAAGCATTTAGAATCATGGCAGGAAACTGAAAATGCTTTTGCACGTATTCACATTGACTTTTTTCATAGGTCCGGCATCAATAAAACATTTTTATTAATTGCAGACAGCAAGTCTAGTTGAATAGACACAAATGTTTGTGAAACCATTGAAAAATTAAAACTAACATTTGCATTTATAGGTTTACCAGATTTGTTTGTGAGTGAAAATGAACCCCCATTTAACTCGAGTGAGTTTATTAAGTTTTGTTAAACTAACGGAATAAATTGCATGAAGACCTTATCACCCACAATCGAATGGAGTAGCAGAAAGGAATCGTTTGCACAAGCCAAAAACAGATTTACCTCTCTCGAAAAAGAGTTTGAAAAAAACCCTGAGCGTTTTATTGAGTATAAAAAGTTCATTACTGAATATGTTGACTTAGGTCACGCTAGGTATTTACACCTCGAGCTCAAAAATATCACATCTGATCACAAATATTTTGTACCTCATCTCTGCATTATAAGGGAGCAGAGTGCCAGTAGGAAGCTGAGCATAGATTTTAATTTTAGCTGCAAAACCAGTTCTTAGCCTTGATGATATCACTCTCAAAGGCCCTTAAGTTCAGCCCGAGCTATATGATATCTTTAGTAGATTTCGCTCATTCAAATTCGTATTAACTGTGGACATCAAACAGATGTACCGACAAGTGATAATGAATCCCAAATTCAACTTTCTTCAAAATGTGTTATGGAGAAATTCTCCATCAGAACAATTTTCGTGTATCGAATTGAACAGACTTTCTTTCGGGCAAAAAAGTGCCCCCTA
This sequence comes from Galeruca laticollis, assembly GCA_963921935.1. Classification (NCBI taxonomy): domain Eukaryota; kingdom Metazoa; phylum Arthropoda; class Insecta; order Coleoptera; family Chrysomelidae; genus Galeruca; species Galeruca laticollis. The sequence continues at coordinate 69,903,961 of OY998175.1, forward strand.
TTTGGCCTGTCCAGTGCTTAACGATATTGTAAGACAAAATGCAAACTTGACCCTCGCTTCTGATGCCCTACTCAATCAAACCTATGTTGATGACATATTAGCAGGTACGAATTCACCCCATGATCTTGACATTTTAATAAGTGATTTGAAAATGATTCAAGGGAAAGCTGGTTTTCATCTTCATAAAATATGTTCCAACACTAAAGATATTTTTAATCAAGACTGTCAACTCCGAAACCGAAATCGACTTTAATTCATCAGACTCCTCCTGTAAAATACTAGGAATGACATGGAATCCTCACACCATTGAATTAAAGATAAACGTATTTACCTCATTCGAGTTGAACTTTCTTACAAAACGAACAATTCTATCGCATTTATGTCAATGTTTAGACCCGTTAGGTCTTATCAACCCTATTATAGTTAAGGGTAAACTGATAATGCAAAAAATATGGTTACAAAAGCTTGAATGGGATGAGGAAATAAGAGACCCACATATTATTAAAGAATGGAACAATTTCTCAAGAACAATCTTACCAGTTAAAAACTTAAAAATTCCTTGTCATTTATTATTAACAAAAAAAAAGCGAAAATTGAACTGAAATAAAATTTCGTAGTTTTCGAAAAAAATCCAACTCACAGTTACATAAAATAATAATTTTTTCGGATGACATGAATGTTAGAATGTATGCAAACAATATAAAATGTAGAAAAGGATTAATATCCTATGGTTTGAATACACTTCAAAAATTGAATGGTCACCAAATGGTCTAGTCGACAAGTGAGTTCCTTGCGAAAAATTGTTAGAAGAAGTACTTACTTTTAAAAATTTCTGAAGATGAAAATTTCAAGTTTTTATTAAAAAAAATAAAACGGGGATGTTTGTTAATAATTAAAAAACTATAAGTGATAACGATAGTTTGAAAAAAGATCCTCAAAGAGGAGGAAATTTCCTAAGAAAATTCTCGGCTCACGGAACTCAAGGTTAATAACCAGTAATTTATATTTAAGGCTGAAAATAGGCTTTCGCGCGGCCGCTACTACGGGGCGCGTCGAAGCGAATGAGAGAGTACAACACAAAAATGTTTTTTTAAGTATCAAACATTAATTCAAAAATTTGTAAAAACTATCGTATAATTTGAAGGAATCAATTCACGTTGGAAAAAAAATTCCATCCATTTTTCAAAAAGATAAGCTATCTAATTCCTTTTGGAATATTTTATAGTTTCGGTTTCATTTCAGATAATATCATAAATTAATTTCGAAACAATAACTCCTATAGTTTGCTGTAGTGTCTCAGAGGATGTTTTTTATTAAACACCAAAAACACCAATTGAGAATTCAGCACTAAATTATTTATATACAGAAATTAGGTAAATTTGTAAAATGACATCTGGATATACATGAAATGATATTATGAGGACAGTTCTTATGCGCGTTCGGGTGTTCGGTGACAATTCAACATTATTAATAATATGTCCGAAACGATATATGAATTCAATAGCTGCATTTTCTCTAAAAATGGTTCAAATAATCGAATTTTACAAATTTTGATAAAACCTGTATTCACGTCGAAAGCGAAATATCACAGATCACGCGAAGACATATATATGAAATAGTTTAGGGACCTTTGTAGTAGAATAATAACGATTGGAAATTATTAATCCCGTAATCTGTATCAAATTATTAATAATATGTCCGAAACGATAAATGGAGTCAATCGCTGCGTTTTCTATAAAAAACGTCCAAATAATCGAATTTTACAAATTTTGATTAAACCTATATTCACGTCGATAGCGAAATATCACAGATCACGTGAAGACATATATATAAAATAGTTCGTGGATCTTTACAGTAGATTAATAACGATTGGAAATTAGTAATCCGGTAATCTGCATCAAATTCCATCTTGTTAACTACTCTTAATTACTTGAAACATTCTATATCTATAAAAAAAATCTGGTAGTCCACAACGAGGCATACATATAAAATAGATAGTTCGAGGACACGTTGTTATACGCAATGCTTAGTATGGGGACACCTTAAAAATTTCGAAACAATAACTCCTTCTATAGTTTGCTGTAGTGTCTCAAAGGATGTTTTTATTGAACACTGATTGAGAATTTATCACTAAATTATTTATATACAGAAATTAGATAAATTTGTATAATGACATCTGGATATATATGAAATTATATTATGAGGACAGTTCTTATGCGCGTTCGGGTGTTCGGTGACAATTGAAAATTATTAATAATATGTCCGAAACGATATATGAATTCTATAGCTGCATTTTCTGTAAAAACCGTTCAAATTACCGAATTTTACAAATTTTGATTAAACCTGTATTTACGTCGAAAGCGAAATATCACAGATCACGCGAAGACACATTTATGAAATAGTTTGGGAACCTTTGTAGTAGATTAATAACGGATGAAAATTATTAATCCCGTAATCTGTATCAAATTATTGATAATATGTCCGAAACGATAAATGGAGTCAATCGCTGCGTTTTCTATGAAAACCGTTCAAATAATCGAATTTTACAAATTTTGATTACACCTGTATTCGCGTCGATAGCGAAATATCACAGATCACGCGAATACATATATATGAAATATTTTGGGGACCTTTATAGTAGATTAATAACGATTGACAATTAGTAATCCAGTAACTGTATCAAGTTCAAACTTGTTAACTACTCTTAATTACTTACATACTATATTCCATTTTGAGCGAGATGATATGAAAATTCTCATGATGAAAAATTATCTGGGAGTCCACGAAGAGACATACATATGAGATAGATAATTCGAGGACACGTCGTTATACGCAATGTTTACTATGGGGTTATCTAAAAAATTTCGATACAATAACTTCTTCCATCGTTTGCTGTAGTGCCCCCCGGAGGTTTCTATTGGTTTTCTATTGAGAACCGATCAATAAATCACTTATATACAGAAGGTGGATAAATTTGTAAAATGACATCTGGATATATATGAAATGATATTATGAGGACAGTTCTTATGCGCGTTCGGGTGTTCGATGACAATTCAAAATTATTAATAATATGCCCGAAACGATATATGAATTCAATATCTGCATTTTCTCTAAAAAACGTTCAAACAATCAAATTTTACAAATTTTGATTAAACCTGTTTTCACGTCGAAAGCGAAATATCACAGATCACGCGAAGACATATATAAGAAAAAGTTTGGGGACCTTTGTAGTAGATTAATAACGATTGAAAACTATTAATCCCGTAATCTGTATCAAATTATTAATAATATGTCCGAAACGATAAATGGAGTCAATCGCTGCGTTTTCTATAAAAAAACGTTCAAATAATTGGATTCTACAAATTTTGATTTAATTGGTATTCACGTCGTACGCAAAATATCCCAGATCACGTGAAAACATATATATGAAATAGTTTCGGGACCTTTGTAGTAGATTAATAACGATTGGTAATGAGTAATCCGGTAATCTGTATCAAATTCAATCTTGTTAATTTCCCTTTATTACTTGTAACATTCTATATCTATAAAAAAATCTGGTAGTCCACAACGAGGCATACAAATAAAATAGATAGTTCGAGGACACGTTGTTATACGCAATGCTTAGTATGGGGACATCTTAAAAATTTCGAAACAATAACTCCTTCTGTAGTTTGCTGTAGTGTCTCAAAGGATGTTTTTTATTGAACACTGATTGAGAAATTAACTGTCTCGACCCTTACTTCGTGGAATCTACTCATATTAGTGTTTTAAATGTCAATTTTTTAGAATTTTTAACATTTTTCATTATATTGTGGAATTAGCTAGAAACGTTAAGTGTCATTTAAAACACTAACTGATTGAGAATTTATCACTGAATTATTTATATACAGAAATTAGATTAATTCGTAAAATAACATCATGATATACATGAAATGATATTACGAGGACAGTTCTTATGCGTGTTAGAGTATTTGGTGACAATTGAAAATTATTATCAATATGTCCGAAACGATATATGTATTCAATCGCTGCATTTTCTATAAAAATCGTTCCAATAATCAAAATTATTAATCTGTATCAAATTTAAACTCGATAATCATTCTTATCCACGACTGTTGTATGTTGTACCCATTATACAACTGTTTGCTCGACCCTAATAATACCCATCAATCACAACAGTGATCAATGAATCATTAAACACTGCTATCCGATGATCCCTTAATTTATCTATAATATATTGTTTTGCTACCAAAAGTCGTTTTTTAAAATTCTATCGTGTAAACCACTAATTATCAAATCAGTTCTGTAGATAAAAAAAATTCAAAAACATGAATTTCCTCACAACATATTGGAACCCCAGACCCGCGGTTGATGGAAGGGAGCATCTTTTCTGACCCATCGGCCACTTTGAATTTGCATGTCGTGTATATGTTTCTTACCGTACCATGTTCTCCGTAACAATTCATAAATCGAAGTAGTTGTTGAATCAAAATCAATTTGACCAAAACCTGTCAACAATATTGGTTGTGTGCATAGATTTCTCAGTGTTTTGATATTTTGTAATGAATTTTGTTAAAAAAAACAACTAAAAATGGATATAGAAAATGAAAATTACTTTTTTTAACACCACCAGAAATTAGAGAAGCTGCTGAAGTTGCCTCATTAAATTTATTGCCGGAAAAGTCAAGGAAAGTATATAATATGACCTATGAATCTTTTTTGAACAGGCAAAAGGAAAATAAATCCACTTCTTTTCCTGAATCGACTTTGTTAGTCTACTTCACTGAATTATCCGCAGAATATAAATCTTCAACGCTACGGACCTTAGAACTACGATCACCTTACATCAAGGTATAAATTTAGAAGACTATGAAAAATTAAGAGGATTATTAAAACGAGAATCAGAAGGGTTTCAGCCTAAGAGAGCAAAAACTTTTTCTAGCGAAGATATCAATAACTTTTTAACTGAAGCATCTGATGATGAATACGTAGCAACAAAAGTAAGATATTAAGTAAATCTTTCATACAGTTATTTCAATACATTCTGTAATTTGAGGTTGCTTCAATAATGGGAGTAATGGGTGCATGTAGAAGAAATGAATTATATGAAATGAAAATAACGCATTTGCAAGATCTTGGATCAGCTTTTTTGGTTAATGTGCCAAATACCAAAATAAAAATTTGCCGAAAATTTCCTGTTACGGATAACTTTTACAACATATGCCAGACATATATAAATCTTCGATCAAGTCATGTAACGAGTGACACATTCTTTTTAAATTACCAAAATGGTAAATATACAACTCAGAGAATTGGAATAAACAAATTTACAAAAATAGGAAAGGATAACGCTGCTTTCCTGAAATAACCGAATCCAAAACAATATTCTGGGCACAGTTTCCGCAGATCTTCTGCAACAATACTGGTTGACGCAGGCGGGGATATTACTGCTCTCAAAAGACACGGTGGATGGAAGTCCATCGCCGTGGCAGAAGGCTATATAGATGACCCCGTCAAAAATAAACCCGATACGGCCAACAAAACAGAAAACAGCATCTTCAATTCAACCAAACGAATCAATATACATATAATTCAAATCTTTCGACAAGTCGCCAAAACATTAGTTTTGATGTTAATTCTATCCCTGCGATTAACTTGACCTATTTTTCTAATATTACAATTATTATTAACTATAAATAAATACCATCATCTTGTTATATTATATACGTAATATAAGTTGAATAAATAGATTTTTGTGTTAATTATTATGAGATATTATGCGATTAATATAATTTTTGATAACTATGTTCTGCGTATGAATGAAAAACAATTTATTGTATGAAGTCTTTCTCAGAATAAAATAATAGTGTTTGTAATAATGTAACAAAATTTTCCAACGAATAAACTTCAACAAAAATATTTAGTAGTCGTGGATAAAGTATAGTATTCTACTCGCGTATAATTAGTTATTATTTCCTCGGTGATTTATGCCACTCGCTGGCGCTCGTGGCAGTAAACTTCACCTCGTGAATAATAATCTTCATTATACGGTCGTTGAATAATATACTATTACGAGTAATTACTGTAAACACTGTATATTCTATTACGAACAACATGAGATGCAAATTTGGATGAAAAAAAATTCTGGAAGTCGACTAAGATACATACAATATAAAATATGTATTTCAAGGACGCCTCTATCTACATTTTAAAGAAAACATTAAAATAAGGAAAAATGTGTATATTTGTATGTAATACTTGTGATACACACTGTATAATCAACAATTTGAGAGATTTAATATACAAATAAAATTTGACATTTCAATTTCGGATGACGTTAATGCAGAATATACTTAATAATAGATAGATTTTGAAACGATTTGAAAACATATATTTGAAGTTTCAAAATACAGATGTCTCTGCAAGCAAAATTGCATTTATAATAAAAGAATGCAAATCTCTCTTTGTTATAGGAAAACATAAATTTGTATTTTTTAAAAAAAAAGGAATTTTTGGTAACCAAAGGAGAAGAGATTTATTTATGTAGAAAGTTGAGGCAGTTGAATTTGAAATCCCCACAAGAAAACATCGAAATAAGAGTTGTCTCAAATTTATTTAAGAATATAATAGTAATTATATGAATATATTATCAGATCATAAAACCTTGCATTGTAAAGCCAGTGCGTCTATATTTCGCAGAAGAATATCATCGTTAAAGTGCAAATAGTTTCCGGTTTCTAAATTATAAATTTAGAAAGTGTTGCTGAATTCTAAATACGTTTTAGAATACGAACGAGTTGATTAGTACCTAGTTGGTGAGTCCTGTCCAGTTTATTTACATTATTTCTCGAGAATTAATAGGCCTTTCTTAAATATATTCGAAAAATAGATGCATCTTATAATAAATTTGATCTAAATTACAGTAACGTTACACATATAAAATTCAACGTCAAGTGAAGGAAATTTTGGAATAGACAATTTGCACGGAAATTTGCGTATTTGACATTGATATACATCAAGTATAAAATAAGACATTTTGAGTTTTTGATAAAAATATTTAGCTAGTAGATTCCTAATATAGGTTGTTTTAATATTGAGGTTGATAGAAAATTATATCTTGGTTTTCGTTTAAGATATTTTTGAAAAGTTATAATTTTTTTGTAATTTGTTATCTGATCATATATTATATAATTTGATTCCAACTCACTTTGGTACTCATTTCATATCTATTCTCATTGTGTTTGATAATTTTGATGCTATAGAAAATTTGATATAATAAGTGACATTTGGTTAATTTCCAGTGACAGTAAAATCATATATGTCATAAGATAATTTGAGTGTCTTGTAGTATATTGAACAAACAGTTACTCTAGATTTGGAATAGCGTAATACTTAATTTGGAGAATTCATTGGAATTTATAAATTTTAATTATTATTTAGAATCTTTGATCCCTCCCTGAGATAAGAGTGAGTAAGTCGATTGTGTATTGATTTATCTTTCAAAGTACAAAATTTGATATTCATCTGAGCCGGGCATATTAATTTGACAACTGCTGTCAAAATTCGAATAGGTTATATTCAGTGGTAAAGGTGTGTTCACAATAGTGTAGCTACAATCACAAATTGTGAAAACGTCGACAATTAATATTTTATATTGTTATATATCATACATCCATTCAATTATAATTATTAAAACATTAGATATATAATAATATATATATATATATATATATATATATATATATATATATATATATACTCGTATAAGAAGAAGTTGAGTATTAGTCGGCTGACTAAGTTAAGGAAATCAAAATTCTTAATAGGGTCTTCAGCCAAAGGAGAAATAAAAAGTGGACTCTTTATTCTGTTCAAGCTTTCGAGACTTTATTGACTCTTCATCAGGAACTCTACAATAAATTATTGAATGTCAATACAAATAACAAGAATTGAAAATTATTACTTACGAAAGTGAGGTTAAATATGTTTGATGCGAATCAAATGTACATAACTGACGCTATGTTTACGAAATCATCACAACACGTGATAAATGCATTAAATTGATAAACAAGTACAATGATTAAAATTAATATTAAAATGAAAAGATGCAAGTCACACTTTGTCTATGGATCACATACCTGACTACGACGGCGTCACAGTTTTAGATCGCTAGTCCAATCTCACTAAGAGATCATTTTTGGAGATGTCTCACATTTTCAAAGAACCTAAGGCTATGAATGCCAGAACCGATATCGATAATCTCAGCATTATTTACTCTTACCTTCTTAGTCTTCCGTCTCATGCTACAAACACTAACTTCAATATTTCCCAATAAATTTCTGTTGTTACACCTTTCCCTCTTTCACTCATATTTCAATACATATTGGCATCACTGAATTTTGTTGTCAGAATTTTAATTCTGTGGTTGTGTCAGTTGTCAAATTATTAATAAAAAAATTCCTCGTGTTCCTGAACATGTGATTGAATTAGTTTTATCTTTTCATTTTATTATTAATTTTAATCATTGTACTTGTTTATCAATATAATGCATTTATCACGTGTTGTAATGATTTCGTGAATATAGCGTCAGTTATGTACATTTTATTCGCATCAAACATATTTAACCCCACTTTCGTAAGTAACAATTTTCAATTCTTGTTATTTGTATTGACATTCAATAATTTATTGTAGTGTTCCTGATGAAGAGATAATAAAGTCTCGAAAGCTTGAACAGTATAAAGAGTCCACTTTTTATTTCTCCTTTGGCTGAAGATCCTATCAAGAATTTTGATTTATATATATATATATATATAACATACTCCTTGAGGGCTAAAAAGAAATGGACAGAAAGAAACCAAATTACCAAGTAGAAATATATCTGTTTCTAGTGAAATCTGAACACAAAAAACTGAGCAATATACAATTGTTAAATTGTTTCATATATCAAACTTGTGAGAATTTTAGAAATGATAGGAGAAATGAGAATTCATTATACCCATCTTTTTCATGGCGTCGGCAATAAAAGAAGGGAATAAATGGATATATTATACATACTATTAATCTAGGAACAAGAGATATGTCAACAGGCAATTTACGTCTATTTTAATATTATATAGGGTGTAATTTTATATACATTATTATTATTGAAAAGGTACTTTACTAAAATATTTTGATTCTCAAAATTACAGGTAACAGAAATAATAAAATAGAGTGTAATACCGTTGTTCTGGCTTTGCTCCTGTTATGGGCGTACGTCGTATGTAGTTTTGAGACTGCATGCGGTAACAGCATTATCCAAAAAAAATCGATAATACAACTAACTTTGTCCCGGGCATATAGTTATGACTCCTAGATTCTTTCGGCTAAGTTTTCCCTGAAAAACAGCTGAATCCCCCTCAATGGAAAGCCATACTATTCGCCCACCATGAAAACACTTTTTCATTTCATCATTTTGTGGCAGTGAACCCTAAATTCGAGGAGGATATTGCTGATAAATATATTTTATTTACTGCACTGCAGCCCTAGAGGTGCTGCTGAATCTGCCACCATTACATATCCCCATACAAGGAGAAGTGAAGACGATATTGTGCAGACTCAAACAAGGCCAAAGTCCAATTACAGAACATCAGAGGGCCATGAGCTAGAAAATAGAGGAGGATCAGGGGGAAATCTCCTTGTTTGAGATGCCCTCAGATAAAACAACTCCAGTTTTCATATTCAGCAGGCACTTTTGGAATGCCATACCAGATAGGAAAGACTGGAAGGAAAGCCATCTAATTAAGGTACATCAAATCTAGTTTACTGATAGCAAGGGGGTTGGAACTGGCATCTACGTAGACAGATCGAGGGTGAGGGTATCCATAAACCTCGGATAGAACGCCACGATGTTTGAGGCGGAAATCGCCGTAATATTGCACTGTGCCATGATCATGAAGCAAAAAGAAGAGAAGAGTAGAAAATTTGTTATTTACTCGGACAGCCAAGCGGTCCTAAGGCAATCAGCTCCCAGAAGATTAGTTCCAAACTGGTCAGGGACTGTATATATGCCCTAGAGGAAGTGGGCTTGTCTAACAAACTTACGATAGCCTGGATATCCGGCCATGAAGGGCACCTAGGAAACTAGGAAACACTGTTCGCACAGCCGAAAGTTCGTAAGAATAGTGGTAGGTCAATTAACGGGGTATTCTAGACTGAACAAGCACCTGGGAAACTGCCGTACATATATGGTATAATTGTGAAGCACTATGCAGGCTTAGGTTTGCAAGGATCGGATAGGAAAAGCTCAAACCGGCAAGCTATTTGGAGTAGCCATTGTTACGGCTGTGGAGTCTAATCAAACGGACGGGCCTAGGCAGCATACTCTATGGTCAAATGGGAGAAACCACAATAAGTCCGATGTGGTTGCAGTGGTAGATGACGCTTCGGCGCCATCTCCGTTCAAATAAATCTACAATCATACGATGAGTCCTGCGGACACTTTCGATTTTGGTCTGAATTAACGATGTATTCATAGATATGTTCAGGGATAGCAATTGGATCTGCACAATATTGAGTAGTCTTATGAAATGTATCGGAACCAATCATCACCGGAATGCTGAAATAATTCATACTTGAATTGCATTAGAAACTATTGAACAGGAAAAATTGATCTCAATGTGTTGTATATTGCTCAATGAATGGAAATTGACTGAGATATATTTTGTAGTTTCCATATTCATAATTAAGAGGAAAAATGTATCTCCTCGCTAACGGACCGCACTATATATTAATAGTAAGATGAGAACATGATATAAGAAATATTTATTTTAGTTTTATTTGGGAAGATAATAATTGAAAAATCATTCAAAACTTGTTAGGCATACATTTTCCGAAGTCAGTTCAAAAGATATGATTCCACCAGAGCAGTGCGATATTACGTTAATAAGCGCTTTAAGTGTATACTGAGAACGACCGATAAATTTCCCAATACATATCGGTGGCCCCTTTTTACAAGCTATGAGTAGCACAGCTTGTTTTTGAATATCGACGTCTCTAATAATATTTCTTTAAATAGTCGGTCGACTATGTAGTTGCCAGCTGTTCCTTCATACTAGTTGAAATATAGGCCGTAGAACACTTTAAAAAAGATTTGATAAAAAACATTATCGCGCTCAGTTTTCTGAATAATTTCGTGTAATTCACGAGATATTTATTGAATGCGGATTAATTATTTCACGGTTGTATTCGATTAGTTATGTGATATTTGTGAAATAGCTTTCTGGAAACCTTTTGAGGTGAATGCTGAATCTAACGAATTGCTTATCAATGACGTTTTTCACATTTATAATGAAATTCCTGCTAATAATTTAATTAAAAATTATGATAATATCCATGTTTATGATGAAATATATCTTAATAATGGGATTCTAACTAATAACAATGAAAATGAATAAAATTTTGGTAAATTAAAAAGTTAAAAATCCAGATTTGCATCTTCAAGCTCAACAAGTAATATATTCAGGCTTAAGATCTGTAGATGTCAATTCAACTCAGGATAAAATCATTAAAATAATATGCAAGTTAACGAAAATCACTCATTCCACAATTTATTTAGCAATTAAAAGAGGCGTAATTAAAAACACGGAAACGTATCGTCAGCCGTCGGATGATTGATCTAAAAATCTGATTCTACGACCGGTTTACAATACGTACAAAAAAACAAGTCCCAACATTATAATTTATATTTGACAAAGTTGTTGTTGTTCTAATTTATATAGGAAAATCAACATATTTGATTTCTAGGGTGGAAATAATGAACAACAAAGTTGGGATTGCTATACCAACAACGAGTAGAACGTAAATTAATGCGTACAAATATTTGTTTAATACTTGTTTTTGTATTCTCTTGTATTATGTCGTAGTGAGAACTTTGGATTTACGTTATAACAATATTTGAGATTTAAATAGTGGTTGGTTCTGTTTGTACTCATTTATGAATTTCTTACAAAGTTAAATGGAATTTTGGAGTCAAATACATATTTGTTTACTAACATACATACAGGGCAACTACGTTCAATCCCTAATATTTCAGCTTCTTAGATGCTAATAATAACACAGTAAATAAGTTTTTAATGAGCTGATGATATTCAGACGAAAATTGGGGAACAATGTTAAAAATATTTTGTTTGCAAGATTGTTTATATATACATAGTTATTTTCCAACTAATTTTAAGCTGATCTAAAAAATCATTTGGCTATAAAAAATTTATAAAACTTGGCCCAATTTTTGGTATAAGGCAGCAAAAATTGGGCCAAGTCTTATAAAAATTTTTATTACCAAATTATTCTTTAGATCAGCTTAAAATTAGTTGCAAAATAACTATGTATATATAAAAATAGAAAAAGGTGTATAAATTTAATATACGACATGGTATTTTACAAGATTTCAAAAATTTTTGTGATTTAAATTTGATTAGGTACTTTAATTATTTATTAAATGGAAATTTAATTCTTCCTAGAGTAACTTGAGACGTGTACATAGTGCAAAGTGTTACTGACATCCGTAGATGGCAGTTTGGTAGTATTTCAATTATTTTTGTAGTTTAATCTTTTAAATCGCTCTATTGTTTATTTAGTGATTCGTTTTTTCTACACTATCTACAAAATATTTTCCTTAATTTTTGGACTATTGTTTAAGCCAACTAGATAAAGTGTGGCCAGTCTTTTTTTGGTAGTACATAAATATATATATATATATATATATATATATATATATATATATACTTTTCATATGCTATCAATAACAACACAGAACTTAAAGAAAATATATTTATAATTAAGCTTTTCAACCAAATTATACATTAACAGTGAATATAATTGTACAGAAAAGGAAAAATGTATTAAAGTAACTAAAGATAATGTAGACATACACTGAACTTAGCCTATACGATGGCCCATAAAAATAAACTGAACATAGATAACCTTTTTATATGGCTAGATAATCATCTCAATATTAAAATTTTAGTACATCTGTCTGGTTGTAGTCAAAACTAACAAAACCGTCAAAATTTAAAGTCCCACATTAAAATTTCATTGTTAACATAATTTTGGAGTTCTCAACCTCAATCATCCTACTTTTCTACTTCTAAATATAGATTAGTTCATCGGTTTTGGCTCTATCAATCTAAAATACTAGATGCTGCCTACTATCAACACTGCTGGTTATTTTCTTTTCAAAGAAAAAGTATATGGTGTACAGGCATTCGTGATAGGGGACATTTATCAGAAAGAATCAAATAACACAATTTTGTGAATGGTCATGTTGTGTATGACCTTTGGTGAAAAAATTATACTATTGGTAAGGAACCTGAAGATGAAATTAATACAGAACAATCTTTTTGGAAAATGGTTCTTCGAAGATTATCCAATGTCATACTTACTATAGCAAAGAATTCTTTGGCTTTTAGAATACATCAAGAGAACTTAAGTGAGGAAGGGCATCTTGGAAAGTTCTTGTCTGTTGTTCATCTTCTTGTCCGATATGATCAAATATTGCATCAAGTTTTGCATATGTCCAAAGGTATTTTTGTTTATTTGTTAAATTTTGTTTCCATTTCATTTATTCTTTTATTTTATTTGATTAACCCTTTAAATTTAAAATTATATATTTAAGAATAATTTTCATTCAAAATCATGCTTTTTTGTTTCTAGGATCCACAAAATGTCTGAGACCAACAATTCAAAATGAAATTTTTGAATGCTTGGGAAATACAATACATTATTTTCTGTTTTATTTTTATCCACAATTGAGTATTTTATATAAATACATAAATAAACCTATTCATTAATTTTGTTTCATTACGTAATAACATTATTTATTTAAGTATATTCCTAAACTTCTCAACTGTAGAACTATGCTCAGGTAAGACACTCGTGCACATACTTACAGTAAGTAGCATTGCTGTACCCTGCGCTGCAGTGCATGATAAAGAATTGATGATAAAGTAGCTTTGCTTCTTTGAAGTATTTATATTTCGACTCGATAAAAACTGTACCATTTATTAGGGGGGGCCACCCATTTTTCGCACCAGGACCTCTGACTATCTAGTTACGCCACTGATTATTAGAGCAATAGTGGGTATTGTTGGGACAGTAATGGCCATTCTTGGGTCAGTACTGAGTCAGTAGTGCGCATTACTGTGTCTAACTAAATTCAAGGAGTAATTGGTGAAGCACTTTTAACTACCCTGAAGGGTATAATAACTTAATTACTTGCGGAAATTCAACTAAAACTTATAGTTCAACCCACCTTGAGGTCACCCGACACCGAAGGTATGTATTTAAAATAATACAATATCTGCACCTAGACATAAAATTAAGTATTTTAACTTGGCTTATACTCTATAAACCAAAGATTCAAACAATTCTAACATTCACATCAAACATCTGACCTGCAATTGCGGATTTTTCAAATATAATCAGTTTAGCTTCTCAACAATATATTTAATAAAATCAGATCCTGAAGTAACACTCGATCATCCCATTAAAGTAAAGAAATTTCAAGAATGATTCAACTTACTAACTAATTCTACAAAGCAAAAGTCATACTTTTCAGCAGATTTCAATAAGTTAACTTTATTAAATTGTGAACAATATTTAGACTATTGTATGGGATTCAGGTCAATTAGGTATTAGAATGTGCTGAGTATGTCATAAATATGTTTGTGTCAGAGTTTCATGATGAAATCTTTGATATTTTAAATTTATCTAGATAAAAGTTTATAAATCAAAAGAAGATATATTGAGACATTGATTAATTGATTTACCTATTTGGGTTGAAAATATATTTTTTGTTATTACCTAAATCATGTCAACGTTGAATAGTACCGAATTATTCTTTTTAGACCTCTTTCTCATACCGTTCATAATTAGAACTTCTGTTCCTATTTATTTCTGGAAAAACCTTGGACCCAAGATTCAAAGATACTTGCATACCTCAGGGGCTTGCATCGAATTGTCGGAAAACTACTTTTCCATCTTCATAGAAAGTCCGGAAGCTACGGTAACAGCTTGCGGCAGTGCTGAAGGAATCATCCACTGTGACTTATCAGCTAAGTCTTAGTTATAAGTTGTGTTTGTCTTATAGTTTTTGTTTCTGAACTAAACCACACTTTCAACACATAGGTTAACAGACACATGGGGAGAAACAATCACAACATCTAAAATTAAACTCACAGTTTATATTAAATTTTTACGTTGAAGAACTCTTTGGTATATGGGCTTCTTATTATGGGGACTTCGTACCTCACCCTGAAAACGATTATTCATTGTTACATGGTAAACTATTGTTCTAAACGCAAATCATACTCTGCGGTAGATATTCTGCATATAGAATAGTAATTGAGGCAATTCTTTCACGCCAGTTTGTAATAGTCTTATACTTGCATACCTGTTCTTCATTCTATAAAAAATGCTGTTCTAAAAACAATTCGAATTTGTAACCTAATACCAAAGAATACACCAACCAACAAGAAGCGAAACCCGGCGTAAATCCTTTGATGTTTTGGGGGCAAAATTTCGTGACCTTCAAACTGACGTTGACAGATAACTGACCATCGTTACTTGATTTTACACTAAGAAAAGTGTTCAAAAAATGTAAATTAAATCTTACCTACACGCAAAAAAGTGAAACCAAAGAATCTCAAATAATTATTGTTTATTTTTATGGCTTGCTTCGAAAATTTTTTAATTTTCAAAGAAATATTTAAGCATCCAACCGTGTAATATTTTGAATGTTGGTTGATAATTAGTGAAAACTCATTTAATATGAAGAAATACCAAAGTTTAATTTTCACAATAGGTGTGTTGAACTTAATTTATGAATTGTTAAAGTTAATTTAACAGCTAAACAAACAATGTGAAAAATATACTTTAACAATTCTTCATACATACAGTTTTAGCTTCTGTTTTTGGAGTTCCATCCATTATTAAAAATAACGAGCTATTGTTTAACCAAATGATTTTCATTTTCTATATTGTTATCGAAATTATATGTGTAAGTATGTAAGTAGGTAGGTAGGTAGTAGTATGTAGGATAGGGTGAGTATAAAAACCAATACAATAATATAGATTATATATTTAGAATACCAGTTTACAATAGAAACAATTTCAGTAAATGATGATATAAAATTACAATAAGTATGGTACTTGAATACAAAATTTTTATAATTGATATATTTAAAAGTTACACCTCACCAGATTCTGAATTAAATATTTTACAAGAGAAAATCTACTGATGTATGTGACAAAGAAGTTATAAAAAAGTAGCGACAGTAAGCTTTTCTGCATAGTTATCGAAGTTTTGTTGCGTTTTTCGTTATTATCATATTTTGAGCTTTTTTCTGGTTGAACAGTTTATACTGTTTTTCTGGTAATCCCTCCAATTAATATTACGATATAACTTAGACACACATAATATAGTACTTCTTGTGGCACTAGCTTATTTTTTGTGATCGCTTGTAAAGGATAATTTGTATGCTTATTTCGTGGATGATCCTCCAATACTTGAGAAGGGAACTTTGTTACTATCCCCAAGGACGATGTTAGGTATGTGTAATTTATTGAGATGAATGTCCCACTTGCTCAAACGGCATGGTATCTGTAATTATAAAAATAATTGTAATAAACAGCAATTCCAAATAACCAGTTCAAAAAATGTCAAGCATTCTTAGATTTGTCACTCTACACTCTAAAGAATACATAACATTGCAATTCTATACAGCTGTTTAAATACAAAGCATATGGCGATTCACTGATAGGCTGAACGCAATCTAATTATAAGAAAGCCATCTATTTTGATGCATATTATCTACAAGAGTTGTATCTAAACGATGATTATATTTACCAAGAGATAAAGAAGCATCACCAATATGTCTTGTTGTGGCTTGAGACGAATGTCCCACTTGCTCAAACGACATGGTATCTGTAATTATAAAAATAATTGTAATAAACATCAATTTCAAATAACCAGTTCAAAAAATGTCAAGCATTCTTAGATTTGTCACTCTACACTCTAAAGAATACATAACATTGCAATTCTATACAGCTGTTTAAATACAAAGCATATGGCGATTCACCGATAGGCTAAACGCAATCTAATTATAAGAAAGCCATCTATTTTGATGCATATTATCTACAAGAGTTGTATCTAAACGATGATTATATTTACCAAGAGATATAGAAGCATCACCAATATGTCTTGTTGTGGCTTGAGACGAATGTCCCACTTGCTCAAACGACATGGTATCTGTAATTATAAAAATAATTGTAATAAACATCAATTTCAAATAACCAGTTCAAAAAATGTCAAGCATTCTTAGATTTGTCACTCTACACTCTAAAGAATACATAACATTGCAATTCTATACAGCTGTTTAAATACAAAGCATATGGCGATTCACAGATAGGCTAAACGCAATCTAATTATAAGAAAGCCATCTATTTTGATGCATATTATCTACAAGAGTTGTATCTAAATGATGATTATACTTACCAAGAGATGGAGAAGCATCACCAATATGTCTTTTGGCGGCTTGAGATGAATGTCCCACTTGCTCAAACGGCATGGTATCTGTAATTATTAAAATAATTGTAATAAACAAATAAACAAAATGCCAATAAGGTATTAATGAATCCTGTTGAAAAGTTATAATTAATTCTGCACTAAGGTGGCAAAAATAAGTATCAATAACAACTGATTGTAATATTTACTTAAATTTAATATTTACCAGACTGAATAGCTATTTTTGTTGGTGGATCGCTCAATAAAACATGGCCCTTGCGTTTTAACCATGGAAATATTGTAGGCACAGCTTGAAGACATAGGTACTTTTTACGTCCCCTTTTGGAAATAAATTTATCCTCAAAGTGGAGTTGACATAACTTATAATTGTTATGTAAAGAGTCTAGGGTTTTTTCAAACAAATCTCCACGGTTACATGCATCCAACCATAACTGTGCTCTAAAATGTAAATAAAGCTAAGTAAGTATATTTATATTTTTATTTATCATATGTGTATAAAAGAAATAAACTACTACCAATTTATATTGATTATTGTGTATTATTATTCAACATATTCAAGCTGAACTCATCAGCAGTGACGCTTATTGTAGTGTATTCCTTGATTGTGTTATTATTATTTATGTTATCAAAGACACAGAGAAAGAGGAATGTTAACACTCAAAACATAGATTCGCGCAACTTACAATGTATAGGTGCAATGGAAGAATAACATATTTAAAAAAAGAAATATATATTTATAATTTATTGCATATAGAAACAATTCCTCTTACCTTACAGGATCTTTAGGAAATCTAAACATAGTTGTTCCGTCTCCATCTCTTGAATGACACCCACGAACTGCACAAGTTCTTGGCGCCATAACTAATATAATAGTTTTTTAAACAATTAAAAACACAAACAAAATATATATTATTATATTGTAAATAAGGGAAAACCGTACAACAAAGAATATTCTTTGCTAAACAATGTAAACATGTAAACAATAAATGAATAAAATCACATGACATTGACAGATAACTGACTCTCACTCAGACATGCGCACTTAGAAAATGAATTCTAAAATAGCACAAGTTTCGCTTCTTGTTGGTGGGTGTATTCTTTGCTAATACATCTATCGCATCGCCTCTTCTTAACGGTTTGTTTGAACTGTACGACCTGTTCCAGAGTACGCAATTCAGCCACTACTGGCCTAAAAAAAGTTTAGCGCTATTTATTGTATTGCGCACGAGTGCTGCTGATAATTACAAAGGGAGAAACTGAAATGTAACCAAACTACTACGGCGTTTAATTTGTAACCTCAAATAATCGATCCGTACCGTTACCCTGAGAGAAAAATTCAGGCAAATGAAGTCGCCTCTTCTTACCCTTCATGCAACATATTTTTCTAAGTAACAACGTCTCCTTTGCGGCTAAACGAATATCTGATGGAGTAATATTTATTGATTTTTGATCCATCAATGGAATCACTCATCTGACTAGAATATTTTTTTTCAAAACTAAAGAAATATTCTGACAAGTTATCTTGACGTTACATTGGAATTGAAAAAAAGAAGAGTTGACGGGTACTAAATGCAAATGCTGATTGGTGGATTTCATATACATTCTAGGATGTGAATGAAATTATATCCGTTATGTTAACCGAAATAGCCTACATTTCCATTCTGTAAATTGTGCAGAAAATGAATAATATACATGTGGGTGTAGAAAAAAATGTAAACAGTCTCGTTGAATATGAATCTATTATTTGAAATTTTGTAAACATAACCCAAACTTCTCAATCATGCATTATAGAATGCGAAGCGCATGCGGGTCAATTTCTACCGATGTGGCGACTGGGTTAAATGGTTGGACGATTGGTAAAATTTACCGCTAGTATCTGAACGACCCGACTATTTACCAGATGTAAGCATCTGATCGCATAAAACGCGCCCGACGTAGCAATACCAAATGACATTTATATTGTAACGTCAACTGACGCTGTTGTGAGGAACGATACAATTCGATGATTCTAGGAACGGTGCTCGAGAATATCATTTTGGGAACTATTCGCAAATACAGCATTCACAGGCTTGCGTATACATGACGTTGGGAACGACGTCAAGAATAACGCCCCGATTCGACATTCAGGGCATCAGTGCGGTTGAAACTCAATCATCGACCACCACACCTGCAAGAAATGAATATCGAAACCACACACGAACAACGTTCAACTTTAGAAATATTTTTACAAAAGTTACAACTTTTATTTTTTAGAACTGAATATCTTTTTAATAAATACATGGAAAATTATCATTGTTGCTGCAACTGGAAGATCATATATGAATTATATGGCAAATGTATGCATATTTTGCCCGTAGATAATATACTTTTCAATTAATTGAAAAATATAGAATTGCGGGGAGAGGGAAAAGACGAAATTTTCGGTATAAGAGTGTCTGTCGTCTAGCGCAAAAATATATAAAAGAGGGCGGAGTCGAGACGTGACATGGCGCGAGTGACGAGCAGTTACTATTGATAAAAAGTACTGAATGCATTCAATATCATCAACATAAAGCACAATTAATCAATTAAAGTAATAAATCTGTTTCTTTCTAAACTTTGTGTTGATTAAAACAATTAAGAAATTGAGTCATTAAACATACTAAAATAAATTCCTGATACCTTGTACAAAGAATTACTAGAGATTGAATATTTTTTTGTATATAATACGCAAAGCCCACTTTTGTACCTCACGTACATCGTTCAAATAATTGTCGTGTATTCTTTCTCAACCTATAATTCCATAGACCAGCAATGACTGCACCAAAGAGGAATACATAGTTTTCAGAGAGGTAATATTCAAAAACTCTTTTAAGTACCTGAATTTTGGTAATATCTCTCTTATTTTATTGATAATTTGCTTGGTATGTAAATCACACGTCATATGTCTAACTATAACGATTCCAAGATATTTCACTGAAGTGGATTCAGGAACCTATGTACCACGGCCTACTTTTAAGGATCCCATAGAAGGAAGTACACTAATATAGCTGAAGGGTAAGTAGCTTGCTTAGGAATAATTAATTGTAAGCTTATTATATTTAAGCCAATTTGCTATTCTTGGAAAGTCAGTTCCTACCTTTTGTTTCAAGCTATCCCAAGAAGGCGATGTGTATATGATAGCCGTATCATCTGCCAAACTGAAAATTTCGCCTAGTGATTCCAAATTAAAAAGGCTATTGATGTATATGGAAAAGAGAATCGGATCTAACACGGTTCTCTAAGGAACTTATTGTAAATCACTCCTAGCATCCCCAATTTCAACCAGGTGTTGCCTATTTAATAAATAACTTTTAATGAAAATAACTGTCTCGACCCTTACTTCGTGGAATCTACTCATATTAGTGTTTCAAATGAAACTCACAATATAATAAAAATTGTGGAATTAGCTAGAAACAGTGAGTTTCATTTAAAACACTGAACAACTTTTAAATATGTCATAGGATTTACTTCTAATTCCATACTTTTGTAACTTTTCTAACAATTTATCGTGGCATACGGTATCAAAGGCCTTAGAGAAATCGAGAAATATACATAGAATAGGTACTTTTTATCCAATGAGTCTTAAATTGTTTATGTTAGTTTATAAATGGCGTCTTCAGTTGATCGACCCTCTCTAAAGCCACACTGGCGCTCAAGTAGTACACGAAATTTTATCAAGAATTCGCAAGGGCACGTTATTAGAATTTTTTCATCCATTTTTGAAATGGTTGAAAACAGCGATATTGGTCAGTAATTCTCTAATTCATGTTTATTTCCATTTTTAAAAAGCGGTTTTTCTATAGCACATTTTAAAATTCCCGGAAAGCACCCTATATCTAAACATTTATTTATTAGAAATATTAGTGGTTCTACAATCTCACAAGCAATTTGTTACTGCACGAATCTCATCCAAACCAGGAGATTTTTCATTTTTAAAATAATTGATTATTTCTAAGACCTACGTTCTGCATATTCTAAATACATACATGGTATTTTCCAAAGATTCCCAATTATCTTTATAATTATTCCGATCTAGTATTCTGTTAGCTAGATTTCTGCCAACTATACTAAAGTAAGCATTAACGTATTAAAATGATTTGCAATTTCCACCTTTTTTTTGAACAATTCTCGGTGGAGTAGAAAGCTTGAGTATAATTTCCAGCAGTTCCTCGTATGCGATTTTGTAATACAGATTGCCTTCTCTAAGAGGTACGATAAATAGTTTCTGAGCAGGTTACCTCTCTTAATTAGACACTGGTTACATATGTGTCAAATGAGGTACATGGCCACATATCCACATTACAATTCAAAGTGGGATTTCTTCCGCTTGGTTTTAACTAATTACCTATAAAAAAAGAGAACGTTGTTTCGGAGAAACACTTTCAAAACTTAGAAAAGTCCATCGTGCCGAAGCTTACCGAACAATTGAATCGAGTAGAATTTCTTGGACAATATCGAGTAATTTTCAAATCGGTGAGAAATGATCAGTTTCTATTTTTCTATCATTATTTCGAGTAAAAATCATTGGTACAGCTCTTGTGCATTTTTTGTACGGAGCAATCAGCAAAAAAACTCTCTTAAAGATAATAAATATCTTCCGGAGTGTATAGAGTGCATCAGAGATGGGAACATATAATTCAATAGACCCTTTCCGTACATCAAAGGTTTATAAATTTCGTAACCGACGTGAGGACCCGAAATAATATTTCATTAAAATAAAAATAGAATGGAAGTTTTATGATGGACGTATCACATCGCTTTTCTTGTAACATTGATAAACATCGATTTTTCTCAATATATAGGGTGAATATGATCAGATCCGTGTGTATAATCTTCTTGGTGGTAGTTTGTATAAGGTGTTTTTCATTACTATATATTTCTCTTGGACAAATTCAAGCAGCATCCCTCCTCTCTCGTTACGCTGTCCCAGTCCGTGCTCTCCAATGACATCCACAACCCCTCCTCTACCGATTTTGGCATCGAAATCTCCAATTAAAATTTCACTTCGTTTTTCTTAATGTTCTTCCATAATTGTTCTATTTGTCCGTGAAATTCATCATTTTCTCTATCTTCACTTTGTACCGTTGGGGCGTACACTCGAATTATATTTGTTCGTATCTTTGATGTTTCTAACTATATCGTCAATACTCTCTCTGAGAGGGGTACAAAACCTGTAACGGATTTACTTGCTTCTTTGTCTACCCAAATTCCAACACCGTTTGGATGCTTCTGTTGATCGTCACTACCAGAGTAGTAGAATATGAACCTTAATAAACCAAAATTCATGATCTTTGCCAAAACACACAACTGATCGTGATCCATCAGATAATAGAGCGAGTCTATAAATATAGATATCTAGGAACCCTGATCAAAGACAAAAATCATTACTCATCAGAATTAAAGACGAGAATTGAAATAGCACGTAACACCTTTATTAAAATGAAGCAATTCTTTTGTTGCAAAACTTTGAGTAACCACCTTAAAGTACGAATGCTGAGATGCTATATGTTTACAATAAGGCACTATGGAATAGAAGCTTCCACTCTAACAAAAGAAATGCTTAAAAATAAAGATGCCTTCGAGATGTGGCTTTACAGAATGGTACTCCGGATATAATACGTTGAGAGAATGACCAATGAAGAAGTCCTGTGGAGAGTCTCGAAGGATCTAAAACTGTCTCAAGAGGTAAAGGTCAGAAAACTTCAATATCTGGGCCACGTAATGAGAGGTAGAAGATAGAAGCTGCTATAACTAATTGTCCAGGATGAAATAATAGGGAAAAGAAGCATAGGATGAAGACGGATGTCGTGGCTTCGAAATCTCTGTGAATTGTTCAACTGTACATCAAACGACCTGTTCAGGGCAGCACCCAGTAAAATAAAATTAGTCATGATGGTCGCAAGAAGTCAGCACCTTAAAGAAGAAGGATACAAAATATATTTTTGTTCTTTGTGAAAGTTGAAATAGAATAAAATATATAGAAACAACCACTTTAGTTCTGGATTGAAAATATCTATGGGAATTGAGATTTGCCCAGTAGTCATTAAGCAAGTGAGCTATTATTTGAAGAGGTGGAAAAATGGACAAATATCAGTTGGTGCTATTCAAATGTATATTTTCCATTCTGATTCAATGAACGATAATAACGCGTCTTTGGTGATATAGAAACTATATCTTTTCTACCAACAGACTCGTGACCACCACCAATAGTATTGCTTGGTTACAAAAGTTTTTAACATCCCTTTTATAGACGGGAATGAAACGAAGTAGTAGCTGTCCTATCCTCATCTCGTCACCATGGACTGCAGCTCACATAAAGTACTGTCCAATGTCTGATTCCAAACATCCTTGATAATATCTTGTGTTTTACTATCCTCTTCATATTAACGATATATTGTTAATTGGTCGTAGGTTGCGTGTGTGTGGTCAGGAAATTTCATGCGACGGTAATACAACAATTACGATATCTGTAATTTTTTTATGATGGAGACTATTACATTCATTCAATTGAATTAATCCAAAGAAATATTTTAAAACCCTTAGATGCACATACATTCGCATCTATCGGGAATAATTGTTGTCTAATACAACACACAATCACGTCTCAGGGGGTTATTATAGCAAAATTGTCATAACTTTGTTATAAGTGACTGTTGAAATGTCAATGACTTAATGAGATTCAAAGATATGAGCAAGAACAATAAAAATTACAAAGATCTGTAGGACCAGCCGAAGGGGAGGTATCTGATAAACAGAATAATCTTATAGGAAAAATTAGTTAAATTTTATTCACATGATCTAAGAAAGTAGAAAAGAAACATTATCAAGCTTTTTAAAATTACGAATAACATGACTACGTTAACGACTAGCATGTTTTAAAAAGTCACGTTATTACCCCTAAAATATATATTAAAGCAGGAAATAGTGAAATTTGCAAATGAATTTCTAATTTTTGGGGAGTTATTTTGCTTTAACTAATAAATCAACAGTAAGAAACTATGAGTTTAGCGTTCTAAATACTTAGAATTTGAAGAGAATGATACAGCCCTTGCTCAAAGTGGACACGCTCCAGTCAATATTTAAGCGTAAGCAAGCATTAACTTTGCTGGACTTTGCAGTGAAATTAATTGGCGGTTAAAATCCGAGCAATTCATGACTATTTCAGAGGAGGAGGAGCAGTTTTTCCTGACTATACATCTCAACAAATGAAAATCAGTTAATGTTACTTGAGATCAATTTGGCACGTCAGATTCCTTGAATACTAAGAAAGTAGATCAACAGTAACAGTCAAATATATATATATATATATATATATATATATATATATATATATATATATATATATTTATATATATCAATATCTTCTGTATTGCACGAAAACCACTTGTTTATTAGTATACGTCAATTCGATAGCTCATGTTTTTTGGAATTTTGGAGAATGTACCACAGTTGTTGATTGAAAGCAGCTCGAAACGTCTTATACCAAAACGGTTAATATGTTTCTAATTTTCAGTAAAATGAATTCCATTAATACATATCTAGCTTTAGAAATAAAATTATTTCTCTTTATCACGCAAAATTAGAGTGAATTATATCACAGATGAATTTATGAATCTAGAAAGAACGGAACTGGCCGAATAATAGGGTAATAAATTACAATTGAAGCGTTCAACAAATACAATTTTATACAATGTATCATCAATTCACTTGCACTCGTACTTTTTTTCTCAAACTGTTTCGGTCTTTATTTTTGTCGCTTTGGACGTATATATTCCACCGGCAAAGCTTATATCACAAATTTTTCTGTCAAAATTCCAAAGATAAAAGAAACGTATTCCGGTAAGCGGAACTACACCGATTTGATGTCACTATCAGCGGAACCGTTTATCTCACCGACTCCAGCTCTATTGATTTAAATGCTTAACTATATTTATTACTAACATCCCAATCCCACCGACAAAAACGATCATCTGTAACCGATTCAGATGGAGAATAGTTTCTACATGGGTACGACGAATTTTATCCTAATTGAATACCGATTACATTTTGAATTGCTTATATAAAATCAGATTAGTTCTTTAGGAAAGAATTTTTCAAGACGGCTTTTGTCTCATAAGTGACCCTACATGAGGGGTACGATGAAACAGTATGTTAAATCTATTTTCAAAAGATAAAATAACACCTTGTTTTTTCAAAAATATTAAAAAACAATATGGAATCACGCATAGTTTTGGAATGTGAGATAAAAGAAAACAAATTATTTCTCAAAAAATTCTCATTTATCTAATTTATATTGATTCAAAATTAATACCGGATTTGACAAGCGCATGTTCCTCTTTGTAGTTCCAATCAGAACTGGATTTACTGAAGTAATTTTGATATATTTTGGTTCATTTATTGCTTCAACGGGAATGACAAGAAAAACGAAACTGTTGGAGACCTTACCAACTTCCCTAAAACAACTAATAGATACAACTGTAGCTCTTTTATTTTCTTGCTTGCTTTGCTTTCTATCCCGAAGTGTCATTTTTCATTCCACTCTTTTCCTTGGCCCGATCTTTCCTAGTATTATTCTTCAGTGCTTGCGTTGTGGAAAATCCAATCAAGTTGTGTAGAGAAACAAATGAGTCTGTTGGTTGTTTATTTTCTAGAGATTGTTGATTTTGTGTTTCATTAATTTTGGGGTTATTAAGCACAATGATGTTTGACCTGTCTGTCACTTTACTAGATAAGAAATCGACCTCGGTGGAAATGTGTCTGTCGAATGCGTAAATCTCTGATACGGAGTAGTACCAATTTAGGAGGAGAAAACAATGGTATACCTAGTTGACCAGGTGAATGATTGAAAAAAACTAATACAATTTGATTAGGGCCATAATGAGACATGTCTCATGTTGACCCGCAAAATATTGTCTCATGTTGGCCCGCAATATATTGTCTCATGGCAGCCCAAACAATGAGATATTCAGTACAACCCTGCTTCAGTACGGCCATGTTCAGAATTACACATAACCTCACTCATAGCCATGGTTAACTAAAGCTTTCTTTGGTATATGTTCATCCTGGAATATCACAGATATGTTATGTTTTTCTTAAAAAAATTCACTAACTTGTATTACAGCTTCAACACTCCGGCTTATGGTGAATACCAACTGCATGTAGTACTAACGTGAAAGAGATTACCACTCTTTTCAGTAACCCCTTTTGCTATCTGCGTTTAATACTCATGAATCTCTGTGTTGCTTGTTGTTTACATATCACGCATCATTCGTATATCTTGTTGTTGTTTCGTTACTCTGGGTCGGAAGTTTCAGACGGTGGGGGTGGGGGGCTATAGGCGCCTCCGTCTCGATGCTCGTTGTTGTCTCGAAAATCCGAGATCTTCCAATATTAATCCGTTGTATTTTCTCATGTTTTAGTCAACAGCTTTGCTCCTCTGCTCAGAAACATGCATGTCTGCGGCAATAACATTTTTATTTCTGCATGAAATTTGAAATACACATGAACCTATTTGTTGCTTGTGTGAATATATATATATATATATATATATATATATATATATATATATATATATACAGTGTGTACATAAAGTAACGTAACTTGCTAATATTTCGATTTCCGTTAGGTATACAAAAAAAATGTAGAAATGTTTTTTCAAATAATCCAGACCATCTGCATAAGTCGGTTAGATGTATACAAGGTGCACCGTTGCTCCAAAATAACTTATTAACATATTTTTTTAAATAGTACACCATGTATATATTTTCAGTATTTCATAACCTATTATATTACAAATACAACCGTCAAGACCGCATAATTCTCACCTCATTCGTTCTACAGTTATTGAGAAAAATAATTTACGGGAACGTTTTTATTACCAAAATCATTAACAAGGAAAAATACAATTTTATTTAATGAGATGTTCAAATTGTCTTTCTTCTTCTGTTTGACAGTATCCAAGTCTATTATAAAAGCTGATATGGTATTACGCAATTGCTGATTTGTTATTCGATGGGCTGTTAACAGTATTCTATTCCTCAGTTTATGCAGATTCTCAGGTTTTGTCTTGTACACTAGGTTTTTCAGATATCCCCAGAAGAAATAGCCCTAAAGGCGATAAATGGGGAGATCTGGCTGGCCACTCAGTTGTGCCCCTTCTTCCAATCCACCTGTCTTGGAAAACTTCATTTAAGTAATTTCGAACAGCAACACTAAAGCGTGGTGATGCACCATCCTGCTGAAACCAAGTGTCATTAAAATTGTTACCAACTGCATTTCTCACTGCAGGAACTATTTGGAATGGTCCGATGACAGTGGTGCCGATAATACCCGCCCAAACATTAACTATTGAAGGTCTTTGTGTTCTATGTTCCCGCATCCACCTAGGATTAGTATCACTCCAATATCTACAATTGTGGCGATTAACTGTACCATTTAACATAAACGTGGCCTCATCGGAAAATACTATATTACTTGCAAAATGAGGGACATCATCTACCTTTTGCATTATAATTTCACAAAATTGTATTCTGTGGTCATAATAATCTTCAAATAATTCTTGTAATAGAGTTACGGGTTCCGGTGCAGCTCGCGACCCTCTCGAGTTTTATGTTAATTTTGTTTGATAGCTTACCTCAAATAAAGTAGATTAGAACAAAAATTTCGCTGGATCATTCAGTAATTACTTTAAAAATCACGAATTTAGTTCGAAAAATGGTACTTTTTCAACACTAGTTGATGCTATTTTACGATAAATATTTTCACTTCAAATTGTAAAGGTTATTATCTTGAACTAAATATAAGTCTGTTACACAAAAAAAAACGGAAGAAAATACTTAAATTTTGCCAATTTTTAAATATATTCTTAGGCGTAATTATTTTCACTTGACAATTATAGGTTATAAATTAGACACTGACATCTTATGTCTAGGCAACCAGGGTCACAAATTAGGATACTTTTCTGTCATGATATGAGTTTTAGCAGCGTTGTCAAGTGGTCTTTATTTTCATTCAGTTGAATTAATTCTGTGTTGTAATGAATATATGAATATATTATAAGAATATAATAGTATTTGCATGTATACTTAGTAATGAAATTTGAAATAATAAATATCCTTATAACGTACTGTTCATCTTGGATTTGATTTATACGTTACATTAACTGAAGGAGATCAAAACAAACTTTTATGCTGGACCACAGAATCAACAATAAACAACATAATATAAATCTTTCATGGCGATTATCATACCTTATCGATTTGTTTTGAAAGGTTTATAGGCAAATTCATCGATAATCTATTCTTGTGAACGATTGCAGCCACGATTGATATAGTATTTTGTATCGTGGGTTGCAGCTATAGTAATCTACGCCTGCGCTTTAAGTAAAGTCGACATTCCGCGAAACTTTTTAAATATTCAATAAATTATTCCTTTCCCTCTAACGCAGTACGCGGAACGATGCCTACGTTATTCCTAAATGCACTTTCCTTCGTTTATGGTCATGACAAAAGTGTTATTATATTGTTGATTTCATTATTGGGATAGGATTGGTTGTTAGTAATCGCAAGTGAAAAAAAATGATAGTTTTATGATAATATTTTGACGGTGGTCAAAATGGAAGTCAAAAACGTTTTCCAACTGAATTCGATTATTAATTTAAACGATGAGGAATTGTTAATTAGGCTCCAAAATGTGAAGTTGTTACCGCGGAATATAAGATAAGCCCGATCTATCTGCTTTAGTATTTCAAGCAGAGATCCAATCTTCAATAATTCAAATGATTATCCACATTATTATGTAATGATACGTGCTCAAATAGGTATACTATCAGGGATACATACACAATTTGCAAATGAAAACATTGAGTGAACAGCTATAGACATATTGTGAAAAATGAGCGCCGGTTCGACGTTTCGCAATTCGCGCGCGCGGATTGTGAAACGTCGAACCGGCGCGCTCGCTTCGCTCGCGATATCAATCTGCTTTAGTGTATCAAACGGCAATCCAATTCTCAATAATTCAATTGATTATCCACATTATAATGAAATAATACGTGCTCAAATAGGTATACTATTAGGAATACATACACAATATGAAATGAAAAAATGTAGTGAACAGCTATGGACATATTGTGAAAGATGCGCGCCGGCTCGACGTTGCGCAATTCGCGCGCGCGAATTGCAAAACGTCGAACCGGCGCGCTCGCTTCGCTCGCGATATCAATCTGTTTTAGTATCTCAAACGGAAATCTAATCTTCAATCATTCAAATGATTATCCACATTATTATGTAATGATACGTGCTCAAATAGGTATACTATCTGGATTACATACACAATTTGCAAATGAAAAAAATTGAGTGAACAGCTATGGACATATTGTGAAAAATGCGCGCAAATGGAAAAATTCAACAGATTGTGCAATTCGCGCATAACTGATTTCAGTTAAACGAAAGTTGACCGGTATCGATTCCATGTAGGGTTACTTCAATTGTTTACATTTTTTAAGTGGGGACGGTCACATCTTGCAAATCGATGAATCCTTGCTGACCAAACGAAAATTTAATAGAGGGCGCATGATTCCAGAGCAGTGGGTGCTATGATGTCACGGATAAACGTGTCTATGTATTATTTGTTCCCAACCGAACAGCCACTACTCTGGAATCAATAATTTCTCGTCACGTATTGCCGGGTACTGGAATATGGACTGACTGTTGGAGGGGATATAGTGGCCTCAAAAATCTGGGAGGTGCATCCCCTTAGATACATAAGGAAGTTAACCATTCCAGAAACTTTGTGGATCCGGTAACGGGAGTGTGCACGAACCATATTGAAGGCCACTGGTCGTCCATTAAACAATATTTGGGGCGTCCGGGGTGATGTCCTCAAGATTTTTATCGGAATAAGTGGATCAGTTTATGTGGTGGCAAGTGTTTGGTCCCACTCTTAGTGCGAGATTCAATAATATTATCGAACAAATTTCGGCGCGTTATCCTGTGTAGTTTATAGTTGAGATTTAGTTAGGTTAGATTAGGTTAGTTTAAATCTTAGACAAGGAAAGAGAGGGGACTCGTAACGCTGTCAACTATTGTGATACCAATGCCCACCAAATCATAAACTTCATTGTCGTCTCATATGATTGTTCTAAAGGACTAAAATTTTTATTTTATAAATTAATCTTTATACATGGGAAATTCAAAAATAAAACTATATTGATTTAATTAACTTATATCAAAATTGTAGGCATTAGTAATCGCAGGAAAAATTAGTAAATTGAGAAAAACAATTTAATTCCATAAAAATCATTACAGCTTATAGCAGAGCTGAGTCATTGCTAGTTAAAAAGTAATTAATAATTACAATTAGGTACTTTTTTCTAGTAATTTTCAATTGTTTTTAAGTACGTTTTTAATTAAAGTAATTTGGAATTGTAATTGGAGTAAATTCTGTGTTGGAATTGTGATTATATATTGTTCAACTTCGATAATTACAAAGTAAATAAATTTTTAAAAAGCTTAGGGATTATGTTTTATTAGGCTGTTTTTGATACGTTTTTTATTCGTTTCTAGTAAAATCATTCAGTTCAACATTTTTAATTATTTTAAACCAAATTAGAAAAGTTAATTTTGTAATTCCAGCTCTGGCTTAGAGTGGGTAGGAATATTTATTGAAAAACGATATGAAAAAAAATAATTTTATTCTCAACTGACATAGTGACTAGTGACATATTAAATAACATAATAATACATAAAATATAACACTACAAATACAATATTAAACTACTAATATAAGAATACAAAATAAATAAAAAATTTCATTGACCTTTAAATAAAACTATTTTGGTAAATTGGTTTCGAATGTACGTTGGATGTTGCGATCGTTGTTTTGCAATAAAGCACATTCTTATCTGTAAATATTTCTCTATAATAGATTGAATTAATAAATATATATGATTTTCTGTATTTTCCAATACATGATGTTTTAATTTATCAAAAATATTTGAATCTATAAAATTAAACATAATTTTGTTTTTTAATATTTCGATTATATATTTTTTATTTAAATGTTTATCAAACATTCTTAATACCTGTTCGCTTTCCTTATAAACTGATTTTACGTCTTGAGATGGATAAGTTAATCCTCCATGATTTTTTTGGGTTATTAAGGAGTTTAAAAAATTTTCCTTACATCCTATCAATGCTTCTTGGCATTTTTCACATTTAATAGTTTTTTGTAATCTGCGTACAACAAAACCGGAAATATATAATATTATTTGGTTGGATACATTATTTATCATATGAGGATTCATTATATAATCATGATCCTTCCAAATATTTTCCAAATCGCTTTCCACTTCTAAATCGTCTAAAATACGGGTCTGGGAAGTAGTAATAGTTGCCTGAAGATTTGTTCTGCTAAAACCTACCAGAATTGGTATGTCTTCGAGTGGCACACAATTTCCCATCCACCTTCCCTTATTTCTGCCCTAACAAGTAATCGCTTATACGAAGCTTGAAACTGGCGAGAACTAGGATTATTATTTCATTCTCCTCTAGACCTTATGGAAGAAAAAAATAATTCTAAATGGTCCTGGCAAATAAATCAATTTTTCTTTATTCACCAGTTCATCATAAAGCAAAAGAGCACTTGTCAATGAAACTATTATTCCTATGAAACCAGTTTTTCTTTTTGACTTGATCACCAATTCATTATTGGTAAATTTTAAACCTTTTATAGAGTCTATAGTTTTTTGGATAGCTTCCCTTGTTGTTTCAATATTTTTTGGACATAAGGCTTTTTTATATCCAGGAGGAATTATATTTCTAGAATTTAAAATGTCGAATGCATTATTGAATAAACGTATGAATTGAACCGTAGCTCCACACCCTCTAAATTCAGACAATTTCAATTTTTCGTCACAAAATTCCAAAGCACCTGCGACTGGTTCGCTTAATAATTGGAGAGCCAATCGAACCTTCATTTTTTGTTTAAATAAATTGCTGTGGGCTCTTCTCAATTTATTTGCCAAATGCAGCCCTTCATTTTCCCGAAGTGTAACTAAAGCTTCAATAAACCGCCATTCAATAAGATTGTCATCACAGTGCATAAGTATCTTTTGCTCTCCAAAAGCGTTTCTAATTAATTTAAACAAATGACATGGATCATAAAATGTATATTTATATATATATATATGGTTACTGTTTAGTGAGAAGGAAGTGTTTAGGTGTTTCTAAATTAGTATTGCAACCTAATACATTTACCATGGCAGTATTAGATGGTGCACCATCAATTGTTAGGGAAATTACACGTGCCCCTGTTTCTAATATTAAAAAATACTTTGTGAAATAATAGCACTCTTTTGCTCTCCATTTAATCCGTTTGTAAAAAGGTATCCAATGTGAAGTTTCCATTTATGCAGACAACCATTAAAACTAAAGCCTCTGTCGCCATTTCATTTGAATCGTCTTCAAGATCGACACCAAAATTCATGTATCCATGAAATTTTTTGCCATCCCATTCTACATGTTTCCTTATGCTAATTTCATCTACAATTAATGACAATATGGGTTGATTGTCACAGTTTTTCACGTGCACTTTTAAATAGCTTAAATGCTTCACTAGTAAATCCTGGTTCTGCATTTATATTTTTAAACCAGTTTCCAATGATACTAGCATGTGGCAAACATGTGTCAAAAACTTGCCTCACATAATTGTAGCCCTTTGGAGAAAAAAAAATTCGAAGTTAATGCAAATTTTCGTAGCTCAGGTGAATATTTCCCTTTTCTTGATTTGCGTCTTTGCAGTTCTTTACTGATCTCAGGCATATTTCCCAATATCATTGAATCCTCAATGTTTAATAATTTTTTTTTCTTTAACTCCTTAATAACTTCTTGTAAGGAACTATTTCTTTTTACACCTCTTCAAAGATTGGCTTAACATTCTTATCTTGTGTGACTTTCTCCTATTTCTTTGAGATTCCCGAATTAATTGCAAACGCATTCTCTTTTCTCTTGGAGTCAACGGCTCACTCATCTGTGGTCCTTGTGAAGTTGAGGGTACAGGTTCCACTGTATTTGAAGGATGAGCTCTTTCGATTGCCTTTAAAGATAAAAAATAATAAAATGTTGTGTAAAAAGTATTCAATGAAATTTACCTTTTTAGGTTGCAAATAGTTTGGCAAATCAATGAAAATCGTAGATACAGCATCATCCAATAATCGAGTTTTATCGCCTGCTTCATAAAAACAATTTTCTTGAAAATGTTTGGAGCACAATCTATCATTTGTAGTAGGTTGGCAATTCAAAATTTTCATATTATTTATCCATACACTACGTCGTTGCTCATGCCTAGGAAATCTGTAATTAGAAAAAAATGTTAAGAAGATCAGTGAAAAATAAATCATGCATTTTTCACATTCAATTGTTGTATCAACTAAAAATATATGTACACGTCACTGTAATTATGATCTTTTGTGGTTACGAATTCCGAAAAACTGAACAATAAATTCGTTAATTTCCAATGAAAAAGTTTCGTAATGTCTTTTTTACTAACATAATTGAATTCATTATGAAATACGTTTTAACTCACTAGTTGGGTTTTATGATTAACAGCTTATTTTTCAAGATATAAAGAAAAAAGTAGCTACCAAAAAAATAAGTTAGAAGTAACTTACCCATGAAACGAAATTTCAGGTTCTTTCTTTCTGCTAGAACTCTTACACTGGTAAGCACAACAATTAACCATTTTAACAAAATCAAAAGTACCATTTAAAATCACTTTAATCGCTCAATAATCGCAAAAAACTATCTGGTGTTCCCTATAACGTTGTCCACCATAAAATGGCGTCGGTTATGAAATATGCATCAAACCATCACCACAGCTTGCATAGAGAGTTACGCGTCCCCTCTCTTTCCTTGTCTAAGGTTTAAATATTCATAAGTAGATAAGTAGGTTAGATTGGGTTGGGTTGGGTTGACCGAATTCACATTTTTAAAAACATATCAGATACAGTGTTCGGACAGATTGGTGGTATATTTTAGCAGGTATCGACCATGGCTCTTTAGAATGACGTTTCCTTGTCCCATTAAGGGTTGAAGATGAAAACATGGTTGGTGGAATCCAGCAACTTGGTACTCATTTCCAATGTCTATAGAAGATTTCCCCCACAACAAAAAAATAGGTAGGTAATCAAACTTGTTTCATATTTAATGATATTCTAGTTACATTTTGATCTGTCAGTTGGTCAGGAACCGATATTGAATTGAATTAGGTAAAGTATTGTAAATTATGCTGATTCGGCAATAAAAAATTCCATTAAAGTTCTACTACAAATATTTGTGACTGTTGGTCGGATTATAATTGGTTCGAGGAGTGGAACCAAATATGATCTTGGTATATTCCAATACTCTAACTACATAAAATATACGAACTAAGTTAGTACCAGTGAAAAATACATAATACGTCCAAAGAAGTACATTTTCAATACATACATTTGAATCATGAAGATAGTATAAATCTTGTATAAAGTATTTCCAAGCAGACACAAGTCACGGAAATGAGAACTGGCAACACTCCTCCTTCTAAAATTTGTGACCATCTGATATCTAGACATAATTGTCAAACTTTTTTGAAAAATGGCGGATTTTTAGTACTTTTAATTGCGATTTTCTCTTTCAAAAGTGCATGATCCAAGAATTTTTTTCCCTTAAAATGTTCTATAATAATAGGGCTTTCTATTAAAAAAAAATCGTTGCAAAATTCGGAGGGTCGCGAAAAGCACCGGACCCGAGTTACTTTATAAGGATGAAAATTCTTATTCTTAATAATGATACAGACGGATCCCACACTAACATCATGTTCTAATGCAGTTTTCCGAATGGATGTAAAAGGATTTTCTACAAAGATTTGCATAACGTCCAAGGATTTTTCATCATTAGTTACGGTCTTTGGTCGGCCAGTTTTAGGGCGATTTTTAGTTGAACCCACTTCTTCAAAAAATTCACAATCCTCCAAACTGCAGTTTTGATAATTTGGTTGCGATTTGGATAAGCATCATTGAATAAGTGAGCTACCTCATCATAAGTTCTTTTACGATCACCGTAACCTCTCATGATAAGAATCTTTCCTGTTCGGTAAACATACTTAAATTTTAAAAGCAACTAATTACAATAAACTTCTTTCACTAATGATAATGAGAAATAATTCATGACGTTTAAAAACAATTCATAACAGAAAAACCTACTACTTTTTTGACAAACAGTTTTTTTATAATTTTAGATTCAAACAAATGTAACTTTGGAATTATCGAAGGTAGAATTATGCGGTTTTGACGGTTGTATTTGTAATTTAATATATTATGAAAAACTGAAAATATATACATGGTGTACTTTTCAAAAAAATATGTTAATGAGTTATTTTGGAGCAAGGGTGCACCCTGTATACTTCTAATCGACTTATGCAGATGGTCTGGATTACTTGAAAAAACTGTTATTCAACATTTTTTTTGTATACCTAATGGAAATCGAAATATTAGCAAGTTACGTTACTTTATGTACACACTGTATATATATATATATATATATATATATAAATATATATATATATATATATATATATATATATAACAAAATATGTTCATCAAGAACTGGGTGTAGCAGTCAACAGTGGGGCTGGTGAGAAATCAAACAATTTTATTATTCATCAAGCTTTCAACCCTTGTTTGGGTTCTTCCTCAGGATGACTACAAATATTATATACTTAAAAACAATACGTTACAAAACATAGTCGTACTTACTAAAATGGATTGTCAGATCGACTATACCATAAAAGTTGGAAACAATAAAAACTCCATAAAGAATATATACATTTAAAAAACACTTAAAAATAACATAAAAACCGTTACAAACAATAACATTGTACTGATTTGGAAATTTTTTATCGGATCAACCACACAATGAATATTACATTTTAAGATGTTAGAAATTAAAAGATAAAACTCCAAATGAAAACAAATGATAACAAATGGTAAAAGTGACAAATAGCATGGAACAACACGGTGAGCACGGAACAATACAAAATGGCCTTTAACTAAAATGCAAACCAGCGAACACTACATTAACGAAGATGTTATGCATTGTTAGTGTGCTGTGTTAAGGGAAATATTTTAGGAATTTTGTTCTTATTATTCTCATACTCCAAAATGTAATTATAGATGAGACTCAGATTTTGAGTATCTGATCTAGTGTTGAGGGGTCTTTCAATTTTATTAATAAACACCATCTCCAAAAAAATCCTTTTATAGTAGTTATTTTCTCCAATTAAAACTTCAACTCCTTCGAAATCCATATCATGTTGTGATTCAATAACATGGGTCGACAGAGCGCAAGACGGCCTTCCCAATCTGCAATCGCTTTTGTGAGATGTTATTCTACCCTGCAAAAGCCTTGAGGTTTGTCCAATGTATGCTTTATGACAATCCTTGCAATTGATCTTATACACAACATTGGAACTTTCTAACGGTTTGACTTTAGTTTTGGTGCGGGTAAACAGGGAACCTACAGTTTTCACATTCCTCGTTGAAATCTTAACATGTGGAATGTGTTTCAAAACAGAAATAAGTTTGGGAGTCAGATCATTGATATAAGGTAAGGAAACAAATTTCATATCAGTTTCACGTATATCATCAACATTAGAACTCTTAACTATAGCCAACCGACGTTGGATTGGAAAAGAAGAACTGAAAATAATGTTGTTGAGAAGTTTAGAAGGATAAGAATTATCAATAAATATATTGTAAAGCATTTTCAAATCACGATTTCTGTATTGAGGATGAGACAATTGGCATACGCGGCTTTTCATAGTATGAATTAAATTAACTTTCATTTGCATGGTGTGATTGGAATGGTAATTAAGAAATCTATTACTTGCCATGGGTTTACGGTACCAAGATGTGCGTAATACTCCTTGATTGTCTCTATGGACCTTCATGTCAAGAAAAGGAATGTAGTGATCTGCTTCTGTTTCAACCGTGAACTGGATGTCTTTATCCAAACTATTGAAAACATCCAGTGCAATTTGTATATTGTTATGAGGTACGGCAAGTATCAAATCATCAACGTACCTCTTCACGAAAGGAATATGAAAAGGAATAACATCCAGCACTCTCTCAATCAATAAATCCAAAACAAAATTACAAAGTATAGGCGAAATCTTAGAGCCCATAGGAGTGCCAAATTCTTGTTTATAGTAAGTATCATTAAACACTAGTATATTCGAATCGAAAACGAAACTTAGCAAAATAATAAACGTTTCTAGAGTGATTTGACATCTCGAACTAATGATATCCCATCTTCTGCGAATAACTTCGATTGTGGTGGGAAGTGAAAGGTTAGTATAAAGTGAGACTACGTCGAAACTGACCAAAACATAGTCTTCTGGAAGCTTAATGTCATTAACAAATTCGCTGAACATAAAAGAATCTGTGATGTTGAAAGAATTGTTGAAATCATAAGATTCTTTCAGAATTCCAGTAAGGTACGAAGCAATTGGGCCGTTAGGTGGATTAAGAGAAGAAACAATGGGTCTCATACTGAGGATTGGTTTAAGGATCTAGGGTAAGGCATAAAATCTCGGTGTTATGCAATTATACATTGTTAGTGATTTAGCATGTTCCTCTGGAATGCTCTTTTTGTTCTTTAATGTTGTAACCAATTTATTGGCTTTTTGTTGATAGGTGGTGCCAGAATTTCTG
The DNA here is from genome assembly GCA_963921935.1 of Galeruca laticollis. NCBI lineage: Eukaryota > Metazoa > Arthropoda > Insecta > Coleoptera > Chrysomelidae > Galeruca > Galeruca laticollis. The sequence goes on from OY998175.1 coordinate 69,942,285, forward strand.
CTCAGTCTCCTATAGTATCTTTGATCATCTAGAAGTTGGGAACTCAATTGCAAGTAATCATCTTTATACATAATTACAGATACATTACCTTTGTCACTTTTAACCAAATACAAATTAGGATTTTGCTTAAAAAAAGTTTGACATTTCTTAAAAAGGTCAGATAGAAAATGTTTATTATCATTATTCTTATGTATGTGATTAGTTATAATATTGGTAAATTTAGCTCTAATAACATTTTTGCGACAATCACTGAGATTCATCAAAATCAACTCCAAATCAGCTAACATAGAAGAAACTCTATAATCATGAATTGTAGAGAACAAACCGAAATTAGGACCAAGAGAGATGAGTTTGAGAACATCAGGTGGTATCGACACATCACTTAAGTTTTTTACCCAATGGTCTTTATATGCAATTTTAGAAATATTATCATTTTTCAATTTATCAAATTTCTCCCTCAAATGTGAACTGTTTGAACGATAAATGGAATTATAATTGACTTTTTGTCTCATGCGAAACTCTTTAATTACTGCATTTGGAAGCACATTTTGAAGTTCAATCACCAATGTTTCTAATCGCTTATTGTTATGTTCAATTTCAGAAAACGCTACTTTAATTTCTAAGTTAAGAATACTTCTCCTGATCTTATTGTTAAATGTGTGAATCTTGTTACCTGTTCTACCATTAGTGTGATTTAATATCAAATAAACTCCGCTGATTCCATTCTTAAAACGCCTACATTGCAGAAGAAAAGCTTTCTTAGTTTCCAACCTAGCAAGTCGGTTGTTAATGTTCGCCCATTCCTTAAGACTCTCCGAGCAGGCACGACCGTACCTTGATCTGATGTCTTGGTAAAAACCCATTACCGCTTACGCGAAACAAAAGTATTGGTACGTTTGACTGATGAATATTAACAAAATATGTTCATCAAGAACTGGGTGTAGCAGTCAACAGTGGGGCTGGTGAGAAATCAAACAATTTTATTATTCATCAAGCTTTCAACCCTTGTTTGGGGTCTTCCTCAGGATGACTACAAATATTATATATTTAAAAACAATACGTTACAAAACATAGTATTAATAAAATTGAAAGACCCCTCAACACTAGATCAGATACTCAAAATCTGAGTCTCATCTATAATTACATTTTGGAGTATGAGAATAATAAGAACAAAATTCCTAAAATATTTCCCTTAACACAGCACACTAACAATGCATAACATCTTCGTTAATGTAGTGTTCGCTGGTTTGCATTTTAGTTAAAGGCCATTTTGTGTTGTTCCGTGCTCACCGTGTTGTTCCATGCTATTTGTCACTTTTACCATTTGTTATCATTTGTTTTCATTTGGAGTTTTATCTTTTAATTTCTAACATCTTGAAATGTAATATTCATTGTGTGGTTGATCCGATAAAAAATTTCCAAATCAGTACAATGTTATTGTTTGTAACGGTTTTTATGTTATTTTTAAGTGTTTTTTAAATGTATATATTCTTTATGGAGTTTTTATTGTTTCCAACTTTTATGGTATAGTCGATCTGACAATCCATTTTAGTAAGTACGACTATGTTTTGTAACGTATTGTTTTTAAATATATAATATTTGTAGTCATCCTGAGGAAGACCCCAAACAAGGGTTGAAAGCTTGATGAATAATAAAATTGTTTGATTTCTCACCAGCCCCACTGTTGACTGCTACACCCAGTTCTTGATGAACATATTTTGTTAATATTCATCAGTCAAACGTACCAATACTTTTGTTTCGCGTAAGCGGTAATGGGTTTTTACCAAGATATCAGATCAAGGTACGGTCGTGCCTGCTCGGAGAGTCTTAAGGAATGGGCGAACATTAACAACCGACTTGCTAGGTTGGAAACTAAGAAAGCTTTTCTTCTGCAATGTAGGCGTTTTCAGTGTTTTCCAAAACACATTAAGAATGGAATCAGCGGAGTTTATTTGATATTAAATCACACTAATGGTAGAACAGGTAACAAGATTCACACATTTAACAATAAGATCAGGAGAAGTATTCTCAACTTAGAAATTAAAGTAGCGTTTTCTGAAATTGAACATAACAATGAGCGATTAGAAACATTGGTGATTGAACTTCAAAATGTGCTTCCAAATGCAGTAATTAAAGAGTTTCGCATGAGACAAAGAGTCAATTATAATTCCATTTATCGTTCAAACAGTTCACATTTGAGGGAGAAATTTGATAAATTGAAAAATGATAATATTTCTAAAATTGCATATAAAGACCATTGGGTAAAAAACTTAAGTGATGTGTCGATACCACCTGTTGTTCTCAAACTCATCTCTCTTGGTCCTAATTTCGGTTTGTTCTCTACAATTCATGATTATAGAGTTTCTTCTATGTTAGCTGATTTGGAGTTGATTTTGATGAATCTCAGTGATTGTCGCAAAAATGTTATTAGAGCTAAATTTACCAATATTATAACTAATCACATACATAAGAATAATGATAATAAACATTTTCTATCTGACCTTTTTAAGAAATGTCAAACTTTTTTTAAGCAAAATCCTAATTTGTATTTGGTTAAAAGTGACAAAGGTAACGTATCTGTAATTATGTATAAAGATGATTACTTGCAATTGAGTTCCCAACTTCTAGATGATCAAAGATACTATAGGAGACTGAGCAGAAATCCTGGCACCACCTATCAACAAAAAGCCAATAAATTGGTTACAACATTAAAGAACAAAAAGAGCATTCCAGAGGAACATGCTAAATCACTAACAATTTATAATTGCATAACACCGAGATTTTATGCCTTACCCAAGATCCATAAACCAATCCTCAGTATGAGACCAATTGTTTCTTCACTTAATCCACCTAACGGCCCAATTGCTTCGTACCTTACTGGAATTATAAAAGAATCTTATGATTTCAACAATTCTTTCAACATCACAGATTCTTTTATGTTCAGCGAATTTGTTAATGACATTAAGCTTCCAGAAGACTATGTTTTGGTCAGTTTCGACGTAGTCTCACTTTATACTAACCTTTCACTTCCCACCACAATCGAAGTTATTCGCAGAAGATGGGATATCATTAGTTCGAGATGTCAAATCACTCTAGAAACGTTTATTATTTTGCTAAGTTTCGTTTTCGATTCGAATATACTAGTGTTTAATGATACTTACTATAAACAAGAATTTGGCACTCCTATGGGCTCTAAGATTTCGCCTATACTTTGTAATTTTGTTTTGGATTTATTGATTGAGAGAGTGCTGGATGTTATTCCTTTTCATATTCCTTTCGTAAAGAGGTACGTTGATAATTTGATACTTGCCGTACCTCATAACAATATACAAATTGCACTGGATGTTTTCAATAGTTTGGATAAATACATCCAGTTCACGGTTGAAACAGAAGCAGATCACTACATTCCTTTTCTTGACATGAAGGTCCATAGAGACAATCAAGGAGTATTACGCACATCTTGGTACCGTAAACCCATGGCAAGTAATAGATTTCTTAATTACCATTCCAATCACACCATGCAAATGAAAGTTAATTTAATTCATACTATGAAAAGCCGCGTATGCCAATTGTCTCATCCTCAATACAGAAATCGTGATTTGAAAATGCTTTACAATATATTTATTGATAATTCTTATCCTTCTAAACTTCTCAACAACATTATTTTCAGTTCTTCTTTTCCAATCCAACGTCGGTTGGCTATAGTTAAGAGTTCTAATGTTGATGATATACGTGAAACTGATATGAAATTTGTTTCCTTACCTTATATCAATGATCTGACTCCAAAACTTATTTCTGTTTTGAAACACATTCCACATGTTAAGATTTCAACGAGGAATGTGAAAACTGTAGGTTCCCTGTTTACCCGCACCAAAACTAAAGTCAAACCGTTAGAAAGTTCCAATGTTGTGTATAAGATCAATTGCAAGGATTGTCATAAAGCATACATTGGACAAACCTCAAGGCTTTTGCAGGGTAGAATAACATCTCACAAAAGCGATTGCAGATTGGGAAGGCCGTCTTGCGCTCTGTCGACCCATGTTATTGAATCACAACATGATATGGATTTCGAAGGAGTTGAAGTTTTAATTGGAGAAAATAACTACTATAAAAGGATTTTTTTGGAGATGGTGTTTATTAATAAAATTCAAAGACCCCTCAACACTAGATCAGATACTCAAAATCTGAGTCTCATCTATAATTACATTTTGGAGTATGAGAATAATAAGAACAAAATTCCTAAAATATTTCCCTTAACACAGCACACTAACAATGCATAACATCTTCGTTAATGTAGTGTTCGCTGGTTTGCATTTTAGTTAAAGGCCATTTTGTGTTGTTCCGTGCTCACCGTGTTGTTCCATGCTATTTGTCACTTTTATCATTTGTTATCATTTGTTTTCATTTGGAGTTTTATCTTTTAATTTCTAACATCTTAAAATGTAATATTCATTGTGTGGTTGATCCGATAAAAAATTTCCAAATCAGTACAATGTTATTGTTTGTAACGGTTTTTATGTTATTTTTAAGTGTTTTTTAAATGTATATATTCTTTATGGAGTTTTTATTGTTTCCAACTTTTATGGTATAGTCGATCTGACAATCCATTTTAGTAAGTACGACTATGTTTTGTAACGTATTGTTTTTAAATATATAATATTTGTAGTCATCCTGAGGAAGACCCCAAACAAGGGTTGAAAGCTTGATGAATAATAAAATTGTTTGATTTCTCACCAGCCCCACTGTTGACTGCTACACCCCCAGTTCTTGATGAACATATTTTGTTAATATTCATCAGTCAAACGTACCAATACTTATATATATATATATATATATATATAATATATATATATATATATATATATATATATATATATAATAATTATTGCAGTTTGTAAACTGCTTTGCAATGATTGGATGATTGAACAGATTTTTGTATTTTAGTGATTCATTGTAGAAAAGTGAAAGTGAAGTGATACTAATGTTTTTATGTTGACTATCACTTCCAGAAATTATATTCTCCTCAACCATCCAATTATTTCAAAGTACCTACTTTGGAAACTCAGTAAAATATTCATATATTGGCAGCCAAGTCATCTGCTGCAAAGCACTTCATAAACACAGTAAAATAATTCCATAGTGACAGCCAAATAACATCATAAACATTGCAAAGTACTCTCTAGGTACAGCAAAATAATTTTATAATTACATCCAAGGGGTCCCACACGTATTGTAAAGTACTTTTTAAAAACAGCAGAATACTCCATATTGGTAGCAAAGTGACCCTATACCCATTGCAAAGTACTTGATAAACACAGTAAAGTAATCTTACATTCGCAGCAGAGTAATTTTATACCTATTGTAAATTATTTTACAATACACAGAAAATACTTTGACAATGAGAACAAAGTGACTTTATACGTATTGCAAAGTCGGCATTTCGGTGACTCACACCAGCTCGATGTTCGATGTTGAAATCGTACTCTTGAAGTCGTTCAATCCATCTAGCGATCTGGTCCTCGGGATTCTTGAACTGCATCAACCACTTGAGTGCTGCATGATTGGTCTGGATTAAGAACTTCCTACCATACAAATACTGGTAAAAGTGTTCCACGTACTTCGCTACCGCTAGAAGTTCTCTTCTTGTGACGCAGTAGTTTCCTTCTGGTTTGGAGAGAAATTTACTGAGATATCCCAGCACTCTTTCTTGCCCTCCTTGGATCTGTGAGAGCACTCCTTCAATTCCTATGTTGCTTGCGTCAGTGTCAAGTATAAAGTCTTCCTCTGGTAATGGATATCCTAATATCGGCGCAATGGTTAAATACCTCTTCAAGGTTTCAAAAGCCGTTTGACAGTCTGCGTCCCATTGGAAAGCTCTTGTTTCTTTTGTGAGTAGAGTTAGGGGCTTGGCAATATCTCCAAATTACTTGATAAATCTTCTATAATATTTGCAAAGTCCAAGGAAACTCCTAATTTGATGTTTATCGGTTGGTTGTGGCCATTGATGAATGGAGGCAATTTTCTCTGGATCCACCGCCACTCTTCCATTGCTCACCATATGACCAAGGTAGTTGACTTGGTCTTGGAATACATCTCCCAAATTCTTTAGGTGTTCGTCAAATGTCTTCCCCAGTACTACGATATCGTCCAAATAGATCAGGCACGTCTTTTAAGACAACCCTCTCAAGACATTTCCTTGAGTATTTCAAATGTCGTGGGCGCATTACAGAGCCCGAATGGCATGACGTTGAATTGCCATAATCCAGATCCAGTGGTAGAAGCAGCCTTCTCTATTTTTCTTCTGGGTCTATATCTACTCGCCAATATTCAGACTTTACGTCGAAGGTGGAAAACAGTTTGCTGCCGACCAAAGTATCTAGCGTATCGTCGATTTGATGCAGAGGATAGCTGACTTTCTTCGTCACGTTGTTTAGCTGGCGATAGTCCACGCAGAATCTTGTAGTTCCATCCTTGTCCTGACGAGCACCACTGGATACACTTATGGACTAGTAGATGGTTCTATAACTTTTTCTTCTGCCATCTCTCGAATTATTATTTCAGCTCCCTCTCTCTTCGCTCGTGGATGTCGTCGAGCTGATTGCCGAATTGGCTTGACATTACCAGTATCGATTTTGTGTTTGACGGCCGATCTCCTACCAGTATTTCCTCCTTTTGGTACGAATAGGTTTCGATACTGCAAGAGAGATTCTCTCATTCTCTTCTTTTCAGCTCAATTTAAGGATTGACCAGCTATTGATAACATCTGTTCGAATCTGGTATTAGAATTGTCAATGGTCGTTGTTTGACGAACTATGGACGTCACTGTCACGCAGGATCCAATCCTGGTCTCATTCTTGATGGTAATTGGGTAGTCGTTCACGATTATCATATGCACTGGGCTCTCCTACGCCGACGTAACCAATCCTTTTGCAATTAGTATTTCTTTGTCAACATCTTCGTCGTGGTTTCTTGGCTCCATCATAACCAGTGTACCTCCTTCCATGATTCCCTGTAGCCGCGCTACTATCATGACTTCGCTTCGTGCAGGTAGAACGGTATCTTCCTGTACAGCAGCCAACACCGTGCTGCCTTCATATGGGATGCGGCTCACACACAAACTGCCTATCTGGAAGTCTCTAGATAAGACTAGTCACAAAAACGATGTACCTCTCTAGAAATGTCTAGATAAGAATAGTCACAAGAAATAATGTTAAACAGTTCGAAGAAATCTCGGCGTATTCGCCAAAATTTTAACTCTCATATAGCGTAGACAGACTTGGATTCAGGCACTACACCAGTGTGCGATTTCGTAACAGTACTTGATAAAAACAGCAAAATAAGTTTATACTAACAACCAAGTGGTTAATATAGTCGTAGCAAATACGTTTTATAGTGTTACCTGTTTTTAAAACACTGATTGTGGCAGTTTTCTTTACTGCAGCAACAAAAAACTTAACTGGCGCCTATTCAAACAGAGTCTTTTGATATGGTAACAAAGTTTTTGGCTGTCAGTGTGAGAAACTTCTCTCTGTGCACCCTTCCCTAAATCTACAATTGATTTTCTAACAGTGCTTGACAGCTCATGAAGTTCTATTATCATCAGACAATTGTGAAAATATTTTTTACAATATACCTGCAAGCAAATATGCACTAACAATCCTGTTCTCAATTTTTTGGCGGCGAACGTATTGCAACTAAACTTTACACGATGATGCTGTGGTATTGGGTCAAACAAACCTTGTTTATTTTTTAAACATATATTTATTAATTGTGATTTCCTTACTTGTTGAATATTTAAGACGATCTCGTCGTATCCCCCATTATTAACAATCCCCGATTTAACCGTGCTCATGGCACTAGTTTACTTTCAATTTATTCGCAGAACGACAGGGACTTAAGAGGAAAAATATATTCCGGGACAGATACAGCACGTACGGTTTCTATCGCTAACGTCATTTTAAAAGTTTCCATTTAAATTTTATGTAATTTTTACGGATACGACAAGAATTAGTATTGGTTTGTATCAATAGAGATAAGCCGTTACTCTCAGTTTTTCTTTATATTCTTTAGACAAATTGATTTTGATGTTTGTTATGGGATTCTTTTGAACGACTATGCTATTTAAATCTTTTATTTTTGAGAATATGGTGTTATAATTTTACTGAACATTGTTTTTAGAAGACGTCATTTGAATGAAATTATATTTAAGCAGCAATTCATCTTTTATATTCCAACTTTGTTTACAGGTTGGTACACTCGAATAAGACTTCTAATGATCAATAGTTAAATTTATCCGACTTTTTAGTTTATATTACAAGGTTGCTCATATATACTTTCGTAATTATTGGATGTTCTGAAATTAATAGAAATTGTGATTTCATTAAACGTACCAGATATAAGGTATTGTATTGACATACCTACTCACCACCTCAAGTTACATAGTCTTAAAAATCTATGACGATGTCAGAGTTAGAGTAGGAATTAAGCTAGTTCTACTTTTCTTCATTTTTTTTGTCCTGGTGTCTTTATTTTTCCTACATATTGGCTAAATATGTTTCTTTTTTTCTTTTTATTAAACTTACACCTTTTTCTTTATGTATTTTATAATATAAATATGTGTTCGAACATTCGTTGTATTCAGGTACTCTTTCAAATTCAGCCTCTTCATTTTTAATTCGTAGCGTTTTGTCTCCTTATTTATATTTATTCTTTCTGGCACTTTTATAACCAGAAATGCCTGTGGATATGGTGTACACACTATATGCAAATTGAGTGAATGAAAACGACGAATACTCAGTGTGTATTAATTTATTACTTTTAGGCTAAGCGCTTTCGGCTGTTAAGCCATTATCAAAGCCGTCGTCATTTAAAAAGTAATTGTCAAAGACATCAAGCTGATCAAAAACAATACTCAATACTCAAGATCTATCCAACCATCGTTATGATTGAGTCATTCGAATAAAAACTTTAAATACCCTATTATAAGGGTGTAAAATTATATTCACAAGATGTAAATACACTCAAAATTAAAAAAAAAAAAAAAAAAAAAAGTTTTTTTTTTTTTTTTTAATTTTGAGTGTATTTACATCTTGTGAATATAATTTTACACCCTTATAATAGGGTATTTAAAGTTTTTATTCGAATGACTCAATCATAACGATGGTTGGATAGATCTTGAGTATTGAGTATTGTTTTTGATCAGCTTGATGTCTTTGACAATTACTTTTTAAATGACGACGGCTTTGATAATGGCTTAACAGCCGAAAGCGCTTAGCCTAAAAGTAATAAATTAATACACACTGAGTATTCGTCGTTTTCATTCACTCAACTTTTATAACCTATCAGATTGCTTCATAGACATTTTCTAGTGAAAATGGTGATTTCTAACTCTAAATTTCCTTTTCGACAATAACATTATCGACATTTGAATTTCAACTTCTAGTTACAATTTATCTATATAAGAGTCAATTTGAATAGCGCAATTCTAGTGATGCGGGTCGAGAATATTGTCAATCACCTTCTATCACACAAAAATCACGCGTTTATATAATCAAAGTTGAGTTTGGTATAAAGTTTTGTGTACATATTTTTTGTTAAAATGCTGGTTCTCTTTTTTGAACTGCAATTCTAAACAGAATTTAGTCAATCTTCCTCCATTATTATTTATTAATGTTTATTATTCCCTCCCCCATTTCTCTAGATACCATTCTATCCCCTCATTTCAATTACCGACCTCACGTTATATCATTACTTCATTAATAGTTTGATCGAAGGCACCTTGTAGTTTATCATACAATTCTCCTAGGGAAAATTTGAGAATCCGTATGTAGCACGAATTTAAAAAAAAATTTACAGTATAAAACATTAATGAACTAACCTGGAAAACCAAAAATTTCTCCGCGGAAACACATATTAACAGTAAAAATTCTAATATTTACGTCAAATTTTTTAACAACGTTGCCAAAATTGACATTAGAAAAATTAAAAATGAATAATTTATCAACTACTGCTTCTTATTTCATAGATCTCAGCTGACAAAATTATTCAGCTCATACATATTAACTGATCTAGGTGTAAATGAGTAAATGATCTATCCTTTATGGCTTAAACAGTAAACATATGTTTTAAAGATCGCTCCCAGACACCTAACACATATCAATGAATAACCTATACACGTATGTGGTATACCTATTCAAGCCCGTATTACGGAATAATGTGCCGGGTCAACATTTCGCAATTCATGCGCGCGAGAATTGCGAAACATCGACCCGGCGCTTTTTTTGCAAACTATTGATAGCTGTTCATGAAAAATTTTGTCTTTTCAAATTGTGCATATATTCCTAATAACGTATGTGGTATACCTATTTAAGCCCGTATTACAAAATAATGTGGATTGAAATCGCGAGTGAAGCGAGCGCGCCGGGTCGACGTTTCGCGTACGCGAATTGCGAAACGTCGACCCGGCGCGCTTTTTTGCAAACTAATTTCATGGAATTACGAAATAACCATAGATGAAAAAATATCGATGTAACTGCATAGAAACGAAATCGAGACTTACATTTTTCGTAATTTCATAACTTCATAAATTTGGCAACGTCGCTAATGTCAGTGATTAGCAAATGTCAGTTGAGATTGTTGTCAAAGCATAACAAAATCATTTTGGAAAAAACTGGTGTTTATCGTTATGATTCAGTCTGCAATTATCACATATCTATTAAGGACAAATTAAATACTCGTATTATACTTCGGAGAATATATATATATATATATATATATATATATATATATATATATATACAACAAGAAAATATGAAAAATATCCATTCGAAAAGGGACAAATTCGAAAATGAAAATCCTTCTACTGCGCTTGTTAAGTGTTTCCGCAGCAAAATTTGTGGTGCTATGTGTTTGTTAGTAAGTGCCTTACATAATTAAAAAAGAATTTTCGAAATCGGTGTCAGGTAGGTTTTCTCAAATTTTACCATATGTTATAATACTTGAATATCTCCTGCTAACATTTTCTCGTTATTAAATTTAATAATTCAACTAATTTAATTTCATCATCTGCAATTAGTGGTGCTACTCCTCTATTACTTGATTATGCCCTGCTAACATTCCCTCGTTAATAAATTATACCTCTCCAACCAATCTAATTCTATCATCTGCAATTGTTGCAGTTTTTGCTATTTTCTCTGTTCCTGATAGTTTCGTATTGTCTAGCTTTAGTTTCTTTGCCTTTTTGATGTTTCCTTCCATTCTTGGCCTCTCCTCAAGAAAGGTTGACCGCGTCAGCGGGATAATCTTCGCCGTGGAGGCGATCCCCTATTGAAACGAAGGGGACACTAAAAAGTCAAGGCAACTAAGCCCAACAACAACACTCACAAATCCTTTTTTTACTCCATCGTCGGATTTATAAAATGAAAGCATTTTAAAAAAACCCAAGCTAACCAGTTGGATGTCATTTCAACAGTCTGTCAACTCAAAAAGATCATAGACAAAAGATCCATAACAAATGCTATGACTCGGCCTGTGACCGATTGACATTTCAGCCACTGCATCATAGAACTAACTCAACTGGCGGACAAAACCCCACTTGACTTGACGTTGCTACGTTTGGCATTAGTACCACAGAATACACCTGCTTGATAAGAAACGAAAGCCGGCGTAAATCCTTTGATGTTTTGGGGGGAAAATTTCGTGACCTTCAAACTGACGTTGACAGATAATTGAGCATCTTTACTTGACTTTACACTAAGAAAAGTGTTCAAAAAATGTAAATTGGATCTTACCTACACGCAAAAAAGTGAAACCAAAGAATCGCAAATTTTTTATTGTCAAAAAATATTAAAGCATTCAACCGTGTAATATTTTGAATGTTGGTTGATAAAATTGGTGAAAACTCATTGAAGATTGAGAAATACCAAAGTATAATTTTGAAAATAGGTATGTTAAACTTAATTTATGAATTGTAAAAGTTATTTTAACAGCTAAACAAACAATGTGAAGAATATACTTTAGCATTTCTTCGTATATAAAGTTTTAGCTTCTGTTTTTGGAGTTCCATCCATTATTAAAAATAACGAGCTATTGTTCAACCAAATGATTTTTATTTTCTATATTGTTATCGAAATTATATGCGTAAGTATGTATAGTGTGTAGTGGTCTCCGTAGGCTAGTGGAATGGTGCTCTGTCTGCTAACCGAGAGGCCACGGGTTCAAAACCGGGCCTAGTTAACATCATAATCAAAAATTCGGAGAGCTACCTGTCGGAAGGCAATGGCAAACCACAGAAAGTATTCTGCCTAGTACAGCCTCTCAACATAGACGTTCGGATCTGTCGTTAAACTGTAGATCCCTTCTATCTATGGTAACTGGAGAGCACAACACAGGTAGAAGTGAGAGGTCGCCTACGTCCGATCACGGATATGGCACTGTAAGAAGAAGAAGTATGTATTTAAGTAGCGCTACATGTAGGATAGGGTGAGTATAAGAACCAATACAATAATGTAGATTATATATTTAGAATACCAGTTTCCAATAGAAAGAATTATATTTAGAATACCAGTTTACAATAGAAAGAATTTCAGTAAATGATGATTTAAAATTACAATAAGTATGGTACTTGAATACAATTATTTTATAATTTATATATTTAAAATTTACACTTCAAATTTTCCTTTCGTGGTGTGCCAAAGGTCATGCTCTGTGGTGTTTGAGTTGAAGCTGAGGGATATTGTGAATGTACGGGTTCCTCCATCTCAATAAGAATTTTAGAAGATCGATTATCTGAAACAAAAAAGGAAAATAGAGGAAGACTACCCAGATAACACCAGATATCCATGGGATGTTCTGACAGTCTTCGATTTGGAAGATATATATCCAAATATTATAGGGTTATTCTGGGGATATCTAGAATATCTGTGGGTACACCTAAATCGAATATTCAATGTAAGTCCAGTTGGAATATCCTCAGATTATTCTTTCTAGAATATTCGAATAGTTCTAAGAATATTCTATGATTATTGATTTTCGTTCAAACGCTCTTTCTGTTCTATGGACATGTGTCAGTAGTTGCAGTTGACAGTTGACGGTAACGACCAGTGAAAAATGGCGGTTCGACCATGTTATATAGGTTATTGTTATTGGTGAAATAGTAGTAGTATGATTAATTATTTTTGATCGTTAATTAATTAGTCAATTTTTTGCCACTGTGAAGTTGATGTTTCAACGGTGTATTATATGCTACGGGTGGAACTAATACATACGACCTTACGCATCAAAACAGGTATGTTTTATTGTATTTTTTTAATGCCTCTTGATTTATCAATGCATTTTTCAGAAAATTATGCTGCTAAAACTTCCAATAAATGATGAGGCAAAGTTTGAAGAAATTGAGTCAGCCTTGCTGAATAATCCTATAAATATTTTGTAAGTTGAACATTCAATATTATATCTAAATCAAAATGAAACTCCCTCGAAATATTGGACTATTTATGTGTTACTTTGTATATTTTTGGTGCATGAAAATATTGAAATAATTGTTGATTTCATAAATTTTTGCAACGAAATTAATGGATAAATGTTTTCAATTGTAAGTAGAGTAGAAATTCACCTCGTTGCTAAAGGTACAACAAAATTTAATTGTACCTCTGGCAAGATTGGAAGGTTTTTATTTGCAACAATATATTAAAAGATTCTTGCAAAAAATCCTGATTAATGGAGGGCTCACAGTGTGCATGGATAAAAAAGGAAAAATGCTTTGGAAAAACAAAGCTCTTTGAAGCAGTAGTAGGTATAATCATGTTATTTTATTTTGGAATGTACATGTAAATTAATTTAATATATCATGTACAAGAAACAAATAACTTCTAATCACTATTTTGTTTGGAATATTTTGCTTTTTACTTGTCTCCTACAAGACTTATTTTTTAAATTACATATTTGATGTTTAACTTCATCTTTTAAGTTTCAGTTTTTGGAATTATATTTTTATTGTTATAAGTACATACATAAATATCACAGTAGAATAGAAATTGCTTACTAACAAAAAATATAATTATTTTGTTGTTTCAGATGCCGTCCAAAAGTTGGACAGGAACATAACAAACAAAGAAGTTGAATTGAAAACAGGAATTTTCTTAGTAAAATGTAAGGAACGGCAGAAATCTGTTTCAAAAAGTTCATTGAGTATGGAGGAAGTCAGTGAATTTTGGAATCTCGGATTTGAAAATTATATTAGTTACAGTTATGTTATGAGGTACATCTTATATTTATGTATAAATAAATTAAATTGTACTCAGTGTTCCCCGTGCTTTAATTTTTTCAACTAAAAATATTTTTTCCTATATACACAATTCGATATTTTGAAAGATTCCTTAGATATTTGTAAGATATATACCAGGGAACACTGGATCATTGTACTCTCCCTTTTCTCCTTTAATTACAAAGAATATGTATTTAAATTTGGGACATACCGTTTGCTTACTGAATAAGTGCGAGAGAGAAGCTTTCCCTGGCGGGTAATTCTATTCTCTCTCACACGAATGGAGCTTATGGATAAAATAATTGGCGATATTGAACGAAAGTTGCTATCATTCCTGGTGGAACAAGAAGTTTGAAAACAATTGATATGTACATTATTGTCGTTCATAAGGTATACAGGATCTTCCAAATTTCAATCAATTATCTTTGAAACTAAATATGAAAAGGAAGGAGTACTATGATTCAGTGTCACCCGCTCAACAGGTATCATCCATATTGGGATATTCTACAAATATATGAAATTTTGCTATATACGTTCCACAGATATCCTTATAATATTCCTAACATTACTTGGATATTTGTAAAATATGTCCATTGGAATGTTCTATGAATATTCTGGATTATCTTGCCATATACATTCAGCAGTTATCCTCAGAATATTCTTGAATATTCCTGGGAAATATTCATAGAATATTTAAAAAATGTCCCATTTCGTGGTCTATAGAATATTCGAGAAAGGATATATATATATATATATATATATATATATATATATATTAGAATTTTAGAATTTTCAATAACTTGTATTATATTGTGGAATTAACTAGAGACCTTGAGTTTCATTTAAAAACACTAATATGAGCATATTCCACGAAGTAAGGGTCGAGACAGTCAATTTCATATATATATATATATATATATATATATATATATATATATATATATATATATATATATTGGGAAAAAATAATGCTACACCCTGTATATCAAATAATGAAGAATTAAGATTATGTATTGTAATCTAAAAGAATTTTTTTAAGTCGAAAAATTTTTTTAAACATTTGAATGGAGACAATCTGTACGATCCACTATTCGATAGAGAAGACATACAGAAAGGACAGACTGTATAATGTAGGGATAATTGCGAATAGGTGTGATAAACAATTTATATGAAATAAATTACCTAACGAAACTTTTATCAAAGAGATCAAGTATCAAAATTGGTTCATAATAAGAAACTAATAATGCTTTATTCTGTAAAGTCAAGCTAATCTCGTAATATTTGTTGATTAAGACATTAAAGTGAGATAGTGTAGATGTTTAGACATAACAGAGCAGGAAAATATAAAATAATGTGAATTTCAGAGAACATGACTTATAAAGAAAACGAATTTTCATTTTGCATACAAATTTAAAGGTAACAGCTGTCATCTATTAAAACATTATGAATATTCATTTGACATACATACTTAGAGGTTAGGAAATGTCATTTTAACAATACTAAGAAATATTATTGAATGAAAATAATATAGGAAGTCTAAGCAATTAAAAACCTTAGAATATAATATCATGATATAATGGATGAACATTTCACTGGTTGAAATGAAGAATTTGAGTTATAAAATAAATAGTCAAATTTGATTGGTTAATAAACATTTAAAAAAGATCACATCGGCGACAACTGTGTTGCTAACGAAAAAAAAATCAGAATGTGAGAAAGTTGTTGATTATGGGGGCTATTGACTAGTAGGTTTTCTTTTTGGGAAGAGATTTTTGGAGCAGCAAAATTTTTTTGGTAAAGTAAATCAATTGAAATCATTTGGAAGACAAAATTTGACTATAGAATTTAAAACAAATACATTATACTTACAAGAGATATATCAGTGTAAGTAGTTTAGTTTATATTAATAATTAAAAAAGGAATTGTTGAATGTTGTAAAACACTAATCATGAATTTTATTTTATAATATGGTGTCTTGTGTCTGGTGGAAGTAAAATAGCCACAATAGTTTTCGAAAAACATTGAATAGTGGAATTTGTGTGAGCTGTTTGGACTTTGAAAGAAATACAGCATCGATTCCTGTTCTGGTAGAAGCAGAATGCCAACAGGGAGGTTTTCCAGGAGGAGAATCTGGAACAAATAAAAGAAACAGATTATTGAAGGTGAACAAACAGAAATCGTGAAGTAAATAAGGTAGTACAAGTTAATTTATTAATGTATTAAGAGGTCAAGCGTACTTACTAATTTGTGAAAAAAACTAAAATTTTGTGATGCATAGACGCTGTTAAGAGTGTATTTCGCCGTTTTCTGGCAGTCATATGTTTATGAAGTTATATAACTGTATTTTACTATTATAATAATATCTCACCAGAGTGCGTGTGATTTGTATGAAAGAGTCATCCTTTTAGATAGTTGAATTTCTTAAAAAAAACACTTGTAAAAGTGTAGTGTATTTATTTTCATTAAATTAAATATTGTTTTTCCTTTTGAAGAACGTTTTTTTTAAATTACTTGAGTTATTCATTTCATCTGGTGACTTGTGCACCATCTACTTACCACAGGCAGAAGCTCTGAATGAAATCGATTGAACTATGCAGATATTTTTTAAGTAGGACAGGACCGTATTTAATTTGAAATCATTAAAAAAGTAACATATTCTGATTAACAAATTTATTTTTAAAAATATAAAGCATTTATTAACTTTGGCGCTAACATATATAAAATTATAAAATCATTTTATTTAAAATACTTGAACTCTACCCTGAGATGAGAAGTTTTCATGTTGGTTAAATAAACTGTTTATCATACATATTAAATCCTCAACATACCGGGCAAATTAAATTCCCATATAAAATAAACTATAATAATATATATATATATATATATATATATATATATATATATATATATTTAAAGTGGGTCTATAGAATAATACAATATCCGAAAACGAATATTTTTAGTACGTCCATTGAATATCTAGTGCTATCTGGGTATATGCACAGGCTTTATTATAGACAACGTGTTGTTTTATTCATTCATCACATTTTTCAGTGTCTATTTTCTGAAGTCCTGTAGGAATTGTACGCGTCAAATACACAAACATTGATTTAACAGACTAAGGTTGAACAAGGCGACGACCGATGTGTTTTCCCACATAAATGGTATGGGCGTCAAATGGCTTAACAAGTGTAACGCTTACTTCTAATCACCACAAGACTACAAAGTAAGTTATTCATGAAGTCCCTCGAAAGTTGAATCCATGCCTGTGGTTTCTTTGATCTGTTCAGCCAAGTATTCATATCCTTGCACCTGTTCCATATGTGTCGAATATATTTGTTTCCGTTATCGAGTATTTAAGTCACTATCATGGATTTTGCTTCTAATTTTTATTCTCGAATTAGCAGAACCATAGTTGAGTTTCTCCATATATTTTTCAGTTCTTGTAGGTTATCATTAATCATAACTGCGCCATTAGCATATTTCAGATTGTTGAGAATCTCGCTATTTGACTATTTCTCGTGTACACTCCTCTAGCGCTCTTAAATATTAAAGTAATGATAAAAAATTGCATACATCTGCATATCGACGCGGGTCTAGTTATTTACTGATACACAAAAGAGTACACATTTTAATTAATTTCCCGACGCAAACTAGACAAATTACCTTTCCGAAAAAATTGTTTTCGTCCCTGCAATTTCCGCCGCAACTTTCTAAAAAGTTATCAAATTACTGAAAATTGTATCTGATTCACGGAAAAAAAGTATGAAAGATATCATTTTCTTGAAAGGGACACGTTCGCGTTTTCTACGTGCAATGTGCAAGCTGTCATCTTCATTTATATCTTTTAATTAAAAGAGGAAGATGTAAGACTATAACTGCGCGTTATTTAATCTTAAACTAGGTAATTTTAATGAGTTCTCCCTTAGATACTGCGTCGGGTGGAGGAGGTGGTTAGAGACTTCGAACTCATTCGTGACTAATGACTTTTTTGGTTCTTATCTATTCAATGGCGTTCACAGTTTATATAATGGCAAAACCGTTAACTGTAACTACAAGTTACTGCTAATATAATGTGTTTCATAGGACCTTCTTTCTTCAACTGAATATTTTTAATCAGTTAGGTATATCTATTATGGTTTTCAATTGAAGTTCACAAAATATGAACTTATTCATGATATGAAAAAGATTCTTGGTTTAAAGTTAGAATTTATTTGAAGGTGATTCAGCAGTTATTTTCCTCGGCCAATTGAACTTTTTTGGCTAGCGAGTCAATTGTCAACTTTGGCAGAATAATTTATATAATTCTGGTATCTATATTGCTGCTTTTTTAACTTCTGGATTCTGGATTTCAGAACATACAACACATAAGGGGCTTCTTGAGACAATGGTTTATATCAATTTTTTGTCGGGATTGAATTCGATACACGTTTTAACAGATTGAAGAAGTCTTCGCTTTTGCTTAATTATGGTAGCGGTACTTCGAATCCCTGGGTATACATTGTTCATTGAGATGCATGAATATTAAATTAGTTCTTCTTTTGGAAAGATCAATACCATAGAGAAGACTATAGAGAAGATAGAATGTGTAAGACAATCCATATCTGTGGTGTGTAGAATTTATAACTGCGTATGATTATTTCAATATAGAAAATAATATTTGAAGTTATATTCTGCTCTCATTCCATGATTACATCTCATTTTTGGAGTATAATTAACGATATGGTTTCTAAAAAACATTCACTAATGTGTTTTTTCATATAGAAAATTCATCAGAAAGTCTGTGGATAATACCAAAATGACTAGAAAATTTGAAAAACACTCGATGACAAATCTCTTTTCTTCAGATACATTTTTAGTGTAAAACTACAAAATAAATATGAGATTAACTAAAGAGACACTATGTAGAAGATGCCGCTCAAACTTCGCGAAACTAAGGATATTTTTGCTAAGTTAGCTACAAAAAGAATCACATCAATCGCCCTATGCAAACACTTTAAATGATGAGTTCCTTTACTATATATAGATCCAGTGAGTCCCTACCATTACTATTGGCTTACTCATGCATCTACATCAGTATTTGAGATTACAGTAACAACACATCAGTTATTTCATAATTGGCTAATTATTCCAACTGGTAGATTTTGGACTGGTATCTATGGAATTAACATTATAATTCTTGATCTGGTATACAGCTTAATAGATTTTCTTATTAATTCAATCCGAACTATACATGATATTAAATTCAGTATTATTCAACCAATGATTATCAATCTTCTATACGGGCGAAGACCTATATATAATCGATTGTCCCGAATACTCTAGCATTTAGAAGGGTCGTGGGCGTGTAAGAAAGTTCAGACAAATACGCCACAGAATGAATATTGTTTCTTGACATTAGTGTGTGTATGAAATTTGTATACGAATGGAGAAATGAACAAACAACAATAGAAAACAATGATTTGATCTATTTTTTTTCTTCATTGCGATATAAGTTTTTCACACATTATTATATATCAATTGAATTTCATAGATATTATGGCGAACTTTCTAATAGTTATTCTAATCTGTCGATAAAATTTATAACTCAACAATTGGAATGTCTTCTCTTCTGGATCTTGGAAAAATAATTTTCAACTTGCCTCTTGTATTTGTAATTTACAATGCTTTCTACCAAAAATATAACCAAAATAGAATAGGTATGATGACTGACTTCTACAATGTAGGTACACGTCTGCTATTTCCGTAAAATACATTATTCCAGCAAAAACCTAATTTATAACGAAAATTATTGCATTTTATTCTATCTATTTTGAATATTCGCGAAAACGCATGTTAAGTCTTGTCTCAATAGATATTGCATTGTGATTATGTTTAACGAAGAACGACAACAATAAATTTGTCGTGCTTCAACAATATGAATAGAAAAAAGAAGAAGATATGTCAACACAATATTCAATATTCAATTATAAAATTGGTAACTTGTTGCACTTCGGATGCTGTATCGTGCTATCAAAATACATTTCTCCAAAAATGACAAAAATGTCGTACTTCTAGTACCATAGCACCCGGTGTACTGGATTTGGTGAGATGAAAATCAATAGTGTTCATCTGTGAGATGTGCTGACCAATATTCATTCATGAAATTGGAAACTTATTGCACTTCGGAGGCTGTATCGTGCTAACATGACCTTGTTACGAAAAGTGGCCGACGACAACGACGACGACGAGGACGACATACACACAGGATTTTTTCTCTAAAATCCATTTTTTCGTGTTGTTCTTGATGGAAAACGTGAAAAAAACTCAAAAAAAATCCAAATTTTTGTTAATGTTTGGGAAATTTTAGTAGCTTTGCTCGATACAGCCAGTGAAGTTTGTGTTTCCGAAAAGAATGTTTTTAAAAAGCGAAAATTATTATAATGACTACTTTATTCAACAACTAATCCGACATAAAGAGTAAAAGAGTACATTAACATTTGTATTTATAACTTCGTTGTCGGTGCAACGTCAGCGGGTTCCGTGGCGCTGAGTCATCGTATTCAGGGCCTTAACTCCTCCGGCCTTAGTGGAGAACTATGGAGGATGAACCAGAGTTCGACGAAGAAAGTCCAATATTCACTTCTAAGGGTTTCTCTTGAATGGCTTCCTCTCCTTCTCTGTCCGGTTCGGCATTGGATCGGCAGTACTTAAAACTCATGTAAATAACTATTAAAATTCCAAAAATGTGAAGTAAAATTGTGTAAATACTAATTTTGTCAAAATGCACTGGAACTGTTTTTATATTTTCAATTTTAGGTCTTTTGGAGTCTAAAGCACTATAAATAGTTTTTAATTCGCCTAATTTGATTGAGTCTATTTGAATTGTTGTAAAGTTTATATTCTCCGGAGCTGCAAATTCACTAAGTGGTTCTAATCGCGGAATTTCAACATTTTTTAATTTAGATTGATCCTCGAAAGTTTTCAATAATATGCCTTCTAGCTGCACTTCACAGTTATTACTAAATTCCAGTAAATAGCTTCCTTGAAGAGGAATATTGTTTATAACTTTACCGCACTTTTGCGTTGTCACGATACTATGGGGTAGAATAATTGTCCACTGATTTTTCTTCACTTTCTGAACTTGAGGTTCGGTGATCTTGGTAGAAATTTGGTGACACCTCGTAGTGTTTTTTGAATATTTCAACAACTGGATCTCGCAAGGAGGATTGTTGGTATTTTGGATTGGCTGGATGTCTTCGCAGAGGAACTCTCCTGCAGGAACTTCTTGGCATCTAGTATACATAAATGCGTACTCGTGCTCAGAGGATAGTAGGTATTTCGATAGCGGGATTATTGTTTTGTAGGAATGAAAAGAGGGTGTTGGGAGAGAATACAAATGATAGTAGTTAGAATCGTTTAACTGAACAATTGGTATCTCTAAAATAAATATTATTTTGTTTGCTTTGCCGTAGCTTTTAATTTTAATAGTCTTTTCAAATAATCGGATATTTTCCAGAATTGGTTCAAATGGGAATTTATTTTCCTTTAGCTGTTTCCTAATTATTGAAATTTCTGAAAGCAAATCGTTCGGATCAGCTATGGAGTTATGAAAGGTATTTAATTTAGAGAAAGTAACAGCAACTTCTATTTCCTCGAGCAGATCATAGATTAATTGAAAACTTGTAGTAATTTGGGATACAATAGTTTGAATTGCGAAATAATGATAAGTTTCTACTTCTTCCAGCTTAAGATTTTTTATCATTTCCTGTATTCTTGTTATACGATCTTTCAAAATTAATTGGTTGTTGGCGAGTATTCGCGTATTGTTCTCAAAACTATCAATTGATTTTTGTAGCAAAGTCATTTGGTCTTTGAATAAAGTTTTGAATTTCTCTTGATTATTTGAGAGAGATAATATCGCGTCGTCATATCTCCTCGCATCGTTTTGATTGAGATTTCCAGTAATAAATTTTATAGCAGAGCCAATTTCGTCAAAAAGAGATCTTGTACGTCTCAGTTTCCCTATAGGATTGAGTTGTTTTAATTGTATGCTTATTTTATTTTCAAGTATCTTAATTATGCGATAAGAGTTCTCAAATTCATTATGAAACCTATAACATTCGGATTTATTTAAAAGTGAATTTTTAATGTTCTCATATTGGTCTTGAAGTGATACATGAATTATTTCTTATTATTTTATTTTATTTTTCTCGATTATAAATACTATTATAAATATATATATATATATATATATATAGAATATTTCATAATTAATAATTTATATATATATATATATATATATATAAGGAATAAATGTTTAAAAAGGATTAGCACTTACGCAAAAATGACGATTTTCATAATTTTCTTACTTCTTACATCTACTGCCTATAGGATCGGACGATTTTTGTTCTTCACCCAGGACTTGAATTAACTGCTTTTTCGTTGTTTTTCTTCTTCTTTGGAACACTTTCACAGTTCTTGTAGTAACTAATACTTTTGACCCGATATACCTTCGAATCTAGGCTACAGGAAAAAATTCGGTTTTTCCGGCTAATCGTAGAAACGAACAAACTAGTCGCGAAACTCATGTAATTTTCCGGAAAATCCTAGTGACTGCGCCAGTGAAGTTTTTGTTTCCGAAAAGAATGTTTTTAAAAAGCGAAAATTATTATAATGAATACTTTATTTAACAACTAATCTGACATAAAGAGTAAAAGAGTACATTAACATTTGTATTTATAACTTCGTTGTCGGTGCAGCGTCAGCGGGTTCCGTGGCGCTGAGTCATCGTATTCAGGGCCTTAACTAAGCTCAGGAGTAGATACGATTGACCACTTTTATGATTGGATATTGTTCAGAGCGTCTCACAGATGCATTATATTGATTCTTAGCTCACTAGAACTAATAGAACGAGTTCTATAAATTCCGTTTCGTTAGCACGATACAACCGCCAAAGTATATACAAGTGACAATTTTATGATAGGATTTTGTTCAGGGCATCTGACAGATGCGGAAAAGTTATTTTTAATCTTTAAAACCGTTTATTTGCTTTTTGGAAAACTAATCGAGAGAACTTCAACAGACGTTGGGAGTTACTTCTGAAAAATGTTAACTAATTAATTCACTCAGACAATGACATTCTGAGCTCGGAAAAGAACAATAGAACGTTTCCGAAAGAATTGCGTTAGTTCTTCATCTGTATTATAGTATCTTTTTTCTTATTGTTCCATTTCACTGGTTGTTATGTAGCAAGCATCAAATGACGGATAATTAATTTTATGGTTTAATAATTACACGGCCAAAGAGGAATTTTTTACATTTTCTATTAAACTAAAAGGTGGTAGCATATTTGAGAAACATACTCAGATACATTATACACAATAAACAAAAATAGTCCGAAAAAGATACTTTACATGTAAAACTGATAATATTTTCGATACTTACAAAATTTACATGATTCTGTTGGCCATGCCAGGGTTGAGTTTACAATCTTGCTGAGTACAATTATTCCTATTTTATCTAAAAAAATACTCAGCGTTAGTTTCTGGCGTATCTTCGCAATTCTTTCCATTTCTGATGTTTTGAATTATTTTTGAAAATTTTAAGACTATGTTGCGTCATATTTGAAACAATGATAATGTAGTGATATTGCCGTTATTCAAAAGAACTGATTTGTTCCAATAGAAAAATATCTAGAGTATTCAACATACTATCATGTGTGAATTAGAAATAAAGTTCTATACTTGAATAGAACTCATATTGGGGTATTAAGCTTTTAATGCCTGGATTAATGATTTATATTGTGCGTTTGATTACTATTATTAATCAAAAAAGGCATAAACTTCAAAGTCCTGCAACAAAATAATATATCAATTGAGCACATAGCGATTCTTTTTGATAATAGAATTAAAATAGTAGGCGCGTACAATCCGCCTGACAACAAAATCACTCACACTGACTTACACAACATTTTTAATACACATCACAAAGTACTGGTAGTTGGTGATCTCAACTGCAGACATCCGCAGTGGGATCAGTTCGCCAGCTACCCAAATGCGAATGGGAATACTCTCATGAAGTTCTGCGATTATTCGGAGTGTGAGGTATCTCATACGGATGATCCTACCCACTTCCCGTTTGCGGCAAATCAAACCCCCAGTATTATCGACATAGCTGTAGGCAAAAACATAAATCGGATAAGTAAAATTAAAACCCTTCCCGACCTCAATTCCGACCACGATCCCGTCATCATTCACCTTAAACTTTCCCACAATATCCGTAACACTAATAATCCAATTATATATAATTATCAATCCACGAACTGGTTAAAATACAGAAAATTCATTAACAATAAACTAATCATAACAAATAAAATAGAAAGCTTAAACCAATTAACAAATATAATTAAAAACCTACAAAATATAATTATAAACGCCAAAGATCATTCAACAGTCATTAAAAAAGTAAAACCATCTCAAAACAAACTACCCGACAACATAATACAAGCTATCCACGAAAAAAACAAATTAAGGAAAAAATGGCAAAGGACGAAAAACCTGGATGACCATCAACATTTAAGACAACAACAACTTTTAATCTTCAAGTTAGTTAGCGAACACACAAACAAGGAATGGGCGGAGTTTCTGGGTACTCTTAAACCTGAAGACAACTCTTTATAGAAATTGGCGAGACACTTCAAAAATAAATTCAAGAACATTGATAAAATAATAAGTAATGGAACGACATATTCCAATACTACTGAAATTGCAGAGAAGTTCGGAGAGTATTTCCAAAGCAACTTTGTTAATAACTCACAACACACACAACTACATCAAGACGTTACACACACAGTACATCAATATATAAACTCACTCAAATTCATAAATACCAAACATTTAACTACATGCACCGAAATCTATAACACAATACAATCACTTGAAAACAAAACAGCATCCGGCTCCGACACAATACATTATTAAAAAACCTACCTAAAAAAGCAATTGTACAACTAACATATATTGTTAATTATATTATCAAAACGGGCCAATATCCTGATATGCTTAAAATAGCCAATGTCATTCCAATCATCAAAGCAAATAAACAACTTTGTTATGTAGATAGCTATAGACCAATATCCCTACTAAATAATATAGCAAAGGTGATAAATAAAATAATCCTCTATAGACTCAAACAATTTGTTGAGAAACACAACATTATTCCAAAAAACGATATGGTTTTCGAAGCAGTTATAGCACCGTTTCGCAAATTATTAGAGTAACCAATTACATTAGGGAGGGGTTTCAAAACAAAAATAAATCAATAATGGTAACTCTAGACATACAGAAGGCGTTTCACTCAGTTTGGCTAGAGGGATTAATACATATATTAATTAAATTAGCAATACCAGACTACTTAATCAAAATCTTATTTTCATATTTATTCGACAGAACATTCTATTCAAAAATCAATAATTATAGGGCTGGACCCTATACGATTCAAGCTGGAGTACCGCAAGGGTCGGTGTTATCACCTTTCCTATACTCCTTATTTATTCACGACCTCCCAACATCCCCCCATTTGTTAACCGCAATGTATGCCGATGACACTTGTTTTGTGGCATCTGCATAGAATCCCGATCAAGCTCTTGTAGCAGTTCAGACACATATTAACAGTGAAATCATACCATACTTACACAAATGCAAATTAGCTATCAACGAATCCAAAACAGAGTATTTATTACTCAGGAGGATAGCTAAAAAGAACACTTCATTGCAGTCTCAGCTTTGCGTAAATGGACATACTATCAAGCCTAGTAATACCCTTTATTATTTGGAGTATACTATACAAGCGAACACAAACGCAAATGCTCATATTGTGCAACAGGTACGCAAGGCGAAGACTGCAATGTGCAAACTGTATCCACTCATTTGTCGACATAGTAACTTAACAAGCAGAAACAAAATACTCCCTTACACATATATAATTAGACCGATACTCACATATGCAGCACCTGTCTACTACAATGGAACCAAACATAATTTTCACTCCCTACATGTGGTTCAAAACAAGTGTCTGCGTATGGCGATTAAACATGACTGTTATCCCAAGTTACCCAAAAATACTTGGTTACATGAAAAAGCCGATATACCAACTATTAAAGACTTAATCACTAAAATCTCGTCAAATTTTTATAACTACTGTCTGCCAAAGGATCTTCGAGAAAATCTCATAGACGCAAATCGCGCAGGAGACATCCGCGATAGTGGGTGTAGGCTTCTGCATGGATCGTTAATTCCATAACAAGGTTGCGTAACTCCTAGCCTAAAATATCACACATCAGTATAATAATCCAACAATAAATATAAAATCTACAAATCAACGTCTGTCAGGTTGCCTTCTCCAAATCTACAACCCCCATATCATTTTTGAAACCCGGTTTTTTAGCTACTTCTCAGAGAAAACTTAGTCGAAATATTCTAGGAGTCAAAAACGTTCTAAGGTACAAAGTATTTATAGGCAGTGAAAATTAGTAGATATTACAGCAGTAAGGAACCACACAACCAATCATCAGGACACACACCACTGGGTGAAAAATGGCCAGAACATCGGCATTGATATCTTAGATGATATATATTTTTCAGCTATTTAGTATGGGTATTATAATTGTAAATAAAGAACATATTTAAAAAAAACTATTGTGTATTGGGAATTTCAATTGATAGCTCTCAGTTCGGCATTTCAATTATATACATTTTACTTTTCTTAATGAAACTAACTGTTCGTGAATAATTCCACAATATAATGGAAAAAATAATAAAAATTCAAAAAATTCATATTTGCTTGGAAATAACCGTATGTCAACTTCAGAATGACTTAAGTTACATTTCATGTGATGCCTACCTGATTTTTAATGAATATTTTTGGCTTTTGGCCAGACCTAGAAGTGATTTATCTTGTGTTTGACAATATATGTGAAGAGAAAAAAGAAGAAAATGTGGTAATACAAATATGAAGCTTAGATATTATTAACCCTATGGAGATATTCTGGGTATCTCTCCCCATTTAAGATCAGTATTATTGTGCAATGGTATAAGAGACCAGAAAAAACATTATATGCTGATCTTTACAATTACTACATAATAAGACAGTTTAATAGTAGATAACTCGATAGATTATATATTACTTGACAAATTCATATTGTGGGTCTATTAAGTGTCTTCTAATTTCTATTTCCTCAATTAAATCCAGTTCTTGTTTTTTGTCACCAATATGTAGTACTTCTATTTCCGTGTTTGGTGTCCACTACATGTTTTGCGTAATAGAATTTGTCTGTATGCTTTAATATGTATTCTTGTAAGTGTTCATTGTGTCTAATTCAAAAATTTCTAACGGTTCTACCTATATAAACAGCATTACATTCTGAAAATTTAGGTTTATATAAATCAGACTTTTTAATGGGTATATTTTTGTATTTATATTTAAGAAGGAACTATAAAAAGGCTTTGCAAACTACAAACAGTTCTGTCTCAACTTATTAATAATAAACGATGAAGAACCTGAGTCAGAGGATGAAACCGAAGAAAGGTTTCTTAGAATGATGACGGACATTAAGCGAATTTGTCAAAAAACGTAGCCCAATAATGGAATTCCAGAAAACACTCATCCTAGCAGGCTTCCACAACTAGATATTACACCATTCGTTGGCAACATTACTAACTACAAACCTTTCCGGGACATATTTAAAGCTGTTGTTGATCAATATTCTTCATTAACATCAGTGCAAAAATTGTTCTACCTTAAAATGTATCTTAAAGGTAGATCTCTTTCATCAATAGATGGTTTACTATTAACGAACAAATCATATAAGCAAGCTTTAGATCTTTTAGATAAAAGATACGACAACAAATGCTTAGTAATTACTCATCATGTGAATTCGTTATTGGATTACCAGCCAATCTCAAAAGGGACATTATCCGAACTCAGACACTTTGTATCTATAGTAAGGCAATATATAGGGGCTCTACATAAGTTGGGGCAGCAAATTCAACATTGAGATATGCTCATTATACCTATCATTCTGAACCAGATGCTACCAAATTACCTACAACAGAAGATTTGTCAAATTTTTTAGAGAGAATGGCAACTAGTTTTGAAGAAACACAATTATCAACTGGTAAATCATTCAAATCTAATGCAGAAGCTGTGGACTTGGCCAATGTTAGTGATAGCACAAAAACCTGGAAATTTTGTAACAAACCAGATCACAAATTGTTTAATTGTAATAAATAAAAAGCGCTGAGTGCACAAGAGCGTATTGACATAAAAAATGTGTGGAAAATCTGTTTAAGTTATCATGTTAATACCACTTTAAGTGCTCAGTATGCAAAAGTATAGAACATAACTCTTTATTGCACTTTGAAAGAAATGTTTCCAATTTTTCCAATTCTAATAGTAGTGAACAGAGCAATTCCGTGGTTTTGTTACCAACAATAAAGGTTAACTTCAAGACTTAGGACGGGTCCTATGTCATAGCTAGAGGTTTGGTTGAAAGTGGCAGCCAAATTTCTTTCATAAAAACAAATTTATTAAATAAATTGAAGATTCATTCATTTAATTATGATGTGAATGTCACAGCGATTGTCAAGCTCAAAAGCCACTCACTAAAGCTGTCAATTTATTACACGCGAGACACGACAATTTCAGCTGAAATGCACTGTTTTCTGTGGTAGACAACATTACTTCATTTCTACCTCAGACAAAATGTGATCTTCGGGGTATCAATATTCCTTCCTCAGTCAAATTAGCCGGTGACGAATTTAGTGTTCCTGGCAGTTTCTGGTTTCAGCCAACATATTTTTTTAAATTTTGTTGCCAGACAAAATAACTATATACAGGGACTTATTTTCATTGGCTACAAGGTATGGATACCTATTATCTGGGGACATACAAAAGGACAATGTTTGTCTTACATCACAAGGCGTTACAAATAAGGTAGTCATGCACGCCATAAATGGGTACAAAGTGGACTCCCTCTTACAAAAATTTTGGGACGAACAACACATTCCTGAAATCAAAGCAAAATGTATAGAAACGGATGTAAGCGAAATAGATTTTAAGAAGTCTGTCTCAATTAATGAGAATAGATTTCAAGCCAGCCTTCCTGTAAAAATACCTATAGACGAGGTTAGGTTAGGAAACTCATTCAACATAGCGCTGCAAAGACTTAACGTTTTGTGCAAAAAATGTTCTAGTAACGAAGATTCAAAAAATAAATAAAAAAAATTTACTAATGAATACTTGACCTTAGGTCATGCGAAAAAAATTGATTTATTTAAGCTGAGAAAGCGTTTAGGTCCTTGCTATTTTTTGCCTTATCATTCCGTTATAAAAGAGGACAGTGTGACAACAAAACTTCTCGTTGTCTTCGACGGCAGTGCAAAAACGGATTTAAATTTGAGTCTCAATGACATATTATATGCAGGTCCTGGTGTACAGAAAGAACTTTTTGACATCCTCCTACTATTTCGTACATACAAGTATGTAGCTATGGCGGATATTAAATAAATGTATAGACAGGTATTGATCGACCCTGCCTTTACACACTTACAACTA
Organism: Galeruca laticollis; assembly: GCA_963921935.1. NCBI lineage: Eukaryota > Metazoa > Arthropoda > Insecta > Coleoptera > Chrysomelidae > Galeruca > Galeruca laticollis. The sequence continues at coordinate 69,972,139 of OY998175.1, forward strand.
ATTTTGTGGAAAGAAAACCTCAACGATCCTCTTTAATATCAGCTCAATACAGTGACTTATGGCGTTACCAGCTCCAGCTTCTTGGCAGCAAGATGCTTGGTAGAATTGGCTCTACGACATGGCAGTGAGTAACCTCTCGCTTCATCTGTTATTTTGAACAATAGCTATTCGTGTTTTAAATGAAACTTACTGTTTCTAGTTAACTCCACAGTTTATTAAAAAATGTTAAAAATTCTAAAAAATTGACAGAATGACAGAAGTTACATTTCATTTGATGCCTCTCTGATATTTAATTATTTTAGGCTAGTCCAAGAAGTGACCTATCTTGTGATTGACCTAATATATGTTAATAGAAAAAAGAAGATATGATATTACAAATACTAAAGTTCAGATATTTTTAGCTATGTTGACGACTTTCTTTTTGGATCCTCCACCTTAGACAATCTCAAAGAGACTTATCTTGAACTTACTAAGCTGATGCTCTAGGTAGCGTTGAGCTTCATAAATGGTCGGCTAGTCATCCAAGTGTGCTGGCTCACATTGATGAATCTAAAAAAGTATTTGACAGTGTTAATATCCACAATGTTGAATTGAATGTCAAGGCCCTCGGCCTTCAATTGAATTTAAAATCAGATTAATTTATAATTAGTATGTCTAGTAGTAAAATATTTGATAATTGGACGAAGAGTACTGTTCTCAGTTTCATAGGTTCATTTTTTGATCCGATGTCCCAATAATAACACGAGCTATGGGATTCCTGCAAAAAGTTTGGCAATTGAATCTAGACTGGGACACACCCTTGCTAGATGAGGTTTTATTCCCTTGGAATTCATTTTTTTGTGACTAAATGAATATGAAACCTATACATGTATACCGTGATTTGTTCATGCGTGAAGCCAATACTATTGACTTAATCGGTTATTGTGATGCTTCTTGCATTGCCTATGGAGCTTGTGTTTAAGTACGCTCAGTATGTAATGACAAAGTTCATGTCACATTATTGTGCAGCAAATCTAAAATAGCACCAATAAAATGTAAACACACTATACCGCGATTAGAACTTAATGCATGTTTGCTTCTAGCTACATTGTTTGATAGAGTTTTCGGTATACTAAATAATTGGAACATAAGACATAAGATTTTATACAATACATCACAAACAGCTCTCTGCTGGATTTAAAATTAAAACCTACGTGCAAAGGCGATTATATAAAACGAAAAGAAATATCAATTCAACAAAAACTAGGGCTCATGTAAGCGGGTCTTCTTATCCAGCCGATTGTCTATCAAAGGGCTTGATGCCTTCTGAGTTGCACTCTAATGTAATATGGTGGCGAGGTGCACCAGAATAGAAAAACTTAGATTTTTCGCCAACTGTATTCAATTTTAAAAATGAAAATGTAATTATAGACACACATTGGGATAAAGGTATTGACAATTCAAAAACTGTCAATTGTAATTTGGTTGAGGAGGTACTTCCTATGTCGAAATTTTCTTCAATTTTCAAACGACAGCGTGTTGTTGCTTACATGTTGCCATTTAAAAAAAATTGTAGATCAAATAAGAAAGACCGAATCTTCTCAACACAACTACTTTTTACAGACTACAGACTTACTATGCAAGTTATAATAAGGCATGTTCAATCTTTACACTTCAATAAAGAAATTGATTGCATTCAAAACAATGAGAGTATCAAATCTAATTTGAACAAATGCTGTCCATTTGTAGATAGTGATGGATTATTACGAGTCGGGGGAAGATCGGAAAATGCTAACATACCATTTTCGCAAAAACTCCCCATCATTTTGCCAAAAAATTGTTATTTTACAATTTTAGTTGTTTGGCACGAGCATTGTAACCTATTACATGCTGGTTCAAAATTGACATTGTCCAGTCTCCCCACAAAGTATTACATAATAAGTGCCACTATTATTGTTAAAAACACCATAAACAAATATGTAAATTGTTTCAAGTTTCGTGCACAGAGAGCACAGCAAATAATAGCTTCCGTACCTCAACATTGGGTTGTACAAAATAGTTTTTATCAAAGTATGTATAGACTACTGTGGAACTTTCAATGTGAAGCAATCAAGTATGAGACGTTCTGTCATCTCAAAAGGAAATGTCTGCCTTTTTGTGTGTTTTATCTCAAATTGTATTATTTGGAGCTAGTGTCGGATATGACAACAGAATGCTTCCTTGCAGCCTTTGAAAGGTTTTGTTCGCGAAGAGGCCTTTCTCATACTGTACACTGCGATGATGCTGCTACTTTGAAGGGAGCCAAAAACCAATTAAAACTATTGTATGACTTATGATGGCTATTACAGATTATATTGTAATGCACACTATGTAGAGCTCAAATTTGTTCCTAGCTTTAGCCCAACCTGGGGACGGCTCTGAGAGGCTGGTGTGAAATCAGCAAAATTTCATTATAAAACAATAATTGGAACCTTAAATTTAACATATGAATAATTTAATACAGTTATTATTCAGATAGGAGGGATTTTAAATTCGAGGTCCATCACACCCTTTACTAGTGATGTCACATATTTTATATTTTTAACGCCTGCTAATTTTTTAATTAAGTTTAAATAATTTAATTAACCGCTATCTCTGATCCTGAAATATCTAATACAAATATAAATTATTTAAACTTTTGGCAAAAATGTACAAGAATCAGGCAAGATTTTTGGCGAGTTTGGCATAAGGCTTATTTGTCACAATTACTTAGCCGTCCTAAGTGGCATAATATTAGAAACAATATCCAAAATGGATCTTTAATATTATTAATTGGAGATATATTGTCTCTCCTTTGCAATAGATTGTTAGAGTTGTTAATATATTTAAAGGAAGTGATGGAATGGAATATCGGAAAAATTCAAAATAGTGTTTGGACAATATTCCCGTGAAATTAATCATCGTTGAAGAAAATCATGGTCACTTATATTTTTCGATATTTCAACTCTCCAGCTACATATTTCCGAAATCAGCAACATTTTATTGGTATAACAACCAAATAACGGTCAAGTTAGTGGAGAGTTATGAAAAAAAGGAACCTTAGAAATAATGAAAAATTCAAAGGATAACAAAAGGAATTCAATTGAGAGAGTCTCATCAAACTAACTCAGTCTTGACATTCAAACGAATTGAAAAAAGAGATAAAGTACAATCGAAGACTAACACAATTATTTTCCTGAAAAATATGCCATGAATACGAAAATGTCATCCTCTCTCCAGTGAATGATGTTCTGCAGAATACTTTCTGATTAATGATTCCGTTCAGTTATTTTCGTGTCACCTGAAATAAAAACGAGTGTAATTTCCTGATGTCTTTGTCAATTCGTGTAACTAATTTTCCAGGGCCATTGTTAACCTACGCACGAGAAGTTAAATTTTTCCGAGTATCGTGTAGTGTATTTTCCACATATTCATGTAGTGTTAGTGACGCCTGTTATGCACACTCGCTAATATAGGGCTCTGGTTCACTCAGCTGTGTAATTATGTAACATTTGAAGTTTTAAAATTGCTGCTCACAATACGCAAAATATTCCTCGCATTTGTATGACGAGAATATGAATGAATTGAATTCTAAACAAGTTTGAACATTTATATTTTATACAGTGAATAATTGGTATGTGTATAAAAGAAGTTGATCAAAATGTTTCCAAAATTAATTGAAATTATCGTCATATCATTATTTTACATGATATCTGAATACGATATTCTTGTCCGCTCTTGAAGTTTCTCTATTGTCGGATTTTATGAATTGATACTCTACATACTTTTATTGCTGACGCACAACCCATTTACTTGGTATTTTAAATTGCATGTACTTAGAAAATATGGTGAATATTCGAAAATTGAATCAATATAACAAATTCTTAAATTTGGTCTTCTACATCTTCAGAATAATCGAGTAATACAATTCGAATATATTGTAATGTTTTATTTTATTTAATTAATCTCAACACCTATTTATGCACTTATACTTAACTTAATTCTAATTCTAATTTATATTAAATACCCTGCTCATAGTTAACTTTTATTGTTAACTTGTTCTACTCCGTTGGCTATGAAATCAAATTGTCTACTGATACCACTGGTAAGTAGTATATTGAAACCGCCTTTTCGAACCTTCTGATTGAGAAAATTTGTAGTCTGCGGGATTTAGTTCCATATATAGTATTAGACAGAGTCAGATTCAGGGACTACACCAGTGCGCGATTTCGTAACATTACCCTCTCCTTAAAAGCAAGTTCCTCCTTGAACTTCTGTGTAGCTGGCACTTTATGTTTAAATCGGCAGCTGGACCCATTTCTACACTATCCGGTCGTATGGTAATATTAGGGCACCGTCTTCATCGGTTACAGCTGCAAATCATTATGTGGACATCGGCGTCTTGGAAGATCACCTCGACCATGTACCTGATGACTCGCCAATCTACCGAGTTGCTCTCTATCCTAGACATTGATCGTTTCTTCACGCTGGATTCCAGTGCATGATCTCAAAGGATTCGTCCTTCCCACATATCGCGGTAGGTGGATTGATCTTAAAATTCGTTTTTGGTTACCAAGTAGAAGACGTACCGCGAATTGTGTTTGAGTCTCGGTGTCCTACCAGGGACTAGAATCTCATTTTAAAGTTTTCCTAATATTGCAAACTTCTTTTGAAAGACGGCTGCCAACCATATGCGTGTTGACTACTGGCGAAGATGCTGTGTACCAGTGAATACTCTTCCGGAAGCGTGAACAAATCTTGTCTTGGATCTGTAGTGACTTCGTATCTAGCTTTTCCGGTACCTCCGTATGCGCCCATACATTCTTCAAAAGGTTGGTTTAGACTCTTGTTGTATATGGTTCAGTACTTCCTCTTTGCCATTGTCTCCTTCGAATGGCGCTAGTCGATTCTGGTGAACTACTCTCGGTGTTTCCATCCGCTGATCCTCTTCTTGATTGAGTACGGATCTTCGCATTATTTCTGTAATTTTGGAGAAAATCCTTTTCTCTTTGCCGGGTTGGGTAACCATACTTTGTCCAGTTCATTGAACTGTCTTCTAAGGCCTGCGTTTTTTCATGTTATCGCTGGGAACTGAAAGATTCGTTCGAATCAATTCGAGCAAATAGGTCATCCTTTTTGTCAATTAGATCACATTATCTTCTCCTGCTAGACTTGGTCAGGCCGACAGCCTAATTACAGGTCACAAGGAAGCCTCATTTCACGTCCAAACAAGATTTTCCCAAATGTTTCACCCGTGGACACCCAACGCAAATAGCAAAAGATACTGGTCCCAATCTCTCTAATGGCTGGAAACTAATTTGGACATGTTTTTCTAATGGTCCTGCTCATTTTCTCAACCATTCCCAGCTTGTCACAAATTTGCTGGAATACCTGGCGCTCGAAATTTCTTCTTTGATCGCTGTGAACTTCCAAGGGCACTCCATATAGGCTAAGAAATTCTTTCACAAATACATCCGCGACAGTTTTGGCCTCTCGATTCGCGATCACGTAAATTTTCACCCACTTTGTGAAATAGTCCATTACAACCAGGGTGTATTTACCACCATTTTCTGTCGACGGAATGGTCCAGATATATCTAAAGCAATCCTTTCGAAAGGGCTTCCAACATTATATTGTTTCATGGGTGACTTTCTATTGTCCCTTGACTTCGAGGTGATTGCCTAATTGGCTTGGCGTCACCAGTATAGATTTTGTGTTTGACTGCTGATGTTCTACTAGTCTTCTCGCCTATTGGTACGAATAGGTCTCGATACTGCAAAAGAAATTCTCTCATTTTCCTTTTCTCAGCTCGATTCAAGGTTTGTCCAGCTACTGATAACATCTGTTCGAATCTGGCATTGGAATTGTCAATTGTCGTTGTTTGACGAACTATAGACGTCACTGGTATGCATGATCCAATCCTGGTTTCCTTCTTGATGGCAATTGAGTAATCGTTCACGTTTATCATACGTAGTGGGATCTCCTTCGCCGACGTAACCAACACTTTTGCAATTAGCACGACTTTGCCAACCTCTCCGTCGTGGTTTCTTGGCTCTATCGTAACTGGTGTACCTTCCTCCACGATTCTCTGTAGCTATGCTATTATCATGGTTTCACTTCGTGCAGGTAGAACTGTAACACCCTGTACAGCTGTGAAGACAGTGCTGTCTTTACATGGATGAAGGAAAACTTTCTCAGAACCTACTTCAATGGTTCTGTTTCTAAAGTCGAACTGGAAGACAGGTTGACTCATTACATCCATTCCCAGAATCGAGTCTTCTTCGATGTCAGCTACAATTACCGTATGCGTGAACTTTTCTGCACCAATTTCCAATGGAATTTGTGTCTTTTCGAGAACATTGGCACTCTCACCGGAGACGCGTCTCGTTGGTAGAAAATTTTTCTTGGGAGTTAATTATATCTGGCCGTATAACGATTCTAGGTGCTCCAGTGTCTACCAGCAGAGTATATTTCTTGCCAATAACTTGGCCATCCACATATACATTATCGTTGCGATATCTGAGAGAGGCAATCAGTTTGAGACGGACTTTGAAACGATCCTGGGTCGGTGCTGCCCCCTTGTAGCCGACCCGTTCTAGTTTTTCTATCGCTGGGGTTCTGGGTTTGCAGGAGTCCTGAGGCACTTACATGAACTGCTTACATGCCCTATCTCGCCACAATTCCAGCATCCGATCTTTTTCCGCTTCTTGTGCATCATAATTTTTATGAAATTGACGATCTGGTCAAGTTCGTCCTCGTCATCTTCTTCTTGGATGGTTCTGACTTTGTTATATCCCGAAGCCACTGTAGTAATTCATCGACCATTGGTTTGGGATGGGCTAAACGAAGCGTCCTCCGCATATCGGGGACACGTAAGCTATCAATAAATGCCTGGATGCCCAAACATTGCATGGTGTTCTCTGGTGCTGATGGATAAACAAATTGGACTAGTCGGGCACTCTGGAAGGTCTCCGTCACGTTTCTGCTTTAGGTTCTTTAGCTGGGATTGTTACAAATGTTATAGATGTTCATGACCATATCTCATATCTAACCTCTTCTTCAGATGCTCGAAGTCATCCGTTTCTTCTGTATCGTCTGAAGTACATCTTAGGCATCTCCCCGAGGCGCGATTGGTGAATTTGTGCATTCACATTACTTAAAATGTCAATTAAAACGATGACTAATACAAATTTTAAAAATCATACTTATAGGAAGTGATATTTGAAGCGTTGCATATATGCAGCACTAGGATAATTAGAGATCAACTTTATTAAGAAAGAATTTTAATTTTTGTAATTACATTTTCACTTGATATGAAAATTTTCGTTGCAATCAATGCATAATCCAGTGCCACATTTTACACACATGGTTCTGACAATAGAAGTACATTTTACATTAGCACATCTTCTGCGTTTATTATTTGGTATGAAAACCAGCAGATGGTCTCTTCCATCATATCTAACGTCATTGGATACTCTACCTTCTTTTTCACTTGCTCTTGCTACATGTGGTCTACCAGCGCCTATGGATTTTGTTCCATTTTTGGCCAAATAAGTAGTTACTATATCTCTACGAAATTCTAACTGCGTCGTTGATTTACCGGTGTTAGTATAAATATACCATGCATTCTGGATATACACGTCTAACATCCACGTGAATGGACACCACCACCATGACTTCGAACGAACACTGATCCGATGACTAGACACATTTTGATCCATGAGATCAGTCCCGCCCATGGAAGTATTATATTTCCGAATAGGGTTCGAACAATTTTTTTATCTTGTTTCGAATACCGCTTAACATTTCCAAAAGGTTGTGCACCATAACATGTAGACGCTACTGTCACAGTGTTGTCAACCTATCTAGCAAATAATATTCCAGTAGTTATATCAATAATAAAGTGACAGTCGCTTCTGTTAGCGTTTGCTAAAGCTTTCTTGCTGGGAATTCCTCTAGGTACTCGATTTTGTCGGATTGTACATGTGCACCAAATACCAATATCTCGCATATCTTTTAATAAATTTATGCCTGTGAACAAATTGTCAAGAAATAATTCGTAAGGCAATTTTCTTTTTGCATCTGGAAGTTCACGTAATAGACCTAATAGATGAGCGGTGCTTTTTCCAAAATAAACTTCATCTTTATTGACAAAATTTGGATTTTTACCTCGATAGATATTAATATTTATGGGATATCCTCGTTTAGAATTGAGTGACCACATTTTGAAACCAAAACGAATTAGCTTCTCCCTAATAAATTGCTTGCAGCTGTGTCGGCCAAAATATTTCAAGTAGATTCATCGTAATTTATATCTTGATCGGGGACGTGATATTGAATACATTTTTCTTTTAGTTCATTTATTAACGGCCTAACTTTCCATGCTTTATCAATTCTATCTCTTTTATCATTGTCTGCTAAATGTAAAAATTGCATAATGTACTCAAAGCGGTTTCTCCTCATGGCATTTTTCACTAGTAGATTACCCATATCTAATCCGCTATCCCAATAAAATCGTTTCCCTGGCTTTACTTCATAATCAGTCAATATCATCACCAGTGATTTTGGAATCAGGACAATTTTTGAATAGTGCATATTTTCGACATTCTTATTCTTTCACGTACTCAATAAGCTCATCACACCAAAACAGTTCGAATATTTTAACTGGTGATAAATGCTCAAATTGAGAGAAATCCCAGGGAAATACAAAATGATCATCTCTATGTAGCAAATCTCCAGATGTCCACAAATGAGTGATGTTTTGTGGTTTATTCCTAGATTTTTTTGACTTTGTTGTTACTTCCTCACCCTGAATGGCTGCCACATCCTGAACCTCTTTCATATTCTGAATCGTTTTCACATATAGATATTCCTTACGAATTCGTTTGTTATTACATAATTTTATTTCAGCCTGTGAACGGAGCTGAAATCAACTTCTTCATCCCCTCATAGGTTAGTATGTTCACCTCAGGTGGTTCAATAAAAATACCTTCAATAGGATCACTATAATTCTCATCATCTTCAAGTGCAATTCGTAAAGCCTTCTCTAGTGTCAGCCCTTTTCTGAAATAAAAAGGTATGGTCAATACTGACCCGCGAATTAAAAGACAGAAGAGAAAACGAATATCGTATGTGGCTTCGATGATACACAGAAGATTGTAGCCGACGGAATATTAGCAATAAATCTATAGTCGGGTGTTTATTTGTCCAAATTACCAATAAATCATTTGGTGTAAACACAGTATCCTATTATCTTAGCGTTGCATATATGCAACAAGTAACTTTACGACTACATAAACATATACAAACCGGTCCTGTTCATTTCGTTCACTAATTGTGAGGATAGATAACACCAATATAAAGACAATTTATCAAATATATAAAAAAAACACTTGAGTTGCGAAAAAATGTACATACTCAAATCGGACGTCCATAATCTTCAAATTTTCAGAACACAATTCAATAAAATACCAAAAATTTCACCCTAGATCACGAAACCCTGTTTTTCAGCTGCTTTTCAGGGATTTACAAGTCGAAATAGCTATGGAACCATATTTATGAATACGGGATAAAGTAAGTTACAAAATTAAAGCAAATGGATTATGCGTTAGCAAGGTGCCATGTACCTAATTCAAGATTATCATGATTACACCGGGGCGCCCAGAACATCGGCCTATTGTATATATATTTTATATAAGTGCCTCGTTTCTAATTATAAATAACCAATGTTAACTTTTTGTAAATAAAGACCTTTTTAAACAAACAACTAAACCCTAGATCTCAACATGAGCTAGCCAGCGGTCATCAACAAATAACCAAAATGGCGCCATTTCAATTTACAGCGACCTCTAGTCACCAAGTTCGAAAGTTTCTCAACAGGAATGTCGTAAACTTCGAGAAAAAGCCGTTGCCAATATGCAACGCTAGGATAATAAGGGTTGTTCAGTGCCTTCTCCTTATCGGACCAATTATTCACTCTAGCGGCTGCTTCAAACTCTTTTACATAATTTGTCCACGACGTATTTACGTCAAATGTTGGGGCCTTGATTCGGGAAAAACTGCCAACTGTTTTTTCTGGATAGCGGGAATTTATTTGTTCGATCTTCTTTTCTTCTGCTGACGTGTCTTGTATTTTCAAATACTTCATTTTTCTCTCTAACTCTTTGATTTTATCGTCCATCCTTGACAATTTGATTCTCCATGTTCTCATCCATCGTTGTTATTTTATCCTCAGTATCCGATTTTAAAGAGTCGGCAGTAATGTCATTTTTCAATGATAAGATATCGATTGGCTGAATTCTCGTGCTTCACAGTAGAAATATCGTTCCTCATATCAGAAGAATCGTTCTTCATGGTTGAAGTATTCTCGTCCATATTAGCAGAAATCTTCGCAATGTTAGAAAAAATATCGTTCTTTATAGTTGTCATTTTCTCGAAGATATTAACCGAAATATCTTTGTTTTTTGGTTTTTTACAGTAGAAATATCGTTCTTCATATTAGATGAAATCTTCTCTTTCATGGCAGAGTTGACGAGATTAAGATGGAAGCCTCGTCATTGATTAAACATGTTCCTGCATCCAAGCCGTCACTTTCCAGTGCCACTTTGAGTCTTTCCATTTTAAGATTTTCCAATTCTGCTTTACAATATACAAATTAGCCAGCCTCGCCTTTAGAACTAAACAGAGGGAGAATTATCCTGTTCCATTTTCGTATCCTGCATCGTAAGTTTTCTCCAGGATATTCTATCATCTAATCCCAGCCCATTGTTTTGTATTCCGATGCCTGTGGCTATCAAAATAAGAATGCCGTTTTGTCAAACGCATTATCTGTTCTCGCGTATAAAAATAAGGTGGAAGTTGAACAAAATCTTTTAGAGAAAGGTCACAGTCGAATGAAATCCGACTCAACCCTCATGGAAAAACGTTTAAGAGGAAGAGATAATTTTCTTCCAACAAATCACATTGGAATAATCAAAGAAGCCAGAAAAATGCCGATGTCTTTTGAAGTAGATTATCTAGATCATACTTATTTCTTAAGTTATGATGACCTGCAGCTATTAAGATATCCATCAATTCGTCCAGGAAAATTAATAAATTAATTGAAATTATCAGACATGATGTGTTTAAACTAGACTTCCACGGGAGAAATTTCTAACATAACAAATTATGATCATTCAATTTTACCAATAGCACAAAGCCAAAAAGGGATTGATCTCGACAATTACAATCCAAAACCTTTATGACGAGAAAGGTTCAAAATTAAGTAGAAAAAATGGCTTCATTTGCAACAGCTCATAATAGCCTTGCCAAAAGATACATGTTATTTTTATGATTAAATTCAATTTGAGAAGGAGAACCAAAAAAAACCGAAACTTCGACAAAGAAAGATGAGAATGAGAAGAATGAAACTATTGCAAGTGGTAATAAAAGAGCCAACGTATGCAAAAATTAAAAAAAGTACAAATGAAATAACTGAATCTGCAACTGAAAAGGATAAAAGCTGGATTAATGATATCATTACAAAAAGAAATATAAAAATATTAGCGGAATCAAGCAATTCAAAAAAACAAGTGGATGGAATCAAGAAGAGTAAAACAAGGAAGAAACGAAAATGAAATTCGAATTAAAAATTCACTCCTTGATTTAAATGTTTTGTATTTTTGTTACCTAGCAGATAAAAAATGTTTGTTTTTTTCGATTTCTCATAAGATAAGTTTATTTTTATACCAACCCTTTTTTAAATATAATTAGTTTTTTAACATTTGGTTTTTGATTTGTCTTCACGCGTAGTAAAACGCAACAAATAAAGAAACTTAAACGTAAATTAAGAATAGTCGTATCCAACATAAACTATTATCATAATATGCGTAAGCAAAATTTTGGGTTTATTTATTGCACAAAATTATTCTTCATTAAACACCTATTTAACCCAAAAATAAATCAGAATAAGTAATAATTAAAGTGGTATGAAAATATAAAGTTTTTTTACCCTCCTGTAAAATTTTGGTTTTGTGTCTTACTTCCCATTAGAATTAAAGTAACGATTTCCTCAATACGCTCATGAATTATAGACGTATGAAACTCGTACGTGAAGTACTTTTACGTATTCATCACCAAAAAGCTCGCTTCAGCTTTACTGAATTTTCATAAGAATCTTGGAATTATTGCTACATATTTTTTATGTCCCAAGATTAAATACGGACGAATTCCGAACATAGTTTTATTTTCAGATATTAAATACTGTCTTCATATCAAACATTGTCTCTGTTTGAGTACATCCACAATGGTAAAATATATACACGTCGACTGTATTTATCCATTTGAATAAACCGCTTCCCCTTTCTTTCTCTTCTAAAATAGTACACGACACTACGAAACTAGACGAAAGCAGTGAAAACTCAAACATCAAGGGACACAATGAATAGTTCATCAGCCTCTGGTGGATTTAACTTGTAGTCTAGCGTGGAGAACGCTGTCCAGGGATTTTTCTTTTTAAATACGAGCTCCAAATAACACATGCTATCCGTCTGAGGTATTTTATGGGACTTGCTTTGCGGATATGACGTTAGGGCTCAATGTTTTGAATCAAATAAATGGTTTTTTGAAGTAACACTTACCGTTAAAACAGTCTACTATATGGTAAAAACTCATCAGATATATCTCTGTGGATTATAAACGAATAATCTTATGACTGATGTAGTCTCTTTTGGAGATATTTGAAAAATAGGCAGTTGATTCCATTGATAACTGTAGTTTATGACTACGTATACTGATTACAAATTGTAGTGTATGACTCCGTATACTGATTAATAGTAAAGAACTGGTGATTGATTACATAAACGAGAACGACTGTTCGAATTTGGTTTTAATTACCAAATTCTCCCGTGACTTTATTTCAATTTCCCCTGTATACTATATTTCGAATATTATGTTCAAAACATATACCTAAAAATATCCTTAATTTCAACCTTTAATATTTCTTTATATAACTACAAAAAGTCATTTAAATTTACTAACACCTAAGAAAAACAGAAATAATCGTCTTCTGAAATTCCACTAACAACACCAAAGCTCCCGACACCTTATCTCTTCATAAAAACGCTGGTCCAAACCCTGTTATCTGTTACTACGAAACCGTTGAAAACCCCAAAAAAAAACATCTCCATATCTGCAAAATTCAGTTGTGTTTGAACGTTACATTTTCAAATACTTGTATCCCATTGGCTAGTTTCTAATAGCTCCCTCATTCTTCGATCCTACGTCATCAAACATATAAATACTCCATAGACCCTACATTCGCTCTCTTTCATCATTTAACGTGGTACGAAAAGGTACTCAGTTTAGAAGAGCACCGGCGTCTTACAATCCCGGGAACCACCATGTGTCTGTAATCATTAATCATTTTCATAAACCAACATAGTAGGTGCACAATACTTTCAGTTATCGCGAAAATAAGTGAAGTCTTAATTGTCGACGCAAAACAAATAAGTTATAACCTCGTGATAATATAAATCATATCGTGATATAAGTGTTTCATTACATCAAATACATCATCCCCAAAGTTCACAACATCCAAATGGTCCTTCGAATGCATCGGAAAAGAACAACGAAACTACACTCCCTCTAATTAGCCCGACGAAAAAAGGGTTAAATTAGAATATGGTCCTGTCGAGACCGGATAGAATCAGAAAAAAGTGAAGCAGTCCTAGCGAACAGAAGAGTGAAACAGCCCTTGGAATCCAGAGAATATAGACCCTCAACGTTCCCGAGAACTCTTCGAGAAATTCAGTCAACAGAAAACAGAACATTAGATAAGGTATTTATCAATAATAAACGATTTGTATATTTGCTTATCAACCAACGTAAAATTTTGTATAGTGATACGAAATTTAGTAATCTAACAAGGCAAAAACATTTAATCATATTTTACAATTTAATATTTATCTTGGATTTCCAATAACATTATAATACCATTTATGTGAAACAGTCATGTATATTAATATTATAAGATAAGATAGTTGATTAAAACTGATAAATATTTTCATATATTTGCGTACCAAACTGTAAAAATCTCATAAATTTAACATACAGTGGGAGACGAAAGTCTGCACCCAAATATTTTCAAAATAACTAACATCGTTCTGGATTCATAATAAAAGTTTTCGATATATTTTTCATGCAACATAAACATTTATATTTATATTATACACCTGAATATTGATTAAGTACAATAACATCGTTGATATTTCTTATAAAACATACATTCATACTCTGTATTTGCTTATTGAACTTTTGATATTTATATTATACATTGGGATTTAAATAATTACACCTGGATGTGTTTGATTATAATAACGCTAATTGACAAAGTGATTTGATATTTGTATATAACATACATTCATTGTACAGTGTGTCTCAAATAATTACATTTTAAGATTGTTATGGAACCATAATAACACTAGTCGGTATTGTTGTGTGAGAAAACCAGGTACAATTACAGTGTCATTTAACTTGCAACAAGCCGTAGAAAACTGAAAAGGCACGGCTGGTAGCAAAAATATAAAACAAATATATTACGCTGATACAAAATAAGCATTGTTCAAACATAGCCATTGATTCATATTTAATGTTAACTATATAATTAATACATCATTTACAAAATGGATTCATTAAAGACGCAACGAGCTAGTTGCAAAGCAGCAATTACTCGCATTTACAACTGGTTCCATAACAATATGGACGAGTCAGACAAGTATGCTTTCAAATCCCGAATAGTCAACTTAGAAAAATATTACTGTAAATACTCTGAGATTCAAGACCAAATTGAAACCATGGCCGTAGATACTGAAGTAGAATTCGATGATAGAAGTCAGATTGATGAAAAATATTACTCATTACACTGCAAGCTACAAAATGCTTTCGAAAAATTAAACCCTACATTCAATCAACCTAACCAATTACCTGTACAGTCTCAGAGTGAAACTCATATTAGATTACCTTCCATAGAAATACCGATTTTCTCAGGAGATAGCACTAAATACACTGCCTTTATAGACCTTTTTAACGCACTTATAGTGAATAATACCCGGCTTACATCCAAGACTGAAAAATTCTACTATTTGAAATCATACTTGAAAGGTGACCCGCTCAATTTAATTTCTCAATTACCGGTAAATGAAACCAATTTTGATGTAGCATTGGAGTTACTGAATTCTAAATATAATAATACACGGCAGATTGTTACTGCCCATTTTAACCGTTTGACAGCCTGTAATAACATTTCAAAATGTACTGCCCAACAATTAAGAACATTCACGTCCGAAGCTAGTTCTATAGTAAAGTCATTATTAAATCTAAATATCAATAAGGAAGAGTTATTTGATGCACTAATCGTTCACATATTAAAAACAAAATTAGATTATAATACAAAAAGATCTCTTGAAGAAAAAGAGACTGATCAAAATTTAATTGCTAGTGATAATTTTTTTGATTTCTTGGAGAAAAAATGTACGGTCTTAGAAAACTTGTTAACCCAAGATCCCAAACCTGATACATCCCATCATTATCGTAATCAGTCTTCTAATGTGACCACACCAACCAACAGAGTAGCATTATTTGCAAACCAACATTCGCATCCCGAACAAAACCCACATCATAACAATGGTCAACGCAATCAACCTTCGTCTAGCGCATACCCTACTTCCAATTATCCATCTTCAACATGCTCATTTTGCAAGGAAACAGGCCATAAAATTTATGGATGTTCCCAATTCGGACGGCTGTCTATCCCCGATCGAAGTAAATACATTAGAGACAATAAAATGTGCTTTAAGTGCCTAGGTTCCACACACACAGTTACTAACTGTAAATCAGTTAAATCATGTTCCATATGTCAAAAAAGACATCACACGTTACTCCATTTAGACAATTATTCCCCTAGACAAAACCTTGACACAAGACCTGTCGAGAGAAATGATACTCCGACCGTCGCCATGGCCTATTCTTTTCATTCCATATTAAATGAACCATGCAACCTACACTCTCTCGCAACACAACCTTCAACTCAACATTCACTCGCTAATCACTCGTTACCCAACTCACTTGAAAGGGACACCTTTACTCAGCTATGTTGTGGTACAACTCGTAGCTCTAACCCCATCAACATTTCAACATGCTCATTCTGTAACAAAGCAGGTCATAAAATTTATTCCTGCCCACACTTCAGAACACTCTCTATACTTGACCGCAAAAAATATATAATAAATAACAAAATGTGCACAGCATGTCTGGGTTTCAGACACACATTCGCCCATTGCTCGTCTACCGGTGTTTGTGCCATTTGCAGAAACAAGCACCACACTTTACTTCACTTCCCTCACACCCACAAACAAAACACATCATTGAGATCTTTGAACATAAACCCTAACCACTCACCACCAATGCAACAATCTCCAGAATATTATCGTCAAAAAATGTACTGTTCTGGACACAACTCATTCACAATACCTTACGGATAACCTCTCTCATACTTCATTCTTTGGTGTGACCACACCACTTTCAAATGGCAACTTACCCTCAAAAACATTCTTAATTCACAAAACACTCTTAACTCATAAATAAATAAATTTCAAACCAACACTTACACTCGAATAAACGATTCACTTTCATACTCAACGCTCTTTCAGTGCAGGATAGCACTCATGCATTACTTAAACTCTTTCTCGTCAAGAAAACAATCCTTTAGTCCTCTGGAAGAGGACAGTGATACTTATATACTTGAAACTATGTGAAAAACTTAAACTTATACTTGAACATTGAGAAACAAATACTTTAACACTTAAAACCCTGGACGATTAACAAAAAAAAAGCTTAGACACTTTGACATGAACATTACTCTTATGTGAATACCTGGATAAAGGTATTGAAATGAAGAAGAATATACTTGGTTGAAAATATGAAGTTACTTGGTTGAAAAAGAGATACTTGGTTGAAAAGATGAAGAAACTTGGTTGAAGAAGATGCATGGTTGAAGAAGATGACACTTGGATAATATAAACACTTGGGTGACGTTTAGAAGAAAACGGCATCCCCCCTTACTCATATGTTACTTAAACAATCACATTGACGACACTTTGAATTTAACACAACTTGACAAAAACATTATATACATATCTTACCCTCCTTTTCTTGACGAGAACAGAAATAACTCCTTTACATTAACTAAAACATTTTAAAAACTCATTCTTACCCGCAAAAGAGTCGGGTCCCCCCTAACACAAACATCTATAATCATAAAAACATATACAAAAACAATCTCAAAAGAGTTAGAAAAAACTCTCTCATCATACTTAAACACTCGTGGTCACTACCTTACACTTACTTTTATGCTAACTCACACTTACATAATTACTTGTACTAGCATACAATTGCACCTTAATCATACTTATACTCATACTCATATTGGCACTCAAAGCTCACATTCATAATACTTTTACACTTATTCGTACATACTCGTATTTACATTTGCAGTCACATTCATTCATACTTACTCTTACTCACTTGTTGTTGCACGCATTCGTACTTGCTCTAGTCTCATGAGCATACTCTCTTACATTTCTCTCATTATCTCATTAAACACTGGGAAGTCCGAGGTTCCTGGACCGTTACTCGTAAAACAAACTGGTACCACACTTGTCGAACTAGAATCGACGTAAACATTCTCGTTTTTTACTTCATTTACCTAGTCTATCATGTGAATACCTGGACAAAGGTATTATTCTTTTATGTGAATACCTGGACAAAGATATTATTCTTTTATGTGAATACCTGGACAAAGGTATTATTATCTTCTTATCGTTTACAACTCTAGTCCATTTCTAGAGTATATTGCTTACCTTCTTATCGTGTACAACTCTAGCCCATTTCTAGAGTATATTGCTTACCTTCTTATCGTTTACAACTCTAGTCCATTTCTAGAGTACATTACTTACTTCTTATCGTTTACAACTCTAGTCCATTTCTAGAGTATATTGCTTACACTCTTATCGTTTACAACTCTAGTCCATTTCTAGAGTATATTGCTTACATTCGTGCCCTTACAAAACAAGAACTAGCATGCATCTAGGCCTCTTGTTCATTCATTCGTTACATACATGACGTTAGAGTCCTTACAACACTCTAACCTCAAGTCTTACTCATTTGTTACATACATGACGTTAGAGTCCTTACAAAACTCTAACCTCAAATCTTATTCATTCGTTACATACATGACGTTAGAGTCCTTACAAAACTCTAACCTCAAATCTTATTCATTCGTTACATACATGACGTTAGAGTCCTTACAACACTCTAACCTCAAATCTTATTCATTCGTTACATACATGACGTTAGAGTCCTTACAACACTCTAACCTCAAATCTTATTCATTCGTCACATTCATGACGTTAGAGTCCTTACAACACTCTAACATCAACCCTTGTTCATTCGTTAAACAATGACGTTAGATTCCTTACAACTCTAACATCAACCCTAACCATTCCTTTACACTCATGACGTCAGAGTCTTTACAACACTCTGACACACATTAGGTTACTTTTACAACCCCTATACATTTATTTATATAATTACATTTACAATTATTCACTTTCATTCACAATCCTGCATCAGAGCCCTATACACTCTCACGCTATCTAACCCTGTCACTAACATCAGCATTCGATGTCTGAGAACAGCCATCTCTCACCTTTCTTCCATTCTTCCCCCGCCCCCAATATGTTCGAATTTGGTTTTAATTACCAAATTCTCCCGTGACTTTATTTCAATTTCCCCTGTATACTATATTTCGAATATTATGTTCAAAACATATACCTAAAAATATCCTTAATTTCAACCTTTAATATTTCTTTATATAACTACAAAAAGTCATTTAAATTTACTAACACCTAAGAAAAACAGAAATAATCGTCTTCTGAAATTCCACTAACAACACCAAAGCTCCCGACACCTTATCTCTTCATAAAAACGCTGGTCCAAACCCTGTTATCTGTTACTACGAAACCGTTGAAAACCCCAAAAAAAAACATCTCCATATCTGCAAAATTCAGTTGTGTTTGAACGTTACATTTTCAAATACTTGTATCCCATTGGCTAGTTTCTAATAGCTCCCTCATTCTTCGATCCTACGTCATCAAACATATAAATACTCCATAGACCCTACATTCGCTCTCTTTCATCATTTAACGTGGTACGAAAAGGTACTCAGTTTAGAAGAGCACCGGCGTCTTACAATCCCGGGAACCACCATGTGTCTGTAATCATTAATCATTTTCATAAACCAACATAGTAGGTGCACAATACTTTCAGTTATCGCGAAAATAAGTGAAGTCTTAATTGTCGACGCAAAACAAATAAGTTATAACCTCGTGATAATATAAATCATATCGTGATATAAGTGTTTCATTACATCAAATACATCATCCCCAAAGTTCACAACATCCAAATGGTCCTTCGAATGCATCGGAAAAGAACAACGAAACTACACTCCCTCTAATTAGCCCGACGAAAAAAGGGTTAAATTAGAATAACGACCATCGATGACTGTAGAGTCAGTGGATTCGGGACGTTTGTGGAGTTGAGATTGGAATAAGCAGAGTATGTTATTTATATTCCCCAACCAAATAAGTGGCAAACGTTACAATAACTATTATGAAGGAGCCATTATTTTTCCATCAGTAAGTGAGTAATGTCTATTCTTATTCGATACATAGTATATATACGTGGAGCCAGTTACATAGTAAATTTAAATTACATACATCGTCCAAAACTAAAAGGTATTGCAAGCAATAATAACAAATTTTATGTTCACTCGCGTAAAAGTCGTTAATAAAAATAATGGAACAATTTAAGAAAGTGGAACTTAATAGACAATTAAATGTTATAGTTGAAAAGTATAAGTTGAAAAGATAAAAATCCCGGCTCGCAACTGGTTTTGTTCCCGTTGTCGTAAGTGGTGGAACGCTTCTTAGATTCAGCAACGTCGGATCTTTTCTAGGAAATCCAGGTTTATAACTCCTCCACCCTTAGAGGAGAATCTGGTGTTTAACAGGCGGATTCGGTACTTCTTCATCCTTTGTAGCTGGTTCTCTAGTATTCCTAGTATAGTATCTAGAGTAGTAGTAGTGAATAAAATAAAGTCCAATGAAAACAATTAATACATATAAAAATATTGTCCATACTCTAATATTATTAAAGTGTACTGAATTTTGAAATGGTTCGTATACATTTTCACTTCGAATATCTAAAGAGTCTTTTAAATTATTAAGTCTATCCAAATTAACATTTTCTAGCTGAAGAGAGTCAAATTTCACTGGTTTTTTATTCATAACATTTTTAATTATAAGTTTTGGAAGTTCGATTAATTTTAATTCACTTTTAAGTTTATTGTTACGGAGAAATACGTTGTCTATCTTAAACAAACAGTTTTTTCCTAAGTCTAGAATAAAGGTTCCTTTTAATGGTACCTACTTTGTCTTTATCACTACCGCACATTTGTTCAGCCACTGTAATTTGAAGAGAAACGACAGCCCATTTATTCGATTGAAGTTTTTGAAAGCTGACTCCTCTCATACTAACTGGAATAACATGACAATTACTCAAATTTTTGGAAAATTTCAACATTTGCACTTCACAAGGGGCATCTTCTTCTTGAATATCTATTGGTGTCGACTCATGGCAGATGAATTCTTGATCGCTAATTTCTTGACAATCGTTGTCGATAGGCATAAAATTTTACCCATTGAGGATAAGGAATTTGGTATAATTATGTGAGAAATATTATCTTTTGGTGTGGGTAAAAGAATAAGTTGATATAAATCGTAATTTTTGATCTCTACAACTGGTATTCCTATTATAAATATTATTTTATTCATTTTACAGTAACTTTTAAACTGCATTACCTTTCAGAAATTGATGACGTTTCCTATAATAAGTTCTAATGGAAATTTGGAATTTGATAAATAAGTTTTAAGTGCTTGAAGAGATCTTTCGGATCCATTATTGAATTGTGGAACATGTTTAACGTAGAAAATTTTATGGCTGTTTCAATCCTCTCTAATAAATCGTATACATTTTGATATGAAATGGCTATTTCATACAAAACATGCTTTATATAGTGATACTCGAAAGTTTGCTGGTTTTTGTTCCGTGCTCTTTCAGCTATACGTGCTATTCAAAAGTCCCCTCCCCCCTCGTATCTTTTGAACGGCTACACTTACATTAATAAAATTTGGAGGGTGAAAATAAAGTGTTGTAAACTTCTCAATGAATGGTAACAGGTGACGTAATAGTAATAGATGACGTCACAGTGCCACTCTGGCCAATCATTTTAAATAGGACCTCATGACAAGTGATATTTCTTTTGAAAGGCATTGCCATTGTCTACATAGCCATATTAATTTTGTTCGGGTTTAAATTAATTTTGACGCATGAATTAAATAAATACCAAAATTATTGAAATTATTTTTTTAAATTTAATTAATCAAATATCAACAATGGATTCTTATAGCAAGTGTTCGAAATGTGCTCCGTCTACTTCCTGACAGTAATACACCCTATTAGTAAACTCCTGTCGTACTCGTTCGAATGTGTCAGCTGAAATCGCATTGCATTCTTCAGTAATTCTTTCTTTCAAAACATCAATGCTATCTGGTGCCGTAGTATAAACCTTGGATTTCAAGTACCCCCATAGAAAGAAATTTGATGGTGTCAGATCTGGTGACCGAGGTGGCCATTCTATAGGACCTCGCCGGCCGATGTATTACTGTCAGGAAGTAGACGGAGCACATTTCGAACACTTGCAATAAGAATCCATTCTTGATATTTGATTAATTAAACTTAAAAAAATAATTTCAATAATTTTGGTATTTATTTAATTTATCCATCAAAATTAATTTGAACCCAAACAAAAATAATATAGCTATATAGCCAATGTCAATGCCTTTCAAACGAGATATCACTTACCATAAGGTCCTATTTGAAATTATTGACCAGAGTGGCACTGTGACGTCATCTATTACTATTACGTTACCTGTTACCATTCGTAGAGAAGTTTAGAACACTTTATTTTCACCCTTCAAATTTCATTATTGTAAGTGTAGCCGTTTAAAAGATGCGAGGGGGGAGGGGACTTTTGAATAGCACTGTATATTCAATTTCAATTATTTTAGATTCTAATGCTTTTGGATTTCTCGTTAGGACTTGAGTACTTTGATTAAAAGTATCAATTGATTCCTTTATGATAGTAACTTGTTTATTTACTAATGATCTCATTTTATTTTGATTTGTTGAAAGTGTTTCAATAGCTTGATCGTATTTTACGGCGTCACTGCTATTTAGATTTCATGTTATTGGTTTTATAATTAAACCTAAACCGTTTATTATTCCTCTTTTTATTCTGGAATGCTGATCAGTTGTAGGAATTAATTGATTGATTTGAACAATGATCTTATTTTCGATCATAGTAAGTAACTGAAATGTACTTGAAATTTCGTCGAATTCTGAAATATTGGAAATATTAGTAATTTTACTGAAAAACATGCTTTGCAGTTTAGTATGCTTATCTTGTAATGATTCAAATTCACTGATTATTTTTGATGTATTGAAAGTTTTTACAAATGACCAAAAGTCAACGATACTTTGACTAGGTCCCTAGTTTGAGCGGTAATATACTAGGGTTATCGTTTACATTTTGGAAGGCAGGATATATTAGTCCGTAACTTCCGAAGTTGATGGCTGCGAAGAACCTGCAAAAAAAATTTGTTAATTCTTTTATATGGATTACTTCTTTCTTACTATTTCTAGTATTTATTATCTCTACTCTATTCCTATCTAATAAACTAATTATCCTAAATGGACCTAAAAATTTATTATCATTTTTACATCTATATTAAGGATTTCTCTTATAAACTATTTAATCTACTTGAAATTGTTCATTTTTGTCTCCGTTAACGTTATGCTTTAAAACTACTTTTGCTTTATTTTATTCAAGTGCCTCTTTAATTTTATCATATAAATATTCTAACTTATTTTTATGATTTTCGGCATAGTCTGAATAAAAGGTTGTTGGTAAAAATATCGCATGAATTTATATAGTTTGTGACTGAGTCTCTTAATCCTATCCAATAATAGTTCCTTTTTAAATGTTCAATAGTTTCAGAAATACCTCGGTGGTTTAATTTTGTAAACCTCTAAGTATATTATCCATGACTCTCTGAAAAGTACTCGGCGAATTTTTCATTCCCATGGGCATTCGAACAAATTCGTAATGTCCATTTTCGGCGGAAAACGCTGTTCTATGGATATCATTCTCATCCATTTGTATTTGATAAAAACCGTTAGCTAAATCAAGGGTAGTAAAATATTGACTTCTTCCTAATTGGTCAAGAATTGTACTAATTAAAGGTAGTGGATATTTGTCATCGACTGTCTTTTCATTCAACTTTCGATAGTCAATAACCAATCGATATTTTTTATTATTTGATGCGTCTTTACGCTTTTCTACGATCCAGATTAGACTAGTATACGGAGATGAGGAGTGTCTAATAATACCTCGTGATAACATATTGTCGATTTTACTCCTTTTTACGTCATTTAGTTTAATTTTATGTTTAACGGTATTTGTGAATAAAAGAGGAATTTGGTCACAATAAAATATATCTCTGTATTCATAACATAGATTCCGTATATTTTGTCTTTCTTCCGAGTTACAGTGATTCAATCGAATTTTCTTTAAATTATCTTTTAATAATTTATCGTGGCTATCGGTAAATATTTCATTTGATTCTTCGAATGTGTCTACAAAATTTATTTCTGTAAGATCTAAGTTTTCTATAATGAATGGACTGGTAACCGTAATTGCCTTCGATTCACAGCTGTAATTTGTAATAGATGTATACGCAAAGAAATTTTCTATATTTACAATAGCTTGAAGACATTCTAATTGTGTATCACATGAATCCTAGACCATTCTCTATATTTACTGGTAATTTGACAATTTTAGTGGGTCTTTCCGGTATATTGATTTGATAATTATCTATTTTTATCAACTTCTTCGTATTGCTATATTCTTCACTATCAAAATTTATTGAAATTTGAGTTTTAGGTGTAATAATCAATTTTTTACATAAGTCAACTTCTGCACATAGTTGTTTAAGTAAGTCAATGCCTATGAGTCCGTTATATTTCTTACTAAATTTGAAAAGATGAAATTTGTGCTCTTCTTCAACTTTAAAAATATCGAAAAGTGGAATTTCAATGACTTCATTATGAAAACTGATACTATGAGCTGTTTTAATGCTAAAATCTTCGTATAAAATGTAATTTCTAAAATATCGATAAGCTAAGTTAGGGTCATTTAAACTTCTGCTACTACCGGTATCTATTAAAATATTAGCATTTAATTCGGGAAGATTGGATTTTAGTGAGTTCATATTAATTCTGTTATGTCGTTGGTTTTCATAACCATGCGAAAGTTTATATCTGCGTTATCAGAATTGTAAGTTGAATCTTGTGTGGGACGCTGAGAGTATGTAGCAGGTGCATTTATCATGTTACTTTCTTGTTCTAGATAAGGATTATATGTTTCTTGGTAAAGCTGAGTGTGAGAATTGTAACAGTTATTATTTCCAGCGAATTCATGATTTTAAGAATTTAAATTTTCAGAATATTGGAATTCATTGGAGTATTCACAAAAATGATGATTTTTTATACGTGTATTACCAGATGACGTATCCATTGGCTCTGGGTAATTCCTATTCCTATTATGATAATTTGTATTTCTAGAAACTTGAGCAAATGAATTGTTATTTTGAGGAATATATCAGGATCTTTAATTATAATTAGAAATATTTGGATGATTATTGTTAAAAGGATGGCGGAAATTATTATTGTTATTTTGACTTAAACTATAGTTGTTAAGGTTTCTGTTAAAATTGGGAGTATGTTGTCTATAAGGAGGTTGAGATGGCCTGGAAGTTGGGAAATTATTTATCCCGGGATTTGATGGTACCATTCTCTGAGTGGGTCTAAAATTTTGTGAATTTAAATAATTAGTTTTACGCGTACTGTACTCTTTTGAACGGAGTTGTCTTTGTGTCATCTACTCCATAAATATAACCGTTCATTATCAACTTATTATATTCAATAACATATTTATGCCCTGTCATTCCTGCCTCTTTTAAATATGGGATGAGGGTTTTTCTCTCCTGAACAATTTCTTTTGGGTTATCTTCATCAATCCAAACTTTGGGTGCCTTTTAGTTGTTTTCTTTGTTTGAGTATATCAAATTTTTTGTCTCATGTTGTTAGTTTCAGTAATATAGATCTGTTTGTATAATTTTCTAGTATTCTCTGAATGACGTTCTGGTTCTATTTCAAGTTCAGTTTCCTTTGATACTTTCGCCACTTCATCTTCCATTTCTTTATTTTCTTCCACGATGTTTTCTACTCCTCTTATTATAATATTCTTTCTCCTGACTTCTCTTTTTAGTGCAGCTACCTTATTATCTTGAATATCAATTTTGTTTTGCTTTCTATAGAACCATTTCAGATTAGTGTAAAAGCTGGCTTCGTCTCAACAGCTCGGAAGATTATTCGCTTTTAACCAGTCCTTAAACTATCTACTTTCTGCATAATCCGACAACACTGTAAAATAATCGAACGTGAATTTGTTTTTTATCCTTATCAGTTAACCTGTTCAATGTTCATTGTTTTATTTATCACTTTTACTCAAAAATTCTTCTGACGTAGGTACAATTTTCTTCTTCCTTACTAATCGTGCTCTTCTATTATACTAGGTACTAACAAGTTTTATTGTGTAAGTAACACAAACCAGTAGTTTCTTGTTTTCATTTATATTGAACGTCCGATAACGTATACAGGCTGCATTTTAGTGCATATTATGTAAAATATGAATTTTTTAATTATTAAAACCGCGATATTTTACGAATGGCGAATCGGAAGAGAAAAAGTTACTAGACCATTTTCGTAGAAAATTGTATGATCTACAACTTGTCTGAGCTCTTTTCACGATAGTTCTCACTGTTTTCGAGAAAATTTGAAAAAATCTTAATTTTGTACTCTTGACCTTTAATAATTTTTTTAGCAGATGTAGGATCGAAGAGGATTTTTGACATTTCATTTACAATAACGTATTTAACGTCTCTGCCAAGTTTCAACTTTATGCGAATTCTGGCTAAGTTATGACTTATTTTTGTCTATTTTGACTGGATAAGTGTATTCTTTGACGTTACCAGCCCCGAATTTTGAGATTATTGTAGACCCAAATAATACACGTGTTTCTCGACACAGTATATAGCCAAACCTGTATCTCTACCATTCACTTGCTTGTCAATAATTTGACAAACCTCTAGTTGTCAAGCTCTTACATCTCTCGGTAGTGCAATAATAATCATTGATTAGCCAAAGCTACTTGCAAACGAATATGCAGTTTACTAAACGTTTTAGAGCTTGGTGAGCGGTTATTTCAATAACCAAATACATACGTTCAGCTTCTACGGCATAACCATTAGCTAATCCATACAAAAACTTATACTGGCATTCACAAATTTTTTTGTTTTTTGCAGTGGTTTAACATTCCATTTTGAGGGCTAGTTGGAATAAAAATGATCTTTCTCAATAGTCTTGAAGATTATAAGCGTCATCAAGGAAAAAATGCCGTCAAACTAAATGTCCACTGCGATCAGAGCTTGTCAATTACTAAAAAATTACCATCTATTGACGATACTTATCACATACCTACGTTAGTAAGAATTTTTTTTCTTTTTTTCTCGGAATTGAATGACAATTCGCTAACAACAATATTCAATATACTTTGGAGACAATTTATTTGTACGTCCTTCATATTTCTTGTTTTGCTTTGTACAATGAATATAATATTCTTGTAAACATCCGGATACTGTATACAATATTCTTCATTTATTCCTATAAACAGGAACTGCTGATATTCAATGGAACGCACTGTCTGTCTCGTGGAAGTTTCATATAATTTATAGAACGAAAGGACCCATTATCCCTTAATCACGGTTAAGAAGAAATTTTTACCAATTAAATCCATAACGGTCATAAATAGAAATTATCACGATCCTTTGAACGGGAAAGTACGTTGCATAAATCATGAAAAATAATTTTGAGCAGACCCAGAAGACGAATAAATCTTCTACTTAGTTAAAATTTAAAGGGCAAAGGAAAAGAAGGTTCACTTTAATCATAAATAAACAAACCCCGGTGAAATATTTTTTCCTCATCAACGCAGTCTGGTAAACAACACTGATGTAATTTATCACCATAATATAAATATTGGGGAAATAAATATCTTAAATTGCTGCCATCTTTCTGTTCTGGAACTTAAAGTGAAATATTCTCGGCTTTTCCAAAGTTAAAGTACCAGTTCCATTTTGAGTGTTCACTTCCAACCAGTAACGTGAACTTTCATGGAATTAAATCTGTATTTATCTTTCTACATCCTAGAAAATAATTAGTCTGACGAATAGTTGTAAGAAAATTACCAGTATATTACTCAAAGAACAGTAGTCAGAGCGACAACTCACACGCGGATGGAAGCAGTTTAGAGAATTTGTTATGCAACAAGCAAACAAGCAACAATATTTACAAAATGCTCGGTTTTCTCTTCCCGAATATACAAGCCATGACCAACGACTAAACCAAGTGTACCGAAATTTCCAATTTCTTGATTTTGTTTGCATTTGTAATTTATCCGTAAGTATCTTATTATCCAGAAACTTAAAATTAGGCAGAGGTATGCAAATGTTTTGTAAAACTTCTTCTATCTCTGTGTCCTTAAGTGGTCTATTGATAAAATTACAAATATCATTCGTAATATTTGCCTTTACCACGATTGTATTCTCCAACATATTCTTATCATTATGAATAGTTGTCTCGCATTGACTCATACTTGAACTCTGGGCAAGATATATTCTAGATTCCGCTTCAATAATATCTTGATTCTGTACTGTTTAGACCCCCTGGACCCCCTCCCAATAATTCCGCCACTGATTTTTAAATACATTATTTGTTGTTCGTTATTTGCTTATTCCAGTACATATGGTTTTTGATACCTATTTCACAATAAAGGAATCCTATCTTCATTTTTATCTTTCTTTAATTTTTAAAAATTGGGTAATTTTATAGGTCATAAATATAATGTGTTCGAAAAACGTATGGAAAGATTGTAGGGTGAATAGCGGCAACCAAAATCAATAGGATTTGTTTTATAAAGTCAATCTACGCCTCCTTCTGAAGTTACATACTTTCAAAATGTCAGATTTAGATATGGATATTGACTTGAACATGAAAACAATTCAATTTATTCTCCCACGAAACTTTTGAGACAGTTTTATGAGTTCAATGAATACGTTTATGTGAAGATCTCTCCAAAATAATGCTAACGGGGCACACTGATTAATCGTGACAGCTTTAAATATATTCTCAAATTAAACATGAATTTGACAGTAAATATTGTACTTTCACCACACTGCCATGAAATGATTACTTCTGCAAACATTCGTACTTGAAAAGAAATAAATTGCGGAAAGAAATATTGGGATGTATTGGGTAATACATTTCTTTGCTTCCAGCATATTTGCAAGTTTCGATCACTTGCCAGTAAACTTTTCAAATAATTAGATATACAGAGTGAGGATTAAGTATGGAATGCCTCAATTATCTAAACGGCTTTCGATTCTTATAAATTTTTGTTTTGTAATATGGCCAATATTATGGTGGTATTTATATTATCAGATCTTCCGTTTTCCGGGAAATATGATGAACTTGGTTATTTTAAATGGAGCACCATGTATTTTTTTCGTTCTTGAACTCCTTAAGAAACGCTGAAAATTTTTCATGTATTATTACGTATACCTTATTACCATAATTTCTGAGTTGTAGCTACATATATAACCACTGAAGTGGAAATAATACATTAAGATGGCTGTGATTGAATAAACTAACTCAATTTGAACAATCGTGAATAATTTATATCTGATAACAATGTCTTCTTTTCGTAAAAAAGTTTAACGAAACTGGGGCAGTGAACGATTTTTTCAAATCATGCAGCAGAAAACCTGCAACAAGTGGAAACAAATCTTTAGATGTTTATAACATGTTAAAAGAAGCTCCACACTTGAGAAGTAGGTAAATTATGAACTTAAAAAACATAAAGTAAAGGTAGTTACATCGAATGTTCAAAATGTCCGTTCCTTTTCAATATGTTTTGTAACATCCCTAACTGCTCAATTCTTCTTTTATCTGTGGCAAACCTTTCTTTTCACTCCTTTCTATTGGCCGGTTTCGTTTTATATACAAAATTAACCAAGTGACATAACAGAAGATAGTCTAAAGTATCAATGTAGGATGATAGCGGGATCCATTTGATAAAACCACGCCATCCAATTCATCTTCTTGGAAACACATTATTTAGGTATTTCCTCACGTCACATGCATGGTGACGTACAACAGCATTTTGTTGAAACCTAATATTGTTATTGTATTTGCAAATAATGAAATTTCTAGTTTAATAGGTAATAGCAAATACTTGGATTTGGAATTAACTGAGCCAACTCAGGTGTAATACTATTTACCTAAATTTAAATACTCCCCACCATTTATGTTTTATTCAAAGAAAACAGGACCAGTTATTTTGTCGCCTATTATTCCAGCCCACACATTAGTCTTTTCTGGATATTAGGTGTGGGATTTTCTCATACAATGCAGAATGTTACATTATCAGCATCTACAATTTATTATGCCAAATCACGTTTCCATTCATTCAAAACACGTCTATCAAAATCAGCATCGGACAACTCTTGAATCAACCTTACGTTGTGTGGATGTAATTTATTATCTTGTAAAATAATGGTCATTACAGATGTTTGCGAAATATCTTGAGTGTGGCTCGTCTTCTAAACTGACACAAACATCTTAAGATTTGTTTTAACTTGATGCAGTTTTCTACGCCCCAATTAGGATACATTTTTAACGGCACCAATTTAGTTAAACTGTTTTACCAACTCACTCACACTAGATCTTTTTATGGCATTTCGGTTAGTTGAGTTGTTGACTTCTACTCACATCACCATATCAAATTCAAATGTTTTGAGAATCCAGGGGATAGTAGTTTAACAAAAACTTGTGCAACATAATTTATGAATTGGTGTTTTCTTCGTTTTTATGTAGTTATCCACTACTTTCACCATCGTTTTGAGTAGAAACGATGTTAGGCCGATGGATCTAAAATATGGGGAAGCAGTCCCACCTTTTTCCCTATTTTTGGTATGAAGGTTACCCTTGCCTTCCCCATTTTCTAGATATTGGATCGCCTGGTAATCTTCAGCACTTGAGGATGAATCTCCTCTATCCTTTGCTGCATGAGTGCTGGAAATATTCCATCCACTCCTGGTGATTTATATCGTTGAAAGGTACTTATTGCCCATTCCAACCGATGTCTGGTGAATAGTTTTTTGGCAATATCCCAATTCTCCTAGCGAAATTTTTTGGTGTAATTTATTGCTATTTTAGAGCTTATTGTTGGTTCAATACGTTGAAAGTGGCTTCTAAGAAGAATAATCGATGGTCGCCAATTTTTAATTTGAAAAAAAATATGTTTTTGACAGGAACGCGTCACTTTTCCATGTGTCTATCAATGCTCCATCAAACCCATGTTACCTGTGATATGTCTGATTCTTATAAATGTTACTAGAGTACGTTTTTTGATATAAGTAGTAACAGAAAATTGTAATAATCTTTGAAAATTTGGATGCATACAAATTCGGATATCATAAATAGTTGTTAAAAGATTATATATCACACCAGTATTTATTCTTTTTTATTGGTCCTTATTCAAGATTCAATAATGAAACTTTATAATTCTTAAATAATAAGTATTCCTAGTTCAAAAAGTTAGAAGAACATATGTAGGGGCATAATAATAATCAATGCATATAGTATGCAAGTGCAAGACAGACAAATTTCAAGAAGAAAAACAAATAGCTAAAAAGAGCTTGTCAACAAATATTAAAATTATACTTAGGAAGGCAGAGTAATTTGTGTTTGTTGCACATACAAGTATGTCCTTGAAACTATTAAAATGCCTTTCACAAATGATTAAGCTGTTGATATGATCGCTGTATACTTTAAATGTCTTCAACATACGGCATTGACTCGAAGCTTGAAATTCAAATCCCCCGATGCGATTAGAGTGAAATTTGCGTAATAGACCAGATTTCGGCCTCATTTACAAAAATACTCAGCTAGAACAATGGAACATAATATTGTTAATGTCTTAGCATACGTGGAAGTGCATCCCCACCTTAGTACGAGAGCAATGTCACTCATGTTGGGTATATCACGTACAACTAGTCATAAATTAGCTCGTAGGCGTTACGTCACCAAAAATAGTACTTGACATATTTCAATATCATTTTGAAATGCTCAGGCCACACTCATATCATGTGCAATTTCTTTTATGTGTACTCAATATTACGTTAATGATTCAACAGTATACAAAATTCAATGTGTTACTTTTTATTACAAATCGTCACATTTTTAGCTATAATATTACAATACTCCGCATTTTTCTATAATAATTACCTGATTGAATATCCCTGAGAACCTCTTCTTTATTCATTGCTTGAATTAGGTTTTAAGTAACAGATCAAAGACGATGGTAATCGTGCAGTGAAATATGCGAACTTGCGAAGATTCGTGAATCCTTTGAGTTTTCTTTTTCTGAACAACCGATGTGGAATAATCTGTGTTTCAGATTCTGAACATTTTGGAATAGAAGTGAAGCAATACTTTGGAATAAATTAGGTATGAATATCTGCTTGATATTCTCACAATATTAGATATTTCCACCTCATAATAAATCATATTCACTTTTACGAAAGTTTGACGAACAGTAATCTTAAGCTCTTATATGATTTTTAATATGCTTTCCTTTATTTCTCATTTATATTTATCATTTCTGATACAGTCTCAGATTGGCAGGTTCTGTGGGGTTCTATGAAGATGTAGCCAAGTTCTTTGAATTAAACGATTATAATTCTGTATTTGAAAAAATACAAATATGAAAACTCACTCCTAAACAATAGACTATCCACATAAACCCGAAATAGTCCTCTCATTCTGGCAATAGCTCTTTTCATAGTCCTGTAACACTCTTCTTTATATACATGAACTCCTCCATTCAACTTCAATATAAACTCCTCACACTTCAAACTTAAATTTTTGATGCTTCATATTTTACGAGAATCTATATCTCATCAAAATCTCACTCTCACGACAAAACTTCGTATCTTATCAATAATTGCATGAATTGTTCTCTCTTTCTTTTTCTTAGATACACCGCTCTTTAGATTTTTTATATCACTACAAATGTCATAATTTTATTTTAATACTCACTGTCAACGTACACCTCCAAATTATTTTTAATTGTCACTGTTAAATTAAGTTCTATGTTCTTTCACAGGCTTTGATCATGTTATTTTTATTATTGCTTTAATCTAAACTCAATTTCACTATATAGTCTAGACGACAAGTTGTAATTCATGAAAAAATAAAGATAAAGCTGCTAAAAATATGTATGATAGCTCATTGGATTCGAATTTTGGTCTAGAGGAATGTGTCGAAATGATTTAATAGCACAAAAAATTTATAAACAAATTAAAATTAGAAAAAAAAGTTTTGTTTTTCGCCTCTATCCCATGAGATATTTGCATTAACAAGATAAAAAAATGATTCTTAAAGAGGAGGACATTTCCGATAAAAAATTCCTGACTCTCGGATATCTAGGTTCATTATCCATAATTTTAATTAAACGCTGAAAGTGAGTAGCCGCGCGTAATTTTAGGGATGTTCGCGCGCTAGTATGTCACATTAAATATATTTTTAGAGGTATTAAATAATAATTAGAGAATTCTAAAAAATTACGTTGTATTCTGAAAACTCCGAAGAATTTATTCCCGTTGGAAGTTTGTCTTAAAGTTAATTTTCCACCAAGTTAGGCTAACCTAACCTAACCAAAATTATCCGAACCTTACGTCTTCGTTGTAAATAAAAATTTTTTTTAAAAAATTGGCCAAAAAATATTTCGCTTCATGGACCTCTTCTTACATACATATTTAACAAGATCACGTGCTAAACATTAGAAGAAAAATAATTATTTGTTTATTATATAGTTAACCAAAAATGCAAAATCGAAGTATTGTATTTTTTTTAATTTACTGTCACATTATCGTTTTTATAATAATGAAAAGACATTAATTAACTTAAGAAAATTATTTTTCCTGTCATTTATTCATTTTTTATAAACAAATATATTAATTTGATATTTTTGTAAAAATTCTTTCAACTATTTTGTTGTATTGAGAATATTACGATTTTTAAAGAAAAAATAATTTTCTCTTAACAATATTTAATAACTTATGATTGTTTTTTTCATATTTAAAATGTTTAAATAATTAGTTGAGAAAGATTTTTTTTAAATTATAATATACATTCCTATATAGTAACAGAGAAAAAATTTGTAAATTTAATTGTTTATTAACTTAAAAATGTGTTATAAACAAATTACGAAAACATCCATATATGAGAGAGTACCGAAACGGCAACAAAGTTTATACACAGGGTTAATGAAAAACAAATACTTTATATATATTATTGTGGTTTTTAATAAAAGGATTTATTTGAAAATAGGAGCTTACATAATTGCTACAGTATATATCACACAATTAATTATATCTCAAAAATTATATCAATAATTAAAACATTTGGGACAGCCTGTATGACAATTTTCGATAAAATCAAAGTCTGTGTTGGAACAAACTTATTGATTTGGATTGAGCAATCAGATATATGAACCGTTGACTGTTTTGTCTAAAATTATTTAAAAACTAATAATTTGAGTATATAATAAAATGTAATTCTTTGTTTTTGTGAACTAAAGATTTTGTACATACGAGTATCTGTATATAAAAATTTTAATATTGTAAAAGTTTTCATAAAAACATTACATCCAATAAAATGCAGTGATGAATAATTGTAATTTGATCATCATAATTATTCAATTTCACTATTAAATTCAATTCCTGGTTATCTGAGAAGCACGTGGCTTCGGATAGTATTGTAGTAGGTTAGATGTCTTGAAAATCCAATTCCAAGGTGAACTTCGAATTCGCGTTAATCAGACGAATAAGTGTTTAGATAAGTAGCATTGTAGGTTGTACAAATAGCATCAATTCTATTTACCTCATTAAGGTGACGTAATTTTCCATATTAAAAAGAAATATCCACTAATAATTGTAAGCAAACTTTTTCATAAATCAATAACAATATCTATAATAACCTAATTGCAAATACTTCTTTTTCTTGTTCGTTTTTGGGCTATGTCCTAAAGGATAATTTACCCAGTTTTACATTGTAAGTAGTTAGTTATCTGTTACTATACATAGAACTGAGTTATTTCTATTTTCGCGTTGGTGCCAGTGCAACCAAATTTTATCAATTATCAGAGCATTATATTTTATTATTCTGGTGTCATAATAAAAAATTATAATTAAATCATAATTGAATACAAAGGAAATACTCGTTCAATTAACAAATCTTGTCAAAAAAATTGTCCAAAAAAGAAAACACCTAATTACATGGAAGTAATATAGGTTGCGTACCCAATCTGATCCCAACTGTAGATGAGAGTTATTTTACTTGCGACCCCGACTGAGCGGCGAAAATATAAATAGTTAATTAAAATAAATAAAAGTATAATTTAAATATAACAGAAAAATATAACAATATATATATATATATATATATATATATATATATATATATATATATACACACATATATATATATATATATATATATTGAACCATATATCTTATATATTAAAGAGTATCAGCTGTTTGAGAATATTTTGCTTAGTATTTAAAATGGATTGAAACTATGTAGTTAAAAAACACATTAAGAAAACTACAATCATAAGTAAAAATGCATATAAAATCAGAATATATTAAATCATTTGTTTACAATAATTAAAAGAGCAACAATAAATATAAAGAAATTACCTTAATATTTGTCTAAAGTTTGAAAATGCTTAACAAGTATAGTGGAGAACATGAAATCTGCCCAATATGGATGTTCAGTTGTCAAGAAGAAATCAGCTGTTTCATCTGATATTAAACGAGTTTTAGTTATCTAAAGTATTAGTTGAAACAGTAATAATATAAATCAATGTCATATTTAGTATAAAGAATTAGATAAGTTTAAAAGATAAAAATATCAATGACATAAAGGTAAGTTATATGTCACAATGTATATTAAATTTATGAAATCAATGAATAAAAAATGATGATGGATTTAAAGAAATATTTGCTACTAGAGAATTTAAATAGTATAAATAACCAAAGCAAAAGATATTATAAAAGAATTTATGTTCATAAATATAAATATTATTTTCAAATTGTCATTTATGTCAAAACAAAACTAGACATTGCCATATCGACATATAACAAGAAATTTCACTATCTGTAAAAGACTTGTTCTATTGAAATTAGTTGAATAGTAAAAGAAAACAGATACTTTTCAAGTGAAATTCACATTTATATATGTTTCCAAAAACTTCATAAAGTGTAGCAATTGTGAATATAGTTCGACAGCTCCAGAAACAATGTGATTGGTGGAAAAATGACAGGACAAATTTTGATCAACTAAAATTAACAAAAACTTTATTGATAATTAGTGAGCTTAGAAACAATATATTCTTTGTGGATAAAAAAATTGACGATCAAATAGAAGCGTGGTAGTTGGTCTTTGGCGTCGAAAAAAGCGAGGAGGTGATGAAGAATTTTTCCCGAAAGTTCAAGTAAAATCACTAATTTTCATGATCAAAGCTACAGATTCTTAATAAATATAAAACTTAGAACACTCACATATATTAGTATCCAGTTTTCCCGTGAGAATATCCAAATTTCTCAACAAATTACACAGCTAGAACTTCGGAAGGCGTTGTCCTGTTTCCAGACGGGATAGATCCAGAATCCAGACATCAGGTCAGTGCTTCTTTAAATATTATTGGCCAATAATAAGAATAATAATTTTTGAGTATAAATTCAGTGACTATTTCCATATATATATATATATAAGAATTCTTGCGTCTATATGATCGATCTATAAAAAACAAAAAGGACTTTATGTAGTTTATTCATTAGACAAAATCTAAATATTATTTAAAAAGGCCTATTCTGTAATATAATAATGCTTGTACTTACGTATTTTCAAATCATATAAGAAAAATGCATATTAATCCATTCATAGAATATTTCCATTTGTATATATAAATTTTGTAGCCTATTTCTTCCGAACATTTTAATTTTGTGTGCATATAATTACTAAACGTAAATTCTTTTATGCGAATCCATCAACATTGTTATAACGACAAAGATGCTATGTATCTAATATTCACGCAGATGTAGAGCGTCGATAAGAAACGTTCGTTCCGTCTCGTTTATGTTCGATTTTAGTTGGGCATGCGCATAAGATGGTGTATATCCTTTATGATCCTATGTTGGTAATTTCCATAGGCGTAACTAATCTATAAGTATTTAAATAAAAATTTCATTATAAAATTAAATTATTGAAAGTAATGTGTTTTGTGTTTCTTTTTATTTTGAATGAGCAAAATATATCCAAACAAAGCCAGAACTCAAAGAATATAATAATATAATACAATTATAATTATAATATAAAAATTAATAACTGAGCTA
This sequence comes from Galeruca laticollis, assembly GCA_963921935.1. Taxonomy (NCBI): domain Eukaryota; kingdom Metazoa; phylum Arthropoda; class Insecta; order Coleoptera; family Chrysomelidae; genus Galeruca; species Galeruca laticollis. The sequence goes on from OY998175.1 coordinate 70,008,990, forward strand.
GCCACACAACAAATTAATCAAATAAAAAATATAAATATCTCATATCTAATTAAAATTAAAATAATAACAATATAAAACCTAGTTTAATATATATATATATATATATATATATATATATATATATATATATATATATACATATATACATATAAAACTCAGAAATATTGGGGAATGCAGCAACAGGGAAAAAGAGAATTCTTTATTGGTTTTTATCCAAGCTTTCAGAAACGTTCGTTTTCATCATCAGGGACGCTACAAATAGGGGAAAAAATGGGATTATTCTCAACTCCATCAATAAAGAGACCAAAGTGTACTTACGTCCCATGTTAAATTATTTTCCTTTATGTAAAACAATTATTTTTCTTTATGTAAAACATAAGATTGAAGAACTCATCACATGGCATCAGTTAGGGAAAATTGACATTCAAATTAGCAACAATATTAACAACATTGAGGCTGTTATACTATAATATAATAATAAAAACAATAAAAACACAAAACTTGCACGAGATTAACGTCGTAAAATCATTTTTCAACAAACACAGCCGAAAATAACGCCATCAAGCAGAAATCTTTCCCTCCAAGACGGAAATCTACCAACACCAATAGAACCGCTAAGGGGGAAGGGTTCAGGCCGTAGCTTACGGCAAGAAGAAGAGTTCCCTTTAAACGTGACTCTCAATGTATTTCGGAAAATATGAATTGAATGACAGCTAATATGTAAACAATTGGATTGTTGATATATTGTCGTATACATATTGATTGGAAAAAGGCATTATAATGGTAACAACAATAATAATATTAACATTAATAATAACAATAATAAAAATATACGTTGAAAACAGTGGAATTGCCCATACTCTCACCCTGATAATTAATTGAATGTTAGTAGTGAAGTGTTGATGTTATGTGTACCTTGGTAAGTGTTCTTGTTATGTGGTCTGTGATTGTTATGCAATGACAGTGAAAAGGAATAAATCTCACTCAAATGATTGATATCTGTTTTTTTATTTATGCAATAATTTGACTGTGAAATGAAGGCCATCTCTAAGAAGGTTCTCTTGGTTTTATGTGACTCAGTAGCCAACACTTTCACTGATTGTGTTAACATATTCTGCAAGAGCGCATCTTTCAGGGTGTAACCTGAAATCACTCTTATGTGAGACTATACGGTTGGAAAGCGATCTCATAGTCTGGCCGATATAGTGTTTATCACAATCACGACAAGGAATACTATAGACAATATTTGTAGAAGATGTAAGAGAATTTTTGTCTTTAACCTTCGAATAAATCGATCTGATTGTCAATATAGTTTTATTTGCAATTTTGAAATTGTTAAGATTCATAAATAACCTGGAAAGTCTAGGTGTAATGTCTCTTATATAAGGTAGAGAAGTGAAAATTGGGTGAGTTGGGTCCTCACCAGAAACTCTTTCCATTGGAGAGATATTAGGATGGCTATCGGTAGTTCGTACATCAATGGTAGCCGAAGTGCTAAATAATAACTTATTTAGTAACGGTCAGGGATAAGAATTATCCAAGAATAAGGTTTGTAAGATATGTAAATTTTTATTGTGAAAGTTTGGGTGTGAAATTCTAATTACTGTATTTTTCATCTGTTTGACCAGATTTACCTTAATGGAGTGTTTGTGATATGAATGAAAATTCAAAAATCTTCCTGATTTGCAAGGTTTCATCTATGACTATCGTATTATCAGTCGTACGAATAAACTTAGTATCAAGAAATGGTACGGAATTATCGATGTCCCCCTTTTCAATTGTGAGCTGGATATAACTATAACTATTGAATGTATTTCGGAACTTCACTCAACCCTTTTCTAGGTAAAGCTAATATGATATCATCAACATATTAATATGAAGTTCTGAATACATTCAATAGTTATGATCCTTATATCCAGTTCACAATTGAAAAGGAGGACATCGATAATTCCGTACCATTTCTCGATACTAAGTTTATTCGTACGACGGATAATACGATAGTCATAGATTGGTATAATATATATATATATATATATATATATATATATATATATATATATATATATATATATATATATATATATATATATTATTATGCCCCACGTTTCAGGAGACAGATTTTGGTATAACTATAATTATCAATATCTGAATATTACAATAATAATTTTATTCTGCTCCACGTTACAGGCACAAATTTGTTAGAATTATAACTATTGTACGTATACAATTTTTTTTTAAATTCAATTTAGATAAATAAAGTGTAAACTATTTACGTAAATGTTATAGGGCGCCAACTTACCATTAATAGGCAAGTAAAATTTAATAAAAATTATTCAGACCTTATTGAAATTACCATAAAAAAAAAATATCAAAATATATTTGCTCCGGCTCTATACAAAATGTCTTATTTACAGGGAGTCAGTTCTTAAAAAAATGGCAGTACTAAATTCTGTCTTTTGTTTTTTTTCTTTTTTTTTAATTAAATTCAAATTTGTTACAATTTTACAATTATATATTTATGTTTTAAAATTCTAATTAAAGAAACACTGTATTGTAATTTCTTTTGTTTATCCGAAATTTATTATATTCAATCTTTTCACTACTTTAATCTCAGTTTATTAATTAAATCTCTTACCTTTTGATATACAGGAACTGCTTCTCTTTGTATCCCTCAAACAAAGATCTTTGTTTCTGGATTTTCCTTTTCTATGTTAGGACTACCTTATAAGAAAATATATTAATTTAAGATCTACAAGAACATTCAATGTCTTATGATAAAAAAAAACTTCTGCAATATACACTATTTGAGAATTTTGATAACAATTAACCAGACCTTTTAAAGTGATTCTCTTCTTTCTTCCAATTCTTATAAACGAGTTCTATATGTATATAAATTTCTCCTCAAATCAATCTCTTCCGTCTTCCAACTCTTATAAACGTGTTCTATATGTATACAAATCTATTTTCAAATTAATCTCTTCTGTCCTCCAACTCCCACAAACGTGCTCTATATGTATATAAATCTCACCTCAAATCAATCCCTTCTGTCTTCCAATTCTTATAAACGTGCTCCACATGTACGAGTATATAAATTTCTTCGATTATTCCAAAATATCCATCTGAATTGTCAATTACAATGTTTTAATTTTCAATTATCACTCCTTATATTAGCCAGTTAAATCCAATGCAATCAACTTTTTAACATTTCAAAAGTCCCAACTGCCTTAATATATCTTTTTTATCTTCTCAAAAATTTTTATTTTCTTAACCGTCAAAAGTATGTCAAGTACCTAGTTTTTCTTTTCAACAAACTCCATCCTAACTTAGCTACCTAAATTTTAAAGGATTGTTTGCAAACATTTCTATTTTAATAAATGTCATTTACTGTCAAATCCTAAAATATCATAAACATTCTTACATAATTCTATAAATGATACTTCCATCCCTCTGCAAAACTAACAGCCAAACAGAACTATGTGACGGTAAAAATCCTGGAGGTTCACTCAATATCTGCATAGCTTTGTACATATCACATGGAGAATATAATTGGATAAATAGACAAGTCGTTATCATCTACATTCGACAAGCAGCGACACAGTTCGTCCTCCATTCTCACACGTTAGATCCATCTATCGACAAATAACACGCTGTATACTTCATTCTCTACTGACATTCATAATAAAACATACCACAAAATTTTACGATACAATGAAATTATAAAAATATGGAAAGTATATTGTGACAAATCTTTCAGAAGTAGTTTGTGTACGTAATATAAACTATAAATTGGTAGACAAGAGCTGACAGAGCAAATGCGACATTTACAAGACGTATGAATGAACTTATTGATAAAAATGTAGAAAATGTTGAACAAAATATATCAATATTGGATTTTATTCAATGGAAATTAACTGATAAAATATTAATAACGCGATTTTACTGAATCTACCATTTTGTTTTCAAATGATAATAATTTTTTAGCTAACATAATTCTTATTTCTGATTGGCGAAGACTTGTGTAAGACGTTAGCGCGAGTTTCATAGCTTTGTGTAGGACCTACACTAACAAATTTCTCATCACAATCAGAAATATTGTGTTTCTCAAATACAACTTCCACTTAAGTAATTAAATATAAAATGTATTATCAACACATGTCACTACCATGGTGGGACAACCTGTATGTGACATCCTCCCCCCAGAACAATGAACATTTTGTTCAATGTTCTAAACTAATTGTGTTGATCATCCTTTTTTATGTTTTTGTCTCATTTTTGTTTTCCTCATTGTATTTATACAGGAGTTGTATATGATACTTCCCTATGTTCTTTAGTGTTTCGGGTTCTAGTAGTTCATATACATTATTGCCTATTACCCTTTCTATTATGGATGGTCCAATATAGGGTTCTTGCAATTTAGCACATATTCCATTCCTTCTGTTGCTCACCCTATGTCTTTTTAATAATACTTTGTCCCCAATATTAAATTTAATTTGTCTTTTTATCTTCTGGTTTTCCTTTCTCACATATTTTTCATTATATTCTATGATGTTTCTTTTTGCCTTCTCCTGTAAATTTTCTATATTTAAATTATCTATATTCCAGGGTCTCTCTGGTTGTATTTCTTTCATTAAAGTGATTGGTGCTACATTTGTCACTAGGCTCGGTGTATGATTGATATATTTTTCTATATTTCCTAATTTTTCATCCCATTCTTTATGGTTGTTTATACATTCTAATCTCAAAAACTTGATACATTCTTCTACCTGTTTTTCAGTTGGATTCGCATTTGGTCTTCTTATAGATGTATGTGTAATTTGAATACCTTGTCGTGCAAAGTGTCTTTTAAATTTTTCATTCGTGAAGTACGTTGCGTTATCAGTCAGTATTTTCTCTGGCTTGCCATGTTCATATATATACGTTTCTAAGCATCGGATTGTTTCTTTTCGGTTACATTTTACTGTGGGATACAGTTTGACATATTTTGAAAATAAATCATATATTACTAAAATGTTTTTATTTCCATTATAACTTATTATGAGATTGCTAAGGTAATCTATAGTAATTAACTCTAGAGGTTTGTTAACACTTATACTATGTACAGTATGTAAATTATGATAGTTTCTGAATTTTGTTGTCATACATACTCGACAATTTTGACAAATACTTTTGGTAATCGATAAATCGTCCATAGAAAAATAATTTTCCCTGAAAATCATCCACGTTTTCCGCACACCAACATGCCCATAATCTTGATGAATTTCTTTTATAATTCGCTTGGCCGTTTCTTCATCTAATACATACAATTCTTGATTTTTAATGACTTTAACTAAATATCCCTCTACTAATTTGATTCCGCGATAACACATCTTTTCTTGTACCTTATTCTTTACTTCTCCTAGATTTTCTTGACTTTCAATAATTGTTCTTTTTGAATAAACCCCTGTTTCATGTTTCAATTGATTTAAACCCATTAATACCGTGTTTATCTTGTTATATGCTATCAATAATTCTGTCGTTTTTTTAGTTTTCTCAGTATCTTTTCTACTTAAAAAATCTGCTGTGAAGTTAATACACCCAGGCCGATATTTTATTTCAAAATCATATTTTTGAAGTAGCAAATTCCACCGATATATTCTGCTGTTTCCATATTTTGTTATCCTCATAAATGATAAAGCTTTATGATCTGTCTCGATTGTAAATTTATTTCCTCTAAGCCAATATCCCAATTTTTGACAACAGTATACAATAGCCAACATTTCTTTTTCTCCCACACTATATCTTACTTCAGGTCCTCTTAACATTCTTGACACAAAGCATATTGGTACTTCTTCTTTCCTTTGCATTTGCACCAATTCTCCTCCTATTGAATATTCAGATGCATCTGTACGTAATAAAAATGGTTCTTTAAAATTTGGAACATATACCGAAATGTTTTTATAAAATTCATTTTTATTTGGTTAAACGCCTTTATTCTACGTTCATCCCATATCCACTTTTCATTTTTTCTTAACAATTCTATCAATGGCCTTTCTTTTTCTGCCAAATTAGGTACAAATTCAGAATAGTAATTGATCATTCCAAGAAACCCTCTAAGTGTTTTTAAATTTTTAGGCTTAGGAAATTCTTGTATTTGTTCTAATCTTTTCTCATCTATTGTTATTCCATTATTCGTTATTTTAAAACCCAGATACTGTACCTCGCTTTGATAAAATACACACTTATCAATATTTAACTTCAGTCCAAATTTGTTTAAAATATTTACAATTTTTTCTATATGTTTTAGATGTTCCTGTGAGCTATTACTAAAGATAAGGATATCATCAATGTATGAAATGCAAAATTCTTGATATGGATCAAGTACCTCCCTCAAAGCTCGTACTAGTGCTGAAGAACTTGATTGTAATCCAAATGGTACTGTTAAAAATTCATATACCTGCCCATCCACTTGAAAACCAGTATATTTTCTAGATTCTGGACTTAATGGAATTAACCAGAAGGAATTCTTGAGATCTAATTTGGTGAATATTGTTGATTTTCCTATTTTTGTTAAGAGAATATTTACATGCTGTGGTGCCTCATATTGTGGTTTAGAAATCTCATTTATTCTTCTTGCATCCAAGCATAGACGAATGGAATTATCAGCCTTCTTGACAATTATTAACGGACTAATGTAATGTGTGTTTGATTTTTGAATAATCCCATCTCTTTCCATTTTTCCTAATTCTTCTTTTACCTGTTCCTTATATGTTTGAGGTATAGGATAACCCCTATAAATAAATGGTTTTTTTGTATATATTTCTATTTTGTGTTCATAATGATTTGCTTTTCTCGGTGAATCGTCAAAAAGTTGCCTATTATTATTCATTATTTCTGAAATCTTCTCTTTATATTCCGGCATACATTTTACTCTTGTTATCCATTCTCTTCCTTCTGCCACCTTCATTACATGCATTGGAATTACATATTTATTTTGTTCTACATCCAAACTAGCATTTATCTTCGAATTATCATTATTTAATTGTATAACTTTATGATTCAAATCTATTATACTCTTATTTTGACGCAAAAAATCTATCCCTAGAATCATATCTTGATCCATGTCTGCCATTATCAAAAGATTAACCTGTACCTCTTTATTTTTAACTAATAATGTACCACAATACATTTTTCCAATTTCGGCTAAATTCTTATTGTTTGCAGCTATAATAGTTATCCTTTTAATTGGTATTATATGTTCATTGAAATTGCAAAAATTGTCTAAAATTATCTTCTCCTTTATTACTGATATTTGAGCTGCAGTATCGATTAGTGCTGCTATTGGTAAACCTTGAATCTTTATTTCAATATATGGTAACCATAATAAATTACTTTCTTTTGACTTCATGCTTCCTATGCTGTTATAGTTATTATTTCTTGTAATTATACTATTAGTATTGTCATCTAATTTTAGGTATCCTGTATCATGCTCTTTTTTCCATTTTACATGTTTTCTGTACAATCTACTTCCTGGTTTGTGTATATTATTGTGTATTTTAAAACGAATATGCTTTCTACATAATTGGTTTCGCAATAGTCTTTTCAGTTTTATTTTAACAAATTTATTTTTATATTTCACATGATTATAAATATTCAAATTCATTTTCTCTCTTGTTTCTGGTCCTGACGTGTATCGTCTATAAAACTGATGTTTTTCGTAGAGCAGATCAAATCGGCTAGGATTTTTCAAGATTTCAATGTTTAATTTGTTTACATTCAAATTATACTTACAAGTGTACTTTATTTCTTTGATAAAATTGATATAAGTGTTGATTCTTAATTCCCTTTCCCTTTCTATATTCTCTTTTTTATTTAATTTAATTTCCTTTATATTAATATTGGTATTTTCCTTTTTATTGTTATTTGATATTTCTATTGACTCTTCTTCTATTATTGTTTCTAATTTATTACTCATGCTTTGGATTTTATACTTGCTTTTTGAAGTAGTAGATTCACTCTCCCCCCATATTTTAATTCCATTTAAATTGACTGCGGTGCCCTTTTGCTGCCGTTCAGCATGATCATTTTCATAATTATTTATATTTATAACATTATCATCAATGAGTACTCTTTTGTCTCTTAAATCGATGATAAAATCATGTTTCCCTATAAAATCTACTCCCAATATAGCATCTACTTTTAATCCTGGCATAACAAAAAAATTTATTTTCCTTTTAATTCCTTTTATATCAATTTCTGCTGATATCATTACTTCAATATTTCCTAGCTTTTTATTATTGAAACTAACCACTTGTTTTTTATTAATTTTTTTAATTTGTTCTTCCTTGAACTTATTTTTGTTTTCTTTATAAATATTTTCTTTACACATTGAAATTTGACTTCCGGTATCTATTAATCCTATTATTTCTATTCCATTCATTTCTAATTTGAGATATATTAGTTCATTATCATTATTGGTCATGTTTTCTTCTTCAGGTTCGATTTTTATAAATTCTTTTGGATGACAATAGGTGCTTTTTATTGAATTAACCTGAAGATGACTTAATCTGCTCGATATTAAAAATTTTGTCTGCCTTCTGCTGGCTCATGTACCATTGCAGAGGTCATTATATCAATCTCATCATAATCTTCATTCAATTTTTTTTATCTTCTTCCTCTTTTATTCTTGTATGATTGATTTCTGCCCCGAAATTCCTGGGTTCATCATGCTCTTGTTTATTGTGTTTTTGTCTTTGGTTGTACCCATCATTATTTCTTCTATCATCCTCATATTTGTCCCTAGGTTCATTTCTATTATAATTTCTCGTATCATAGTTATTTTCATACCTATTTTGATATGAACTTCTTTTATGAAAATTATTTCTATCATCAAATCTCTTCTTATTATTATCATAACTGTTACTATTATTTCCATCTTCCCATTTCTGTTGATTATTTTCATATCTTACTCGGTTGTCCTCATAATTATTGTTTCTATGGTTTAGATATCTATATCTATTATGATCATCTCTATCTGGAAAATTCTGTCTTGAACTTCCATTATCATATTTATGGTAATTATTTCCATAATTACTATTTCTCCGAGGATTGTTATTTTTGTTCTTAGGGTATCTTTCTTCCCTATTATCTATCTCTTCTTTCTTGTTCCAGGAAGCTCTCCATCCATCCCTCCTATTATTCTCTTCTCTGTTGTAATTCGTCCTCATCGATTTCATGTCATCTATTCTACGGAGATAATCTAGGAACCTTTTCTTGTCTTCTAAATTATTTACCATAATAAATTCGTATATATCATTCGTGAAGTGTCTAGCCAAATATTTTTTCGCATCCTCTTCCAATACTTTTGGTGTTAAATATTTAATGTTGTCTAATTTTTTCATTGCATAGTTCTCTCTAGGCATGCCTCCTTCCAAGTATTTTCCCGTGTATAGGTTTTCCCTTATTTTACTTTGAAGTGCATCGCTCCAGAAATATTCAATAAACATATTCTCAAATTGTAGCCAGTCCTCGCATTCTTCTCTTATCATTTCCCACCATAATTCTGCCTTTCCTTTCATCGTTTTCGATACTACTACTTTCCAGTTTTCCTCCTGATTCTTTTGCTGCATTGTGTTCTTCATGTCCCTTAATATTTTGATTGGATTTTTTTTAATATCTCCATAATATTCTAACTCCATCCCTCTTCCTGCTTCCATATATATTACCTGTTTGTCTCCTGATGGCAATTCATCTATTTTCTTATTTATATTTTCTATTTCTCTTTCCACTATGTTTATTTTTGTTTCAACTTTATTGTCAATTACTATCACCTCAGCTTCTATTCTTTTATCATTCAGATTTATTAGTTCTAGTAATTTATCTTTTTCTTTCTCATTATGGCATACATACTCTTCAAATTTTTCTTTTTGATGTTCCTGTTCACGTTTAATATCTTCCACTTTTTCTATTACATGTTCTTGTAATTTTTGTATTCTTTTCTCCATTTTGTCAATGTTTTTATTTGCTTCTCCCATCTTTTCATCTATATTCTTTTTCATTTCTTCCTTGGTTTCATCCATCTCTTTCTTCATTTCTTCTTTGTTCTCTTCTAAATTTTTCTTCATCTCTTCTTTGTTCTCTTCTAAATTTTTCTTCATCTCTTCTTTGTTCTCTTCTAAATTTTTCTTCATCTCTTCTTTGTTCTTGTCCATTTTTTCTAGCATTTGTTTCATCAGGTTTACCATTTCACCTTGTTCCTGATTCCCATCTCCTTGTTCTTGATATGTAAACCGATACTCTTCTGGATCTTCTCCCTCATCAATTAACGCTTGCTTCAATCTATTCTTCAATGGTATTTTAATTCCAGTTGTGTCCATGTTTCTCTTCGCCAGTTCTGTTTTGATCTCTTGTATTTTTAAATCGTCTAAATATTTTTCAACCTCCATTTCTTATTTTGTTTGATTTATTTTATTCTAGAAATTTTTATGTTACTACTGCCACTGGTAATCGCCCCACGTTTTTGGGATGCCAATTTATTATGCCCCACGTTTCAGGAGACAGATTTTGGTATAACTATAATTATCAATATCTGAATATTACAATAATAATTTTATTCTGCTCCACGTTACAGGCACAAATTTGTTAGAATTATAACTATTGTACGTATACAATTTTTTTTTTAAATTCAATTTATATAAATATAGTGTATACTATTTACGTAAATGTTATAGGGCGCCAACTTACCATTAATAGGCAAGTAAAATTTAATAAAAATTATTCAGACCTTATTGAAATTACCATAAAAAAATATCAAAATATATTTGCTCCAGCTCTATACAAAATGTCTTATTTACAGGGAGTCAGTTCTTAAAAAAATGGCAGTACTAAATTCTGTCTTTTGTTTTTTTTCTTTTTTTTTTAATTAAATTCAAATTTGTTACAATTTTACAATTATATATTTATGTTTTAAAATTCTAATTAAAGAAACACCCTGTATTGTAATTTCTTTTGTTTATCCGAAATTAATTATATTCAATCTTTTTACTACTTTAATCTCAGTTCATTAATTAAATCTCTTACCTTTTGATATACAGGAACTGCTTCTTTTTGTATCCCTCAAACAAAGATCTTTGTTTCTGGATTTTCCTTTTCTATGTTAGGACTACCTTATAAGAAAATATATTAATTTAAGATCTACAAGAACATTCAATGTCTTATGATAAAAAAAAAATTCTGCAATATACACTATTTGAGAATTTTGATAACAATTAACCAGACCTTTTAAAGTGATTCTCTTCTTTCTTCCAATTCTTATAAACGAGTTCTATATGTATATAAATTTCTCCTCAAATCAATCTCTTCCGTCTTCAAACTCTTATAAACGTGTTCTATATGTATACAAATCTATTTTCAAATTAATCTCTTCTGTCCTCCAACTCCCACAAACGTGCTCTATATGTATATAAATCTCACCTCAAATCAATCCCTTCTGTCTTCCAATTCTTATAAACGTGCTCCACATGTACGAGTATATAAATTTCTTCGATTATTCCAAAATATCCATCTGAATTGTCAATTACAATGTTTTAATTTTTAATTATCACTCCTTATATTAGCCAGTTAAATCCAATGCAATCAACTTTTTAACATTTCAAAAGTCCCAACTGCCTTAATATATCTTTTTTATCTTCTCAAAAAATTTTATTTTCTTAACCGTCAAAAATATGTCAAGTACCTAGTTTTTCTTTTCAACAAACTCCATCCTAACTTAGCTACCTAAATTTTAAAGGATTGTTTGCAAACATTTCTATTTTAATAAATGTCATTTACTGTCAAATCCTAAAATATCATAAACATTCTTACATAATTCTATAAATGATACTTTCATCCCTCTGCAAAACTAACAGCCAAACAGAACTATGTGACAGTAAAAATCCTGGAGGTTCACTCAATATCTGCATAGCTTTGTACATATCACATGGAGAATATAATTGGATAAATAGACAAGTCGTTATCATCTACATTCGACAAGCAGCGACACAGTTCGTCCTCCATTCTCACACGTTAGATCCATCTATCGACAAATAACACGCTGTATACTTCATTCTCTACTGACATTCATAATAAAACATACCACAAAATTTTACGATACAATGAAATTATAAAAATATGGAAAGTATATTGTGACAAATCTTTCAGAAGTAGTTTGTGTACGTAATATAAACTATAAATTGGTAGACAAGAGCTGACAGAGCAAATGCGACATTTACAAGACGTATGAATGAACTTATTGATAAAAATGTAGAAAATGTTGAACAAAATATATCAATATTGGATTTTATTCAATGGAAATTAACTGATAAAATATTAATAACGCGATTGTACTGAATCTACCATTTTGTTTTCAAATGATAATAATTTTTTAGCTAACATAATTCTTATTTCTGATTGGCGAAGACTTGTGTAAGACGTTAGCGCGAGTTTCATAGCTTTGTGTAGGACCTACACTAACAAATTTCTCATCACAATCAGAAATATTGTGCTTCTCAAATACAACTTCCACTTAAGTAATTAAATATAAAATGTATTATCAACATATGTCACTACCATGGTGGGACAACCTGTATGTGACAATATATATCATCATCATCATATGCAGCTTATTCAACCATTTTGTTATGGTGTAGCCTCCCTTTACATATTTATATATTCCACTTCCATGTGGGCCCATTGTTGTCTATTGCTAGCTATGCGGCCCCAAGTTGATCCTGCGAGTTTCTTTATGTTGTAGTCCCATCTCAAGTTGGGGCGTCTTCTTGGTCTTTTCACGCCTCGGGGATACCATTGCGTTATCTTTGTGGTCCATCTATCGTCTGTCCTTCTAGCGAGATGCCCCGCCCATTGCCACTTTAGGGATCTGATTCTATTTATGACATCTATCACTTGGATCTTTTGTCTGATCCAATCAAGCCTTTTTCTATCTCTCCTTGTTATTCCAAGCATGCATCGTTCCATAGACCTCTGCGTTACCTGGAGTTTTCTAATGATATCAGTTTTCAGGGTCCAGGTTTCACAGCCGTATGTTAATACTGGTAGTACGCACTGATCAAACGCTTTCTTTTTCAAACGGAGTGACATTCTAGACTTGAAGATGATAGAGTTCTGTCCAAATGTTCTCCATGCTAATTTGATTCTCCTGTTTATTTATGGAAGCAGAGAGCCTGATATGTGTATTAGTTGACCCAGGTATATGTATTCCTCTACTATTTCCAGGGCAGTGACAATAATTGTTATTTCTTGTGCGTTTATCAGTTCGTTATACATTATCTTGGTCTTACTCAGATTCATTTTAAGGCCTACTTCGTTGCTCGCTGCATTCAATTCATTTATTTGTTGTTGCATTTCGCCAGGGTTACTCGCTATCAGGATGATGTCATCAGCCAATCTTAGATGGTTCAAGTATTCTCCATCTATATTCAGACCTGTGTTGTTCCAGCCCAGTTTTCTGAAGATGCTTTCTAGTGTTGCTGTAAATAACTTTGGTGATATTGCGTCTCCTTGTCTAACTCCTCTGCTGGTGGGGAATTCTGGTGTGCCCTCATATATCCTAACTCTCGCTTTGGCTTCCCTATATATATTTGCTAGGGTCTCAATATATGGCTTGTCGACCCCTTGTTCTGTTAGGGCATTTATTACTGCTCTGGGATATATAGAGTCGAATGCTTTCTCAAAGTCGATGAAGGCTAGTGCTAGTGGTTGGTTGTATTCTTTGGTTCGACTGACAACCTCTTTGAGGGTATGGATGTGATCTATTGTACTGAAGCCTTTGCGGAAACCAGCCTGTTCTCGTGGTTGGGCCGAGTCTAGTGTATTTTGTATTCTGTTGTGAATGATCTTTGTGAATACCTTGTACGTCACTGGTAGTAGACTTATTGGTCTGTAGTTCTTAATGTCTTCTTCGCTGCCTTTCTTGTGGATCAACACTATGAGGGCGCTGTTCCACTCTTTAGGTATGCTCCTGGACATCAGACAGTTCGTGTATAGTTTGGCAAGGTACTTCCATGTTTTAGCTCCTGCATATTTGAGTATTTCAGTCGTGATGCCGTCATTTCCCGCTGCTTTGCCATTTTTCATGCTTTTCAGTGCCATTTCTACTTCCTCCACCAAAACTTCTGGTATGGCATCTTCTGAGTGTTCTATTATTTCTTCCAAATTTTCAGGGGCCTTGTATAGGTCTCCATAGAATTTGGCTACTAGGTCTATTATTTCATTCCTGTCTGTGGTTCTTGTGTTTCCATCAGTTAATGCAACTATCTGTCTTTTCCCTATTATTAGTGCCCTTTTTGCATTTTTGTAGCTTTTACGGTTTTCTATTGTTGTTTGTACCAGTTTCTCGTTGTAATTCCTGATATCTTCTGCGATTTTCTTTCGTATCGTCTTGCACAGTTCGGTGTATTCAATTCTTTGAATGTTTGTTGTCTTTTTCATTTCTCTTCGTTTTTGTAATAGTGCTTTTGTTTCCGGAGTTAGTTTTTTGTGTTCACCTCGTTGTTGCAGACCTCCCACTTCTACGGCGCAGTTTCGAATTGTGTCCATCAGTTCAGGGTTGTTATATTCCACTTTTTGTAGTCTTTCTTCTAGTAGTGCTTCATATTGGTGAGAGTTCTCTCTCAGCCTTTCGTTGTTTATGTTTTTCGTTGTGTTGGTTTTGATAAGTCTTGACCTTTCTAGTTTTATATCTAAGACCAGTCGAGCTCTAATTAGTCGATGGTCGCTTCCTGTAGTGAACTTGTTGAGCGTGCTTAGATCTTCTACTGTGTTAATTTTATTGGTGAGGATAAAGTCTATTTCGTTTCTGATAGTTGCACCGGGGCCTTCCCACGTCCATTTCCTGTTAGGGTTCTTCTTGAAGAAGGAGTTTGCCACATACATGTTCTGAAAGTGTGCGAACTGTTTTAATCTCTCTCCTCTTTCATTCCTTTCTCCAAATCCATATTTCCCCATTCCTTTTTCTTGGTCTTTCCTGTGTCCTACTGTGTCCTACGTATATATATATATATATATATATATATATATATATACATATGTTTATATCTCAGTAGCACCCATCACGATTCATAGAGAACTGGCACCCTTCTGTATAAAGTTAAAACTAATAATGGAAATACTAGCACCCCCAAACAAGATATACATGTGACACCACAATGTATAACATTGGTATTAAGAGATTACTAGTTGGCACCCTACAAAGTTGCCATTTTACGTGAGCTACAGGGTTATTTCCGTTGAAAACCTGGTTTGTATATATGAAAATAATGTCATAATTCCTAGTAGAGTAACAAAAATATTCGTCTGGGCATGCAAAAACCATAATATAAACTTGAATGGTGAAGTATGTTATCATTAGACTTCAATTTGTTCATCGGAAACGGTAAGTAAGTATATATTATATAATAATTAGTAAGAGTTTGTAAAATTTATTTTGATTATACCACATTTTATTTTGAAAGGTGTTTTTATAAAATAATGGCAAAGAATAATATTCATTAGAAAATGATTATAACAAATGTTATTTCACTATTATAACACAAAATATTGAGTATTGATTTTTTCTTCAAGCGTATATTATATTAGTTTCGGCAATACACACCGTAGAAAAATTCTATTATTTGACTAGTACAGAAATAAGTAATTATAGCAAAGCCTTATTATGGGCGTTGTATTCGAGTAAGAGGGAACTGTTATTTCAATATTTATATAATTTGACATTTTCCAGTTTTGAAAATTTTATTGCAAAAACATCTCAAGAATTACAATTTATCTACATATTGAATTATCTTAATGCTTGAAGAAAAAATATTATATATTACGCGGAGAAGAATGAAAGTTCCATTATGTGTTTCGCTCATATTACACTGCCTCGGTAGTAAACTTATGAGCCTAACTCATAATAAGCGCTTTCTACTTCTAGTAAAATAATATACTATTAAGAGCTTTTTAGATGAATGAATTTGAAATAAATCAGTTTTTTACAAGTATTTTGAGTTTATGTTTGTGAAAGCTACCAAACATATCTTATAGTTTATTTAAACCAATAAGTTTTTACAAAAAAATAAATTATCTTCAAATCAAGATACCGCACTGCAGTTTAAAACTTTGAATACCCTCTTTTGATATTACGAATATTGAAATTGATGTTAAGCTAAACATATCCGAGAATATTTTCGTATATATATATATATATATATATATATATATATAGATATATATATATATGTTTATCAAAATTAAGGTGGATATGGTTTAATGTTTTAATTTTATTTGTTGCAGACATATGGTTCTGCCAGTTAAATTGATTTTCTACATAAGCATAGCCATGAGAGTATACTGCCAACCAAACGTTGCGATGGGGCCTCCACCTCCACCACCTCCAGGTAGAGGATTTCAACTAAAATGTACTGACCGGTATGCTTACCAAGATCGAGTTGATCCAAACTTATTACAACAATTTGCAAATAATGCACCTCCAGGTTATATAGTTCAATATGTGGAACCCTGTATTTATCCAGGAAAACAGGCACATCGATATATAGTTAAATATAGATCACAAGGTCCTCGACGCTGCGAAGAGATAAGTGTGGTCCAGCAGGCCATGAATAATTATAAACCTCAAAATAGCAATGTTGGATCAATAGCCGTTGTACCTGGAGGTTTTATTGTCACTTATATGAAATTTTGTGGCTGTTATATAAGGTCTCATAGGAGACGAAGAAGGAGCACAGAAACTGATCCTAACTACTACAGACTGCCTCCACAAATGGGAAGTGGAGGTTCAATAACACGGTGTGATGATCGTGATTTCACATGTGGAAAACCAAATTTTTAGAATTTTTAATGTAATTTTTTTACTTATTTACTTGGTTTTTTGTATTTATTCTGTACTTCATATCATTCTTTTATTATACTAAATGTAACGTATTAATTTGCTTCAATTACTACCTCACCCAATTCCAGATATACCTATTGGATACATTTGAAACATAGATTATTAATAGTGTCTGAATATTTGAGTAGGAGGTTCTATATTCGAAGAGAAGGTTATTGATGCAAAAAAAGTTATTCGAAGTTATTCAATGGTGCTCCCAAGGTCATTACAAATTTTCAGCTTTATATGAATTAATGTACCATTGATTGTCTATTTGGACAGGACTAGGAAAAATAAACAAACTGAAAAAAAATAGGTCGACTTCAAAACAAAGCAGCAGCACTAAAAGCGAAAAATAAAATGAATTTGGCATCGAATTATTTTCATATTAATTAAAATAAAATAGTTTTATAAGTGCTAGACACCTACTGATCTGTTTGAAATCGGTGCCAAACCAAAAATAAGAAAAATAATTCTAATGGAATAACTAAATATTTTTATTAATATACAAATACCAATCTACAAAACAAATAGGTAAGGAACTGTCAAAATTTATAAAATCTACCAACTACAATTTTGCGCATTGAAAATTATATATTGCATGACCATCAACGGATGTACTATGTAAACTATCAAATCTATTTTATTCAAATTAATAGGTAATTAATTGTCAGCTATAGTTTATTCTTCGCTTTTTCTTGTTGCTATTTTGTTTAGAAGTTCGTTCAATTTTTTTAAGTTTATTTTTATCTTTGTTGTTCAGTTTTACTCTTCATGTAGTTGAAAAAAAAACGAATCTCTACACGCTCTTACGGAGAGTCTAGTTTACCTCTTATAATATAGCAAGTGACTAATTATTTCGATAACCACTCCCTATTAGAATCATAAAATTATGCTTGGTTTTCTTGTCGAAATTTCAGAGAATTGACATTAAGAAGATAAAAATTAATTTTATATTCGAATAGGAAGTGGTTATTGAAAGAATTGAATGCTTGCTATCTGAGAGCGTATAGAACTTAATTTTTTCCAATTACAAAAGGAGTGAAACTCAATAATCATGGCAAAACATTTAGATCCTTATTAAAACTTAAGCGATATGAAATTTTATTATTTTAAAAGGAATCTACAGTATTGTCTATAAATAAAACTATTTTTTACAGTAGGTATCTACATTCAAAGTAAAGCTTTATTTATATCGGTAAGTATTAAATATAAATGTTTTAACTCTAATCCACTTAACTCCTTGAAATTCACTTGGATATAATTTCAGAAAATTCTCACATTCAGCTTTACGTGAAGCCTTTTTTTGTGTAATTTGTTTTCTAAAGTACGTCTCCATAATCCTTTTTTGATCTATTGTCCATTTCTGTCGAATATCTGCAACAAAAAATATCTTACACATCAACAAAAGATAAAAATAGTCTAGTACTTACTGGATACGTTTTTAGTACTGTTAGTTGTTACTACGTCTTGTGAATTTGTGGTATCGTTTGATTGGTTTGGCTGATTTCCATCATTTGGACCGGCAAATAATGTTTCTGAAAATTATTTTGTGTTTTTTGAATAGTTTTTGTTTTGTTTTTGTCAATAAATACCTATAGCATGATCTTCCTCTTCATCTGAAATAAATGTCTCAACGTTTATATCAATTTCCTCTAGTGATTTATTTTTGAATTGTGCAGCATTCCCCTTTTCCATGATTTGAAGAATTTTTGATATCTTAGCTAGTTGATAAACATCTTGAGGTAATCTGAAAATTAAACATACACATTTTAATAGACAATTAGATGCATTTGATGGCAGTTTGGTATAGTGTGTACGAAGTCAATTGGAACAGGCCATAGACTAAGTACAAGTCTATGGAACAGCCCAAAAAAAATTTCAAAGGACCGCTTATCGATGCTTTTGGCGGCCTACAAGCGGTCCTTTATAATTTTTTTTAGGTTGTACCATAGACTTATGAAAGTACTTATAAATCTAGGGGTTGCTCCAACTGACTTCGTACAAACTATACACACACCCTATAATTTTTTGAAAACTTACTTGTAAAATGTTTGATGGGTTTTGGATGTGTGTCCCATAAATTTGGACAATTGTTCAACTCCGTTTTCTCTTAAGCTTAATAATTGAGTTACTGTCGCAATATGTTTTCTTAACCGATTTGAAGTCAATAATCCAGGCTGTTTAGCTTCACACATATTAGGATATTTTCTGATTACTGTACAACCATCAATCCAATGTAATGAATGAGGGTATGTAAAAAAGTATGTATTTTCTGTAGGAAACCAGATTTCGTGACGGAGTTTTGATAATAGAGAATAGTACTTAACCACCTTTTTTGGGAGTAAAATATTTACAGGTCTACTTCCTTTTCCAATAGATACAATTTTCATGTAATTTTGTGTAAGGATTTTTTCGTTTTGTGTTAAAGTTTCTGTAAATTCTGGCTGTCCTGACAGGTTGCTAGTATTACTAATTTACTCTTTACAAGATTTCCAATCTAAAAACTGCACGTCACCTACCCGCTTTCTATTATGTAGGATAGTAAATACTAAAACTGTTTCAGATAAAGTTCTATAAGCATCTTTATCTTTTGATAACTTCAATTTTTCATACGCCTCTTCAGCTGTTTTTTCTACTAATTTAAATAATTTTATGATATCTTCAGTAACGGGTAGGCATTTCGATTTGGTAGATGCTTTTTCATTTAAGTCCTTTAATGCCAGACTTCCCATTTCTGTTGCCCACTGGGTATCAACGAGATTCTTATATCAAATTTAATAATGCAACATCTATGTTCTCTCCACAGATTGGTAGCTTTTCTCTTAAAATTAATTTCGTTGCCAAATCACATAGGTTGATTAAATTAGTTCTGAAATGTAGAGCTAATGAAGCTGCACCAAAACCTCTACTAGTAGCATCGTATCGAGACATGTTTTTAACGGCTTCTAGGGCCATATCAAAATCTTGTGGTTGTAGCATGGATATTGTGTCATCGAAATGCCCAAGTTTTTTCATTTCAATTGAAAATTTTGCGCATTCTCTCAATTTATTAGAAATGTGGTATTAACTCCGTTTCATCTTTGTTTTCTTTAAAAGGTCTTCACCAAAGTACATTATCAATATATCTTTAGTGGCCTCTTTTGTAACTTCGTCTGCCTGCATTTTATTAAATACTTTATTTTTGACTTCTAGTTTATTCAGTAGTTCTCCGTATCGTTTTTGACAAGATGAATAAATTAGAGACTCCATTAAAGGACGTGCGGTTTTTGCACCAGTACTTTGATTCATGCAACATTTTTTTACATTGCGACTTAAGCTTAAACGTTTATAGAATCCTTTGCAGTGAACGCATATAAACTTTTTCAATTACAGTTTCTTCTAGTTTATGTCTCTTAGGTTTAATTTTTCCCCTTAACGCGTCATCCAGATTTCCGTGGTTTCTGATTAACATAAGTAATTGTTTTTTCTCTTGGCTACCTGGTTTCAATGAAATCAGTTTTCTTACTTCTCTTTCCTCACTGTGGTTTCTTTCTAAATGCCGAGAAAAATGTCTAGAAACAATGTCAGCTCCACAAAGTTTGCAGGTCGTTTTCTTATATTTATTTATTTTCAGATAAGGGGATTGATAAACGTTTGTTTGCTAAAAAATAAATATTGTGTTCTATAAATTTTGTAAAAAAATTTGTCAAAACATTAGAATTAGTTTATGCAAGTGAGTATGTCTAAATATTAGTTGTTTGATTTTTCGTATAAATATCCTATATAGTTACGATGAAATCTTGTTTTGAAATTAAATAGTTTATAGTATAAGGAACTAATTGAAAATGTGAATATTTCTTTCCCACATTCTACATTGTACCGGGTGTCTCATTATATTCTGACTGTTTTTAAGAGCTTATATCCTCTAAACGGTTCTAGATAAGATGCGGTTTTCATAGTTAGGTTTAAATTTACTGTAAGTTTTGATGTGATACACTTATAAAAATGGTCTACTTCCAGTTTACCCGCTAGAAAAGTGGTGTATTTTCAGAATACGGTAGATGTAATTTTTTAAAAGGGACACCCAGTATATTTAGCAATTTCTTAAAAGACGCATATTTTTATTTTATAACGATACTTTAAAGTTTAAAATCGGTGCACAGAAAGCGAAGTTAGATAACTTTAACTGGGATAATGTAATGATTCAGATAACTTATTAATAAATAATAATCAAGGAGGCGTTAATATGTCACATCACAAAGATATTGCGATCATTGACAGAACGTCACATTGTGTTTCATATTCAATAAAATTGAAGTGTTTAATCTCTCAAAATGCAGTATACAGCACAAGAAAAATCTCAAATAATATTTTTATATGCTCAAACTCAATCCTATGTTCAGACTAGAATAACATTAAAACATGGTTAACCAAATTTAGGAATACTGCTTCTATATCTAAGAAAGGAGACCTGTAAATGGAAATTTAGAAGAAATGTTATCTGTTTATGAGCATGTACAGAAAAATCCAAAAATTTCAATTAGAAGAATAGCATCAAATTTGGAAATGAACAAAACTAAAGTTTTTAGAATTCTAAAAGTTCTCAAATTTAAACCTTACAAAATTCAAGTTCTACAAAAAATTAACGATCGGGACCATGCTAAAAGAGTGTTATTCGTGTTATGACTGAATGTTCTGAAGAAACTGAATTGGTTGTCATATGTTATTGTTATGATTGTTCTATCTAATGATTAGTGTTTTTGAATGAAACTCAAGGTCTCTAGTTAATACCCCAATATAATACAAGTTATTGAAAATTCTAAAAAATTGACAATTGTTTCGATAAATCAATATCATCGTCAGAATGGCAGAAGTTACATTTCATTTTATGCCTACCTGATGTTTAGTAGTTATATTTGGCTAGACCAAGAAGTAACCTAACTTGTGATTGGCTTAATATATGTTTATAGAAAAAAGAAGAAGATGTGATATTACAAATATTGAAGCTTAGATATTATTAGCCCTATGGTGATATCCTGGATATCATTTTTCCAATTAAGATCAGTATAACTGTGCAATGATATAGAAAACCAGGAAAACTATATCTGCTGATCTTTACAATTATCACTTAAGAAGACATTTTATTAGTGGAGAATTCCCTAGATTTAACTGTTCATTGACAACTTCATATTGTGGGTTTCTTAAATGTCTTCTAATTTCCAGTTCTTCAAGGAAATCCAGAATGTAATGCTGTCTATTTGGGTCAGACCCTTAGGAATTTTGAAATACGATACAGTGAGCACTTACGAGCATACAGATTAAAACAACCAGATAAATCCCACTACGCAAAACATCTACTTGACACCAATCATTCATTGACACCTAACACAAAACTAGAAGTACTGCATATTTGTGAAAAGAAACAAGAACTGGATTTCCTTGAAGAACTGGAAATTAGAAGACATTTAAGAAACCCACAATATGAAGTTGTCAATGAACAGTTAAATCTAGGGAATTCTCCACTAATAAAATGTCTTCTTAAGTGATAATTGTAAAGATCAGCAGATATAGTTTTCCTGGTTTTCTATATCATTGCACAGTTATACTGATCTTAATTGGAAAAATGATATCCAGGATATCACCATAGGGCTAATAATATCTAAGCTTCAATATTTGTAATATCACATCTTCTTCTTTTTTCTATAAACATATATTGAGCCAATCACAAGTTAGGTTACTTCTTGGTCTAGCCAAATATAACTACTAAACATCAGGTAGGCATAAAATGAAATGTAACTTCCGTCATTCTGACGATGATATTGATTTATCGAAACAATTGTCAATTTTTTAGAATTTTCAATAACTTTTATTATATTGTGGAATTAACTAGAGACCTTGAGTTCCATTTAAAAACACTAATATGAGCATATTCCACGAAGTAAGGGTCGAGACAGTCAATTTCTATCTAATGATATTTCTAATCTTTAATATTCATCATCTTTATATATTATTCCTTATTGAATATATCATCTCAACTTTCCCTTTCTAGAATTTTCCTATTTATACGGCTTTTGACCTCAGATAGAGGAAAAACACTCTCCGTGTTTTTTGTAGCTCTATTCAAGACGATACTAGTTGGTAATAATTGAGATTTTTGTTATAGCCGTGTGGAGTTATAGCCAAAAAAATGTCCATACTTTGATTTATTTTTCGTTTATCTCAAGTTTCACCAATTTATAGGGTTTTCAACCACAGACAGAGAAAACACAATACAAATGTTTTTGTAGCTCTATTCAAGCCCATTTCAACGGTATATACTATTTGAGATATTTGGTCTACCCTTGTGGAATTATAGGCAAAATAAATGGTCCACCATTTGATTTCTTCTCGTTTTTCACAAATTATACGATTTTGACCCCAGATCAAAAATTTTTTACGAAAAAAACTTTTCTTAATTACTGTACAACTCTAATCAATTATTGAAAAAATATAAATTACTTTTCTTAAGAATATGAGAATAGAATTTAAAATCTTTACAAAAAGTACTGATATCAGTCCAAAAACCTCTTGAAAAATAATTGACGCAAGTACACCTCTCACCAATGATGTACTATACCTACTTATAATCAGTGTAAAATAAAGGTATACTCTGGCTACAAATTCACACTTTATTCCTTATTAATTTGAATGTTTCATATAGTTGATATACTTGTGTTCAGCCATGTTTAAATAATGTTAGTGTTTGTATTCTTCCCAGTTTCATTTTAATGCTTTTCAATTTCGAACCAAATATTTTTGTTTGCTTTGTAGTTCTGATAACTCAAACGGAACGTGGCCTTATCGTTGTAATGCGTTTCGATAGTATTATTCATATGACAGAACTACAAAGTAAACAAAAAGCTTTTTTTATATGTACTACAATGACATGGGTTGAAAAACAAAATGCATTACAATGAACTGGGAAGAACACAAACAAACATTAACATTATTCAAAGAGGGCTGAACGCTAGTACATCACTTAATTGGAACTTTCAAATTAATAACGAATATGTAACCATAAAATACCTTCATTTTAAAAAGATTATAAGTTGATATAGTACTTGTGTCGTATCATTTGATATCACAACTTTGTCGTCACCTACTTTTACCTCGTCAAGAAGGTTCTGGACTGATTTCTATTGTCACTGTACTATTATTTTTTCACAACACTCGCTGCGGTTGAATTCGTCAATGTGGAAAATTGGCTTTTCACTGGCTTTGTTTTCGAGCTCATTTGAGTGGAAACTATTTTTCAGGTGAAAAACGTGCTACCGAAGTTTACTGTCAAGGCAAAAGGTCAAATTTTTATAGGTGGTTATCATGCTCTCGAAAAATTATAGCCTACAAAAAAGCTTGGTATTTGAATATTAAGACTTAGATGTTATGTTGAATGAAGTATTTGGGTCACAGAAATAGTTTGATTTACGAGTTTCATTTCACCATATATCATAGCTAAAAACTAATAGTACTTTTAAACGCATATTATTGAGTAATAAATATCTTTTATGTCATACTAGTTCATTATTGTGTTTTTATTGCTTAGTTAACAACTATATAATGTCGTACTTCATACCCGTGTGGGCATAAAGTTCACTATATGGCCCGCGCGGGCATAAAGAGAAATACTTGTTTGTTTAACTTATTTAATAACCTTTATTAATGAAATTACAAACGAGATATATCAATATATGTAAATATTCGATGCACATTATTTTGATGAATTAACATAAAATTGGCAGTTCTGAAAAGATCCGGTGATAATTAAATTGCCTGCAGCAAACAATTCATTTTTCATTGCTTGAGTATCAAATTTCTAGACATAATTTTCATCAGATTCCAACAAATTTTTAATCTGAGGAGTTCTTTCTTTTGCATTGTATTTTAAAATGTCTTGTTTAGTTTTAGCATGTCTCTTAATGCAATCATTGCAAAATGTCAAGTTACTTTCTTTGTTATAGGTAATAAAATTGTACTCTGTTTGCCAACTGTCCTTAAACTTTTGCTTATATTTTTTTCGTTTCCTTTTGGGAGGTTCCACATTTTCAGCAGATGAATGATATTCTGATTGACCCCCTTCATTATCTGAGTCTGATGCCTGAATATCAATACTGTGAACTCTCTTCATGAATGTCAGAAGAAGACTTAACATTAGATCTGCACTGCACTACTAAGGCTATTAGTAGTACTAACTGGGGTGAACTTGTTTTAGCTGAAACCAGTTTAAGGAAAAAATTTGTGTTTTCAGTATATAGATGCCTCCCTAAACACAAAATCACAAAAAAATGTCTGCGGAAATGCATCATTTTCTGACTTTAGAATAACTGAAACCAGTTACAAGAAAACTTTTTTATGCTTCATATTTCAAACACTTTCTTAAACATAACCACGCAGAAGAACTCCTGCGGAAATATGTGATTTTCCTACCAGGTATTATTTGTACAGTCGTTGTGCCTTGCAGATAAATGGAAACTTATTTTTGTTAAGTATATATAAAATATGCGAAATGAGACTCAAAGAAAATATTTATTCATCTTTAATGTTAAATGACATTTTTAAAAGTAAATTTTGTAGAATTTATCGGAAATAAAACTGAAGTTCAACTGTAAACTTTTAAGTTAAAGCTTATACAGATATACTTGTACCAGTATCAAATAAAGGAACAAAATTTGCCTTGCGGAATAACTCTTTAAAGTCGAACTCAACCATTAGATCTAACTTATGTTTCTTACAATACCGCCTCCAAAGGTATTCACAAAGTTTATCAGGAAACTCATCTTCAGGAATATGCTGACCTCTCAAATTCCACGCTATGATTTACTGTGTGATGAATATAACCATAATTGGAAAGTTCCCAATCATCTGTATGAATAAAAGAACCCAATGCCACATGATTTTTAATAGTTTCTATAAGGGTAGCAGCATCTCTTTTATTTTGCGGACAAACAACTAGCCTCAAATCTTCTGAGTTCTGAGCGATCATTCCCAAAACCCAACGACCCTCCATAACTCGTCCACGTTTGTATTTCCTTTTTCCAAATTTCGATTCGTCAATCTAAAAATAAAAAATTCCTTTTATTCAATTTGTTGATATGGTATTAAAATATAAACCTTAAAATATTAAGTTTAGTTTAATTCTCTTCCCGACCTTTAACACAGATCAATGAATAATATCTATTCCTATCAGCTTAATATATCCCTTAAAATCTCAAGACACAAACGTGAACTATGATTCGTGGCCCTCCAATTTTCGGAAGAGATGCCTGCATTGGAGTAAAAGCACTGGTAACCATCTCCCGACAATACTTCATCCGAGCAGCTATTGTTGCCATTGATAAACTCCCTTCTGAACCACTTACACCAACACATATCCGTTCATATGATTCTCCGTGACCAAATCCCAAAAGAATCCTGCATATGAATATTTGAGAAAAAAAAGTTTAAAAAGTCTTATCTACCTAAACTCTTTTTCTGGTGAAAGATGACTATTTTCAAACCAGGTTTCCTTTGCAATAGAAAACGAAGGTTTGCGTTGTTGTCTTTTAGAACACCTATATATTCCCAAATCTGTTCCTGAAAAATAATAATTCGAGAATATATCCATATTACTCGTATGTCCTTTACATTATGTCCTACAGTAAAGTGGTCGAGGTATTAAGCCTTCATTTTTCGCAAATTCATAATCTTCCTGCCTAGTTTTAGGTAGACTTGGCTCAGTTATAACAAAATAAGACATCATTAAACCACTGTGTATTCGTATTTCTACTCCTATACCACAGATTATACTAACAATAATAAAGCTCATATCTTAACGACATTTAAAAACCTATTGAACGTTTTTGTACATGCCTTTTCACAGAGTCGCCGATTAAAGTTCGAATCAATCTAAATCTACAATATTTAATCAATAAATGAAAATTGTATATTTCTGCAAGAAGTTTTTTGCGTGTTTATGTTTTGAAAATTGTCTAAAATGTGAAACAGAAACGTATTTTCTTGTAACTGGTTTCAGCTATTCTAAAGTCGGAAAAATGAAAATTATGCATTTCCGCAAAAAAAAATCGAGTCTTTTCATTTGAAAAATATTCCTAATGGTAAATGAACGAATATTTCTTACATAACTGGTTTCAGCTAAACGGAAGTTGATCCACTAACTGTGGAAGTAGTCCGAGTGCTGTTGCTGTTTGTGGTGTTTCTGCTAAAATAGTACTATTAGTTGTACTGATATGTTTCTGCATGCTGAGATTGATATGGGATTCGGACTTTTTATCTTGTTTAAGAATCTACAAAAGCTGAAATAATAGAATTGAGAAACGTTTTAATAATAATAATAATAATACAAGTAATTCATCGTTATAATTACCTATTCACATTCAATCAGAGAGCTTTTATATAGAACTGTGTAGCAGCAATGTGGCAAAAATGACAACAAATCAAACAATGGGAATAACAAAACAGCAGCATAGAACTCTTCAGACTCTCAACTTCCAACTGAACAACAAAATAACAAATAAAAAGCGATATCGCATAGAATAAGCCATTTTAGTTTCTAAATTCAAACAAAATAAAACCGACTCCCGAATATGGGGTTTCGAAAATACATATTTTGTATTTCATTTCGGTTTATGCGTTCAGGTTTATGTATCTTTTCCGAATATCATGTAAAGAAGGACAAAAATACTATAATTTGTAATGGGTGAGTGTGGCCATAGATATATAAACAAGACAGATATAATTGTGTACAAAAATTTTCACGGCAAAACGTAGTCACATTCTAACCGCTGTTGGAAGAAACCTATCCTTGTAATTCGTAATGTAGCCATCTACATCATATTATTTTTCAATTCCATGATAATATATCTTCAGTTGAAGTTATTATTGTAAACATGTGTTTAAGAAAATGATGAAATATCTTATGACAAACTATTTCTATGAATTTACTACAGGTCTAATGGAACATAATTAAAAGAACAGTACCTCAATTTATTATTAGTGCATGAAATGTTCCCTTCATTCAAATGAAAATTTAACATTTGGCAGAAGCACAAAGATAACCAAACCCGTAAATGTTTCAAAAGTTTCATATATTCACACATAGTATTGTTCACGGTTTTTTTAGACTGAGAGTGTTTTTGCGTTTAATTATAAACTTATTGTTAAAAAAACAGTTTATTAGAATACCTAATTATGACGGTTCAGCAGTGCAATGTGTGTAAGAAAACTGAATATTTACACACCGAACTCATATTTGTCAAAATGAAAGCACACATCAACTGATAGCTAATCGGCCATGTTATGCCAACAGCGTATTTCCGTCTTCCTTTTTTTCAGAGACAGCATGTTTTTCATGTTGGCGTGTAAATATATATGAGCTCATGAACGACTGAAGACCAAAAAAGCAATGACGTCATAAACATAGCCGCTGACAGTTACTGAGGGACAACAAATATTTATTTACGTTCATTTCACGTTTGTAATGTGCTTAAACATGGCTATTGTTAATTTGTCGAGCATTGCGAAGCAGTTTTGTAATGAAATTAAAGTGTTAAAGAAATGTGGAGACAGATTAAACAGTGGATATGTCGTAGAGATAGAGTATGATGGAAGATGAGGAACGAAGAGATAACCCTTTCACCACTATCGGGACTTATATATCCCAAGAGCCGATAATAAATCACTATTGGGTGAAATACGTCCAGAAATGCACGCGTTTTATCAGTTTCAGTGCTTTTGAATATTTCCGTAGAACATTCGCCAAATATGGCAACATCACATAAAAGCACATTGCTGCTTTCTTACCTATTTCACAACGTGTTCCCGGTTTTTTGTTTATCTTTTTACGCAGACCAAGTAACTGAAATTTGATAAAACTATCTTGTATGGTGGTCAAATATCGAAGGATCTGAGAGAATATAAGGTGAGTAAATAAAAACAATTTTTTGTATCAGTGAACTTCATGTTTTGTACTGTCTGATGTTTATGGGAATATTTGTCCCACCCGTAATCTCCGTTGGAACAAATATTACCTGTCGTATGTAAAATTATAACGTATATTTATTTATTTTTTCCTCAGAATGAGTCGACGTGATCGTATACTGAGACAAAAGGAGCTGGAAGAGATTGCTAATAATATTAGTGATTTATCAGAGGAATCGGAGGAAGATCCATTCTATTGTTCTGATGAAGATAGTGATTATTGTCCTCCAGAACATGAAGAGAATTTAGAAGATGATATTGTAATAGGAGAAGGGAGTGAATCAGATTCAGAAGAGGTCGTAGAAAGAGAAGGTGAAGAAGAAACAGAACAACTCCCTCCTCGCCCAACCCAAACAGGTATTGTGTGGAGGCCCCCTACAGCTACTTTCAGTCCCAGAAAACAAATTCCTATTGAGGTTGAGGGTTCACTCCTTCTGGATTTAGACAGATCTGCAACTGAATTAGACGTATTTTTGAAGATATTTCCTAGAAGCTTACTTATACATATTGCTGATTCTACCAACAAACGCTTACACCGCATGAAAAAGAATATACAGAAAACTGATGCACATGAGATTATGCTGATTCTTGGGTGTACCCTGGTGATGTGTTATAACCGAGTACCAGAATTTTATAATTACTGGTCGTCTAACGAATCTCTGGCCAAGAGTGTTATAAAAAAGGCCATTAGTAGAGACCGATGTACTTTGATTTTATCAAAAATGTATTACGCAGATCTAGAAAAGCCCGATGGTTGTTCAAAAACATACTATTCAGATGATGTTGTTGGCTGCTTGAAACAGACATTTCAACGCCCGAGAACGGACAGCTCTCATCAGTAAATTGATGAAACTATGACCGAGTTCAAAGGCCGTTCAAGCATGAAGCAGTATCTCCCTATGAATCCAGTGAAAAGTGGAATAAAACTTTGGCAACGATGCGATGCGAAAACTGAATATGTATACGATTTGAATATTTATTCAGGCAAAGAACTTGAGAAGGCAGATAGTACACTTGGAGAAAGAGTAGTGCAAAAGTTGGCATCTACAATTCGTTCTAAGGATGTTTGTATTTGCTTCGATCGCTTTTTCACGAGTGTGAATTTGATGGCAAATCTACCTTTTGCTTGTGTCGGAACGTATATGAAGAATCGAAAGAACACCCCTCGTTTTTCTAATGATAATATGGCTTGGGGTAATACAGAGTTTTTGGTTAGTGATGAAGGTATTATTGCAAGCAAATGGTGAGATACTGAGGAGGTTCTAGCATTGTCGAACTCTCATTCAAATACAATATGGGTGGCGTCGATTTGGCAGACCAAAAAGTGTCTACGTATGTAGTAGACAGTAATTCTACCAAATGGTGGCGTAAGGTTTTTTACAAACTTTTGATGGCGTCAGTTGTAAATTCGTGGATTATTTTTCAACAAATTCACCATAAGAAAATACAGCTCATAGATGATAGAGAAAGGCAGAGAGAAGGCTGCCGTAAAGAGACGTCTTAGCGGTAGATGTGGCCCTAGAAGCAAACGTCAAAAACTTATGATAAATGTTGGCGACCATTTACCCAGTGAAGGTCCGTCCAGAAGAAGATGTCATCAGTGTACTAAAAATAAGGTGGAAAAGCGTACGAAGACAATCTGTATAGCTTGTAACGTGCCTTTATGTAAAAATTGTTTTTTGCCTTTTCATTCATAAAAAAACTCAATAAAATATGTATGATAATATATTGGTGTTGTCTGAAATGCGTACCAATGGGACATAACGATCCCGCAGAAGAAAACTATTGGGACATATAATCCCAGGACTTTTTGTGAAATCTATGTCATTCCAAAAAATGATAATATCTTTTCCATACCTTTTTTACCCATATCGATGAGTACATTCACCTAAAACGAAAATATAATCAAAAAACATATTCAGTGGTGAAAGGGATGAGGCATAATTACTTGATAGTCTCTGCTGTTCTCTGATGTCTTTTATTCTGCAATTTAGTTCTTGTTTTATTTTGTTCTTCATTTTAATGTTGTCGAAGTTAATTGTATTTATTTTCGATATAAAACGCAAACATTCGATGCAAATACTTACTTTTGGCTCACACTGCTATGCAACAAGCATTACTTATTCGTTTAAATAACTTAACGTATGCGGTTTACTTGAACAGACGAATAGAATTCTAATGGCAAATAGCTTTGTTTAAATATTTCAGGCTGTTTGTTGAGCTCCGGAGAACTTTTAAGAATTTATATGTTTTCTCAATTGTTTTATGTCGAAATCTATTCCAAAATTATCACATGGAGAAATTATTTTTTCGTAAGACAAAGTGGCAAAAATGTTTCAGGAAGCAGTTGTTTCGAGTGGTACGAATTTCAGCAGCCATCCTTTCCAAATTAAATTATTTTCTTGCCATCGCCTTCACATTAGCAAATGTTAAGTTGAGTTGAAAACGTTGCTGGTCGGTTGGTTAAAACAAGACAAATCTTTCACTGATCCATTAACTATACGTATATTGGTCACTTTGTTCAATGTCATAAGCATAAATAAAACTTTTGACGTAATTTACCATTCGTAATTAACGTTCACTTTTAACAGTGATTTTTTAGGGCGCTTGATTCATAATTAATGATGAGGTTATTCGAACTGGAAACAATATTATTAGTTTGTATCATATCAAAGCAATATAAAATAGGAGACAAACTGTCTGGGAATGTGACATTCCACTTTTGCTATTATTTGGATGATTACCCGATAATACAATTTATTACATGGGATATCAAGTGAATCAATGTGCTCGCAGTAATTATGTTGCATCCTATCAACGCAAAAATTCATTTGATTTTCAGCATCTCTTCGCGTATTATCTGTTTCTGATATACATATTTGTGTCAACACTTCATGTTTATATGTACGTACAGCCTTGAGCCCCAATTATTCATTAACAATTAACATACAACAAGTGTTGTCATATTACCTTCCTATGGTATTGAATATAGTAGGATAGCAACTTCAGGGAAGCACGTTACTTTGTGTAAGCTCGAAGAGTAGGTAGGATGATAGTCTAGTTCACAAGTTGAAAGTGGTGAAAAATAGAGATACAGCTCTCAAAAATTGGTGCTATAGCTCAGTCGATCCGGAATGATGTCTAGGAAAATGAACTGAAACTGTTTTTCAGCAAATAAAAAATTGCAAAATTGTGAACAAATTAAGATGATATTGAAAAGGTGATTAGCTTTATGAATATATGTCAAAAACAATATATAATTGAGAAATTAAGTAGAAAATATTGTTCAATAGTAACAAATTTCCAATAAAAAAGTCTTATCTTCAGAAGAATGATCTCTAATGTTTATAATTTCAATATTAAGCTGAAAATAGGCTTCCACCCCTGAATTTCATGATTCGGATGTGGCGTCTAAAAGGAATACATTACGTAAAATAAAAGTAATACATAATATTAATTTAAAAAATTGTAAAAGTTATGAAGCATTCTGAACGCTTCAAAGAATTTGTTCTTTCTGGACATAAATTTTTTTCAATAAGCTAGGCCAGGGGTAGGCAACCTTTTGAGTATAGAGAGCCAAACATTACAATTTACAAAATTTAAAAGTTTTCAAAGAGCCACAAAAATTTTTTGTTGCCAATAATAAATAGTATTCGCATGAATAAAGCGTTTTGGTAAAAAAACTTATCTTTTATTCATGAGAAAAAATATCTATTTATTCCTATGTATTTGTAGTGTTTTTCACAACAAATTACATAATATACATACACATTTATACGGAAGAGATAATTACCTATTATTCAAGTAAAAAAATCAAAATAATTAAACATTTACTTACAACCCTAACTTGTACTTCAATAACAAACAATTGAGCAAACAAATTCAATGGGAGCGTTGTCTTTGCATGGTTTCACAAAGTTTGGATAAATTTGGCTCATAACTTGTTCTTTTTAAGTTTCAAACATGTTCATTTCTTAGTTGTTGTTATATTTCACAATTTATTAATATTTCACATTAACAATATACCCGACAATATATACAAATATTTACAAATGAGCGTACGTACAAGTGAAATCGTATATCTGTTGAAATAACTACCTAATAGTCAAAACGAGGTTCACTGTTTATTTCTTATATAGAAGTTACACAAGCAAAATATGATAATAACACTAATTTGTCTGTAATAACAAAATTCAGAATCTGGAAACTGAATTTAATTAGTTATATTTTCCGTTGAGAGAGTTTTTTTTTCATAATAGATGGAGAAAACCCAGCGAGGCGAATAACCAACGTAGTGGTAAAAGTAGCTAGTATTATCCAGTATTTAGCAGGATAAACTCGTGTGAACACAAGTGTCGTTCTTTTAACGGAGGCACCATTAACGATGCGGTTTGGACTTCCAGGTTTCCACAAACTTTCCCTTTTTTTATTGCGTTATTTCTGCTGTTCCGTTGGTCTGCACAGCATCGTTCGGCATTAGAGAATACGTTTATTTTATTTTTCGGGTCTTGTTGTTGATGACCTATGAATCTTTCCGCTTTTTCTCATGAGAGCTTCATGATTTATATACCCTTTTTACCATTATTCCGGAAAACAATAGATTTCACTGCTTTCTGTCAAGAGAGAATAAATTTAAAATTGATAGGAGAATTAAATACAGTGTAATATTCAAATTTATGTGAAAAATATTGTTTGTTTGTGGTGAAGAAATATTTATGTATTTCTGTGGCCCAAATGCAGACGGGATAGGTGGTTTTTTCTCTTGTATACCGAAACCGACTGCTCCGTTGTTTGACCTGCTGCGCGATGGGGGCTAGGGATTCTATAGTCGGCACAATCGTGCCAGATTTAGCACAATCGCTTATTTTCTGGCACGTCGGCACCCCTTTCAACAATCTGGCACAATGATTGATATAAGGTAAATAACCGCATAGATTTTTTTTTTAAATTTAGGTGCGCTTGTTAGCCACTGCCACTAACCCATATATCGACTATTCGAAATATTGACAGTTGACTTATGTATGTTTGACATGCCGAGGGCCACACCTACATCCCTAACAATATGAGGATTTTCGGAAACAATGATCGGGTTAACCCGTTCATGATCTGAACGTTTGGAAAGTAATCCGGATCACGTTCACTCACGTTCGGAAACTGAACGAACTGAGCGGATCATAATCATATGTTTGGATCCTTTCTACCCTAGTATACCGGTGGGTAAATGGGATCCGCTGACGTATTATTTCGTTTGTTTTTGTTCTCTTCAAGCTAAAATGTTATTAATTCTTTAAACCTAGTAGTGGGCAGGCTGCTGAGGCTTGCAGTTTTTGTACTTTTTGACTTTTCAATATAAAAAAATTCCAATGGCACAGGACCAATTGGACAGGCTTATTTCAGTAACATGTTTGCATAAAACCGAAAATAAAAAATTAGATACAAAAGTAATAGAGATGTACAAAAAACCAAAGTAACATTCTGGCATCAAGTCAAAAACAAAAAAATTTAAAAAAATTCTGGTAAGTTTGTGAATTTTCTTAAATAAATGTTTTAATGTACGATTTAGAGGAAAATGTTAAATACAAAAGTTGTAGAACGTGTTAAGGTCTATCAAAAAGCTCAGTAACTTTTTTGCGTCAAATGAAAAACAAAGGAAATACGATTTTTTTTTCAACTTTGACAGGCCGCCATTTTGTTTTACTGGGCCGATTTGGCTCATTAACGAACTCGTTGAAGATTTTTGCCTAACCGATTTTGTAGCGAGTTTGGTTTCGATCCGTCAAAAAATACGCCCTCTATCGTGCTTACAAATTCAGTTATAATTTGTGAAGTTTCTTAAATAAATGTTTTAATGTACGATTTAGAGGAAAATGTTGAATATAAAAGTTGTAGAACGTGTTAAGGTCTATAAAAAAGCTCAGTAACTTTTTTGCGTCAAATGAAAAACAAAGGAAATACGAATTTTTTTCAACTTTGACAGGCCGCCATTTTGTTTTTACTGGGCCGATTTGGCTCATTAACTAACTCGTCCAAGATTTTGGCCTAACCGATTTTTGTAGTGAGTTTGGTTTCGATCCGTCAAAAAATACGCCCTCTATCGTGCTTGCAAATTCCGTTATAACACATATATATATATATATA
This sequence comes from Galeruca laticollis, assembly GCA_963921935.1. Classification (NCBI taxonomy): domain Eukaryota; kingdom Metazoa; phylum Arthropoda; class Insecta; order Coleoptera; family Chrysomelidae; genus Galeruca; species Galeruca laticollis. The sequence continues at coordinate 70,044,022 of OY998175.1, forward strand.
TATAAATTCATTTAGTTTCTTCAACCATTTGTATATAATATTGGAAATGTTTATATTCTTGGGTTCATAGGTTCTTAGGTTCAACAACCTATGAACCCAAGAATATAAACATTTCCAATATTATATATATATATATATATATATATATATATATATATATATATATATATATATATATATAATAAGCCAGTCCTCTAGTATAGATAAATATTCATATATTAGATTGAATTAAAAAGGAATTTTTTTTGTATATACGTATGGGTTATCATTAGACACTACCTAATTAAGAACAAAATTTAACATAAAACGAATGAATGACTTAAGCAAATGTATTATAAAATATTGAGTACATCAATTTAAGAAATGGATTAAGGATAAGGAATAGAATGGTAAGGATAATATAGAAATTAATTCTTAAGAAAATGTTACCTTCACAAATAAATCCTAAGGTCAAGTCAATGTCAACAATTTTCATTAAAATCAATCTGAACGCTGCTATGTCCACACTTGAATCGGGAAAAGGATGTTAATTGGTTCAAAACCTAAAATAATAAGAATTAATAATCAAATCACTAATTTATTAACCATATGCAAATACAATAAAAAGTTACAATTTGAAAAAAATAATTTATAAAAGTAAAACTGTATGAAATATGACATTCGGAATAAGAGCCATATTGTATGTCATAGAAATCTAGTAATCAAATCGAAATCAATGAAGGAAGTGATTGAATCTAGTTATAATATTGCCAACCTAAATTCAATGAGTTGGAAGTTAATATAAAACAGAGAATGTAAATTTGAAATCAAGTTAGAGTTTATATAAAGCGAAATTAGTGCTAATTAAAGAATTAAAAAATAAACAGTTCCATATATATAAATCATAAATTTAGATTGTAGAAATTGTATATTAATTGTAAACAAATTTACTAAAAAAAAGGAATTACAAGGATTGAAACCATTGTAATACATATAAAAGACTATTTATATATTCTATAAGATATTGTTAAACCATTTATACAAGTGATTTCACTCTCCAAGACTATTTTAATTGAAGAATTCAGTATTTCCATAAAAAAAAACATTATCATTGACAATTGTTGAATAAAATAACAAATTAGGAGGCTGTGTTTTAGAGATGGTAAAAATGTTGTTGATTTTTAAAAAAAAAGAGTGTCGAGAGTTAGTTGGGGAATGAGGAACTGGGATGTAATTCTCTGAGAAGATTTTTGTAAAAACTTTAAAGTAAAAGTAATAATTTTAAATCTAAATCAATAAAAAATTCATAATATTAATGTCGATTAACCCCTGTGAAAAAGTGAAACGTGCCGAACGAGTATTTCTTGGGTAAGGAATACCTAAGAAAAGAGACGGGATGTTGCAGGTCCACCACGCCGAGAATGGAATATAAGGTCTGTGTTATTTGAGTTTTTTTTTAATTTGGAATTCCAAACAAACAAAGAAAAAGTGAACTTTTGAAATTAATTTGAACATTTAAATTTGAATAATCTAAAATTGGCCAAAGAAACTTTAAAATAATGAATAACAAATTTTATCCATGGATAATTAAAGAACTCTAATTTTCTGCAACAATAATTTTAGATATTAAATATGTACTTACTTGTAAAAAGTTTTTCGTTTGTAAAATAATCAAAGTTCACACCACTCATAAATGCTTTTCCAATCTTAATTTCCGCTTTGCATGCTGACCTATTCTTATAACTATCAAACACACACTTAATTCACAACTTGAATTATATATGTAACTGTTTAATATAAGTTTTCAACCATATTATTCTAAATGCACTAAATTGATGAACATTGAACTGTTCATATGTGTAAAAATTTTTTTCTAATAGGTGTCCAGGACTCAAAGAGAGAAGTCTCATGCTTCCGACTGCAATATAAAATTTAAACAATACATACAATTAAAAATTTTCATATAATCATATAGGGCTAGCCGAAGGTAAAAACGGGTAAATAAAGGTAAATCATATAAGTATATATTAAAATATAACAATATCCACTATAATATATATATATATATATATATATATATATATATATATATATATATATATATATATATATAACCTTTGGAACGGAGGGTGATTTTGGCATCTAGGAACACCAAAACGAAAAACTGCATTGAAGTTTTTCCGAAGTCGCGTCATGCTACTCTCTACAATAGCCCTATTTCATTCTGAAATAAGACTAAAATAGCTTATTGGTATTAAGATTTGGTTTTTGTTTTCTTTAAATAAAAATTTATAGAATCTTTTAAGCCACGTAGTTAGCAGATTGAGCATGATTTGCCGTTTTTATAATTTTTGGCTTTTCGATATAAAAAATAGATTGTTCGTATTAAAATTTGGTGTCACCGATGACTGAAAACAACTTAAAGCTTTACAAGATGAGAATGGAGAGAAGTACATGAAAAATCAACCCACGAAACTAAAGTAATAAAAATAAAAAGTTTTTGTTAAGTATCAAATTTGACATTTCCACACAAAACAGAACGCGTCGTTCGGAAACTCTGATAAAAATTTCGTTCTGGGTTAGAATCCGCAATCAGCTGATAAGTGATCTATCTGATCTAAGATTACCGTTTCCGAAAAGCCCTTATATAGTCATTCATAAGATCATATGTATTTACACGCCAACATGGGAAACATGCTATCTCATAAAAAAAGTAAGACGGAAATACGCTGTTGGCATAACATGGCCGATTCGCTATAAGCTGATGTGTGACTTTATTCTGACAAATATGAGTTCGGTGTGTATATATTCAGTTTTTTTACACACAATTCACTGCTGAACCGTTATAATAATTTCAATAAATCGTTTTTTTAACAATAAGTTTATATTTAAACACAAAAACACTGTTAGTCTAAAAACCGTAAACAATACTATTCGAAAATATCTGGAACTTTTGACACAATTTACGGGTTTGGTTATTTTTGTGCTACTGTCAAATGTTAAATTTTTATTTGAATGAAGGGAATATTTCATGCACTAATAATAAATTAAGGTACTGTTCTTTTAATTATGTTGCATTAGATATATAGTAAATTCATAGAAATAGTTTGTCATAAGATAATTCATCATTTTCTTAAACACATGTTTACAATAAAAACTTCTATTGAAGATATATTACTATGGAATTGAAAAATAATATGGTTCAGGTGGCAACATTACTAATTAGAATGATACGTTTCTTCCAACAGCAGTTATATTGTGACTATGTATTGCCGTGAAAAATTTCTGTAAACAATCATATCTGTCTTGTTCATATATCTATGGCCACACCCACCCATTAAAAATTACAGTATTTTTGTCCTTTTTCACATGCTATTAAGAAAAGAGACATAAACATAAACGCATAAACCGAAATGAAATACAAAATATATATTTTCGAAACCTTAGATTCGGTAGTTGAGACAGTTACATCGGGAAGATATAGTAGTAATAAAAAGTTATCCTAGCAGTGGAGGAGGTCCTAAGTCATATGGAAGTAATTATAGAAGAAGATCAAATGGTAGAAAGAAATAGGAAAGTTTAATTACATCAGGAAGTTATAATTTTCAAGAAAGAAAAGAGGTATTTGATTATCCTAGTTGCTCTACTGAAAAAACAATTATGGAAGCCACACTATACAGCCTAAAGGCACAATCTAGAGGGGAATTGAGACAAAATATGTTACTTAATAATATAGAGCCACCACCAGCGATAATAGATAAGGATAAACATATTATTTGCTCGTGTGGAATGGTAAAGCAGCCAGGATGTTTAAAAGATTATGTAAAAACTTAGATAGACATATATGAGTAATAATTCTCTTAAAAATATTGAATTTTTGTAATTTATGAGGACCATACTTATTAATATGAAATATTTTATAATATACAGCTACAGGTTTAAAAGTTAAAGAATCAAAGTGACATTAATATTGAAAATTATAAAAAAAAACTGAATTAAATTATTGATAATTCAATATTGTGGTATTATGTAGGTATAATTAGGTTCTGTATATATACAAATTTTATCTGAATAAATTTCAGTCAATAAATTGAGAATTATTGTGATGAATGTTTCTTGGTAAGTATCAATTGAAAATAGAATTTAATTACTTTATTAAATGGAAAGTTTATTCTTTCTAGAGCCACTTGAGATATGTACATACATGGCGCAAAGTTTTACTGATATCCGTAGATGGCAATTTTGGTGGTATAAAATATACAGAGAATTTTGTAGAAATTAAAACTAAAAAGAATTTGAAAACAATAGAGGAATAATAGAACCGTCCATCCTATCTAGGAATAATATCAATGAAAAACCTGAGAATAGATTAACACCAATACAATTCTTGAAAAAGTTTTGTAAAGAAAATCAGAAACCGGAAAGGAATGTTATAGCAACCAAATATTTTGAGATTCTATACGATGTAAACCATTCCGATATAAATGAAAACGTGGAATGAAGCGAATTATAAGATTATAGAAGTGAGTGGTACTGCGATAAGAATTTCAGAAAAATTATATTTTTCACCCGAAGAGAATAATATGATTGAAAAGGAAAATACAGAAAATGTCCCTATACGTAATTTTGTACTCTGGCCTGAGACTCCAGGAAGAAAGGGGAAAATGTAGACGGAGAGGTTACCTTGTGTTTTAATGAGTACACATTGGAAAACAAATTCAGTCTCAAGAATTGGAATTAAAGAAACAAGAGGAATACAGAAAAACGCTCGGAAAACAAAAAGATATTAAAGACACAAGCGGAAACTCAGAAGAAAGAGAGAGAGAGAGAGAGAGAGAGAGAGAGAGAGAGAGAGGGGAAAAAACAACAAAAGAAAGACCGATTCAATTAATACTGGTGAAATTAAGAAAAAAAAGATTACTGCTCTAAAAAATAATACAAATATTTTAAATGAAAATCGAACACATGACATTTTTTAACGTTAAAATTTAACGAGTATTGATTTAACGTGAATATACGGCGGAATCAGCGTTCGAGATAGTGGGCGAACCTGTCGACGGGAATTTTTGACAGACTACTTTGATGAGAATCAGGTCAGTTCTCCATCGGACGTCGAAGCCAACACTGCCTAGTGACATTCAAAATTTGGATGTGCTCTGGTAGCCATTTCATTCCGTTAAAACCACGTTAATACTTGTTTATGAGAGGAAATTTCGTATGGTATAGCATCCAGGGGGTCGGACCCGACAATTTGCCGTGTAAAAGTGAGTCGATGGCAAGCAATTTCCAAGATATTTAAAATTTCACAAACCACGTGGGTATTTCGGTTGACGTACAGTCCAGAAAAACTCGTTATTTCGGGGGATTTATTATTTTGGTTATATGGATTTTATTCGCTGATTGAGGAGTACGAAGTCAGCCAGACCATTCACCTGGATCAGTGACCAGGAGGGCTGGATCTTTCTTTTGTAGAATCGACATCGAGGGATACTATTGCTGTTCTGAGGAAGGAAAATCACTCGTAACAGTTATTTTTCTTATTATTTTTATACATTTATACATCTTCCATTCACATTAACAGTCAAAATTTTACAAAATTCTTTTTGTATGGGTTTTTCTATTTCTTTTTTGCAGTAATTAACTGTTATTACTTTTCGTATATAAAATTTTGAAACATTCTTTTCAAATATTGAATTGTTGGCTCTGAACGGTACGTACCTGGGTGCTGCACTATTAAGATATTTTTCTGACTTTGACGATTTTTATTTTTATATGTATATGCATTTATAAATATTTATACTCATATAGATTGCAGAAGTGTGAACCCATGTAACTGATGCAATTTCAGTTTTGGTGTTAGATTTTCACTGTATTTGGAAAATAGTGCATGAATCAATTGTTCGTTTCCTGTAACTGGTCTATAATTTGAGACATCTGTGTAGATTGGGGCCCTCAGCTCTTCTGTACCCTGAGTTAGTAGCCTTCAGCTCTACTCAGGTATTATAGAACCTGCTTTGTCAGTTATTCAAATTGTAATTTAGTGTTTTCACTTCTAGTTGGTAATTTAGTTTGCGATTAAAGTTTTTATGTAGATTTCGGCCTTCATCCTAACTGCATACTGAATCTACAGCCTTCAGCTGAGTTCAGGTATTAATAAATTCTTTGTTTTGTTGTTGTAACTTGTAACAATCACATTTTGAAAGGAGACATATGTTCCAAACAGATTATGAAACTTCATTTGCTGACTTTTATTTCTCTTTAGTTATAACTTTCCTATCAGATTAACCTTTCGGAGCGTGTAATTGGTGCTGTTAACCCACTGAGGAGTTGTGGGCTAACTTAAGAAGACTTGGGTGCTTGCCAAAACTTCTCTGGTGCCCTTTTTAGTGAACTATTAAATTTTGAAAAATCCACCCCTTCTTCGACTCGAAGCTAGTCGACTGGCGAGCACGCGTTGTACTACGGGAGACAACCCGCACATCAATAACGAGCACTGAGAGTTAGCGTTTTCACGTTTTAATTTTAACTAATGAGCCGGGACCCAGTAGAAGGATCCATTCAACAACATAAAGCTATTAGACAGGTATTTGCAGATGAGGAGGAAGAAAAAGAATCACACAGCTTGAATTTCCAAATAATGTATCATCCACCGATAAATTCTGTTTTGCTTGTACTAAAAAGATGACTCCATTTGTGTTTATTGCCATTCTTGTAGAAGATCATAGCATAATAAGTGTATATTAAAATTTAACACAAATATTGATACAAATAGAATATTTTACTGTACTTATGGCCTTCCTAATAGGAATAATGAATGACCTTTAAATTATTTGTAATGTTCCTATATTTGCATTTTTAAATTATTTGATAATAATGATTATTTTTTGTTGTAGGTGCCCATCTACATATGTCAATTTTTGAGTAAGTATGCCAATCACTTATACCCTACCAATAAAACAAAGGTATTTAAGGCTATTTTTACATATGCCAATCCCTGCTAGCCTTTTGGCCAATTATATAAATGTACAGGCCAATTACTGTTTATTATGCACCTCAGCATATACTTAATAAAAAAATTTATTCTCATAATCAAAAAGTTTGAAAACTAATACAATTTCAACGAAATATTTCATATTGTTTACCTGAACGCTTTATTTATTATAAACAAAAATTTTTGCTAAGTAAATAATAGAACATTGCAAAGTTGATCTTAAGTGGCCAATCACTGCATGTTTACCCTATTTATTTATATATATATTTATTCTATACAGTCAATCGATCAATCAATCAGTTATTGAAGCTGTCGGTAATTGAATTTGGATGATATTCTCAGCTACTTCCAGAATTAGGCAAAAAATATTATAGTATTTATGTTGATTGAAATGGGTCTCTCAGTAACCTCGTATTCCTATTTATCAGATTGAGTGTCGCATCTGAAATTATTTCTCAGAGTGAATGCCTGACACGAACAGAATTCGTAAAGAATCTTTATCATCGTAAAATATCTCTTGGTTGTAACTTGCAGACGTGTATCAAGAATGATTATTTTCAATCGTCAGCTATCGCAGTAACCCGACAGATTTGTCAACGTATATGAAGGATCGCGTTGATCCTATAAAAAATAACGCTAATTTATGTAATGAGAAAATTGGTAATATCATCTTAACATCTATCAGAGAGAAGCGTGATGTTTTCTTTATGACTATATGGAATTCGTTACCATGAAAAATTAGAGAGTAAGTAAGAAATGATATCTACTAATTATTCTGGAGAATTAACGGAGAATATAAATATGATCATATTGGAGGAGGGGATGAACAATCACGCATTATTTTTCTTACAGTAGTTCCTGAATTTGTTGTAATTTGTGATGGGGATCACTATTTACTAGTTATGAAAATGTTAATTGTTATTTCAGAAGAAATTATATGTGTACGTATATTGAAAGCACATTCCCGGACTGCTTCAAAAATTTATATTGTGGTTGGGAAATGTATTGGTTGGTTTCACAATTTACTTTTGAGTGTTAGTGAATTTTGTGAATGTACCTCTTAATAACGTAACTAAAAATTGCGTTGTGGCCAGAACAAGACTTGGATGAAAAAAAGGTTTGTATTTCATGCAGAGTTTTAATTTATAAAATCATAGCAAAGCGCTTTCGACTATGACGTTATCCTCAGTGTGTATCTGTGAGTAAGTAACATTGGATTGAATTTAAGAAATTTTGATAATGAGAACTTTGAAAATTGAAAAAATTACTCACTCGTCAGGTGTACAAGAGCCAGACCATAAAAATACCATGTGTCCCGAGGACCATGTAAATATTTAAAAAAAGGACATCATATGAACAACGAGGCAGTGGTTGGTTTTGAAAGAAATTTTAATGTTATGTATGTTGCTTTTAATGCAACCAGCTATTTTATTAGAAATATTGTCATTTGAGGAAGGAAGTGAAGCAAATTGTGCCATTGAGTCTACGTTAGGGTATGCTGCATTGAGTTCCTTTTTGTTTTAGAGTTTTTGGATCAAACTATTAATAATATTTGGGTTATAATTTTCATTTGAAGCTATTTGTTTAATGATATTCAATTCATTCTGATAATCAACTGCGAAAAGGGGCACATTCAGAAGTCTATGAATGTAACAATTGACGGCTGCCATTTTGTGTTGATGAGGATGATTGGAAAAGCTGGGTATAACGTGATCGGTTTGTGTGGGTTTTCTAGATATGCTAAACTTTAAATGATTGTTAGTTTTAAGGATTGTAAACTCTAAAAAAAATTCAATTTATTATTTGATTCAAATTCAAGTGTGAATTTGATACTTGGGTGAACTTGGTTTATTTTTGATAGAAGATTGTTGACAATGCCAATGTCACCATCTACAAATAACAATCATCAACATATCTAAATAAATGTAAAATTTCTGGTTTATTTGCTGTGATAATGAATTGGTTTTCTAAATTATTCATGGAAGTATCTGCTAAAAAAGGTGATAAACAACTACCCATTGCAAGTCCATCTGGTTGTTTATATAATTTATCATTAAAAACAAAAAAATTCCGTGAAAGGCAAAAGTTTAACAAGGTCAAAATGTAAAATATGGAATTGACATCAACTTGAACAAGGCTTAAAGCCTCACTTACAGGTGGTAAGGTTTCTGTACTCGGAACTGAAGTGAAAAGATTACTTACATCAAAGGGAATCATCAAGCTTTCTTGAGGTAAATTTGTTAATCATATCTTAAGAGTTACTTTCTGCATATTTTGGAGTGGAGTGTGTTAGGTCTCTTATAAGCCTGTAAATAAATCAAGCTAAAATTGAAACCGGAGTGTTAGTGAAGTCTAGCTACTGGTCTTATTGGTATGTCGATCTTGTGGATCTTTGGAAATCCATACAAGCGAGGAATGACTGGGTTGCTGCTAATGAGAGAATAAGGGGCTGAATTTTTATGGATATTTCACTGAGTTTTCAATTTACTAATAAAATTATTGAATGGATTTGATGATAAAAGTTTCAAACTATGTTCAGAAAGGAAATTCTCCACTTTATCAATGTAATCCGACCTGTTTCAAATGACTAAACAATTACCCTTGTCTGCTTTTGAAAATATGAGGTTAAGGTCTCCTTATGGAAAAATTACTGTTACTATTAATAACATAAATATTTATATTTCTCTGAAATACGAAATAAAGTATCTCGGACTAACAATAGACTCACATCTACGATCGACATCTCACTTACGTGAAGTAGCTAAGACACTGAGATGTTTATTGTATAAATTCAAATATATAAGGAGAGTACTGGACTTACAGCATCTGAGAATCATATATCATGCTCTTGTAGAATCACGTCTTAGAAATGGCATATTAGGTTGGGGAGGAACTGTGCCTACTCATCTAGAGCAGGTTGAAATTCTGCAAAGAAAAATTCTAAAATTAATACATTTTGAAGATTTAACCTATAGTACAAACCAACTTTTCAACGAAACTAATATAATGTCCGTAAGGCATCTATATATTTTTAGTTTAGTTGTTTACTTATTCAAAAATCGCTCATACTTGCAAACTCCTGGACACCATTATCATACTAGAAATAAAACAAAAGATTTTGTCCAAACCAACACAGCGAGAAAAACAGTAGGAACTAGGTACTTCGAATTCATAGCACCCCGTTTGTTTAACTCTCTTCCAAAAACGTATAAGACTCATATAAGAAGATTAAATTCTATCAGTGTGCTAAAAAATATTTAAAAAATATGTAAAATCCCTAGAAACTAAGGATATTAATAAAATTATTGATTGCTAACATCAAAACGTATATATGTGTATAGGGAAAGTTGAATAAACATTTGTTAAGGAGTACAAAACTGGCAATTAAGTGGCGACATATAGGATCATTGTGCCTATGTTCAACCTCATAGGTCTTAATAGGTTACAGTGGATCAAAATAAGCCACAATAGGTAATTAGCCTCCCCTGTTTATTTGTTTATTTACATTTTTGTAAATAAATACGTTCTACATTTTCTATCTGTTTATTGTAATGTATTTTTTCTCGCTGTTTATACATTGGTTTTAACAGTTTTGTAATTCCAATATATTGTTACGGAACAGCACACTGGTATAGTCCCTAAAACCGACCCTGTCTAAGCCAGGTATAATAGTTAAAATTATGGCGGATACGCAGTTATAAAAAAACTGTTTACGATTGAGACTATCTTATATAGAACTAGTTTTTGTGACCAGAGTTATCTAGAAAAGGGCAGAAAAATGATTTGTGTGTATAAGCCGCAGCCTGGAATTTACTAGTAAAAATGGCTTCAATATAAATAAGGACCGATCAGCGGAAGAGTTTAGTTGATAATTTGACATCGTGAAATAAACAAATAAATTAGTGAACTGTTTATATCAATTAGTCTAAGTGAATATACTGTATATATAAATTAAGTGTTAGTGAGTTAGTGTTTAAATAAATTAGTAAGTAGCCATACCGAGTGTTTAAAATTTATCCCACCCGTTTATTGTTTAAATAAATAACAAAAAACATTACATTGGTGTCAGAAGTGGGATAATATAAATAAATTGCTACATAAAAATGGCCAAGAGACTATGTGATCTGAAAGTCACGGAATTAAGAGCAGAATTGGAAGATCGTGAGTTGGAAACGTCCGGTAAGAAGAGTGAGTTAGTAGAAAGACTGAAAGTGGCACTGCTAAGTGACGGCTTGGATCCAGAAACATTTTTATTCAATGACGAGGCTTCCACCTTAATCTCGTCAATTTCTGCCATGGAAGAGAAGATTTCAACGAATGTGAAAAACGATATTTCTACTATGAAGAATGATATTTCTACTAATATGGACGAGAAGATTTCCACTATGAAGAATGATATTTCTACTAATATGAACGAGAAGATTTCCACTATGAAAAATGACATTTCTGCCGATATCTTATCGTTAAAAAATGATATTTCTGCTGATGACGAGAATAAAATTTCGTCTCTAAGATCAGGCATTGAAAACAAGATGACAACGATAGACGAGAAAATCAAGGAATTGGAGAGAAATATGGCAGATTTAAGAACACAAGACACGCCAGCAGAAGAGAAGAAGATTGAACATATAAAACCCTGCAAGCCAGAAATAAACTCAAGGGTAGAGGACATTGGCAGTTACGCACGAGTTGAGACCCCAACATTCGACGGGAAGACATCGTGGACTAATTATGTGAAACAGTTTGAAGCAGCCGCTAGAGTGAATAATTGGTCCAATAAGGAGAAAGCAGTGAACTTATCCATCGCGCTTCGGGGAGATGCCTTAGACGTACTTCAGGCGATACCACTTGAAGAAACGGATGACTTCGAGCAGCTTAAGAAGATGTTGGACATGCGATATGGTCACGAACATCTAGAACATTTGCACCAATCCCAGCTTAAGAACGGAAGGCAGAAACGTGATGAATCCCTTTAAGAATATGAGGTGGACATTGCCCGACTAGTTCGGTTTGCTTATCCGTCAGCACCAGAGAATATGATGGAATGTCTGGGCATCCAGGCCTTTATTGATGGCTTACGTGACCCCGATATGCAGAGGACGCTTCGTTCAGCCCATCCCAAAACATTAGTTGACGCATTGACAGCTGCTCTTGAATATGAAGCAGCAACGAAGGCTTCAGGATATAACAAAATTAGGACCATCCAAGAAGAATGTGACGAAGACAGATTTGACCAGTTCGTCAGTTTAATAAAAAGTATGATGGACAAGAAACCGAGAAAAATCAGGTGCTGTAATTGTGGCGATCTAGAGCATGCACGCAGTTCGTGTAAGCGTCCTACGACTCCTGTAAACCAAGAACCTCTTAAATGCAAAGCAGCCAAGAAAAGCTCGCGGTACAACAAAGGTAGTACCATGCAGGAAGAAGATAACGATGACAAACTTGATCAGATCGTCAACTTGTTGAAAGGTATGGCAGACAAGAGGCCGAAGAAGATCAAATGCCGGAAGTGTGGCGAGCTAGAGCACGTACGCAGTCCATCTAAGCTCACCAAGACTCCTGTAACCCAAGAACTCCAGACACAGGGGAAATCAGACAGGGGTGAACATCCAGCTAATGTGAATCACCAAAAAGCCAACTCCTTGCCTAGACGGCCATGCCCTGTAGACTATTCACAATACAACAAGTCGTAATCTAAGGAAGTTGCAGTTTCAAGAATTACAGTAGTCAACGAGGAATGGTCACCCACCAGGATCAGAGGAGATCAGGAGAATGATCCTCACCTGAAGATGATCTGGCAATGGAAGAAAGAAAATCGGCGACCTACCTGGCAAGAAGTGTCAAAGTTTTCACCGAAACTCAAGGCGTATTGGGCTCAGTGAGACTCTCTTGTCCTGGAAGAAGGGCTGTTGAAAAGAGTCCTTGAGAACGATGATGGTTCCGAGATGAGGAGGCAGTTAGTTATCCCGAGAACAAGAGTAGCTGAGGTACTGGAGAAGTTACACGACAGTCCATCGGGAGGGCATCTGGGAGTGGAGAAAACCCTTCAGCGAGTCCGTGAAAGGTTTTATTGGATGAACAGCTCCGACGATGTGAAGGACTGGTGTGAGAGATGTTCGACTTCTGCTACGAGTAATGGACCACATCGCAAGAGAAAGGCACCCATGAAACAATACAATGTTGGAAGCCCTTTCGAACGGATTGCTTTAGATATCGCTGGGCCATTTCCAATGACAGAAAATGGTGGCAAATACATACTGGTTGTAATGGATTATTTCACAAAGTGTGTAGAAATTTACGCTATCCCGAATCAAGAGGTCACAACTGTCGCAGATGTATTGGTGAAAGAATTTATCAGCCGATATGGAGTACCTTTGGAAGTCCACAGTGACCAGGGGAGAAATTTTGAAAGCCATCTATTCCAGGAGATTTGCGACAAGCTGGGAATGAAGAAGACCAGGACAACAGCTTTACATCCACAGTCAGATGGAATGGTCGAGAGAATGAACAGGACTATTGGAAAATACCTGTCCAAAGTAGTATCCAGCCATCAGAGAGATTGGGACCAGTATCTTTCCCTATTTGCATTGGCTTATCGATCTGCTGTCAATGAGTCCACGGGTGAAACACCGGCGAAAATCCTGTTTGGACGAAAAATGAGGCTTCCTTGTGACCTGGAGTTTGGCTGCCGGCCTGGAGAAGATCTAGCAGGCGAAGACTACGCAATCCAATTGAAAGAAGGCTAGATGATATTCATGAATTAGTTCGAACAAATCTTCAAGTTGCCAGCGACAGAATGAAAAGTCGGTACGACACGCAGGCGACAGAAGGCGGTTTTAAAGAAGGGGACAAAGTATGGTTACACAACCCGGCGAGGAGAAAAAGATTTTCTCCAAAATTACAAAAATCCTGGGAAGGTCCATACTTAACAAGAAAAGGATCAATGATGTTTTATATCGCATAAGCAAGATCCCCAACGGAAAACCAAAAGTAGTTCACCGAAACCGACTGGCGCCATTCGAAGGAGACCATGACATAGAGGAAGGAGTAAACCTTATTCGAGATGTGTCTGACCCCACCTTCGATGAATTTATGGGCGCGTATGGAGGTACCGGGAAAGCTAGATATGGAGTCACTTTGGAACAACAACAAGATTTGTTCACTCTCCCGGAAGATTGTTCACTAGCATACAACATCCCCGCCCGTATCAAGAGCGCACGAGGGTTGGCAACCGTCTTTCGAAAGAAGTTCGCGCAATTAGAAAAACTTGAAGACCAGATTCCAGCCCCTGGCAAGACACTGAAATTGAAACATAATTCGCGGTACGTCTTCTACGTGGTAACTAAAAATGAATTCCAAGATCGATCTACCTACCGTGATGTGTGGGAAGCACTTCGAAACCTCCGAGACCATGTGTTGAAATCCAACGTGAAGAAACTGGCTATGCCTAAGATAGCGAGTAACCAGTTGGATTGGCGAATCATCAGGAACATGGTAGAGATTATCTTTCAAGATACCGGTGTCCAGATATTAATTTGCAGCTACAACCCCCGTTATCTGTATCCGATGAAGACTGTGCCCTGCTATTTCCATAAGATCGGAAAGTGTAGAAATGGGGCCAGTTGCCGATTCAAACATCCAGTCTCGGCTACACAAAAGTTCCAGGAGGAGCTTCCATATAAGGAGGGGGTAATGTTACGAAACAGCACACTGTTATAGTCCCTAAAACCGACCCTGTCTAAGCCAGGTATAATAGTTAAAATTATGGCGGATACGCAGTTATAAAAAAACTGTTTATGATTGAGACTATCTTATCTAGAACTGGTTTTTGTGACCAGAGTTATCCAGAAAAGGGCAGAAAAATTATTTGTGTGTATAAGCCATAGCCTGGAATTTACTAGTAAAAATGGCTTCAATATAAATAAGGACCGATCAGCGGAAGAGTTTAGTTGATAATTTGACATCGTGAAATAAACAAATAAATTAGTGAACTGTTTATATCAATTAGTCTAAGTGAATATACTGTATATATAAATTAAGTGTTAGTGAGTTAGTGTTTAAATAAATTAGTAAGTAGCCATACCGAGTGTTTAAAATTTATCCCACCCATTTATTGTTTAAATAAATAACAAAAAACATTACAATATTATCTTTTTGGTGATTTGTTATTGTAATTATTTGTAAATGAACATATACAGTACAATGGTCTTTGATTTTGATGTTCTTTAGAATAAAATGAAAATGTTCGTGAGGATGAATCTGAAAGTGTTGTTTACTACGTTAAATTTTATATAAAAAGTTATGAATATCATTACGAATGATCTTTTTAATATTATAACCTCTAAAGAGCTGTTCAATAACAACATCAACCTCCACTGCAAACTCCAAGAGGTTTCTCTGAGAAACTTGAGAGCCCAAAGAAAATTTGAGTCCCAACTTCAACAGGTCCATTTCGTCATCATTGAACACAATGTCTGAAAGATTTTTGACTCTATCATGGAAATTGAAATCTGAAAATTTATTTTTTATTTTTCCAAAAATCATGTTTTTGTTTAGTCCATACTTGAGCATTTTATCAACTTTCTCAAACTTAACCCTCTTGGCTATGTCAACTTCAGTGTTTACATCGTTAATGAAATCTTGCAAAAAGGCAACATTGATTGATCTGACTAAATTATCATAACTATTTTTGAGTTCACAATTAATTGAGTTGAGTTTAGGATAGTGTTTACAGATAGTTTGCTTAAGTAATCTTAATTCAATTTCTGATTTAATGCTGTGACTGACATTCCTAGACTTTTTAATAGTAGCAAACGTAGTGATCACCTATTCCTTCTCCTGTTCCTTATTCTCTCATTAGCAGTAACCCTGTAATTTATCGCTTGTATGGACTTCCAAAGATCCACAAGACCGACGTACCAATAGGACCAGTAGTTCTTCACTAACACTCCGGTTTCAATTTTAGCTTCATTTATTCACAGGCTTATAAAAGACCTAACGCACTTCACTCCAAAATATGCAGTAAGTAACTCTTTAGATTTGATTAACAACTTGAATAATTTAAATTTACCTCAAGAAAGCTTGATGTTTTCCTTTGAAACAGCTTTTGGTCAGTATTTAAGGTTTAATAACCAAAACTTTAGTCCAAATAGGAATTCAAAAATTTTACAGGAGGTGAGTTCCAAAAATTACAATAGATTAGATTTTCTTGAAGATTTACATATTAACAGGGAATTACTGAATAAGGACCTTTGTCTCAACACTCAAGTTAATTTAAACAGAGCGTACATTCCCCTTCATAGACGTTTAAAATAGAAAGATCAATTTGACTAATTTGTCTATTATCAATTTTCAAAACACAGATCTTTGTTTTTCTATGTCATGTTCTATGCCAAACTTCATTGTTAGCTTTTGACACCATGTCAATTTTCATTTGTTTATTTAGTCATAGAGTGGACTAAGTTTCAGCAGACATGTGTTGCGCCTTTTGAAACTTTTATCCAGGTTATTCCTAGAATAAGGATATTTTAAAATGTTGTTCATATGATGTCCCTTTTTTAAATATTTACATGGTCGTCTGGACACATGGTATTCTTATGGTCTTGCTCTTGTACACCTGACGAGTAAGTAATTTTTTCAATTTTCAAAGTTCTCTTTATCACAATTTCTTAAATTTAATTCAATGTTACTTACTTACAGGTTTGCACTGCGGATGACGTTATAGTCGAAAGCGCTTTGCTATGACTTTATGAATTAAAATTCTGCACGAAATACAAACTTTTTTCATCCAATTACATTAGAACGTGTACACAACTTGACAAATTTCACTTAAAGAACAAGACTTCCCCACACACGATATATGTTTTTGACAGTTATGTCTTATACTAAATAAAACTCTTGATTTCTTTTTAAATATTTGAATAAATCCCACTACTTTATATGATTGGTAACTATTATGTTCTATCTTTTGTACAGAAGGATAATAGAGAAAAGTATGTAGTTCGGAATTTAATTATCTACAGCTATCATATACAAAACTTTCCAATAATACACCATCCAGATGCTTCTGCTTCTTCTTAGAGTGCCTAATCGGTGCGGATGTGGGCTATTCGTATCTTGTTAGTTGCAGCACGAAACACTCTCGTGGTTGTTAAGGAGAACCACTGTCTTAGGTTCTTCTTTTTCCGGGACCTTTTCGTCAATACACTTTTCCCTGTAGGATGAGTAGCAGTAAGCTATATATGTTGTTGTTTCCAGTTACGTGGCCCAAATATTCAAGTTTGCATTGTTTCACATGGAAAAGGATCTCCGATGCTTTATTTAGTCTTTGGAGAACCTCAGCGCTGGTGACATGATCCACCCAAAATATCTTGAGCATTTTTTTGTAGTACCACGTCTCCAAAGCCTCCAGTTTTTTCATTGTCAGCGTCCAGGTCTCCACTCCATAGAAGAGCACCGAAATCAAATAACATCGCAACAATCGTATATTTGTTGTTAGTGGTCAATCACAGCTCTTGACAGCTTTAATGAACGATGTTCTTGCTTTCTCGATGCGCTGCTTTATTTCTATTGAATGTTCTCACTGATGGTTTAGTTTGGTTCCTAGGTACGTGTAGCTGCTCACCTTTGTTATTGTTTGGTTATATACCATTAGCTGTCTATCTGGAAATTGATTAATACGAAGTACCTTGTCCTCTTAACGTTAGAATATAGACCGTATAGTTTATTGGTTTCTGCTACACATTGGACCAGAGTTTGTTGTCCCTCCAAATTGTCCGCGAAGATAATTGTGTCGTCTGTGTATCGTATGTTATTTGGAAGTTCACCATTGACGAGTATTCTCTCCTCAATGTCCTCTAGCGCCAACTTTATGATTTCTCCGAATATATGTATATTGAAGAGCGGGGGAGACAGTACGCATCCCTGTGTCATGCGACGTTGTATCTATACTTCTTCTGTTAGCTCGTTTCCCACTCTAATGGCAGCAGTTTGATTATTATATAAGTTGTTGAGGATTCTGATTTCTTTATCATCCAAGCCGTTGGTCGTTAGTTTGTCATTAGTTTGTGATATTTGACTCTATCAAATCCATCCATCCATGGCTCTACAACCCGGGGTGGGTCTTGGCCGCCTCAACAATTCTCCTCCATTCATGTCGATCCTGAGTACTTTCTTCCCAATTAAGGACTCCCAAAGTTTGCAGGTCCTTGTGTATATTATCACGCCATCGAAGTTTTGGGCGCCCAAGTGGTCTTTTGTTGTTAGGGGCTTCTTCCCAGACCATTTTAATTAGCCTTGAGTCATTACTCCTCTGGACATGTCCCAGCCATCTTAATCTGTTGGATTTAGTTTCTTGTACTATACTTGGGCTATTATATAGTTCATATACCTCATTGTTCGTGCGCCTCCTATACCGCACTGTTTGTTGATCCCAGACTCCTCCGTATATTTTCCTAAGGATCTTTCTTTCGAAACGATTGAGTAGTAGCGTGTCTTGTCCCGTCATGGTCCATGTTTCGCTGCCGTATGTTACAACTGGTCTTATAATAGTTTTATATATGTTTATTTTTGTTTGCCTTGTCAGAGTCCTTGATCTTAATAATTGTTGGGTTGCATAATAACATTTATTTCCTTGAAGTATACGCTGTTTAATTTCTACTTTAACGTTATTATCTGATGTTATTAGAGCTCCTAGATATTGAAAAGTCTGTACATGTTCGAAGTTGTATTCGTCCATAGTAACATTTTGACGTATTCGATCTCGTCCTACGTTTCGTGTCATATGCATATACTTAGTTTTTTCCTCATTGACTTTCAGTCTCATTATCTTTGCCTCTTTTTCTAGTTTTATAAAGGCTTCCTTCACGTTAACTGTACTTTTTCCTAGAACATCTAGATCATCTGCATAAGCTAGAATCAGGCAGGGTCCATTATGGCCGAATATGTTCGTAGTTAGTTCGGTTCGTCTTACTACCTTCTCCAAGGCTACGTTAAATAGAGCCGGCGACAGTGCATCCCCTTGTTTAAGTCCAGTTGTTATTTCAAAGGTTTCGCTGTAGTGACCTTCTATTTTAATTGAACTGTATGATCCTTCAACACATATTTTTATCATTCTTATAAGTTTGCCGGGTATTCCAAGTTCTTCTAGTGCTGTCCATAAGCTTGCTCTGATGATGCTATCATACGCTTGTTTAAAGTCTACGAATAAATTGTGTAGGTCTCTATTAAATTCCCAGCATTCTTCTAACAGTTGTCTTAACGTAAAAAGTTGGTCTGTTGTTGACCGTTTCCTTCTGAATCCACTTTGGTATTCTCCAACTATTTCTTCTGAGTAAGGTGTTATTCGCTTTTTAATTATATTAGACAACACTTTATATGATGTGTTAAGGAGTGTGATACCTCGGTAGTTGTTGCATGCCAATCTATTTCCCTTCTTATGTATCGGTATAATAACTCCTTCCTTCCATTCGTCTGGCATCGATTCCTGTTCCCATATTTTTTGTATTAGCTGATGTATAGTCTCCACTATTCTATGTCCACCTTCCTTTAGGCATTCCGCGGGAATGCCATCTCTTCCTGCTGCTTTATTATTTTTTAGTTGTTTTATTGCTTGAGTTGTTTCTTCAATGGATGGTGGATCAACCCAAACTTCAGCCATATGTCGCTTATCCTCTTCTTGGTATGTCGGGTCTTCTATATTAAGTAATTTGTTAAAGTATTCTGTCCAGGTGTCGAGGATCTCTTGTTTACTAGTCATAAGTTCACCTTAATTGTTGATAAGCATTGTACTGGTTCTTGGGCGAAATCCTTTTTTATGCGTGCTAACTTGTTTATAGAATTTTCTTATGTTCCCATGTGTTCTGTTTGTTTCCAATTGCTGTAGTTGTTCATTTTGCCATTCTCTTTTCTTTTTTCTCGTAAGTTTTCGCATTCTGTTTCTTAGGTTATGGAACTTATTCCTGTTTTCCTCTGATGGGTTTTGTAACATCTTAGTTCTTGCTCCATACTTTTCTCCGTTAAGATCTTGACATTCTGTATCAACCATAGCTTCTTTTTTGTATTTTGTTTTTCTCCAAGGATTTCTTTGCTGGCCTCTCGGAGAGAGACTCTATCAAATGCTTTGCTGTAATCAATCAAGCAAAAGTACATCTCTACAGCGCTGGAACAGAATTTGGACTGCAAAAAGGGCCTCTCGTGAGCCTAATGCATCACGGAACCTAAATTGTGTTTGAGAGATGTTAGTTTCATATTTTGAGCTTTTATTTTGTTAACGACTTTTAAAAGGGTCTTTAAGATGTAGCTCATGATTCTATGGTCGTCACATTTTCGTGCGTTTTTTTCTTAGGTAATGTTATAAATGTTGACTTAAGCCAGCTTTGTGGGATTCTACTGTTGTTATATGTATGGTTGGATATGGATGTAAGTCACTTAATGCCTTCGTCCGTCATTTGTTTTGGAAATTCCGAGTGAAAATTGTCAGGCCCCATCGCTTTGCAATTTCTGAATTGTAATTCATATATGACCTACTGCGCATGGCCTACGTTAAAGCAATGAGAGTCAAAATGTGAGCTTTAGAAAAATTACAATATCTGTAATTATTAATTATAAAAATATTTCATAAATGCTGATTAAACTGATAATAAATAACGCAGGATAATTATAAACTTCATTATTGTACTGTACGAATATATTATTTATATCTTACGAATTTTTAAACTTATTATTTCGCCGATAGATGGCATATCGTAAAATGACGTAAATTTTCCCATTTACCCTACCCCGGAGGGAATCGATCCATTGTCAGACATAGTTTTTTTCGTTACTACACCACACTAAACATTAGTTTTAATTATTAAAAGCGACCATATCTAAGAATTTTTTTTCAAACTATGCAATTTTTGAACAAATGTTTCAAACGAAAGTTGTCAAAAATCTGATAATCTCCAAAACCAAAAAAATTTCATTATTTTATAATTTGGATTCCAAACTAAGAAAAACTGTTTAACGCTCCAGGAAAACTACCACTTCTCGTTGAAGGATTTTAACCAAAAATAACTGGGGTCTGCATTAGGTCCATAAACTCTTAAATTAAACAGTTGAAAATGATATCCAAACTCCTTAATGTAGATGCGACGCGACCAAAAATTAATGGAACACATACGGACGCACCGATTTCCGTATAAATCCCGATTCTTTTTATCACGCCATTACAATACTTCAATTACCAAAACTGAAAAAATATAACTCAGATGTACATATCCATCATCCACGATCATATTGAACGATCTCAATTCGCAATATTATAGATCAAAGTCAATTTTTTTTGTTAATGACAAGAAAAATGTAATTATACCCTGTTGAGAACTACAGGGCAATCTGTAATGTGGACTATTTATATGCAATACCATGTCAGATGGTAATTTGCAGTCTCGTATGAAAACTAATCTGATTTCCATAGTGGCCTAACGACCGCGAGATTTCACCCTAATTACTATTGCTTTTGTTGTGCAACAGGCATGCACTTGTTCGCTACTCGTACGAGTTTCTATCAAAATTTCTTTTTTGTATTTGATCGGATAAGAAGAATAAGAATAGAGAGTGTTCAATTGTAAGCAATCTAAAATTTTAAAAATCCATTGAAATAAACTGTTTTGTTTATAAACTTGAGGGGAATAGAATTACAACACAAATACAAAAATCGTGCACACTTTTTCGTATATACCAAACAATTTCTTCCTCATGAACTTCGTTACTACATAATCCCATAACTTCATGACAATGATCCTGATCGTTAATTATGATGATTGACGAGGATATTTTGAATAAAATTTTTGTTTCAAAAAGATTCACCTCCTTCCAGAGACCTGAGAAGTTGCATAGGGATGAAATTTTAAACGACGATTCCATTTTTCTGTTTTTTTTTGGAGTATTGTATTATGGAAAATACGGATCAATTGCTTGACAAAAGTTGATTTGCAATATTATAACTGTGGGATAATTGTTACTTTGGTTTCATAAAAATTCTCAGTCGTTCCTATCCAATCATAATTTTATCGTTAATTCTTCCATTGCACTCTGCTTCATAGACATAGCTGTAGAGGACTGAAAACGTGATGGTGGCCGTCACTCACTAGGTCGCCACCTCTTCGCAGCTATCTGTAAGGAGGTAATATTTTGTTATATATCAAATTGAAGCAATTTTTTCTGTAAAGTAGGCCGCAAATAGGGGTTGTTCACTGTTAAAGAGCATTCAGAGTGAAAGGAGTTAGCGCGTTACATCATTTGCTTTACAAGGAAATTCATCAAATTTGGTTTGCATCAATAAGTAAATGTCTATAGTCTGGCTACAGAATGAGTGGAGTTGACGTTTTCATAAAAGGCTTGAAAATTAGTCCTTTTATCCTTCCTAATCTCTTCTGAGTACTGAGTAAGTTTCCCAATGTACCCCTGCCAATTTCCGTCATATTTGGTTTTATTAAAGAGCCGACGGATCTCTTTCCTGATGTTTCACAAGTTCTCATTCTACCAAGGAGCATGCTTGTCTGAATGAGTTCTTGACAGTGGGCTACTGGGATGAGAAGCTTCTATTATTGCCTCACTGATCTGTTCGACTCTTTGCTCTAGCTCGTAGTGCGGGTGATTTACCCCTATTATCCCTATTACTTTGGCGTGTACCAAATTGTCCTTCAGATTGGTCTTGTTGAGAGAAAAATTCATATTTCTAGGATTTCGGATTCTAGGAATTGAGGTGGTATCTCCCTTTATCCTAAATTCGACGATCCAATGTTTGGAAAGTGATATCTCGTTCATTACCCTCCAATATTTTACATTTTTTATAACAGCAACATGAATTAGTGTTACATCTAGGAAGTCTTCTCTTGCTCTCGTAACAAAAGTGGGGATTGTCTCCACGTTTAAGATCTCAAGGTTATTTGCTAAGAAATATTCTAATAAATACTCACCTTTGGCGTTGTTGTTGATGCTTTCCCACACGGTATTGTGTGCCTTTTCATTACAACCAATTATGATTGGCAGCCGTCTGCTGTTGCAGTGTCTCACCATCTCTTGTACTTCCTCTAGCGGTGTCATCGGCCCGTCTCCAGTGAAGTAGCCAAAGGCAATGACGATGTCTCCATCGACACCCCCTATATATATATATATATATATACATATATATATATTATATATATATAGATATATATATATATATTATATATATATATATATATATATATATATATATATATATAAAGAAGATGTAGGAATATCGCGTGATATGTTAACAACAACAACAAAGAGATTCATGGGTAATTCAAGCAAAATAAAGGGCTACTGAAATAGGGTAGTAACCGTGGAATGCATGTTTCTGGCTCATTTTGCCTCTTCAGCACGGCATAACCAAATGAGGATGTGAAATTTGGGAGCAAAGATGTTAATCGCAACATGGGAAAACACAAAATAACGGATTTCAGCAGGGAAACCAAACGCTCATTTGTGTCTTCAATTGGAAGATCCCGAGTTAAAATTAATTGCATTTATGAAGTATCTGATGGGACCGAGGAGTTATGGTACGAAGATAGGATTTCAAAAAAGTTATTTGTGGTCAGTTACAAGAAAATCCAAAGATGAGAAATTATTGGAGAATTAGGCTACATTTGGGCGAGCCCTACGGAAATACAAGGCTAGGGTTAGACATGTTTAGTCGGTCCAATATTAGGTAGTAGAAGCTGAATAAATGTAGACAAGACTGAGATTAGTCTGGAAAATTTTGCTTTAAAGGTAGATGTCGTAATAGGAAAACTGTGTTAGATGGAATAGGTTTAACAAAAATGTATCTGCTCAAGTGATTGCTAAGGATATTTAGTTAAAATATGATACTGGTTCTACATCAAAACAAGCATAAGTGCTACAAATGGTGTTAATTAGCTACTCAACAGAATGACGCTTAAAAATAGAAATGCAACGCTTAATATTAACTAATCGAACATTAGGTGATTTGAATTGAAATTTGAACACATTTTTTCCTGTTGATAAAGTTAAATTTGAATCAAACCAAAGTTTCGCCTGCACTTCTATAGGCTGTGAACTTGAAATATCTGATAGTATGCGTCTTGCTGAATTTTTGGATGGAAGTTATGTTTCATTTGCCTTAGTTTTTCTATGGCTAGTTCAACTAAGTGTCAATTTTTCAGTTCGATGTGCAATGCCAACATTAAAATTTTCTTGAATTCCACCGTGACATGTGACCTGTCAAACAGGTCTTCTTGACTCTTGCAATGTAACAGCTTAGAGATGTCGGCTCATTCACACAAGAGCTAGTAAAATTTATTGTATCAAATCACGCAAAAATGTAACAATCGACAATACAAAAACAATTTTAGTTCTAAAATCATTCTTGTTACACTATTTTGCATTGTATACAAGCCAATTATTCACGATCGAAGTTAATATTCATAAATTGAGTTTAGACCACAAAAATAGATAAATTTGTTGATATCATTCAAAATACACCTTGGCCAGTATAATAGAAATAATGAATCTATTCAATTATTTGTACCATATGGTATATGATTATATGAGAGACTCGACCGCTACAGTTGTTATGGCTCATTCTTCCTAAAATTTCATTTGCTACAAAAATTATCCCGCTCGTCTTGTTTTGAATCCACTCAATTCATGGAGCTCCATTAATTTGATAAATCGTTTTTCAGTTTGACAATAATCATTATTCTAACTACCAAGCAATTGATGAGCTTATTACGAAATTCTGAATTAGAAATCGTTTTTAGTATTGTTTTGCCTTGAGCATTGTCCCATTGAGTATATTAGAATAAATGGAATAGCCAAAGATTGTTAGTGGTGGGATTGATTCTTACTTGATGGATTATTGCAATTAACCTGTCAAAGCCAGTAGGTTATATAATATATTAACGATAAATTTGTACTTGTTTTTCAAATGAAATATATACACATGCCAATTAGAAGAAATTTCACTAAATAGGGCAATAAATCATGCAAGAGCCCTAAATAACCTTTTTTTAATTCATTGCCTGTAAACGAAAACATATTCATTATTATTTACACATGTAACACTACAAATATGTATGTTACAGTAGTGAACTAAAGGTTATAATGGTATAATTCAATTGATAAACGGTTACATCAATGTTCGACTGTGATGCAAATCTTAATTATACCACAAAATCTTGGCGCCCAAATTTGATCTGTCTAGGAAGCGTAGATTTCAGGATTTTCTCGTTTATTACATTCACAATTCTAACGTCATGTTAAAACTACCAATTTAACATTATCAACTAAATGATATATGATGAAAAGTTTGACGTTAATAGATGGTGGCTAATATGCCGGAGTACAATACTACTACTGGCTAATATTACAACGTGATCTAATGATGAACATTGAATCAAGATATCATGTTTAAAAATGAATGAAAATATCACAATTGTGAATTGTAATTTGAAGGAAATTTCTTTATTTAAGAATGAAGTTAAAGTTGTGATTAAAATGAATTCATCTATTGTTCATAGTTAGAGCATTATGTCAACTGAAATAAAGTGTGTGTTTTGTGGCACTCAAATTATGTGTGTATCACAACAGTATTTGATAAGGGTTTAGAATACATTACATCGTGGAAACATGTTTGAAATTTCACACCAGATATTCTATTTATACATCCATGAACCTCTAGGCACGCATCGTATCCTTCAGAAAGTCACATATATGTCGATTTCCTTTAATTCCACTTGAAACGAGAGTGTGTTTCACATAGATTCTATCTATCTACTGCTTTATAATTCAATATTTTTATAGGGAACTGTCAATTGCTCCAATAAATAGAAGGGCTTCAATAATTATATACATCAGAATTTCTAACTTTCTGGAACTGGGAAATCGATTTATGTTAATTTGCATAGGTTCATTTACAATATTATGTATTATGATACCTAATAGCTTAAAATATCTTACAATAAAAGCTTTATTATATCCATGACTAAGTTAATTGGCCAACGTTACTTTAAAACCGCTTTTATTACGCATTTAGCAACTAGCGGTAATGAAATTAATGAAACACATAACTGGCCCACAGTTTACTATAGAAGCAGTCACTTGTGATTCCAAATATAACGAACACAACTTCAAATGATGATTAAGCGATGTTTGTGGCCCTACGGGTATTTTATGGAGGCCGCCCGTCTGGGGAATAATTATACGCACTAATGTCTCGGCAATTAATGAGTTTCAACGTTAATTCTGAGTCAGAAATCGTCTCGTCTAGGATAATCTTTAGTCTGCTAGAATTATGTTTATGAGAATGTTATCGCGGCACAGTAAATTGCATAATTAATACTGTTCTGTGTGGATTTCCAGCAAGTATATTTAAGACAATAACAGACAAGTTAATATGTCCCTTAATCGAATAATATTATGCTCATTTGTATTTGGTATTATGGTCAATGCTTTTCACATCTTTTCGGGGGTATAATAAGTGCTTAGGTCATTAATTAAATAACTTCTATGGACAGTATTAATTTTATTTTTAATATAAAACGGAACAAATCTACACGTGTTCGATTTTCGCAGCCATGATAGCCAAAAGACAACTACTACTCTTACAGTGTTGTCAGGTGTACCTTGACATACCGGCCGCCTTGAAAGAAAATCTTTCAAAACAAATAAAATGACATTAAAATATCAAAATGGTTCAACACATAAGAAAAACAAGAAAATAACCACTAAACGTTCTAATATTTTAAAGTGAATTTAGTTATTCTGTGTCTACGGGGATCAATTGCTCGTTCCACTGTCCCCGACCGCACTTTTATGGTTACAACCCTGACAATGTCATCACTACCACGTCCCAACTGCCATTGTAGAACTGGTGCATTATCGTCCTTGATAAGGACCAAAGATCCCAGCTTCACAGTTTCTTCACACCGCTTTCGCCATTTTGTTCTACTAAATATTCTTTCTGCCACCTTTTCCAATAGTGTTGTATCATGCTCTGAATGTGCTGCCACCTGGACAGTCGATTTTGCATAACAGTAATTAAATTATACTCGGGAATTGAGGTAATTGTCCGGCCAATTAAAAATGGGCTGGAGTTAATGCTGCATAGTCTTCTGGATCTTCGGTTAACGGGCACAGAGGTTGAGAATTCAAAATACCTTCTATTTGAATTAAAAAAGTTCCGAATTCTTCGAATGTTGAAGGCATGTTTCCTATAACTCTTTTAATATGAAATTTAGTGCTTTTTATTCCAGCCTCCCAAAGTCCCCCAAAAGTGGGAGAATTGGAAGGTATAAAATGCCACAATATGTTTTCGTCTGCCAATTGTGTCCCAATGTACTCGGAATTGTCGTTTAAAAAATCATAAATCTTATTAATTTCTCTATTAGCACCTACGTAATTCGGACCATTATCGGAATATATATTCTTTGGTTTACCACGCCTAGAAGTAAATCTATTTAAGTCTGCCAAAAAACATTCACTGGTTAAGTCAGATACAAGCTCGAGATGCACTGCTTTAGTGCTCATACAAATAAATAAACAAACGTGACATTTGCTACTAATAGCACCCTGGCCTTTTTATTTTTAATATAAAATGGGCAACCATAATCTGTGCCAACATTTTCAAAAACCTCAAAAGTATTTACTCGTACCTCTGGCAAGTTACCCATTAGATTATTAGTGTTCTTGGGTTTAGCTTTAAAACAAATTAAGCATTTATTTACAATATTTCTACATATACTACGACCTGATATTGGCCAATATCTTTCACGAATTGAATAAAGAAGAGCCTGAGCTCCAAAATGTAAAAGTTCATTTTATAAAATGTATTTTGTTAAAAAATGATTATTAGGTACGATTATTGGATATTTTATTTCAACCTTCAATTTAGCATTTTTTAACCTACCACCTACGCAAATCAAACCATTTCTTATAATTGGATTTAGACTTAAAATTTTACTTTTCGGAGAAATGGGTTTTACTCAATTTACATTTCCAGGAAGGATGTGATGGTCGAAGACAGTTCAAACAGAGTTTCATTTTTTTAACAACTTCAATTCTCTTATTAACTGTAAGCTTTAAAAAGGATTCGCATTTAAAAATACTATGGTTTTGCTTACAATGATAACATTGATACCTGACATTATCTGTTACTGCAGTAAATCCATGACTACCAGCTCTTTTAGTTCTATAAAATGAAGCTTTCTCCTGAAATGCTACTTCAAGTTTTTCTAAAATTTCGCACTTAGATTTAAGAAATTTGTTTAAATCATCTAAACTCGGTAACTCACCTTTGTATTAAAAATTTTCCCAATCTCGCCGTGTTGTAGGATCACATTTGTTGGCATATAAATAAATAATTAATCTATGCCATGACTCGTTTTTTTCTCCCAACCTTTGAATGAACGTAGATGCTTGGTAATTGTGTCATACAAATTTCTCTAATCTTTGTGGGATTCACAGATTAATTTAGGATTCTCGAAAATACTGTGAATATGGTTGTGAAGCATCAAACCTTTATTTTCAAACCTATCTACTAATATCTGCCAGGCAACTTTATAATTAGCTGCTGTTACCTCCACATACTGTATAACCTCAAGAACACTTTTATCTAGCGAAGATTTTGAATAATAAATTTTTTGTGTATTATTTAAAGATTCATTGTTTTCAACTAAACTGGTAAAAGTATCTTCAAATTCTAACCATGAACAATAATGACCATTAAATGTTGGCAAGGTTATAGGGGGCAATTTTATAGTGGATCTTACATTAAAATTTGCAATGTTGGTAATACTACTATTGCTTTTCGAACCTGCATCGGACTGCGCCTCTGAGTTTGTATCTGATTCATTATAAAACATTTTACAAAATAATTTGGTTTTACCAATTGCATTATAATATTTTGTTTCAAATTACATCTCTTCTTAAGTTCTTCACCATTATTAAGTAATGTATTCAATTGTAAAAATATTTCACTAAATTCACTAAAACAAGGTTCAACATTTTCTAAACGACTTTTTATTCCAACAATTATTCCCTCATTCAATTCATCTTTATTAAAATTATCAATAAAATTTTTAAATCTAGAAAGTTTACTTTTTAACGAAGTTTTTCTTGCCATTAAATGTGTCTCCTCCTCCAACAAAAAATACTTTATTAGTAAATTCCCTTACCTTTTAAGCCCTTTGGAGAACCCGTGGTGGAACGATCCAACTATCAAACAATGTTGTCTTCCGATTCTCTGCGGGAACTTGATGCTACCTAATCCGCCATTTTACCAACACATTTGGATGTTTACAATAATAGCGGCTGCTTAAACTCTCACAACTTGCACTAATTTATCCTGGCTCGCATGGACCAATGTTTAGGTCATTAATTAAATAACTTCTATGGACTGTATTAATTTTATTTTTATTATAAAACGGAGCAAATCTACACGTGTTCGATTTTTGTAGCCATTATGGCGAGAAGTCAACTACTACTCTTAGAGTGTTGTCAGGTGTACCTTGACAATAAGTACTGATAACAATCCTTCCGGTTCTACAAGAGGTGCTGTTAAATCTGACAGTCAGATGTTGACGTCAAATATTTATTTCAAGTGGAAGCCATATATTAAACCCCATATTCAAAATCTTCCAAAGTTTTCTGGGTCTAAAGTTGCTATTTTCAGAGGTATCATGATGACATTTTCAATGTAGGCATTTTGATTAATATGATAATGGGAATTAATGTCTGCATGAGAATAATTTATAACGTTGAAAGTTTCTGAATATGGGACTTAAGTTATTTTCATAATCCGCGTCTGAATATCAAACTTCACAGCATTTCTGTTGGAATCGGAAAGAATGTTTTTAGTACTGGAACATACAATGCCACCGAAATAACAATGCAGCTTTTTGTTCCAATTAATTTTTCACAACATTAGTATGTTTCCTATTTAGTGAAATTGTTTTTTACTGTTACAATATGGGACATATATGTTGGGAAGCTTCTGAATTTTTTTGATTCTTTCTCAATAGGTCCTCCCTCAGCAAAGTCAGCTCACTTAATGCTTTTTCTTCCCAATCAACAAATTCTTTTGTTTTCTGTTGTTAGGCTTTGTCACGTATCACTTGATTTTTCGTGTCCAATGTCAATATTCACATTATATATAAATCTAATCTCTTTTCATCATTTTATCACTATAATTCATTTACCTCTTCCTTTGAAAATTAGGTATTGATAATATGTATTTCAATATTTACATGTCCTTAAACAGTCCTAGATTGACAATATACTCGTTAATGTGGTTCACATTCAATATAAAAAATAAACAATTCTACAATATATTTTCGATTTAGCATATATGTATTTCTACCGCAAACATTATTTTACATAAACTATTCCTAATTTCTTTATTTCAAAAACGCAAAACCATCATATGTTCATTTTCATGTGCAATACAATAGACAATAATTTGACAGTTGTTATTCTGATACTTTCTTTTATTTTAAAGTTTGTGTTCCTGTTTCTATTCGTCATTTCATATCTTAATTTATGTAATATACCGAGTTTGCCAAAACTATGTGGTATACAGAGCTAGTCAAAACTTATATTCGAATATAATATTTTTCTTTATTGTAACAAAATTTTGTTCATTTTATTGCAGACATATTTTAAAGGTTTCTTATCCTTCCACTATGGTGAATTAAATAATATAAACATCAAGTGACAGAGTTGGTTGTACAGCTGTTGTAAAAATATATCATTTTTTTAATATATCACCTGAGTACAATATTAGCACCCATTCAAACTACAACAATATGTATATATTAACCCGTATACTTCTAGTGAAATGATTGGCGCTCCTTCTTGGAGCTTTGGGATTCCGTTATTGCGGTGAATCACTCAGCTTTGTTATCTGATGTCTGTTTTCCTTCATAGTTTCTTGTGGTTTTTTGCCTTGTCTACAATTTCTCCCCAATTTTTCCTGTCCTGGTACAGTGGCTTCAAAATGCCTAGTGCCTGTTAAACTATTGCAGTGACATATAATGTGCTCCGTAGTTTCTTCTTCTGATCGACAGAATCGACATAGGATTCTTTTGTCAACCCCATCAATTTTTTAGCGCCCATTAGACTTAAAATGTCCTGTTAACCGACCCATAGCAGCATTTACCCTTTTCTTGTCTTTGCTTATCAGATCTGCCATGAATTTTGGCTATTATTCTGATATAGACTCGTTAAAGGTGAAGTACGGGTAGTTCAGGAGGAAAGTATATGGACCTGCATTACAAATATTTTGAAGATGAACTAAAGATATTTCGGGAATATGGATAGTGACTGTATATACAATTGGCAACGCAATAAATTTAAATAATAGTAAATGAATCGATATTACTCAAGGCAGGTTAATAATTATGGACAGTTATTAAACTGTGGTTATGGAGGTTAGGTTGGAATATATTTCCATAAATTATTCAAATCCGGCTCGCAGGAACAAGAATGTTGGGGATTGGTGGCAAAGGGCCGGATTAAAAATGAACAGACATTCACCAGGGTTTCATCGTGGACACACACATAAAATCAGAACGCTTTTTGGAATTTCGGCCGTAGTTTTATCCCACATGCTTCCTAGAATTAAAAGTTAGGTCTGGTCTTCAGTTGTCAATTCTCGGAACAGTTCATCGGGCATGGATGCAGACAACAGAGGCCTGATCTGGTTGTACCGAAAACCAAGTGATGAAGGTATGTCACATATTATACGTTAGGGTGTACGCATGGTTGCCGCAGATTTAAGCAACAGAAATATTCAAGATTACAACAACGGAAATAGGAACCAAACTGACATTCTCTAGAAACATCTAAAGCTGTCAATTATTGGCCTACTTGTACGCAAATCAGTTTTCCCTCGCACATTGTATATTTTCAATTAAATCATTCGTTTGTTATATTTATAATTTCAAGAGCATTACATACAGGGTGTTTCATGGATGATATGAATGTTAGTTCCTCATATTATTAGAATAACTCATTTTCGCAACCAAACTTGTGAAGAAATTCAAACACTCTAGATTTATCCTTGTATATGAAGATTATCCAGGGGTCTAATTGTATCTCATCCAGCAGGATTGTATCCAGAAACTTCCTCAATGGTCCTAAAATGAAAGTTATTCTCCTGGTCTACACTACGGAGAATCTAAATTCGTGCAGCAAAATCAATACTCTACCATAGGATTATTTTAGTCTATAGTAGGTCACACAGGTTCGGTTAGGTTATATTACAACAATGTCTATTTAACAATGAATACAGGCTCTGTAACTACTCAAATCGTTATCTACATACAAAAAAAACCTCATCATACATAAAAGTAACACATACTCTGGTATCCCCAGAAAGCAGAGAAATGTTAGCAAACTATATAAATTTAACATGCGGTCATTAGAGACGAAGCGGGCAGGACATGAGCGAGAGAGTTTTTATCAGCAAAAGCAATGTTTAATATAAAAGCGTTAAAAGCAAGCTCCTATTTCATGGGTCTTTTCAATATACAGGTTAATAAATTAAAATTAATAATAAAACGGAATCTACATTGATGCTAGCAAAGTGTCCAATTACTTTCGATGCACCCGGTATGTAGAATAAATGTGAGTATTGAGTACACGATGCTTCTAGAGATCGGGAAAGGAAATACGAGAAGGGGTTCGGTTCTTGAATAAAATTGTCCAAAGCTCGGGCCAAGTGGTGGGCCCACTTTCGGGAATTTTGGGGAATCAGGACTAGATATTAACGGTTGAGATCCGGGAATTAAAATATCAAGGAGCCCTGGCTAGACACCTGGAAGTCCTCAAGATTTTAATTTGAACGGAATATACGTCTTCTAATTAAAATATCAGAAGAGCCCTGGCTAGACACCTGGAAGTCTTCGATATTTCAACCGAAACGCAAATCAGCGAATCGGGTTAACACTCAATAAAATATTTTCGAGATTTTAAATGTACTGTTTCTCGTTATATTTTTGATAAATCACAGAACCACTAACGCTTGCAGTAAGAATGGAATGTCTAATATTCAAATAAATTCAAAATAGAAATTCAAATACCTATTGAAAAGACCACTTTTATTATAATTTTCAAATATTCTTAACTTCACAGTTATCGCTTCAACCTTTTTTATTTTGAAAACAACGGGGAAAAAATTACTCAAAACAGTCAAAAGAAACGGATAACAGATCGATTTCTGCTATATCACAAAACCACTAATGCTTATAGTAAAATGAAATATATAATATTCGAATAAATTCAAATAGAAATTCAAATATCTATTGAAAAGACCATTTATGTTATTGTAATGAGGTAGGTCAGAAATCCGCTGTCACCAATCTAATAAATGGGTAACTCCTTTTTCCTTCTGTTGGTGAAGCTGAGATTTACCCAGCCGATGTTGCTGACAAAACCACTGTCACCAGTGTAATACTTCTCAATTCCGTCCTATTTGTATTTGTTTTTTTTGATGACCACCGTCCGGGTATTATCCTGGTAAATGTAACCGAGTCGGAATTATCCTTATCTGACACCAGTGTAATGGCATCGGTAATCCGCCGGGTGGCCTTTTTCTCTGTTGGTAGAGACCGGAAGGCCCTACTGTACAGTCCTATCCAAAAAACAAAAATCGTTGCAGCGTGCTGTCACCAGTGCCTCGCGGCACAAAATATAGAACCAGGAGTCTCCCTGCGGGATTACCTCGAGGGAGGGCTGTTCCTGGCTCGAGCGATCAAGGTCGTCGTGGGGCCCCTTGGGCTTATACAGTGTGCCAAGCCCGAGTTCGTAGTGCAGGTTGAGTCGGCCCGTCCTATTTGACTGGTACGGGGGTGGTGAGGGTTGAGGTTAAGGAAATAAACTGGAAGGTTAAAATATGTACAAGCATATATTACAAAAAAATTATTAAAACCATATACGTACGCTTTGCAATCTAATAATTATAATATACGCGGCTTTCTCCTGACTTTTGGATAGCCTACGTGATATACACTACATAAATAGAAGAATAACAAACGGAATGTCTTTTGGTACTTAACCTGTAAGAGTATGGTACCCTATACACCTAATCATTATGTTGGATATCCTCCACAAAAATTAAGGCTATAAATAGAAATCAAACAAAACTTTGTGAATCGGATCAAATATGATACCCTGTAAACCCTATATCTATATCGCCAAAATTTCTGGGATTGGAAAGAAATAATTACGGATCTTGTGAGATTTAATCAACTGGTAAAATACATATAAAAAGAAAATCTTTATCCCTTATTTCTAACTCTATTTACGTTTCTCGAAGAAAGAGAAAAAAAAATACAGAATATAATCTATATCAATAAAATTCAGAAAAATTACTTATGATGTCTCCGGTATCTGGATGTCCGGGAATATGACTGAAAAAGTTATCAGTTGATACTTTAAGGTAGGACTAAATATGATCCCTGGTACAATATAAATATCTGTGCGCTATAATCAAATAATCAAAAGAAGACATATAGGGAAATGGTCCCTGAACATAAGATAAATACCTATAGCTGCTTAGGCTCTACCAGTAGATGAGGGGCGCTGATATATATAAAACACTAGATATGACCGAAAAATACTGTGGGGTCCCTTACCTATTTCGGGACACCCGGTTAAGTCAAAGAAAATATAATATCACAGATCAATACACAATATAATAAAATAATTGTACGTTAGAAACTTACGTTTTGGAATATCACTAGTCACAAACTGCACACTATTACTGTTGGGGGTTGAAGGGCCCGTCAATACTTAGACTTGTCTCACCGGGGGAGAGATACTTTCTCTCTTATGATTCCAATTTTTTCGTTATTTATTCTTAATTTCACCTTGTGTGAAGGTTAGTTTTCAATATTATTGTTTTTTTACTCGTAACGTACATAATAAACAAGCATGACATAACCGTAATCAAAAATGTTTTGTTAACCTTGCAATAACACATTTTTGTCAGTAGTAATTTCTTTCGTTGAGGTTAACATTTATTAGATATTTTGAAATAAAAAAAATAGTCTATATAGGGCGTTCTTAAAATTTTCTATGTCATATCTCTTGTTTATTACATCACTTCCCCTCTTGTAAAAGTGTTGTGACGTTTCAGGTCCAACACCTTTTTTATATCTTAACTAACATATTAACATTGTTTGTTTTGTGAGTACATTAACCTGAACTTTATATTGCTTATAATTCGTTTTTACGTACCGCGCACTTGACCTCACTCGCGTTTCAATTTAACTGTTTTGACCCTGACCTAGGTCACGATTATTTACACTCGCGACACTGCTGCTTAGTAGATCGTTCATGGAGTGATTTCTCTCTGTCCAGTGTTGCGATCTGGGGTGGCTTGTCTCTTGATGCTGTATCTGCTCCATTTTTATCGCCTCTTCGCCTTGCTTCTGGGTTCTGCCGTGGCAGTTACCCATGCCGTGAAGGAATCCCATATGCTGCATACCATTGCGATACTACATCCTACAGTCTGCTGGATGCGGATTGCATTTAATATCGTGTCTACCATCTATTTTAGTAGTTGATATGTGCAGTATATACCAATTATACCGCTTATTATTGAACCTATCCCCGTGAACCATTCCCAATTGTGTTTTAGGGTGGATTCGGCTAGGTTTTTAATTTCCTTTGCATCGAAAATATCTGACACTGTGTAACCTTGGCTGTCGGCGTTCAGTCCGGCTGCTCTGCGGGTGATTATGTTTTCGACCGCCTTTCTTTCCGTTCCGAATGCGAGGGTTCTTTGCGCTGCATCAATTTCTTCTGGTGTGTATAGACCCTTTGCTCCCAATGGCTGGATGGGACCAAAGTGGAGGTCCATTTCTTCGTCTGGTTTGAGTATCTTAGGTTCGTTTGCTATTGTGGGGTGCGGGTTTAAGCCTAACCATTGCTCTGCTATGTAGTATAGTGGTGGTATCATGTTGTTACAGTCTATTTCTTCTGCGTGATTTTGGATAATTCTGGTTAGTGGGGCCATGAATTTTGTTTCGTTGTTGACTTCGATTTGTAACTCATTGTAGCATTTGTCAGTTCTTCTTAGGTTAACTGTGGCTGGTGTACACTTCATTATGTATAGTACTTCGCCTAGAACTCTGCCTATATGACTAGGTTCGTTCTCCATTAATTGACTAACTGCGTTTGGTAGTGTGTGAGCCATTATTAGTCTGTTTTTTAGTACGTCCTTGTGTAAGATTATTTTTAAATTTCTAGTTGGTGACTACAATGTAACTTATGTGTTCACTTTGTAGTTATTGAAATTAAATCTTCTTAAACTTACTTTGAGTTGATTTTGCAACGGTGCAAAAAATTTTTTAAATTGATTACCTACAATGAACTTGCATTTGTCGATGTGTTATGAATAGTAACGTAAGTAATGAAATTTCTTCCTTGTTTATTTGTCTTAGTCGACAATAACACAATATGTTTATTGTATGAATTATGAAATAATTACTAAATCTGTGTTTGTTTTTAATCTGGTTTACCTATTTTATATTTAAGAACTTATTGTTTTTTTGGTGTATGTGTATATCTATGTGTATTAATGTATCCTAGGGTTTATTTACTCTTAAAACAAAATTCGACTCTAGTGTGACCTCGGTGTGTGTGAATGAACTGAGTGTTTAAGCGGATATGTTTGTTGTCTGTTTAAGAGATATTTTCGCCTGATTTTGTATGATGTATGGTAGTGTTTGGTTGGTTTCGTCTTGTTTCTGTATAATGGTGAAGCTTGTGCCCATGTCATATTAATGTAGCTGGGTGCGCTCGGAATCCGATTTCTTATCCTGGCTGATGTTCGAATTTCCGGTGGGGGTCTTAGTGAGACTGGGAGCCTTCCACTCGGTTTATCTTTTTGTTGTTTTGTGTGGGTTAGTGTCTTTTCCCTGGGTAGTTGTGTTGACCATAGTGGTAATGCTGCTACTTTCCCTGTGTTTATGTCGTCGGTGTTCTTGTGGTTCTTCCTGTTCGTATGCTGTGTTTTCCTTATTCTGAGTCGTTGTCGTCTCTATAATTTCGTGTTGATCATCGTTCAGTTTGCCATAGTATGTTTTTAATCTATTAATGTGGACAACTTGTACTTTTTTACCTTTGTTTGACGCGGTTTGGTAGGTGACTGGTCCTACTTTGTCTTTTATTTCGAATGGTCCTATTCATCGTTTTTGAAGTTTTTTTGATCTTCCTGGTGTGTTACTTATGTCTAGAAGGTAAACTAGGTCTAACTCTCTTAAGGTTGTTTTTTCATTGTATCTGTTTATCCTTTCGTCTTCTGCCTTTTCTGTGTTCTCTAGTACTCTTGTGTATATTTGGTTAAGTCTCGTCTCCAGCTCTGACACGTAGTTATCGTCCAAGTTGTATTTCAGTCTTCTTGTCTTGATAAAATTGTCGAATGGTAGTGCTTGATCTTTCCCATGTCGTAGGAAATACGGGCTCTGTATCCTGTTGATGTGTGTATGCTTCCCCGATATGCCATTAGTACATATGGTATCCAACTATCACAATCTCGTTGATTTGGAGCTATGTAATGTGCTAACATATCTTTTAGTACTCTGTGTAGTCTTTCTATTTGCCCATTGGTTGTTGGTGCGTAGCTCGCTGTGTGTATTCTTTTTATGTTTAGTAGTTTGCATGTCTCTCTCATTAGTTCTGACATGAAGTTTGTTCCTCTATCTGTTAACAATTTCTGGGGTGTTTCGTGCCTGCATATTATTTGTTCTACAAAAGCTCTTGCTACTGTATATGCTTTCTGATCCGGTATCGGAATTGCTTCGCAGTATTTAGTAAAATGATCTTGAAATGTTAGTGGGTACTTGTTTCCTTTGTTTGACGTGGGTAGCGGGCCTACTAAGTCCATTGACGTTATTTCCCTAGGTTCTGTGACCTTTGTGAATCTTTGTAGTGGTGCCTTTCTAAAGTGTGGTGAGGTCTTCCTTCTGTTGCATGCGTCGCAGCGTTTACAGTAATTTATTATATCCGTTCTCATCGTTGGTCAGAAGCAACGTCTTTTGTTGTCCTTGGTTACCATATATGGGTGAGTCGTGAAAGTCTTCTATAACTTTGGTGATATATTTCCTAGGTATTACTAGTTGGTCCCTGTTGTCTTCTTGATCTTGTCTGTATAGGAGCCCTTCTTTGTCGATGTAATATTTTTGCTTTGTTTCATCCTCTTTGTGTAATTGTTGTACTGTGCTGTTGCAGAAATCGTCGCGTTTTTGTTCATTTTTCAGTAAATCTTTGTCCCAGAGCGGTCCCCATTCTTCTTCTGCCTCGATTATTTGGATTTTTCCTGTGTGTTTTGTTGGGATCGATTTCAGTATGCTTGCTTTGGTGGTTGACCCGTAAAATGTGAATTGTATCATCTTTGTGATTTCGTCCCAGCTTAGTCCTGGAATTTGTTCTTGACTGGTTATGAAGGTTATGCCTTTTTCCGCGTTCTCTTCGCATTGTTTTTTTCAACTTTTGGATAATATTCCACATTATTTCATATGATGTTTCTTCTTCGACTGATATTCTATTTAATGCTACGTAGAATTTCGTGTCTAATGTGTCCCATTCTTTGACTGGTTCTATTTGTTCTTGTGAGATATCCGGTGGAGTGTATATCTTTTCTATCTTATTTATTAGTGGTTCCTGATTGAGTCTGTTCTTTGCCACTAGGAGGGCTATTGATTCTTCGTCTTGGAGGGAATCTAGGTCTCCTTCTTTCCTGTTTATTTGGTCCTTCCCTGGTAGGTCGTTTTCTGCAATATATTGTAAGTAGTCTTCGTATGTGGTTTCTATGTAGTTGTATGTTTTGTCGTACATTCTGCTCAGTGCATCCGCGTTTCTGTGTCTTCTTCCCATTCTGTGTATTACTTCGAAGTCGTATTCGGCCAGTGTTAAGGCCCATCGTATTAGCCTGGAGTTTGGGTCTTTTAAGGTCAGCACCCATTTTAGTGCTCTATGGTCTGTTATTATGGTGAATTTTGTTCCGTAAATGTAGCATCTGAAGGTTTTAATTCCAAAAATGACGCCTAACAATTCTTTTTCTGTAGTTGAGTAGTTGGTTTCTGCTTTGTTTAGTGTTCTGCTCGCATATGCTATTGGTCTTTCTCTGCCATCCCTTATTTGACTCAATATTGCTCCTACGCCTTTGTTTGATGCGTCTGTTGCTAGTAGGAAGGGTTTGGTGAAATCAGCGAATATGAGTACTTTATCTGAAGTTATTGATGTTTTTAATTGGTTCATTGATGTTATTACGTCTTCCGAGACTTTGAACGGTGTATCCTTTTGTGTTAGGTTTACTAGTGGTGTCGCTATTTCTGTTATATTTGGTATGAAGCGTCTGTACCAGTTTACTAAACCTAGAAATCCTCTTACCTCTTTTACATTCTTTGGTAGGAGGTATTTGTGCACCGCCTCCAGTTTTTGTGGATCTGGAGCTATCCCCTCTTGTGAGATAATGTGTCCCAGATATTTTACTTCTTCTAACATGAATTTACATTTTTTCGGTTTTAGTTTAATGTTGGCTTATGAAAGTCTTTCGAACACCTCCTCTACTTTCTCTAAATGATCCCTGCTTCCCGTGTAATTAAATATGATGATATCATCTAGATATACCATACATTTTATTCCTGTAACCGTCTTAAGGTGGCATTCATGAATCTCTGGAACGTTGATGGTGCGTTTACTAATCCGAACGGCATGTTGGTGTATTAGTAATGTCCTTGGTATGTGCTGAATCCTGTTAACGGGATGTCTTCTTCTTTCATGTCTACTTGGTGGTATGCTTCAGCTTCGTCGATTACTCATGTCTATTTGGTGGTATGCTTCAGCTACGTCGATTACTGAAAATAACGTTTCGCCTCCCGCTTTGTATCCTTGAAGTAGGTCTGATACGTTAGCTAGTGGGTAGTATTCTTTCTTGGTTACCTCGTTCAGTGCTCTGTAATCTATACACATTCTTACTTTTTCTTCTCCTTCCGGGGTCTGCTTTACTACTAAGACTACCGGTGCTGACCATGGGCTGGAGGATGTTCTGATTACCTTGGATGCTAGTAGCCTGTCGATTTCTTTTTGCAGTGTCTCTCGTTGATGGTAAGGTATCCTATATGGAGCCCTGCATATTGGTTGAGAGCCTGGTTCCAGAGTTATATGGGGTTTGACTTTGGTGGTGCTAGTCAGAGTTTCGTCGTCATCCGTAAATAGATGGTGGTACTTTTGTATTAGCTTGACTAGTTCTTCTTTGCTCTGTGTGTCCATGTGGTTTCATTCGAAGTTATTTCGGATCCAGTCGTCTGTTTTAATGTCGAATTTTCTGATTGTGCCCTGTATATTAGTGTTTAGTCATTTCTCTTCTGAGCATTCGTAGGCTTTCTCTATCTTAGTGCCTTTTGTGAGATTTATTTCCAGCGCCGATGTATTGATTATTCTTACGGGAATCTGTCTTTGGTTTTTTGATATGCTGTTTGCCAATCTGATTGTGTGTTGTCCGCTTTCTTGGTTTCGCATACGACTGTATTTCCTTTTATATTATGTTTCAGGGTCCCGATTGTGTGAACCTCAGTTAGCGCTGGTATGGTCAGACTATCCTCTGTGTATATATCTGTGCAAGTTCTTGTGCATTCTGTTTCTTCTTTGTTATTCCTGATATCTTCGGTTGTTTCGTTTCTTCCGTTTTCCTCCTTATGTTTTGTGTCTGTGCGCCCTTTTCCGTCGATTATGGATTTTTGGTTTGTGTATGTAGTTTCTCTTTCTCCTGTTATATCCCTGCCTGTAGTTTCTTTTATTTTTCCTACCGAACTATTTATGTCTATTCCTGGTTTGGTTACCTCTTGTCTGTACATTGATTCCACGGGTTTTAGCCATTTCTGCCATGTTCCTTTCTCCCTAGGGTTTTCTTGTTCCCTTGTTGCCGTTACTTTTCCGTATGCTTCTGTTCGTATTTGTCTACAATTATTCAGCAAGTATCTGATTTGTCTTGGGTTCATTAGCGGTATTTTCCTTCCCCATATTTCCAGTGTTGGTTTTCCTCTGTATGAGATTGTTGCCTCCTGTTCTTCTAGAAAATCCCTTCCTAATAATACTGCTGTGCCTCCCATTATACCGTCCTCGGCTGCGATTACTTCGGTGTAGATATTATAGTCCATTTCTGTTGTCGCTATGGCTATTTTTGTTGAACCGTATAGGTGTATTGTATGTTCTGTTATGCCTTTTAAGGTTAATTGATCCGTGATCCGTGATCCGCGTGTCTAATTCGTTGTCGCTATTATTGATTTACTTATTAGCGAGTATGCTCCGCCTATGTCTATCATACAAGGTTCGGTTTTACCGTTTATTCTTAAGAGTACTATATGCGGGGGTTCTTCGCTTTTACTTATCGTCGGTCCGATATGATGCATTGTTTTTATCTGGTTTTTCTTGTCTTC
Organism: Galeruca laticollis; assembly: GCA_963921935.1. Taxonomy (NCBI): domain Eukaryota; kingdom Metazoa; phylum Arthropoda; class Insecta; order Coleoptera; family Chrysomelidae; genus Galeruca; species Galeruca laticollis. The sequence goes on from OY998175.1 coordinate 70,085,464, forward strand.
TTCTTTGTTTCCCTTTTGTGTTGCCTGTTGATTTCCGTCTTTGTCTGTGTGAGTCCAATTTCCCCTATATTCAGCCTGACCACTTGTTTGGGGAGTAACGGTAGTCCTTGTAAGTTTAAATGTTTCCTTTTCTCTTCCTTGTTTGTGTGTCCTCTCTCTGTGGAGTGCCCCCTTCTGTTGTCTTCTTTTTGGAGCCTTTGTCCTACATTGTGTTGCACGTGTGCCTGTGATACTTCTCTATCCCAATTCTTTTCTCTGGAGTTCTTTTGTCCGCTGTATTCCCCGTAGATATTTTGTTGTGTTGTGATTCTTCTTTCTTGATTCCATTGCTTTGTATTCCATTGTTGGTTTTCTTCATTGAAACTTTTCTTTCTGCAGTCCTTGACCCAGTGGCCTTGTTTTCCGCAGTAGTGACATACATTTCTATCTGTTGTTGGTTCCTTGGTTTCTTTGTTTCTGCAGTATGCTGCCCAGTGTCCCTGTTTTCTACATATTTGACATTTTTTTACTATTTTTTCTTCTTCCGCTTCTCTTGTTCTGCAGTTTGATGTCCAGTGGCCTTGTCTGCCACAGTACATAGATTCTGCGCTATGTCTACATTCTTCCGTTTCATGTCCCGATTTTCCACATGCTGTGCAACTTCGTTGCTCATTCGTAAAAGCGACTCTGTGGCCATTGTTCCTTCCGCTCACCATTGTGGCTGCCGTTTCTTGGCAATTTACTATCTCCTCTGCTTCTTCTAGTGTGAGGTCATCTTTATGTAATATGTAAAATCCTACTTCTCTGAGAAGATCCTTTCTTAACCCAACTTTGAATTGATTCAACAGTACCGCGTTGTTTCCTTTAGATGTTCGGTACCTGTTCTCTGTTCGTTCGTTTTATGTCTTCCTGCAAAATTTTGTTCCCTATTAAGCGTAGTCTTGTGCAGAAGGCTGCTACATCTTCGTCGTGCCTCTGGTAGCATTGGACTAGCTGCATCCACCAATCAGCGATCGACTTCCTTGGGACGAATTTCCTCAATATGTTCTCTTTAAATTCGGCGTATGTTGCTGCGTCTAATCTTGGGTCGGCTTTGAAAAAATCGTGGGCTGTGCCCGCGAGTTTGAATTTCAGTAGTGTCAGTGTTTCTGTTTCTGACCATCCGTCAAGTTTGGCCCTTAGTTCCAACTTTTCTATATATATATGACTGCATTTTTACCTGTGAAGTCTGTTAGAGTTGAGGCGATCACCCCTAGTGGTGGTGCCTGTGGTATTCTTAGCGCTGCTGGCATATTACTCGAATCCCCTGTGGAGTCTAACGGCATTTTGTTTTATTTCCTAGCGTCCCTTATCTATATTGGTTAGCACGAATCTCAATTATTTAGATGCCTGAATTGGATAGTTTAGAAACAAAAAAAAAGGATTATGTTTAGGACTTCCCCTCTTGTAAACCCCTGCCGTACGGACTCAGTATCTGGAACACCGCTGTCACCAGTGTAATGAGGTAGGTCAGAAATCCACTCTAATAAATGGGTAACTCCTTTTTCCTTCTGTTGGTGAAGCTGAGATTTACCCAGCCGATGTTGCTGACAAATCCACTGTCACCAGTGTAATACTTCTCAATTCCGTCCTATTTGTATTTGTTTTTTTATGACCACCGTCCGAGTATTATCGTGGTAAATGTAACCGAGTCGGAATTATCCTTATCTGACACCAGTGTAATGGGATCGGTAATCCGCCGGGTGGCCTTTTTCTCTGTTGGTAGAGACCGGAAGGCCCTACTGTACAGTCCTATCCAAAAAACAAAAATCGTTGCAGCGTGCTGTCACCAGTGCCTCGCGGCACAAAATATAGAACCAGGAGTCTCCCTGCGGGATTACCTCGAGGGAGGGCTGTTCCTGGCTCGAGCGATCAAGGTCGTCGTGGGGCCCCTTGGGCTTATACAGTGTGCCAAGCCCGAGTTCGTAGTGCAGGTTGAGTCGGCCCGTCCTATTTGACTGGTACGGGGGTGGTGAGGGTTGAGGTTAAGGAAATAAACTGGAAGGTTAAAATATGTACAAGCATATATTACAAAAAAATTATTAAAACCATATACGTACGCTTTGCAATCTAATAATTATAATATACGCGGCTTTCTCCTGACTTTTGGATAGCCTACGTGATATACACTACATAAATAGAAGAATAACAAACGGAATGTCTTTTGGTACTCAACCTGTAAGAGTATGGTACCCTATACACCTAATAATTATGTTGGATATCCTCCACAAAAATTAAGGCTATAAATAGAAATCAAACAAAACTTTGTGAATCGGATCAAATATGATACCCTGTAAACCCTATATCTATATCGCCAAAATTTCTGGGATTGGAAAGAAATAATTACAGATCTTGTGAGATTTAATCAACTGGTAAAATACATATAAAAAGAAAATCTTTATCCCTTATTTCTAACTCTATTTACGTTTCTCGAAGAAAGAGAAAAAAAAATACAGAATATAATCTATATCAATAAAATTCAGAAAAATTACTTATGATGTCTCCGGTATCTGGATGTCCGGGAATATGACTGAAAAAGTTATCAGTTGATACTTTAAGGTAGGACTAAATATGATCCCTGGTACAATATAAATATCTGTGCGCTATAATCAAATAATCAAAAGAAGACATATAGGGAAATGGTCCCTAAACATAAGATAAATACCTATAGCTGCTTAGGCTCTACCAGTAGATGAGGGGCGCTAATATATATAAAACACTAGATATGACCGAAAAATACTGTGGGGTCCCTTACCTATTTCGGGACACCCGGTTAAGTCAAAGAAAATATAATATCACAGATCAATACACAATATAATAAAATAATTGTACGTTAGAAACTTACGTTTTGGAATATCACTAGTCACAAACTGCACACTATTACTGTTGGGGGTTGAAGGGCCCGTCAATACTTAGACTTGTCTCACCGGGGGAGAGATACTTTCTCTCTTATGATTCCAATTTTTTCGTTATTTATTCTTAATTTCACCTTGTGTGAAGGTTAGTTTTCAATATTATTGTTTTTTTACTCGTAACGTACATAATAAACAAGCATGACATAACCGTAATCAAAAATGTTTTGTTAACCTTGCAATAACACATTTTTGTCAGTAGTAATTTCTTTCGTTGAGGTTAACATTTATTAGATATTTTGAAATAAAAAAAATAGTCTATATAGGGCGTTCTTAAAATTTTCTATGTCATATCTCTTGTTTATTACATCACTTCCCCTCTTGTAAAAGTGTTGTGACGTTTCAGGTCCAACACCTTTTTTATATCTTAACTAACATATTAACATTGTTTGTTTTGTGAGTACATTAACCTGAACTTTATATTGCTTATAATTCGTTTTTACGTACCGCGCACTTGACCTCACTCGCGTTTCAATTTAACTGTTTTGACCCTGACCTAGGTCACGATTATTTACACTCGCGACACTGCTGCTTAGTAGATCGTTCATGGAGTGATTTCTCTCTGTCCAGTGTTGCGATCTGGGGTGGCTTGTCTCTTGATGCTGTATCTGCTCCATTTTTATCGCCTCTTCGCCTTGCTTCTGGGTTCTGCCGTGGCAGTTACCCATGCCGTGAAGGAATCCCATATGCTGCATACCATTGCGATACTACATCCTACAGTCTGCTGGATGCGGATTGCATTTAATATCGTGTCTACCATCTATTTTAGTAGTTGATATGTGCAGTATATACCAATTATACCGCTTATTATTGAACCTATCCCCGTGAACCATTCCCAATTGTGTTTTAGGGTGGATTCGGCTAGGTTTTTAATTTCCTTTGCATCGAAAATATCTGACACTGTGTAACCTTGGCTGTCGGCGTTCAGTCCGGCTGCTCTGCGGGTGATTATGTTTTCGACCGCCTTTCTTTCCGTTCCGAATGTGAGGGTTCTTTGCGCTGCATCAATTTCTTCTGGTGTGTATAGACCCTTTGCTCCCAATGGCTGGATGGGACCAAAGTGGAGGTCCATTTCTTCGTCTGGTTTGAGTATCTTAGGTTCGTTTGCTATTGTGGGGTGCGGGTTTAAGCCTAACCATTGCTCTGCTATGTAGTATAGTGGTGGTATCATGTTGTTACAGTCTATTTCTTCTGCGTGATTTTGGATAATTCTGGTTAGTGGGGCCATGAATTTTGTTTCGTTGTTGACTTCGATTTGTAACTCGTTGTAGCATTTGTCAGTTCTTCTTAGGTTAACTGTGGCTGGTGTACACTTCATTATGTATAGTACTTCGCCTAGAACTCTGCCTATATGACTAGGTTCGTTCTCCATTAATTGACTAACTGCGTTTGGTAGTGTGTGAGCCATTATTAGTCTGTTTTTTAGTACGTCCTTGTGTAAGATTATTTTTAAATTTCTAGTTGGTGACTACAATGTAACTTATGTGTTCACTTTGTAGTTATTGAAATTAAATCTTCTTAAACTTACTTTGAGTTGATTTTGCAACGGTGCAAAAAATTTTTTAAATTGATTACCTACAATGACCTTGCATTTGTCGATGTGTTATGAATAGTAACGTAAGTAATGAAATTTCTTCCTTGTTTATTTGTCTTAGTCGACAATAACACAATATGTTTATTGTATGAATTATGAAATAATTACTAAATCTGTGTTTGTTTTTAATCTGGTTTACCTATTTTATATTTTAGAACTTATTGTTTTTTTGGTGTATGTGTATATCTATGTGTATTAATGTATCCTAGGGTTTATTTACTCTTAAAACAAAATTCGATTCTAGTGTGACCTCGGTGTGTGTGAATGACCTGAGTGTTTAAGCGGATATGTTTGTTGTCTGTTTAAGGGATATTTTCGCCTGATTTTGTATGATGTATGGTAGTGTTTGGTTGGTTTCGTCTTGTTTCTGTATAATGGTGAAGCTTGTGCCCATGTCATATTAATGTAGCTGGGTGCGCTCGGAATCCGATTTCTTATCCTGGCTGATGTTCGAATTTCCGGTGGGGGTCTTAGTGAGACTGGGAGCCTTCCACTCGGTTTATCTTTTTGTTGTTTTGTGTGGGTTAGTGTCTTTTCCCTGGGTAGTTGTGTTGACCATAGTGGTAATGCTGCTACTTTCCCTGTGTTTATGTCGTCGGTGTTCTTGTGGTTCTTCCTGTTCGTATGCTGTGTTTTCCTTATTCTGAGTCGTTGTCGTCTCTATAATTTCGTGTTGATCATCGTTCAGTTTGCCATAGTATGTTTTTAATCTATTAATGTGGACAACTTGTACTTTTTTACCTTTGTTTGACGCGGTTTGGTAGGTGACTGGTCCTACTTTGTCTTTTATTTCGAATGGTCCTATTCATCGTTTTTGAAGTTTTTTTGATCTTCCTGGTGTGTTACTTATGTCTAGAAGGTAAACTAGGTCTAACTCTCTTAAGGTTGTTTTTTCATTGTATCTGTTTATCCTTTCGTCTTTTGCCTTTTCTGTGTTCTCTAGTACTCTTGTGTATATTTGGTTAAGTCTCGTCTCCAGCTCTGACACGTAGTTATCGTCTAAGTTGTATTTCAGTCTTCTTGTCTTGATAAAATTGTCGAATGGTAGTGCTTGATCTTTCCCATGTCGTAGGAAATACGGGCTCTGTATCCTGTTGATGTGTGTATGCTTCCCCGATATGCCATTAGTACATATGGTATCCAACTATCACAATCTCGTTGATTTGGAGCTATGTAATGTGCTAACATATCTTTTAGTACTCTGTGTAGTCTTTCTATTTGCCCATTGGTTGTTGGTGCGTAGCTCGCTGTGTGTATTCTTTTTATGTTTAGTAGTTTGCATGTCTCTCTCATTAGTTCTGACATGAAGTTTGTTCCTCTATCTGTTAACAATTTCTGGGGTGTTTCGTGCCTGCATATTATTTGTTCTACAAAAGCTCTTGCTACTGTATATGCTTTCTGATCCGGTATCGGAATTGCTTCGCAGTATTTAGTAAAATGATCTTGAAATGTTAGTAGGTACTTGTTTCCTTTGTTTGACGTGGCTAGCGGGCCTACTAAGTCCATTGACGTTATTTCCCTAGGTTCTATGACCTTTGTGAATCTTTGTAGTGGTGCCTTTCTAAAGTGTGGTGAGGTCTTCCTTCTGTTGCATGCGTCGCAGCGTTTACAGTAATTTATTATATCCGTTCTCATCGTTGGTCAGAAGCAACGTCTTTTGTTGTCCTTGGTTACCATATATGGGTGAGTCGTGAAAGTCTTCTATAACTTTGGTGATATATTTCCTAGGTATTACTAGTTGGTCCCTGTTGTCTTCTTGATCTTGTCTGTATAGGAGCCCTTCTCTGTCGATGTAATATTTTTGCTTTGTTTCATCCTCTTTGTGTAATTGTTGTACTGTGCTGTTGCAGAAATCGTCGCGTTTTTGTTCATTTTTCAGTAAATCTTTGTCCCAGAGCGGTCCCCATTCTTCTTCTGCCTCGATTATTTGGATTTTTCCTGTGTGTTTTGTTGGGATCGATTTCAGTATGCTTGCTTTGGTGGTTGACCCGTAAAATGTGAATTGTATCATCTTTGTGATTTCGTCCCAGCTTAGTCCTGGAATTTGTTCTTGACTGGTTATGAAGGTTATGCCTTTTTCCGCGTTCTCTTCGCATTGTTTTTTTTAACTTTTGGATAATATTCCACATTATTTCATATGATGTTTCTTCTTCGACTGATATTCTATTTAATGCTACGTAGAATTTCGTGTCTAATGTGTCCCATTCTTTGACCGGTTCTATTTGTTCTTGTGAGATATCCGGTGGAGTGTATATCTTTTCTATCTTATTTATTGGTGGTTCCTGATTGGGTCTGTTCTTTGCCACTAGGAGGGCTATTGATTCTTCGTCTTGGAGGGAATCTAGGTCTCCTTCTTTCCTGTTTATTTGGTCCTTCCCTGGTAGGTCGTTTTCTGCAATATATTGTAAGTAGTCTTCGTATGTGGTTTCTATGTAGTTGCATGTTTTGTCGTACATTCTGCTCAGTGCATCCGCGTTTCTGTGTCTTCTTCCCATTCTGTGTATTACTTCGAAGTCGTATTCGGCCAGTGTTAAGGCCCATCGTATTAGCCTGGAGTTTGGGTCTTTTAAGGTCAGCACCCATTTTAGTGCTCTATGGTCTGTTATTATGGTGAATTTTGTTCCGTAAATGTAGCATCTGAAGGTTATAATTCCAAAAATGACGCCTAACAATTCTTTTTCTGTAGTTGAGTAGTTGGTTTCTGCTTTGTTTAGTGTTCTGCTCGCATATGCTATTGGTCTTTCTCTGCCATCCCTTATTTGACTCAATATTGCTCCTACGCCTTTGTTTGATGCGTCTGTTGCTAGTAGGAAGGGTTTGGTGAAATCAGCGAATATGAGTACTTTATCTGAAGTTATTGATGTTTTTAATTGGTTCATTGATGTTATTACGTCTTCCGAGACTTTGAACGGTGTATCCTTTTGTGTTAGGTTTACTAGTGGTGTCGCTATTTCTGTTATATTTGGTATGAAGCGTCTGTACCAGTTTACTAAACCTAGAAATCCTCTTACCTCTTTTACATTCTTTGGTAGGAGGTATTTGTGCACCGCCTCCAGTTTTTGTGGATCTGGAGCTATCCCCTCTTGTGAGATAATGTGTCCCAGATATTTTACTTCTTCTAACATGAATTTACATTTTTTCGGTTTTAGTTTAATGTTGGCTTATGAAAGTCTTTCGAACACCTCCTCTACTTTCTCTAAATGATCCCTGCTTCCCGTGTAATTAAATATGATGATATCATCTAGATATACCATACATTTTATTCCTGTAACCGTCTTAAGGTGGCATTCATGAATCTCTGGAACGTTGATGGTGCGTTTACTAATCCGAACGGCATGTTGGTGTATTAGTAATGTCCTTGGTATGTGCTGAATCCTGTTAACGGGATGTCTTCTTCTTTCATGTCTACTTGGTGGTATGCTTCAGCTTCGTCGATTACTCATGTCTATTTGGTGGTATGCTTCAGCTACGTCGATTACTGAAAATAACGTTTCGCCTCCCGCTTTGTATCCTTGAAGTAGGTCTGATACGTTAGGTAGTGGGTAGTATTCTTTCTTGGTTACCTCGTTCAGTGCTCTGTAATCTATACACATTCTTACTTTCTCTTCTCCTTCCGGGGTCTGCTTTACTACTAAGACTACCGGTGCTGACCATGGGCTGGAGGATGTTCTGATTACCTTGGATGCTAGTAGCCTGTCGATTTCTTTTTGCAGTGTCTCTCGTTGATGGTAAGGTATCCTATATGGAGCCTTGCATATTGGTTGAGAGCCTGGTTCCAGAGTTATATGGTGTTTGACTTTGGTGGTGCTAGTCAGAGTTTCGTCGTCATCCGTAAATAGATGGTGGTACTTTTGTATTAGCTTTACTAGTTCTTCTTTGCTTTGTGTGTCCATGTGGTTTAATTCGAAGTTATTTCGGATCCAGTCGTCTGTTTTAATGTCGAATTTTCTGATTGTGCCCTGTATATTAGTGTTTAGTCATTTCTCTTCTGAGCATTCGTAGGCTTTCCCTATCTTAGTGCCTTTTGTGAGATTTAATTTCCTGCGCCGATGTATTGATTATTCTTACGGAATCTGTCTTTGGTTTTTTGATATGCTGTTTGCCAATCTGATTGTGTGTTGTCCGCTTTCTTGGGTTTCGCATACGACTGTATTTCCTTTTATATTATGTTTCAGGGTCCCTCAGTTAGCGCTGGTATGGTCAGACTATCCTCTGTGTATATATCTGTGCAGGTTCTTGTGCATTCTGTTTCTTCTTTGTTATTCCTGATATCTTCGGTTGTTTCGTTTCTTCCGTTTTCCTCCTTATGTTTTGTGTCTGTGCGCCCTTTTCCGTCGATTATGGGTTTTTGGTTTGTGTATGTAGTTTCTCTTCCTCCTGTTATATCTCTGCCAGTAGTTTCTTTTATTTTTCCTACCGAACTATTTATGTCTATTTCTGGTTTGGTTACCTCTTGTCTGTACATTGATTCCACGGTTTTTAGCCATTTCTGCCATGTTTCTTTCTCCCTAGGGTTTTCTTGTTCCCTTGTTACCGTTATTTTTCCGTATGCTTCTGTTCGTATTCGTCTACAATTATTCAGCAAGTATCTGATTTGTCTTGGGTCCATTAGCGGTATTTTCCTTCCCCATATTTCCAGTGTTGGTTTTCCTCTGTATGAGATTGTTGCCTCCTGTTCTTCTAGAAAATCCCTTCCTAATAATACTGCTGTGCCTCCCATTATACCGTCCTCGGCTGCGATTACTTCGGTGTAGATAATATTGTTGTCGCTATGGCTATTTTTGTTGAACCGTATAGGTGTATTGTATGTCCTGTTATGCCTTTTAAGGTTAATTGATCCGTGATCCGTGATCCGCGTGTCTAATTCGTTGTCGCTATTATTGATTTACTTATTAGCGAGTATGCTCCGCCTATGTCTATCATACAAGGTTCGGTTTTACCGTTTATTCTTAAGAGTACTATATGCGGGGGTTCTTCGCTTTTACTTATCGTCGGTCCGATATGATGCATTGTTTTTATCTGGTTTTTCTTGTCTTCTTCTTTGTTTCCCTTTTGTGTTGCCTGTTGATTTCCGTCTTTGTCTGTGTGAGTCCAATTTTCCCTATTTACAGCCTGACCACTTGTTTGGGGAGTAACGGTAGTCCTTGTTAGTTTAAATGTTTCCTTTTCTCTTCCTTGTTTGTGTGTCCTCTCTCTGTGGAGTGCCCTCTTCTGTTCTCTTCTTTTTGGAGCCTTTGTCCTCCACATATATAACGGGTTATAAATAATATCAAATAAAAGTAAATTCGGAAACTTAAAATAATTAGTAACGAAAAAACACTTCGTTACAACATATGTTCAAAATGTTGTTCGTTTACAGCAATGCAGCAAGCCAAGCTTTCTTCGGGTGTTGCAATTTTTCTGCGTCCTGATTTTAATGAATCTCTCACTGCACCAGTCTGGTTGAACTTTTTCATGACTTCACTTACAGTAGATCTTGTTATGTGATTGTGATTTCGGTTAGGATATAAATTATTTAAGATATTACATTTTTTTTACTGCTGTGCATACATAGCGGGCACCATGTTCTAATGTCAATAAAACTTTAATTAGTTCTGTTCCGAATGAACAATTCATTGTAATTCTTGATAAACAAATAATAAAAGTTTCTTGAATCGTCCAAGTGATTGCTGTGATAGCCACCTCAAAGTATTATTTTAACTTGGACAGATATAGTGTACATTTATTAATGTATTTAAAATTAAAAATATTCAGTGGCTTCTGAGAATTTCCAGAAAAACGAAAGATCTCACAACAAAGTGAATATCACTATAGAATCCGCCGAATTACAAAATTAACACAAACTAAAATTAAAGGAAACCGTGCAAGCAGTTTCTGAGATAGTTAATGCGTTCTATACTCAGAACTCACTCTGTATAATTTTGCAAGTCCTATTTTTAGTCTTCATATTTAGTAAATATGTACCTAGTTTGGAACGAATTGAAGGTTGAGCTCTACATGCTCTAGAAATAACAGAAACAACTGACACTGCTACAAATTATATTCTTAGGAAACAGTATTTCCTAAAAATTATTGAAAACTTCTTAAATATTCAATAAATATTAATATATTTGTTGTTACAATCATAATTAATATATTTGTTTATTCAAATCGTAGTAATTGATTCTCCGTTTTTGAATATGTTACTATCAAAAAACGTACATCAGCTAGTCAATTCAAAGTCCCAACAATACATAACAGATTCCACCAGATCGGCAATCAAAATTGGATTTCATAGAACACATTTTATATTTTAGGGGACACCAAGCTCACTTGCCTTCATTGTTGTCAAACTGAATTGTTCACATTTATTTGCCCTACGTGGGATATATTGTAATTCCACTTCGTGAGTTAAATAAAAATGACTTCTTTGTGCCTGTATGTGTATTTTGACAAGACGCTATTGTTGAATTGTCGGACGCATGTTTTTGTTGAAATGTATTTAGGATGATGGGTAGAGATTGAATTTATTGGGAGTATTCAATATTTATGATGTAGTTAACGTTTAACTATGAACGTACATGGATGAAACGCTCTCATCAATTTGTTCTTATAAAGAGCGATTGGCTAATATGATAATTGATACAGTGTGAGGTAACAGAGTGGATTTGTTCTTCAAAGAGTAGTCAGAAAGAATGAATATGTTTTATTCGATTTATTTATGTAACAGTTGTGATTTAGTCAATTTCATCTATTACAGGACCGCCTCCGTTGGCACTATCATCCCTGTCATCCGACGGTTGAGTAAACGACCTACCGAAATTCGGAGATGAGCCAGAACTGTATAAACTCATAACAATCGGCTTGCACAAGTTCTCTAATTCCATTTTTTTAATCGAATAGTCTCTTTCCGAACTATTTTGGTTTTCGTTGATCCATTGTGTTATGTCTTCACACATTTTCAACACTTTCTTTTGGTCCGATGCACTGATTTTTGACTGTACTTGTGGTTCACTCATTAGTGATCTCATCTGATACACGTAACTGGAACAAATAATCGATTGAAAGTCATGAAATATATTTATCCGAAAGTGACCCAACAAACTTGTCAGTAAATATATCTAGAGAAATTGGTCCAAAAAATATGAGAAGTCATAGGCTCAACCTATTCGCTTTTCAAGAGACAGTGTTTATGTCAAGGAATGTGATTATTTTATTCAATTCCTTCAAAAGCAAATGAAAAAACCTCGCAGTTTGTGATGGGAGAATGGCTTTCAGTCAATTCCTTTACTAGTTTACGACCGAAGTGTGTCAGCAAGCAATAATATTAGATGCAACATCTAATAAAGCAAACAATAAATGCAAGGATTTTGGAGCAAAACCTTCGGATGATGTTACTAACAATAACATTCCATTTTTTCTTCTTTTTCCATATAATGTCGAATATACCTGACTCTTCGAGAACCGTTTCAAATTTCTTCTTATTCAGTACGTTCTTTGTTGATATCTACATGTGGCAAAACGAGATCAATAACATAACCTAACTTTTAACGTAGCCATAAACGTCAATAGGAAATCCCAAATTCTTTAATAAGGGGCGTAACACATTTTCTTTGGCTAAAGTCGAAACAATACCTCTCCTTCTTTGATTTCCAGTCATAGCTGCATACTTTTTATTGTATGCATATGTTTTGAAATATTGTTTCATTTGTTAGTCAATATACTTTGAGTGACATAACTTCATTAATAATGAAAATAAAATGTCTAGCTACAGATCTATGTAGTTGTGAAGCTGGGGCATAGAGCGATCATTCAGATTAGAAGTATATAGTTGGAAAAATAATATCTATCATTAATTACTGTAATATCTTATATTCACAATCAGCGAAAGACCAGAGAGGTTCATTGAAATTGGAGGAAGTTCGTACAATTTTTCTACTAGTGGTAAACAGGACAGGCTGAGCGATGTATTGATACACGGGTATAAGAACATGAAATAAATTGATGTTTACTACAATGTCTTAGATGCTCGATATGGGTATCCGATAGAGATAATAGTATTTTAGTTCGGTAGTAGGTATATATCTAGCCGCGAGGTTAAAAATTACTCAACCAGAATTAATTTGAAACAATCAAAAATACATGAAAAAATAGAGGACTTAAAAAAGTTATAACATATGTTGCATATATTTAGTGCACAACACTTAATAAAACCAAGATGAGATTGACTACCCAGCCAGAACATACTTGCAAAAAATACCTCAGTTTCAGCTGAGAAAAATATTTCCCCAGGCTACAGTCGCTAATAACATGATTGTGATATACATATAATACACAGGCATAGAACTCTGGTCAAAATATCTCTGCTTCCACTTTGAATAATATCTTTGATTTTCCATTAGCACTATTGGATGGGAATAATCAGATGTATATGAAGAGTCCTTCATATATTCAACCCGCTGACTTTATTGGTAATATACATGACTATTCTAGAAATGAAATTAACTGCAAATATTTATTAGTCTGATTGTTGAGACACTACTTTACTTATGTAATAGAGTTGAATACGTATTTTCACTAAGTAGTGCTCACTGAAACAAACTGCTAATATACTCACGATTCCAATTCGTTTCTGGCAGCTACAGCGGCTCTTGATCCTTGATCCTGTTCTTTGAACTTCTCTGCTTCAGTTACCATCTTCTGAATTTGTTCTTTCGTTAATCGACCTTTGTCATTAGTGATGGTAATGTTACTTTTTTTACCAGTAGCCGCTTCACGAGCGGTTACATTAAGAATACCATTCGCATCCAAATCAAAAGTTACTTCTATTTGTGGTACACCACGTGGAGCCGCGGGTATACCTGCGGGAGCATAAGATAAAACATTACCTGCTAATTGTGCTAATATGAATGTAGTTATTTCACAACGGAGAGTTCCAAAGAATCAGGGTTGACATAACTATATCAGATGACTCTGGAAATTTCATATTCTTACCGGCTAGCTCAAATCTTCCTAATAGATTATTGTCCTTTGTCATTAATCTTTCTCCTTCGTAAACTTGTACTAGAACCCCTGGTTGGTTATCTGCATACGTCGAAAATATTTGCGTTTGTTTCGTTGGAATTGTAGTGTTTCTTTTAATTAATATCGTCATTACACCACCTGCTGTTTCTATACCTGTAAAAAATATGAACAAATATTTATATAGTATAGACCGAAGTCGCTTTTCGTGTCTGTCTTTCATCCGCTATACCTCCCTCACTTACATAATGGATTTTTATGCAGTTTTCACCAACACTTAGATAGATTCTCACGGGGGGTTAACATTAGTACAAATGAGAATTTCAATTTGGCTATCCTACAACCGCTACTGTATTGTATATTATGTTTTTAAATTACGAATTTATTTCGCGTTTTTGAGCGCAGAACATCTTTCATTTGTAAGAGGTAGTGTAGTATAAATAGGCATGTCCCTACAAAACACGATGGAAATTAAATTGTTAGAGGAAGCCTAGTGGATGAAAAAAATAAAGTGAGGAGAGTAATCGAAGTTGAAGAAGAAATTCCAGTTGATGTAGAAAGTATGAGAAATAATCAATAAAAATGTACCAACAAGGGACAAAAGTCAAATCGTAAGTCAAAAAGACCCTATGTCAAAGATAATTATTTTTTCGTAGTTGCTACTTTTGATATTGCACATAATAATTGTACAGAAATTTTATTCTCGGAATCCACACAACGAAGATATGACGCAAGTCTAGCCTCTTCCACTTACGTCACAGGAATCGTGTAAATTGACTAGAGGAAAATTTAAAAACAATAAATGGCGAGGTATGCGAACTTGAGACAACAGAAGGACTTTCACTCCATGTTAACGTAACCAAAAACAGTATCTATGGCATTGGGTTCACCTGAGTTGCCAGAAATTTAGTCTGGAGTAATAATTTAGGGAATAAATCAGCTCCGCTAAAGTTTGTAGTTCCTGGTTGATAAACTTCAAAATCAGCTAGCGAAATGATAGTTAAATGGGTCCACATGTTGGGATAGATTTTAAAATTACGCATAGGATCACAAATTTGGTCAAAGACTTCTTCTTTACGTGCCGTCTCCTTTAAGAAGGTTGGCTATCATCATGGCGATTTTTATCTTTGAAGCTGCGGATCTCAACAAATCAACAGAGCTACTGTTGTACCACTGCCTTAGGTTGTTCAACCAGGAAATGCGTCTCCTTCATATACTTCTTTTACCCTGTATTTTTCCTTGTATAATAGTTTGCAACAGTGTCATGAGAGGGGAGAGGTCCCCTCTCATGACGGGGCCCAGATATTGCAATTTTCTGATTTTGATTGTGTTGATTATTTCCTTCTCCTTTCCCATTCTTCCCAATACCTCCTTGTTCGTTGTTCTGCTCACCCAGCTTATTCTGAGGATTCTTCGATACGCTCACATCTCGAATGCTTCCAGCCGGTCAGTGTCGCACTTCTTAAGCGTCCAGGCTTCCATTCCATATAATAGTACTGGAAATATGTAGCATCTAAGCATTCTGATTTTAAGATGTAGACTAAGATCTGTTCTGGTTAATGCATTCCTCATTTTATTTAACACTGTTCTAGCCTTTCCGATTCTTGATCTTATTTCTTGTGAGTAATCATTATTGTCATTTACAGTTGTTCCCAAGTACTTGTATTTGCGGACCTTCTCCACTGGATCCCCTTTGATCCATAATGTTTCTCGCTGTTGTTGGTGTTTTGTGATTGTCATGAATTTAGTCTTTTTGGTGTTAAGTGTGAGCCCCCTTTCTTCGCTGATCCGTACCTACTACTAGGTCTATTAGCCTTTGCAGTTCTTCCAGGGTGTCTGCTATTAGTACTGTGTCATCCGCGTGTCTGATGTTGTTTATAACCTTCCCATTAACTTTCACTTCCGTTGTTTTTTCATTTTCCAGTGCTTCTTGTACTATATCTTCTGAATACAAATTGAAGAGTAATGGTGAGAGCACGCATCCCTGTCTTACTCCACGTTTTATTTTTATCTCTTCTGAAAGTTCATTTTGCACCGAAACTTTGGCAGTCTGGTTAAAATAATAATATGTTATTATCCTAGTCTAAGACTAAAGCATCAAAATTAAAAAGGACAAACCCTAGAATGCGGGTAAATTAAAATGACAACTTTTCCAGTCTGCAATTTAGAGTTCATAGAGGCAAGACCATAAACTTCAAGCGCACATTGAAACTGAGTGATACCTAAAACGTTCTGGGTTTTACGGGAAATAAAAGAAGTTTGGCTATCGCAGTCTAAAATAGCTGTTGATTGTCGGATTCTGCATTTATTATCAAGGACGTGGATAATAAAACTCTCTTTTCAACAAAGGGTTGGAGTCCAAATAAACTAGTGGTACGTGATTGACTCGGAGTCAGAAGGTTTCAGTTCAAATTAGGTGAAATATCGGGATAATTTAGGGATTGGTTTATCGAAATGCATGACGAGCCTTGGATTTTCAAGACCGACAAATGTACTTGGAGCGACAGGACCAAAGACCGTGAGAGGTACTCGAACAATTGACGCATAAAATGAAATTGATTGCAAAAACGATGCTTTTCTAAAGGACTTTCACTCAAAAATTGATCACATGTGTAAATAGTAAGGCTTTGCTTGCATAAAATACGATGTTGATTAGACAAATTAGTAACTAACAAAGTAAAAGAACGAGTTTTACGGGAAACTTTTGAAATTGTGGGTGGATCTTCCGATAAGAAGGATTTCGGGGAAGAAACGTTGACTTTCAAATTACTGTAAGCATTCAATTAGGTTTATAAAAATGTAATCAAACTTGTGAAGGTGGGGATCTCTATTGGTTTTTGTTCCAATTTAAAGGGACGTGCGATTTCCGGAGTTAATTCAATCACTTGGAAGGCAGGAAGATTTTCTAAAAAAGATGAGACTCGACAAAGATTGAGCTGTAACTATATTTGAGTTTGGGGCTTGTTCAAGGACACCCCGGTGGTTTTTGCTTCATTTCAAAGAGGCGTGCGAATTCCGTAGTTAATTTAGAATAGAACATATTAAACATAATGAAGTCCCACTTATCTGTAGGTAAACCAATTAATGGCAAGGCAGACTGATTTTTTGGAAAGGTGTAGATAAGATGCGACAAAGATTTAGTTGTAACCATATTTGAGTTTGGGGCCTGTTCAAAGGCATCGTGGTTGGCTTTGGCACAACGTTTTTGATTTATTTATCGATCTGTAATAAGGCCGTAAACAATATCCTGATTACGAATTAAACCTAAAGGGAGACCTACATATGACATAGATTTGTTGTTGTTGATAAGAGAATCAAATAAATTTAAGGACGATGCGAATTCCTTTACATCACCTGACAATTTGGAAAGATGAATGTTTGCTAATCGGATATTCGAACCTGTTTGTGAAATCGCACTAGTATTAGCAATGGATTGAAGACTGGAGTTATAAAAAAGCTTAGAAAATATTAGTTTGGTCTGAAAATAGTGCGATAAAAAAGCTGCACGAATTAGGTCTTTTTCACCTAGATTTTGAGGATCTGGAAGTGCCATCAATTTGGTAATCACTGAATAATTATGGATCATAAAAGTATCACGAATTGAATCTAACTCAGATGCACGAATTTGTAAAAGAGGACGAACAGACTTGTCAGTCTTACTTTGATTGGCTAAATCGCTCAATATTTGAAGATAATTTAACGCGGCTTTACAATGAATGCGATACTGTTGAACTCTTTCCATTGTATCCGGAATTACTGAAGCAAAAGAAGCGAGAAAGGAGCTATATTATTAAATGAAAACGAATTTTCAATGACATATTACAAGTGAATTGAAATAAACTGAATCTGCAAATTTGAAATAAACAAATAATTTAATAAGTTTTTGAATCCCTACCTTCACAAGCTTGATAGCATTTTACTTCTCCGGCCAACCTATCTAATATGCGAGGAAAGTATTGGTTTACCCCAAAAATATTGGCATTTGTAAAAAAAATTTAGAGTTAATTTTACGTTTTTCATCAAGAACAACACGAAAAAACGGTTTTTAGAAAAAAACCCTGTATGTATATCGTCGTCGTTGTCGTCGGCTACATTTCGTTACATGTCTTGTTAGCACGATACATCCTCCAAAGTGCAACAAGTCACCAATTTTATTATTGAATATTATCACAGATAAACCCTATTGATTTTCAACTCACCAGAGCCAGTACAACGAGTGTTATTGTACTTGAAGTACTACATTTTTGTCATTTTTTGAGAAATTTCAGTTTGTTAGCAAGATACAGCCTCCGGAGGGCAATACGTCACCAATTTTATATATTATTCAGGACATCTTACGGATGAACCCTATCGATTTTCAGCTCTCCAGAGTCAGTACAACAGTGTTTTTAAATGAAACTCAAGGTCTCTAGTTAATTCCACAATATAATACAAGTTATTGAAAATTCTAAAAAATTGACAATTGTTTCGATAAATCAATATCATCGTCAGAATGACATAAGTTACATTTCATTTTATGCCTACCTGATGTTAAGTAGTTATATTTGGCTAGACCAAGAAGTAACCTAACTTGTGATTGGCTTAATATATGTTTATAGAAAAAAGAAGAAGATGTGATATTACAAATATTGAAGCCTAGATATTATTAGCCCTATGGTGATATCCTGGATATCATTTTTCCAATTAAGATCAGTATAACTGTGCAATGATATAGAAAACCAGGAAAACTATATCTGCTGATCTTCACAATTATCACTTAAGAAGACAGATTATTATTGGAGAATTCCCTAGATTTAACTGTTCATTGACAATTTCATATTGTGGGTTTCTTAAATGTCTCCTAATTTCCAGTTCTTCAAGGAAATCCAGTTCTTGTTTCTTTTCACAAATATGCAGTACTTCTAGTTTTGTGTTAGGTGTCAATGAATGATTGGTGTCAAGTAGATGTTTTGCGTAGTGGGATTTATCTGGTTGTTTTAATCTGTATGCTCGTAAGTGCTCACTGTATCGTATTTCAAAATTCCTAAGGGTCTGACCCAAATAGACAGCTTTACATTCTGGACATTTGAGTTTATATATACCTGACTTCTTTAATAGTGGTATTTTTGTTTTTACATTTAACAATTTTGTACTAACGTTACTTTCTGTTTTAAAAGAAATTGTTGTATTCGTTGCTGAAGATATTATCTTTGAAATATTATTAGAAATATTTCCTGCATATGTGATGGTTTTATAAGTTTTAATTTCATCAGCTTGTTTAGGATATATTAGTTGTAATGCCACTTTTTCCTCTTTTTTACTAATTAGCTTATTTATCATATCTAATGGATAACCGTTAGATGTTGCTATTTGTCTAATTGTATTAATCTCTCTATCAAAATTACAATTGTTTATAGGAACCGAAAAAGCTCTATGTATCATTGAATTATATGCTGCTAGTCTGTGTGACACAGGGTGGTTAGAATTGAATGGAATTGTTACATCAGTTTGTGTTGGTTTTCGGTAAATTGAATAATCAAGTACATTATTAACTCTTTGAATTTTTAAATCAAGAAAATTGATTGAGCTATTTTCTTCAATTTCTAATGTAAATTTAATTTTCGGGTGTAAATTATTGATGTGGTTGAAAAATACATCTAATTGTCGTTCACTACCCATAAAACAAGCTAATATGTCATCTACATATCTATACCAAAATAAAATATTTTTCGAAATATTACTTTCAAAGATCTTTCTTTCTAAATTGTCCATAAAAATGTTTGCTAAAATAGGTGATATAGGGCTTCCCATTGGTAAACCTTCATTTTGAATATATATCTTATTGTCAAAAGTGAAATAATTCTGATTAATGCATACATAAAATAAATTAAGTATATCTGATATTATTCCTGGATTAATATTTTTATCTTGTAGTAATTTTTTTAGAAGATAAAAATATTAATCCAGGAATAATATCAGATATACTTAATTTATTTGATGTATGCATTAATCAGAATTATTTCACTTTTGACAATAAGATATATATTCAAAATGAAGGTTTACCAATGGGAAGCCCTATATCACCTATTTTAGCAAACATTTTTATGGACAATTTAGAAAGGAAGATCTTTGAAAGTAATATTTCGAAAAATATTTTATTTTGGTATAGATATGTAGATGACATATTAGCTTGTTTTATGGGTAGTGAACGACAATTAGATGTATTTTTCAACCACATCAATAATTTACACCCGAAAATTAAATTTACATTAGAAATTGAAGAAAATAGCTCAATCAATTTTCTTGATTTAAAAATTCAAAGAGTTAATAATGTACTTGATTATTCAATTTACCGAAAACCAACACAAACTGATGTAACAATTCCATTCAATTCTAACCACCCTGTGTCACACAGACTAGCAGCATATAATTCAATGATACATAGAGCTTTTTCAGTTCCTATGAAAAAATGTAATTTTGATAGAGAGATTAATACAATTAGACAAATAGCAACATCTAACGGTTATCCATTAGATATGATAAATAAGCTAATTAGTAAAAAAGAGGAAAAAGTGGCATTACAACTAATATATCCTAAACAAGCTGATGAAATTAAAACTTATAAAACCATCACATATGCAGGAAATATTTCTAATAATATTTCAAAGTTAATATCTTCAGCAACGAATACAACAATTTCTTTTAAAACAGAAAGTAACGTTAGTACAAAATTGTTAAATGTAAAAACAAAAATACCACTATTGAAGAAGTCAGGTATATATAAACTCAAATGTCCAGAATGTAATGCTGTGTATTTGGGTCAGACCCTTAGGAATTTTGAAGTACGATACAGTGAGCACTTACGAGCATACAGATTGAAACAACCAGATAAATCCCACTACGCAAAACATCTACTTGACACCAATCATTCATTGACACCTAACACAAAACTAGAAGTACTGCATATTTGTGAAAAGAAACAAGAACTGGGTTTCCTTGAAGAACTGGAAATTAGAAGACATTTAAGAAACCCACAATATGAAGTTGTCAATGAACAGTTAAATCTAGGGAATTCTCCACTAATAAACTGTCTTCTTAAGTGATAATTGTGAAGATCAGCAGATATAGTTTTCCTGGTTTTCTATATCATTGCACAGTTATACTGATCTTAATTGGAAAAATGATATCCAGGATATCACCATAGGGCTAATATTATCTAAGCTTCAATATTTGTAATATGACATCTTCTTCTTTTTTCTATAAACATATATTAAGCCAATCACAAGTTAGGTTACTTCTTGGTCTAGCCAAATATAACTACTCAACATCAGGTAGGCATAAAATGAAATGTAACTTATGTCATTCTGACGATGATATTGATTTATCGAAACAATTGTCAATTTTTTAGAATTTTCAATAACTTGTATTATATTGTGGAATTAACTAGAGACCTTGAGTTTCATTTAAAAACACTAATATGAGCATATTCCACGAAGTAAGGGTCGAGACAGTCAATTTCGTCAGTACAACAGGTGCTATAGTACTTTAAGTACGACAATTTTGAAGAAATTTCAGTTTGTTAGCACGATACGGCCTCCGGAGTATATACAAGTGACTAATTTTATGATTGGATATTATTCAGGGTATCCTAAAGATCAACCCTAATGATATTTAGCACACTAAAGGCAGTATAACGGGTGCTATGGTACTTGGAATACCAAATTTTTGTCATTTTCTGATTGTTAGCACGATACAGCCTCCAGAGTGTATACAAATGACCAATTTTATGATGGAATATTGTTCAGGGCGTCTTATAGATGAACCTTATTGACTTTTAGCTGACCAGAGCTAGTACAACGGGTGCCATGGTACCTGAAGTGTCACATTTTTGTTCCTTTTTGGAGAGATTTCGGTTTGCTAGCACGATACATCCCTCGAAATGTATACAAGTGACAATTTTATGATAGATTAGTATTCAGGGCCTGTTGCATTTGCGAAAAAGTTAGTTTTAATCTTTAAAACATTGTATTCAGAAGCCTAATTGTATGTCTATAGTAATTTAAATGTTAACGTTCCTTCACCGGAATCCTTCCGATCGAAAAAGCAGCCCTCAATTTCAGAAGTTTCCTGTATAACTCGTTCTTCAACATTGTTAGTTATTGATTTGTGTATTCTACATTGTATTTCATGCATAGAAAACCATACTATTTACACATAAGTGATCAATTTTTTAGTAGAAGTCCATCAGAAAAGCATTGTTTTTGCAAATATTCTCATCTATGCTTTAATTGTTTGAGTTCGTCTCATGATCTTCCCTCCTGTCGCTTCAAGTAGGTACACTTGTCGGACTTGCAAATCCAAGATTCATCATTTCTATAATCCAATCCCAAATTCTTCCGACGTTTCTCCTAATTTGAACCCAAACCTTCCGTCTTCAAGTAAATCAAGTGTCACTATTTTATTTGGACTCCACTTCCCACATAAAAGGGTGTTTTGTTAGCAACGGCCGTGATGAAGGCAGTAGGCGACCATTAAAAGCTATTTTTGATTACCTTAGCCAAACTTTTTTTATTACATGTACAGCCTTAAACACTTCAGGTACTCCTCAGTCTCAATGTTTTCTTGAATGGTCTTGCCTCTATGAACTCTAAGCTGCAGACTGGAAACGTTGTCCTTCCAATTTTCTGTTTTTAATTTGTTATGCTCTAGTATTGGACAAAAATTTTGATCCTATTCAAGATTTCAAAGTGTAT
Organism: Galeruca laticollis; assembly: GCA_963921935.1. Classification (NCBI taxonomy): domain Eukaryota; kingdom Metazoa; phylum Arthropoda; class Insecta; order Coleoptera; family Chrysomelidae; genus Galeruca; species Galeruca laticollis. Next base: position 70,107,720 of record OY998175.1, read on the forward strand.
CCCAATAAGTGCATCCATTTAACTAATATTTCGTTAGCTGATTTTCAATTTTATCGACCAGAAACTATTTTTCTCTATTTATTTTCATATTTTTAAATTCAACCGTGCTACGATTACATTTTCACCTCGATTTGTATTGCGTCAATCGGTCATGATTAGACCTAGACTAGAAGAATTACCTCCGCCCAGAGCAGAGCCGTGTTTGTGCCAATATTGCAATCATCCTGTGTCACATTGTCCCAATGTAGGCCAGCCAGCAGACTATCGAAAGTAGAGAAGTGAAGAATGTCAAATATCATTTCGAAGTTAAATTGATCATTCTAAGAAAATTCACTCAAACAATGTGTTATCGTCGTGAACGAAATATATGTAGTTTCGTTATTTCCTGGTTTGCGAATGGTGTTGTATTTTGTATCGTATTGATGACTCACTAATCTATTTTTCAAATATTGTGACAATTATAACAAAGAACTTCGTTAATATCCTTTTTTTCTCTTTTGGTGTTTTTGATTTCGAAGTACTTAGATATTTTGATAATGTGTTATGTAGTTTATGACTCTAATTTCATATTCAATAAAATAATTTAATAGCTGCTGAGATAATACATATGGTGATGACAGATATTTTACATTTTGATGTTTAGGATTTGTTTTGTTTGTAAATTAATTATAAAATGTGTTTATCCCTTTTCCGGATATGTTAGTTATTCATTATATTTTTGGGATAATTATTTTTCTTAGTGCAGTTTTTGCTCTTTCAATTGCGGTGAATCTAAATTCAGGACCCGATTGTTGAACAGTTCTATCAGCCGAACTAACAATCAGTGTTTTTGCGTGAAAAGGACGACACTAATTGGAGTTTAAATATTAGCTCAATTTTAGTCTACATCAAAACATCCATGAATATTCGTAAAACTAGTAATGTGGATAGGAAATTATAATCACCTGCACGATTTTAGCACAGAAATGATCGTTCATAGGAAAACATATGAAATTTTAGAGGACAAAGTATTTTTTTATTATATTGATTTTTTGATAATATAAGATTTTTTGTATCAACGCTACAAAAAAAATTCTATTATCAAAGATCATACTTTGATACGTTTCTAATCAGAATAGTTGAGGATATATGTATAAAAATTCATATATTTTCACCGATGATCAGTTTGTGATGATTGGAGAAATGCATTTATACCTAAATAACTAGTTTAGTTTCTCAAGTATTATTAGTTCGATTACTGTTGATTCGAAAATGTCATTCCCATTCAACCAATAACAAAAAGGGTTTCAACTACATCGCTCCTGCATCATCAGTTCTAAGTTGATGATAATGAAGCAACCATATAGAAATTATCCAGCGTTGAACTTACCTAAAGACAATGGAGTTACATCCAGTAGTAATACATCTTTAACAACTTCATGAGTATCTCCACTGAGAATCGCTGCTTGTATAGCTGCTCCGTACGCAACTGCTTCGTCGGGGTTAATTGATTTGTTCAATTCCTTACCTTAAAAATATCAATATCCACGATCATTACCTCACTTTTTTCTAAGAACATTACCTTGAAACATTCCAGATAATAAATTCTGAACCCTTGGTATTCTGGTACTTCCTCCTACAAGTACAATTTCTTCGATCAGTTTTCGATTTATTTTGGCATCCTTTATGGCTTTTTCCACGGGCTCTAAAGTTCTTGTGAATATGTCATTATTTATCTAAACAAGGAAATTGTTGAAAACCGATTATTCAATGAATATAATTTAATAATATAACATTTATGTAGTCTCTGATTCTGTTTTCTACTCATACTTTTGGCAAAGTCTCTACAATTTTCTCAAAATATCATCTTTTCCAACGTAAAGGAAAAACATGATATGACTCCATAATTGAAGATGTGGTGAAAGGTTTCTTAATAGTGCAGATTACGATAAAGACGATATTCTATTTGAGTTATCATGAAAAAATATATAGCGTTGGCTTAGTTTCGAAAAGTGCTAACTCCACTTTTGGTCAAAATTGTGAATATAGTACCGCCTCAAAGCTTAAACCCAGCTACGTGAGAAAAAATTGTTATCTCCGAAAATTGCACTTAAACGAAGAAACACACCGCACGAAAAATTGTTATCTCCAGAACCCCCATTGTAAAATGTGCAACGTTGCTATCTCCCATCATACCATGCAGTGAACCTAACGCCGCGTTGAAGGAAACACGTGCTCAACAATTTTGTGTATAAATAGTCATAAACATTTGCATAAAATAGTTGATTATCGTTAAGTTGAAATAACTATTTGCCTTTTTCTTTGACAGAATTAACTTATTCATTTTTGACAATAAACATTTATAAATTGATAATGGAGTTAGCAAGTTTGCTGCAATACAGTACCAAATTCTTTCGTTGAATCAATCAGGAGTTAACATTTTTGTTATGATATCAGGCACATATGAAAATAATGTCGTGTTACATTATTATGAAAAATGTTTCTTCTTTGTAGATGTCCCGACCAAAAGAAATACAAGAATTAGCGTTAACTGCCATAGATGTTGAAAATACACCTACATTATTAATGGAAAGTGGTGATGATAATCATTGTTTATCGATAACTGACCTGCGCGTAACTTCAAGAGAATAATAATGGTTCACCAGATGATCCTTCCTATTTGTTGATAAATAGTCCAAGGCCAACCAATAACATACAAATGATAGAAAATTACAATGTTAATAACTCATATTATCAAGAAAGTATTGACGCCATTTCCGGACAATCAGATTTTCTACAAGTAACACTAAAAAACAACCAGTTTGTACTGACTGACAAGGTAACCTTAGAAAACATGATGGTTCTAGAGTCGGAACAATCACAAAATGAAAGTGTGCAATTAATGTTGGAAATTAGTGATGAAAGTATGAAGACCCCAAGACTGGTGGGGTCTTTATCTAATCATTCTGATAACGGTACAAACTTTGAAAAACTGCAAAGGATAAAGAGGCGACGGTTTCAGGTAAATAAATGTACTTGGACAGAAAATAAAAACAGAAAAACAGAGAATGTGGAATGGAAAATAGTTATTAATTCGGCCAGGAAATTAAACACAAGATGCAAATGCAACATTACATCAAAAAACGCACTCAAATGTTCACTATTTAGAGAATATGATCGCCAAACATTATTTGATCAATTTTGGGCTGTCATGGAATGAGAAACAAATATTTGCAAATAATTTAGTACGTCTCATTCCAGTTAAAAGAGACAGATATCGAAAGAATCCCACTACGCCAAGAATAAATTGCTCTGTTTTATACCATTTAAGAAAGGAAAATGAGCTCATAGAGTTTGCAAAACAATTTTTTGAATACTTCTTCTGTTGGATGAGGAACAGTGCTAAAGTGGAAAAATGATAGAGAACCATTTATTGATGTCGATGAAAATAATATACATGTAGTGAAGAAAAAGAAAATACGCCTAAGTGACGAACACAGTAAATTAATTGAATTCATTAACAATTTACTAGTATCGGAGTCACATTACTGCAGGAGATCATCTAACAGGTCTCATCTTCTCCCAGAATGGTCTTATATGAGAACGTTGTATAACTTTCATGCTAATGACTGGTGCACTTCCCAAAATATTAAGCCATTATCTGTGTAAACTTTTAATAATGCATTGTCTGCCCAAAATATTCTTATATTTACATTTAAAAAAGACGCATGTGAAAAATGTGCTGCCCACAAATTGGGACACGATACTGATATTGAATAATACATACACACTGAAAGAAAGAAGGAAGCTTGCGAAGAAAAGTAAAAATATGTCAATCAAGAAAACATATTTTCACAATGGATTTATAGGCCGTACTCTTGTGTCCTAGATCGAACGTCTCAAGCTTATATTATAAGACCAAACTTACATAATTTATTAATTGACAGTAATAAAAACAAGAATTTGCTTCCATTTTGATTTCATTCATCGAAGAGCAAATTACAAGCCAGCACATTATTGAAAATGATACCATTATTATTTACTCAGACGGATGCACCCACCAAAATCGCAACCAGATTTTGGCAAATGCATTACTCAATTTGGCAATAATGAAAAACATCGAAATTCAGCAAAAATTTCTGGAGGTAGGGCATACGCAAATGGAGTTGGATGCGATGGATTCTACAATTGAACGCCACCTCAAGCAAAAAGTTAATAATGTTTCAGCAGAATATATTTGGGTTTACTCAAATGCCAGACAAAAGCCCAAGCCATATGCTGTGAGGTATCTTCTGCACGATTTTTTGAAGTCTTTCAAGGAAATACCTTTCTATCCTACCATTAGTCCAGGAAAAATGGAAGGTGACCCAAAAGTACTATTTACTTACTGTCTTACCAATTTTTGTACAGTATTTTGATTAGTAGGTAACCGATTTTCGTGCAATAAAGTATTTACCAAATGGTTAATTTTTTTATAAATTAAGGTTCAGTGACAATTGGACAGAACTACCACAAAGAAAAAATACAAATATTAGTGGACATGAGTTTGAGGAACTTCTGACATTGTATCCCCACCGACTACCCATTAAAAAAAAGTGCTATGAAGATCTGCAACAATTAAAACACGTCATACCTACTGTTTTGCGTTCTCCTCTTTGATAATGGGTTAGCAAAATGCGGGAAGTCGTATTCACTTGTATGTTAATGAGCTCTGAAGAACCAATCGTATATTACGAAAATGACTGCTTCTACAAGTATATGAATTAGTTGTTATATTAAATGAAAATCGATGATCACATGTACTTTTTCTATATATTTGTATTATTTTACATTTTGCTCATATTGCGTCACATCTAAGAATAACACAACTGCTTATTATACAATGCAATCGATATCTTTTTACTCTTTCATGAATAATTCATGACCATATGTGACATTATATCTTTTTTATACTTTTTTTGTTACTTGACTAACAACGTTTTTTTATATGATGAAATGAATGAATATGGGTTGTTATGGATATTTTATATGTCGTTTAAAGTGGGTGGTAACAAGGAGAGTTATCTGAGGATGTAGCCAATGGGGAATAGGGATTCAAATGAAACCGTTATACGACTGTTGAAAACTCCGCCGATGCATGTATTTTTGTGGACAAAAGAAATTGTTATATAGTTATCTGTGGTTTTTTATATGGAATGAAGTTTGAAATGGGTTTTGTATAGTTAAATACATAATAAATATGTGGGAAGAATGATATTTTTGTTTTATGATATATACGGAATATACAAATTATGATATACAGGGTGAAGACAAAGTAAGAATTTACAGTAGGAATTTCAGTGTTAATTCAAATTCGTACACCTCCAGATTTTTTTGACAACTTACCATATGATTAATATTGTTTTAAATCTGATGTAATATCTGTTTTTTGTTAGAACATTGTTGTAAAAGATCGTTTTTTATATCACATATCCGAATAAAATGTTATGTTTGGTACCTTGCGTAAAACTGCTATCTCCTTATTTATTTTCGAATTTCATATACGTATAAATTTGTAACTCCAAAAATCAATTATAAAACACAAACTATTCAAGCAAAAGCAATAATCATACCGTACGTTCCCTTCATTACACGCCTAAATTGCAAAGGAATGTTTAAGCACAAAATATACTCTGTTCATTTAGTTGGATAACGTTTTTATACTCTCCTATAAAGTTGGTCATATTGAAGCTAGCTATTTTCGAAACTAAGCCAACAATAGATAGCCTGACATAAATACCTCTTCGAATTTGGCTCTAGTGATTGTTGTATACAAATCAACTCCGTCAGAAATGGAATCTATTTCTATGGAAGCTTGAGCTGCCGAAGAAAGAGTTCTTTTTGCTCTTTCACAAGCCGATTTTAATCTTCTCATAGCTCGCTTATTGTTTCTTATGTCTACTTTGTTCTTATTTCTGAGCTCTTCCATGAAGTATTGAACCATGCGATGATCTATGTCTTCACCACCTGAAAAGTGTGGATTCAGATTAAGAAAATGTAGAAATATTTCGAATACTGCAGTTATATAGAGGAATATGATGTGATCAACCAAGAGAAAAGTGTGATGTGTTTAGTGCAGTTGAAAAACGAGATTGAATCCCATCTAGAACTTGTGGGAGATATGATAAGGGACTAGCACACATTGACAACTAAGTCACCCAAAAAATGTGAAAGAGGATGGGTGAAAATATACTCCAGAAACTTTAAACCGCCAAATCAGGAAATATCTTTCTAACACTTTCAGATTTTTATGATATTTAATCATGTTGGCGCAACTTTTTCGGGAATTCGAGTCTAATCTGTATATTAGTTTGTTATTAGTAGTCCATTTTGTTAGGATATTCTAAAAGTGTCTTGTGATTTTCACAATGCGTTGTTAATACAGAAAAATAATTGTTGAAATACCTGTACCTCACAAACCAGTTTGAACAAATTTATTAAAAGCATATAGAACAATCACCGCTGTTCGATATGGTCACCTTTCTAAACTTCAAATTACCACTTTCAGGCACCCGTTTGTAGTTAATGAAAAAAGATAAAAATAAATCCGTGGAGAATACATAAAATGAGCTTGAATGATGCTTCTATGAAATGATCGTACGTTGGAGAAAATGTACTATCTTAGAGTTCATTTCTGAGAGAAATGCAATAAATTTGGGTGAATAATATACAGGGTGGCCCAATAGTGGGTGGAAGTGGAATAATTTACTAAGAATTAAAAATACAAAATTTTTTTTCAAATAAAAGTTGTTATACAGTGTGTTTTCAAATGACACATGAAAAACGCATAACCTTTACATATCGAAAAATTTGTAGTTTTCAAGATATTTAATGTTTTTATGAAGTCTGCAAGATCACTTTTTAATAAAAAAATAAAAAAATATTTTTCTTGAATGCTTTGTAATAACTACCAAACTACTAATGGTTAGAATGTGTAACAGGAACTAATTTGTGAAACAGCAATGCATATAAAACACTAAGAAAGGATTGTTGAAAATACTTTTCCAAACTTGTGATTTTATTAACAAAAGAATTAATGACAATAAAAAATAAGATAATTACAAAGTTAAGTAATATCCCATTCAAACATAATTATTAACTAAGCAGCCAACAAATTACAAAAGATGTTCAAAATTTTGTCCATTTACATTTACACATAAATTAACTGTCTCAACCCTCACTTTGTAGAATCTACTCATATTAGTGTTTTAAATGAAACTTACTGTTTCTAGTTAACTCAAAAGTTTATTGAAAAATGTTAAAAATTCCAAAAAATTTACAATTATTTATTAATTTACATATAATCTCATTGAAAATCGCATACCTTGGAAACACTGGCGATTGCCGGAAATAATTTCTGTAACTTCATGGATTTTTTCTATCAGAGCCTCTTCCGTATAGTAGGCTATGGATGTCAATAATATAATGGTAAATGTCATTTTGTTTAACGTCAAAACGAAAATGAATTATTTGTAATTAAATTGGTTTGTGCAATTTTTTTATGATGGTTTATACTTTTGAAGGAATGGTTGATATGCAACTAATATACGGGGACGGCGTTCCGAGCGCTTGTATAGAGAAATATCCAAATCGACCTAGATTTCCATATCACATAACATTTTTTCAAATTGACAGGAGATTACGAGAATTTGGACAATTCAATTCAAAATTACAAGGTAGCGGTAGAAAACGAACTGTCGAACTGTGCAATTAGATGAGGCTGTTCTAGACCGTATTGAAAATAGACCCGATTTAAGCACTCGCACCATTGGCAAATCAAATGAACAGCAGTTGTATCCTTATAAGTATACCCAAGTAGGGAATAGGATTTCCAAAGTTTATTTTAGAGCCTGAGTACTAAATTGATTTTGGAATCTTCCCAAATATAGAAAATAGGGAACTTACTTCAGAAATCTGTTTTTAGAACCTGAGTTCTAGGCATAATTTCTAGAATTCAGAAATGAGTTGTGAAAGCTATGTTTAGAAGCCCGAGTGCTAGATATCTTTTACAATTCCGTCCATTGTTTTATTTTATGTTTGATATTAATTAATAACTATATTTTTAGTCAAATTAGGGTCACCGACTGGTCTCTGTAATTTCCTAGTATTACGAGAATATTTGCAAGGTTTCATCTGTCATTGTATTTCGTTTAAAATAAATCAATGTAACTTCTGAAACGAAAAGGCAAATTTTAATCCATTTAAAGAAAAAGTCAGGTTAAGATAGGGAAAAACCGTAATATGTGAGTATCCGTTAAGATTGCTGAACAAACATATCTTTATCTAAAAGAGAAGAGATTTTATTCCATTTAATTTATAACCAATAGATGGGTGGGCTCTGAAATACTGAACAAACCATTTTTTATAAATAGTTTTTGCAATAAAACCAGATATTATGTTGACACTAAATATACCTCTTTTATTTCCTTAAAAATCAAGACGAAATCTGCAACACATAAATAAGTCGATAAATGGCTAATTTCTTAAACACGTAAGAATCTTACATTTACAGGGTGATCCGCTCAAAGTTTAGAACCTTGACACTTTGAGGGAAAATATAAAGTTATTATCATAGCTAACAGCTTGAGACAGCCTCCAGTAATCATATCACGAGGGGTGTAACGTTTAAAGGTTTGTGAAGGTTTTTCTAGCACGATCCCTGGTTTACCGTTTCTCCGCTAGGCTACTGTGGAATCGTTGTTAAGTTTTTAACGACGAACGCGTTAAAAACTTAACAACGTTACATGCCGGAAACAATACGTGCATGATAATATGCATCGACCTTTATGTCCGGTTGTACCAAACTCGGCTCTAATCAGGGTTAGTTGATCGCGCTTAAGTTGTAAGCATGTTTAAATTTATGTAGGTTTGCACCATGCCTAACTCATTTAATCATTGGTTAAATGAAAGGGTATTTCAAAGTAAACTAATATGATAAGTAGTGCTTTACTTACTAGTCTGAAGAATATTCTAGCTGGTTTTATTGAAATTAGTAGTTGCTACACACGGTCTTGTGTTGAACGGAATCTTTCTCGAAACGTTGTTTCATCAAGAGAATCGAAATAAGATTGTCTTTGATATATTTGTCGCGATAAAACATTTTCAATGAAATCTGATACTTCAATATCGTCGTCATCAACAAAATCAAATCAAAAATAATTGTCCATTTTTCACCAGCTTCAAAACTTTTAATAATGATTGTAAACTATTCGATGAATGAACTAAATGTTATGGAAACCAAAACATGCAAACATAATATTTGAAATATTATTTGTAAGGTTATGATTATCGTAACCATAGATAAGATAATATAATATACAATAGATGGGCCACTCTACTGAATAATTATTCAATGGTATTTTACTTCTTCAACCCACCGCTATAGCGCTGCATATAGAACCAGCGGGCTTTTTGAAATATATGGAAATAACTATTTTTGCTATTTATTTTCAACAGATAGAAATAGTGAGCTCTAATGTATTTTCATGCACCTTTTTAAAGGGCTCGAGAATACATTAGCTTACACCAATTTTATCAATCGACAACGCTATTAATAAGGAATTTTATGAAAAGTGGAATTAATATTCCAAAATAAAAGACTGCTTGAACACATTATTTTTATTCATGAAAAAACAGGAAACAAATCAATTTACTTATTCCAAATTTAGATTTATTTATAATTCAACTCTTTTTTTAATCTCAAACAGTTGTTTTCGTACACCGGAATTTTGTCTGTCAATTTTTCTGGCTAGTGAAACCATGTTTTTGGCAATTCCATAAAATTTTCTAGCTTTGGGCGTTAGCTGAATGGCTCTACTTGAATCTCCATGGCTTAGTAAATTCAATCTTTGTTTAATATCTGAAAAAATATTATATGCACTATTTTTTACTTACATTTATTATTGCGATTTACTTTTTACATATTACTTTTTAAAATATAGTCTGGAATTATTTAGAAACAGTTAGTTTCAACAAAGTAAGGGTCAAAACAGTAAACTTTCTACATACTCTAAAAATTTACCTTTACTTTTGCTGGGTGTCTTTAATGTAGTAAGAATGGTGTTCGAGGTAGTTGGAGTGCTGCAGGAGGCGATGGCAGGATATGACTCTGAACCTGTAATAGTAAAAGCTTTAGTTATATTTGCTAAATCAAAATGAAACTTTTTTAAAGCATCATCAGAAAATTTTTTTTAGCAAAACAAAAATAAATAGGCCAAATCGCTTTTAACTTTTGTAATATACAACAAAGTTTGTGGCTTTGTCTATTTTTGACATATTCAATAGCACATACTGAAAACGATTCCTAGTGAGAACTTCAATTATAGTGTAGCAAATCTAAATTTTCATATTTACTGGGCTGCTCCTCATAATTATGAAGCAAGCTGATGAAACTACAATTAATTACTTTTTTGTGTTTTTCGCTGTCAGATTAAAATACATTTCCTAAAACCAGTTTTTGCTACGACTACTTATGATATGGGTAAATATCCACAATAGTATTGTACATTACCTTGGGATTCAACAATGTCCTGGTTCTTCTCAGGTAATTCCTCCATACTTCTTGTTGGTGCTGGTATATATAAGTTTGGAACTGCATTTGCTTTTAAGTTTGTTTAGGAAGGAGATGCATTTTAATGTCTTTACTTGTATTTTTACAAGTGGGAACAATACAGTATTGAACCATATTGTTAATGTTTAATATACACAATCACTTGAAAAGCACAAAAATGTCTGTTTATACAAATTAATATAATAATAACCGTATAATATACAAACGAAAGCAATGGCTGATAATGGCGATCGAAGTTTCAAAATGAGATGGAGGTTATAGAAATGGCGAGATTTTGAAAATCTGACAGTTCATTGATTATGTAGCGCTACCGGCGACGGGTGGTATAACTAAATAATCATGACAAAATTTATAGTGGGAGTGAGCATAGCATGATCGTAACTGTCAAATTTAATCCTCTTAATCATGCAAATTTGGTCGATTAAATAGTTGTCGGTTTCATTGTGATTGAGAGGGTGGTGCAACAAATTTTAAATGTTTATCACGGGTAAGTCTTAATCAGAGTTTTACCGAGGTTGGTGCAACCGGCCATTAGTAGTATCAGGAAAAAACGATATTATTGTAAAGACCGAAGTTTATAATTACTAGCATCAGTAATATAGTAACTAATGAATATTCAATGTTCATCAGGAATGGGATGCAAAATAATGTTTGTAACTTCATCTAGAAATACTTTCAAACGATTTGTAAATATCGAGAAAATAAGTTATTGGATTTCACACGCTAAGATCAAAATATTAAACATCAAAAAAACGAGAATGATACCTCACAAAGTCTATTAAACTCAACTTACAAAAGACTCAAAAATGGCTCTGATCACAACTTGATATCACTTTGTTTTTATCGGCATCTATTATACGGACCTACTGCCGACGCTGCCATTGTTGTCGACGGAAATTCGACTAATAGAAGCCAAGAATAACTCTTCTAACGCGTATCTCATTGTTTTGACCATTCGCTTCTGTAAGTTCAGATTAGTATGAAAATCTATACATCTTACAAAAGAGGACAATTCATCAGTCGTTAAAACAAGTATCTACAGAGTAATCCGTACAGTTTGAGACCCAAATGAAAATATTATCTTACTCATTTTTTTCTTATTTTTCCCCTAGTTATAATAAGTCTCTCCCTTTATATCTGACCACATATTTTGACACGCTGCTATATTACGCTTTTCGTAATACACCGTTCGATAGTGTCAGCTATTCACATATAAAAAAATTGAAAGGGACAAATATGATTTTGGATTTTCGTACGAGCACGTTCGAGGCGACGTTTCGATTTAGCTCATCTCCGAGGGGATTTTCGAGGTGAAATCCACTGCAGGCGATACGCATTTAGGTATTCCGATTAAGTGAAATTATAATGCGGATTACAATGGATAAAGCGTGACGTTGCATCAATAATGCGGAATTCACGGTAACGGACTTGTGTTGGTGAGAAAATTATACGAAAGTTTTCATTAATTTTAATGCGAATTGCCTGACGATGATACTACACCTGCTTATCAATTCCTGCAATTAATACAGGGTGTCCCACGACGTATTGACAGTCAAAATTCTCGAAAACTGTTCATATGTCATGAATGAAATTTGGCAGATATAAACAATTGAAACTGATGCTTATATTCATTATAAAATGACTTCCGTTTTTCCTGTCATTTCGGGTCACGTAACCCCAACATAATTTTTTTAAATGGGACAACCTGTATAATATTATAATTTTGGATATATCATTCAAAAACAAATCCAACGATACCACACTTGTCATCATTGTATTGTGCAGTATTGATAATAAGAGCTATTAATTTTTACTAAATTTATTAAAGCAAATATTTTGCACTCAAAAATTTAGGTGGCTATGGAACAAATAACTATAGTAGCAACAACATAGGTTGTCATTCATTATTGTTAGGTGAAGTTCATTCAAGAACTGTCATTGATTATTGGTCACAATCTTGTGAAGACACTGTAATAATAAGTAAATAATGCCTTCAATTTCTACTTACGATGAATATGTTGACATACAATTTATTTGTGGAGAATGTGGAAAAAACAAAACTCATGCTCAAGGTTTGTTCAGAAATCGTTTCCTCATAGAATAACTCCAAGCAAAAATACTTTTTTCTATGTCGAACGAAAGCTAAGAACTGGTTCTTTTCCAAGCGGTAAAAATCAAGTTCCTCGTCAAAAGATGAATATTTTGTCTTATCTTCAGGTAAATCCATACACCTCAATACAATTTCTTGAACAAAAATTACTACAAATATGTAGTAGTTAAATACAAAGAATATTAAAAAATCACAAAACTAACCCTATAAAATACTTACTTTTAACACAGATCTTGAAAGCAGAATAAATTTTATTGCTGAAATGTTAGTACACAGTAATTTTAGAAAAAATATTATGGAGTGATGAAAGTAGATTTCAGAACTATGGTATGCTATTTTTATGAAGGAACATTAACGGGACAAAGATACTTAGATTTTTTTCAAAATACTCTTCCAGAATTACTTGAAGATATACCCTCACATGAAAGGCAAACGATGTGGCGGCAGCATTTCCTGAAAAATGGATTGGTCCAAATGCTGCAATTCTATAGCCACCCCCATTTAATTGCCCATATTATCAATACTGCACAATATAATAAGTGTGGTATCGTTGAATTTGTTTTTGCATGATATATCCAAAATTGTGATATTATACAGGTTGTCCCATTCAAAAAAATTATGTTGGGGTCACGTGAGCCGAAATGACAGGAAAAACGGAAGTTATTGTATAATAAATATAAGCATCAGTTTCGACTGTTTACATCTGCCAAATTTCATACATGTCATATGAACAGTTTTCGAGAAATTTGACTGTCAAAACGTCGTGGGACACCCTGTATAAGAGAACAAGAATGTTATTTATCAATTTGGGATATGTCTGGTATATAACTGTGTATAGGCAGGAATCTTAATCAGTCATACCCGATTACTTTAGTCTCTAGAACATTTCGTAGCTACGACAAGTTTCCAATACAGATAATCATCCATAACTCTTTGTAATAGATAGAAAGATAGATTGATAGATAGATAGATAGATAGATATAGAGAGATAGATAGATAGATAGATAGATAGATAGATAGATAGATAGATAGATAGATAGATAGATAGATAGATAGATAGATAGATAGATAGATAGATAGATAGATAGATAGATAGATAGATAGATAGATAGATAGATAGATAGATAGATAGATAGATAGATAGATAGATAGATAGATAGATAGATAGATAGATAGATAGATAGATAGATAGATAGATAGATAGATAGATAGATAGATAGATAGATAGATAGATAGATAGATAGATAGATAGATAGGTAGATAGATAGATAGATAGATAGATAGATAGATAGATAGATAGATAGATAGATAGATAGATAGATAGATAGATAGATAGATAGATAGATAGATAGATAGATAGATAGATAGATAGATAGATAGATAGATAGATAGATAGATAGATAGATAGATAGATAGATAGATAGATAGATAGATAGATAGATAGATAGATAGATAGATAGATAGATAGTTAGATAGTTAGATAGATAGATAGATAGATAGATAGATAGATAGATAGATAGATAGATAGATAGATAGATAGATAGATAGATAGATAGATAGATAGATAGATAGATAGATAGATAGATAGATAGATAGATAGATAGATAGATAGATAGATAGATAGATAGATAGATAGATAGATAGATAGATAGATAGATAGATAGATAGATTGATAGATTGATAGATAGATAGATAGATAGATAGATAAATAGATAGATAGATAGATAGATAGATAGATTGATAGATAGATTGATAGATAGATTGATAGATAGATAGATAGATAGATAGATAGATAGATAGATAGATAGATAGATAGATAGATAGATAGATATATAGATAGATAGATAGATAGATAGATAGATAGATAGATAGATAGATAGATAGATAGATAGATAGATAGATAGATAGATAGATAGATAGATAGATAGATAGATAGATAGATAGATAGATAGATAGATAGATAGATAGATAGATAGATAGATAGATAGATAGATAAATAGATAGATAGATAGATAGATAGATAGATAGTGTTGTACACTCGCAAATCCTTTATGCTGTACCTGCCTGGCACTCAGTGACATGCAATAAGAAACTGGTTTCCAAACTTGCCAGCGTCCAACGCAAACTCTGTATTAGAGTATGCTCGGCGTATAGGACGATATCAACAGAGGTAGTAGTGGTAATAGCTGGGGTACCTCCAATAGACTTGCTCGTACAGGAAAGACGGGAAAAATACCTAGGGATCAGCAGTGCCATCGCAAGGACAAACCTCATGATGCAATGGCAAAACCGTTGGATAACCGGTAAATGGGGAAGATGGACCCATCACCTCATACCTAACATTGAAAAATGGATCGGCAGACCGTTTGGCGAGGTAGATTATTATATCACGCAGGCAATCTCTGGTCATGGCTGTTTCAGGAAATACCTGTATAACCGAATGAGATCGGTTACTGGGGACTGTCCGTATTGCGGAGAACAAGACGATGCGGAGCATACGATGTTTGAATGCGCCAGGTGGGAAAGAATCCGAACAGGATTCCTAACAGAAACTGGAACGAAGTTCGATGCGAGAAATATGATGACATCATTGGTCTCAGGCGAGAAGGGGTGGAATATAGTGTATAAGATAATAAGACATATAATTGATACGAAAGAAATGGAAGACAGAGCACGACCATAGATGGAAGTAATACATCACTATGAGGATAGTATGACAGCCCTCTCACTGAAGTAATGCGAAAGCCGTTCCAGTGCGAATAGCGAGACGATAGGGGGAGGGGCTTTTTTTAGTCAGTAAGAATCTGACACTACTCACCTTCAGTGAGTGTCTTTGGAAGATTTTTTACCCTCCCCAACTAAAAAAAAAAGATAGATAGATAGATAGATAGAAGGATAGATAGATAGATAGATAGATAGATAGATAGATAGATAGATAGATAGATAGATAGATAGATAGATAGATAGATAGATAGATAGATAGATAGATAGATAGATAGATAGATAGATAGATAGATAGATAGATAGATGGATAGATAGATAGATAGATAGATAGATAGATAGATAGATAGATAGATAGATAGATAGATAGATAAATAGATAGATAGATAGATAGATAGATAGATAGATAGATAGATAGATAGATAGATAGATAGATAGATAGATAGATAGATAGATAGATAGATAGATAGATAGATAGATAGATAGATAGATAGATAGATAGATAGATAGATAGATAGATAGATAGATAGATAGATAGATAGATAGATAGATAGATAGATAGATAGATAGATAGATCTCTCTCTAGGGGAATCAACACCTTGTCGTTGGTGAGAGAGCTCAGTAACCTCTATACCCAGGGAGCGATGCCGGCGGTAGCGTAGCTACTGGTAGGGTCACCCATGCCGGTAAGGTCTCGAAGTGGTTGAGGTAATGCTAAGAAGATTCCCACACCGCAGCGTCTGACCCAGAGCGGGCTGCTTTTGAGGAGTTAACCTCGAGAAAAAATCCGGTAATCCTAAGGTGTAAACCATCGTGCCCAGGGGATGGATGGCTCTTCCGTGAAGGAGTCTCGAACGATGTCCTCCGATCACATGGTCTAAATCGGTTGTAGCACAGACCTTACCGTAGTAAGGGAGCACTGCTACGGTGGACTATTTTTTTTTCTGCCCGACTCGTGGGAATTCTATGGAAATTGAAGAGAAAGAATATGATGGCGTAGGCCAGGAAAATTTAGTAAATGAAGAAGCTATCTTGAATGAAGATAACAACTTCCCAAGTAGACATTTACTGATGAGGTCCCCCACGAGAGGAAGGACACAATCAATGTCACACTTGGAACAAAAGAGCAAGCGTAAAAGAATGGACGGTACAGAAAACTCCAAGGAGGCTGCCCTTAAAAATGAGTTCAAGAGCAGTAGCCGATTCAAAGAGATCATGGAAAAAATGAGCTCACAAATCAAGCACTTTGAGAAAGTGCTCAGTGAGATGTATAAGCCAAAGAAGGAATTAACTGATATTTCAGGACAACTAGTCTTCCTGCTAGAGAAGCTTCAGACTGCAGAGATGAAGAGTTGGCTAGAAAAGTCAGTATTTGAGGAAAAACAACAAGAGGGGGAAGAAAATGAAATTACTAGACTCCGCAATCAAATGAGGAGCATGGAAACATTGCACAGAAAAGAATTGAAAAGAGCTCCTAGTTACCAAGTACAATGTGAGAACTGCAGAGAAGAACAAAGGAAATTGACCAGAAGAGAAGGCTTAACCTTAGATGATAGTTATGAAAGCTTCAAGAAGATAACGGATGAGGACTGGCAAGACGATATACTTTCAAAAATTCAAGAGCGCTGTGAAGACATTTGGGAAACTCCAAGTGAGCATGTACTTATTCTCCCTAGTGATACAAATATTAACAACCCGCAGAAGACAATTGGAAGTGTGATAGACAGACTTGGAGGGAAGGAAGGTCTTAAAAACCAGAAGAAGAAGGAGGGAGAGGTCGCAATGATGGTGCACTCATTGGCCTTCCCCGATGAGGAAGGTAACCTCAAGCACAAGTCGAGAATGATACTTTATCCAATATTTTTGAAAGAAGGAGCTAATGAAGGGACTGAGGACGAGACCATCCTGCGTTCACTCACTGCCGTCAAATCTTTGATGACGATCCATGGAAAAAGGAATCTGGCAATACCCGAAATGGAGGGAATAACTGGGAAAATGGTCTGTAGAATCCTCGAATTCCTATTCGCCCAATCAGACATAGAAATAACACTGGTGAAGAAGAGAGTAGAGTTGGCCCCAAAAACTAGACAAAAAGTAACGGGGACCAAAGCACCTATGAAGAGAAAAATGGCAAAGCACGATGCACTACTTGTTAAAATGCCTAACGTCAGTTACGCAGATCTTCTCAAGTCAGTGAAGCAGACAGTTGATCCAGGCGAGATTGGGGTTGAAATACAAGATCTGAAAAAAACTCGAAGTGGTGAACTCCTGCTCACCGTGCAGCATGGTCCAGGAAAATTAGAAGCCCTAAGAGACAAGATCCAGGAGAAAATGCCGGATGTATCTGCATCCATTCGTGTGAGCAGAAAGGTCCTCCATATCAAAGACATGGATGAAGTAACGACCACGGAAGACATAAAAGACGCTATCTCCAATTGCAAGTTATCGAGACCAGAAGATGTGGAAGTCAAATCACTTCGCCCTGCCTTTGATAATAAGCAGAATGTTACTGTGGTACTGTCGGAAGCAGATGCTATCAAACTCACAAACCTGGGTAAAATAAAGATTGGTTGGAAGCAGTGTAGGGTACTAGAGAGGAAAACAGCGACAAAGTGCTTCAAATGCTGGAGATATGGACACAGAAAAGCAGAGTGCAGAGGACCAGACAGAGAAAACCGATGTTTGAAGTGCGCTCAGGAGGGGCATAAGGCAGTGGACTGTACTAACAATCCCTTCTGCATACATTGTCAGAAAGAGGGGCATCAATCTGGAAACTCAAGGTGTCCGAAAAATAGGGGAGGGAAAAATCAGGAGGTATCCCAGTTAATAGAGCAGAATAGTGAGCACAAAAATGAAGCTCAAGTTTCTGCAAATTAATGCCTTCAGGAGACGCCCGTGTCATGACCTAGCATTAGCCATGGCCAAAGAAATAGGAGCCAGCATGATTCTTATGAGTGAACCAAACCGCAACGCTATTAGAGATAGAAAAGACTGGTGGTCTGATTCAGACGTGAATACAGCTATCAAGATTATTGACAGTAGGATCACCGTAAGTAAATATGGTAAGGGGCACAGTTTTTCGTACATCGTAACACCTGAATTCACAGTGTACAACTGTTATGCTTCTCCAAATTATGAGTTAGATGACCTCGAGCAAATTTTGTGCGAAGTTGAGAGATTGATAAGGCTGAATAAGGAGAAAGCAATCATAGTCGGCGATTTCAACGCGAAATCCCCTCAGTGGGGCATGAATATAACAGATACAAGGGGACAAATGGTTACAGAATGGATAGCACAGAATGACATAGTAGTGGTGAATGAGGGAAATAAGCCAACCTTTCAAAGACGGGACTACTCCTCAATTCTAGACCTGACATTAGCTACAACTGACATCCTGAATAGAATAACAAACTGGGAAGTAAGTGATACCGAGTCTCTAAGCGACCATAACTACATAGTATTCGAGGTATCAGACCGAAAACTTGGAGCACTAGAGAGATCGAGCAGAAATGGAGGATGGCAGGTTAAGAAGTTGGACAAACAGAAACTCCAACAACTTACGACAGCCCCACAACAGAACATGGCCCCCTCAGCAGAAGCTCTCACTCGTACACTGAAGCAGATCTGCAATAAAACTATGCCCAAGAGAGGTGATAAAAGGAAGCGAGTGCCCATGTATTGGTGGAACGAGGAAATTGCTGAGAACCGTAGAGATTGTACTCGCAAGAGACGAAACTATACGAAAAGCGTAAGAAGGAATACACCAGAAGAAACATTGCGCCGGTGGGAGGAGTATAAACAGAGTAAGAAAACACTACAATATAGTATTAAAAAATCCAAGAGAGAATGCTGGAAAACAATATGTGATGAAGTAGACTGTGATATCTGGGGGAATGGCTACAAAATAGCCATGAAGAGCCTAGTTGGCTATCCACCCAGACAAGACTTGCCCATGCTAACAATGGAAAAGGTTGTTGACCACCTATTCCCAGTGCATCGGGAAGTAAACTTTGACTCCAATAGAGATGAGACATTTCTAAATTTTAACGTAGAAGAATTACGCATGGCATGCTCCAAATTAAAGGTGAATAAGGCTCCTGGACCTGGACATATTCCAGCGGAAATAATTAAAGCTATGTCCTTGAACAAGCCGGAATTAATGCTCACTGTATATAATGGATTAGCTGGCCGAGCAGAATTCCCTAGGGAATGGAAACGAGCCAAATTGTTGCTCTTGAAGAAAGCGGACAAACCCATCGAGAATCCCTCAGCGCACAGGCCAATATGTCTGCTCGACATAGAGGGCAAATTATACGAACAACTGATCCTGATCAGGCTGAAAAAAGAAATAAGACGACCAGGCGGCTTATCAGAGCGACAGTTTGGATTCGTTGAAGGTAAACAAGCGGTGGGCGCTATAGAAGAAGTTTTAAAAATTGCCAGGGCAGCGGAAGAAGAATATTCTTGGGCACACCGAAGACTTTGTGCAATAATAACGTTGGATGTCAGAAATGCGTTCAATACTGCAAGCTGGCAGAACATTCTTGAAGAGTTGAGAAGCAGACGCATTGATGAAAGCCTCATCAGTTTAATAAGGGCCTACTTATCCGACCGGGAAATAATCCTGGAAACAGAGGAACAAATAAAAATAAGGGAAATAAATAGTGGGGTGCCACAGGGGTCGGTCTTGGGACCAACTCTATGGAATATTCTTTACGATGGAATATTGAGAGTAGCGCAACCTGCGGGTGTTACGTTAATAGCCTTCGCTGATGATGTTGCAATGGTTGTAGTTGCAAAATCCGAAGAAACCCTGATGAACACAACCAATATCGCACTACAACGGGTATCAAACTGGCTCGAGCATAAAGGGATAGAATTAGCCCCTGAAAAGACAGAAGCTGCTCTACTTACGAAGAAGAGAAAGATGAATCCGATTCAATTCGAAGTACAGGGCGTAGTAGTAATTCCCAAAAAAGCAGTTAAATACCTAGGAGTTTGGCTAGATACGAAACTGACTTTCGCCGAGCATATTGCAAAAGTTTCTGAAAAAGTAGAGAAAACAGTGACAGCCCTGTCCAGACTTATGCCCAATATTGGTGGAGCTAGATCTTCCAAAAGAAGAGCACTAATGAGTGTTGTACACTCGCAAATCCTTTATGCTGCACCTGCCTGGCACTCAGTGACATGCAATAAGAAACTGGTTTCCAAACTTGCCAGCGTCCAACGCAAACTCTGTATTAGAGTATGCTCGGCGTATAGGACGATATCAACAGAGGCAGTAGGGGTAATAGCTGGGGTACCTCCAATAGACTTGCTCGTACAGGAAAGACGGGAAAAATACCTAGGGATCAGCAGTGCCATCGCAAGGACAAACCTCATGATGCAATGGCAAAACCGTTGGATAACCGGTAAATGGGGAAGATGGACTCATCACCTCATACCTAACATTGAAAAATGGATCGGCAGACCGTTTGGCGAGGTAGATTATTATATCACGCAGGCAATCTCTGGTCATGGCTGTTTCAGGAAATACCTGTATAACCGAATGAGATCGGTTACTGGGGACTGTCCGTATTGCGGAGAACAAGACGATGCGGAGCATACGATGTTTGAATGCGCCAGGTGGGAAAGAATCCGGACAGGATTCCTAACAGAAACTGGAACGAAGTTCGATGCGAGAAATATGATGACATCATTGGTCTCAGGCGAGAAGGGGTGGAATATAGTGTATAAAATAATAAGACATATAATTGATACGAAAGAAATGGAAGACAGAGCACGACCATAGACGGAAGTAATATATCACTATGAGGATAGTATGACAGCCCTCTCACTGAAGTAATGCGAAAGCCGTTCCAGTGCGAGGAGCGAGACGATAGGGGGAGGGGCTTTTTTTTTAGTCAGTAAGAATCTGACACTACTCACCTTCAGTGAGTGTCTTTGGAAGATTTTTTACCCTCCCCAACTAAAAAAAAAAAAAGATAGATAGATAGATAGATAGATAGATAGATAGATAGATAGATAGATAGATAGATAGATAGATAGATAGATAGATAGATAGATAGATGGATAGATGGATAGATGGATAGATAGATAGATAGATAGATAGATAGATAGATAGATAGATAGATAGATAGATAGATAGATAGATAGATAGATAGATAGATAGATAGATAGATAGATAGATAGATAGATAGATAGATAGATAGATAGATAGATAGATAGATAGATAGATAGATAGATAGATAGATAGATAGATAGATAGATAGATAGATAGATAGATAGATAGATAGATAGATAGATAGATAGATAGATAGATAGATAGATAGATAGATAGATAGATAGATAGATAGATAGATAGATAGATAGATAGATAGATAGATAGATAGATAGATAGATAGATAGATAGATAGATAGATAGATAGATAGATAGATAGATAGATAGATAGATAGATAGATAGATAGATAGATAGATAGATAGATAGATAGATAGATAGATAGATAGATAGATAGATAGATAGATAGATAGATAGATAGATAGATAGATAGATAGATAGATAGATAGATAGATAGATAGATAGATAGATAGATAGATAGATAGATAGATAGATAGATAGATGACATATATTTTATTTTCAATCAATAATCATCTTATACAATCACTAAATTATGTACACAAAGTCAAAGTATTGTTATTATTACCAAAGGTGATTGCATCTTGAACAGTAGTTTGGTTAACAGCTACACAAGTTTCTAAAAAACTTAACCTTTGATTAAATATATAATTAAAAATTAATGTATTGTTTACTTACCAGTATTAGATAGTGATAAAACCATTGTGTTTCTTCCAATACAATGTTTATATTTGATTGAGGTTACTTTTCGTAAACAGTTAATACACCGAGTACACATAGTTTTAGAATGGCTTCAGACAAATAATAAATAAGCTTTATCGTTGATTTAAGTCTTTGTTTAGTATTACCTTTAATGCGAACGCATTATTGAATCTTGTTTTGGTTTTTCAATGTTATTTACAATAACAGTCATAGTAGGTACTACTTTTGATAAGGTTGACGTTGACACTTCACATTTCACCACGCAGGTTGAGTACTAGAGTACTACATAAATCTGAAATTCACTAAATCAACTCGGTTGGGTTCGGAGTTCGTTATTTGTATTGGAGATATTCCATTGGTCAGCCGAAAATAATAATGTATTATAGGGATTATCAGAACTTGATTGGCCGTTGAGGTTTACAAACACTTGCAGTTCGTTCAGTTTCGATTCACTTGTCCAGTTTTGGAAAGATCTAAAGGAATTAGCTGATTTTTGGTTTTTCGTTTGCTGGCATTCTTAAGAAGCTTTTCTCTACCGTTGTAAACTGATTAAGGAGGCTCCCTGTAACAAAGAGGTGAGCGTACTAAACATTCTTCTTGAAATTGGAGATTTGTTAAGTTGTTCATTAACTCCAGATTCGCCGACCTATCAATTTTTCTTCATCGGTATCTTTTTCTTTCAACACAAGTCTAATATTGAGGCAGCCATTTTGGACTTAACCACATGATATACTTGAATGTCTAGAAGTAGTTACACTGGCACCCTGCTTATCCACCTGAGGCCTTTGAGGGAGGTAATCCAAGAGAAAGCGGCGTTTTGAGCTATTCACCGCCCTGGACTCGAGATTTCGGCATGATTGATCTCGTTGAGGCACGTGTTCGCCGCATGTTCTAGATGTTATTTTTTCAAGATAGATGCAGTTCAGCAGAATAAATCTTTAGATTGAACGATAGGGTCTGAAGGTCCGAAGCCGTCTTCGAACTTGGGTGAGTTCATTACAATTTAACAAAAAATCCACTGAAGAAGTGCACCGGCATACTGTTACTACTATTTTATTACGTAATACTACATTCTTATTATAGTACAGTGATTTATTGGACTTTTTATAATTTAAATTCTTACCTTAACCTGTTATATTTTTGGTACAAAGTATATGCTATATATATTTCTCAATTTGATTAAACTGTTCACCAAATGTGAACTTAAATACAGCTTTATTCAGGGGTTTCTATTTCCATTTAATGCACTCACCAAATATTATTTATTTTCTTATTATATATAGTTGATTATATGGGCTTACGAATTTACTTGATTTAAAAACCATATAGTGAGGTTGTGTTTTTGCCCCAAGCAACGGGGCGAGTAAAACCAACGGACATTTTTTTATTTGAGTCCACATATATTTTTAGCGAATTTCAGAATTTAGGCAAAATGTATGTACACATAGCAAACACCTTTACAAAATATCCCCTAAAATTTCGATTTGCGATCGTTTTCCGAAGATATTGAGCGGACATACCAGATTTAAAAAATATAAGTTCCACTTACCCAGGTGTAACTTCCATATATGAACGTGTTTATCTAACAAAGTAAAATCTAGGTAAAAAAATAAATATTTCAGGTGTTACCATGAAAACCAACCTCTAAAAAATTATTTTTAATGTATTCATACATACCTTCCGCATCAATATACTGTATCGTATTGTTCTTGCATAACAACAGACACAACTTTCCTCAGGAATCCATCGTAACTGACACAACTCACTTTAATATAAACAACAATTATTCACAAAGCAAACAAAACAAATGCCGCAATGTCAACAAACAAGACTAATCATGGCCAAGTCACTGTATACGTTAAACGTAATTTGTGGAACTACCACAGAAAGTGACCAACTTTGCCTTATAAACAGAAATTTTCCGATTCTTGATTTAGTAACTTTTTGCAGTATACCCACGATATAGAAAGAGTTATTTGAAACGAACACAATAGATATTAGAATGTTCTGAATAATATAACGCACACACTAGATATCAATGAATGATAGAAACGACGAGTACTGAGTGTGTATAATTTTAAAATCCAGCTAAGCGATTTCGGCCACTAGGTCAGTATCAATGCTGTCATCAAAAAAAATAGCTACATGTATCTAAAAACATTAACTTCAAAATCAAGCGCGTGTTCTACACCATTCGGTTAAAATTCATAGAATATACAAATACTTGTAATGAAGTACGACAAACATACCAATTAATTAAAATTAACACTGCAGTAAGAGTGTACAATTATATTGTTACAGGTTTAAAGTTAAAATGAAACTTATTAACTAAAATAAGTTGTTTCTTCAGTTAGCTACATTTTGAGTTTAAACATATAAGAATATGTATGTTTTATAAATTTTAACCGATTGATGTAGAACACGTGTCTAATTTTGAAGTTGATGTTTTTAGTTACCTGTAGTTAGTTTATTTGTATATTTATATTTATTATATTATAATTATGTTATAATTATATGCTCAGTACTCATTGCTTGTTTCATTCAACAATAGATCTTGATTAATAAAAATTGGATTTTCCTAGTAAAAATTAGAAGTCGCCTTATTTTTTATCCCTAACTCACCTGACCCAATTTGAACCTTTATTGCATAGTCAAAAATTACTGGGTAAAAAAATGAATAATAATAAATAAACACGTACCTAAGTGAGTATCACCTGCTGTGGACTTAACTTCAAAAATTCCTCCAGATATAAGCAGAATGGATACATCGAATGTGCCCCCACCTAAATCGAAAATCAGGACGTATCTGTCATCGTCACTCTTTTTGTCCAATCCGTAGGCAATGGCAGCTGCAGTAGGCTCGTTAATTATACGTTGAACGTCAAGACCGGCGATGGTGCCGGCATCTTTTGTTGCTTGCCTAAAACAGAAAAAAGAGTATAATATAGAAAAATGACTGTTATTAGTGACATAATTAGGTTGATAATTATATTTTGTAATCGTTGGAAAACTTCGCTGATGAAAAATGACGTGATATATAACAAACGAACTTGATGTTGGAATTTAAAATGATGTAAGTTTCCTAAAACTTATCTTTCTCGATCATGGTTTCTGGAAAATATTCATCTCTCCTTCCTGTTCCATCATAATATTTGTTGTTATGAATTATGTCATTTTTATGAGGGCTTGGAGAATAATTATGAAGCTCCAGACACAAGTATAAAGTTATACCGTTTTTAATGTTTCTCAATTTTCTAAATTATTTTGTGCTCTAGATACACAGACTTGTTGCTACAAATAGTTGACCTCCAATGTTATCATCATTGAATCCGTAGCATCACGGATGCAATTCCGAAACGCCTCCAACCACACGTTTCCGCGGTATTTATGACGGTATTCAAATTTTTTGGTTTGCTTCTAAAATACGATATTACATATTCGAAGGTGTATTCAGTCATTTTGCTGAGGATGAGTTTGATGTTACGTGTTAATTGGTTTTCTACCACATCGTACACTTGCACATTTGTAGCATGTCTTTCAATAAACACAATGTCAGCTGGGAGGCCAAAATGCTCCTAGTTTCATTACATGTTATTCTCTACCGCAATATACTTCCCACTTGTTTTGTCCAATTGACTATTTTTTCAACAGCAGCTATTTTTATCATGATCTTCCCTTCCTTTCCTTTCTTCGATTCCGAAATAAGCCTGTTCTGCAATAACTGTTTAATCTCTTCGCTCAACTTTATTTCCTAATCGCCTTTTTCCCAGGAAGCTCCCAGCCGAATATTTCTCATCTTCACTTCCTTTTCAGATTCAGTTTCCATTCCGTATTATTAGTTGACGTATTTAGAATTTCACTCATCGATTCCTAGCAGTCCTCGGTTCGTGTTTTGCTTCGGCGTCTTTCTCCCAAAACTGTGTACACAATTTTCGTTCTTTTTCTTCCTCATTTCAGGTTTAAGGCACTTTGCCTGTTACAATACCTATTTTTTCTCGACCCTCCGATATCTCTTCTTCCATCGCATTGATAAAATTTTACATTCATCCGGTCTACGTGTTCCTTCCATTTACTATTTTTTCCTTTATTTTCTCGTTTATATTGAAGATGTTCAATTCCGTTCTTATATCTCTGTTTCTTAGTCTCTTCAGTTTTGTGCAACCCTCCACTCTTCTTAAAAATTTCATTTCTTGTGCTTGTATTCTAATTCCTTCTATTTTTGTTGTTGTCCACGTTTTACTAGCGTATAAGAGCGTTGGTACAGCTATCGTCTAGTACAATTCTATTTGTGTATATTTTCTTGCTTTATTCTTTAATTTTCTGCTGATAGTTCCGCAAATATGTGTTTGGAAGTTTTTCTTCTATGTCTTTGCTTCGGTCATAAGATGCATCGCTGCCTAAATATTTTAAGTATTGTACTTGTTGCAATACTATATAATTTACATCTTTTCTGTAAGTTGCCGTAACAAAAAAGTAAATGAATGTTCTCATTAATTTGGGCTCTGCCATTTTTTTATGAAGGCATCTTTTCTTCCAATTCAAATCCTCTGCTAAAATTTGTAACATTCATATCACCGACAAATGGACAACACCAGTCGATTTGTCGTACCAAAGAACCCCATTACTCATAATTTTAGTATTTTTTTGTGAGAAAATATATTTTTCGATAAATATGTACCTGAACAATGAATGGTATGGAAAATATTGCATTTTTCGCAATTCTCCAAAAATACATTTTTGACCTATCTTCCTCTCGAACCATGTTCGATTAGATGAAATTTCGTCTCAAATCGATGGGAGATTTTGTTAATGCCCTAGCCTAATTATTTTTGAGTAACTATAGATATTTGATTCCACCCCTCTTCATTCCATTCCCTAAGTTTGACGCACTCTACTCTAGTTGAATTTCCGCCCATATCTATAGCAATGTTGGTGTCAATGTATAAACGTTACATTGCTCTTAATAAGTGTTTTGGATATCCCCTTTCATTCATAATATTCCATAATTTGTATCTGGTAATCTTATATGTATTTCTCTGTTGTATTCTCTGTGTTTTTATAAGATTTGTTTTATTGTGAATATTCCATCTATTGTCGATCTACCTTCTCTGAAACACATTTTTTCTTCTTCTACAAGTTCTTCTGTTATGATTTTCAGTCTATTATTTAGTATCCTGTCTGGCAAAAATTTTATAAGCGGTGTTGACTACGCTAATTTCTCGGTAGTTTTGAGGGTTACTTTTATCACCTTTCTTAAACAACGAGATAACTTCTGCTTTTTTGGTTTCGTCAGACATAATGCCATTTATCAAATAAATATAAAAGTCTAAGGTGTAATATAAGTCCACCGTATTTCCAGAGTTCAGTATTGACACCATCCATACCAGTCGCTTTTCTGTTTTTTGTGGCCTTGAACGCTTCGGTCATTTGTGTTAAATCTATATCATCCAAATTTCTTACTCCCTTTTTCTTGTATCATTGTTTCATCTGCGTTTCCATTATACGCACAGCTGTTCCTAATGATTCATCCAGTTTAATTCGTCTATGTTGTTTGTCTATATTCTATCATTTTCGTGGTTGCTTATTGATTTCATTACTTCATAGTTTCGTCTTCCATATATGTAATTTTCGATCTTACTTATGAATCTATCCCAAGACTCAATTGGTTTTTCTGGTCACGATACTTCTGTTATATACTTTGAGGACTTCTTCATTTAGCCTTGCTATTTTGCTTATTTTCTTCCACTTATCGTCCATTCATATGGTTGATATTACTAGAAAATTATCGGATCCCATGGCTGGTCGTCTATATACCCTTGTAATTCTCGTAGGTAGTCTATAATCGATCTTTGTCCTCGTGCCGTCCAATTGTATTTATGTATATCTTTTTTTCTGAAGAAGCTGTTTGTTATTTTCAGTTCATTAAAGGCGGCAAAGTCTCGAATCATGCTTTTGTACATTAAGTTTATTCATTCTAATATCCATAGACCTCATTCTTCATCAGTTTGTTCTAAACCACCTCATCTGGTATCATAATATTCTCGGTATTTGCTATCCTATATGCACCCATTCTGTAGCAACCTATCTAGATT
Source organism: Galeruca laticollis (assembly GCA_963921935.1). Classification (NCBI taxonomy): domain Eukaryota; kingdom Metazoa; phylum Arthropoda; class Insecta; order Coleoptera; family Chrysomelidae; genus Galeruca; species Galeruca laticollis. Next base: position 70,136,070 of record OY998175.1, read on the forward strand.
TGGCTTGGCTGCAGAAGGCAAGTTTATTTATTACGGATTTCTTCATCTACGACCGATTCGACATTTCACCTTTCAGCTAATTTTTCATTGATTATTAATATCTTCTATTTAGTTACTTCTAGTGTTATATTTATTTGCCTTAAAGTTTTCCTTTCCCTCATTAATTGTGACGAACTCTTTTTCTCTCTCCGTAGTGTACCTACTTTGAGACAAAAAAACGTATGTTAACAGGGGAGTACGAGTCTAAGTTATTACCAGTAGGTAATGACTTCTTGAATTGTTGTCAATTCCATGAACTTTAATAAACCTAATGAATCAGAGTATGTCAAACTACAATAATTCATCAAAGTTTCACGTGTTTGACACCTCTGAATTTATTTGTTTTTGGGTAAAGTCACGATAATGTCGACTACAAACCGGCTTCCAAGTTTCCAAATCTAATAGCCACATTTCTTTGGGCGCTCTGAATTAACATAAGCTTTAGTGTGATTCATGGGAAAGTGGTTTTTTTGTCCATTTTCATATATCTCTCATTCTTATTACAAATGGCAGTACCAACAGTTTGTCTGAGAGCACGGTCAACATTATTATGAATCATGTTCTATACCCACAGGACTAAAAAATTGTAAACTTACCTTTGAGAATCGTTAAAATATGCAGGGACCGTCACAACTGCTCGTGATATATTGTCGCCTAAAAATGCTTCTGCCGTTTCTTTCATCTTCGCCAAAATCATTGACGAAATTTCTTCAGCAAAAAATGTTTTATCTTCGTTTTTATATCGCACCTTAACTCTCGGTTTTCCTTTATCGTTGATTACTTCGAATGGCCAATGTTTTATATCTTGTTGGACAATAGGATCCTCAAATTTCCTACCTATTTAAAGGACCATTCATTTGTTATTTTATAATACTGTTCTATGATAGTTTATTACAAAAAGTGACATCAAACATTATTTTTAAGTAAGTGTAAGGCGACTCCCGGCTCATTTAACATGTGTGGATTACTAAATGGAATACTTGAGAAACGAAAATGACTTAACAATTTTCCCTCAGACTGATCTAATATATGAAATAGATAAGGCTATTAAGATAAAAATATATAATCATCCCCACTATTATTATTAACAAGAAAGGATTTATAATGTAGGAACCGAACCAACAGATAATTTACAACTATTTTATTGTCAAATAACTACGAGTTCTGCAGTTTGAAATTGAAGGGAAGATTTGTCTATCTTCGCCTTTTCGCTCACTAAGGACAATATAAGGGAGAGTAGGGAGGTTTGATACGGTTAATCCTTGACCTAGAAAATTGAAATAAGTTTTCATTCAATGAAATCGGTTTGTGCGGCCTTTTATAGTCAACTGCAATTGCAATTAATTGTAGGCAGTTAAAACATGTCAGTTTAGATTATGGTAGGTGATACCTGGTATTTTTTTAAAAACTGTAAAGTGTATCAACCCTCCCATGGTAAGGGAGCTTTGATACGGTGTAAAGGAGGTTTTATATAAAATAGATAAACCATAAAATACGCGAAACCATAAAATTTATTATACCTAGAAGTACTCATTATTATTTGATATTGTAAAATTTATTAAATTTGATGGAAACTCATAATTTTCTTGTGGATCTGGCAGTCCCACATACAAAATTTCGTGTCGGTAGCTTCATAACATCTTCTTCAGAAACTAGGCCTTGGTCTTCCACGTCAGGATATCCGAAATGGTATCCAGGTTTCTTCCGCCACATAAAGTTTATTAAATACTCATCTCCCACTTTTTCTATAACTTGTCCAACATAGTGCTTTATTGTCTTTTTTGTTGTGAATCTTACTAGAACATAGTTCTTTAAGTTTACTACTCCTCTAACAAAATGATCTTCTTATTTCTCATTTTCTATTTGGTATTCTATATCAGTTATTTCATCTGATGATGATGGATCGAATACACAATTATCAAATTGAGGTTCCTCTTTAATTGCTCTTTGTTTCTTCACTTTAACAACATTGTTAATGCCCATAAGGTTTCTTTTAAATTTACACTTGTTTCTCCGTTCTTTTCTTTTTCCATAGTCATTTTTTACTTCTTCCATATTTGTGGTATTGATAAGAACTTTTGTTTTTGAAGGTTTTCTTCCTGATGTTTGTTATTTTCTTGGTGCTGCCTGCGGTAATGGCTTTATTTCTTCGGGAGTCAAATGAGCAGGAAGGTTCAGACTTCGGCCTAGGAGTAGATTCTGGGGTATGTTTTCTGCCGACAGGTAATACCAGCGTATCGTTAACTGTAGCACTTTGTGAATAATGAGGATCAGGTCGGTCAGTAACCTTTGCAGTGAGGGAGTCGTGATCAGTAAATTGGTGGGAATTGTATGGGTAGATACCAGTTTAACAAAACTCTTTGCTAATATTCAGTGGAGTAAAAGCTCGGTGATATGCAGTACCAACAAGCGCAGCAATATCTTTCAAATAAATAGTTTGGCCAGTATTTCTTACCATTAAATCATCGCTAACTTCATTGAAGTACGTTTTGAACGGACCGTACCGCAACATCAAATGGTTGCAAGCGGTGACTTGTGTGTGGCGGTAAGGTTAATAAAACGATGCCATTTTGCTTGCATATATCTAGACTACCAGGGGATATGTGGCTGTTGTGATTATCCAAAATAAGTGAGGATTTCCTAACTTTGCTACATTTTGCGAATTTTATGAAAAGTGACAGATATAATTCGAAATTTTCAGATGTCATCCAACCGCTTGGATGAGTAGCAGCTTTGGGTCCTGGTGGTGCACCAATGGTCATATAATTTTGTTCACGAACACGCGGGAAAACAGAAAAAGGAGGAATAGAATTCCCTATGGCACTTATGATACACAGGGCTGTAACTGTCTGGCCTCGTTCTCTTGAAGTAACTTTAGATACTTGTTTGTGTCCTTTTTTTGAAATGATTTTCCTAGGTTTGTGGACAGTCTCGACGCCAGTCGCGTCACCGTTGTATATTGAATCAGGTTCTAATTGATCTCGGCGTAGTACTTCGCCAAGTAAATTGTTTAATTCTCTTACACTGTGCTGCTTAAAAGCTGTTCCACGAGAAAGGCTCGTTGGTTCTGGTTTTCGAAGCGATAGTTCATTGTTTCTCTCCATAAATCTTCTAAGCCACGCATAGGAACCCATTTCATTTTTAGCCAATTTGAAGAGATTTTTTTTCATATTTTACAAAGCATACAGATACGGAAATTTTCGCGTCTCTTTCGAAGTAAACCCATAATTCATTTTACCCGCAGTTAGCAAATATTTAGCTAAACTTTTTTCTTCTTCGGAATTAAATACTTGAGAAGTCGCAAAATTTGGAAGAAACTTTGTATCTTCTCCCTTTTCCTTGTATTTGGCAACATATCTTCTTAGTGTCATTTTGTCTAAGAGATAGTTATTAGCCGTACTTCTGGAATTTACCTCCGTCTATAACTTCCTGGACGGCTCTTTCCATCCGATCAGGTGAAGCCGGTGTTCTATTAGTTCTTTTCTTCCATTTGAAAGGCATCCTAAAATTAAAAAAGAACATTTTATGATGGTACAACCTAGAATTCTGAGAGAGTGGGAGGTTTGATACATGTATTTATTCTACCCGAATTGGAATGTATCAATCCTCCCGTACGTGACCTATTCTATGAAACTTGAAAAGTTTGTAAATAGAATCCACATTCAGACATCTATTTAGTACCAAATTGTGGCTAAAACATCGGGTAAAAACCACCAGTTCTTACTAAAATGCTTACACTTACCTTCCCAAACTTTGTAATTTATACAGTAAAAACAAATTTTCTGCGCAAATTTCTTAAAACCGCCTCCTTATACAGCAAACAGGCATCAAATGTGCTGATCACATGGAGACGTTCCACTGTTGCCAAATCTACCAAGCAACAAGTGCTTTAGGCGGCAAATTTTAAAGCGTATCATCCCTCCCATAGTATCAACCCTCCTTAGTCTCCCCTATTAAAGATTTTCTGGAAGATGAGTATCAGAAGTTTCCATATAAGTAATTCAATTCGTCCACAATTGAAGATTTTGTAGATTTGACAAACGCTCCTCATTCACTTACTGGGACTCCAAATCTCATTTTGGATTGAAATTGTAGCACCCGCAGTATCAAATTCACTATGATCAGTTTTGTAACGAAGTTATATTTTAAAGACCGAGCAAAAGCACAATCTCCCGTATAAGTTAAAATAAATCGAGAACTATACGTTTCCGTCCGTATAATAACATCGGTAGGTACAATATAATATAATTACTCTAACCAGCGCCGACAGTCGGCGACTCTTACCTCTAATATTCAACAAACATCATCAAATACTCAATTTTGATTAAGAGTCAACAGTAATTTTACGATTCATTTTGTTAGAAGGTAAATTCAAACTATAGGCAGCTATTTATTATATATATATATATATATATATATATATATACATATTATAATTATTTGATTTTTTACTGTGTATTTTATAAATTGAATATTTAAGTTTGATATAAATGAGTCGTTGTCTTGTTTTGTATAGACTTGACTTACCTTCGCCTAGCTCCTAATTATGATATGTTAATGTTTTAATTTTTAACATAGAGTCGGTAGCATGAAGACTCCTCCCTTTGGATTCAGGACGCACATAAATAAATGTGATTTAATTTTGAATATTTAATTCTAAAATTTTCATGGTTCACTTTATTCAGAAAATTAAATCTTTCCTGAATTTAATGATTCAGAATATTATTACATAGAATGAATGAAGTAAGTAAATTTATTATGGATATTGCATAAAAATAAAAATGCCAACCCTTTAAATAAAATATTTTAATAAATTATTAGGATCAGGAAACAATAGAATCTGTTTAATTATTTACTCAAAGAGCGATTTTTGCTTTGTATAGTCATGGAGAAAGTATAGTCTTCTACTTGCGTATAACGGCTATTATTCACTTGGATGACTATAACAATCGCCTGCGGGTCGTGTTGTAATTTACATATTCGTGAATAATAGCCATCATTATTCGCTCGTTGAATAATATACTATTCTGAATTTTTATTTAATTTTGAGTATAAGAACAGATGGTCTAGGCAGGAATTCAGTCTAGTCGGCTAATTCATTGTAGATACCAATCTATATTCGCTTAAGGTACTGATATAATCTATTATATTATGATATGAATCAAGTAAATCGATGTTGAAATTACCCACAAGAATACAGAACTGCTCAGTATTTTAATTCCATCATTCTTTATCAAAGTGTCTAGATTATTGACGAACTCGGGTATTCAAGAATTATAATTGTCTTGTGATGGTGATCTATAATACGCCAAAATTATTATCCTGGTAGAACATCAGTTGGTCCCAGTTTTATAATACTATGTTCAAAACAGTAATCAGACTTAACATACACTACCAGCCCATCATTTTGATTTAAATTGCCTCCATTATAAATTAAGTTGAAACCTGTTATATTGTATAGATTCTTATCTATAATTTTACATGTTTCCGTCAAAACGATCCTATAATAATCCAGGATATCAGATAGCGACAATTTCAGCTTATCCAAAATTTTTAATATATATTTGATAAATATATAAAACGTACTCGTATTAACCAAAATTAACAATTTTAACATTGGTTGGCGAACAAAAAAAGCGTTCTTTGACATTTTATGCATATTTTAGTGTTCCACAAACACGATTTACTTCAGTTTCAGCAGTACAACACTCTGTTTAATCAATGTACATACAACATTAACAATAATGATACAAAAGGCACCATAGCTTTATTACTGTAATTAATTTTCACGACAGAAGGTCAGGTTCGCTATCTACTACTTCTCATTATTTTAAGGTACAGTTTCACTAGCTGAAATAACATCACTCCAAACATTTTATTTGACGACTCTCCGTTTACCTTTTTGCTTCAACTTCCACTCAAGAAACTTTGAACCTAATTTATGGAGGCTTTTCTCACATTTGTAATTACATGTTATTACTGTTATCACTAACAATATTGATAAAGGTCTTTTCATATACTGAAAAATTTCGGAATATTTTCTATTTTGACAGAATAAGACAATAAGTCTAAAGTATGTAGTCAATTTTATCCAGTCAATTACATTAACAGATGAAAACTTCATAATAAATTTCGGAGTTAGCATAGAGATGAAAAAGGGGATGATAATAAATAGCTGGACAACACAATTAATGCATTTATCAACGGTCACATCGAGTCAAAAGAAAGTCCGAAAAACAAGAAATGCTCAAAAGAATAATATCCAGATTCGATACACTGAACGTCCAGATGAAGACAAAGAAGAGAAATGGAATATGGATGTCGCGGAAGACATGTCAATACAAAACAAAATTTCTCTCTCCAAGCAATCCTGGGACTTTTATAAACCTATGACATCCCTTTTTCGGGATGTACAGAGTATACCGGGATTAATAGGTAGCGTATAGTGTAAGCCAAAATAATATCAGTACTTTATATAAACTTTTTCAATACAAAGTCTCAATTTTGAATTCTCGCACTGTTCATTCGATCTGATGAAAAATTTCAGCATATATATATATATATATATATATATATATATATATATATATATATATTCCAAAGTTTTATGGATTACCAAAGATTCACAAAGAAACATTGAGTTTACGCCCAATTATCTCATCTATAGAATCACCTAATGAGAAAATTGCACAATTCATAACTGATAAACTTACAATATCTTATAATAGTAATAACAGGTTTTTTGTCAAAGACTCTTTTGAATTTGCAACGTTCATTCAAAATTATCAGTTACCTACCAATTATGTAATCATTAGTTTAGATGTTGTGTCACTCTTCACTAATATACCGATCAATTTAGTAAAAAATAGTATAACCAAACATTGGAACTCTATTCAGGATTCTTGTAAATTAAATATTGACCAATTTTTGGAATTAGTAGACTTTGTTTATAACACTTCTGTTTTTGTTTTTAATGATGAATATTATAAACAAGTTTTTGGTACACCAATGGGTAGTTCTGTATCACCCATTTTTGCACAATATGTCATGGACGATTTGATCGCTGAGTGTGTTGGGAATTTACCTTTTGATATCCCTTTTTCAAAAAAATATGTAGATGATATTATCACAGCTGTTCCTGAAGATGGTATCGAAACCATTCTTAACATTTTTAATGGTTACAATCAATACATCCAATTCACAGTTGAAAATGAAATTAACAGATGTGTACCATTTTTGGACACAAAGTTAATAAGGACCAATGAAGGTAAGGTGATACTTGACTGGTACGTGAAACCTACCAGTTCAGGTAGATACCTCAACTTTAAGTCCAATCACCCCTACAAAATGAAGGTTAATTTAGTGTTGGGGATGAAGAACAGAATTAAAAAAATATCATATCCAACATTACTTAATAAAAACCTTAAAATATTGATTGATACGCTTCAAAAAAATAGTTATCCTATTAAACTTCTCAAGAGGTTGATTTACAACACTCCTGGCGAGCATACTGTCAGTCATATTAATAGTAATGAAAGTGAACAGGATGCTAATTTCAATAATTCACAGCAGGTTACTTTTGGTTCATTTCCTTATGTTAAAGATCTGTCAGAAAAAATCATCAAAGAGTTCAAGGGGACCAATGTCAAAATTGCTCAAAGAACAGCCAAACCTTTACAGTCTCTTTTTACTAAGTTAAAACAACCGGAGGATTCCATGATGAAAACTAACGTAATATATAGTATCTCTTGTAAAAATTGTAACAAAAAGTATGTAGGAATGACATCTCAGAATTTGAAATCACGTTGTGCTCAACATAAAAGCGATGCTAGGTTAAAAAAGCGAAAATGTGCATTATCAGAACATGTTATAGATGAGTTCCACCATATAGATTTTGATAAAGTAAAGATTCTTGATGTAGAAAGAAACTATAACAAAAGAAAATTTTCAGAAATGTATCATATTAATAACATTGAGGAACCAATGAATAGAAGGTCTGACATTGAGTCACTTAGTAAGATTTATACATATTTGTTGCACTTTAATAATGTTCACTCCGGTAGCGAGGAGATTGATTCCCAAATTAGTGTTTTGAGTTAATGGTTGGCTGAAGTGACAGGTCAGTCGAGTGTTGACAATACAAACATTATTTAATATTTCATTTAAAAACAAAACAATTTTTATACATTATGGCTATCACAGCTCAGTTGCGAATGCAAATGATTTCCAAACAGTCGGGCCTTAACGTGAGAGGTTAGGTCCTTTCCATGTGTTAAAAGTTACAGATCTTACATCACTTTTCCTAACTGACATTATTATTGTTATGAGTATTTTAAATTATCAATACTGATTGTCATGGAAATTAACATCAGACGAAAGTGGAGATCGTTAGTATTTGCGGGTGGGTTTTGTTTGGCTTTTTTATTCAATAATAGTAATGCTGGAATGGGTTGACAGTTGGGGAATACCGAATGTGAGAGGTTTGAGTGTTCACTGACTGTTTGCTTATTTCGTCATCCCAATTTTTTGACATTTTACAAAAGACAGGTGGCAGCTGTCAGACAATAGTCTGGTAAAATTTAAAGGTGTAATTTTTCAATCTTGACGTGATCCTAGGTGTGGACATTAATCTATTATTGTTTTTCTTTGAAGTTTTCACCAAAGCAACCGAAAAAACACAACAGTATTGCTGAGAAATTTAGATTTTTATTAAATGTTTTTACTTCAACCTTGTAATTGCCCCCCGTATCTCTACCTTTCGACAGCAGTCGATTTCATGTCGAAATAGATATTCAACAATATCAGTTCGTTTCTTGTGTACGTCTTTTGGTTTTTAAAAAACAGGAACAAAATCCTGGCTCTCATTACTATATGTAGGAGAGAAATTATATTTAGTCGACATTTTAATCTTTAGTGGATGAAGGTTTTCCTGCAATTTGTGAAATGTGAGTTTAATTTTAAATCAACACTACAAGTGATTTCAGAAGTTGTTTTCTTTATTAAGTTAACCGATTTTTTCTTTCTGGTTTATTATAGCCTTTGAGAATGAAGACAATGCTCTTCGAAAGCTTAGGTAATGTACTATTTGATTCACTTTATCTCTAACCTATAAAGTTTTTTTGGCTGCTATCCCCACGATTTTGAGGGTTTTTTAACAAAGACCACTCTTCGAAGTTTTATATATATATATATATATATATATATATATATATATATATATATATATATATTGAAACCATCTAAAGTTGGTAAGTCCAATTGAAGGTTACATAACTAAAAAAGGATATAGGTAATAAGTTTATTATTATGTTTTCGTTAGAGAATATTATAATAATTATTGATTTTGGGACACACTATATAGTATAGAGTAAGTCTAACAACATTCAAAAATGGAAAAGGCAAAGATTTAGAGGCAATAGCAAATTTGATATATCAGAATTATCTTTATAAACCTATACAAAAAGTATAATTTTAATACAATGTTTACATATAGTGTAAATAATCATTGTATCTAAACAAATAAATCCTTAATTTTAATTGGTGAAGTGATAGATAGTAGCCGCGAATAAACATGTGACATTATCTTTACAATGACAGAAATAAAACAAAAATGTTTGTTGACAAAAAAAACGGCGTTGTTGAAGGAGAATGAGATGAAAAAGACAGCAGGAGAAGTCATGAAATTTGATTCTCTTTAAAAAGTTGTAAATTAAAAAATGAAAAGTCAAAAATAAAAGCCGGATATTAATACAGTGAAGAAAACTAACCTGTGAGTGACATCCTATGTAATTTTAAACCAGAAAGTGGTAAGATATTTATCATATTTATTGACTGGAAATTATATCAATTACTATACTTATTCCTACTAAAGAAAGGAACATTTCATTTTCCACTGAAGTGTATATAACATCTGTATGCAGATCTAATGTTATTTGTCCCATACAAAGACTTGGTGAACTTTATTTATATTATGAATCAGAATTAACCTACAAATGAACACTCATAAGTCGGCTGAATTTGCATTTATTTGTTAGTTGTACATTTAATAGTTTCAAGGGTTTTGTATAGTTAGATAGGATTGTTGAATTTAGTATTGAAAAGGGAAGCTTACCTTACTTAATATTCCAAAGAACACAATATTAATCCATATAGAAAAATAGATAACATAACCAACATTTAGGATTTAGAAACACATGTAGATATTGTTGATATTTCAATCAGTAGTAAGAGAGAGAGAACCTACCAACGATGACTATCGTTGTCGAATGGAGCTGTAGAAATGTTTACTTGTAATACAGGGTCAGTACGATAAGTAATTCACTTAACACAAATAAATTTGAGAATAATAAAAATAGTATTTATTGAATATTTTCAAATAACATCTAAATGGTAATTAATATTGAGTTGCAGAGGAATACTGATAATTTTGAGGTGAGGTTTATAAAGTTTAATTTATATTATGACAATTTGCATTTGATATATTAAAATCATTCACACAATTTTTTTTTATTTTAATGATAAATGTTACATTGAGGGAACCGCTACCTGAGAACAAGAATCTCAACCATAATTATAGCTAGCCGGATAAGAAAAATATGAAACATAATAAATATACAAGGAGATTCGTAAAAAAAAAGGAAGAAGGTAAAATTTAAAATTATATATTAAAACATAGAACATACATTAATAATAATATATATATATATATATATATATATATATATATATATATATATATATATATATAATGTATGTGTATATTTGTTTGGTAAGGTAAACAGATTTACAGTAGCGCATTGAAGCCAGGAACGAACTACTCGTAATGGTTAATGATCCAAAAAATTTGCAAGGACGACACACTCTGTATGAAAATATCGAAAATGGTTTCCTCATACTTGAGGCTAACGAAACGGTACTCCTGTTAGAATTTGAAAAAATGAGCGTTTGACTGGTATTTACAATTTTATTAATGTACCCATAAGTGCATTCATAATTTTTATGACGACAACCTACGAAACGATTTAATAGTAATTTATTGATGCCATGTCCAATATTCACCTACTGTAGTAGAAATGAATAACTCAGCAATAGTCGATAATAAAAATATTGACCACTCCATGGAAATTAAATAGGTATGCAACATAATGGGGAACTTAAGCGAGAGTTTTTTTTATTTTTTGAATATAATTGCCTATCTATAAAAACACTATATACGAAATATCAGCCCTCAAATCGCAATATTTAATTTGTAGTTGACAACTGAGCAAATTCAAAATCCACCTAAAGAAAATAGAAAATGCAGAGGAAAATAGAAAAACAAAAATAGATGCGCTGAAGGGAGAGAATATCAAAGAACGAGCCAGTTCAACACTAAATCAAAAACCTGAAAGAAATTAGAAATCACATTAGTCAGTCAGGACAACCCAACATCGAAGAGCTATGGACTAAAATCAAATATGCTATCAATAGTGCTCCACAAACCCAAAGAAAGCTTGGATGACATCAAAATACTTAAAATGATGAATGAGAGAAGAGGTTATAAGGGAAAAGACAACAAGAAATACAAATGCATACACAAAGAAATTGAGAAAAAAATAAAACTGGCTAAAAAGAAGTGGATGAAAGATATGTGCACTGAAATCGAAGAACTCCAACAAAAACATGATGACGCAACACTTGACAAAAGAGTAAAACAAGTCTGTGGAATAAATAAACTCAGTTAAGCTACTGTCTTGGTAGACCGCAACAACAAAATACTCACACAGAAAACAGATATACTGGCGGAATGGAAGTCGTATAGAAGAACCCAACATCACCCCAACAAGCGATACCAGCCCTAATATTTTAAAGCCCGTGATAATGAATGCTATTAAAATATCCAAGAGTGGCAAGGCACCTGGACCAAATGGAATACACACATAGTTTATAAAGCTTATAGACTACGAAAACTCAATTTTATTAGAAAAACTTTTCAATGAGATTCACCGTACAGCAAAATTCCCAAAAGAGTGGCTGCATTCCATAGTTATTTCTTTATTCACCCAAAACTAGAAAACCCAAGAGGTGCATGGATTATAGGTTATTCAGCTTAATGTCCAGTATGTTAAAAAATTTTCTTACGATAATTCATAATCGTATTTAGAAAAAATGTGAAATCGATTTAGGAGACGAGCAGTTTGGATTTAGAGACGGCGTGTGCACAAGAGAAGCCATGCTTGGCTTCAATGTTCTGATGCAAAAATACAGAGACCAACGAAAGAGCGTGTTTTTGTGCTTCATCGATTATGACAAAGCTTTAGACAGAATTAATCATAATCATTTAATTAAATATTTCAGTAAAAAGGGTCTATATCAAAATGACATCAATATTTTAAGATAGTTATACTGGAACCAGACTGCACCTATGGAAACAAATGTGGGACGTACGAATCCTATTAAAATAGAGAAGGGCGTAAGGCAGGGTTGCGTCCTTCCACCGTTGCTATTTAATCTTCACTCCAATTTTATTTTTGATCGCACACTTAAATGTACCGCCAAAGGAGTCAAGTCAACGGAGAAGTAATAAACAATATTAGGTACGCCGACGATATAGTGATCATAGCTGACAGCCAGTGAAGTTTGCAAGCATTGCTCAATAAACTCGTCGAAGCAGGAGACATGTGGGGATTTCGCATCAAGGCGAGAATATTATAATTATATTAAATGCTGGTCAGAAGGTCACAAATTAGTCACAAAACAATTCATTCATAAAGTTGACGCCCGTCCTTTCCGAATACATGAGTTCATACCAAAAAGATGGAAGAAGGTATACAGGCCAAAAATAATGATGGTATTTCACATACAAAATTTTCTTTACGCCCTTCGTTAACGAGTTATGGGGCTCTGAAGTTGGGAATTAAAAATGATTTTTATTCATAATTATTAAATGGCTGATTAGAAAATTAATTTATCAAAAGTAAAAATAACAGCAAACCCCTAAAAAATCAACAATTACATTCCATTAACAGATTAAAAAGTGCGTTGTGGCCAGCACAAGACTTCCTCGCACACGACACATTCAAGTTTTTGACAAACATGTCATACAGTGAATAAGAACTATTGATTTGTAGTTGATATCACTGGGATCTTTTTGTATTAATTAGATCTCACGCCAGGAATACTTTTCAAGCACGCATCTGATATTGCAAAGTAATTATCTGGGACTGGTTGGGGTTTGAATGGATATATTTCACATGCTCTAATTCCTGAGGTTGCATTCGCAACAGTTGCAGATTTACCCAACGGGTTACCTATCACTTTAGAAATCGTCGTTCTTGATAACTTCCTTTCCTTGTTTTGAACCATCCAGTGTTATGCTTCTTGGGAGAAATAAGGGCTTAAAGAATATGGCTGAAGCGCCTCGCTGGTATGACTTTGTAGACATAGGAGTACCACATCATTCTCTGTTGCAAAATCCAATAACTCAATTGCATGAGGTGTGGCCCTCTATAATAAGTATAGCTTTGCCAGGTCCTTTTTATGCCTGAATCATTTCAAAAACGAGTCGCCGTTTATATATGACGGCTTCTGAATCATACACACTTTCAAACCTGGAGGAACTCCATTAGAAAACTCATATTTTTTATGTGTTCCTTTCCACAACGGGAGATATATAATTACCCTCTGTATTGCGGCATACAAACAATGATAAATTCTCTCCCTTCTCGGAGCTGGCTAGCGAATAAACATCCTTCGATCTACTTTACCATGCTGGTTTTTTATATGTCTCGTCGACATTATATATTTTCAGGGTCTTGTCAAATAAATCATTATTATTAGAAGGTCTTTGAAGTGAAGTAAAATAATCTGCCATCTACTTTCTGTTCATTCGCTTTGCTGTAGCTAAAGATCCTTATTCTGGTTCTCGGCCTAGTCTCACAATTGTCCTTTCATTTTCAGGTTCCTTCTCAGCGTTCTTGAATACATTGCATATTCATTCACTCCTATCTCGAGTAAATTTAGTTTTTTCGTAAATAAATTTTCCCCATTTTATGCAAACTAAATCACAGACTCTGGAAAAACGAAAGTCATGAGCACAGATGTGAAAACATGGCAAAATGTATGTTGCAGAACCTAAAATACAACACCGTTACCGAATTAACAATATCTATATAACAATATCAACGGTATGTGTTCATTTTCTTCACACTAAATCAAAACAATTTCGTTAGATACTCACGCACAATTAGTAACACATAACGCCAACTCATTTCTAGTGCAAGTATCGCCACCTCACCAAAACTAGCTGCACTAGTACAGGTGGCGTACAGGTTGCTGGTGAGGCGTCAGTGCCCGGTTTACCCTATGCCAATAAGCTGTTATAAAGTGACTTCATTTCAATCTGCAGAAACAAGGTCAACATAATTATTCCTATTTGGAAAGGACTAACGAAAGTTTTGAGACACACTGTATACACTTAATCATCCTCATATGAACATAGTATGGAATCTTGGAGCGCAAGCAAATCTAAATCACGCTTAATTAATAAGCACATTAGAAACATCTTCGCCCAATTGTTGATGTCACAATCGCGATATATCAACAATAAGATCTGGGAAGCCACATCAACAACTCACTAATTCTATTTCTTCAAGAAACAAACAGCAGAAGACTCAAGAGGCGATGCCCTGTGGATCGAGGATAGAAGTTCGTCTCAGCACATGTGGAACACATGAAGTGTTCAGAGATAGCGAAAGAGCTTGGGATTTTGTGACGATCTTCTCACTTAACATCGTTTTGTAGATCGATACTCGTCACTTTGACGCCTAAATCCAGGAAACGGGTTGTCTCTGGCGCCAGTTTTTCATCGTGGTATGCTCCACTTGCTCTGGACAACGTCAGTGAAGACTGAAATACTCCAAGGGACATCATGGTGATACCGAAGAACGCTGTGGTTTGTAGGGCAGATTTTACTTGCCTTCCTGAATTTGAAAGCTGAGTATTTTCTGCTCAAATTCCTCACCTTTATACGAAGCTTATCAACACATAGAGTTAGGAGCAAAGCAGTCAGACACCAATTGAGCACAATAAGATTTTAATCGGTACACACCAAAATCGAATCATCAATTATATCAGGCGAAAGCAACGAACGGAAAAGCAAAATTTAATCAATAAAAAGCAGGGTGCAGCGGAGTCTATAAGGTTACTGCGCAAGCGGGGTGCAAAGCATTAAATCGCTATATCCACGAATGAATACTCAGCACTCCCAGTGACCGTTCCATCTCCCCAATCCGTTTTAACAAATAACTTAGGGTTAAAAACACGACTAAAACTAGGATGTCAGTACTCAGCGATCCCAGTAGCAGTTTTCCCCCATCCGGCTATGGCTTACGTCTCAAAACACAACTACCACTGGGTTGTGAACACTCAGCGACCCCAGCAGTAGTTTTCCCATACGACTACCCATAATCGGTTCTGTCAAGTGGCTTAAATGACGATTACCACTGGGATTTGAATACCCAGCAACCCCAGCAGCAGTTTTACGCCAATCGGTTATGGCTTACTGCCCAAATCACGACTACCACTGCGATGCGAAACAAACTTTTATTGATAATGAAATACGAGTATGTTAACAAAATTATTAGACAATTCTCTGATGAATGTATTAAACAGAATATCTTTCCACTCTTTCACTGAGTGGTACTACTTACAAAGTCTAACTTAGTTTCTTTCATCCTAGGCAGAATCAGCGTATGTATAAATCGACATCAGCAAATACGAACGCTCTTTTTTATGTTGGAAACTCCGTTAATATAAATACCCTTGATTAATATAAATACCCTTGATTAATATTCACATCGAATCGATTTAACATGAAGTTTTTTCAATTTCACTTCGTTAATAGAGAAAATAAATACCAGTAGCGGATTTTCTTCGTTGTTCGCACTTGATTGAGCGACAATATTTAGAACGGTGAATCGTTTCTGAATTAAATATTCAGCTTTCAGTGTTCTGTAATTATAATTTTTCTCCGTTTACCATGGTAAAATTGATGAAAATTAATTTGTTCGATCAAGTCTTATTACATTTTGTACCTATTGAAAGTTAATTGGAAATTGTTGAGATGTAATATTCGTGGACTCCCAGATGTATGGAACAAACTGGAATAAATTGATTATTCTGACCATTATACGGGATGATTCATTACTATTGGGACATAAGCTGAGGAGAGATTGTTATGACCAAAATATGGCGATAAAAGGCGTTGAAGTTGAATTTTTTTTTCGGTTTTTGCTAATAATTTCACTGTATATTCATCAATTATTACCAAAATCGGCACAGAGGCATACTTTTATATAGGCAATATTATTTCATGTATTATTTGACATTTTGTTACAGGCGGAGCCTCGTGAAGGATTTCTGATGGTGAAATTAACTGGTAACTTTTTTTGATGAAACTTTTTACCGATTTTTATAAGCAAATATAACATAAACATAATTTCTACGTAGTATTGGTACTCTTGTTCAAACACGATATTCTCATTCGTTTTCGAGAAAAACGCAATTGAACAGATCAGAGTATCGGAAGGAGATTTCAAGTAACGGGCAATAAAAAAACTTGTATTTTAATGCTTCTATTTCGACGATATAGCATAATTAAACACAATGCAACATGAAAAGAGCAAACTCAAATTAAATATTTTACGTGGCCTCCTCCGACTAATATGCGTTTTCTAATTCTTTTAATAAAGGACTATCGAACTTCAAAGAACATGTTATTCTACCCCCTTATAAAATTAGCCGCATTTTGTAGTTTCCTCGTCTCTCGAGTTAATTTCATTGTCATAAACTAAGGACTTCATATGTTCCCAAACATAAAAATCAAGCGGATTATATTTAGAACTTCTTGGTGCCCATTCAAAATCACTTCCTCTGCCACTTCGTTGTTGAGGAAATATGTAATTTATATGATTTCTAATAACTAAAGGGAAATGAGGTGGAGCTCCATCCTGCAAAAACCACATTTTATTTCTTACAGCAAGTGACAGATTATCCAAAATATCACTAAAAGTATTTGGCAAAAAAAAATAAATATGAATCTCCATTTAAATATGGCCCTAGTAGTTAGTCGCCTATAATGCCACGCCAAATATTCAATTTAAACTCATGCTGGAAATGTCTTTCTTTCAGAGCATGCGGATTTTTGTCTTCCCAGTAATGGCTGTTTCGCCAATGAAATATCCCTCGTCAGGTAAAAGTCGCTTCATCGGTGAACATAATATTCTTAATAAAATTTCGGTCATCATTATGCTTGTTAAGAATACGTTGGCAGAACTGTAACCGTCGTGGGAGACCTCTTGGAAGCAGGAACAGGAGTGAAGTGATAAGGGTGGAACTTTTCTTTTCTTAGAATTCTAGTAATAGACGACTGACTTACTTCTGTTGCTGATGACAAACGACGTGAACTTACTGTAGGATTTTCATCTATTCGAACAAAAATTTCATTTTCTAGATTAGGTGAAATTTGTTTCGGACGACCACCTTGATTTTTATTGTGAAATGACCCGGTTTAGCCCAAACGATGAAATAGATTTGAAAAAGTTTTGTGATTTGGTTGCCTTCTACCTGTATATAACAATTCATACCTTCTGGCTGCAGAGCGCCCGCAAAAATGTTCTTGTCCGTATACACAAATCATATCCAGCATTTATTCATTCGTAAAATTATTGTGACGAGGCATTTCAATCGAAAAAGTATATGATACTTAAAAAATGCAGCAATTGACTATAAACTCGCAACAAAAAATATTCACTGACAAGAAATGTCATTTACCAGCAACAATTATCTGACAGTCTAAAGCACACTTTTCATGAATGAAATAATATTTGAAATCACCTTCCGATACTCTGAACTGTTCAATTGCGTTTTTCTCGAAAACGAATGAGAATATCGTAGTTGAACCAGAGTACCAATATTACGTAGAAATGATGTTTATGTCATATTTTCTAATAAAAATTACTAAAAAGTTTCGTCAAAAAAAGTTACCAGTCAATTTTACCATCAGAAATCCTTCACGAAGCTCCCCCAGTAACAACATGTCAAATAATATTGCCTGTATAGAATTATACCTCTTTGAAGATTTTGATATCAATCGATAAAGATATAGTGAAAGTATTAGCAAAAAACGAAAAAAAAATTCAACTTTAACGCACTTCATTTTCTTCCACAGCAATATTCTCTTGAGGTATATTTGGTCCAATCGCCAAATTTTGGTCCAAACAATCTACCCTTAGCCTATGTCCCAATAGTTATCACTCACCCTGTATATACAGCTCGGATACTCCGAAACAATTCGGAAATATATTCAGACCTGTTAAAGATTAGATTAGAGTGTATCGTGATAATATAAAAAGTGAATAAACAGATACTGAGCAGTTTTTTGTGTATTGAAATTCGTCGATATTTATTCGCAGGAAATTAAATTTTCATGATAAACTCAAGTAACACATGATTTGAGTGGCTCCTTTTCTCTGAATGGGTAATTTATATTGATCTCTTTTGTTTTGAAAATTCAACGATAATATTGAGAAAATTCCCAATTTCAACAAACTTTTTGTTTGGAAACTTATGTTTCCTGAATATAATACACTCATGAAATGTTTTGGAGTGCGAGTAACAACTCACTAACAACGATTTGAAATTTGTTAAAGCTAAAGAAATTTGACACTACTAAATATATTCAGCTTCAAAAATTTTGTACAAGGATTGTTACAGATTAAGCAGTGTTAATTAAAATCGAATAATGAACTGTGAAATGGAAATACACGCATCTAGTTCTTTGAAAATTAATTTTAAATAAATGTTAATTGCAAAATATTCCCGCCCTATGGAGTAGTGTAACTCAGAAACCATTGATCCTTAGTCGAGGCTTTTACCGCTGATACACCAACTCATTTTTGCTATATTCTCAACAAAATTGAATGGAAATCATGGAAAATTTCTAGGGCAAGTAGAAAGTAGTCTGATGCTACGTTAATTATATTCCAAACAATTTATCTGGAAAAGACTTGTCAATGGAATCTTATTTTATAATAAAAAAGAAGAAAGCACTTCGTACAATGGAAAATTGAAGAACTGGAGTTTCATTGTTCTTTAATAACGAACTAAAATTCGATATCGGGTAATTTTCTTGATCATCTGCTGTATTAGTATTTAGTTTTCCACGAATTATGAGGATCCCTAATCTCCACTTATAATATGTGAAAGTATTTGAGAAACTGAACGATGATTATCGGGTTCATCGGCTCCAATTTTTTAGAGAATCTGGCTCATCGACAATTAACGACGGTAGTACAATAAGTTTTTTACAAACAGGTGTACCTTTGAACCAAATGGAACAGAATAAAGATTAAACTAACGTTATTCAAGTGAGGCTAATGCTCAACTAATCACAAAAATCTCCAAGTTTTATTGTTACGTTGTTTCTGGGAATCATAATTGGAAATTTATCGGAGGAGGTTATTAATAGCACAATGAGAAACATGAGGAAAATTTGCCGAAAAATTTTGATGTGTCAATCTAAATTTCATTAGATATAGAACACCAAAACTGACTTTCTTTTCCGGACGCCAATGTTAATACATCTATATTGATGCTTCACATTTCATGAATGCTTATTACATTGAGCAATTTCAATGATTTCCCTGATTTTATAATTAATTGACCCATTTTAAATAGTTATCAACAACATTATCTCAATATAGGGTGTCCAGAAACTCTCCTGCCAAACGGAAACTACAGTTACTAGATGTGATTTTAAGTCGATTTAGCTGAAATTACCTCAATCCGAAAATGCTTCCTAAGGGAGCTACAGCCTTTTGAAGAAGACGTCATCATATGAGTTTTCTTCAAATTACTCAAAAATACCGTTACTTGAAGTATTCAAACTGGGTATAATGAATAAACAATTATAAACCAGTCGTTTGCTGTAAATAAATTGTTTCCAGATTCATCACAAGCGTGTCAGTTGGGGGGACCAACAGGTATTTTTATTAAAAAAAATTATTTTCAAGTTTCTTATGTATCCGACACCGAATTTGGAAAATTCAAGATCATTTTCATAAAAAATGTTCTCTCCTTTGAAATCGATATGATCAGTTTTAGAGAAAAATAAATTTGAACTTTTTGTGTTTCTTCCATAAAATCAAGTTGGATTATAATCTGTAATATCAAGTTGATTTTGAAAAATCAACAAATTGTACAGATACTGGTAACAAAAGTCGAAAGTATTAAAGTTGCTTACATTGATTTGGAAACTTTAAATTAATTTCATTTCGTGATGGTATAAAACAACAATCAACATTAAAAAAACAAAGTTAGAGATAATTACCAGCAGAAATAAGAGAATTAATTTTTCAACAGATGCTCTACATGACCACCATTTATCTCAATACTCAAATTTATTCTTTTCTCTAAAGATCGTCTAAGTTTTGCATAAATTCCTGCATTATCTCTAATTTTATTACAAGCGTTTTGAATTCCTTGCCACAGCTGATTTCGGGTTTCTATTGGAACAGCATAGACTAATGATTTTGAATAACCCCAAAATATAAAAATCAAAGGGGTTCAAATCTGGATATCTTGGTGGCCAATTAACTGGACCACCTCTTTCAATCCATTTATCGTAATAGTTATTGTCGAGATATTGACGAACCTCTCTACTAAAATGAGCTGGGTTGCCGTCGTACATGAACCATACATTAATTCGAATCATCAGGGGAACCTCATCTATTAAATCAGGTGAAACATTTTGTAGGAAATTAAGATATTCTTGTCTTGTTAAACGGCTAGGAAGCTCTACGGGTCCCAGAAGCGGATTGCCGATTACATCTATCCAAACATTTATACTAAATCTTTGCTGGTGCTCTTTCTCTACTGTTGCATGAGGATTATCACCAATGTAGGCATAATGATGTGCATTATGTAGATTAAAAATTCCGTCTCTGGTAAACGTAGATTCATCACAAAATAAAATATTGGGAGAGAAATTAGGATCATGATTTTATTTGTTCCGCAACCAGTTTGAAAAATCTATGCGGGCAGGCAAATCACCATCTACCATGACATTAACTTTTTAAAAATAGAAAAGATGAAGGTTTTCTTTATGAATAATATTCCATATTGAAGACTTTGAAATGCCAGGATACATAGCAGCGAATCTTCTGGTGCTAACCTCAGGATTATATTCGATTTCAATTAAAATATTGTCTTCGTATTTCATTGTCACATCAGGTCGTCTACCAGTTTCAGTATTTCTAGGTACTACTGAGCCAGTTCCTCTTAATCTTTGGTGTACGGCTACAAATGTTGCGCGAGTAGGATGCCTTCTGTTTGGAAATTTTTCCGCATATCTTCGTTCTGCTGCACGAGCGTTACATTGTACTTCCCCATAAACTAAATGCATATCAGCATATTCTTCATTCGAAAAATGAACCATTTTGATCAAATTAACTATTATTTTTCACCTTTCACCCACAATAACAATAATAACT
Organism: Galeruca laticollis; assembly: GCA_963921935.1. Taxonomy (NCBI): domain Eukaryota; kingdom Metazoa; phylum Arthropoda; class Insecta; order Coleoptera; family Chrysomelidae; genus Galeruca; species Galeruca laticollis. Next base: position 70,157,639 of record OY998175.1, read on the forward strand.
GTTTAGAATCAAAATAATTTGACACATTGTCAGATTCTGTTGGTTTTTCAAAGCCAACTTTATATTACAGATTATAATCCAACATGATTTTATGTAAGAAACACAAAAAGCTTAAATTTATTTTCCTCGAAAACGGTTCATCATATCGATCTGAATGAAGAACATTTTTTATGAAAATTATCTTGAATTCTTCAAATTCGGTGACGGATACATAAAAAACTTGAAAATATTTTTTTTTTAATAAAAATACCTGTTGGTCCCCCCCCACTGACACGGTTGTGATGGATCTGGAAAAAAGTTATTTACAGCAAACAACTGGTTTGTAACTGTTTATTGATTATACCAAGTTTGAATATTTTAAGTAACGGTATTTTTGAGTAATTCGAAGAAAACTCATATGAGGACGTCTTCTTCAAAGGGATGTAGCTCCCTTAAGAAGCATTTTCGGATTAAGGTAATTTGAGCTAAATCGACTAAAATCACATCAAATGTCTGTGGTTTCCGTTTGGCAGGAGAGTTTCAGGACACTTTGAATAATTATTGTTTCTGTTTGTATATTATTTTGAATGGAATATCATATTTAAAACAGATTTGACTAATCTCCATGTTCATCCAGAGTTTGCAGAATATTATATAGTGGGCAACAGATTGTATTTTGTTTTTTGCAAGAACAATTTCATATAACTAGTTCTTCTACGTAACAAATTATTGAATTATGTGTGATTTTCCATGAGAATATTCTAATGAAAAGTTGACGAATTTAAAATATATTGAACGATGAAATAAAACAATATAGTTTGTTTAAATCTTCATATATTTGAACTAATGTTCAATTTAAACTTGTTGACGCGTTTCACTAACACAGTAGCTTTGTCAAAACGAATGGAGGTAAAATATAAAAATGTCTTAATATATACAGTGCTAAATCCATTTACTAAGGTTAACAATGGTATTGAAAGAAATTACCTGGAAATTCATTCACTACAAACATTCCTAAGCTATCTTCTAAGTAAAGAGGTTCAATAGAGGAGACTGATTGATATCTATTTGGTCGTTAAAGAGATTACCTGAATATTTATTTTTGTTAATCTCTAGGGCCTCTAATAACGTTAAACTAAAGGATTCACGGACTACATGGAGAATTCCAAAATTGGGGTAAAAAATGTGTTGTTTTTCTAATAAATGATTTGAATAGTTAGAATCTAATTTTTTGTTGTCATAGCTACGTTTGTGTTCCGAAATTCTAGTTTTAAAATTTCTGAAAGTTCTACCGATATAAATTTTATCACAATTGTCATTACCACATTTTAATTTATAAACTCCTGATTTGTTTAATTTTGAAGATTTAGATTTATTATTTTCAATGAATTTGGATAAATTGTGATCAGTTTTATAGGAAATATTCATGTCTAAAGTTTCTAAAAATGATTTAATTATTAAGGATGGTGTTCCAAAGTATGTTAAGCTTTTAAATTGTTTATTTTTTGTGTCTGAAGGGAATACTTGTTCTAAAGTCTGTTTTTTTATCTTTTTATTTATGATATTGTCAATTAAATTTGGATCGTAATTATTATTTACTGCTATTTGTTTTATGATATTTAATTCTTTGGTATAATTATTAATATTTAATGGGACTGTTAAGAGTCTGTGTATCATACTATTGAAAGCTGCTAGTTTATGACTGAATGGGTGGACCGAACTATTATGAATTGTAATATCTGTATGTGATGGTTTATGAAATATAGAAAAATCATGTTTATTATTTATATTCGAAATTGTAAGGTCTAGAAAGTTTATAGACTTATTTTGTTCAAGTTCTACGGTAAATTTGATATTATTGTGTTATCAACAAGAGTTATAGTTTAAATTGAACATTAGTTCCAATATATGAAGATTTAAACAAACTATCTTGTTTTATTTCATCGTTCAGTATGGATCTTCATCAAGTAAAAGCCTCATCTATTCAATTTTTAAAATATATTACCTAAATCGCGAAAAGAACGAATTTGAGCACCTAACTAACCATCTTAGAATATTTCCATTTTTGTTAAAACATTTTTTTATGCAAATTGCGCTTTGCTTATACTTGCGTCACGAGTGTTTTTCATGTATATAGTCTCAAAGTCAGCCTTCGTTCATTGCGAACAAAAATCAACATTGCTAGTTAATAATATCATAAAAAATATTTCACTGTTTACAATCATAGTTTCCTTACCAATTAGTCTCTTGGCATCGTATACTGTATTTGATGGATTCATTGCAATTTGATTCAAAGCTGGATCCCCGACTAGTCTTTCTACTTCAGTAAAAGCTACATAGCTGGGAGTTGTTCGGTTACCTTGGTCATTAGCGATTATATCAACTGTACCTGCAACATATAACAGAATTCTTCCAGTTTCTATCAATAAAAATTATATCAGCTGAACTTCGCAGTTGAAACTTTCGTTTATGAAGTGCAGCAAGCCGCATGAAACATAATAGTAACCCTGAAGAAATTAGACTATTCACTTGGCATTCATTAATAAAGATTCAGCATAGAGGAGGAAATTGAACAAAGTCATACAAGATCTTTGAAGGAATATACAAAAACGAATATAATTCTATTTGACCAACTAAAGAAATGGCACAAAAACTGATCATTCGCAAAGAACTTGGAAGTTAAAGTTCACCGATTTATGGAAAATAGACAATAATCAGAAGGCTAATAGATTTTGAGAATACCTTAGAATACCGCACGAAGTTGAAAATAATTTAGGCTTGGGGACAAAAAATTCCACGGGAAAGGTGAACTTCCCTACTACCACAAATAAAATATCAACAAGAATTGAAGGGAAAATTATCCTCTGAAAGGCTCCAGGATATTCCACAATTATGCAGGATTTTTTTCATAAATCCATGTTTTGGATGATCTGAAGATATGGAAAATAGCAAACATGACGATGATTCCAAAACCAGGAGATTCAATTTCATTACTTCCTGTAATTTCTTATTTCGCAAGAAGTTACTGCTTGATAGAATGAAACCAGTTATTAGACACAAAAACAAAATTTCAGAACACCACTTATTGGCATTAAAGAGAGCCACTCAAGTGAAGACCCAGTTCATAGGATTGCAGATGTGATTGAGAAATCGTTAGAGGAAAAAGTTTGTTCAGCTATCTTCCTCGACGTAGCAGATGTGTTTGATGAGATGAAGCATAAGAGATTGTAGTATTTCAATATAAAGAAGTGTATTGGGACCAGTCCTTCACCTGTTATACACCAGTGATATTACACTATTACATAATTGGACTATGGTGTATCACATTAAATGAGACTGAATTAACTCATGTCAATTTTACAAACAAATTCATGATATTTTTAATTGGGGTTGGTCAATTCACTAGGTATCATGTTTCTTGGATGAATCATGCCTCGATGCTGAGATAAGAAATTCTGTATTTTTGACGAATTGAAAAAAATTTCCTTACCATTCTATGAATATAGGTTCTTTAACTTGAAGATTTGTTAGCTACATTTTGTGACAGAAATTTGAGTGGAATATACATGAACTGAGAAATTAGCATGATAAAATAAATTTGACCTGAGAATTGAGTTATCCTCACATTTCACATATCATTTGGATAATTATTAGTTTTAAACATTAGCATCTCCCATGATTTGAATTGAGAATATAAATACCGGTAACGCAGCACTTTTTTAAGTGTAGCCTTCAAGACTCCAGTTATTATTTTCACTCACATTCCTCTAATTGATACATATGCATATATATTATGACCGTAAATGCTTTTTAGTTAACATAGACATTAACATTCAAAACAACTATCAACATAGATATTTTCATTGAAGTTTCTATTTGTTTCTCACATAACATAGAAAACGTGTTTAGTATAATGAATCATTGAAGTTTTGTACATACCGTTCCTGAAAACTCCAACACAGGAATAAGTTGTTCCCAAATCGATCCCAATAGAATATTTGAACTTTGCTGTAGCCATGAGGGTATAGATGAATTTAGAACTTTAAATTTTGATGAACTGAAGTATTTTGGTGTTATGAAGTGACATGATGTTATGATTATCTTGATGACAAATGTCAAGATAATTTCATTAAATATACCCTCCACAAAATGTGACAATTCGAGTTTTCATGTTATTGCTCTTGATTGGTCAGCTCACAGTAACATTCGCGATTGACATTTACGTAGTTTGTAATTTTGCTTGTCATATTCTGCTAATACCACACCAGTTTATGTATATATTGTTAAACATTTCAAATTAAAAGGTTATGACATATTTATATAATATAACCAATATAATTACGGATTTTTCTCATAACCCTATACTCACCTTGATTACCGATTTGAAAATATCAAATATTTGTGATATATTAAACCTGGCCTGCCTACCCACCAAACCTCACCTCTATTGTTCACCATCTTTTGTTCCGGAACCGCCAGTGGCATTACTTCTGAACAAAATAGGAGGCCTATCTATGTTTCTTTCTTATCTCACATCTATCTATCTTAACTGTCTTACTCTCTTGTCTGAAATTTTCGTCTGGATAATTTTTCTTATCATTTCCATTACTACATCCCATGATTTCTGACTATGCAATAATGAGTCTTCCACATTTTCTTCCGTGATATCAACACCTATTTCTTTTTTGGCCTGTGCTCTAATTTCCGCTCACTTTTCACATTCAAAAATTGTTTGTTGTAAAGAATCTACATTTTCACAGTACCAGCAAATGTTGTTTCGTGCTTTGCCTACGCCGCGCGTTGGCTTGTATTGTCTGCGTCGAGATTTCAGAAAAACAGCCTTTGATTGTTATTAAACAATTCATTTTGCGCGTATCGCTGCGTTCTTTTGTGGTATCCTTGGATTCTGCAGCCTAACGCGGTTATCTTTTGCATTAGGAACTCCGACCGTTCTACTAGCTTTTGGTGGTATTGCGAGTCCGGTGGCTTTTTTTGCCTTTCGAGCAAACGTTTTCATTTTCTCTTCTACCTTCTGACTAGGCTGTTGGTCATTTAGGAATGTTTGAATAATAGCTATTTCTTTATGATGGCTAGCGGTTTTTTCTTCAAGCATCCGTTCCCAGGGCGGCTTCCGCGTTTCATTATTTCCTTCTAAGGGTTGTTTTTGATCTAATATGCTATTGGCCACTCTAGCCGCACAATATATCTTATGGCATAGGTTCTCCTGATCTAATGAATTATTAAATTCCTCTCACAACACTGTGTTGATTGAGGTGATGATCTTCTTTGCTTCAGCATTTATTTTAAGCCTTGATATTTCTGGTCTGACTTGCATTGGCATACCCTCAAAGTTGTGGTTAGCTTATTGGAGCATGAGATTTATGTCGTGGTGTTGTGGTGTCTGCTCTTGTGCTTCGCCATCTTCCCTTCGAACAGCCGGTTCATTTGTAGATAGTGCTGCAGCTTCTGTTCCCATAGCTTGCATTTCGTCTGGTGATATAAGTCAACAGGTATTATTGTTTGATATTTGTGCGGCAAAATGTTGCACGGTAAATGGTTTATCTGGATACGCTTTTCCCCATAGTTCTAAAAGTGGTGCTCTGTACTTGGTTCTTTTTCTTCCCCCTTCAGTGACTTCGTAGTAAGCATTCATAAGCTTGAGGTTCATTTCCCTGGTCCAATGCTGCCTTCCCTTTCTGCGAGATATAGCGGAACTGTGATGAAGATTTGCGTCTGGCTTGCCCAAGCTATCTCTTTGGGTGTCCTGAATAGGGGTGCTAGGCCTTATGGTTCCGTTTCGCAGGGAGGTGCCGTTTGCTCCACTCTCTTCTGCTAGGGACTGTAACGATCTTCCCCCAGACGCGATGTTTCTGGCTCATTCGCCTCTTCAGCACGGTATAACCAAATAAGGATGTGAAATTTGGAAGCAAAGATGTCAATCGAAACATGGGAATACACAAAACAACGGATTTCAGCAGGAAAACCAAACACTCATTTGTGCCTTCAGTTGGAAGATCCCGAGTGAATTACCCATGAATCTCTTTGTTGTTGTTGTTAACATATCACGCGATATTCCTACATCTCCTTTGTTATTTACTATGGATCGGAAGGTTCATGGCGGGGGGGCTATATGCGCCTCCGTGTCGATCTTGGTTGTTGTCCTGAAAACTCGGGATCTTCCAATTGAAGGCACAAATGAGCGTTTGGTTTCCCTTCTAAAATCCGTTGTTTTGTGTTTTTCCATGTTTCGATTAACATCTTTGCTCCCAAATTTCACACCCTTATTTGGTTATACCGTGATGAAGAGGCAAATGAGCCAGAAACATGCATGTCCGCGGTTACCACTCTGTTTCAGTAGCCCTTTTTTTGCGTGAATTACCCATGAATCTCTTTGTTGTTGTTGTTAACATATCACGCGACACTCCTACATCTTCTTTATATATATATATATATATATATATATATATATATATATATATATATATATATTGGAGGAATTATAATAAAAACTTTTGAATAAGCCTTATATTTAAGGCGAAACGTCAAGTTAACTTACAAGAGTTTTAATCTGAACCTTTCCCAAGAAAAATACTTCAAAAAAATTATATATATATATATACAGGGTGTCCCGGGACTAATGGGAAAAAAGTCAGGAGAGTACAATATGAGCCAAAATAATGTTAGTACTTCATATAAACTTTTACTATGCAGGCCCTCGTTTTCGAGTTATAGGCCTCCAAAGTTTTGATTTTGAATTTGGTTTTTATTTTTATTTTTTGTACTAGTTATTTGATTTTTATAAAATTTACGGCAAAGCTATAATGTAAGTGTATGTTTATTTAGGTAAGGTAAACAGATTGACAGTAGTGCATTGAAGCCAGGGACGGACTACTCGCAATGGTCAGTGATGCAAAAATTTTGCAGGTATAGCACACCCTGTATAAAATTATCGAAATTCACTTCCCCACACATTAAGCTAACGAAAAGGTACTCTTGTTGGAATTCGATAAAATAAGCCGTTTGGCTAATATTTACAGTTTTATTAATGCACTACGTACAAATCTACCTAACTAACTTATTAATACGATGTCCAGAATTTACTTGCTTTTAATCAAAATTACGAACACAACATTATTAAACCATTAAGAAAACCTCAAAAAACACAAGTTATAAGACATTAGACTAAAACTAATTCCTAAACAACAACAAAAACTAACGTTATTCTTATAAATGTTCAATATGAGCTCCTCCCACTTCCACGCACATTCTAAGTATACGAAGGTTGTTTCTTTGCACTTGAAAGAGCAATCCCACACTATTTCTAATAACATTGCAGTGTAACACAATTCTGTCTTTTAAATCTTGCCTTGTTTGCACAGGTGTTGCTTATACCTTACTTTTGAGATAACCCTAAAGAAAGAAATCCATAGGATTAACGTCTCCTGATCGCGGTGGCCATTGAAAAGGGCCTCCACGACCAATCCATCTATTAGGAAGCCTTGTGTGTAAATGCTGTCGTACATCTAAACTGAAATGAGGAGGGGCCCCATCATGCATGAACCATAAATTCCTACGAGTTTGTAGTAGCACATCATCAAACAGGTTCCATAACTCATTTTGCAAAAACTCCAAATATCTCTGACCGGTCAAAGTACCGTCAATAAAGTATGGCTGTATCAAATGATTGCCAACTATTCCTGCCAAACATTAACCATGAATCTATGCTGGATCCTAGTTTGGATAATGCCATGTGGATTCACATCATCCCATAAATGCATATTATGAGAATTTATGATTCCATCTCTGGTGAAACCGGATTCGTTCGTAAAGAGAACGTTACTAATAAATGTGTTGTCTGCTTGTTGTTGTCGCAGAAACCACTGGCTATACTCAAGTCGTGCAGGATAATCAGCCACTGTCATACGGTGTACTTTTTTCATGTGAGAAGGATATAACAGCTGTTCTTTTAGGACGCGATGAACAACTGATTTCGAGACGTTATGTTCTCTTGATAATTTTCTAAAACTCGATGGTTCATTATCAACTGCATTTAACAAGTCTTGTTCAACTGCCACAGTACGTATGCTTCGTACTGGACCTTCTCCAGCTTTTTCTGGCGAAAATCTTCCTAAAATTTAAAATTTTGTTTCGTATACATGGAAAATTACATTTACTTATTCATACCTGTTTCTCGTAACCTGAGATCAATACGCCCAAACATTCGTCTGTCTGGCAATGCTCTGTTTGCAAAATGTTCTTCATAAAGCCTTTTGGCCTCTAAACAGTTTCGAGAAGCCAGTCCATACATTAGATGTTTATCTGCGTACTCAATAAAAGCGAATTCTGCTATTGTAACTGTTAAATTAAGGACTTATGAATTATTGACAAGTACTGACTACGAACTATTCTACACAACGTTTGACAACTAATCCTATGGTAACTTGATAAACGGTAAAAACACTTATAAAAAGTTTTTACCAACTTTCCAATTAATAAGTCGCTAATGTTTTTCATCTTCTGCTATCGTTAAATTATTTTTTTGTAGTACTCTAGCTAAATATTGGACATCTATTAAAAGTTAGTTTTACCTCGTTGTGTACTTATAAAAATGGTGAATGCGTAAACTGGTACGTAGTGCATTAATAAAACTGTAAATATTAGCCAAACGGCTTATTTTATCGAATTCCAACAAGAGTACCTTTTCGTTAGCTTAATGTGTGGGGAAGTGAATTTCGATAATTTCATACAGGGTGTGCCGTACCTGCAAAATTTTTAGATCACTAACCATAGCGAGTAGTCCGTCCCTGGCTTCAATGCACTACTGTAAATCTGTTTACCTTACCAAAATAAACATACACATACATTATAGCTTTGCCGTAAATTTTATAAAGATCAAATAACTAGTACAAAAAATACAAATAAAAACCAAATTCAAAATTAAAACTTTGGAGGCCTATAACTCGAAAACGAGGGCCTGCGTAGTAAAAGTTTATATGAAGTACTAACATTATTTTAGCTCAGCTTATACGCTCCTGACTTTTTTCCCATTAGTCCCAGGACACCCTGTATATATAAATTGAAAAATATCTTATTGGGGATTGCAGCATAAAAGGAAAAATACACTCTATTCAATTCTCCAAGCTTTCATAAATCTTTATTTACATCATCAGGGAACTACAATAAGGAGAGAAAAACATAAATTATAAAAAGTGTTCATAAAAACATTTCTACAACTTACATTGATCGAGATTGCATCATTGATCTTGAACACAGGAAAAGTGCACAACAGAAAGTCATTAAAGAAATAGGTCCAGTCGGCGATACATTTGCCTATTACTGGTAAACATTTTTATTTAAAACATTATTAAAATAAAAAGTTCAAAAAACATTTAAAATCGAGAATCCACACACCCACGCGGACTTGTGAGAATAATGGCGGAAACTAAAAATGTCAGGTTAAGTACACCAATAATCATTACTAAATGAATGAAAAGAATCGATCTTTGCAATGACGCGAGACACTGAAACAATCGAATTGAAACATTCAAGAGAATACAAGGGTGGTACCAAAATTATGGAAATGTATTTGAGTTATCACTCCAATGAAAAAATTATTTTAATCACGAGAATTAATATGTGATTATCAATGTTATCAATTATTATTATAAATATTATTATGGAACTAATAATAATGGGGGAACACCTACTAAAAAGGGGGAACACCTACTAAAAAGGGGGAACACCTACCATGATGCCACAAGTAGGAAACTAGTGAGAATTATTCATATTATCATTATTATTATTATTGTTATTAATATGGAGACAATTGTGCTTATCAAGCGTTAGGAGGAGGGAGTAGAGACTACTCAAATTCTGAATGTCAGTCTTCCTATTCATACAACCTTCTTCCTGGAAGATGAAAGCCATTTCCAAAAACAGTCTTTTATTATAACTTCTCTCACGAAAAGGATTTTAACTCCCTCAAAATCAATGACATGATCCAACGAGGAGACATGATTAGCCAGAGAACATCTTTCAGGATGTAACCTTATATCACTTTTATGGAGGGATACACGGCTTGAAATTTTATGGGAAGTTTGACCAATATATGATAGACCACAACTGTTACAACAAAGCTTATATACAACATTACTACAATCCACAACAGGTATATTGTCTTTCAAAGGACTATAAATTGACTTAACAATCAAGAAACTCCTGGAGGCAAATCTAACATTCTGTAAGTATTGTGAAAAAATTCTAGCAAGTCTGGGCGTAATTTCCTTTATATAAGGCAGAGAAACCGTTAAAACGGAAGGAATCGTTCTGGAGGATGAGAGAGGATCCAACTCAGTTGCACCTGCTGCGTCAATTGAATGTATTGAGGTTTGTGACAAAACAGAAGACGTGTTGAAGATGATCTTTCTCAGTAACTGCTTTGGATAGGAATTGTCAAGGAACAAATTAAAGAGAATATTACGATTCTTATTTCTAAACACAGGGTCAGAGAGGTTCATAACTCTAGCTGTCATTTGTTTAACCAAGTTAACCTTTATGCTAAATTTATGGTAAGAATTGTAGTTGAGATATCTCCCAGAGCTACTTTGTTTTCTATACCAATCAATTATAATCACATTATCAGGAGACCTAGTCCATAAAGTATCTAAAAAAGGGACAGCCATGTTAGAGTTTTCTGTTTCGATAGTAAACTGAATGTAAGGATCATAGCTATTAAAGGTGAAAAGGAGATCTTCGGTGGAGTCCACAGGGCAAGCTAGGATTATATCATCTACATATTTCTTGATGAAAGGTACATTGAAAGGAAGTACCGGAAGGACCACGTCCAACAGGTCATCCATTACATAGCACGGTAATATCAGAGAAATACTAGCACCCATAGGAGTACCAAAAGTCTGTTTGTAAAATTTATTATTAAAAGAAAAGCAGGTAGAACTGAACAGGAATTCAATCAACTCAGTGAACATGTCAATATCAATATTACACACTGTACTAATGGATGGCCAGTGTTTGTGAACTGAATGTATAACTGCTTGTAAATAAACATTGCTAAAAAGTGAAACCACATCCAGACTGACCACAACATTGTTTTGTGGAAGAGTTCTTCTGTTAAATAATTCAAAAACCTGGAAGGAGTCCTTAATGAAATACTCATTGTCATTAATGTATGCCTTGGTCAAGATATCTGTGAGGAAAGAAGCAATAAACTCAGTAGGAGAGTTAATAGAAGCGACAATAGGTCTCATTGTCAAGGTAGGTTTATGAATTTTAGGAAGAGTGTAAAATTTTGCTATGACAGAGTTATAAGAAGTTAATTTTTTTTTTGTGATCTCATCAATCTGTCTCTTATTATACAGTCTCTTAACAAGAGTGTTAGATTCGGATTGAATCGTCCTACTGGGATCTCTCGAGAGGGGAACATAGGAAGAATCGTTGTCGATTATATCCTGAGATAACTTGAGGTAATCCTCCTTTAACATAACAACAGTCACATTACCCTTATCTGATTTGGTAACAATTAACTCAGGGTGCATTTTCAGGAAACATCTTGCCTCAAACAACAAATTTCGAAAAAGAGAAGGATGGCAATCATCTTTATGAGCATGATTAGTGATAATATTAATGAACCTAGCAATAGCAAGACTTCTATTGTCAACATCAGGAATTAGAGAAAAAATGTAATCGATATCTGAGAGGATGGATTTGATTGGTATATCTATACATAATTGAGGTTCCACACTGAATTTAGGGCCCAACGAAAGAAACTTCTCCACATTAGGGGGGATATTCACATTAGAAAGGTTCCTAATCCAAGAGGGCTTTGTCTTGAGAAAAGTACCATACCACTCGTCTCTCAAATTATTAAATTTATTTATGTTTTTTCTTTTAACATCATGAAAAGATCTATTATAATGTCTCAACTGTTTATGAATGAAATTATTGCAAATGAATTCATTTGTGTTATTAATTATATCAATTTTCAAATTCGAGAGATTGTTTTCAAGAGTAACAATCAAATTTTGATTAACATTAATTTCAATATTTAACAATTTGTATCCTAACCTGGTAAGTAAACTCCTAGTCACGTGTGTGTGTGTATCTTGTCTATAAATTAAATTTTCAATAGGAATGGTTGAATGTATGATATGACCAGGAAAAACGCCTGCTTTTCTACATTTTAGCAGGAAAATCCTTCTATTACGTTCCTTTGCCAACTTCATCTTAGTTTTAGACCATCTCTTCAACAAACCAACTGCATATATCCCATAGGTGGACTGAATATCATTGAAAAACCCCATCTTGCATAAATCTGAAAAGCGAAAAACGCCGTGATCGTTGCTGATCAATTAGAACACAAATTGAAAAATATCTTATTGGGGATTGCAGCATAAAAGGAAAAATACACTCTATTCAATTCTCCAAGCTTTCGTAAATCTTTATTTACATCATCAGGGAACTACAATAAGGGAAGAAAAACATAAATTATAAAAAGTGTTCATAAAAACATTTCTACAACTTACATTGATCGAGATTGCATCATTGATCTTGAACACAGGAAAAGTGCACAACAGAAAGTCATTGAAGAAATAGGTCCAGTCGGCAATACATTTTTCTATTACTGGTAAACATTTTTATTTAAAACATTATTAAAAAGTAAAAAGTTTAAAAAACATTTAAAATCGAGAATCCACACACCCACGCGGACTTGTGAGAATAATGGCGGAAACTAAAAATGTCAGGTTAAGTACACCAATCATCATTACTAAATGAATGAAAAGAATCGATCTTTGCAATGACGCGAGACACTGAAACAATCGAATTGAAACTTTCAAGAGAATACAAGGGTGGTACCAAAATTATGGAAATGTATTTGAGTTATCACTCCAATGAAAAAATTATTTTAATCACGAGAATTAATATGTGATTATCAATGTTATCAATTATTATTATGGAACTAATAATAATGGGGGAACACCTACCATGATGCCACAAGTAGAAAACTAGTGAGAATTATTCATATTATCATCATTATTATTATTGTTATTAATATGGAGAGAATTGTGCTTATCAAGCGTTAGGAGGAGGGAGTAGAGACTACTCAAATTCTGAATGTCAGTCTTCCTATTCATACAACCTTCTTCCTGGAAGATGAAAGCCATTTCCAAAAACAGTCTTTTATTATAACTTCTCTCACGAGAAAGGATTTTAACTCCCTCAAAATCAATGACATGATCCAACTAGGAGACATGATTAGCCAGAGAACATCTTTCAGGATGTAACCTTATATCACTTTTATGGAGGGAATTGTCAAGGAACAAATTAAAGAGAATATTACGATTCTTATTTCTAAATACAGGGTCAGAGAGGTTCATAACTCTAGCTTCTTACCATAAATTTAGCATAAAGGTTAACTTGGTTAAACAAATGACAGCTAGAGTTATGAACCTCTCTGACCCTGTATTTAGAAATAAGAATCGTAATATTCTCTTCAATTTGTTCCTTGACAATTCCTATCCAAAGCAGTTACTGAGAAAGATCATCTTCAACACGTCTTCTGTTTTGTCACAAACCTCAATACATTCAATTGACGCAGCAGGTGCAACTGAGTTGGATCCTCTCTCATCCTCCAGAACGATTCCTTCCGTTTTAACGGTTTCTCTGCCTTATATAAAGAAAATTACGCCCAGACTTGCTAGAATTTTTTCACAATACTTACAGAATGTTAGGTTTGCCTCCAGGAGTTCCTTGATTGTTAAGTCAATTTATAGTCGTTTGAAAGACAAGATACCTGTTGTGGATTGTAGTAATGTTGTTTATAAGCTTTGTTGTAACAGTTGTGTTCTATCATATATTGGTCAAACTTCCCAAAAAATTTCAAGCCGTGTATCCCTCCATAAAAGTGATATAAGGTTACATCCTGAAAGATGTTCTCTGGCTAATCATGTCTCCTCGTTGGATCATGTCATTGATTTTGAGGGAGTTAAAATCCTTTCTCGTGAGAGAAGTTATAATAAAAGACTGTTTTTGGAAATGGCTTTCATCTTCCAGGAAGAAGGTTGTATGAATAGGGAGACTGACATTCAGAATTTGAGTAGTCTCTACTCCCTCCTCCTAACGCTTGATAAGCACAATTGTCTCCATATTAATAACAATAATAATAATAATGATAATATGAATAATTCTCACTAGTTTCCTACTTGTGGCATCATGGTAGGTGTTCCCCCTTTTTAGTAGGTGTTCCCCCATTATTATTAGTTCCATAATAATATTTATAATAATAATTGATAACATTGATAATCACATATTAATTCTCGTGATTAAAATAATTTTTTCATTGGAGTGATAACTCAAATACATTTCCATAATTTTGGTACCACCCTTGTATTCTCTTGAAAGTTTCAATTCGATTGTTTCAGTGTCTCGCGTCATTGCAAAGATCGCTTCTTTTCATTCATTTAGTAATGATGATTGGTGTACTTAACCTGACATTTTTAGTTTCCGCCATTATTCTCACAAGTCCGCGTGGGTGTGTGGATTCTCGATTTTAAATGTTTTTTAAACTTTTTACTTTTTAATAATGTTTTAAATAAAAATGTTTACCAGTAATAGGCAAATGTATTGCCGACTGGACCTATTTCTTTAATGACTTTCTGTTGTGCACTTTTCCTGTGTTCAAGATCAATGATGCAATCTCGATCAATGTAAGTTGTAGAAATCTTTTTATGAACACTTTTTATAATTTATGTTTTTCTTTCCTTATTGTAGTTCCCTGATGATGTAAATTAAGATTTACGAAAGCTTGGAGAATTGAATCGAGTGTATTTTTCCTTTTATGCTGCAATCCCCAATAAGATATTTTTCAATTTGTGTTCTAATTGATCAGCAACGATCACGGCGTTTTTCGCTTTTCAGCTTTATATATATATATATATATATATATATGTCTGCGGTTACCACTCTTTTCAGTAGCCCCTTCTTCTATTTGCGTGCAATACCCACTAATATGTTCTTTGATATTTTATATATATATATATATATATAAATATATATATATATATAT
Source organism: Galeruca laticollis (assembly GCA_963921935.1). Lineage (NCBI taxonomy): Eukaryota > Metazoa > Arthropoda > Insecta > Coleoptera > Chrysomelidae > Galeruca > Galeruca laticollis. Next base: position 70,172,697 of record OY998175.1, read on the forward strand.
ATATATATATATATATATATATATATATGTCTATAAATATATAAAAATGAATTGCTGTTCGTTAGTCTCACTAAAACTCGAGAACGGCTGAATGGATTTATCTTATCTTAGTCTTGAAATGTTCGTGGAGGTCTAGGGAAGGTTTAAAAGGCGAGAAAAATCGAATAATTTCCGGGAAAACCCTAAAAACAGCCCTTTTCTATTTCCCATACAAACTAGAGTCAATTTGAACTTTATTGCTATTCAATAAAGTTCATATTAAATTATAATCACTCACTGTTGTCTAAGCAATTTAGGTGTGATCCTAGCGTCAAAGAGTCAATTTGCAATTTATTACCGCTGCATAAAGTTCAAATTCTATCATATCTATGAAAATAGTCTTCGCGTGCGCTTTGGAGGATCTAGTCGCGCGCTCAAAAGTGAATCGCGAACGCGACAAAAAATGTAATAAACTATTAGTAGTACTGAATTCAAATTAATTCGGTCGGCTTCGCGAAACTTAATTTTAGCTAACTTCAGTTGTAACTGTAACAGATTATTTTTTTAAGTTTGATAAATCTCAAGTTTTGTCACAAATTAAGTTTCTGAACATAACCATAATATTTGACATTAGATTTGACAACTAACTAATATGTCAATCATTCTTTCGCACTTCAGAACACGGAGATTTATGGCTTAAAGGTAAACTCCAAAATAAATATAAAAATCAGAACAAGGAAAAAAGTATTACGATTGACGGTATTGTGTTACGTTCATGGTTACGATATTCTATGAGTGCATCCTTCTATCTTTGTGAGTGACGATTACCGCTACGTGCGCGAGAACTTTCTTTACTCTTGTGATCCTTTGTGATAGTGACATTCCAAGTAGTGTGCTCTTCTTTTGTTGATATTTTGTGATAGTGACACTTAACTGTTAAGTTACTGTTAAGTGAGCGAGAAATTTTCTCACTTTGATTAATTACGTTCCGATGCCGAGGAGAAGACGACCTGACAGGTCGTCGCAGTCAATCAAATGTGCGAAGAGCTACCTCACGTGCTAACCGCACTGATGACCAGAGAGAGACAGATCAAGAAAATAGTCGTATTGCTATGTCAGAATTGAGTGACAACGAAGTGGATAGGCTTAGAATGCAACGAGTTCGTGCACATCAAACACAACAACAGCGAGCACGACATAATGAAATTGAGCGAATCCGCAGACGCGGTGCTCCTGTGATTCTTGAACGAGCTGCATTCCACTATGATCCGGCAATTGATTATAGTGCCGACAAATCGGTAACAATTGGGGAAATGAAAATAATTTGTAAATATTGTAAGGCGTTAAAATGCACTGGTGAATCTACTGGATTATGTTGTGCTGGAGGCAAAGTAAAATTACCACAATTGGTCCCACCACCAGATCCTTTACGCTCTTTAGTTTCTGGGATTGGAAATGATTCTAAGCACTTCTTGGCCAACATTCAGAAATATAGCAACTGTTTCCAGATGACATCATTTGGCGCTACACATATTATACAGGACAATTTCATGGCCACTTTCAAGGTATTATACCAGAATATTTTTTTATAATATTCAAGTTTGTAATAAAATATATATACAGCGTGTAACGTAAGGGGGTATCAACCCTGAAGGAGGTGAATGTGCTCATGAAACTCAACAACTTTTCCCAAAGAACATAAGGTCGAAATTTGAAAAAAAAATTTGGCACTTACATAGTAAATCAATCAGCTGGTAGTCAGTTTTGTAAGGGAGGGCTAAATTTTTTTTCATATTTCTACCTATTTTCTTTCGGAAAAGATGTCGAGTTTCATGAGCACATTCACCTCCTTCAGGGTTAGGTTAGGTAAGTAATCAACATGATGTGTCGAAAATAATAATAAAACTTCATGCTTCATTAAAAAAATGCTTTTTTATTCCATACGTTTTGTTTGTTTTGAAATTAATTCATACAAAAGTTTAGGACTTTTATTTATCGATTGAGGCAGTACGAAGTCTGCTGGGTCAGCTAGTATATATTATATATATATATATATATATATATATATATATATATATATATATATATATATATTATAATGTAATACAAACATGGATCAAAAACTAGAAGCACAAACGAAAGACATACGACAACTATCAGGAAGATTAGAAGAACACATAGAAGAAACGATCAAGAAGTATGAAAATTTAGAGACAGAGGTTCTGATGCATAGAGAGAAAATAGAAAATTTACAAGAAACTATACAAAAGGAAGTTATTACAGGAATGAGTAAGAGCATGAATAGGGTGAAAGAAGAAATAACAAAAGAAAATAGCAAAAAAATTGAACATATTCGAAGATGTTTAATTCAGAGGGTTAGAGAAATCACATGTTTAGAAGAAGAAGTAAGAAAAGAGATTATAGAAATCAGAAATGAAACAGAAAGGGACGTTTGTATGAACAGAAAGATGATAGAAAATGAAATAAAGGAAATTAAGAAATCATACGAGGCATACAATGAGAAATTGCAAAATGAGGATCTAAAGAATGGAAAGGAGAATCAAGCTGATCTACTAAAGAAAATAGAGCAAATATCAAGGGAAATGGAGAACTGGAAAATGAGAAATGAAAGGAGTAGGGAAATGGAAGAATCAGAAGTGACGAATCGAATGGAGTGGAACATGGGGAAGAAACTATATGATATTTACAAAGAAAAATGATGTTGAGAATATGAGAAAACAAACATATAGGTCAGGGGTAATAAATAACACTTATATTCAAAGTTCTTCAGACGAAACCCTGAGATTTGATGGAAGCATTAGAAAATTACATCCTAAAGTTTTCCTCAAAATTTTGCAAAATAAAATGAAACATCTTGATAACTTTGATGACATCAGAGAAGTTATTAGAAAACATTTGATAGGTCAAGCACTTTTATGGTATACGAGTCAAGAGGCCAGTTTTAATGATTTTGAGAACAGCTTTGTAAAATTGTATTGGGGAGAAATTGTACACGGGAAAGTAAGAGAAAAACTTTATTTTGATCAGTATGATGAGAAACGAGGGAACTCTATGTACAATTATGCACTCTTATTATATTCTCAGGCTCAGTATTTAGAACGTATTATCAAAGAAGAGGAGATAATTATGTTCATTTCTCGTCATTTCAAGTCTCAAATATCGGAAACAATAGCGGTACAAAATATAAAAAGTTTTGAGCAATTAAGTAACTATTTGATGCGTATAGAGCGAAATCTGGTAAGCAATAAAAGATTTAATAACAATTATGCAAATAATTTTAATAACAGTAGTATAAACAGTAACAATGACAACAGAAATTTTAAAAATTCTAACTACCAAAATAACTCTTACCCCAATTCTAGAAATAATAACAATTTTAATAACAACAATAGAAGACAAAACTTTAATAACAATAACGTTACTGGAAATAGACCACAGTATACAGAGGTAAATAATTATCCCAACAGTATGAACAATAATAGTAATGATAATCGAAATACTAGTAATTACAATTATCAAAGTAATTATAGACGGAATTACCAAAATTTAAATTCAAACTATAATAATGGTAATAACCGTTATAACCCTAACAATAATGACAATGATAGACAGTTTAGCAATGATAGATATAATAATAATCAAGGCAACAATGTCAGTAATGATCGTACTTTCACAAGAAGGAACTCTGATGGTGACATGTTGCAAAATAGGCAAAACGCTCAGAATACAAGTAATGATAACCGCAGAACTCATTTTCAAAGGTCTAGAAGTATAGACAGGCCAGGCAGTAGAAATTCTTCACCAATTTCTGTCAATAGAGATAATGTTCGTAATGCAGGTGCAGATTTTTCTTCCAATGATCAAAATTCCAGTCCCAATCTTGCTGGTGCTGGAAATTCACAGAATTTTCATTAACGGGTGAAGTGATCAGCAGTCTGTACAGTTACGTTCACCCCAGAGAGTTTCTAAAAACAAGAGATTGCATTCATGATAATAATAAAAATATTTTAGTTTCAGTAAATGGTAAAATTAAAGATACAGATGTAAACATTTTGATAGATAGTGGTTCAGAGACATCTTTGATAAATGAAAATATTATAAATAAATTGAATTTGCAAGAGCACGTGATTAAAGTTCCTAAAGTAAATTCAATAGGTTTAAACTTAAAGAAATTAAGTGAAGTAAACAGATCAATAATACTTCAAATAAAATTGGATAGTACTGATGTTGAAGTACAGTTATTAATTGTAAATAACATGGACTTCGATATTTTATTGGGCTCAGATGAATTATATAAAAATAATGTACACATCAATTATGAAAATAGGGGAGTAACTTTGAAGGGTATAAGTGTAGAGTTTAATGAACAAGAAGGGATAAAGAAGATTTTGAATATTAAAATGAAGAAAAATGAAAGGAGAGAAGATTATGAGGAGAAAGCATCTGGGAAAAATGGAAGATATGATGAAGAAAATTTTATTGTTGAGTATTTTAATGAAAAAGTTGATGATGATAATAATGGATTGGATACACAAGTAATGGATAGGAATTAATTTTATGAGTATGAGTTGGATCTCAAAGAAGATAATAAATGGAATGAATTCTATATGGATTGTGATGATGAGAATAGATTGGAGGTTAAAAGATTGTTGGAAAATTATGAAGATTTATACAATGAAGTACCCAGAGTTGCAAGTAATTATATACATAGTCTAAAAGTTAAAAATATGGAAACATTTGAAGTTAAGAACTACCCTATACCCTATAAGTACAAAGATGATATGCAAAAAGCCATTAGTAAACTATTAAAAGATAAAATTATTGAACACAGTACTACTCCTTTTATAAGATATGTCAGGGAAGTGGTAAATGTCTAAGAATACTTGTACATCGGGACCAATACATGTGGGAAAGTAAATTAAAAGTAATAGAAAATAGTATTAATAATATACCACATGAGGTCACAGAGGAAGCACCCATAAGGATCATGAAAAATATTATTCCAGACAGACCTTGGGAGCCAGAAACTATAAAACCATATCATGAAATAGTTAAGGAAACATATAACAAGATAGTCAAAAGAGCTGAAAAATATAAGTTAAAACGCAACAAACAAATCAAAAAGAGGACTACTTTTAAACGAGGGGTCTTGGTAATAGTTAAAGCTCTAAGGGTTCCGAATAGAAAACAAAACACTCGTGCAAAACTGCTATTACCTTTCGAAGGTCCATATAGGGTTGAAACTCAAAACGGGGTAAACAGCTATCTTTTAGTCCATCCTGATAATGGAAACATTAGAAGTATATTTAACGTGGTCGTACTGTACAGATGGCTACCTTCCATTAATTAGATCTAAGTGCCTAATTAAAATAATTTAAAATTTGTGAATATTAGCATTAAATACTATAATAATGTAATCTTGAGAAAATGAATCGGAAAATACTTTAGTAATAAATAATGTAGGAAATTTTATTTGCAAAATTCTAAACTTCAAGAAGTTAGAATGTTTACAAAAAAATTTGGGGTATGTTATAATGTAATATAAGGCTGTAATAGTAGCATGTGACAATTTATTTGGCAGAAGAAGTTATTTGATATGAAAGTCTTATCGTTTATTTGTAAGAGGCAAAAAACTAAACTAAAATGGCATCGTCATGCCAAAAATAACAATAAATTTTCAAATCATAACCAAATCTAGTCATTATAAGAAGTTAAAATTTAAATGAATCGTTTAAGATATTTCTAGTTGCAAGAAATGAAAAATATACAATTAAAACCAGAATATGAGTGATATATTTATTAGATCATATTGTTTTTAACTAGCTTTAAGGGGTATAAGTAATGATAAAATGATTATTGTCAATTTCTGAACATAATAATGATATTTTAAAGTGAACTTTACCAATCAAAATCTAAAATACTATAGAAAACTCATGAATATTTTAAGAATTTGACAAATGTCAAACCAAAAAGAACCTCAACTTATTTATAAAGAGGAACAGGAATTACTCCAAGTAGTCCAGAGTAGTCTTTTTAGCCTTGTACGATGAACATAGAAAAAAAAGTCTACATTGTTGCTAGGCGACAGTGATGTTTTTGCAAAAAGAAGAGCAGCCATATTTTTTTTGGAGTGGTAGCAGATTTTTGAATGTAGAGTCTCGAAATAGAGAAAATTGATTACGTTTAGTTATATTCACTAATCATATGAAAGTTCATGAGTCCAAAACTCAACCAACATAATAAAATGGTTAACACTGCCAGTAGCTGAATCCCGATATTCGACGACAGAAGGTATACCTGGAAGAAACACCTATATAAGATCACCAGGTATAAACTATTTATAATATTTTGCAAAATATTCGCACATATGTACATACAATTCCGTTATCTTGGCAACATGATATATAAATGAACATTTGAGTGAATTTAGCTAGATTTTGAAAAACTTTTCTTCAAGAAATTGTGTGAAATTAGAACAGAAAAGACTTGAATTACATACCTAGGTTCGAATTAATATTTTCATAACTTTAATTGCAAGACAATTATTAAATTAGTAAATTAATTCAGATTATTAGTTAGTACGTATAATCTGAGCTTGAAATACGTTTTGCTGCAAACTTTTATCTTACAATTTACTAAAATTATTAACCTACATAACCTCACAAAAAGTTCGGAAACACAACACGAATTTCAAGATCCACGTTTATTTAACACTCATAAGTTGGTTTTGGTTTAATATTCTGAAATATTTTGAAACAAAATTATATTACAATATCTAATGTACTTACCTGATGTTCAGAAATAAAGTCACACATCAAATTCAATTTGCGTAGGTGACACATATCACGTAAATTTGTTGAACAACTTTTATAAACACAACTACATATTCTTTGTCCTTTCTACTATATTCCAACAGCGTATAAAATCATATAATATTTAATAAATAATTTCTATAACACCAAACGACTTCTTCTTCTTTTTAAATAACTTGTCTCAATAAACACAACTGAACAAATGATTATAAAATACGGTGAAGGTTAAATCTTTACAAATAACTCATGCTACAGGGTGACAAAACTGAAGCACGACCCAAATGAGATTTTGAGATTGTTGTAATTGGGTTTTCTTTATTCTTTCTTAATTATAATAAGGTGAGGAATTTTTAACAATAATTAAACGAATATTGTCTTGGTTGCTTGATACATTTATTGTTGTTACAAGGACAAAGACTGGCGTCCAGCGGGAAATTTAAAATACCTCACAGATCACAAGTTAAAAATAGTAACATTATATTTATCAGACTCTTATAAATAGTAACCCACGACAATATATATATATATATATATATATATATATATATATATATATATATATATATATATATATATTGTTGTAAATAGAACATATACATAACCTATATAGAATCCTGATAAAGGATATAAAATTAAAATTTGTCAATAAAAATAATTTTTTAAAGATAATGTATCAAAATAATAAAATACCTTGTATAACAATATAACCAAATACGATCAATGGGTAAAATCAAAAAGAAAGTAAATAAATATAAAAAGAAATCATAAACAACCATCAGAAAAACAGTTGTAAAATTAATTCTTCAACTTAATAAAAACAACCTTAGACAGAACCTCACAAGTAAACGCAGATCAAGAAATAATATAACGCTGCATGGAATCTTAGACACCCAGAGCATCTGTTTATATTTTAAAAATAAATAGAATCTCCTAACAAAATCAACAAAAACTATAATGATTAAACAATAAAAAGACATTTAGAAGTAATAAAATATATAGAATAAGATATTTAGTAAATAATTAATCATAAAAGTAGATATAGGAAATATTATAATAAGTAGGAATCTGTAATATAGGCAAGGTCAAATTTATACCAAATGAAATAGTTGAGACAAATTATACCAACATAAATAATTTTGAATATAAAATACAATAATGAAATAAATGATTACCGACATAGTTTATGTGTATAGATGTAATAACATCAAACATAATGAGAAATAAATTGTATACATGTATAATAGGTAAATATGTAGGTTGTAGAAGACGTAGAATTAATGAAATTGCATTGACCAATCAAAACATCGCAAATAAACAGTAATATGGAAAAAGACAATAATAATAAGGTGTGAGTGAATAAGTCAATGACAATAAGTGTATTATGAATAAAAAACAATAGTTTGCAATAAGTTTAAGTTAGAAAACAATAAAAAACAAGAATAAACAAAGTGACAGGTGAATTTTTCAATCGAACTTTCGAGAACAAAATCCACTTCCGGTGACAAACCATAAAAAGGGTTTTGTTCGATGTAAAATGCGGGAAATTGGGAGTTGAGCGTCAGTGATCATATAAGAAACACGAATATAAAGTTATCCAATTTTTTTTCAATGTAACAAATTTTATAATCAATCAAGGCAAAGGTATATAAATCCATATAAATTCAATCAGTTATAAATAAATCAAGTGTAACAAAGTTTTGTGAGACTACGAATAGCAGAGGAAACAATTATCACCCAGATAATTACGAGCAAGATATTCATCCATCGAAGGCGGGAAAATCTATTGGAAGCGTACCCCGGTGTGGCATCATTTCAAGAAAAAGGAACAAAAGGTCGGTTGTGTGTTAATTAAATATATTTGGTACCAAATAAATAATAACTTTCAAATAAGAACATATGAATAATAATTTTAAAATAATAATTTCGAATGATATGAGAAATTTTAAGAGCTCATATACCTGGTAGTGAAGTTCCTTTATCTTTACATGAATATAATATACCAGAGAAAAGTAATATTAAAACTTACCATTGTAAAGTGTAGATAAATGTATAATTTCTTTCATGTCGAACTTCACCAAAAATATATATAAAAATTTCCACTAGTAACAGACCACAACTAATTCCAGTTTATATCAATACACAATTATTACCATACGGTAAAATAATATTTAAAACGTAAATTTTGAGTCGATAAAAATATCAAATGTGTTTCTAATTTCAAGTCCCGAATAAAACTAAAAATTAGCATTTAAAATCATTTCATAATCCTCCTAGTTAGAAAGAAACATTTTAAAAGGTTTTTTGTTTAAAGTAGAAGCAAATTTAGAAATGCAGGTGCTTGTAAATTTCTAAGAATTTCAACGCTCACAAGATTTTGAACAAGTTATGCAAATGAGCCAGAAAAAGTCGTTTTAAAAAGAAAGGTATAATTTTTTTGTAATATAAAGAAAGTCATATTCAAAGTGGAAATTTAGATATATATAAAATAACTCATTATTTATGTATAACGTAAGAATTGGTAGAACAAAAGGTCAATCATTTATTTTATTAATAAGTAGTTTCATCAGTCTAACTGTGTAATAAGACGTAACAAATAGTTTATATATGAATCATTTTTTTTTATGTTTTCAAAAGTTTTTCAAAAAATTTTTTTATCAGTCACATAAATATATGACATTAATAAGTAAGGTTGATTTTATTATAATAATATGCCCAGAACCCTACTGATTTTAAGAGTCGTAAACGAATAAGAGCAGTCGAGGTAAGAAAACATAAGAATTAAATGAACTACATGTTTATAAATAGCATACTAAATAAAATGAATCATTATTAAAATATATGTGTAATTTGGCGAACCCAGTAAGAATTCTAATTATTACAATAATAATTATAACATTATTATATACACACACACACACACACACACACATATATATAACTATCTCCGCAACGTGGGGCATTAGGCAATCAGAGCAAATAGGTCAATTAGGGCATTAAGGCAATTAAAATTAGAGCATTAAGGTATTAAGGAATTGAATAGAGAAAATAATATTAAATAAATTTATGAAATAATATACAAGTAAAATGGAGAAGAAAATGACGTTAAGAGATGGCAAACAAGTGGGAATAGAAGATGGATCTGATCAGGAGACTGATGGAAGAGAACTTGGAATGGGTGATTTCCAAGTACATTACTTGATACAAGGAAGAGATAATCAAGAGAACGCGGAAGAGGCAGATGGAAGTGAAAAAATGGAATCAGTTGAAGAAATTGAAACAATCAAAATAACGGAAGAAAAGAATCAAGGAATGATATCTGGGAAAAAGGATGAACAAAATATGATAATGCAAATTTTACAAAACATAAGTAGGGAAATATAAACAAGCAATCAAAGTATGAGAGAGGAAATAAAAACAAGCAATCAAAGAATGGAAGAGAAAATGGAAATAAATAGTCAAAGAATAGAAGAAAAGATAGAAGATATAAGAAAACAATTAGATGAATCAAAAAAATATACAGAAGAAAGAATTCAAACAACAAAACAAGAAATTAGAGATGAAATGATAGGAAGAATAATGGAATTAGAAGAAGTACAATCTACGAAAATACAAAATTTAAAGAAGAATGAAAATGATTTAAAAATTGAAATTGGAGAAAACACAAAGAAAATAAAAGGAAATAGTGAAAAACTCACCAAATTAGACAGAGAAATTATGAAGACAAATAAAAATATACAAAGCATAGAGGATGATATAACTAAGGAAATACAAATGAATTTTAGGATAGCAGAGGAAGAAAACAACAAGATAAGAAGGGAATTAACAATGGAGATGAAAAATATTCAAGGAAAAATGGAACAAATAGAAAGAAAAGGAGGAAATATGGAATATATAGGGGAATAAGAACTATTTATGGATCAGCCAATCAAAAATTCCATGGAAACATTAGGAAATTACATCCAAAAATATTCATAAGAATTTTAAAAAATAGAGTAAGAGGAATGAATGATATTGAGGACATAAAGGAGGTGATTAGAGACCATTTAGAAAATCATGCATTAATATGGTTTGCTGCAAGGGAAAAGGACATAACAAAATTTAATGAATTTGAGACAGCATTTTTAAAGTACTTTTGGGGCGAAAATGCACAATCAGCTGTGAGGGAACAATTGTATTTTGGCAAATTTTCTGAAAACAGAAGCCACAGCTTGAATAACTATGCAATTCATATGCATGCAATGACGCAGTATTTAGAACCACCAATCCCTGAAGAAGAAATTGTCATGTTCATAGCAAGACATTTTAAGGCAGAACTAGCTGAAACCATTGCGGTACAGAACATAAGAAAAGTAGACCAATTATCGATGTATCTACAAAGAGTAGAAAGAAATTTGACGAGACAGGATACTGCTCAACAAAGTTGAAGAATAAATAATGACAATAACGCAAATAACCCAAGAAATACAAATACTAATAGCAACAATCAAAACAATGATTGGAACAATAACAGATTTAATTACAATCGAAATAATGATAATAATAGAACATATAATAATAACAATAATTATAACAACAGAAATACAAATTATAGAAACACTAATTATAATAGTAATAACAGAAAAAACAATTTTAATAATAATAGAAACAGAAATAATAATGACTCATACAGACCAAACAACTATCATGACAGAAACAATAGACCATATAGAAGAAACTCAGAAGGAGATGGAGAAAGGAGAAATACAGACTACCAAAAAAGAAGAGTTAATTATCAGAGAATACATCAGAATAGAAGAAGTAGATCAGAAGAAAGAGGGGAAAGAACTATAAATGAAGATAATGCAAGAACAGAGACGACACCAATACATAGACAAGACACAGGACGAACAACAGACATAAATCATAATCAAAATTTTCAAATACGCACACATCAAATAAACAAAATGTATATATCTGTACTCATGAAAATCCAAATGAATTTATAAATTTGAATGAAAATATAAATACAGATGGGAATAATGGTTTGATAATAATAAATGGATTACTTAAAAATTTAGGAGCTAAAATAATTATTGATACTGGATCCGAAGCATCAATAATCAATCAAAAGTTTGTTGATAGATTGAATATTCAAATGAATAATATTATTAAAATTCCAACAATTAATTTTATTGGTGCTAATTGCAAGAAATTATGTGAAATCAATAGATCAATGAACATAAATGTGAATGTTGGGGGAAAGGAATTCAATTTACAAGTATTAATAGCTCCAAATATTGAAACTGAAATAATAATAGGATGTGATGAATTAGAAAAACATAAAACTATGATAAATTTAGAAGAAAGAAAATTAAGAATGGATGGAACATGGATTAACTTTGAAATAATAGTATCAAAGGAAGAAGTAAGAAGAGTTAGCAATATGTACAAAGAAAAAGGAGATAATGAATATGAATATGAAGAAGAAGAAGAAGAAGAAAATGAAATTATAATTGATTGTCCTGATGATAGGAAAAGAGAAATAATAAATTTAATGAATAAATATAATAATTTATTTTCAAAGGAGAATAGAATTGCGAAAGATTATGTACATAAAATAGAAGTAAATGAAGATATAAAAAATTTCAAAGCAAAAACATATCCCATCCCATATAAACATAAGGATCAAGTAAGAAAATGTATAAAAGAACTCTTAGAAAATAAAATAATAGAAAGAAGTAATTCACAATACATAAATCCTATTGTTGTAGTAGTTAAGAAGAATGGAGAAGTAAGACTTTGCTTAGACGCTAGAAATATCAATAAATTTTCAAAACCCCAATATGAAGCACCTATGTCAGTCGAATCAATTTTAGGACGGATAACAAAAACGTCAATATTTTCAAGATTAGATTTAAAACATAGTTTTTGGCTAATTCCATTGCAGGAGGAAAGTAGAGATTATTCCTTATGTAATTGACAACGAAAATGGAGTGAATAGCTATGTTTTAAAAGATCCTATCAGTAATAGAACGAGAGGTGTATTTCATATCAGTAATTTATATAAATTTTGTAATTAAATTATGACTAATACTAACAGACATTAACTGACAATATAATAGACATTATTAATACTAAAGAATTCATGATAACAGACTTAATAATTAAAATCAAACTAAAGAGATGAAGGACACACAAAGTATCCAAAAGTTTAACTATCACAATGATCATAATCCCAAAAATTAGAAAGTCAAATGATAAATGAAATTTCAAGTTTATTATAGTACATGTAGAAGAACGGTTATTATAAGATTGTATAATAATTTAATTATGAGGATAGGAAGAAAGAATAAGATGGAAAAGTATATAAAATATATTAATTAAAAATGATGAATATTATTAATGAAACATGAAATGAAGAAGTGAATACGAAATAATATTGATGAAAAATGAATGATATGAAAAGATATATAAATAAGACAGATCATAATTAAGATATTGAAATAGGATTATAAATAACAAGAATAATAAAGGAAAAAATACTATGATAAAATAATTAAATGGATAAGATTTGGTTTTCTCATTTCTTTTATATTGAAAATAAATCAAGAAAACAAATGTTGGGAATGTTGTTGTAAATAGAACATATACATAACCTATATAGAATCCTGATAAAGGATATAAAATTAAAATTTGTCAATAAAAATAATTTTTCAAAGATAATGTATCAAAATGATAAAATACCTTGTATAACAATATAACCAAGTACGATCAATGGGTAAAATCAAAAAGAAAGTAAATAAATATAAAAAGAAATCATAATCAACCATCAGAAAAACAGTTGTAAAATTAATTCTTCAACTTAATAAAAACAACCTTAGACAGAACCTCACAAGTAAACGCAGATCAAGAAATAATATAACGCTGCATGGAATCTTAGACACCCAGAGCATCTGTTTATATTTTAAAAATAAATAGAATCTCCTAAAAAAATCAACAAAAACTATAATGATTGAACAATGAAAAGACATTTAGAAGTAATAAAATATATAGAATAAGATATTTAGTTAATAATTAATCATAAAAGTAGATATAGGAATATTATAATAAGTAGGAATCTGTAATATAGGCAAGGTCGAATTTATACCAAATGCAACAGTTGAGACAAATTATACCAACATAAATAATTTTGAATATAAAATACAATAATGAAATAAATGATTACCGACATAGTTTATGTGTATAGATGTAATAACATCAAACATAATGAGAAATAAATTGTATACATGTATAATAGGTAAATATGTAGGTTGTAGAAAACGTAAAATCAATGAAATTGCATTGACCAATTAAAACATCGCAAATAAACAGTAATATGGAAAAAGACAATAATAATAAGGTGTGAGTGAATAAGTCAATGACAATAAGTGTATTATGAATAAAAAACAATAGTTTGCAATAAGTTTAAGTTAGAAAACAATAAAAAACAAGAATAAACAAAGTGACAGGTGAATTTTTCAATTGAACTTTCGAGAAAAAAATCCACTTCCGGTGACAAACCATAAAAAGGCTAGCTTGATTTTGTTTTAAATGCTCTAAGATTATATTTATTTTTTCTTCGTCTTGAGAATCAAGGTTACCGGTTATGGCTTTTATTATAGATCCAAGTCCATTTATTAAGCCTCTTTTGTTTCTGTTTGTTATTGAATGAATATTTAAATTTTCAAATTTTTCTTCTATATTACTCTTAACATTATAAATAAGATTAACTATATTTTCTGTTTGTTGTACGAAATATGTATTATTTGATATCTCGACTGTGATATTTGCAAAGTGTTTATTTAAGGAATTATATTCTTCCAGTAACGGACTTAAGTTATAGAAATGTACAAATGTATGACTTGATTTTTGTAGTTTTGCTGGTTCAAGATTTATTGGTAAAATTCCTAGGTTATTAGTGATGTCTTTTATTCCTATTCTTACTTGTCCGAATGAGAAGAATCTGTAATAAAAGTATAAGGTTTCTTCTTAGGTCGTTTTATATTTGAAATATGAATATCTTCAACGGTATTAAAATGTTACAACGTTCGTCCTAGGTCGAAGTTGTGTAAACCGGTATTTAAGGCTTCACTAAATTTCAATTTGTTTTTGATCCGAATGCTCATCCTAAGCGAGATACGGTTATTTTCAAAGTGTAAAATTGGTAATTTATGTGCCTCAAGGTTATTTAAAACTTTTACTACTGCTGGTTTTTGTATTCTTACTTCTTTTGTTTCCACTTTATTCCTTTGATCCTTTGCTGTTTGTACTTTTTCTTTTTGCGTTTGGGCTCTTGTGATTGCCAAGACATGTGAATTATTTATGTATAAATCCTTAAGCTCTTCAATGGATATTCTCGATATACTGTCCGCGTAATTTTCTATACCTTTTACATACTGTATTTCAAAATCGTATTCTTCCAAATCGATTCTTATTCTCGTTAGTTTCGACGTCGGGTCTTTCATTGCAAATAAATGCGTTAGTGGCTTATGATCTGTTTTTACTATGAAATGTGGTGAACCATATAAATAACATTTATAATGATTGATTCCCCAATGAATTGCTAATAATTCTTTTATGATGGTAGGTTTGTTAAGCTCGATTTTCTTGAAGCTGCGTGATGCGAATGCGATGGGTAAGTCAATCCCTTCGTAATTTTGACTTAAAATTGCCGAACATGCGCTATTCGAAGCGTCTGAAGTTAATATGAATTGTCTATTAAAATCTGGATATTTTAAAATTGGTGGGTTGATTAATGCACTTTTTAGGACCTGAAATGCGTCTTCGCACTCTTGTGACCACTCGAATGTTACAATTTTCGCAGTTTTATGTTTTCTGTTTACGAATTTTATTTTTTCGGGTTGATATTTATTTTTTGTCTTACTTTTAATCTGCTTATTTTTGACAAACACATTTGTAGGTAGAGGGTCTGGAAGATCTTCTCTAGTTTCATTAGCTTTTGAAATAACTCTATCTTTAGTTTCTTGCAATGATTTATTTATTTTAGAATAAAGTGTTTTCATTTTTTCTTTGTGATTATGAATATAATTATTTACTAATTGTCGATCAATGTCTAAATCAAAAGAAGAGTTATTCTCTAAATGACCTGTAATAATTTCGTATCGTTTTAGTTTCGTCACAGAGTGAATACTATTAATATATGCCAAAATAGCATAATTTACTTTTATTTCAATAGGTTCTTTCTTAAATTCGTTCTAATTATTCAAAAGTCTAATATGTTCAATAATTGTTGAATGAAATCGTTCGGCAATGCCATTTGCTTCAGGATGTTGTGAACTGATGAAATGAATTTGGATTTTATGAGTTTCTAATAAATCTTTTACTAAACTATTTTTCAATTCTGTTCCGTTATCGGATATTATTTGTTCCGGTATACAATGATGGGTGAAATATCTAATTAAATTATTAACTATCTCTATACCTTGGGCTGAGTTCAATTTATACAACTGCCCGTATTTTGAAAATGAGTCTATTATAGTAAGAAATTTCGTATTTTCTAAAGTAATAGTATCTAAATATATTATTTGAAATGGTGTAATAGCTTTTGGGGTAATATTAAAATATTGTTTCACTGGTTTCCGATCATATTTTGTTATTTGACATATTTCGCATTCGTTAATGTACGTTCGAATAGAAGATCTTTGATTAGGCCAATAGTATCGAGATTTTATATTATTTTCGGTTTCATCTAATCCTCTATGATTCCGTTTACTCTCATGATAGTTTTCTATTACTTCTTTGATTTCATTTAGAGGGATGTCAATTAATTTTTTATTACATTTGATAAATGAAATGTGTGAATTTTGGAAATATGTTTGTATAACAGTGCGAAATTTTTCGTATAAGGGATCTTCAAAATAAATATGATATTTTGCTTTTGGTGCTACATATTCTTTCACAAAATTTATTACGTCTTGTTCAAAGTTATTTTTAGAAAATTGTACTAGAATTTTTTGCTTAGTTTCATATAATTTAATTATAGTTGGTATAGCTGGTTCAAAATTAACTTCAGAGATTATAATTTGATTTTTTCCCACATTTACTGCAGATTCCGAAGTAGGTATTCCTGCACTAGGATTCTCTATGTTAGTGTGAATAGTATTATTATCGTCATCAATTTCGTCATTAAAATATTCAGCTTCTACAATAAGTGTTTCTACATTTCTATTTTTAGTATTATTCGAAAGTGAGTCAATAAATCTTTCCATATAAACTAATAATTTTTTGGGAGGATTATCCGAAGAATTTACTTCATTCATATTTAGCTGAATTCGTGATAAACGGTCACTATTAGTGTTCAATGCACCTTCTTGTACACTATATCATAGTCGTATTCCTCGAGTTTCAACCGCCATCTAATTTAGAATTGGGTTCTTTCAAAGAAAATAACCATTGAAGTGGTTTATGATCTGTTACTATTGTGAATTTTCTTCCGAAAAGATATGGGCGGAAATATTTTACAGCCCAAACAATTGCAAGGAGTTCCTTTTCAATTGTTGAATAATTTACTTCAGAATCATTAATTGTTCTGCTAGCATATGCCACAGGTAAATCGGTTCCGATTTTTCCTTGGCTAAGAACAGCGCCTAGAGCAAAATTGCTTGCGTCTGTTGTGAGATTAAATGGACGAGAGAAGTCAGGGTATTGTAAAATAGGATCATTTAATAACATATTTTTACAAGTATCAAAACAATTCATATAATCAGGATCTTTTATGTTAATTACGGAATTTTGCTTAAGACGATTAGTTAAAGGTTTAGTCAGTTTTGAGAAATCTTTAATGAATTTTCTATAATATCCAAGAAGTCCGAGAAAAGCTTTGATTTCTTTACTAGTTTTTGGTATGGGAAATTTTTGAATAGCACTTATTTTATCGGGATTTGGTTTTACACCTTCAGGGGTAACAGTATGTCCCAAATAGGCTACTTCTTTCCTCAAAAATTCGGATTTGTCAATTTGTATTTTAAAATTTGATTCGCGTAACTTCTTAAATACTTCTTTCAAATTATTTATTTGTTCTTGCAAGCTTGTACTAAATATAATGATATCGTCAAGATAAACTAAACATTGTTCGTTTTGGATACCTCTTAAAATGTTGTCCATCACTCTTTGAAAAGTTGCTGGAGCTCCCTTTAGTCCTAATGGCATTCTCAAAAATTCCCAGTGGCCATTCTCAGTAGTAAAAGCCGTTTTGGGTATATCTTCTTCAGCCATCTCAATTTGGTGAAATCCGGAGGCAAGATCCAATGTAGTGAAGTATTGACAACGTCCTAATTTATCCGATAGATCAGTTATGTTTGGTAATGGATATCTATCTCCAATAGTTATTTCGTTAAGCTTGCGATAGTCTACAACGACTCTGAATTTTTGTTTACCTGTAGAGTCCAATTTTTTTGGAACAACCCAGATACTACTCGAGTACGGTGAGGATGAGGCTCTTATGATATTTTGATCTAACATACTCTGTATTTGATTTTGGACTCCTTTTTTATATACTTCTGGATATCTGTACGATTTAGTATCGATAGGTACATCATTTGTAGTTTTTATTTGATGCTTGATTTTACTTGTAAAAGTTTAATTTAAGAATAGCGTTGCGTTCTTCAGAATTCATATGTTGTGTTTGCACTTTATTAATATCAAATTTGAATTTTTCTGCATAAATAGCATTAAAATTAGGGCTCAAGGTTTGTTCGTATTCGTCAAACTGTTCAACCTATAAAGGAGCACTTAAATCTACTTTAAAATATGACTCAGACGGATTTAAAATAGTGCATACGGCTTGACTATTTTCCGCTTTTGTGAGACATTCGATAATTTCTAATTTTCCGGTTTTTGTATAAGGTATAATTATATTGCCATTATTAGTATTATCAATATTCAATTTAATTATTTGTTCAGTTCGCGGAGGCACTATTATACAATTCGTGTTCTCGCTTCTGATTTGAAAATAATTTATGTTTATTTCACTATAAGGCGTAATTAAAACATTATTTACTAAATTAATAGTTGCATTCAATTTTTTCAGATTATCTAAACCTAATAAGCAATCAAAATGATTGTGAAATTTAAATATACAATATTCTAAGTTCATTTTATTTTTCATTTTAAATATCTTTGAAGATGGAATTACTGTACAATAATTTTGTTAACTTGAGCCTAAAGCAGAAGTTACTTTGAAAGATTTTTTCATAGTTGCTTTTGAAAAATATTTCTTTGCAATTTCGGGTGTTACAAAAGATTTTATACTACCTGTGTCAATCATTACTTTCAATTTTTTTTCAGGAAATATTATGTACGGTAATTCACTTTCATAATTCGTAAAATTAATCATTTCTACGTGCCTGTCTCTTCCGAGGCAATTTCGTCTAAAAAACAATCTTTAGCATCAGTGTGACCCCAGACAGCACACAATAACCATTAGACATCCACAAGATATCCTTCATGGATATCCAGTATATCCACTGGATATAGATGGATAGCCTATAGACATACAATGGATATCCATATGTCCGCCTATATCTAGGATATATGTAATATCTTATGGATGTCTTTGGAGATATCTACTGGATATCTCGTTAATATCCCATGGATATCCTATGTTCACATTTGGTATATCCAATTAACGTCCCATGGATATTAATAGGATATTTTATATTCACATTTGGTATATCCTTCCTCCTCAAACATGAAAATCTATGACTAGTATCTACTGATGGAAATACAAGGTGGTCCAACAAAAAAACGCAAATCAAAAGTTTTTTATGTCTACAGATATGGAATAAAATTAAGAGAAAATAGTTAATCCAGTCAACCAGTACAAAATATAATAGATACACAGGATGGATAGTCTAGTATTTCAGTGGACAACTGTAGAATATTGTGGTCCAATGAAAAAGATTCAAATACTCATCGCGTATGTCTGTTATATTTTGTACTGATTGATCAGAACTATTATTTCCAGTTAATTTTATTCCAGATCTGTGGATATATACAACTTTTGATAAGCATTGTTTTTGTTGACCGTCTTGTATTTCCACCAGCAGGTTCTAGTCAGATATTCATCTGTGAGTAAGAAGGTACAAATGGAATTAAATTCTTTATAATAGTAGTATTATTTGACATATAATGAAATGATATACTATGGAATAGAATGATAGAAAATAATTTATTTTATATAATATACATATTTGCATATACAACAATAATTCTTCTTCTTCATCACCCAGCTCATCAACTCTGCACGGTGATTTCTGTAAGAACGAGAAAATAAAGATTGACCATTTTCAAGGTCAACTATATACCGTATACGCCCGAATAAAAGATACACCTTTTTTTGTAAAATAACATTTTGAAAATTGGCCTGCGTCTTGTATTCGAGCACATAATTGTAATAAGAACATTTCTCACCACCTAAACACTATCATTATTATTTAGCTCAAAAGAATTTTTACTCAAATCAGCCGAGCCACCAGCTCAGTTTATCATGAAACAAAGTAAAAGCCGAGGTAAAACTTATTTTACATTTCTACGCCATGCTCTTTCACATTGTATATATGTACCAAACGCTTTTAATGTAGGTAATCAATCATAAATATCAATAAAATATAGGAGACGTAACAATATTCAGAATTAAGGTAAGAAACATATACATACCTAATTTTTTCCCAAATCCAAACTACCGATAAAAATAACTAACCACTTTTGCACGTTTATAGAACTATGATAACCTAACAACCAAAATGACGAGGGGACGATGCTACATCAAACGGTCAAACGCGGCATCGACCAATGAGAGAACAGTGTATAGTTGGTAGCATAGTTTTGCGGGTATTAATATGGAAATCCACTGATGATGCATTATTTCTATTATAGCATTAAACGTTAAGTCATGGCATATTTTTGTTGTGTTAAGAACATCACGTATTATGCCGCATTCGTATTGTTGATTAAACTCATTATAGTCTGATACAGTTTAGGTGTATCTATCTTTTTTCAATACATTGAACTCAGACAAAAAATGCGACAGAAAATAATAATAGATATCCATGGATATACAATGGATATAATATCAGGAGATTAAGACATTTATGTATTGAAGGTATTATGTATCAGAACTTCCTTCTCAATCATTTTTTATGTGATTATTGATGATCAGTAAAATAGAAAATAATTTTTTTCCATATCCATAAAATACATTCAGTGGATACCCATTAGATATCTTACATGGACTAGATATTCAGTGGATATTTGGCTATCCACTGGATATCTAGTGGATATTGTGTGCTGTCTGGGACGTTCAGTATCCTCCATATTATGCATTTCTTCCGAAATAAAATTTTTTCTATTACCTACGAAATGCGATTGATTTTGGTCATTATTTTTATTCTGTTAATTTGGTTTATTGTACGTATTAGAAGTAGATATACTCATTGGAGTAGGTTTTTGAAAATGATAATTTCTACTAGGTCTGAAAACATTAGTATTTCTATTCTGAAAATTTGTATCTCTACTTGTACTAGGTAAATTATTTTCATTGTTGAAATTTCTATTAAATCGTGGTTGATTATTATGTTGAAAATTCGGTCTGCTTACCGTTTGGTTATTATTAGGATAATTATATTTGTTATGTGATGTAACATTAAATTGTGACTTAGGCTTATTAAATGAATTTTTTGGATGTGTATTGTTATTATTATTACTTAAATAAACTTGAAAGTCATTCGTTAGAACATTTAAAGCTGAATTTAGATCGCTAGGATTCTTGGTACGCATTAGTGTACCGAGGGGTTCCTTTAAACCGCACAATAGTACTATTAGTGCTAAATTCCTGAAATAGTTACCTAAAATGGCTTGTTCACTTGCATTTGAGCGTGTCATTAATAATGATGTTTGTAGATTCAAAAGATGCTGTATCCCATTGTAAAAGTCAAAAGGTGTTTCATTCCTTGGCTTTAATTCCGATATTTCAATACTTAACGTGTAAATGTCTCGTTTATCTGCATATGTATTTAATAAAGCATCTTTCAAATTCTGCCAATTTGAAATACTACAAGCTGAAATATTTATTGCAGCTTGGCCTCTAATTTTAGATAAAATACTAGACATCAAATATTCGTTTTGAAAGTCTGTTAATCTACTGGGTTGTAAAATTTATTTACTAATTTTTCAGAAATTTCTATGAATCTGGGTAATAAAGCATTTTCGCATTGGAATTCTGGAATCATGTCCAGATATTCCTTTTTCAATTGCGGTACTACATGATCTGCAGGCATTTTGAAAAATTTTTTTATTGTAAATCTAGGTTTTGATAATTCAATATTTAATTTACGGTTACCATAAGTTTGTGAGCCAGAATCTAAATCAGAATCAGAATTGTCAGAGCTTTCTGAATTAAATAAACAATTATGTACTCTATACGACATAAAGTACTTACATGAAAATTAGGAGTGCTTAAGGTATGTTAATAAATCGTTGATACGAACCGATTGTTATATTCACTAACGCCCGTTTAACATATCCTACTGACTGCGCCAAATAACTTTTTACACACGGAAAAAGGTTTTTTAAAAAATTATTTATTTAACAAAAGTTACAAGTTTCAAGATTCGAAGTAAATTCTAGACTGACTATATAAACTAAACAATTCAAAAAGGTAAAAAATACAATGTAAGCAAAAATAAGGTTCAACAATTTTTAAAACAACAGGTTGTTACACAATATACTGAATAAGCAATTTATTTAATATGTACTAAGTAATTTAAGGTATATAATATATATATATATATATATATATATATATATATATATATATATATATTATATATATACAAATTGAAAAATATCTTATTGGGGATTGCAGCATAAGAGGAAAAATACACTCTATTCAATTCTCCAAGCTTTCGTAAATCTTTATTTACATCATCAGGGAACTACAATAAGGAAAGAAAAACATAAATTATAGAAAGTGTTCTTGAAAACATTTCTACAACTTACATTGATCGAGATTGCATCATTGATCTTGACCACAGGAAAAGTGCACAACAGCAAGTCATTAAAGAAATAGGTCCAGTCGGCAATACATTTGCCTACTACTGGTAAAAATTTTTTTAAAACATTATTAAAAAGTAAAAAGTGTAAAACATTTAAAATCGAGAATCCACACACCCACGCGGACTTGTGAGAATAATGGCGGAAACTGAAAATGTCAGGTTAAGTACACCAATCATCATTACTAAATTAATGAAAAGAATCGATCTTTGCAATGACGCGAGACACTGAAACAATCGAATTGAAACTTTCAAGAGAATACAAGGGTGGTACCAAAATTATGGAAATGTATTTGAGTTATCACTCCAATGAAAAAATTATTTTAATCACGAGAATTAATATGTGATTATTAATGTTATTTATTATTATTATTAATATTATTATGGAACTATTAATAATGGGGGAACACCTACTAAAAGGGGGAATACCTACCATGATGCCACAAGTAGGAAACTAGTGAGAATTATTGATATTATCATTATTATTATTATTGTTATTAATATGGAGACAATTGTGCTTATCAAGCGTTAGGAGGAGGGAGTAGAGATTACTCAAATTCTGAATGTCGGTCTTCCTATTCATACAACCTTCTTCTTGGAAGATGAAAGCCATTTTCAAAAACAGTCTTTTATTAAAACTTCTCTCACGAGAAAGGATTTTAACTCCCTCAAAATCAATGACATGATCCAACGAGGAGACATGATTAGCCAGAGAACATCTTTCAGGATGTAACCTTATATCACTTTTATGGAGGGATACGCGGCTTGAAATTTTTTGGAAGTTTGACCAATATATGATATACCACAACTGTTACAACACAGCTTATGAACAACATTACTACAATCCACGACAGGTATCTTGTCTATAAATTGACTTAACAATCAAGGAACTCCTGCAGGCAAACCTAACATTCTGTAAGTATTGTGAAAAAATCCTAGTAAGTCTGGGCGTAATTTCCTTTATATAAGGCAGAGAAACCGTTAAAACGGGAGGAATCGTTCTGGAGGATGAGAGAGGATCCAACTCAGTTGCACCTGCTACGTCAATTGATTGTATTGAAGTTTGTGACAAAACAAAGACGTGTTGAAGATGATCTTTCTCAGTAACTGTTTTGGATAGGAATTGTCAAGGAACAAATTGAAGAGAATATTACGATTCTTATTTCTAAATACAGAGTCAGAGAGGTTCATAACTCTAGCTGTCATTTGTTTAACCAAGTTAACCTTTATGCTAAATTTATGGTAAGAATTGTAGTTGAGATATCTCCCAGATCTACTTTGTTTTCTATACCAATCAATTATAATCACATTATCAGGAGACCTAGTCCATAAAGTATCTAAAAAAGGAGATCTTCGGTGGAGTCCACAGGGAAAGCTAGGATTATATCATCTACATATTTCTTGATGAAAGGTACATTGAAAGGAAGTACCGGAAGGACCACGTCCAACAGATCATCCATTACATAGCACGCTAATATCGGAGAAATACTAGCACCCATAGGAGTACCAAAATTCTGTTTGTAAAATTTATTATTAAAAGAAAAGCAGGTAGAACTGAACAGGAATTCAATCAACTCAGTGAACATGTCAATATCAATATTACACACTGTACTAATGGATGGCCAGTGTTTGTGAACTGAACGTATAACTGATTGTACATAAACATTGCTAAAAAGTGAAACCACATCCAGACTGACCAAAACATAGTTTTGTGGAAGAGTTCTTCTGTTAAATAACTCAAAAACCTGGAAGGAGTCCTTAATGAAATACTCATTATCATTACTGTTTGCCTTGGTCAAGATATCTGTGAGGAAAGAAGCAATAAACTCAGTAGGAGAGTTAATAGAAGCGACAATAGGGGTCTCATTGTCAAGGTAGGTTTATGAATTTTAGGAAGAGTGTAAAATTTTGCTATGACAGAGTTATAAGAAGTTAATTTTTTTTTGTGATCTCATCAATCTGTCTCTTATTATATAGTCTCTTAACAAGAGTGTTAGATTTGGATTGAATCGTCCTACTGGGATCTCTCGAGAGGGGAAGATAGGAAGAATCGTTGTCGATTATATCCTGAGATAACTTGAGGTAATCCTCCTTTAACATAACAACAGTCACATTACCCTTATCTGATTTGGTAACAATTAACTCAGGGTGCATTTTCAGGAAACATCTTGCCTCAAACAACAAATTTCGAAAAAGAGAAGGATGGCAATCATATTTATGAGCATGATTAGTGATAACATTAATGGACCTAGCAACAGCAAGACTTCTATTGTCAACATCCGGAATTAGAGAAGAAATGTAATCGATATCTGAGAGGATGGATTTAATTGGTATATCTATACCTAATTGAGGTTCCACACTGAATTTGAGGCCCAACGACAGAAACTTCTCTACATTAGGGGGGATATTCACATTAGAAAGGTTCTTAATCCAAGAGGGCTTTGTCTTGAGAAAAGTACCATACCACTCGTCTCTCAAATTATTAAATTTATTTATGTTTTTTCTTTTCATATCATGAAAAGATCTATTATAATGTCTCAACTGTTTATGAATGAAATTATTGCAAATGAATTCATTTGTGTTATTAATTATATCAATTTTCAAATTAGAGAGATTGTTTTCAAGAGTAACAATCAACTTTTGATTAACATTGATTTCAATATTTAACAATTTGTATCCTAACCTGGTAAGTAAACTCCTAGTCACGTGTGTGTGTGTATCTTGTCTATAAATTAAATTTTCAATAGGAATGGTTGAATGTATGATATGACCAGGTAAAACGCCTGCTTTTCTACATTTCAGCAGGAAAATCCTTCTATTACGTTCCTTTGCCAACTTCATCTTAGTTTTAGACCATCTCTTCAACAAACCAACTGCAAATATCCCATAGGTGGACTCAATATCATTGAAAAACCCCATCTTGCATAAAGCTGGAAAGCGAAAAACGCCGTGATCGTTGCTGATCAATTAGAACACAAATTGATCAGCAACGATCACGGCGTTTTTTGCTTTTCAGCTATATATATATATATATATATATATATATATATATATATATATACATATATATATATATATATATATATAAATATATATATTGTGGCGTTAATTTCACTACGTCTTCTTCTTTTGGGCGCCTATATGAATTTAGAAAAAGTTTATATTTCTTGATAACTGAGACTTTATGAGACGTTGATACTTTTCATTCTACCCCTGTAGGTATTATATTTGAGCATCTGATTCCTCTCAAGGCGTACGGGCTATGGAGATTAGTAAAACTCGAACATAGACAAATAAGTTTACTCTATGCCCTCGATTGTACAGTATAACTGTCCAATTAAAAACAAAACAAACTGTTCATTAAAACATCAATATAGGAAAACAAATACATTTATTTACATAGATATTTAAAATAGAGATGATGAACGTATAAAAATAATTCAAAACAAGTTAATAAATGGGAATTTTCCCATTATGAAACATTTATCTAGTGAGAGTTCGTTACGTCAAACTTAACCTTGCAATTGTATTTATATTCATCTTGACTGTCCTTTGTTGTGGTTCGGATTAATATTATGGATTGAATTTAGGGTAAGTAAATTATGGATAAAATCACCAAGAGATAATATCTTTATTGTTTTTATTTTAATTGTCCATCAGCAATTGACAATGTAAACCACTACGGCGTTAGGCAATTCGCAGTGGATATGCGAATTCATCTGCTAGGAAAACTCCTCTTCCGGATAACAGGTAACAAACGAAATTATATTATTAAAAAATACTCTTCCATATAGATTTCTGATAATGATTTATGTCGTATAATGTTCAAATCAGTTATTTTCTACTTCAACATAAACTTTGTTGTCACTTCTCGACAGGTAAACAATCTTGACGATTCTTTTTTATTAAAGCTACCTCTGTTAATCTACGTCATGGAAACAAATGACTGTGGAGCAAAAATGATACACAGCTCCGTCTACCACGTTCAAATACCGACTGCCTGGACAAATTTGATTAACATAACCTCACTTATTTTAAATGAAAAATATGAATTTTTCAAAAAACTAATTGTTATCATATTAAAATTAAAGATTACGATCTACTATATTACCCATAGTATGTCCTTTTTTTCCTAAGTTGTTATTAAGTCCGAAATTGTATAAATAAATTTGAGTTTGACAGTTCTTAATATTGAATTTCAAATTTTAGTTCTTCCTATTAGAAACACTTTTTCACCCTATATTAATGTTTATAGTGAAACACTTGACCACTGTTTAGTACTGCTTCCTTCTTGTGTCACATACTTTGTTTTGAATACAAATATTTCAAAGATATATTTCCTAGATTATTTAACCTCTTCGACTTACAATAAATTACATTGTTGTATTATTAAATGAAAGATTCAGTCATTTTTGCTTTGATATTTCCTAACAAGAGTAATTATAATACACACGTTATTATATGACTACCTAGTACGATGCATTTCATCCCTATGGATTACTTATAACAATTTAGACTCTAATATTTTATCATTCTGAAAGAATACATTATAAACTTGAATTTTATTGATTTATCTTCCTCTATGTGAAATCTAATATTAAGAACATAGTTTTTAAACTATAATAAAATTGGGGTTTATTGAATGTATCATCAAATAATATTGTTAAGGAGTAATATGGTCTTCATTATGGACAGTTTATACTATTCCAATATATATATATATATATATATATATATATATATATATATATATAAATAAATATGTATAGAAGGTAGTTATTTTGCCAATAACTAGTTACAACAAATATTAGTGGGGGATTTGGCATCTGAGACAAAGAATACTCTGATTAATTAGCCCGAGCTTTCGAAAATGTTTATTTCCATCCGCAGGGACACTACAATTGATAAAAATAGTCAAAATTTTGAAATCAAACAATAAAATTAACACTTACAGTAAGTGAGGTTATTTGTCATTAAGTTGGTGTAAATGTCAAAACAACATTAATGCGCTTTTTCTCTTATTGATAAATGGTTCTTAATAATTACAATGTAAGCAATTACATGTTAAAAATTATCACAGTATCTAAAATTTCTCTAATATATTCAATATTTCTGATTGAAACAGATCAGCTACCACGTGAAACTTAATAAAATTTATAGGTTAGGGAACTGTCACTAAAGGATTCTTCTCTTCCATTGACGATTTGATTGAGACTTATACATTTGGTTATATAGTTGTATAAATCAGTGAAAGGAGGCCGCTTGAGTGAAGTTCTCTCAAACAATATTTTTAATAAATTTATAATGTTGTTAAAGTATGTGACAGGTATGAATAAATAGAACTAAGGTTATCGATATCTGTACGTTTGTTTATAATGTTAGGTGTTTGCGAAATATATGTCATTTCTAAGAACGTTCTCTTGGTATTATTAGTTTCGGTGGCTAAAATATGAAAATTGTCATAGTCCATTACATGACCCTCACTGCGCACATGTTCCGCCAAAGCACATCTGCCAGGGCGCAGTCTACTATCACTTTTATGAGATGTTATACGGTCTTTGACTGGTCTCGAGGTCTGGCCAATGTATATTTTATCACAATTTGTACAAAGGTTGGAGTAAACTACATCTGACATCTGCACCCTAGGGACCCTATCTTTAAGTATTGGGAAAATAGAATACACCGTCAGGACACTTCTGTTCGCAATGACAATGTCAGGTATTATTTCAAAAATCTTCTTCAACTTGGGTGTTATTTCCTCGATATATGGCAAAGAAACATATTGATGTTGTTTTCAGATTTACACCAACTTAATGACAAATAACCTCACTTAATGTAAGTGTTAATTTTATTATTTGATTTTAAAATTTTGACTATTTTTATCAATTGTAGTGTCCCTAAGGATGGAAATAAACATTTTCGAAAGCTCGGACTAATTAAACCGAGTATTCTTTGTCTCAGATGCCAAATCCCCCACTAATAGTTGTTCTATATTGTAATATTGTAATATTTTCAATCCTTTAAATATTTAATAATCTTTAATTATAATTGCCCCGCGATGTGAGCCAAATTATAATATGTTGTCGCAGCGAAAATTATTGTACATGCAACTTAAGTACGTATTCTATTTCAATTTTGACAGTAATTGTCAAAATAAATATGCCCGGCGCCAATAAATATCAATCTAAAGATGAATTTATATACAATCGACCTATTACTCCTATCTCAGGGTGAGATCAAAGTTGTTCAAAATTAATTCTTCAAATTTATTTGTTTTTTAACTTATTTCCAAATTAAATGTTTCACTATTATCAAACTCTCGAATAACTGTTAATTCAATATAATAAAAGGCCCTTTAATTATTTTATGACATTTACTATTTTACTGTCACTAAAAAATCAACCAAATGTCACTGATTAAATTGAAAATTCTATGAATGTAAAATGATCAGTTCAACGAGATTGGATACTGAATGAATACTACAGGGAGTTAGAATCAAAAATTATATATTATACTATCAGATACGCAAATTCAACAAAATTATTATTCCCAAAACTTATCATAAAAGAAAAACAGTCGTAATCTCTAAAAAACTTAAAATTAGAATACAACTATGCTAGAATTTAACCTAATTAATTATTATTATCAAACGTTCAACTTGAGTAATTTACACTTGACGTGTATCAATGTCAAATAACGAAATTTCTGCTCAAATTGTCTATTCACTTGATGTTGAAACTGATATATGTATCGATAATTTTGGTATATTTCAAAATTTCTTATATAGATGCATCTAAATTTTCAACTGTATTTAAAAAAAAGGGCCTGATATTTCTCGAGAAATAAATTTGAAAACTGGAGTGGACTCACCAAATCGATCAGGAAAACTCGTACTTATTCTAAACGTATTTAGAATTCTGCTAGCTTTCTAAATATATACAATTTAGAAAACTGGAACCACATACACTTTTTACGATGCAATTCTTATCCGAATTATGCACGCACTGGCTTTATCATATGGGTTATTTCTCTGATTGTATGATATACAATTTATACAATCTATCAAAAAATCGAGACAATTCTAATTCTGATGTTGTCTCTTCAAAGGATAAAAAACTACTGACTAAATTTTTATAAAATAAATAATTCTCCTTTCCGTTGGTTACCAATTTTTTTTTAAATTACTCTTCAAGATTTTCAATAACCAAGTGAGATTTTGAAATTCTCTCATTACATTTTTGATGTTGCTAGCAGAGACCTCTATATTTTGCAATTTCAAATATTTTCTCCAAATCCTATTATGTTCTATCTATCATTAGATATATTCTACACAAATGTCATCGAAATTATGATATGTCATGTTTGATATTTTCTACTGAATCTTTCAAAATTCAATAATTTACATATAGTACAGTGTGTATCGAAAGTATGGCAGCCAAAATTAAACAAATTTCCTTATGTTTTACTTATTCTTTAAATTTCAAATAGATCTGTATTAATATATATATAAATTATATGAATATATATATATATATATATATATATATATATATATATATATAATTTATTAATCGTGTCTTCAGTCTAAGGTGAATTAGGAAGTGAAATCTTTATCCTGTTCAAGCTCTCGAGACTTTATTGGCTCTTTATCATGGACTCTACAATAAATTATTAAATATTCAACGATTAATAACGAGAATTTGATATTTTTACTCACGAAAGTGAAGTTAGATTTGAGTGAAGTCAATAAAATACACATAGCAACAGAAATCCTTATGAATTCAGAACACTTCATAATGAATACATTGAAAATTATATATAAACACAACAATTAAAATTATTATTGAAAGGAAAAAAATAATAATTCAATTAAATTGACTGTATATTTGTGAAAAGAAACAAGAACTGGATTTCCTTGAAGAACTGGAAATTAGAAGACATTTAAGAAACCCACAATATGAAGTTGTCAATGAACAGTTAAATCTAGGGAATTCTCCACTAATAAACTGTCTTCTTAAGTGATAATTGTAAAGATCAGCAGATATAGTTTTCCTGGTTTTCTATATCATTGCACAGTTATACTGATCTTAATTGGAAAAATGATATCCAGGATATCACCATAGGGCTAATAATATCTAAGCTTCAATATTTGTAATATCACATCTTCTTCTTTTTTCTATAAACATATATTAAGCCAATCACAAGTTAGGTTACTTCTTGGTCTAGCCAAAAAAATATAACTACTAAACATCAGGTAGGCATAAAATGAAATGTAACTTCTGTCATTCTGACGATGATATTGATTTATCGAAACAATTGTCAATTTCTTAGAATTTTCAATAACTTGTATTATATTGTGGAATTAACTAGAGACCTTGAGTTTCATTTAAAAACACTAATAATTCAATTATATGTTGAGGAACACGAGGAACTTATTATTCATGAATCGACAATTGTCAACTGACTCTTTGACAATCAAATGCTACCAATAGGTGATATGAAAAAAGAAATATAGGTCCAACAACTGAAGTTCATTGTGAAAGTTGATGGTTGTTAGTGCTAGCTAGGGAAAACTGAGAAGGTATGAATAAATAATGCTAAATTATCTATATTAGTTCTGGCATTCATATTATGTTCTTTAAAAATCTAAGACATCTCCAAAAATGATCTCATTGTAAGATTAGACTCGCTATCCAACAAAATGACATCATCATAATCAGTTACATGATCCACAGATAAAGTGTGATGTGCTTAAATGCAAGTTTCGCTGAGCTTTCTCATATCACTTTTATGTGAGCAAATTCGGTTTTTAAGTTTGCGTTTGGTTTGACCGATGCATTTTTCATCACACTGCAAACATGGAATGCCATAAATCACACTGGATTGATGTAACACATGATCTTTATCTTTTAATTTGGAAAAAATATTATGAGTTTATTTTTATTAGCTAAAGTGATTGCAGGAAATTTTGAAAAAATCTTTTTGAATTTATGATTGATTGTGTGAATATTTGGTAGGGAAAGGTACCGTTTCGGTAAATTTTATTTAGAGGTGCGGTGATATTAGGAGGCTTATCAACAATAGTGGACCTGCCGAACAACAAAGAATAAACCAGTCTTCTAGGATAACCACTGTTCCTGTTTAATATTAATTTTAATTGTTGTGTTTATATATATTTTTTGATGTAATTATCGTGCTATACAAAGTGTCCTGAAACTCTCCTGCCAAACGGAAACTACAGTTACTAGAGGGATTTCAAATTGATTTAGCTCAAATTACCTTAATCCGAAAATGCTTCCTAATGGAGCTACAGCCCTTTGAAGAAGACGTCCTCATATTAATTTTCTTCAAATTACTCAAAAATACCGTTACTTAAAATATTCAAACTTGGTATAATGAATAAAATTAGTCGTTTGCTGTAAATAAATTGTTTTCAGATTTATAACAAGCGTGTCAGTTGGGGGGACCAACAGGTATTTTTATTAAAGGAAATTTATTTTCAAATTTTTTAGGTATCCGACACCGAATTTGGAAAATTCGAGATACTTTTCATGAAAAAATGTTCTCTTCTTTCAAATCGATATCATGAACCGTTTTCGAGAAAAATAAATTTAAACTTTTTGTGTTTCTTACATAAAATCATTTTGGATTATAATCTGTAATATCAAGTTGTCGTTGAAAAATCAACAAATTGTACAGATACTGGTAACAACACTCGTAAGTATTAAGTTGCTTACATTGTTTTGGGAATTTTAAATTAATTTCATTTCGTAAGGGTATAAAAAACAGCAATCAATATTAAAAAAACAAAGTTAGAGATAATTACCAGCAGAAATAAGAGAATTAATTTTTCAACAGATGCTCTACATGACCACCATTTATCTCAATACTCAAATTTATTCTTTTCTCTAAAGATCGTCTAAGTTTTGCATAAATTCCTGCATTATCTCTAATTTTATTACAAGCGTTTTGAATTCCTTGCCACAGCTGATTTCGGGTTTCTATTGGAACAGCATAGACTAATGATTTTGAATAACCCCAAAATAGAAAAATCACAGGGGTTTAAATCTGGAGACCTTGGGGGCCAATTAACTGGACCACATCTTCCAATTCATTTATCGTAATAGTTATTGTCGAGATATTGACGAGCTTCTCTACTAAAATGAGCTGGGATGCCGTCGTGTATGAACCATACATTATTTCGAATCATCAGGGGAATCTCATCTATTAAATCAGGTAAAACATTCTGTAGGAAATTAAGATATTCTTGTCCTGTTAAACGGCTAGGAAGCTCTACGGGTCCCAGAAGCTGATTACCGATTACACCTATCCAAACATTTATATTAAATCTTTGCAGCATATTCTTCATTCAATAAATAAACCATTTTGATCAAATTAACTATTATTGTTTACTATCCACACACAATAACAATAATAACTGTCCAGATTCAAAATAATTTGCCACATTGTCAGATTTTGTTGATTTTTCAAAGCCAACTTGATATTACAGATTATAATCCAACATGATATTATGTAAGAAACACAAAAAGTTTAAATTTATTTTTCTTTAAAACGGTTCATCATGATATCGATTTGAAAGAGGAGAACATTTTTTATAAAAATTATCTTAAATTTTCCAAATTCAGTGTCGAATACATAAAAAACTTAAAAATAAATTTTTTTTACTAAAAATACCTGTTGGTTCCCCCAACTGACACGCTTGTGATGGATCTGCAAAAAATTATTTCACAGCAAACGACTGGTTTGTAACTGTTTGTTGATTACACCAAGTTTGAATATTTTAAGTAACGGTATTTTTGAGTAATTTGAAGAAAACTCCTATGAGGACGTCTTCTTCAAAGGGCTGTAGCTCCCTTAGGAAGTATTTTCGGATTATGGCAATTTGAACTAAATCATCTCTAGTAACTGTAGTTTATTTATATCACTCAAATCTAACCTCACTTTCGCAAGTAAAAATATTCAATTCTTGTTATTACTCGTTTGACATTTAATAATTTACTTTGTAGTTCCGGATGAAGAGCCAATAAAGTCTCGAATATAGAGTTCACTTCTTTTTTCACCTTAGGCTACGCTCGCGGTTTCTGGACTTGATTTTATAAATCAATTATCAGGATTTCTTGCGTACTGTACACATTTTTAGTGCTAAAATTCCTGGACTATTTTATCTTTGTCTTCAATACAATTAATAATTAATCCTTAGAGCTATTCGTCGAAGACCCGTTTTCCAAAATGTTAGAGAGTCGTTAATCCTACTTCTAGAAAATGGATGACAATGTTTATTTTTTGAATGATCTATATATCTTCTTTGGCCTCATTTTCGGTTTAGATTTAAAATCGATATGAATATTGGAATGAAATATTTAGGATATTGAGGCTATATAAATGTGAAGAATCATTCTGTTTTTACCAAATTGGAGAAACCTTGAAAGAAGTTGATGCTTAAAATGAAATTTTTTTGTAGACAGTATATCTAGTATTTTAAAAAAATTGTTTAACTTTACCATTAGTGGTCTGCGGAGTTTAATTTTTCAGGATTTATAATAAACGGTGTCACTAACAATTCCAGTTTTTGTTCCGTCAGAGAGATAATGGGAAGGTTGCTGAAAATTGGGACTCAGGTGGTTATTGTCGTTAGTCGTTAAGAAGCAAACCAAGTTCGGTGGCTGTTGTTGGTATTTTCGATGTTATTACCGGAGAGTGGTGCGCATACTGATATCCAGGACGTTCGGTGTTTGTTTAATTATTCCACATTGTGTGTGGCGCATCCATTAAGTAATTAAATATATAAAGTAGGTTTTGCGTGTAAATTTAAAGGGACACTACAAACTCACGATAAATTGCCGGTAGAAATTGTGTACTACCTAAAGATCTTTGAAAAATCGTGGACTACTTGGGTAATTGAAAAAAATAACAGTAAATGTGCACAATATTTTCGATACCATGCTCTATTGTGATATTGAATTAGATAACTATGAACTTAGTAGATACTAATTTGGAAATATTGCAGCAGAAAAACTTTTATTTCGAAAAAACATAAATATTGAGATGCGAGTAATGTGGGAACAAAAACGTTACTTGATATTCTACACGATTGATAACATGGTAAGACATCATATTGGCTCATTTTTCTTGCACAACTTCCCAGTGAACATGGTCACGTGATTATAACGTACATTTTTGGTCATTAACAACGTCAGGATCACCCAGAAAATGACGTGAGAATGACGGAAGAATCACGGCCTAATGTCACAGCCTAAAGACGTCATTTATAGCCGTGAAAATGACGTGTAATAGAGACGTTATAGTGACGTGATAATAATCTGGTAATGACGTTATTTAAATACCAGATGAGGACGTAGGAGAGGGGGCATCTTATGATGATAGGATTATCTCGGCATCAGTCTTAATATTAGTTGTCTTTATCCTACTTATTGGGTTTTTATATTATACAAAATATATATAGGAAATTATTTGATACGTGTATATATAATAATAATTAAAGTTATTATATTAAGATTTTATAAAGGAATTACATTTCTAAAATCACACAATTAGGTATCAGAAAGACAGCAATAAATGGGCACCCAATTTAATTGATTGATAAATAAGATCTGTTGACAAAAATTATAAAATTTTATTGTAATTTTATACTTAAAATGTATTTACAAATTATTTTTTGATAAAAATAAAATTTATATTTGGTTAAACAAAATAAAATTCTCACTCATTAAATTCGAATGACATTCGACTCAAACAAAATGTCAACTAAAAAAATATAGATGTTTATAAACAACAATCAATAGTATAAAAAACTATTAGTAAGAAACATTTCCGAAATAAATATATTATTTTAAATCTGAGTTAAAAGTAGAATGTATTTTGAATCCAATGGTACAATAATAATGAAGTTCAAACTTTTATTTTTGTTTGTTAATTTATTTATTTATTTAAATTTTCATTTGCTTCTCATATTTTTATTTATTTTGAAATTTATTGTGATTTTCTGACTATACTATGTACTATTAGTGATATTACTACTGTCACTATTGTCATTAATTTGGTTGTGAACTTTATTTTGATACCAGTAACAACCATTATGTTTATTTATTATGTACTATATGGCATCATAAATTATTCACACAATGAAAAAAGAAGAAATATGAGTTGTCGTTTCAATAAATGCTAATTCCTTTATTATTGCATGGAAGTTAATCTGATAACTAGAATTGAATGACTATTTCCCAATTAATCCATATTTGTTACTATTTTAATAGAATATCAAATAATGTTCTGTACCATGTCCAATCATTAGCAGTCACTCGAATCATCATATTGATCAAATACTACTCCGGTCAAATAGCATTATAACCGGGGTTCTCAAAATTGTTCGTTACTGTCACCGGTCCATGAAAACAGAGGTAGCCGGGATATCTAAATTTAGCGCTGTTACCAACTGTGACAGGACGATGAGAAGGGACGTTGACGGCTTTACCGCGATCCTTTCCAAATATTTTATGTTCTGGAATATTTTTGCATTCGATCCGAGTTCTGAGAAGGCTTTCGTATTGGAAACCAATGTAGGAATCTAATTCGTTTTCACCGTTATATGCGTTTTTACCATTATAAGACATACGCACAGGTTTTCCTATTTCAATCTTGTCTCTACAACATACATTAATGCGTTTACTCTTGTTCAACTTTTATTTGTGATATTCAAAATAATAATATTCGAATCACGAAACTTATTTGTTATTGTAATTGGTAAAAAAGTTTCTGATTACTTTGATAACTAGCTTCTACAAACGTTGAACATTTTCAAGTTTGTTGTGGTCATGAGATAACTCGAGAAGCAACATTACCCTTGGGATTTCCAGGAAAGGATGTTTTGTGGGTATGAAGTTTCACGAAACTTGGAAAACTAGAGCAGTTGCTAATTGTCTCTATAAAAAAATGTTATAAGTGTCATATTACAAAGAATTTTCTTTGTAATAACCACCGTTACGGGATCGTTTAAAACTGAAATCAAGTAATTTATTTAGAATGCTTAATTTGAAACAAATCTCTTTATGCGAAACATTGAGTTATAGTAGTGGGTGTTCATATATTTATTGCCGTTGGATAGCCCTAACTTGGTGTTGGTGACTTTCTATCAGAATTTTTTTTGTTTCACCCTGTGCGGTCTTTGTGAAGATGGGGTTATACTCTATTCTACCTGTGAAGTTGTTTTTGTTGTTGAACTCTTTGGCAAAACACTAAACTTTCGCAGCAGCTCCTTCTCCACCTCTCGTGGGAACCGATGTAAAATAATTTTTTTCTCTAAACAACTTGGTGTATCTTCATCCCATATTTTGAATATTTGTTCATAATCTTCGCTTGTTAAAGCTGCCGCACTTTTCTTTCTTTTTACTGGGTCCTATTGTAGCTGCCTTCTCTTCGCGTCGCGAGCTGCTCTAGCCCATCTAAATTGCAAATCATTGAAAGGATCAAATTTAATCTGATACTTTTAAAAAAAAAGTTTGAAGTTGTTCTGCTGTAGAGTTCCACGTAACCTAAAACAAAACAAGAAAATAATTTAAGCGGTCCAATATTTTCTTGCAATTTCGCCTTTTTTATCAAATAATCTAAAAATACGTAATTTACCTCAATGACAGATTCTTTGTAATCATCAAAATTTTTCTTCTTTATATTAAACGCATAATCTTCTAAAATTGATGCCAACGCAGTTCTCGATTTTGTAGGATATTTCCGCACAAAAAACTAGAAACTGCCTCCATACGCTTAATTTCTTCGTATTTTGCGGAGTTAAATTTGCCACTTCTGCTTTTATGTTTTCAGAATTTTCATTTCCAAAACGAGCCATTTTGTATTTTGAAACAACGTGAAATGCGATTGAATTATGTGACGTTTAAGAAGATTCAAGAAGAAAAACATAAGTCATGCTCCGCAAACCAATAGGGATATTTTGACTAAGCAAACCGATTGAAGCCTTAAGTTTCACATTTCACTTATTAATATCGGTCGGTAGGTTAGTCAGTTTCTTATACAGCGAAGTATAGTTCCGGTTTGATGGTGGAATAGACACTACCGTTATCTGTCAGTAGACTTTCAAATACTACGCGCTTGAGAGTGGCTGTTCGGGGCTTCGAGAAGGGGATCTGATTGGCTTCGGGCCGAAAGTTTTCTTTTCCAAAAGAGCTTTAGAAGAGACTTCTGGCTTCAAATACAAACCGCTGTAGAAATTAACTAATTTTAAATATTTTAATTCACCATTGAGATTTGAAATGGGGTCATCTCTATTCACAGGTGAGTGTTTATTTGTTTTCTATTGATATTGCAACAAACGAATTT
Source organism: Galeruca laticollis (assembly GCA_963921935.1). Classification (NCBI taxonomy): domain Eukaryota; kingdom Metazoa; phylum Arthropoda; class Insecta; order Coleoptera; family Chrysomelidae; genus Galeruca; species Galeruca laticollis. The sequence goes on from OY998175.1 coordinate 70,210,966, forward strand.
ATAACTATTGTTACAAACGTATTAAACCAATGCACTGAACGAAGACAACTGTTCAGAAAACGCGATAAATTAGCTCCCTGGTTAACTACGGCACTACTTTATTCGATAAATAAAAAGAACATGATGTATACAGAGTGTCAAAAAAATATAAATAACATTACTATGAAAAATGATTACAAGTTATTTAGAAACAAGCTGAATACACTAATTGTTAAGGCAAAATCAAAATATTATCAACAACTAATTAATGAAAATTCGAGCACCACAAAAACTTATGGAACGTAGTTCAACAATTAACAAATTTGAAAAAGAATAAAAAGCCCATCAACAGCATTACTGGCGTAGATTATGACGAGTTGCTAGTGAATGACATTGATGTAGATAACGATTTCAATAACCACTTCACTTCCGTAGGCAAAAAATTAGCTAACAAAGTTCCAAAAGATGAAAATCATCTACTTTGAATTCGTTTGTGTTTGCGCCAGCTGATGAAAACGAAGTTCTAGAAGTAATATTTAATTTTAAAAATGGGAAATCAGTTGGTTGTGTTAACATAAAAGCTGAAACGATTACATCAATTCGATATCATATAGTACAACCTTTAACTTATCTCTTTAACAATTCAATTCAAAGCGGTGTGTTTCCCATGGCCTTTAAGAATACTGTTGTGACCCCAATATAAAAAAAAAGAAGTAAATCAGACGTCAATAATTACCGACCAATATCACTTATAACACATTTTGCTAAAATATTCAAGAAACTGATCAATTCAAGACTTCTTAGTTACCTAAATAAATACAAACTTCTATCAAATCAACAATTTGGTTTCAGGCAAGGTTAATCTACTCAGGACGCTGTAATCGAATTAACATCTAAAATAACCGAGTCACTTAGTGAAGATAAGCCGTGTTTGTCTATATTTATAGACTTAACATATACAGTGAGTCACCATTTATTATTACAAGCATTGGAGGATATAGGGATCCGAAACGATTCCCTAAAATTTTTTGAAAATTATCTAACTAATAGACATTAATTTGTAAGGGTGGATGATGTGAAGAGCTGTGACAGACCGATTGACTTTGGTGTACCTCAAGGTACCGTTCTAGGCCCAACGTTGTTAATATATATATATATATATATATATATATATATATATATATATATATATATATATATATATATGTATATAAACGATTTATTTTCGTTCGGAAAGAACGATAATATTGGTTTCGCAGATGATACTGCTATTTTCTATAAAGCAGATAACTGGGAAGATTTAAAAAGGATGGCCGAAACCGATTTTTCTAAAATGAGAAAATGGTTAGATCTCAAATTATTAACAGTTAATACAGTGAAAACCAGTTACCCTCCTTTCAGTTGCAATAAATTCAGAATGCCTTTATTTCATGAGTTAATAATAGATACTGAATCGGATACATACCGAATATTGCCTGAAAAGAATATCAAATATTTAGGAATTATATTAGACCCGCATTTGAAATGGGATGCCCATATAACATATGTGGTTAACAAATTGCGTACTATACTATGGAAATTTAGAAAACTCAAGGACATTTTATCATCAAACTACTTACGAACTCTTTACTATTCGTTGGTGGAAAGTCACTTACGTTTTGGAATTACTGTGTGGTGCTCCACTTTAAAGACTCATTTGCACATACTCGAGGTAACACAACGAAGATTTATAAAATTAATATATTCAAAAAGCGCGAGATATCCCAGTAACCAATTATATACAGAAGCAAAAATGCTGGATCTCAGACAACTATATTTCTTATCCGTATGTATTAGATACCACACACATAAACACAGTAGTAAGTTACCTACTCATTCGTACGATACAAGACAAGGTCAGTATTTTGTGGTTCCCTACATGACAAAAACAGTTTCGCAAAGGTTTTACTCTTATTTGGCCCCTAAGTTATACAATACAATTCCACAAGACTTGAAAAAAATATTGAATATTCATAAGTTTCAAAAACATCTTAAGCAGTATAGTATCGGAAATAATCGTGTCAATATAAGGAGTTTTTTTGATAGTTTTATTTGGACATGCTTAAAGAAAAGTTGGTTCGTTTAGCTGTTTTAGTATTGGCACTTACCCTGTTTTCAATATTAATTTTTTTTGGTATTAGTGTATCTATAGGTATTTTATTTTATTTCATTATATATTCTCTTAATATGTTTTGTATACCGTAACAAGAGTTAGTACACTTTTCGGTTCTCCGCTCTATTCAACAAATTGAAAAATGTAACATGTATCCATATTTACCTCTGAATAAAGCTTATTATTATTATTATTATGATAGAACGGACTTAGCTCTCAAAGTTTTGTTAGTGGACTAGTTTGACCTTTTTTACAAAATCGTGTCGACCCATTAATTATTATGAAATGTTCAAAACCTCCCTTTTGTTATATCTATTTCTCTGGTGAAGTTTATTCATTCATGGTGTACGAATTTGATTTGACAACCAAATTCTTCCTGCAATATTCACTTCAACTTCCCCCTGTATAATATAATTCATATATCCTGCACAGATCATATAAAGAAACATATCATTCTTCTCAAATATTTAATATTTCTTACACCGACAAAATTCCATTTTAACGATTACTCCCACATAAGAAATACAGACAATTATTGTCCTAGGAATTTTCCACTTAATATTTCGAAGCAACCGACATCAGTAAAAAACCAACCCACACGTGTATCATTCACTCGCTGTATCTGACCTTCAAATTTCAAACTCTCTCCTCCCATTGGTCAAACGCTCACATGATTTTCCTTCTTCCCACTCTTCTTCACCGACCTATAAATAGAAGTAATACCCTATTTTTAAGGACTTCCCAGTCATCCTTCATACACTTTCATCAGTCAGCTTCGTACATAATGGTTACTATCATTCTAAGAGAATATCGGCGTTTGCTACCGGTAAATCATTTTTACATTTCAATAATCATCATTCAGTTAATCTACCAGATCATGTGATAAATAGAAAAAGTGAAAAATGCTTACAAATCAGTGAACTTCTTAATTGTTCAAGCAAATGTACAAAATGTAATTTCCGTCAATATACAAGTGAACGTGACATAATGTTTTACTTTGTTAAACCATCTTAAATCTACATGAATAATACAGTTAAAGGTCCTTCGAGCTTATAATTAAGGGCATCACGTTTCATTTATTGTCTCTAATACAAAAAAGAGGGATAATAAAACACATGGTTTTTGCTTTCATATGCTCTACATAATAAAATGTGATACAACGAATTTCAGCAGAGGAAGATACTAATATTAAGTTCAAAAAAATTGTAATTGTTTTAATTTAATTTATTTTAGCGGCTTCGGCATAACCTCAGCCTAACTTGAATATGGCTTCTGCATAAATTGAGATTTTAGCTTAAATATAGCTTGAGTATAACTAAGGTATAGTGTTCTAAATGAAACTCACTGTTTCTAGCCAATTCCACAATATAATAAAAATTGTTGAAAATTCTAAAAAATTGACAATTGTTTCAATAAATCAATATCATCGTCAGAATGACAGCAGTTACATTTCATTTGATGCCTACCTGATGTTTAGTAGCTATTTTTGGCTAGACCAAGAAGTGAATATATGTTAATAGAAATAAGAAGAAGATGTGATATTACAAATATTGAAGCTTAGATATTATTACCGCTATGGTGATAATCTGGATATCATTTTTCCAATTAAGATCAGTATAACTGTGCGATGATATATAAGTTTTGTGACTTCCGTCTGATTTTTATGGTTTCCGGATGATTTTTATGGCTTTATGGTAACTCAATCACGACCAGCTGGAGTTGCGTGGACAACCATACTCAATTAACGTTTCTCATACTTTGGAGTCTGGATATTATTCCCATCGTTGGAACAATAGGAAGATAAGTACATTTAATTTTTTGGAATTGATGTGTCTAACTCTGGAGGAATGAATTAATCACAACACTGTTGTATGAATCAATATTTCGTTTCAACAATTTTTAGTAAAACCAACTTAATATATATTTGCATCACCTAGTTTCAAATTGACCATCTCTGTTTTTGTAGCCTAATTTGTCGATCGATTATATTACACTAGTAACCACTAGAGTGTCAGATGGTCTATACTGTATTTAAATTCTGGTAAATAGTGTACTGACAGATACTAATTGCATTCATTCATTCAATACTTATATTTATTTTGACCTTAAGATCTTTGTATTATCATTTCATTGTTAAACAAGATTAGTAGGAAAGAGTTGGACAAAACCGGATACTAGTACAAAAACTGACTACTTCTTCTGCTATGTTAGAGTAGCAAACAATTGCTACAGATAGAAATATTCTCAAATGACTTAAGGTTGATATACCAATGTCAATTTTTTTAAATATTCTTGAATTTTTTTGTTTTTAAGAAAATATTGCAAAATACCCGGTTTTGTCCAACCGGTATGATAAAACCGGGTAGTAACTTAATTACCAAGTAAATAGACTGATGGGCAGAAAATAAAATATATATTGAAAATATGTGAACAAAAATCGAAAATCTATGAACAGAAGTCGCAAATAAAAACATCATCATCTACATCATAGGCACTACAGGCTCCATGAGCCCATTTGTTGCAAGATACACATTTTATCCAGCCTTCCTTTGCCTTAGAGTTTGAATATAATTCATTGCAATACAGACACGCATCGTCATTATTATCTTCTTCCTCCGAACTATCAGAATCTGCAATCTTTAATTTCGGAACCAATTTTGTTTTTGGTGCAGCCTTTTTTACCAATTTTTTTCCTTTTTTGTCCGGTTCATTTAGCTTTAATTTTTTTACGACTGGAGATTTTTTAAAATTTGCCTCTAACTCAGACTTACAAAGAGATGATGTTATTACAGCAGCCTTTCCTCTTCTCCTGTTATCGTTGGATGGCCTCCTGGTTACCTTAGGGATCGGAAAAACCTCTTTTGGAAAGACTGAAAAATCACATATTGGTTTTGGTAATGATGCTTGTAAACTATCCGATTTAGTGGTGGTTTGTTTACAAGATGAAGAGATGTTAGTATGATTTGCAGTGTGAGAGTTTAAGAAGCTACAGCTTGGATGGGGAGAGTCGATACGGCTGCAGCTTGGTTGGGAAGAATCGATACGGCTACAGCTTGGTTGGGGAGAATCGATAGGTGGAGGTAACGGAACTAATAATTGTGTAGCTGTCAGCTTTGTAGTTGAAGTAGAATCTTTATCGAGTTCTTTGCCTAAATCCTTGTTCAAATTGGGTATCGTAGATTCATCTTCTTGTATATTTAGTCCTCGCTCTATAGTTCCTGAGGGAGGGTTATAAACTTGTGTTAACAGAGAGAAAAACTTCCCTACTGCTGCTCGGTTAAATCATATAGCTCGTCCAATTGAAGTAGCTTCTGGAGTCCTTAATCGAAGACTTGGATACCGTGACAAAAACGAATAAAGCCAACATTTACCAGCCATTTTCATTTCTGTAATAAAATTGTGGTTGATGTTATTCTGCACGGCTAGTTCGTAAGCAAGAATTCTTAGTTCAGATAAAGTAAATCCGAATAGTCTGCTTTCCATTTGTAAGATATGCGAAGTTAGCTCATCCTCTTGGGCAGCGCTAAACACAGGCTTGTACCGACCCAGACCTAAAATTATTTCTATTTTAATAACAAGAAAACAGAAATAAATTAAAGATAATTTGTACCTTTCTTACTAGCTTCTTCAACAGAGTTAACATTTCTTTCTTTTTTCACACGATCTTCTAAAGTGGATTGAGGAACATTAAAACTTTGAGAGGCTCTTTTGTATCCCATCCTATGTTCTAGCACTTCAACTATTGCATTTTGCATACTTTCTTGATCCCATGACTGACGAGTAGTTTTTCTTTTATAATGCGACATGTTGTAGTTGACTAAAAGCAAAAGAACAGCTGTAGAAACTGGAAGTAACAATAGGTCTGATAAAATCGGGTACCCGGTTTTGTCCAACTCGTAAACAAGACATTAAATATTATTTAATTTTTTAGGTTATGAAATGATATTCAAAATTTTTGGCCAAATTGAAGGTAATATATTAGGTTACATGTATTAAATTTTGAAATGATCATTAGTTATTCAGTAGAGGAAAAAAACTATAAACTTACATTAAAAATCGAGTTTGCTACCCCAAAAAACAGGCGAGGTCTTACTGCTCCGGCACAGGTTACTCAAATGATGTAGAAATGGATACACGCGACTGTTGGCGGTTTAGGGACACTAATTTTAACATTGTCTGATAGATGGCAGCAGTTAGTTAGATGAATTAAGGGGTACCCGGTTTTATCAACCTACCTGGTTTTGTCCAACTCTCCCCTACATCTTAACACAATTTTAATAGTATCTTGTTTTTTCTTAACATCTAAGATCACGGATATTATACACAGTTCTAAGAATCAAATCAGTTATCAACACAGTGAATGCCTAGACATAAACAGGCTATCTGCATAATAAAGTTTTTGGGTCCAACTAAACATAAAAACCTAGTGGCGTTCAACTCATATCTTATCTTTATCTTACGACAATTTATTGGCTACTGTTTTGTATCTAGGTTCGGCGATAGTCTTACCTAAGGTTGTAGCTTGTTAATTCCTATAACTAATGACTTTTATGTTAATGAACCGATGAGCTAGGTAAGTTTGTCAGAATATTCAGAAACAATTTAAAATGTTCACCGGGTTTGAACTGGTTTGCTTCGCCCAAATAGCCCTTATATCGACCTGTCTAGCCAACTTTATTTTGGTGAAGTAAACTTCAAAATGAAACATCTCAGATTTTTAAAATAAATTTTGGGTGTAAAATTTTCTTACCGAATCCCCCACGTCCTTGAATTAATGTCCGGAAATTTTTCCGAAGAAACGCATTTTTTGAAAATTTTCTCGAGTCGCAGCACTATGGAGACTATAAGTGAAACTTTTCCCTAATCTTCGTGTTCTGGAAAAAATTTCGAGTAATATTTAAAGCTCTAGTGAAGAGAAGTGAAAATTTTATTTTTATGAATAAATTTATTATATTTGATAGTATGGATGGATTAAGCTACCTTTCTCAATATTATGGAGTATATTCCAGTTTATTTATGATTGATTATTATGATGGATACCTAAGATGTAAAAGTAGAAATTACTTAATTATGAATCATGATTTAATTAAATCAGTGATCTGCCGAACTTGAACTTCAGTGCAAAATTCCGTACTGGAAAACTAATAAAGCACAAATTTAAACCACTATATGATGTGTAGAGTTTTCAGGAATTCGTTGAAATGTTAATTATATTTGTGGAATAATCGATCAAGGAAGGTTTATATACCATTGTTGAGCGAACACCTATCGTTGATTTGGTTGAAGGAAGTTGACTTTTGGAACAAACTAAGTTGCTAAAGAAGCGACTTATATACAGAATGTATTGTGATGGAGATCATAAAGAAGTGAAAATAAATACTTTAAAAATTGTGATAAACAAATTCTATTATGAATTGGTTCTCTGAAATTTTAAAAGTGATTTACCGAAAACGACAAGCACAATAAATAACTAACTATCATGTGTTAATGTTATATAACAATATTAAACTTAGATCTAATATACATACACGGTGTATTTAACTGAAATGGTTTTGCACAAATTCAAAATTCTGAAATTCGATCTATAACAATAGAGTAACGGTTTTGATTCCGTAACTGTATTCGTAAGTTGGTTATTCCACTTTTGAAAGCTATGATAATTAACTTTCATTTTTAATAAGTAATTAGACGTATGTATTCCATTTAATTCTTCATTTTTGGTATGGTATGACAACAATAATTACGAAAAAGTAGATTCACGGAAAAATTATACAGGGTGGGGCACTATGAATGAACTATTCTCTGACGTCTTAACGGCAAATAAAATTAGAAAAAATTAGACGTAGAATTAAGTAGATTACTTAGGACTATTATTTAAAAATATTTTGGAATATACAGGATGCTCCAAAAAAACGTGCTGTATCACAGTAAGGTTCCTTTAACTGGAACACCCAGTATCTTATCACATATTTAAATTAAATTATTAAAAATAATGTAAGTTCATTAACATTTCCCTATACCTATCTTGTTCAGTTTTCAGGATAAATCGATTTTACATAATTTGTAGACCCTCCGAAAAAATACAATAACTTCAAAATAAAAACGAATAACCACATTTGCTTCGCACTATCTCACTAAAAGCTTCTAACATTCTGTTTCCAATATTTACTGGTATGCTATATTATACCGGGTGTTTTTAATATGACAGTATAGCACTAACCATTTAATACATCAATTTCTGGCTTAATTTAAATTGAACACCCTGTATCTATTGGGTTTCTTCAACGTGGGAATTTGTTATCTTTTAGTTGGTATTAGGGTTGCCTATATCTAGCTCTGAAAGTTTTCGAGAAATTTTAAATTTGTTTTTTAATATCCAGTTATTTGCTGACATCTACTTACCTATGTCATGATGATACTCCAATGGAAAGTTTTTAAAAATTTAAAATTTGTTATTTTGACAGTAAGTGCTTTGTTGTATGATTAATTATTGATAAATAAAGGTCTCTTCAATCAGAATTTTATTTAGGGTACACAATCATTAACTATCCATTAAGATTATTAAAAAAACTTACGAAACATTTAAATAAAGTAATCAAAATCATGTTAGATGCAAGCTTGAACACTTTTTAAAAGATTATTGTTTATTTTTTTCTAATATTTCTGGTGTTATTCTTTAAAAAGCTCGCATTATCCTATTCTTCATGTCCTCTGAAGTGGGTGACTGTGTACTGTATTTGTTTTTCAATGTTATTCACTTATCTGGCATCAAGTTACCTATGAAATGTCATTCAAATAGATATTATTATTTTAATACAATTCTACCTGCAAATAAATTTATAAATTTGTATAGTGTGTATTTGTGTATTGTATTTGTATAGTGTTGATGTATTATTAAGTTTTAATAATTGACATAGTTATTAATCCCTGGTTAAACATGAAAAAGTACTCTTACGAAGAAAGAATAGATATGATCATAATTATTGGTGAGTGTTAGGAGAACTGTTTCTTAGCAAGTAGATTATACGCTCAAAAGTATCCAAATAGAGATCATCCTAACAGAAATGTTTTTTAAAAGACTACTGCAAGTACTCCAAACTACTGGAAGCGTGCAATATACAAAAAATTCTAGACGAAAATCTGCAATAACAGACGATTCAGAATTTGAAGTAACGGGTGCGCTTGTTGAGAATCCATATACTAGTCAAAGATGTATTAATAAGCAAGTAGGTATAAGCAAGAGAAGTGTTGCTAGGATAATTAAAAAACACAAATTTCCTCCCTACAATATTCAAATGCACCAGCAAACTATTTGATAGGGACTTTGAAAATCGTATTGAGTTTTGATGGGTTATGGACAAAGTGGCAGGGTCTGAAGATTATTTTGATTTTGTTTTGTTTACGGATGAAGCTACGTTTCACAAAAACGGTTTAGGAAACAAACATAATTTTCATTACTATAACGACGAAAATCCGCATTACTTCCGAAATGTTGATCATCAACATCGTTGGTCATTAAATGTATGGACAGGAATCGTTGGAACCCACATAATAGGGCCTTATTCTTCTAATGAAACGCTTACTTAAGAAAATTTCGTAAATTTTTACGTAACAAACTATTCGAACTTAGGGATGACGTTACACTAGCTACAAGACAAAAAATGTGGCTGCAGTTAGATGGTGCGTCTGTTCATTACAGTGTAATTGTCCGGAGTTACCTAAACAATATTTTTCCACAAAAAAGGATTGGGCGAGGGGGTCCGTATCTTTGGCCGGCAAGATCCCGATGCTTGACGCCACTACACTATTTTCGTTGGGGTTACATAAAAAGTATTGTTTACAATACAGAGCCAACCACTCCTGTGAACATGAAGGATAGGATAAGGAGAGCGTTTCAAACAGTAACACCAGAAATGTTAAAGAAAGTGAACAATAACTTTATTAAAAAAATTGAAATTTGTTTACAACAAAATGGGCGTCACTTTGAACACCTTCTTCAAATTTTTTGTAGTTATTTTTTTATAATGTGGAAGTTTATTGTATCTGTATGCCCAATAATAGTGTACTTACCGTTAATAAAATTCTAATTTAAGAAACCTTTAATTTATCAATAATAAATCATACAACAAAGCACTCAGTCAAAATAACAAATTTTTAAAAACTTTCCATCGGAGTATCATCATGTCATAGATAACTAGACAAATAATTGAATATTAAAAAACTAACTCGAAATTTCTCGAAAACTATCCGAGTTAAATATAGGCAATTCTAATACCAACTGAAAGGTAATAAATTCCCTCGTTGAACAGACCCAACAGATACAGGGTGTTCCATATAAATTAAATGGTAAGTGCTATACCGTCATATTAAAAACACCATGTATATTATAGCATACCAGTAAATATTGGAAACAGAATGTTAAAAGCTTTTAGTGAGATAGTGTGTTTATTCGTTTTTATAGGTATAGGTATAGGTATAGGGAAATGTTAATGAACTTACATTATTTTTTATAGTACAATTCAAAAATGTGAGGAAATACAGGGTGTTACATTTAAAGTAACTTAACTTTGATACGGCACGCTTTTTTGGAGCACTCTGTATATTCCAGAATATTTTTAAATTATAGTACTAAGTAATCTACTTAATTCTACGTCTAATTTTTTCTAATTTTATTTGCCGTTAAGACGCCAGAGTATAGTTCATTCATAGTGCCCCACCCTGAATAATAAAACGTTTCGTTGCAATTGTTGATATCTGTGTTACATCAGTATGTACACATCTTCTTCTGATATTGGAAGTTCGATGTGTAACGAAATAACTCACAAAGTCTCTAGAAGGAGTTTGCCCATAACAATCAGAATAAGAATATACACTTGAATGCCTCATACAAATTGTAGTTATCATATTTAAAATTTTAGAACATCTCTTAAGACAATACTTCTTGATTATTCATGAATATAATTGATAGTTTACACATTTTTGAAGTTTTGTCACGTTATTTTATGAAAAAAGTAACGGTACCAATAATCGGTGTATAGTTAGGCTCTCAGATTAAGTTAACAAAATGTATTACGACGTAATTCAGATAATTACTATAGAAACTGCCGAATACGTGCAAAATAAAAGCACAAACACAAATATCTAAGGCATCTGCAACCTATTCCGCAACATATCCCGTACGTATTTAAGCAAAGCCCCTTATATGTTCAGGTAGACAGTGATCTTTTGTGCTGGTCCAGAATGAGAAGGCCATTTGTATTGATAATCCCGGAGAAGGAAATTCCTAAGATGGAGCCGCATCTTGTGTTTTAGAAACAATGAGGATAATTGAGAGGATGAAGTGCCAGAAGTGATGAAATTAACTCGAATTCTGCATTGTCATGTTTTACGTTGCAAGTAGAGACTTTAGATGTCGTTTGTATAGACTTATACTGAGATAATAGAATAGTGAAGGTGGAGCTAGTTTCAGGAAATGATCATTAATTGGCCTTATAGTCCAGTCAATAAGATCAGTAATGACAATTTTTGACACAACTTTGCATTTACTATCTGTTTACTATCCGAGAGCTTTGAAATAATTGTAATTGTTTTGTATGCCTATACATTATTAGGTCTGTGGCTAACACTCTCAAACACTTTTTGCAAGATCCAGGAAGGCACATAAACACACCTTGTTCCTATTCACTGAATCATATTTTTTTTATGTTAGTTTCCAGATAGCGTCTTGGGTAAAACTTTTTTGTTTATAGCCAAATTGGTTAGATGAAATTAAATTATATGTATTTTATAAGAATCAAGTGTGTTTTCTATTATTTTCTCAAATACCTTTGACATATTACTGTAATTTTTAACAATATCTCTTACATTATTAGAAAACTTTTTTGTTGGGTCTGCTCTGAAAACTAGTACAAGCAGACCCAACAAAAATGTTTCCTAATAATATAAGAGATATTGTTAATAATTCAAATTATCTTTTAAGTGATAACGAAAAGAAGTCTATCATAAATAAAAATCCCCATTCTCCACAATTACATGGAACCGTTAAATTACATAAAATAACGAAACCAATTAGACCTGTAGTTTCTTATGTTAATACTCCTAATAATATATTAGCTAAAAATCTTAATAATATACTTAATAGTTTAAGATATACATTCAAATACTCAATTAAAAATTCAATATAACTAATCAAAAAATTAAAAGCATTCAACTTACAACATAACTCTAAACTCATTTAATTTGATGTTACCAATATCTTCACTTAAATTCCTCCTAAATAATGTCTAACACTTGTAAGAAAATTACAGAAGATAAAAATATCAATCTAAGAATAATATCAGATATACTTATCTGGTTTGATGTAGGGGAGACTGGGGTCAATTTAAACGATTTTGAGTAAACTGATCATTGTAAAAACACCTCCAGGTCAATCCGACTGGTGTAGTGCCAGAAAGCAAGGCAAATGGCCTTGGTATGAAAATATGATGTCACACGAACATCATGTTGAAATATTAATGGGCCACATAAAATTGTTTCAATTGACCCCATCCCCTGCATCAATTGAAACACAGACAGGGTCAGTTGAAACACCTTTATCTTCAAAGAAATCACTGAGTAAAAGCTCGTGGAGCAGTAGAAGCCACAATGCCAGGAATTGAATAGATGCTCATTGTTTTCCCGGAATTTTCTCGCATCCAGGTATCGCAACAAGGGTTGACAGCTTTCTTGAATGGTCCATAACAAGATCGATCCAACGGCTGCAGCTAATGGGAACAGCAGGGGGGGATGAAAGCAACAATATTCCATTTTATTTCCAAAAATCAAGACAATTAATATGAATATGTGATGCATGATTATCTAGCACTAGCAGCACTTTGTGGTCCATCTAAGACTTGCTATATTTTTGGAAGTGTTTTAAAAATATCAAAAATCCTTCGTCTTGCATCCATCCCGAAGGGTTTCCCGTGCCCACTGATCCCATTGGACCGTCACTGATAAAGTGATCTTGGAACCGGATGCGTGGAAAAACGAACATAGGTGGTAAGATATTTCCAATAGCTTTAACTGCAAAAGCTACAGTGACCCAAGTTCCACGATCAGCTGACGTGATTGAACCTACTTGTCTGGTGCCTCTTCTCGCTATAACTATGTCGGGCTTTTGGACGGTGATGATCCCAGTTCCATCCACGTTATATATATTTTGAGGCTCGAAGTGGTAACGATCCATCACTGTTTGTAAGTTGTCCTAGAACGCACTAAGGTTGGTTCGATTAAAACTTGTCGCTTGTGATAAACTTGTAGCCTGAGCAGTTCTTACAGCTATTTCTGGGTTTCTTTTCATGCAGTTTCTGAAGTAATCTTGGGCTGCTAATTTCTTATTGTACCAAGACGTTGGTCGTTTTAGATTATAGTTTCCCGCCAATTCAAAGGCTAGTTTTCGCAACTCATTTTTCGAAAGGCCATGATAGATATTGGCAGATTTCGTCAAATATTTGTCCAGTGACTTTTCTCGCGAGTCACTGAAAACTTTGTTTTATGATGAATACCCCATGGCCGCATCGGAAATTTTGAGTCGTTTTCGTTCATAGCGAAACAATGACGCGTAGATTAGACAGTGTTTTTCGGCCCCCTTTCTAAGGGTTATTCCCGTTTTTAGATCATCGTAAGCGTGTTTGTACTGATCCAAAGAACTTAAGCCTCAATATAAAAAAATCTACGTGTCTATCCCAATTTTTGCTTATATTGATGGAATCGGCAATATTCAAAGTCATATTGAGGATAATTTCACAAGAAAATCTATCGAAATCAAACGTTAACCTCCAAAATGGTAAAATTAAGAGTACTGACTTTACGTTTCCACAAAATCGCAGGTATCAACTCTTTACCACTCTTTGTGGCAGTATAAACACTGAGTGGAGACTTTGTGCGTTGCAGTTGATTCTTTTTCTCGTATTATCCCCCACCGTTCCCGACATCGCTCGAGGATATTCGCCGTGTTACAATAGCTTCCCGTGTCAAGAAGACCGAAAGTGTTAGATACCCTACTTTCCGAACAGAAAATTGTTCTGGTTGCAGCTATGCCGACCCACTACGTTATCAAATGTTCAAAACATTCATATATAAAGTTAAATACCCAATTTCTGCTGTTAAGATATGCACTACATTGTTTCGACTTCAATTCGTCTCATTAGTTGTGGAATAACTAAAAGACTAAAATATGCTGAAAGAGAGTCATATAAGTTAGTTTTTACTGAATATGTGTGAATAACTTTTCTGATTATCTCTGAACAATTTTTTGCCACGTTAAAAACTCATTTCATACATCGTAGTATTCCAATTAAATATTACTTTTTATCGTTGATGTTTTATAATCCTTCCATGTTTTTTGCTTCTGTTGATAAATCCACATTATATCTAGTTACTACATTCATATTTGTTTTCGAATTTGGTTATTCTATTTATGCAAGCTCCAATTCACCGCATTTTTCATTATTCAAACAACTAAAATCGTAACATACTCGTTGCACTGTTACGGAACATTACATTAAAACATTTTTTTAGCAAAAACGTTAATTTCCTTTTGTGATTGCAATCAGCTTGGCTTGAAAAATAATCTAATTCTGTAGCTCGCTGAATGGAAACGGACAAAAAACTAAACAAAAAAAAGGAAATATTCTGACAGGGGAAATTAATTTTTGTTTCCCCGCCTATGTTGACTGCGATAGTCAATGGACGTGCTGGTGAACATAACAAATAGATTATAGGAGCATGTTACTCCATACTCTGAACATGGGCGAAGCATCTTACTTATTTAAAAGGATATAAAATTGGGCATTGCATATTTTTTCACCTAATGTAATTATTATATCTGGAAGGCCACTATTGAATATTATATGCAATAACTTATAGTACATACATCAGTTATTCAACCATCTAAGGTACAAAAAGATGAATTCCAATAAATTATCGGGGTGGAGTAGCCAACTATGCGTTAGTTGCGTATAACCAATTCCAAATCCGTGGCCTAGAGAATATGCTTTGTGATCTTAATTGCTGTGAAATATGTACCAACTGCAAAAATTAGCCAATTAGGAGTTTGTTAGATTCTATCGACTTTGCAATTGAGCAACTGTTTTTTTACGAATCCACGCTTGTGTTGTTCAAGTGAATTGCTTTGTTTTGAGCATCTATGTTACTGATTGGACGATAAATCTTTTGCTCATCTGTAATTCTGCTACTTTCTACAGTCATATGGGATGGTTCTCATAAGACCTGTACATAGATACTTTTTGGTTGAAGGCAGTTGAATTCTGATTTTATTCAGCATCATAGTTTTGAAGATTTTATGGCAGATGATGAATTTGTTATTTCAAATCAAAGGGACCAATCTTGACTCTAAGAATATTTCATCACTTCTGGAGTTGCAGTTAGTGCATCTATATCCATTGTTTGTACTTGGTGGGCAAATTCTTTATAACTTATGTTAGTTCAGCACCGACATTAGAATTTAGCGGGGTTACAATGCACTGAAACTACTACTGTTACAGCTTGCCTTCCAGTTTCAGGGTTCTAATGAACACTAAAATTTGGTCGGCTTCAAGGAGGTTAGTCCTCACTCTTACAAGTTTCTTGTCCGAAATATTTTGTGCGATGGCTTACAATGGCCAGCAATCTAGAACTAGGCGATCCGTAGTTTCTTCCTCCTCCCTACAGAATCTACACTCGCCTATTTCTGCTATTCCTTTTCTCATTAGGTGCTTCCTAAGGCGACAGTGTCCTGTAAGGAAGCCCGTGAGGAGATGCAGCTTATTTTTACTGAAACTCAAATACATCTAATACTTTTTGGATCTACCAGTGTCAACATTACGGACGAAATTTTTGGAGTGATACAGTCCGGGAAGGCACCGCCAGGGTGCTTCTCTTTCGGTTTCCTCCTTCTTCCGAAACTATTTCTTATATGAGCATTATCATACATCACAGAAAGGCTCTGGTCCAAAAACCGATTCCCGCGTTACCATGAAACCAGACTAAAGAGATCCTGTAATTCTTGCCTAGTTCATCAATTTTTTTGCGGCACTACCATGCCAACTTTGAGTCAATGGCATGGGAGCTCAATGCTTTGATAGCTGCTTGCCTATCAGAATGTGGCGATATGTCACATTTATTATAGATTCTTTCTAGGCTCATTTCCACGTACCTTTCGATAGAAAGTATTTCTGCCTGAAAAATACTCGAGTAGTAGCCTAACAATAATGAGTATCTGGTGTTAGGCCCAAATTCTCCAGCGCCAGCTCTTATGATGGTTTTTGAGTGCACTAGCTGCACACGTTCTCATAGCTCCAGTGATGCACACAGAGGCAAGCCTTTGAAGTATGTCGAGAGTCTTCCTCGTGCTGTACTAACTCGCTTTAGTATTCCAAACTATTGCCTCATACGTAGTTGCTGGTCTCACAATCATGGCATACATCCATCGCAGTATTTTAGGTTACAGCCCCAACTCTTACCAGCTATATTTCGACACGATATCCCCGTTCTAAGATAGGGGTTTCAAGGCGGAAAGTGTTCTTTTCCGGGTAAATTGAATTACTGTGGTCTTGTTTGGGTTAATGTTTAGCCTCACTGACAAGCATCATTGCTCAATAATTCTGAGGCGCTTTTGTAATAAATCACACGTAGTGCTCTCGAGCTTGCCTCTGACTATTAGAACTATGTAATCAGCATAGCCCATACATTCGAAGTTAAGCTCCGTTAGCCTGTAGAGAAACTCATCTACTACGATGCTCCATAGACGGGGAGATATCACTCCCACTCGAGGTGTCCCGCGAGTATTTTTAGCTGAGGTGGTCTAATTCTTCACCTGTGTCTCAGCTATCCTCATCTTCAACAATGCATATATCCATTTTACAATGCTTTAATTTACTCCTCGCCCTTATAGTGCTTCTTTGACACACCCATGAATTGTGTGGTCAAAGGTCCCAGATATATCCAGGAATGCGCACATTGCGATTTCTTTGTTGTTCAGAATTCTCTGAATGACTTCGGTACGTTGATACAGAGCCTTATCTGTTGATCGATCCGCTCTGTAGGCATGCCGACATTGATGAAATGGTATATTTACCAGTTTCTCCATTCTTATGTAGTTATCTACTACTTTCTCGATCGTTTTAAGTAGAAACGATGTTAAGCAGATGGGTCTGAAAGATCAGGGATCTGTCCCATCTTTGTTCCCTATTTCTGTTATGAAGGCCCAACTAGAAAAGTTGACTTATATCTTTTGGCTTATATAACAATTTTATTTTAATATCGATTTATTGTTGCTTTCAAGAATGCAACTTATTATATTATAAAGGTTCTATAAGAGCAAGTTTAGCTTTTTGTGACAAAATTGTTTTATAAATTTATCACACGAACATTTTTGCAACAAAATTATATAATATTTAAACATTTTGGCAACAAAATTATATAATATTTATGAAGCAATTTTATATGGGCTATGCAAGGGTTTCATAAAACATTTATTGTTTATAAAATTTAGTTGTTTAATTACACTTTTTTAAGAGAGTTTGGAAGCATTTATAAATCAGGTATAAATGCATTATAAAACTATTGTTATAAACACTTTTAGTAGCTTATGAAAGAATTTTATTCAAGCGTTGGACGCCGCAATTTTATTCCCATTGAAAATTGTAGTCACAGCCGCGGCTATGAAATAATTATATACTTATTAGAATGGTAACTGTTAGATAGCTTTTATAAAATAACTGATAAATACATTAGATTTGGCTTGACAGTAGTGTTAGGAATACAAACCACGTAGAAGCTCTATGGAAATGTCGGGATTTAGGAAGTGGAAGAAAATCAAAAGTAATGGAGAGTTTCGGAGAAAAATAAAGAAAAACTTTGAAAATATTATATATTTCTTTTAGAGCACCATAATATAATATATTTTACTTCATTTTTAAGTTTTGAAAAGTTATTTCAAAAAGTAAATTAGAAGTAACAAATAAAATAAATGTAGGTATATATCACTCATATGAAAGTAAATCATACACTCTAGTTTCACTTTCCATATTGTAATATTATAACTAAATGTTCTATAACAAAAATTCTCACCAAACAGTCAGCTGCCGTATTATTAAAATTATCCATTTGCGCGTCCATTTGTGACAAAACTGTTCTAGGTCTTTTTTTCCATCGTCTTGGTTTGACTCAACTTCGGATTCGGCCATATCTGTGTCCGCTTCATCCAACCTTCTTGATAATTCTTCCTCGGCCACCTCGTCATGATTTAGGTACTTTAATTTCAATTTACATTGCATTGTAAACCATCAAACCTCAGAAGAAGAATTGGCGTTTAAAACAAATTTATCAGTAATTATACTTTTTGTTCTCATCCATCAAGAACAATACTTAAAATGTTTGAACATATTTCGGTAGTTCGAATGATTTTAAACAGTCTAAAACAAAGAGAATAAGAATTAATAAAAGTAACCTAACAGTTACGAATGGAAACTAAACTACAAAAAGTTAAATAATTCACTCCATACTGCAAGACAAGTCGTGAATGCAAATAATACCTAATTGTACAAATAAAATCACTCACCTGACGGAATAACATAATGTGTACTTTCATAATTCTTATGGCGCCATACACCAAATAATAAACAACAAATTTATAGGTTAGAAGATGGAAGAAATATTAAAAATGTTTTATAAGTACAAGATTGGCCACAATGTCTGCTTGAAATTGAGTTGGTTGATCTCTTTATAAAAAGAGTTTTACGCGGAAGAAAGGTGATTTATTTTATAAACATCGATAAAATACGTTGATACACTGAACAACAGAACGAACAGGACCGTAATGGAAATTATTGATACTATTTAATTAAGATATTCACAATAGTATTTATTTATAATCTGTACATCAAGTCTCGTAAAATTATTGACCAGGGCTGGCATTTCAAGAAATAATAATTAGAATGCACTAGATTTGAAGTGATTGTTGTTTTCTAGTTTCAAAAAATACCAATTAATTCAAAATTGTTGCGTATTTGTTATAATAAAAGTGATTTAATAAAAATTGTCTGCTAATATTCAGGGACTACATAATAGTGGCCCTAGACCAAAATCTTGGAATAATATTATCCCCAATTTACAAAAATTTATCAATTTAAAGGAAAATATGTAACAGAAGGCTAGAGAAAACTTGTCAATTGATTTAAATCCCGTTCCATGCGACGTCGTATGCACGCTAGAAAATTAGTTGGCATTGAGTTAAGGAGGTCCAGGAATGCTGTCATTTTTGGCCAAAACACGGTCTCATTCACTTATTTGAATTCGGTTTCCACCAATGTTATTTAAAACTATAGCATTATCGCACCAAGAAAGATTTATTACTTGTTATCTGCATCAGATTCATGAGAATGTAATAATGCGATTAGGGCTAAGAGCAGACATACGTCTGGGATGTTATACGCCATATTTCAATATTGGCTTTATTCAAGCCCAACATGGCTTTCTTCAAGCTGTCATCCTTTTCTATCTCATCTACAAATGAGATAAGCGTACATCTGTATGAATACATTTTGGAGGTGAAAGTTTAAGAACAGATGCTGTGTCCAGCGGCTTGCATCCCTTCGTTTAGTCGTATTTACACTTTAAAATATATAATCCTGTTGAATTTGTTAATCGATTCCTTTATTCATTATATTTTAAAAATACGGTCCTATTTTGTAGGGTTCTTTTGAAAATAGAATATGTTTTATAAGAATTTTAAAATTATCACAAACGTTGGAAAATTAATTTATAAAACCTACTTTGTCCACTAAACTGTTATATTACTCACAGCCATGTTAATAATCAGATATTGATAAAATTTTAATAATAAATCTCTAAACAAAAAAATATATTTCACTATTTCAAATAAATTTATGTGAGAATAACATCGAGTTTAAACAAATTTAGAAGAAAACAACCCGTAAGTTGAAATATTACTGTACGAGAAGGGAAATTCGCCTTAGCGATATTTGGCTGGTTCCTCTAAGTTTAGTTGGTTGATCCTTTCCTTCCCGACATGTTTTTGAGTATTTTAAAACAAGAAGACTCGCCAACCTTTTGTTGACGGGAACGCTGAAATTGTCGTTGAGAATAAAGGAGTAATAAAAATACGGCTCACTCACAATCCCTCTATTTAAATTCTTACAAGAACGAAGTACCAAACTTTAGTATTGGATACGGCAACAGCGCTAAACTACCGATGAACCGGTCTAGGCGACCATGCGGATTCAAACAATAATTTTTAATAAAAATAGTACTTACAATACAGAAATTCACCGACCGGAAAAGCACTTCACGTCATATTTACACTCTCATTAGTTGCAGTTACATTAAATTGATAAACGAAATTAGGTATGTATTTAAACCAATGAATCAACACTTGATCATATCGTCACAAGAGGTGAGCCAAGACTCCTGATTGCCTTTCGTTGGCGGTAATTTTGCGGCTTATGGCGCGGGAGGTACCAATTGGTTCCGTGAACATGAATAAAAGGCGCGGAGATTTAAACTTCGAACCTTTCGCTTAATGTTAAATTAAGATCCATTGTAGGAATTTATGGGAAATTCCTACATACTGGGGGCCGGGGCAAAGATGAGAGGAACAGTTTAGGAGCAGAATCCAAATTTTAAGCAAGAAGGAAGGAGAAAAGAAAAAGAAAAAAGAAAAAAAAAAATACGTTCTACTCCAAATGTAGATAGAACTCAGTCCATACATGGTAGAGGAGCTAACTTAGTAATAGGACGAATATAAACTCCATCCACAGTTCTTACACGTGCGGCACGAACATTGCCGTCTTTGCCAGTTAGTAGTTCCACTACCCTGGCAAGGGGCCAATTCAAAGGAGGACGGTCCTCCGATTGCACTAGTACAAGCTGATTAAGCTGAAGATTGTTTGAGGCTTTACACCACTTAGGTCGATGCTGCAGTCGATGCAGATAATCGGTGCTCCACCTCTTCCAGAATTCTTGGTTCATCTTAGTACATTGTTCCCAAAAAGTTAATCTGTTTACAGGGATGGTAGATAGATCGCGGTCGGGATAAGCGGTTAAAGGTGCTCCGATCAAAAAATGACCTGGTGTCAAAGGAGATAGATCGGTAGGATCATTTGACATCGGGTATAATGGTCTGCTGTTCAAGATAGCTTCGATCTGACTCAGAACCGTGTAGAGTTCCTCGAAGGTAAGGCACGAATTGCCAATTATTTTGGTGAGGTGGGATTTGGCGCTTTTCACAGCCGCTTCCCATAAGCCACCCCAGTGCGGTGACCGCGGAGGAATAAACTTCCAACTAATTTCTGTAGTTGAAAGAAAAGACTGTATCTTATTGATACTTTCGGAAGATTTGAGAAAAATGGAGAGTTCTCGTAATTGATTCCTTGCTCCAACAAAGTTGGAACCATTATCAGTATAGATAGTCTGAGGATTCCCTCTACGACTGAGAAATCTTTTAAGAGTGGCGATAAATGCATCGGTAGAGAGATCACTTACTAATTCGATATGGATCGCCTTTGTCACCATGCATATGAATATGGCAATGTAGGCCTTTTGTATTGGGGCTTTTCTTAAGCGCGAAGATTTGATTTGTACAGGTCCAGCAAAATCGATGCCAGTTTTGGAAAAGGGGCGAGATTTTTGCACTCGGTCAAGGGGTAACGGGGACATTATTTGAGAGGCGAACTGGGCATTAAATCTAAAACAGGTGATGCAGCTTTTTATCAATTTTTTGACAAGACGAGTGCCATTCAAGGGCCAGTACTGTAGCCTTAAATTTCCTAACACATTTTGGGCTCCACCATGGCCAAGACGGCGATGTTCCCGTATTATTAGCAAATCAACAACATGATCATTTTGTGGTAACAGCAAGGGAAATTTTTGATTGAAAGGCAAAGTAGAAAATTGTAATCGGCCACCCACTCTTAGAAGGCCGTCATTATCCAAGAAAATGTTCAATGGAATTAAGTCTTTATTTCCAATCGGAACGTTAGTTTTTAAACAACGAATTTCGTTGAAGAAGTGTTTATGTTGAATTTGTTTGATTATAAAATCATGGGCAATTCGGAGATCGTCAACAGATAACGAACCAACGTCTCTGAATTTTCTCCTCGATAGGTTTATAAATATGAATATATGGGCTATAACCCTATTTAAGGTTATAAATTTTGAGAATCGGAAAAATATAGGTTCCCAAAAGTTTAAGTCGCTGTTGACTATAGCAAGGTTGACCTTATTGACTTCAGGCAAGTCGTCAATAGGTTCGAAAGAATCCATAGAATCACAATCTTTAGATTCAAGTAGAAATCGAGGACCCTCGAACCAAAAAATCCAGACATCAGATGAGTATTTACCACGAGAAAGTAAATCGGCTGGGTTTAAATCGGATTTGACATGTCGCCATATAAACTCTTTACTATTGTTTTGAATGGTTAGGACACGCCGAGCTACAAAGGGAGAAAAATCATTAGAAGACCGTTTCACCCAACTGAGAGCGACTTGAGAGTCGGACCATAAATTTATGGAAGAGATGTGAAGAGAAATGCATAGAATCTGAGCTATTCTACGAGCTAAAGTGGACAACAGCTCCATTGCACACAGCTCTAACTTGGGAATAGTCAAAGTAATTTTCAAAGGATTCACACGAGATTTAGCAGTAATTAGGCGAGAGGATCTAGAATTATCAGCGTAGATCGCTACTAAATAGAGACACCCTCCGTATGCCTTTTGACTGGCATCGCAAAACCCGTGGAGAGAACACGAAGTAATAATTTTTTGGTTAAATAGGTATCTGGGTACTCGGAGGTGAGCAGCTTCAGTTAATAAAGAAAGGAATTTATTAAACTGAGTAATTATGGATGTGTCGGAAATGGGAACATCCCACCCTATCTGGGATTTCCAGACCGATTGCATCAACAGTTTGCCAAACACGGTCAGATTGTTCACTAACCCAAGAGGGTCAAATGTACTGGCGACGGTACTTAATATCCTTCGTTTCGTTATATGAGAACAATCAGCCAACTTGGCAGTTTGGATATGTAAAATATCAGACGCAGGATTCCATTTTAGTCCTAGAATTTTGCTTGACGAATCGTCAAAACTACGATCCAATTCAGCGTTAGGTAATTCATCGATTGACTGTAAAAACTTGAATGAATTTGATTGCCATTTGTGAAGTTGGAACTCATGTTTTCCAAGCATATTGGTCATTTCGGCATAAAGAGCCGGTAAGTCCATTTCCTTATTGGTTCCAGTTAAGATATCATCCATGTAGGTTTGATGAAGAATAGCCTGCTGCGCATTTGGACAATCGGGACTATTTAAGGCAATGTCTTTCAAGACTCGGGTGGCCAAGAAAGGGGCACAGTTCTGTCCGAAACTAAGCCTCGATAATTGGATGCATTGAAGGGGTTTCGTGGGGTTATCCCTCCACAGTATGTTTTGGAGATAGCGTTGCATGGGATTGATATCTATGAATCTATACATCATTTTGATGTCAGCACACAGGACATATTTATAGCATCTAAATCTGCACAAAATGTCGAATAGGTTATCCTGAACTTGGTATCCCTTCGACGTTAAATCATTAAGAGAGAAACCTGAATCGGTTTTAGCCGAAAAATCGAATACGATTCGAAGTTTGGTGGATGCGCTTTCCTCACGTATCACCGCCCTATGGGGTATAAAATACTTGAAATCGTTAGACACAGTGTTATAGAAAGACAGAGGAATGACTTGAGCATGATTGAGTGTTAGATATTCTGAAATTACTTTTTTATATTCAGAGAAAAGGGTAGGATTAGCATTGAATTTTCTTTCAAGAGAAGAGAATCGTTGGATGGCTATACCGAATGACTGGCCTAGTTTTTTATTCTGATTTGCGAGTAGAGGCATATCTACCTGATACCGCCCCGATGGTAGGATAACGGTTGTATCCCGAAATAGTTGTTCAACATATTCCTCGCTGGGATCTTGTGATGGACATTCGGGAATTTCCTCAAGCTCCCAGAATTTCTCCATTGTCCTTTGGAGGTCAGAATATTGATAGACTTGATCATTATAAACCGTCAAAAAGGAATAAGCAGACTTAGGTTTATGCTGGGAGGAGTTAGCATTTCTCAAAGGGATAGGACCCGCGATAACATATCCCAGGTGAGTGTCTATGAAGGAAGGAGAATAAGGATCCGTTTTAAGTACGGTCCCCTTAAGCAGGTAATGATATAAATCACAGCCAATAAGAAGATCTATTGGACCGGATTCAAAGAATAAAGGGTCAGCTAGCTCAAGTTTTATATGGGATGGAATTTTAAAATTAGAAGGTGAGATAGAAGATTGTGGTAAACTATTTGTTATTTTATCTATGACCGAGCAAGATATAGTGAAAGTACTGTAAGGTGCAATTTGAGAATTAAATGTGATATCTACCACTTCTCTACTATAGGTGTAGTTATTGCTACCTAATCCGGAAATATTAAGAGTTTGTTTTCGAGAGACTAAATTCAATTTTTGTACAAAGGCACGGTTAATAACGCTCATTTGACTAGCGGAATCAAGAAGAACTCGTCCAACCAAACACCGACCATTGAAACCGTTAACATTCACTAAAGCCGTAGGCAATAGTACAATACTGTCTTTTGCTGACATGGCAGTCAAAGCAGTTTGATATCTCACTGACTCCGGAGGTTCAGGTGATTGATTAGGTGATGCATAACTGGTATTTATGAAATTAGATCTATTAATTTGATCTGGGGACGTATTATTATGTACATTAATAGGAGAGGGGTGATTATTTACATTGGATAGAGAGGTTACATTGGGGCTTCCGGAAGAGGAGGCTCTAGGATTATTACGATTGTTAGAGTTGTTTGGCAATCTGTTCTGACTGTCAAAATGTAAGTAACTATGATGAGACTTATTGCAAGTTGCACATCTCCTAAGGGATTTACAATCGGTAGTACTATGGGTACTATTCAGGCAATTTACACAAAGTTTTTTAGCTTTGACTATCTGATACCTCTCTTGAGGTGATAAGGACATAAATTTGGAACAACCGTATATAAGATGAGAGGGGTCTGAACAATGAAGACAGCTCGGTCTATTAACCCGAGAAGAACTAGAATGGTACTGTTGCGAAGAACTTAAACTAGATACCAATGTCACCCTATTTTTACAAACATTATTAGACTTGGGGTTGAATTTACCCTTAGTGTTGGTTTCAAAAAGATTTAAATTTTCTAACATTGATTGGCGTTGCTGTAGAAAATCAAAGAAATATTCAGCTGTAGGGATAAGCTCTGGCTTGCGCTCACTTTCGAAGGCTCGTCTTGAATTAAAATCAAGTTTTTGCTCCATTAAAAATATTATTAATGACTCAAAATTTACTTCCGGCGATAAATTCATATTTTTAATCAAATCAAATGTCTTACGCGTCGATATCTGAAATTCGCGCAACTCGACCGGAGTACTTTTCAAGACAGGTTTTTGATCCACCAAAGTTTGGTACAAAGAATACAGTAATTTATATTTATCGTCATATGCCTTTTTAAGAATATTTAAGGCAATATTCAAATTTTGATTTGTTACGCTTAAGGACTCAATCATTTCCAAAGGTGGTCCACGTAACAGCCCTTTAAGGTAATAAAACTTTTCACCCTCCGACTTTAAATTATTATTATTAAGTACCAGTGCTGTGAACAGGTCGATAAAGGATGGCCACTCTGATGCAGCCCCTGAGAAAGGTTTAATGTTAATTTTAGGTAACACGACATTAGATACATCGTTTGGCCTAGTATTTAAATTGAGTGATTCTTTTTGCTTATTTTCTATTAGAAGTTCAAGCATAGCAATACAACTTTCAAAACGGTCGGCGACAACGTTCTCGGCCTCATCGTCGGAAGAGTAGTTGTCGTCGTCCGGGTTAGATAATGAAACGATTTCCAATTGGACTTTTTGATAATTGTCATAGTGACCAGATATGCTTTTAAGTTTGACTTTAAGTATATAGACCTCTTCGGAGCCAGTCAGCTCCGACACAAATGTTTCAATTCGAGATAATTGCGATTTGAAACCCCCTCTTTTATTTTTCAAGTGATTTAGCGACATGATTGAATCAAAGTGTAACCAATCAAAGTTGAACTCCACCTGAATTAAAATAAGCTTCTAAAGTAGCGAGTAAATTTTTACAATATATGGAATAACCGAATAGACAAAGAGCTTTTCCAATCAATGCGATAAGTATTTCAATAGCATGCAAATTACTGAAAATTAGTTTAACATTGTAAGAAAATACCTACCTACTTATAACCTACTTATAACCAAATACGGTATTAATATTCAAAATAATAAAGAAGAAATTACAGTGAATTATTTTTCACAGTGTACTAGAATGCATGTAAACGCAAATAGATAATCAATATTGAGATTAATAAACAAAATATCAAACATTGAGAAAACTGTAGATTATTTTTAACAGTGTAAGAAAATGTACCTACTTATAACCAAATACACTAATCAAATATTCAAAGTAATAATGAAGAAAAGACTGTGAATTATTTTTTCACAGTGTACTAAAATGCATGTAAACGCAAATAGATAATTGATAAACAAAATATCTAATATTTAGAAAACTGTAAATTACTTTTAACGGTGTAAGAAAATGTACCTAAATATAACTAAATACACTAATCAAATATTCAAAGTAATAATGAAGAAAATACTGTGATTTATTTTTCACAGTGTACTAAAATGCATGTAAACGCAAACAGATAATTGATAAACAAAATATCTAGTATTTAGAAAACTGTAAATTACTTTTAACAGTGTAAGAAAATGTACCTACTTATAACTAAATACACTAATCAAATATTCAAAGTAATAATGAAGAAAATACTGTGATTTATTTTTCACAGTGTACTAAAATTGCACGTGAACGGAAAAAGATAAACAATATTGAGATACATAATCAAAATATCTAATATTGAGAGAATTGTAAATTATTTTTAACAGTGTAGGAAAATGTACCTACTTATAACTAAATACACTAATTAAATATTCAAAGTAATAATGAAGAAAATACTGTGATTTATTTTTCAAAGTGTACTAAAAATGAATATAAACGCACATAGATAATTGATAAACAAAATATCTAATATTTAGAAAACTGTAAATTACTTTTAACAGTGTAAGAAAATGTACTTAGATATAATTAAATACACTAATTAAATATCCAAAGTAATAATGAAGAAAATACTGTGATTTATTTTTCACAGTGTACTAAAAATGCATATAAACGCACATTGCTAATTAATATTGAGATTAATAAACAAAATATCATACATTGAGAAAACTGTAAATTATTTTTAACAGTGTAAGAAAATGTACCTAGATATACCTAATACACTAATTAAATATCCTCAAACTTAACGATGTATTTATTATACCATGTATTATTGAGGTAACAAAAACCCGACATGTAAATAAACACTAGTTTCTTCAAAATATGCTGTTTATAAACACTTCCAAACCGGCTCCTAATCCTATACACCCCCCTTGAGCGAGGTGTCGTTGAAGTAAAAACGGCCAGCAGTTGACCATTCTAGATTCAGAACTCGCTTCGCGCGCTGTTGCCGGACTGTCTTTAATTTCCCGAGCAATCAAATCGCACTTATATACATATCACTGTTTCAGTATTTATTTTTTACAGTTTCTCAGCCCTCACGAGAGTCTAATGAACAACTTTTTGGAATGTTTATTAGAGAAAAGAAGAATAGGGTTCAGACAGACCCAAGAAATCAAATTGCCGCAAAGGCGGACATGGATATATCAAGTTGCTGCAGAGGCAAAAATGGATATGTCAAATTGACAGACTAAATCCGGCTCGAAGGACCAATAAAAACTATGTACGAGAAGGGAAATTCGCCTTAGCGATATTTGGCTGGTTCCTCTAAGTTTAGTTGGTTGATCCTTTCCTTCCCGACATGTTTTTGAGTATTTTAAAACAAGAAGACTCGCCAACCTTTTGTTGACGGGAACGCTGAAATTGTCGTTGAGAATAAAGGAGTAATAAAAATACGGCTCACTCACAATCCCTCTATTTAAATTCTTACAAGAACGAAGTACCAAACTTTAGTATTGGATACGGCAACAGCGCTAAACTACCGATGAACCGGTCTAGGCGACCATGCGGATTCAAACAATAATTTTTAATAAAAATAGTACTTACAATACAGAAATTCACCGACCGGAAAAGCACTTCACGTCATATTTACACTCTCATTAGTTGCAGTTACATTAAATTGATAAACGAAATTAGGTATGTATTTAAACCAATGAATCAACACTTGATCATATCGTCACAAGAGGTGAGCCAAGACTCCTGATTGCCTTTCGTTGGCGGTAATTTTGCGGCTTATGGCGCGGGAGGTACCAATTGGTTCCGTGAACATGAATAAAAGGCGCGGAGATTTAAACTTCGAACCTTTCGCTTAATGTTAAATTAAGATCCATTGTAGGAATTTATGGGAAATTCCTACAATTACTACTAAAACTTTTTAACTTCTAAAATTATTAGAAAAACTTGATAAAATTGGAGCGCATGAAAAATTCACTGCCTTTATACCAGATACATCACAGTAAAATTTGTTTTGCATCAAAATTTTCTTTCTGTCTGAAACTAGTACTTGCACAAAAATCAAATTCAAGTTACAACAGTCGGACATTTTTATTTTCTTTCTAAAGTTGGTGTCGTTCATGTATGCATTTATTTATTATCACCAGCAATATAATTATTTGAAAACAATTTACCTTTTTACAATAATAATAAAACGAAATTCATTCATTAATACTGCTACAATAGCAATAATGTGGCATATAGTTCTATAATAAAACATATATAATATAATAATAA
This sequence comes from Galeruca laticollis, assembly GCA_963921935.1. NCBI lineage: Eukaryota > Metazoa > Arthropoda > Insecta > Coleoptera > Chrysomelidae > Galeruca > Galeruca laticollis. Next base: position 70,240,050 of record OY998175.1, read on the forward strand.
TAATTTTTTAACTATTATATAAGTATGGCATAATAAAATTTAAGAAATTTTGTAGCACTTCTATTGAACACTTACAAATCTTTTATGAAACAATTTTATTGTATTTTTATAAACATTGTGTTTTATAGTAGCTTCTATAGCACTTATATAATATATTATATAAACAAAATGTTTTATAAATTATGCTCATTTTGTGTTTAAAGTTATTTTATTAACATTTTGAAAACGTTTCTGAGACTAACATTGTTTTATAATATTTATCGCCAAAACATTTCTACGACTATTATAAAATAGCGAATTGTTAGTTGGGCGTTACCCTTGCCCTTCGTGTAATCTTAAGCAGGCGAGGAAGAACCTCCTCTACACCTTGCTGCAGGAGTGCTGGAAATGTTCCTCCCACTCCTGGTGATTTATATGGTTGAAAGGTACTTATTGCTCATACCAACCGTCATCAGTTGAATATTAGCAATGTCCCAATCTTCCTTGCGGGATATTTTTGGGTAATTCATTGCTATTTTAGTGCTTGTCGCTGGTAGTCTACCTGGAAAGTGGCTTCTAGGAAGAAGAATTGATCATTCCTGTTCACCTTCCGGGAATGATCCGTCTGGATTTTTCAGCGACATAGTGGGGTTAGTTCCCCCATTTGTCACGACCTTTCGTAATCTAGCCGCTGTGTGATTGGGAGTGATGTTTCCACAAAGAGCTTGAAAATTAACCGACAAAGTATGTTCTTTGGATACATTTTTATATAAGTCAGGAAAAGTTCACGATTGCAGCCATTTTTTTGAGGTGTGCTTTTTATTTCGGAATTTGAACTATCCAGTGAGGAAATTTTTACGAATGACTTATTTTGTTGAATTATAGTTTTATCATTTTACTGACCACAAACTGGGAAATTGGATCGACAATATTGCTGGCGAGTATTTGACTCACTGTATTGTGAATTTCAGTCTCACTAATTACTGTTACTACGGATGCTACGCGGCCTTTAAGAATGTGTGATACTCATGAATAGTTAACGATGTAGTGTTTTCCAGAAAATAATCCTATCAAAAGTGAGGAACCACTAATTCCGAGGAAATAATATTTATTCAGAACTCATTAAACGTGGTGATTTCAATAAGAAAGTAGCTTTAGAAAAAACATCAATGAAAATTCTAACATCAAATGTATCTAGTGTAGATAGAGGAATTAGGATGTAATAATGGTACGTGACGTGGAATTTTCAAGATACAGGATGAGGAACAAAGTATCAAACCTCTATAAAATGTAGCAGAACCATGTTGTGGAAGTAGGCTCAACTTATGTTTTCAAAGAAAATTAGAAATATTATTTAGGAATGCCCCAAAAAGAGAAAAGTTTCATATCTATAATCCATAATAAAGCCGACAAATGATGATAGCGTCAGTGATACTAATATGCTAAATGAATAGTTATAAATGACTATTTGTCATCATAATCTGTAATAAGATAATTTCCAATTCTATATTTAATCATGATTAAAATATTGTCAATTCTTTTATTAATCCTAAAAATAAAATTTTTAACCTTTTATGAAAGATACGAACTTGGCAATGTTCCAATTTCATCTTCTTGCACGGATCTTTCCTAATAAAGGCAAGTTAGATCTTACTTACTGAATTTAATTCTAGGTTACTCATGTACCTTTTTTGCTAAGAATATCTGCTATTCCATTGGTGATGTTCGGAATGATTTGAATTCCTTGCAGTCTAAAGAAGAATGGGGTTACCTTAATGTTATCCATCCAATACTAATGACTTTAAATTAAATGAGTTTCTATATTGCTGTTTCTTCTTGCAAAATTTGTGAAAATTTTTCTTTTTGCATATACTATTAGCAATATTTCAGTATTTCCTGTAATAGTTTTTTTCGAAGCAAAATTAGGCATTATTATCCTTCGACAGCATTTACTTCATCAACCAGCCTAATTACGATGCAGATTCTGTCCAAAAATTTCCAGTCTCCGCCTATGCACAGTTCAAATGAATCTGTGGCGAACGTGCTTGTAACAAAAAATAAAGGCACTATATATGTTGCTTGTTTGTTTTGGGAATTGATTGGTGCCGATTTCGTTAAAGCTGTTTTGTCCTTTTCTTTTTTCTTGAACTTATTACAATGTGTATTCTAACCACGTTTAAATGTAATGGTTTCCCTATCTCGTATGATTTTTATGTTACTAAGGGAGATTCGTTTCTTTCTTTTTGTTTTCTTCCTAGTATATTTGGTTGATAGAAAAGATGGAGCAAATATTGTTGCTATTATTTACTTATACCTTGACCGTTATTATTTACCAACACTGCTTAAACATGTACATGCCGGCATAAAGAAGTTTCATAATCGAAAATGTAACTGCCGGGTTTCTGCTGACATTTGAGAATCGCTCACTCATAGTGACTAATTTTTTGATGATAATGTGCGGTGAAATCGGAAGAACACTTCTTTTAATTACTGTATCACATTTCAGGAATAAGAACTTGTTTGATTTTGAGGGTAGGGTAGACTGGGTACGGTAGGGACAGTCGTCATATTAGCGAATCTGTAAGGAATACCGGGAGAGAGGAGCAGTGTGCCCGTTTGAATGTGTTTCACAGTATTGCGTCAGCCACTGCGCCACATAAACGCTAGCATATTACTTTCTAACAATTGCCAATTTTTGAGAATTTTCAACAATTTTTATTATATTGTGGTATTAACTAGAAACCGTGAGTTTCATTTAACACACGAATAAAAGTAAGTATTTTTATTTGATATATTATTTTAATAACTGTTGTTATATGTGTATAGATATAGTAATGAATGTTTTCCTCCATCAAAAGTGAAAGATTAATAGTTACATAGTGTTTTAGTTTTATTTCTAGAACATCCGGATAATATTCTGTGAGAAATATATAAGTCTTACCTTTACATCGAAGTTTGTTTTTTCTCGATTTCTTTGGTGCTGGAAATGACTTTGGGAAGGGAAGGGAGAAAAGAGGAAAACACCACACTTGTGGAAATGAATTATTAGACCGAAAACACTCCGTAAGGCCCAAATAGCCTTTTCCAGAAACAAAAAAAACTTATTAATAACGAACAATAGGAATTGCAAATAGATATCAGTACCGACTCACTCCGACTGTAATTAACTTCAACGTTTTTATTTTATGTCTGACAAAAATTACTCAAGCGACGTTGCCAAATCCTCCCCACAAAATTCTTTTACTGAATCAAGTTATGCTACGACATACCCCCCACCCTGAAAAATTGTTTTTCAGCCAACTTGCAAATACCATAAATCGATATATGGGAGATACAGCATCAGTAACAATAATAACTAACCCATTTTAAATAAATACCCAAAATAACATAATAATCATTTTAATTCAAATAAAATACAAAAAAAAAATTAAAAAATATCTCATTTACTGATTTGGCAGAGGACACACCTTAATCACCGGTCTAGAGTAGGTGTCCTTATTAGTCCTTACCGTCACATTGCGAATAATGCCATCTTTTCCTGGATGAACATCGGTAATAATTTCTAACGGCCAATTAATCGGCGGAAAATTGTCAGTTTTCAGAATAACAGGTGTCCCGATTTTGATATTAGGACATTTTGTATTCCATTTTTCTCTCACTTGCAATGTAGTGAGGTACTCTAAGTGCCAACGCTTCCAATAATCTTGTACCATCCTATCTATCATCTGAAACCGATCCAATCTATTTATATTCATGTATATGTCTGACCAAAATTACTCAAAGCGACGTTGCCAAATCCTCCCCACAAAATTCTTTTACTAAATCAAGTTATGCTACGACACATAGATGTAATTAATTTGTACATATGATGTGTTGTCATGACAATTGTTTTTTTTTGTTAAGGAGTGCATTGGGTACGATTGCGACAAATGTGAAATTTTTATTTTTGCTTTCAGATGCCCAGGAAACGTTTCAGGAGGACCGAAAGAGGGCAACAACAGAATATGAAGATGCTTATAAAGAAGTGAAAAGCGGCACTTCTTAACGGAGAGCTACTGATATGTATGAAGTTAATCGCATATCTTTATTGCGATACATTCGTAAACATGATGGAGCCGACGCGGGCAACAATAAAGAAAGCGTCATCATGGGATACGTCGCTCATAATAAGGAGCAAGAACATCAGCTGTCAGGATAAATAAAACGTTACAAAAGAAATTTATTTTGGCTTTTCTCCGAAAGAGGTACGGGAATTAGCTTTTGGGTTTGCCTATAATTACAATCTGAAGCGACCTACTACTTGGATTGAGAATGAGATGGCTGGTGAGGAATGGTTTCATTCATTCATTAATAGAAATCCATCATTCTCTGTTCTCATAGCTCAAGCTACTAGCCTTTCAAGAGCAACAAGCTTTAACAAAACGAATGCCAAAGCTTTTTATAACAATTTGCAAATTGTTATGGATAGACACACTTATGAGACTCAAGATATATACAACGTTGACAAAACAGACATCACTACCGTTGAAAGACCTGATAAAGTGGTAGCAAGACGTGACATAAGGCAAGTAGGAGCTGTTATTTCACCCAAACGATGTACATTAGTCACGGTCGCTTTTGCGGTAAATGCCTTGGGCATTGTCCCTTCTTTATTAATATTTTCACGAGTTCGTTATCAGGACCATTTCAATAAGGACGGACCATTCGGATCGATTGGAACTGAGAATCCTTCTAGCTGGATGGAAGATTTATCGTTCCTAGTGTTTCTCGAACATATTAAGAAGTTTTTTGAATGCTTCCACAACGCATAAAGTCTTGCTAGTGCTGGATAATAATTCCTCGCATATCCATATTAACACATTCTTATTCTTTGAGTACCGTCTCCTAGCGGAAGTTGGCGATAACATCTGCACAACTATTTCTATTTCCAGGTTGGCAATTCCATGTTTGTTCATTGCCTAATATTTCGCAGCCAGGAAATTTGTCTTCTACCTGGCCCTCGCCTACATTCGATCTTCTCCTTCATTATGAGTTGCAGAAGTATGTATTTAGGATTTGGTGAAATATGTCCTAGGCAAGCGGTTTTGCGTCTTTCAATAGATATTATTAACTCTCGATCGCTCTGCATTCGCTTCAAAACTTCTTCATTGCGGATTCTGTCAGTCCATGAAGTTTTCAGCATTCTGCGAAATACCCACATTTCAATGGCCTCTAAACATCTCATAGAGCTAACTTTCAGTGTCCAGGCCTCCATTCCGTAATGTTAAAAACACTTTACCATTCGGTACCTCAATTCTAGACTTACGTGTCTCAATTTAACAAAAATGGATCTGGGTTGATGTATTCTTGAGTGTATCACATTTTCCGAATCCAAGGAATCGTTTACCAGATAGCCCCAATATTCAAACTTATATCACCATTGTTTTGGTCTCTTTTGTGTTGATGCGCAGTCCCCCCATGTCTCGTACTTCGACGAGTTTATTAAGCAAACTTCCTTGGCTGTCAGCTATGATCACTTTATCGTCGGCATACCTAATATTGTTTATTACTTCTCCGTTGACTTTGACTCCTTTAGCGGTACATTTAAGTGTACTATCAAAAATAAAATTTGAGTGAATATTAAAGCCCTGCCTAACGCCCTTCTCTATTTTAATAGGATCCGTACGTCCCACAGTTGTTTCCAAAGTTGCCGTCTGATTGCAGTATAGCTCCCTTATAATCTTGATGTCATTTTGATCTAGACCGTTCTTACTGAGATATTCAATAAATTGCTTATGGTTAATACGGTCGAAAGCTTTTTCATAATCGATAAAGCACAAAAACACGTCCTTTCGTTGGTCTCTGCATTTTGGCATCAGAACATTGGAGCCAAACAAGGCTTCTCTTGTGCCCACGCCGTCTCTAAATCCAAACTGCCCGTCTCCTAAATCGATATCACATTTTTCATAAATACGATTATGAAAATTGTTTTCATCAATCTGATTAACCAATAATCATTGCACCTCTTGGGATTTCTAGTTTTGGGTAAAGGAATGCAGCCACTGTTTTGGGAATTTTGCTGTATGGTGAAAAGTTTTTCTAATAAAACTAGATTTCGTGGTCTATAAGCTTTATAAACTCTGTATGTAACGTATGGTCCTAAAGATTTTGGAAATTTTTTAAATTATTTATTTTTGTACCCAATGTCGTTTAATCAAGTTGCCATTGAAACTAAAACGTCACACGTTATCAAGTTTGATTATGACAGTTTAGTTTTGCAAATCGATTGTAGCAAAATGTCTTACAAATTAGATATTCGTCAGGGCATTTACAATCTAGTTGGACGAATACCTAAGCATGATATTGTTGCAATCTACCAAGAGCAAAATATAATTAAGTCAACCATTTACAACACTATAAGGAATTGTGAAGAGGGTATACCATGCATTTTTGTACCCAAAAGCGGTAGACCAAGAATTTTGAGTGTAAGAAGAGAAAGAAGACTGATGGAAGCTACTAAAGACAAAGTTGGAGTTTCTCAGAAAAAATTATCCCGGAGATTTGGTATTTCGAAAACCACTGTATTAAGAGCAATTGATCGCACAAACTTAGTGTTTAGGAAAAGAAAAAAGGCACCAAAATACACCGCAGACCAGCTAGAAAGAATTCCGCGTTGTTGCCGCGCATTAAGGCGTATCCACTTTGCCAATAAATTGATTGTAATGGATGATGAAAAATATTTTACCTTATCCCATTCAGAGATTAAAGGAAACGATGGGTTTTATACCAATAACATAGAAAATACACCAGACAATGTTAAATTTAAAAGTAAATCGAAATTTGAAGATAAAGTTTTAGTGTGGTGTGTCATTTCTGAAGCAGGATTCATCTCACAGCCGTATGTTGGTCGTGTTCGGGGAGAAGCCTTAAATGCAGAACTTTATATTCAAAGATGTCTTACTAAATTACTTAATTTCTTAAAAACACATCATCTCAATGATAATATAATGTTTCGGCCTGATCTAGCTTCATGCCATTATGCTAGAATTACCAGACAGTGGTTAAGTGAAAATAACATTGAATTTGTACCTAAGTTGGACAATCCTCCTAATGTACGTCAGGCTAGGCCAATAGAGGAATTTTGGTCAATACTATCGAGGAAAGTGTACGATAAAGGATGGGAAGCTACAAATGAAGATCAATTGCGGCGTCGCATCTTCCAAAAGATTAGAGAAATAGAACCTGCTCTTTTCAAAGGAAGATGGGACAAGTCCGAAGAAAATTACTCATTGAGGATAACGGGCCACTATCCATAATGTAATTTGTAATTATTTTTCGTTATTAGTGTTGTTAATTGTTGCCACATGTGCTTTTAAAATTGAAAAAATTTTGGAAAAATTTATTAGCATTTATAAATTTTCCAAAAACTTTAGGACCATACGTTATTTCATCCGGTCCAGGTGACTTGCCACTCTTGGATATTTTAATAGCATTCATTATCTAGGGCTTTAAAATATCAGGGCTGGTATCGCTTGTTGGGTTCTTCTTGATCTTCTTGAAATGCATCTTCAATATACGACTTCCATTTCGCCAGTACAACTGTTTTCTGTGTGAGTATTTTGTTGTTGCGGTCTACCAAGACAATAGCTTCACTGAGCTTCTTTATTCCACAGACTTGTTTTACTCTTTTTTCAAGTGTTGCGTCATCATGTTTTTGTTGGAATTCTTCGATTTCAGTGCACATATCTTTCATCCACTTCTCTTTAGCCCGTTTTATTTCTTTCTTAATTCCTTTGTGTATGAATTTGTATTTCTTGTTGTCTTTCCCTTATAACCTCTTCTTTCATTCATCATTTCAAGTAATATTGAGCATATTTGATTTTAGTCCATAGCTCTTTGATGTTGGGTTGTTCTGACTGGATAATGTGGTTTCTAATATCTTTCAGGTTTCCATTTAGTGTTGAACTGGCTCGTACTTTGGTATCCTCTACCTTTAGTGCATCCATTTTCCTTTGTTTTTCCTATTTTCTTTAGGCGGATTTTGAATTTGCTTAGTAGGGTAGGTTTTCACTGATTTAATACCATTCCTATATTTTTTCTGGATCAATATGTAGTCTATCTGATTTCTAATTATTTTGCTTGAACTATCTTGTGGTGACTTCCTGAACCAAATGTTGGTGATGACTAAGTTATGTTCTTGTCAGAATTCAACAAGTTGGTTTTCCCGGTCATTTATAATTCCTAGGCCAAATCTACCTACGATTTCTTCTACTCTACCTTCTACGACTTTCGCGTTGAAATCCCCCATAATAAAGGTTATTTCATTTTTCCTAGTATATCCGATAAGCTCTCTAAGTTGTCTATAAAAGATTTCTATTTCTGCGTCAAGTTTTTCTGCAGTTGGAGCATATACTTGAATAATATTGAGATTGATGAGAGTTCCATGGCATTGTAGTAGTAGCATTTTATCGTTGTAAGATTCGAAATTAATTACTGCTTTCTGAGGCAACATGTCTACTATAAGACCTACTCCATTCCAATGATTTGCGTTGTCATTACCTGAATGGTATACTGTCATATCATTGGCCAATAAAAGCAATTTTTTTTGGGATATGAAGTGGTTTGAATTGAAATTAAGATATCTGCCTGACTAAGTTGATTTGGTAAACCAAGGAGTTAAAACTGCTGAAAATTTCAACTGATTTCTGATTTTTTTTCCATTTTGTTTCAATGTCTAGAATATTAGAATAAATATTTAAATTTTGAAAATTACCATTTTCAAGATTTAATATTTTATGCAAACCAGTTCTAAAAAACGTCTTTCAAATAAATTACTTGCTTTCATAAAAATTGAAATATTCTTGAAATCTATGACATGTGCTGTTATATTAACATATTGTGACAAAGCACAAGCATAAGGTCTTTGAAAAATGTGACTTTTATGTGAAATAATTCTTGATTTTAACTGATTTTATCAACAACTCCACTCTGAACAAGTATATGTGTTTCATCTTTCAATCATGTATTATCAGTTTTAATAGGTTTATTAGCCAGAATTATGTTTTTTTTCTTCTTTCAATACATTACTAATTTTGGAAGTGAGTTCTTTTATATGGGAATGATCGTATTTTTTAATCACATTTTGTTTTTATTATTGAACAGGAACTTATAATTTTCCTAGTTTGTGTACAACGCTATGGCGTACTTCCATGCGTTGTAATCCAGTATGCACAAAGAAAAAAAGACTTTGCTCTTAACTGTAATATAAGAGTTTATTACGCTCTACTTTACAAATGGCCATGTGGAGCCGCCATTACCAATGGGACACCAGGTCCGACTCGTTAATGCTGACCGTCAATAATGTATTTTATCACTTTGTACTCAAAAAATCAAAATTTAAGAAAATATTTCACAAGAGCATGACTTTTTATGTTTGACATTAAAAAACATTCTCTCTCGACTACTATTTTTTCACCCTGACGCATCCTGTCAGAAAATGGACTACGCATAGGGTACCGGCATCTTTCTCATTGGCTGCATTCTAAAGTCATGCCAGAATGCGCCAACAAGAGAGATTCATCACATCTCGCACTTTGTGTAATGTAGAATATAATTAACAAAATAGAATTTCATTGACTTGCAATCGTCACAGTTGGGATTTGGTCGAAATCCAAACAATTATAATATTCCATTATCAGTAGTACTTATATTTATAACCCACTATGCAAATAAATATTACAGTTATGTTAATTCAACATCACATTGTGATAATGTTCTTCCTTTTTTTCCTCTTGTTTTCATCACGTGCACATTTATACAACCGCTTATGCCCAGCTTGTGGCTGTTAACTTTTGTAATGTTTCAACTTAACCTCTCAGCGATGTTAAAGCGCTGCCTTTTTACATTACTGTGACGGTACTATAACTTCCTCAAAAGGAAGTCTTTATAACGAACTAAAAACAACATTTCTGTTAAATTCTGAAATGTCTTTTAACTTCTCGTCAATGTTAATGCAATGTCTAAAAAATAACATCTTATCAATGATCTAAATATGACATATCAAAAACAATACAGTGTATTCTCTTAGATGTAGTATGGACATTACTTAAACCTCTAAATAACATACCTCAAACATTCTAGATGACATCCTATAGATGTTTCTGTGCCTAATCAGCAAATACAGGATGAACAACTAAGAACGCCGACTGTCGGCCATATTTCAAAAAATAGTCATGGTACAACTTTAAAAAAAACCTTCAGGAAAATGACCCTGAAAAATCGCTGGAAAATATTTTAGAGTTCCTAAAATATCTTGTATGGGGTGGAATGAACACTTAAAAACATAATACTGTGATTATGTCCAAAAAAGACTTACTAAAGGTATCCTAGAAATACAATTTTTGATATATTGATGAGATTATGAAAAAGTGTAGTTAGAGACTTTTTGTCCTTATTCTTCAAATAAGGGTTGGGGGAAGGTTCAACCTAAAAAACAAATGTCGTAACATTTTTTTGGTTTTTTTATCAATATCAATGTTTTTGGAATCATTTAAAAGAATTTTTCCTCTTTAATAAGATATGCTTAACAAAAATAACAAAATTAAACAATTTTGTCAACGCTATGTGAAAAAGTCGACAATTTTCCATTTTCTCGGAAATTTCAAATGTAATGACATTTTTTAAATTCTGATGAAAAGGGATTTACGTTATCAGATATAAAAATTTAAAAAATGCTCCAATTTACATTTGAAATTTCCGAGTGAATACAAAATTATCTCATTTTGTTGTCCATCTTATTAAACAGAAAAACTCTTTTAAATGCAGCTAAAATCATTAATATCGGTTGAAAAATGAAGAAGTTATACATTTGTTCATCAGTTTGAACCTTCTCCACCCATTATTTGAATAATAATGGCAAAAAATCTCTTCAATTAAATTTTTTCGTAATCTCTTCAAGATTTAAAAAATTGTATTTTTAGGACACCTTTAGTATGTTTTTTTGGAGTATTATGTTTTCGAGTGTTCATTCCACCCCTAGCGGATATTTTATAGAGTGCAAAATATTTTCCAGCCATTTTTCAGTATCACTTACCTAAAGGTAATTTTTTTGAAAGTTGTACCATGATTCTTGCCTGAGATGTGGCCTACAGTCGTTCTTAGTTGTTCACCCTGTACATTTAAAATAAAATAGCAATAAAGGATTGAAAACGTTTATTCACTTTTAATGAACAGTACAGTAAATTTGAGAAAACAGGTACAAAATTAGAAAAAAATATCTTATCCAGGAATCCAACCTAAAAAAAATAAAATTGTGTAAGCATATTACATAACAAGTGTGGAAAGTGGAAACTATTGAATGCATTCAGTGAAAGCAAGGAATACAAAAGGGTATATTAATCTGTAGTTGTCATAAGGTTTGTTCCAACCAACACAAAAACCGTACAATTACGATACAAACCCAGTTGACCTGCTGATTAGTGAATATAATAAGTCTGTGTAATTTACATCAAATTTGCTGCGTTACTGAGATTGTACGGTGATAAAACGGTATTTACTTCGGTTGGAACAAACCTTAGATGTAACATACTTTGACACAATTAATAAAGTTTAACGGATACACATACATTACAGCTAGTTTACAGAAAATTTATTAGAATAGTTTTTTAATAATATTAAAACTAATAAAAATTTTACAACATGAAGATTTTATGAAACATTACGTTAAATCAACAGAAATTTAATCTGATTAAAGAAAAATCTATCGTTTACTTACGATTACTTTTTCTTACGCAAGAGTCGCTGTTTCGAGTGCCTCTACCATTCCATAACGTACACTTCAAAATCCTTATCTGGGAAACAATTAAAGGTGTTCTGAACAGCAGCTAATAAAACAATTACTTTAGATTAAATTGTGCCCATCGAGACCTTTGATCGATCATCATAAACTACATCAAACTTGATTTTTAGCCAATTGACTGGGACCCATTTTCCACAAGATATATGCGGGGCTCTTCAAAGAAATAACAACATATTTTATTTCGAGAAGTGACTTTTCATGATTCACCTTCTATTTCATGCCTCACTCCATTTGGCAGGTAAATTCAGGTGTGCCATGAAAATTCATACTTCTTTTCGTATAAAATAATATACTATTCTCATCTTGTTATTTACATCCTGGAACATATTGTATATTAACATAGTGGAATTGTAACAATGAAAACTAAGAATTATTAATACACTGTATACAAAAAAAAACTTCTTATGAAGAAGAAATATGAACATATTATCAAGTTAAATGAGTTTATAATTATTTGTATCCAATTGAGTATCCAATAGCTGTGCTTCTACAATAATGAATAATTGAATTCTGTTTGTTGACTGGTGCATTCAGTGCCATAAGTTATATATTCTTCAACTAGATTAATATACGAGGTAAGGGACAGCTACAGTTTTTTTATTGTATTCAGTGTATTTTCAAATGGAAATGAGCTTTTTAACAGAAATTTCTGTTTTTAAAGTTTTAAACAGTCTCTAATTGTTCACAAGAATTGTTAGTACTAATGTTAAAATTTTCTAAACCTGCAATACTATATTGATGGCTATGACTGCTACTACAAAAACTAGAACTAGAGATACTCGATTCAATATTTTTGGTACTGTTTAATACAATGTCTGTATCAGAATATCTGAAATAGTTATTCCCCTTTCTTTACATAATTACTAACTATTTGTTTTTTATTTTATTTATGTAGTGAAGCATCATGAACATTGAAAATATTCTCTTCCAGATTCAAATCTCTGCCAACATATGAGGATGTTTTATCATGATTAATATTATCAACCCCATTGCATTATTAAGTTTTTTGTAGGGTATAATACATATCTAAGATTTAAAATATTGTGAATCGTTGCTAAAATATACTTACTCAACTAAAAGATTTTAAAAGTTGAGAAAACCCTTATTTTGTGAACTCTATTATATAATGTTAGTGTACAATTCCGCCACGTGGAATTTCAATGTACAATAGTCGATCAAAGTCTTTAATAATTATGATTTTGGAATAGGTACTTACCGATAACAACTGTTGTTCGTCCATTATAACCAGGATTATAACTGAGCAAAGAAACTGAAGCTAAGTAGGAACTAACAAAAACGAAGACCACTTTATTCAAGTACTTGCAAAAAATGTGCTTCCTGCAAATAAAATATAACACAAAACTGAAAACCATCCGCCATTTCAGGCTTGTCATTTGTTTCCACAGATATGTTCGTTCGTCAGTTCCACTTCTGTTTTCTTCTTTTTTTCTATGTTACTGTGATGTTTAATATGATATATTACTGAGAGTTCTATGAAGTAACATCATAAAGACGTAATCACACGGACTTACTAAAAATTATTTCGAAAGATGTGAAAGTAACTGCAACATGTGATCATCTTAGAAACATGTTAATTTGTAATATAACAGTAACGTTCTGTATGTGATATTAGTGAGAAGTATACAAATTAACATCGTATTAATGTTTCCTATAGGAAGTTACTGAAAAGACTTTCATGGGATGTGTATGTAACTGCGAATTCAAGTATTATTGTGTACATCAAAAATATGTTTTATTTACATGACATGGACGTTAATAGAGTTGGTAATAAAACTAAGACATCTAGGAGATATCTTATTAACGTTTTAAATAAACATCACGAAAAGTCTCTAAAAAGAACATCACAAAAAAGACTTGTTATGTTGTTTAGTGGGAATATTATTTGTTGAAAAGTAGTTTTTCGTATAGGAATTTTTTAGGACGAAACGGAATGATTTTTCTTTTTTTAAAGTTGGATGGGCGTAGGTCTTTCTTATAATTGATAAATTTCTTTTTTTTTTGTTCATATAAATCATTTCTAAATATCCTCATTTTATTCGATTCTTTTCCAAGAATTTTTGTAATCTAATAAATATATTCCATATTTTGTTAATGATGCTCCATTTCTTTTATCGTATTGATAACTTTTAAATCTGTTTTCGAAATATTGATATATTTGTCATATGTAACACTGAACTTATGGGTTGAAGGTAGCGATCACATTTTCACGTTGAAGAATATTAATCTTTAATTTATATTTGATGGTATTTTCATAATTTTGTACATTAACTGAAATAATGCATTCATTACATTTGGCTTTTCCACATAGATATATATATATATATATATATATATATCTATAATATATATATATATATATATATTATTATAGAGTGAAACACCCTGTATATCAAACAATAAAGAATTAAGATTGTGCATTGTAATCTAGAAGAATTTTTTTAAGTCAAAAATTTTTTTTAAACATTTGAATGGGGACAATCTGTACGATCCACTATTCGATAGAGAAGGCATCCAGAAAGGACAGACTGTATAATGTAGGGATAATTGCGAATAGGTGTGATAAACAATTTATGTGGAATAAATTAACCAAACTTCTATTAAAAAGATCAAGTATCAGAATTTGTTCATGATAAGAAACTAATAATGCTTATTCTGTAAAGTCAAGCTAATCTCATAATATTTGTTGATTAAAACATTAAAGTAAGTTAGTGTAGCTGTTTAGACATAACAGAGCAGAAAAGTATAAAACGAATTTTCATTTTGCATATATATTTGAAGGTAACAGCTGTCATCTATTAAAACATTAAGAATATTCATTTGACATACATACTTAGAGGTTAGGAAATGTCATTTTAACAATATTAGGAAATATTATTGAATAAAAATAATATAGGAAGTCTAAGCAATTAAAAACCTTAGAATACAATATCCTGATATAATGGATGAACATTTCACTGGTTGAAATGAAGAATTTGAGTGATAAAATAAATAGTAAAATTTGATTTGTAAATAAACATTTAAAAAGGATCATATCGGCGACAATTATGTTGCTAACGAAAAAAAAATCGGAATGTAAAAAGGTTGTTGATTATGGGGTCTATTGACTAGAAGTTTTTTTTGTTGGGAAGAAAAATTTGTAAGCAGAAAAACTCTTTGGTAAAGAAAATCATTTTGAAATTATTTGGAAGATAAAAATTTGACTATTGAATTCAAGAACAAATACATTATACTTACAAGATATACATCAGTGTAAGTAGTTAAGTTTATATTAATAATTAAAAAAGGAATTGTCGAATGTTGTACAGTACTAACCATGATTTTTATTTTATAATATGGTGTCTTGTGTCTTGTGGAAGTAAAATAGCCACAATAGCTTTTGGAAAACACTGAATAATGGAATTTATATAAACTGCTTGGACTTTAAATGAAATACAGCATCGATTCCTGTTCTGGTAGAGACGGAATGCCAGCATGGAGTTTTTCCAGGAGGAGAATCTGAAACAAATAAAAGAAACGGATCATTGAGGTGAACAAACAAAACAGTGAAGTGAATAAGGTAGTAAAAGTTAATTTATTAATATATTAAAAAGTCAAGCGTACTTACCAATTTATGCAAAGAACAAAAATTTTGTGACGCATAGACGCTTTTAGGAGTGTATTTCGCCATTTTCTAAAAATCATATGTTTATGAAGTTGTATAATTGTATTTCACTCTTATAATAATATCTCACCAGAGTGCGTGTATGTTGTATGAAAGAGTCATCCTTTTAGATAGTTGAATTTCTTCAAGAACACTTGTAAAAGTGTAATGTATTTATTTTCATTAAATTAAATATCGTTTTTTCCTTTGAAGAACGTTTTTTAAACTATTTTTGAGTTGTTCAGTTATTCATTTCATCTGGTGACTTGCGCACCATCTACTTACCATAGGCAGAAGCTCTGAATGACATCTATTGAATTATGCAGATTTGTTTTAAGCAGGACAGGACCGTATTTAGTTTGGAATCATTTAACAAGTAAAATATTCTGATTAACAAATTTATTTTTGAAATATAAAGCATTTATTAACTTTGGCGCTAATATATATAGAATTCTAAAATCATTTTATCCTAAATACTTGAACTCTACCCTGAGATGAGAAGTTTTCATGTTAGTAATATAAACTGTTTATCATATATATAAAATCATCAATATACCGGGCAAACAATAAACTTAAAGTAAATTTAAACTAAAATAAAATAAGTATAACTTTCTTATTACACCATAGCCAATTCATATTAATATATATATATATATATATATATATATATATATATAATATAATGATTTATTAAATAAAAAATCGTTTGTCGGTTACCGGTAAAATGATTGTTTCAGAAATAGTATTTGACAGCGAAGGAATATAGCTGATACTATCAGCTCACTAAACTGATAACACTTTTGACTTATTGCAGAAATTGGAAAAATCGCTTTGGAGCATTGCTATTCCCATTTTGAAATTCTTGTTATGTCTCGAATTCATATTTGTCCTTTGTATATCGAGAAAATTGACCTAAATGTTAGCAAAGTAATTCATTTCCGAACTTCGACTCTGCACTGGAGTGCGGTAATTTTAATCCAGTTTAGTTGTAAATTGGAGCAATTTTCATTTTCAAAAGAGTGTGGAGGCAAACAAGAATTCTACACATAATTATACGAATTTCAAAGAATTTTCAAATTGGCAATTCGTTACTGCTTTCATCCTCATCAGCAATCAATTGATGGATGCATGTATCTGCAATTGAATATAAGGTCTGAAATTTCAGAGAAGTTATATATTTTAGAAAATAAAGCAACTGATAAATAGTGTCTGTTTGTGATTAACAAATAATTATTCCAATTAATAATAGAAAATGCCTTTGTTAATTTTAATTTATGAAAAGGCTGTTTCTTTATATTTCCCTAACAAAACAATTGCCAATAGCTTTTCAACCCACTAATGTCTATGGTATGATTTATCATACGGAGGTTAGAATCAATTTTGAATTCACAGCGTGTGCATCTCATGTGATAGAAACTGTCGTTAAATACGTCATATATATATAGTCCCGGGACTAGTGGGAAGAAAGTCAGGAGCGTATAATCTGAGCCAAAATGATGTTAGTACTTCATATAAACTTTTTCTATGCAAGCCCTCGTTTTCGAGTTATGGGCCTTCAAAGTTTTAATATTGAATTTGGTTTTTATTTTTTGTACTAGTTATTTGATCTTTATCAAATTCACGGCAAAGTTATAATGTACGTGCATGTTAATTTTGGAAAGGTAAGCAGATTTACAGTAGTGCCTTGAAGCCAGGGACGGACTACTCGCAATGGTTAGTGATCCAAAAAATTTTCAGGGATGGCAACCCTGTATTAAATTATCGAAATTGACTTCTCCACACATTAAGCTAACGAAAAGGCCCTCTTGTTGGAACTCTATAAAATAAGCCGTTTGGCTAATATTTACAGTTTTATTAATGCAGTACGTACAAATTTACCTAACTAACTTATTAATACGATGTCCAAAATTTACCTACAGTACTACAAAAAAATAATTTGATGATAGCAGATGATAAAAACATCAAGAACTTATTTAATGGGAATTAGATGGGTACACGAACAACGTAATTAGTTGCTTTTAATCAAAATTACGACCACAACATTATTAAACCATTAAGAAAACATGAAAAAACACAAGTTATAAAACATTAGACTAAAACTAATTCCTGAACAACAAAAACTAACGTTATTCTAATAAATGTTCAATATGAGCTCCTCCCACTTCCACGCACATTCTAAGTCTACGAAGGTTGTTTCTTTGCACTTGAAAGAGCAATCCCACATTATTTCTAATAACGTTGCAGTGTAACACAATTCAGTCTATTAAATATTGCCTTGTTTGCACAGGTGTTGCGTAAACCCTAGAGATAACCCTAGAGAAAGAAATCCTCAGGATTAACGTCTCCTGATCGCGGTGGCCATTGAAAAGGGCCTCCACGATCACACCATCTATTAGGAAAACTTGTGCGTAAATGCTGTCGTACATCTAAACTGAAATGATGAATGCATGAACCATAAATTCCTACGAGTTTGTAGTAGCACATCATCAAACAGGTTCCATAACTCATTTTGCAAAAACTCCAAATATTTCTGACCGGTCAAAGTACCATCAACAAAGTATGGCCCTATCAAATGATTGCCAACTATTCCTGCCCAAACATTAACAATGAATCTATGCTGGCTCCTAGTTTGGATAATGCCATGTGGATTCACATCATCACATAAATACATATTATGAGAATTTATGACTTCATCTCTGGTAAAACCCGATTCGTCCGTAAAGAGAACGTTACTAATAAATCTGCTTGTTGTTGTCGCAGAAACCACTGGCTATACTCAATTCGTGCAGGATAATCAGCCACTGTCATACTGTGTACTTTTTTCATGTGAAAACGATATAACAACTATTTTTCTACGACGCGATGAACAACTGATTTCGAGACGTTATGTTCTTTTGATAATTTTCGTAAACTCGTTGATGGTTCATTATCAACTGCATTTAACAAGTCTTGTTCAACTGCCACAGTAAGTACGCTTTGTACTGGACCTTCTCCACCTTTTTTTGACAAAAAACTTCCTAAAATTTCAAATTTTGTTTTGTATACATGGAAAATTACATTTACTTATTCTTACTGTTTCTCGTAACCTGAGATCAATACTCTCAAACATTCGTCTGTCTGGCAATGATCTGCTTGCAAAATGTTCAGCATAGAGCATTCTGGCATTCAAACAATTTAGAGAAGCCAGTCCATACATTAAATTCATATCTGCGTACTCAATAGAAGTGAATTCTGCCATTGTAACTGCTAAATTAAGGACTTATGAATTATTGACAAGTACTGACTACGAACTATTCTATACAACGTTTGTCAACTAATCCTATGGTTACTTGATAAACAGTAAAAACACTTTTAAAAAGTTTTTACCAACTTTCGAATTAATAAGTCGTTAATGTTCTTTATCATCTGCTATCGTTAAATTATTTTTTCGTAGTACTGTAAGTGAATCTTGGACATCGTATTAATAAGTTAATTAGGTAAATTTGTACGTAGTGCATTAATAAAACTTTAAATATTAGCCAAACGGCTTATTTTATCGAATTCCCGTAAGAGTACCTTTTCGTCAGCTTAATGTATGTGGAAGTGAATTTCAATAATTTCATACAGGGTGTGCCATCCCTGCAAAATTTTTGGATCACTAACCATTGCGAGTAGTTTGTCCCTGGCTTCAAGGCACTACTGTAAATCTGTTTACCTTACCAAAATAAAACATACGCGTACATTACACCTTTGCCGTAACGTTTATAAAGATCACATAACTAGTACAAAAAATAAAAATAGAAATCAAATTCAAAATTAAAACTTTGGAGGCCTATAACTCGAAAACGAGGGCCTGAATAGAAAAAGTTTATATGAAGTACTAACATTATTTTGGCTCAGATTATACGCTCCTGACATTTTTTCATTAGTGCCGGGACACCCTGTATAGGAATAATCACTTGTTAACACAATTATAATTGTTAATACGGTTTCCATCAAAGTTTGTTGCATTCGGAAACAGTTTTACGTAGCAGTGTATATTCCAGTTCGACAAAATGAGTAACAGGTGAGGTTATGTTGTTTTATCTGGTTTGTCTATAATTTTATCCGGAGTAAAGCCATCAAAATACGACTATTATACACTAAGAAATACTTACGATTCAACAGAAAGTTTGGCTGTGGCCTGTACTTTACGCTAGACTGAAAAAAAATTGCGTCTGATATATCATGCGGTAGGCAAATGAATGTATTTTTATTCCAGAAACAAATTTCATGATCCATCAGATAGTCGTGATGGGAAAGAGCTTTTAAATTACATAGAAGAGCTCAACTCGGACGATGAAGATCATGAACGAGTAAATAGTTGTCAAAGATTAGATTTGGTAATATTTCCACCAGCAGATGGCATCGAAAGTGACGTGGATGATGCATCAAGCGATGATGACATGGGTCACAGTATTCGTGACATTGGTAAAGGTGTGTTGAGACAACCAATGGAAGTTATCGCTGTTCGTGATGGTGGAAAAAATGACGTGGGTCTGAACGTTCCAACCGAAAAAAAACTAACATATAAAGAAGCTTGTTATGACGATACACAACTGGAATTTACTGCAGTTCATGACAATAAGGAAAATGATGTAGGTACGAATGAGCTACAAAAAGAAATCATTTTTGATGCAGATACTAGTGATGACAATATCCCTCGAGATTTGTTGGCCAAAAAAAAAGAACTTGATATACCATGTAAAGAGAGTCCTGAGAAAAAATTGAAAATAAGAAGAGTAAACAGAAAAAAGAAAAGAAAATCGTTAGAAGTTGGACAGAACAGCAGTTCAAAGGAAACGGTAATAAAGAGATGCCACAAATAGAAAAAACTGCAGAACCTGCTATAGTACAGAAAATAAGGGTTGATAATATGTCACCAGTAGACCAGTAGTAGTATAGTAGTAAAAATGTTTTTCACAGAAGAATTCATCAAGAAAACCTTCAAAGGAAAACACGGAATTGTTGTTTCTACTAAGGAAATGTACATATATTTTCGCATACTGTTCCTTCCTAGTTATTGTAAATAACCTTTTCGAGAAATCTACCTCGAGACTAAAGCAGACACTAATAATAGTCTTATAAGTAACAGCATATCTCGTGACAGATTTGAAACAATTCATCGCTATTTACATTTCAACGATAATAATTCCATAGATCCAAATAACAAAACATATAAAATTCAACCACTACTAGATCAGATAAACAAGGTATCTCAAGACTTAGCCCAGCCTCTAGGAAAGTCCTTTTCTCTAGGCGATATAATAGAACCATATTTTGGAAATCACCACATGAAACAGTTCATCAGAGGAAAACCAATTAGATATGGTTTCAAATTTTGGTGCCCTACTACTTCAGAAGGATATTTGTGGTATTGCGGTAAAGAAGACAGAATATGAGGAAAAACTTCAGGTTCTACTGTTGCTGAAACTCTATGCATTAACTATTTACTTGATAAGTCACCAGTTTTCATCGACAACTTTTTCAATTCGCTTTCACTATTGGAAACTCTCACAGCAAATAACATTCATTGTATTGGTACTTTGCGATCAGATAGAATTGAAAAAGATCCACTAACTGATCTGAAAAAACAGAAACGAGGTACATCGCATGTGTTGAGGGAAACGGAAACTAATTTAGTTCTGATCAAGTGGCATGACAATAGTCAAGTTACCATCGGGACTAATTATTATGTGGAAAATGGTACATGCTTCACCAAAGGATTCTGCAAAAGATGGTGAAAAGAATAAAAGAAACGAGTAGATATCGATCAACCCAACATAATACACCTATATAATCAAGCATTGGGAGGTATAGACTTATTTGACAAAATGCGAGGATTGTATCGTATCAGAATTCGATCAAGGAAATGGTATTGGCCATTTATTAGATTTTGTATGTACATTCAAAATAAAAAAAGCAATAAAGGACTTAAATAGTTTATTCTCTATCAATAAACAGTACAGTAAATGTGAAAAAAACAGGTACAACATTGGAAAAAAATATCTTGTCCACGAATCCAACCTAAAAAAAATTGTATAAGCATATTACATAACAAATGTGGAAAGTGATATATTACACATCTTAACCAAAATTGGTTGCACTTTTTAAAAAAAATGTTACAAATTCTAAGAAATAGTTAGATTCATTGAAAATAGTAAGAAACATTTATTTGCATTAGCCTCTTCTCTTATTCTACTTGTTTGAATTCTAGATGATCTGTTGATTCCGGGCTTGCCTCTGTATTATTTCCTGAGATGTGGACTGGCAGCTATCTCACCATCTCTTTAGTGATCTTCCTGGTGGACGGGTCCCTGCTGGTTTCCACTCTAGTAAAATGCGTGGTAGTCTATCGTCGGACATCCTCTTCACGTGGTTATAACTGTAATGTTTTTCTTATTTATTTAGAAGTTTTTATTACGGGTGGGATAAATTTCAAACACTCGGTATGTCTACTTATTAATTTATTTAAACACTAACTCACTAATCACTAACACTTAATTTATATATACAGTATATTCACTAATTTATATAAACAGTTCACTAATTTATATTCACTAATTTATTTGTTTATCTCACGATGTCAAATTATCAACTAACTAACTCTTCCTGATCAGCCCCCTTATATACTAGTGCCTTTTGTACTAGAGAATTTCGGGCTGCGGCTTATACACACAAATAATTTTTCTGGCCTTTTCTAGATAACTCTGGTCACAAAAACCAGTTCTAGATAAGATAGTCTCAATCGTAAACAGTTTTTTATAACTGCGTATCCACCATAATTTTAACTATTATACCTGGCTTAGACAGGGTCGGTTTTAGGGACTATACCAGTGTACTGTTTCGTAACATTAACCCCTCCTTAAATGGAAGTTCCTCCTGGATTTTTTGTGTAGCCGAGACTTGATGTTTGAATCGGCAACTGGCCCCATTTCTACACTTTCCGATCTTATGGAAATAGCAGGGCACCGTCTTCATCGGATACTGATAACGGGGGTTGTAGCTGCAAATTAATATCTGGACACCGGTATCTTGAAAGATAACCTCTACCATGTTCCTGATAACTCGCCAATCCAACTGGTTACTCGCTATCTTAGGCATAGCCAGTTCCTTCACGCTGGATTCTAACACATGGTCTCGGAGGTTACGAAGTGCTTCCCACACATCGCGGTAGGTAGATCGATCTTGGAATTCATTTCTAGTTACCACGTAGAAGACGTACCGCGAATTATGTTTCAGTTTCAGTGTCTTGCCAGGGGCTGGAATCTGGTCTTCAAGTTTTTCTAATTGCCCGAGCTTCTTTCGAAAGACGGTTGCCAACCCTCGTGCGTTCTTGATACAGGCGGGGATGTTGTATGCCAGTGAATAATCTTACTACCGTATGTATGAACTTTTCTGCGCCAATTCCCAATTGGATTTGTGTTTCCCCGTGAATGTTGGCACTCACGCCTGTGGCGGTCCGCAGTCGCAATCTCGTTGGTAGAAGCTTCTTCTTGGGGTTTATTATCTCTGGTCGTATAATGGTTCTAGTTGCCCCAGTGTCAACCAGCAGAGCATATTTCTTGCCATTTACTTCGCCATCCACATATACACTGTCGTTGCGACATCTAAGAGAAGCTATCAGTATGAGAGGGTCTTTGGAACGGTCATGGGTCAGTGCTGCCCCCTCGTAGCCGACCCGTTCTAGTTTTCCTGTGACTGGGGCTCTTGGTTTGCAGGAGTCTTGGGGGCGTACGTACATGCCCTAGCTCGCCACAATTCCAGCATCTAATCTTTCTCGGCTTCATGTCCATCATACTTTTGATCAAGCTGACGATCTGGTAAAACTTGTCTTCGTCGCCTTCTTCTTGGATGGTCCTTACTCTATTGTAACTCGAAGCCTTCGTTGCTGCTTCATATTCAAGAGCAGCTGGCAATGCGTCAACTAGTGTTTTGGGATGGGCTAAGCGAAGCGTCCTCTGCATATCGGGGTCACGTAAGCCATTAATAAACGCCTGTATGCCCAGACATTCCATCATGTTCTCTGCTGCTGATGGATAAGCAAATCGAACGAATCGGGCAATATCCACTTCATATTCTTGAAGTGCTTCGTCACGTTTCTGCCTTCGGTTCTTCAGCTGAGATTGGTACAAATGTTCTAGATGTTCGTGACCGTATCGCATGTCCAACCTCTTCTTCAGCAGTTCGAAGTCATCCGTTTCTTCAAGCGGTATCGTCTGAAGTACATCTAAGGCATCTCCCCGAAGCGCTATAGTTAGGTTCACTGCTTTCTCCTTATCGGACCAATTATTCACTCTAGCGGCTGCTTCAAACTGTTTCAGATAATTGGTCCACGATGTCTTTCCGTCGAATGCTGGGGTCTTGACTCGTGCAAAACTGCCAATGTCCTCTATCCTGGAAGTTATTTCTGGCTTGCAGGGTTTTATATGTTCAATCTATTTTCGTTCTGCTGGCGTGTCTTCTGTTCTTAAATCTGCCATATTTCTCTCCAATTCCTTGATTTTCTCGTCTATCGTTGTTATCTTGTTTTCAATGTCTGATTTTAGAGACGTGATTTTATTCTCGACGTCAGCAGCAATGTCATTTTTTAACGATAAGATATCGGCAGAAATGTCATTCTTCATGGTGGAAATCTTCTCGTTCATATTAGTAGAAATATCCTTCTTCATAGTGGAAATCTTCTCGTCCATATTAGTAGAAATATCATTCTTCATAGTGGAAATATCGTTTTTCACATTCGTTGAAATCTTTTCTTCCATAGCAGAAATCTTCTCGTCCATGTTAGCAGAGATGTCGTTCTTCATATTAGAAATATCGTTCTTCATATCAGAAATGGACGAGATTAAGGTGAAAGCCTCGTCTTTAAATAAAAATGTTTCTGGATCCAAGCCGTCACTAACCAGTGCCACTTTAAGTCTTTCTACTAACTCACTCTTCTTACCGGACGTTTCCAACTCACGATCTTCCAATTCTGCTCTTAACTCCGTGACTTTCATATCCCTCAATCTATTGGCCATTTATACGTAGCAATTTATTTATATTACCCCACACCTGACACCAATGTAATGTTTTTCTTATTTATTTAAAAGTTTTTATTACGGGTGGGATAAATTTCAAACACTCGGTATGGCTACTTACTAATATATTTAAACACTAACTCACTAATCACTAACACTTAATTTATATATACAGTATATTCACTTAGACTAATTTATATAAACAGTTCACTAATTTATATTCACTAATTTATTTGTTTATCTCACGATGTCAAATTATCAACTACCTAACTCTTCCTGATCAGTCCCCTTATATACTAGTGCTTTTTGTACTAGAGAATTCCGGGCTGCGGCTTATACACACAAATAATTTTTCTGCCCTTTTCGAGATAACTCTGGTCACAAAAACCAGTTCTAGATAAGATAGTCTCAATCGTAAACAGTTTTTTATAACTGCGTATCCGCCATAATTTTAACTATTATACCTGGCTTAGACAGGGTCGGTTTTAGGGACTATACCAGTGTGCTGTTTCGTAACATAACATTATTTTCTCCTCTGCCTTCCCCATCTCACCACATCCTGTACACGCTTTGTGCCCTAATCTGTGTGTTTCTTGTTTTCCCGCCTATTGATCTCAGTATTGACATTTCGGCGACTCGTAGCATCCTCTTGGTCTGGTTGGTACCATCTCTCGGTTGTATACCATATGTCATTACTGGCCTGACGACTTATATATTTTGATCTCTCTCTCCTTCCGCATATAAGGATTAGCCCATACAGTTTCCCTCAGATAACCTGATTTGTTAATTTGGTTTCTCAGGTCCTTTACCGCTGGATATATTTATGTACAGGTATCTAAACTGCATGACCTGCTCTATGGGTTCATTATCTTTTACCAGCTTGCATCTCATAGGTTCCCTAGCGATGGTCATGGTTTTAGTTACACCCATGGATATGTCCATATTGAGTTACTGATTGATCTGGTAGAACTTAAATAACTGTCTCTGTAGGTCATTCTAACTTTCTGCGAATATTACAGCGTCAACGGCGTACCAGACCATACTGATAGCCTTTTTGTTAGTTCTTTATCCCTAGTTTAGCGATGTTACTTTTTCTATGATTTTATCCCTGAGCAGCCCTGTAAACAGCTTCATTGTTGAGCATAGTAGAGTTATTCCTCTGTGGTAGCGCTCAATATTTTGTTAAACAATGTTGTTAGTATTGCTGCAAGCCCTGCGCTGCCGTATTTTAGAAGCTCGTTTGGTATATCGTCTGTACCTGGAGCGTTTCTGTTCTTTAGTTTTTTTAATCTTGTCCTTGTTTCCATCTCGGTAACTATTGCGCTAAATGCTGTCTGGTATCCTTCTGCCATCTGTGTGTCCTCGCTATCATATAGCTTCCTGTAGTATTCCTCCCACACCTCCGTAGTGACTCCGTTAACGTGTACGTATTCGATTACGGGCTTTTTCCGGTTTTTAAACATCTGCCACACCTTTCTTTGGACACCATATAGGTCATGATCCATATCGCTTCTAAATTTGCCCCAATGTTCTCTTTAGATCACATTGGATTATCGAGCTGATTCTGTACCTGATTTGTATATTTTCGGTATGTTTTTCCTCTTGTATGTTAGGAAACTTTTCCACTTTACTTCTGCGAGGTCTTTCACATCTTGACAAAACCATAGTTTGGTGGAGTCTTTTGAATTGATGTTGATTTTTCTCTTGTCAATAGATTCTTTGGACGCCTGGTGTATGAAGTTCTTTATTTTATTCCAGCATGTTCCAACATTTTGAAAAGTGAGGTCAACCTTACTTATTTTTTGCATTAATTTATTTTCGTACAGGTCCCGAGTGCTGTCTGATCCCATTGAATCCATGTTATATTTTTCTATGTTTACTGGCCATTTCCTGATTTTTTGTGGCTGCTCTATGGGTAGCTTATATAGAATAAGATTGTGATCTGTCCCCAAGATGGCTGTACTTAGGGATTTTACATCAAGTACTTGCGATTGTGTGATTGTTCTGTTGATAATCATGAAACAGACCATTGATCTTTGGCCTCTGGAGTTATTGAACGTATACTAGTGCTGATCTTCACGTTGAAAATATGTGTTATTGATGCTCGTCTTGTTTCTTGCGCAGAAATCGATTAAAAGCTCTCCGTTCTCATTGATAGTGGGTTCGTTGTATTACTGTTTTATGCCTGGTAGTATCGTATTACCTACTCGAGCATTAAGATCTCCAAATATCACAATTTTACGGGAGGTATTGATTTTGTCTACTGATGTCTGTAGTTCTCGGTAGAATTTCTCTGACTCTTCAACGGATTTGGATATATCCGGGGCATACGTGTTTATGAGATATATTGTTGCTTGGTTCAGTTTCAAGGAGGTTCTCAGTAATCTGTGGTTGATATGTTCTATATCTTCGATATTCTGTGTATATTTATCATGCAGTAGGATGCCAACTCCCGATTTTGCTCTTTCATGCTTGGCCTTTCCGCTATAGATTAGTATGTATTTACCAAGCTTACATGTTCCTTGGCTTTTTCGTTCCGTTTCCGACATCCCGCAGATGTATATGTTGTGCTTTTCCATTTCAATAATGTTTTCTTGATCTTTTCTATGTTATGTTCCAGCAAGCGACCCTAGTGATGTAGCGTTTAGACTTTCATTTTCGTTTTTTTCTGGTCATAGCATAGGTCGTCTTCGTGGGGATCCGTCCTGTTCCCGAGGCAGTGTCTTCGGTTCTATGAGCTGAATGTTTTTTTTACTTCGGGTAGGTAGCTGGCCTAACCCAAAAACCCTCCTCTTTTGCACGGGCTTGTGACCGGCTGTGACAAGCTTTGGGCTACTCAGTCCACCCATCAGTCATCACAGGCAGAGTTAATATTAACCTATTTCTATTAAATCAGCTTTACATGATATTGCCATTGGACAAGTGACACATGCTTCTAGCCGGAAAAATATTTTTCCGGCTAGCTTGAAAGCTAAAGTAAATAATGAGTCATTTCCCTGCCGTTTAAAGGTAAGTCATGTCTATATTACTAACCGATTGTAAATAAAGAATTTAATGCATGTTGACAATGCTTGACAAATTTACAGTGTCGTCCGGAAATTAATTACTTTTATTACTAGATGTACCATGTAATATTTTTCAAATGCTGTTGCTACTAGAAATGTATTGAAATGAAGAATCCTCTTCTGCCAATGTAGATTTGTTTATATTTTCTGTATTTCTATCAAATTCAATCATCAACTTAGAAAACTTGAATAAGATATTGTCATTTGAACAAAATGTAATTTGTAAACAAGCATTATCATGTCTGGGATTTAGTCTCTAAATTGGATTTTTAAACCGATCAAATCATCAACTATGTTGATTATCTATCTCGCGAACAGTATATTCGAATATCTTCTTGAATATGGAAGACATCCCCGTTATTTAAATTTAAACAGTTTGATTCTCACCATTTTATACAATTATTCGTATCTTACTGCTACTACGTATTTCGTTATCCTTACTATAACGAATTTATCAAGATAGGGAGTCATAAAATTGCCAGCAAAATTTAATTAAAAAATAATTAAACTTTAATTTTGCCTCTAGTCTAATTCAGTTTTTACAACTAGATCGTGATGAATGTTATGTGATTAAACTTTACGTCTCAACATTCTTGTTTCTCGTTCACTTATACATCATGAAGGCAGCTACATTTACGTAGCGATTTTAATTAATACAAATGTTAGTTACACAGTTTGTTTCGTTTTCTTACATACATTACTCGAAAAATGAGGTGAAAAAAACTCGTGGTTAATAGGGGCAGATAATGAATTGATATAACAAAAATACTGAGAATTGATTCAAAATATTCATGATATAAAAAGTTTTTGTTAATTCGACAAGTCGAGGTGAATAATGAAAAGAAATTATTGAAAAGACCAATAAGAGACAGTGATTATGTAGGGTAATTTCAAACCAACAAATGATGCGAACTAATAAATGAAGTGTTGGTGGAATGATTTTTAGGAGTGAGCTTGAGCGAATCAACGGAACAATGCTTTTGATAAAAGAGATAATAAACATGTGAATTTAGTACGAGAGGCTAAATACCACCTTGCATTCCGTCGTTTGCGCATGCTCCACTTGTTTGGTGCCGTACGCGTAGTGTTTTACCATTATTATTGTTACCATTTAGTGAAGAGAAATGGCAGTTATTTGCTTAAAGTGTGAAAAAGTTTTTTCAAACCAATTCAATTTAAACAAACATACCAAAAACGTTCATAATCTGAAACCAAAGTTTGTTTCTTATGATCAATCAAAGTGGAACTATAAATTTCTAGAAGAAAATTGTAATTCTTCATTTCAACAAAATATAGGCTTAAGAAACCATGTATCTAATGATCATGCCTACGAAATAGAAACAGAAACTGTGGAGTTACTGAACAAAGAGGGTAAATATTAAAGTGCCTATCTATTATAGTTATTGTTTTTGTTTCTTTTTAGAGTTTCTTGCCTGGAAAAGTGTGATTGAAAAAACAAATAAATGAAATTATACTGTTGCACGGACATACAAAAATAACAATGAAAAAGTGACCTATTATGGATGCAATAGATCTGGTAAGAAATTCATTTTACAATTTTGATTTTAGCAAATTAAATATTTTGAAGGAAAAAAACGCTGTAACATCAGTTCTGCTAAAAAAAGACTTCCTATAAGTCAAGGTTCCTGTAAGTTAAATTATTATTGTATTAGCATGATAAAACTCATAGAAGATAAAAATACTGTAGTGACTTTGGTAAAAACCCATTATGGCCACAATCCAGCTTTACAGCACTTGCGTATATTAGGAGTCCCACCCTCCAGGTAATACACAGTACTACTACATGTCCCTTATTTTTAAAATGAAATTTGTTACATTTAAGAATTTTGGATTCATATCGTGACCAAATTAGTGAAGACACTGAAGACATTATCCGTGAAGATCTAATAACAAGAAAGGACATAAGGAATATTAAACATTCCTACCACATTAATATTTCAGAAGCAGTCAGACACGATAATGATGCTATTTCAGTTGATTTATGGGTGTAACAATGTAAGCAAGATCAAGCAAATCCAGTATTATTTTATAAGAAGCAGGGGGTGGAGGATGACGTGTCTAAATTGTGTAAAGTAGATTTTTGCTTAGTGATCATGACTGATTTTCAAAAAATTATAGATGGAACTCATGGATTAAACAACTATGATTTTGAGTTAACAACAATTTTGGTGGTGGACGAGTTTGGTGAGGGTATACCTGTGGCTTTCATATATAGTAATAGAAAGGATTAGTACATCTACGAAGTATTTTTTAATATGATAAGTCAAAATGTAGCAGTAGTCAATCCAAAAACTTTTACAGTGCATGGTGTCGTGTAGTGGGTCCAGTCAAACATCAACTTTTTTGTTCTTGGCATATTTATAGAGCGTGGCAGCAAAATTTATCAAAGATAAGTGACAAAGATAAAAAATCTGAGGTCTATAAATCCATTAAATTTCTTCAACAAAACGCGAGCACCGATGAATTTTGTGAACTTCTTCAGAAGACCACTGCACAAATGCTTCCAGAAGTGGATACTTTGGTATCTATTTTCAAAATAATTATGGTACAAATTATGAAAAGTAAGCTTACTGTTTCCGAAAAGGTTGCGGAATAAATACAAATATGCGTGTAGAATCAAGGCATAAAATATTAAAATATTTTTCCTCCTACCCCTATAGAAAATACACACTTTCCTCCCTCAAATTAGGGAGAAAACTCATACTTTTTCTCCCTAGGGAAAAAAAGTACTTTCCTCCCTAGGGAGGAAAGTATTTTTCCTCCCCCTCATTTCAAGTAAGTTGTAAACGATGAAACTTGTGAATTCATTATATTCATATTGTTTCCATAATTTCTATAACATCCTGTATATCCTGTTTTTTGGTGAAAATCAAACATTAATGTTACTTCAACGTAGTTCTTCAATACAAATTTCAACTTCAGGAATCTTAGATATACGTTTTTTGAGTTTAGAATAAGAAAAGCATAGTATGCTGTGGCTCACTGACAGTAAACACGGCGATTGACTTTTGAGGTGCAAAGTCGCTACATTCATTAAACTTAGTTGAATTTTTGAAAAATGGAGAGCGATTCAAGTGATTTTGAATTTCCAAATACACCACCTAATATTAAGGAACAAGCCAACATAGCGTCATTAACCTTATTATCCAAAATACCACAAAAAATTGCAGAATATCTCAATTTTCCAAATGCCGAACATTACACAGGGCACAGTTTCAGAAGAACTTCAGCAACTCTGTTAGTAAACGCTGGTGGGGATATTTTAGCTCTAAAACAGCATGGTGGTTGGAAATAAACCAATATCGCAGAAGGTTATGTAGAACAATCTTACACACAAAAAGAAAAATTTCTGATCAAATTATGGGAAATAATGTAGAACCTGAACTTGATCAAAATCAGCCAAGCACTCCTAGAAGTTACCACCCTTACAATGTGTTAAGCGAAAATATTTCAAATACTAAAGCTCCTGTTCAAACCCTATCTTCTTCCAATGGTGTTCATATCAGTGCTTTTCAAAACTGCATATTCAATATTAACATAAATAATTCTAAAATATAGTTGAACAATACTATGTACTTAATTGTATAACATATATTGATAAATTTGTTTAATAAATAATTCTTGTGTACTTTATTATATTCGTTACCTATTTGTGTCGTAAATAAATTTTCAAAAATGGTGGGTAGGAGGAAAAATCATAATTATCACATGGGAGTAAAGTGCCTTTTCCTCCCTTGGATGTTTACTGCATCTTGCGGGAGGAAAAGTGGCACTTTCCTGCCTAGTAATACAAATATCTATTTATTTAGATGCGAAAAAGGTTGAGAGGTTAGACAAAACTTTACATTTTTTATTAAAATTTATTAGCGATAAATGTGTTGACAAAATTATCAAACAAATAAAAGGCAAACATACTGTTCACGTTAAACAAATAATACAAAGACATATAAATGCTACTTCCACTGATTTTTCTGTAGGTTTTGACAAAGAAAATAAAACTAGATGACTCATAAGTTCTGTTTCTCTAAAACAAAAATACCAGGAGACTTACTGCGTACAAAAACTTCTTGACCAAAGCTGTTGTGATTCAATGTGTACAGAATGTAAAATTTGATATTATACATATTTATGCACATGTAACGATTTCTGTATTTCTAACTGCATTTGCAAGCATATTCATTACATTGAAATGACGTATTACCCGAAAATAAAATCTACAGGAACAGAATTATTAAAAAGTGAAAAAACTCACAGTCGGACCAAGTCAACGTACAATAAATCTGACGTTTTAAGAGACAAATTTTCTGCAAAATTAATAAGTACAACGACAAAACTTCAAAATACAAACATTGGTAAGTTAAATGAAGAACAGATTTTACAAATTCAGTATCATTTACAAGCAATTGATAATTTATTGGATTTGCCCACCATACCTAGTCAATATTTTACTCCTATTAACCCAAATGAGCCTGAACACAAAAAAATTAAGAAACAGGATAGATTTTTTTCGACTCATGAGAAAAAGAGAATTAGAAAAAGTTATTGCAAAAAACCAACAGAGTCAGAATTTTTAGATATTGGTAAAAATATGAAAAATAACTTTTGCAGTTTATATATTTCTTACTCATCATCAGAAATAAGTATCACTAAGTGTAGTCTGCTGAACTTTTTTACAATTAAGAAATATTTAGTATAGACCCGATTTTATCTGTTGTGTATAAGAAATAAATATAAAACGCACAAAAAACAGACCAAGTTTTTCATTTCCCATTTAAAATTTTTTAGTATTAACATTAATTTATTAGTATTATTTTCACGTACAAAAAAAAGACGATTGCACATCTTCAACACGAACACGACGCCTAGGTGGACGACACCATACTTGGCGCATGCGCAAACGACGGAATGCAAGGCGGTATTTAGCCTCTCGTAATTTACTTGTGTGTACCGGAGATCTGTAAATGAAAGAACTGGTTGTGAATGTTGGTAGAAATCTTCAATATGACTTCGAAGATTCGTCCAATTGGTCATTAATTACTAATAATTATCTTGGCACATATGATTGATTACACAAATATTTATCGCTGTTCTAGGGAATCACCCCTTTTGTAATGTAGTAGTATTTGAAATGTGTTTATGATTAGTGACTATGTTTTAAATACTTAGCATTTCTTTTTGGATGAATCTTCGAAGTGCGATAACGTATTGTGCGCCCTGACCATGAGATATTGAGGATGGTTCTGTTATTAAACTGAAAGCGATCTGCTCAGATTACTAACACACACAACTGGTTCTTTTATTTAAAGGACATAATAAAACCATATCGTGTCAGATGGTTAGGATATATAATAGGGACATCAAAGTGGGAGAAATAATGAATGAGAATATACTTTAAAATAATAACATGAAGAAAACGAATGGACGTTGTGTGATAATAACTGGAAAATGAAGCGGAAGATAGGACATAATTCTATAGTAGTTTTTGATATATTTGAAATTGTGAGAAGAGTCAGTTTTTGTTCAAAATTTAGGAAGACGTTAACCGTATTCTACCTTCATCACCATTACCCCATATATCTGCAACCAAGCAGTTTCGGTTCAGAAATAAAATTAGAGATTCAGTAATTTGAATTCAGTAATTTGAACTCCTGATATTCGACCTAATTTCGGAATTACCTGATATCTGAACGTATAGTCTAAGATCCGAAGTAAAATCGAGCTTGACCTATATGGTTAATGAATGAAAATAATTTTATAAGTAGTTGTAAATTATTGAAAAAATGGGTTGCTTGAAATAATCCTAGCCAGGCTATAATTAATTAAAAATTAAAAAATCACTTTATGTTTAATTTATACCGATGAGCTTGATGAAAAAATTGTACACCGACTGTAAGTAGAAAGTCTATAGAATATTCAAACGTAAGGTTGCCTATATTTTTCCTTGCCTTGCCAGGTGTAAACAGGTATTTTGGTCTTAGTTATTTTAACTTACTTGTCTATTATATAAATTGAACACAAAAATAAGCACTGTTTTATTGCAAACACAATAATATAGGGTTGACCGCAAAAAGCATGTCGTGAATGACGGTTATCGAATTTTAAAAATTAAAATTTTAATGTCACTGTGAACGTGCGACAAAGAGGTCCGAAGAATGTTTTTCACGCTCACAAATAGCATCAGGATCAAGGATTTCCATTGAAGCTTCGGATACTGATGTTTTGGCAATTTTTCTGGGAAATATGCAGAAAATTTCACAATCTGCAATTTGGCTAGCTTTTTCAGCAACTAAAAAGCTACATAACCAACACCTTGATTGCATCAACTGCATCGATTTGTCTTTGAAGTTGGGATCCAAATTATGTCAAAGTTTACCTGCTTTTCACGCATATACAGGTTGTGATTACACAGCAGCATTTTACAATGAAGAGAAAATCAAACCTTTCAAAATATTTTCTCAGAATGAAAAGTATCAAACCATTTTTACATCGTTAACTGATGAAGCCAATGTTTTCAATGATGAAAAAGTGGATGTTGTTCAATAGTTCACAGCGAAAATTTATGGCGTAAATAACTGCAACAGAGTAAGTGACGCAAGAAATCTGATTTTTATAAGTACTTATGCTGAAAAAGAAGACAACGAACAGTTTTTCAAGAAAAATTAAAAGTTTTGACTTCAATACTATACCGCCATGCTGAATATACTTACAACAAAAGATTTTGAGAACAATTTTTGTTAATTCTATGGTGCTTAATGCAACTGAGTCTACAATAGATTATCTTTCCCATTTTACAACTTATTCAAGAACAAAAAAGAATGCCGATGGTCTGGCGATTCTTGAATTTGTTGAGTGCATCGTCCGTGAAGTATATGTGGCTCCTTGCGTTCACCGCAATATCCATAAGTTGTGACTTTTAAAATATTTTTATCCCCGGTATGTATTTCTCACTCCTACGGTATTTCGGCTGGGTTTTTCCTGAAAAGCAGCTGAAAAACAGGGTCTCAACAATTGATCGGGTTCTTAGATTTTTAGGAAAGCAACATGGCAAATGTTATCTATGGTTTATTTATAAGTATTGGAAGCTGGGGGATCCTTCAATCCAGTGTAGTTCGATTGATGGGTTTGTGAATTAACAATCAAGTTATATTGTTAGTGTTTTAAAATAAAACTCACGGTCTCTAGTTAATTCCACAATATCATAAAAGTTAAAGAAAATTCTGAAAAATTGACAATTGTTTCGATAAATAAATATCATCGTCAGAATGACAAAAGTTACATTTCATTTTATGCCTACCTGATATTTAGTAGATATTTTTGGCTAGACCAAGAAGTAACCTAACTTGTGATTGGCTTAATATATGTTTATAGAAGAAAGAAGAAGATGTGATATTACAAATATTGGAGCTTAGATATTATTAGCCCTATGGTGATATCCTGGATATCATTTTTCCAATTAAGATCAGTATAACTGTGCAATGATATAGAAAACCAGGAAAAGTATATCTGCTGATCTTTACAATTATTACTTAAGAAGACAGTTTATTAGTGGAAAACTCCCTAGATTTAACTGTTCATTGACAACTTCATATTGTGGGTTTCTCAAATGTCTTCTAATTTCCAGTTCTTCAAGGAAATCCAGTTCTTGTTTCTTTTCACAAATATGCAGCACTTCTAGTTCTGTGTTAGGTGTCAATGAATGATTGGTGTCAAGTAGATGTTTTGCGTAGTGGGATTTATCTGGTTGTTTTGATCTGTATGCTCGTAAGTGCTCACTGTATCGTATTTCAAAATTCTTAAGGGTCTGACCCAAATAGACAGCATTACATTCTGGACATTTGAGTCAGACTCTTAGGAATTTTGAAATACGATACAGTGAGTACTTACGAGCATACAGATTAAAACAATTAACAATTGTTTCGATAAATATAAATCAATATCATCGTCAGAATGACAGAAGTTACATTTCATTTTATGCCTACCTGATGTTTAGTAGTTATTTTTGGCAAGACCAGGAAGTAGCCTAACTTGTGATTGGCTTATTATATGTTTATAGAAAAAAGAAGAAGATGTGATATTACAAATATTGAAGCTTAGATATTATTAGCCCTATGAAATACGATACAGTGAGCACATACGAGCATACAGATTAAAACAACCAGATAAATCCCACTACGCAAAACATCTACTTGACACCAATCATTCATTGACACCTAACACAGAACTAGAAGTGCTGCATATTTGTGAAAAGAAACAAGAACTGGTTTTCCTTGAAGAACTGGAAATTAGAAGACATTTAAGAAACCCACAATATGAAGTTCTCAATGAACAGTTCAATCTAGGGAGTTCTCCACTAATAAACTGTCTTCTTAAGTGATAATTGTAAAGATCAGCAGATATAGTTTTCCTGGTTTTCTATATCATTGCAAAGTTATACTGATCTTAATTGGAAAAATGATATCCAGGATATCACCATAGGGCTAATATTATCTACTTCTTTTTTCTATAAACATATATTAAGCCAATCACAAGTTAGGTTACTCCTTGGTCTAGCCAAAAATAACTACTAAACATCAGGTAGGCATAAAATGAAATGTAACTTCTGTCATTCTGACGATGATATTGATTTATCGAAACAATTGTCAATTTTTTAGAATTTTCAATAACTTTTATTATATTGTGGAATTAACTAGAGACCGTGAGTTTCATTTAAAAACACTAATATGAGCATATTCCACGAAGTAAGGGTCGAGACAGTTAATTTCATTATATTGTTAGCGTACCATGCAGAAGCCTACACTCACTATCATGAGTTGCTTCTGCGTGATTTACGGCTTTGAGTGCTAATCGAAGATTTTCTGGCAGACATTCATCGTAACTGTTTGTGGAAACTGTAGTTACGAAGTCTTTGATAGTGGGTAGTTCAACTTTATCACGTAACCAAGAGGTTTTGGGTAGATGTGGATAGGGTACTTGGTGTTTGATTGCCATTCTCAGAAACTGGTTTTGTACCACCTGCAGGTAGTGAAAATTGTGTTTTGTGTCCTGTAAGGTAAACTGATGCTAAGTATGTGAGTATAGGGCGTATTATTTGTTTGTATATCGTTATTTTCTTTTTGGTTGAGAGTTTACTTAGTCTGCTTATGAGTCGGTATAAATGGCCCATCGCAATCTCAGCTTTTCGGACTTGTGTGCTAATATGCGCATTTGCATTGGCGTTCCCTTGGATTGTATAACTTAAATATTTTAATGTGCTGGGGGTAATATTATGTCCGTTTATACAAAGCTGAGATTGCAGTCGACTGTTTTTGGTTGTTCTCCTCCTGAGTAATACATACTCTGTTTTGGAGGCATTTATAGTCAGTTTTTGATCGTTAGAATACGGTAATATTTTAGTGTTTAAGTACAAGACTGACGGAAGATGATAGTCAGTCTACCGAAATCTTTAATGAACATTTTACTCCAGATGAATCAGACATAGAATAATAATTATTAATGTAATATTTATATTTATGGTGTACTATAATAAAATTTTTGTACTGAATAGAATATTCATGGTTTTGTTTTCTAATTTTTTTATTTGAAATTTAACTAATCTATCGCTATCATTTTCTATTGCATGAGCTACTGACATGCGCACTCTGTTACATCCTGCGGTCTTTGTCTTCGTCCATCGCACGAGATATTTGTCTCGGACCTCTTTGTCGCACATTCACAGTAGCATTAAAATTTTATTTATTAAAATTCGGCAACCGTCATTAAGGACCGGCTTTTTGCAGGCAACCCTATATCACTGTGTTCGCAATAAAACAGCGCTTATTTTCATGTTCAATTTATAAAAAAAACAAGTAATTGAAAATAACTAAGACCAAAATACCTGTTTACACCTGACAACCCAATAGTTAGGCCAGGAAAAATATAGGCAACCTTACGTTTGCATATTCTATAGGATTTGGAATTACGTGTACAATTTTTTCATTAAAGTCATCGGTAGAAATTAAAAAAAAAGTAATTTTTCAAATAATTATAGCTTGGCTAGGATTTTTACCAACAAACCATTTTTTTATAATTTTTAACATACTGAATTACTTATAAAATTATTTTCATCTATTAACCATATGCGTGAAGGTCGATTTTACTTCGGATCTTCTACTAGTAGGTAACTTGCTGAATTCTAAGATTATTTTCCACAACTATAGTGCAGATTGTTTTGAAAATATCGTGTTAAGCTAGACTCCTCACAAATAAATGATCGAATTACTGGTCTTTTCATGCATTTTTAGGATAAAACTGATATGTGTTTTTTATTTACAGCAAAAAACACCGGAGATTCTATAATTTATGGGTAAGTTAGAAGTTTATTTATCATGCTTCCTCATTTTATTGAGTCTTAGAATAAACAGTAAGTAGTTGAGATATTCCAATTTTTTTCTAGATAGTGCTGCAGCAGTACTTTGCAATAACTTTTTTGGTTTCCAGTAAATATTTTTGCTTGTCTTACCGCAATTATATGAAGGCTACTCAAAAGTCGCAGCCTATTCGTGAAAATTATTTGTATAGGGGAGACTGGGGAGGGTTGAGCCAGAGGGAGGTTTGAGACATAAATGTTTCATTGGTAACGTATCCTTAAATAAATTTACTTTTCCGTTTAGTGGATGCTTAGACAGTGCTTCTTTCACGTTATCTAAGTTTAACAACAAATCCAAGTCGTTTACGAAAGATATAGTGAAAAGTTGTTTTTGAGGCTAAACAATGTAAGTTTTTTAACAAAATGTATAAGGATTCTTTATTCACATTATTATATTTGGAAATATATGAATGAATTACACGAATTACATAATAATTTAACATACTTTAAAGTATTAAATTATTTGTTAGGTTATGTTTTAACTTGAAAATCGTAATTTGTTGTGGCTACTGGTACGAGGGGAGGGATGAACAGGTTTCATGTGGGAGGTTTGAGACACGGATCAAACCTCCCATCATGGTTTGAAAATACCTGTACTTCGTTTCCAGTTTTTTTTCTTTCTTTTTCAAGTGAAAAAATATAGGTCAACGTAGTTTAGTCTTTAGTTTCTTCTGCTAAAATCTTCACTGCATCATCTACAATAATAATTTTTTTGCAGATGCCTTTTAAGTGGAAATCGAAAGGCCGAGTGCCTACTGATCCTGAAATTTTGGAAACTGCAGTACGGGAAATATGTAGTACTAATGGTAAAATCCGCACAGTCGCCAAAAAATATAATATTGATAGAACGACACTATCTAGATACGTGCATAAATTTAAATCAAACGAAATCGTATCGTTTGTAGCAAACTTTAATTCTTCGCAAATTTTTACTAATCAAGAAGAATATTTGCTAGTTCAATATCTGCTCAAATGCGCTGACTTACATTATGGACTTACTCCAATCGCAGTAAGAAAGTTTGCTTACATCTTTGCAACTGAAAATAACAAAAAAATTTCAGCAGCTTGGGGGAAAAATAGAGCAGCAACGCGTGATTGGCTAAGAGGTTTTATGTCAAGACATGGTAACTTATCACTTAGGACACCAGAAGCTACGAGTGTAGGACGTGCCACTGCATTTAATAAATATACCGTGCAGCTATTTTTTGACAATTTAAAAACCATCATGACAAGGGAACAGATTACTCCTGATTGCATATATAATGCAGATGAAACGGGAGTTACAACAGCACATAAGCCGCAAAAAATAATTGCGAAGAAAGGGCAGAAGCAGGTGTCAAAGGCAACATCGTGTGAAAGAGGATCACTGGTAACAGTTTTATGCACTATAAGTGCGTCTGGTAACACTATTCCTCCCTTTTTAATTTTTCCGAGGGCTAGGATCCAGGATTATATGACAAGAGGACTTCCCATTGGTGCCGATGCTGCTGTTAATCCATCAGGTTGGATGACCCACGAGAATTTTGAAAAATATTTACAGCACTTCGTCAACTATTCCCGAGTCAACAAGGATCACAAGTGTCTGCTGATACTAGACAACCATGATAGCCATATTTCCCCAAAGGGGCTGAACATTTGTAAAGAAAATGGAGTGATGCTACTGACCATTCCACCTCATACTAGCCATAAGTTACAGCCCTTGGACACCAATGTTTTCGGGCCTTTTAAAAGGTTTTATAATGAAGCTGCAGATAACTGGATGGTCAACAATCCTGCACAGCTGATATCCTTAAAAGAAATACCTGAACTTGTGGCAAGTGCTTACGTTCGCGCTTTCACGCCGGCCAATATAGTAGGTGGATTTTCACATACTGGTATTTGTCCATACAATTCAGCTGTATTCTCAGATAGTGATTTTACCAGTTCGGAAATTACAGACCGGCCAGATCCATCTGAAGCTTTACATCCCACAGAAAATTTACTTTTAGCTGTCCCTAGTACTTCCCAAAATAATCCAAATGCATTTGTAAGCCCTGAAGTTATAAGGCCATTTCCGAAAGCTCTTCCACGTAAAAAGAAAGCTGGAAGGAAATGTGGAAAAACACGGATTTTAACGGACACTCCCGAAAAAGACCTAATAGAAAAAGAATTTGAGGAAAGAGCAAAGAAAAAGGAAGAGCAAAATAAAAAAAAGGAAGAAAGGGTGGAAAGATTAAAAAAAAAATTGTTGATAAAAGATGAAAAACAGGTGCCCGTTAAACAAAAGAAGATTGAGATAGTCATGGAGGAATCTGAACAATCTAACGATTCTTTCAATTTTTCGAGTTCTGATGAGTTAACCGATATTGAGGAACAAATTGAAAAAGGAAATGCTGAAGAAAGCTTTATGAATCAAGAAGTTCGTAAGGATGACTATGTTCTTGTACGATTTCCCACCAAAAAGACTTTCCGACATTACGTTGCTAAGGTCACAAATATTAATGGCAACGAATACGACTTATTATGCATGAGACTAAAGCCTCCGGGATACAAATTTATTTTTCCCGATGTTGCCGATGAATGTTGTGCACCTAGGGACGATCTGGTTAAGTTACCAAACCCCTCCTTTACTGGAGGAACAGCAAGAACACATAGGACCCTTTCTTTTCCAGTCGATTTTTCCAAATATGAAAATTTATTCTAGGTTTTTCGGCAAATATTTTTATGACTGCTGTATTCTTTTATTTTTTCAAGTACGTATGTGTATTTTTTTGTTAATTATTATTATTGCAGGGTTAAAGGGTTAAACAATTGTTAACTGTCTTTAATAAATTTGATTTTAACTCGAGACTTTATCGTACTAATCTTGTCTCAAGCCTCCCTATGCTTGCCTCAAACCTCCCTTTACTTGTCTCAAGCCTCCCCTCATAAAGGAGGTTTGAGACAAGTTAATGTGGTACTTTAATCCATTATTTATTGCTTAAATAACAATTTTTAAAATAATCTTGGTACTGTGCTAAAAAATTAAAACCAATAGTTAATTAATATGTAAAAAACTTTATGCGATTACTAAAACACGACAGAAAACCAGGTTGATGAAAAAAAGTGGCTCAACCCTCCCCAGTCTCCCCTATAGAAGTCAACGAGTATCGAGAATAATTGTGAATACAAAATATTTTTTATTGTTTCCAAAGTTGTGTATAACCAGAAAATAACTCAAGTATTTTACATATTTATTATTTTAACTCTTACTGTATGGCATCCACTCATGTTACCTCACAAATGGAACTAACAATTTCTAAATAACTCCTCAATATAACTCGAATAAAAGTATCCGCAGTTCAAGCAGTCAGTGTCACTATATTCGCCTTCTGAATCGGACTCTACTTCTTTAGTTTTTTTTCAATTTTGATTTCTTAATCGTCTGAGATTTGGTTTTATTATTGGCTATCTCTCTTTTCACTAATTTCACCTAGATATCCTGCTATTT
Source organism: Galeruca laticollis (assembly GCA_963921935.1). Taxonomy (NCBI): domain Eukaryota; kingdom Metazoa; phylum Arthropoda; class Insecta; order Coleoptera; family Chrysomelidae; genus Galeruca; species Galeruca laticollis. The sequence goes on from OY998175.1 coordinate 70,281,524, forward strand.
TTCTTCAGCCAATTCCAGCTCCGTTTTATAGGGTGAAGACATTAAAATGACAGTTTTGTCCCTTTTTCTTGACACTCGTTTCTTAGATTGATTCACTTTAGGCACTGCTAATATCGCTTCAGGACTAGTTTCACTTTCTTTGGACGATCCTGGTTGAGGCTCGGGCACCTCCTTCCTAATGTATGGTCTTGGTTGAGGCTCAGGCGTCTTCTCTCTAATAGACGACCCTGGTTGAGGCTCGGGAGTCTCCTCTTTAATGGACAGTTATTGACTTTCAGGTCCACTATCAGTTGTAGCTGATGGCAAGAAATCTTTTTCAGGAAAAACGGCCATATCCACAGACTACACGCCGGTTGCTTTAAAATCATTTATTGTGGCTGCTCTTAAATATGCGGCACTGTATAGGCTGCTGAAATGTTACTACTCGTCCAGGATCTGTCCTAAGCCATTTCCCTACTTCGTCGTCATAATATGCGCTTAAAGGCTTCATAAATACAACATCTAAGGCTTTAAGACGGTGCGTGCAATGGTGGAAAACATATCATTTGTACCCCATTTTCCCTAGCATAATTAATTATGTCTAGATTTTTCGTATGTGACGAATAACCGTCTAGCAGAAACAGAAGTGGTGAATATTTTGAAGCTCTAGAATACTCGACAAATTTCCTAAATCATGAAAAAAACAATATCTTATCTATCCACTCTTTTTCATTAAGTTCAACCCATCTACCAGACACGAGGCCATCCAAAAGCCTCTGTTGCATTCGCTTCAGGGAAAATATTAGCAGTGAGGCATATACGCCCCTGAGGCAGAGAAACAAATTTCTGCAGTGATAGTTTCACCCCTTTCGGCTGACGCAAGGGCACCAAACTGGCACTTTCCTTTTGAGGCTATAATTTTAGAAGCCCCCTTTGGATTGACAGTAACTCTAGTTTCGTCTACGTTGTAGATTTTTTCTGCTGTTAGTTTATATTTCTGAACAGTTTCTTCCAGCAGTTCAAATAATTGTTGTACAGCCACCTTGTTAAATCCCATCGCACGGGCACCTGACGTAGTCTCGGGCTTTCTGATTGACAAGTCCTTGTGTCTATTCAAACCCCCCCCCCCCCATCCATCCCTGTCCAGCCATTTTGTGATCTTGGTTAAAGGGGTGCTCAATCCGATTTTGATCAGCAAGTTGAAAGGCAAGTTACCTACATTCTGTCAGAGTCAGTCCAAACAATCTTGCTTCCATACCTTTAAGATAATTAACAAGTTCAACTTCTTGTTCGGGAGTAAAAACAAACGTTTTAGCGCCTAAATCTCTTGCAATAGAATAACTTGCATTATCTCGTTGTTTTTTTACGTGACGCTTTAAAGTTGTCTGAGGAACGCCAAACGAAATCGATGCTCAATAGTAACTCATCTCACCACTTTCTACAGCATTTACAGTCTGTTGCATGCTCTCGGTTGACCACTTTCGACGATCCGTGTTCCTAGTGCAGGTAAACACCATCTGGAAACAAATCCAATTTATTTTTGTGAAGTTTCATAACAGTATATCAAACAGTGGACGTTTTGGGTAGATTTATAATAAAATAAATAGGTCATAATCTTAACATAATATGCTTATAAGGCATTTTACCTTACCTATTGCTACCCCATTTTATCTTAACGATTGCTACTCTATTTTTCCCAATGAGTCGCAGTAGTTATGACCTATTTAAATTATTGCAAGTATTTATTACTTTTCCGCCCAGCATTTCTATATGCGAGAAAAGTATTGGTTTACCCCAAAAAATGTTGGAATTTAGAAATTTTTTTTGAGTTATTTTTACGTTTTCCATCAATAACAACACGCAAAAACTGCTTTTAGGGAAAAAAATCCTGTGTGTATGTCGTCGTCGTCGTTGTCGTCGACCACTTTTCCTTACATGTCTTGTTAGCATGAGACAGCCTCCGGAGTGCAATAGGTCAGCAATTTTATGATTGAATATTGTTAAGGACATGTCACAGGTGAACCCTATTGATTTTCAGTTCACCAGAGTCAGTACAACGGGTGCTATGGTACTTGAAGTACGACATTTTGTCATTTTTTGAGAAATTTCAGATTATCAGCTCCATACAACCTCCGGAGTTCAACAAGTCACCAATTTTATGATTGAATGTTATTCAGGACATCTTACTTATTAACCTTATTGATTTTCAGCTCACCACAGCCAATACAGCAGGTGCTACGGTACTTTAAGTACGATATTTTTGTCATTTTTCAGTTTCAGTTTGTTAGCACGATACAACCTCCGGAGTATAAACAAGTGACCAATTTTATGATTGGATATTACTCAAAGCGTCTCATAGATGCACCCTATTGATATTCAGCTCACTAAAGCCAGTACAACGGGTGCTATGGTACTTAAAGTACCAAATGTTTGTCATTTTTAGAGAATTTTCAGTTTCTTAGCACGATACAGCGTCCAGAGAGTATACGATTGATCAACTTTATAATTGAATATTGTTCAAGGTGTCTCACATATGTACCCTATTGATTTTCAGTTGACTAGAGCGAGTACAGCGGATCATATAAATCCAAATATACTAAATTTTTGGTTATTTTTGGACAAATTTCGGTTTGTTAGCACGATATATCTCCCGAAGTGTATACAAGTAACAATTTTATGATAGAATATTGTTCAGGGCCACAGATGCGGAAAAGTTAGTTTTAATCTTTAAGACCGTTCATTTTTTAACACAATAACGAAGAAATTCTCTAGAAAACATTCACTGTTTGTGGGTAATAATGTTATCTAATAATAAATTGATATACTAATACTTCATTCATGGCAACTGCAATGCGTATACCATTTTCTGAATCCTCAGAAATAAAAGTTTATAAACCATCCGTCAGAGTTACATCAGGCTTCGTTTTAGCTTTCATTTACTGAATAGTTATAACGAGCACTGCAATATGAAAATTATTTGAACCTACGCGGGCAGTCACATCAGGCTGCGTTTAAGTTACATAATCAGAACTGTATATGAAAAAAGAAAATTAGATGCTTCTTCTGAGTAGGTGTTGTATTTTTTTCTACTTACAGAATAGTTATAGCGAACACTGCTATATGAAAATTATTTGGACCTGTGGGGGCAGCTACATCAATCATTGTTTTAGTTACATAATCAGAACTGCAAATGTAATAAATAAATGAGATGCTTGGTCTAAGTAGGTGATGTCATTACTTCACTCACTGAACAGCTATAGCGAGCACTGCTATGTGAAAATGATTGGGACCTGTGCGGGCAGTTACATCAGGTTCCGTTTTAGTGAAAGTGTCAGTTCCGAAAATAAAAAGAAATTAGATCTTTGTAAATAAATCTTGTTAGTGTTTTCACTTACGGAATAGTATCAGAAAACTCTGTTTTATGAAAGACTAATGAACCTGAGGGGCAGTTCAGCACGTCCCATATTAGTGAAATTGTCAGTTCTGAAAATAAAAAGAAATTAGATTTTTGTAAAAAAGTCTTGTTACTGATGTTACTTACGGAGTAGTATCAGCATATCCTTGCTCTAATAAAGCCCTAATTATCTGGATTCTGCCTTGCCAGACTTTTCTTTTTCTTGTATTATGATATTGCTGGCTTGATATAAGGGGGGTCAATAATTTCAGCCCTTTTCCTATTCTTATTTGATATCTGATTATTTCAGGGGTTATACATTCTGTATAGAATTGCTTAAGTTTTGAGAAGAATTTTTCGGCCCATATTTTTCTATCTCAATTTCTTCTATATATAGATCTATATCATCGCAGACATACACAACAAAGTAATATCTGCTTCTATTAGTTATATTCAATTGCCCCCGGATCTAACTGTTACCTAAAAAAGAATGTTCACTTATTATATCCGATAGACTAAAATAAGTAATTGCACGTATTTAAAATCATTTTGACTTACTTGTAACCTTTGTATGATTTCAACTACTTATTCTGTCATCATTTCAAGGTTTTCAGGTTGTTCAGCGTTTGTCCCATAATCTACATTTGCGGTATTTTTTATCTTTTCAACTATTGGTTCTTCACCTAAATGTACAGTTGTGGTAGTATGAAAAAGTGATTTGTGCCACTTCTTCATTTTATCAACATTTGTCTGTTGGGAGAGAAATTTTTTGAAATATTGACCAGGGGAGCATCCAGTCACATTTTTGTAGGGACTTGTGTGCCACCCAATATGTGCATTATGGTAGTTGGACTCTATTTTGATATGACCCCCTTTGTACAAGATTCAATCTATTCATAAACCTATCTGCTATAAGTGCTCTTAAAATAAATAATACGAATAACAATGTACTATATAAAAACAAAAGAATTATTTACCATTCAGGTGATCAAACATATGTATATATGTCATTTTATAGATGGAAAATGGTTCAGTTCCAATCTCCATATAAAAAGACCACCTTAATATGAAGCAGCTCAGAACACACATTATCAATCTTTGCGTACAAGGTAGGAGCATCTTGTACATGTTGATTGTATGTTTACCTTTGTACTGTATATATCGATCACCCCATAATATATACATTAATATTTGCTATTAGAGATCTTTCACTTTACATTTTTTATTAGTTGTTATCGTTGCTTGGAAATTTTTTTTAAACGTTTGCTATTCTTAATTGAAATTCCTGACTGTACCTTAACCTCTTTCTATTAACTGAAAATCATTGTATAAAAAGTAAATATTTTTCTGTGTAATAAAGAAATTTGGAAACTTTTTGTTTATATCAATTGTTTTTAGATAAAATAGAATATATTCACACATGTAGCTGAAAAAAGAGTCTAAATGTCAAATGAAATTTGAAAGTAACCAACAACAGAAACTCTGAAATTGATACAAATATGGTTAGATTGAGACAAAGTTGTGACACGATGTTCTCAGTTTTCAGACCAAATGACCTATTTTCAATCATGTGTATTTGTAACTTTTCCGCAATTTAATTTTCTTATCATGAAACAAAGAAAAATTTATAATTATGATAACATTTTATAATGTTACTATAAATTTTGAAAGGTAGAATATTTTTAAAATATGTAAATCTTTCTTTTATTCTTGATGCTATTACTTGGTATCCATATTAATAAACAGCACATGTCCTTTCATAAAATATGTAATGCATAGTAGTTATATTTTTCAATTATCATTATTATATATTCATCAAAATGTCTTTTGAGAGAGGTTTTAATTTTTCTTCATTCGGATACTTGAAAGAACGCTTCACTTCAATTACGCATTTTTCACTAACAAACCGTTATTATCATTAAAAAAGGGTTTCAAGAGAATGTTGAAAGATGTTTTGATGATACTTGAATAAACAATCAGTATTATTCATCTTATATTTTCACATTATTCAAATAATCCAGTATAAATAACCTCAAACATAGGTTTTAAAATCAAAAATACGGATTGAAGGATCATTTACATTATCATAACTATTATTTTGATTTTGGGTAGATACGAGTACTTACTTATTAACAATTTATTCCTCTCAAAAACACTTATAAAACGCTGAAATAATCAAAAATCAACACTCAAATGGAAATTCTTATAGCAGCAAGTTTTGTTTGGCTATAACCTATAAAGCAGAGATAAGGTTAGTGGTCTGTGCTCAAAAAAAGTTGAAATATTTGAAACCAATACATCGAAACAGCTGATCCAGAGATACGTTTGTTTTAATCTTCAAGAGTGGAAAGACAGAGAGAGAAAATAGGTTGTATACGTAAAAACCGATTCAGTACTACAAGCGACATCAAACGTAAATATTTTGAATCCAATAATTACTAGATAAGCAACTAGTATTGCGTACGTTCTTAGGTTTGTGTACCTAAATAGTAGTTGAAACCAAAACATCGAAACAGCTGATCCAGAGATACGTTTGTTTTAATCTTCAAGAGTGGAAAGACAGAGAGAGAAAATAGGTTGTATACGTAAAAACGGATTCAGTACTACAAGCGACATCAATCATAAATATTTTGAAACAAATAATTACTAGATAAGCAACTAGTATTGCGTACGTTCTTAGGTTTATGTACCTAAATAGTTAATAATGCGGTGAAATCGAATGAAAACTTATTTCCTTATAATTCATGAATTGTCCATTATTATTATCATATGTTGAGCATAACTTCCTTGAACTATCGTTAAAATGAGAAATTCGAACTAACAGCAGCGTGACTATTAAGCACTAATAAAGGCTTAATTCATCAAGAGCTCAAGTGAAAATGTGATTCTTAATTTAGAAGCAACTGAAACATGAACTTTAATGGAAGCCGAAATTAATTTCAACACGGAAAGCTTGGGCGTAATTCAGGAATCGTCTGATATGCAAACGGCTCTGGAGTAGTCTTCCAAGCATTCGCGACATAAAAGAGGAAATGAAAAAGAAATAGTCTGAAAATTCAATTTCCACATGAGCATACCCCTTTTCCAGCGCCGCGTGATAAAATTAAGTAGATGGAGTCGCGTTTCATTTTCAAATGATCTTCTAACAATTATCCTTTCTATATATGAATTTTTAACTGTTCTTGTTACTTCAAATCTTCCCCAACTCTTTTAGATCTCTTTAGATGAAATAGAAATGTTTGAAGAATTCTTCGTTCTTGTTTGCTCGTGTTCGTTTCAAATGTTGATTTGATATATACAGAGTATTTGAATGAGAAGTATTCATCTATGTTTGGATTCCCTATTATCTCTATATTTTTTTAAATACTCTGGGCATTTTTGCATAATTTTATACTGGATATAATATGTTAGCTAAGGTGTAGAGCGAATCACATATGGGTTATGGATTACTTAAATTGATTGATGAAAACGCCTTTTAACAATTTATCTCTTAAAATATTGATTTTATGATCTCAGCAATTGTCATGCAATCATCAGCAACAGTATGTAACAAATATTTCTTTAGTTTTTGTAGTACAGAGGTCTCCAAACATATTAGTTCTAAAATCTCCGCGCACTAGCGGATAAGCTGCGTGACCTGGTCGTTACGACCAATTAATCACTTCAAACGTATACTGCGCACAAGACTGCCAATAGCAGACACGACGAAAGAGTCGCGACGGTCAGCGAGACCTGTAACAACACGCAGGCAACCGTTTGAAAGCACGACCAACTATTTACACATATTGAAACAGATGAGCACATACTTATACGACAAGTACATTTGTCCAGTTGTAGAAATGTCATAATTCTTATATGATTAAACTATCTTCATAATTTATCCTATAAAATAGATAATAATAAAAGTAACGTATTGAAGGAGGTAAAATTGAGAGTAAACAATTCGTTCTCGAGAAAGAAATATGGGATTCTTGTAACAATATATGTAGCAATATACAAGCATACCTTGAACGACTGGTTCCCTTTTAACACTTTCTAAAAAGAAAAAAATACCTGAACATCTAAAACATCCAACAAAATTAGAGAAAATTTGTATCATCCCACGGAATCAAACTGTATCATTCTTGCTAGTCTGCAAACACAAGTTGCATATCTCAACCCTCCATTGCTAGTAGTGCACCACCCATGCAGCAATATCTATGGTGAATAATTTTCAGTATTCGCAGAATCCAAATCCTGCATTTAATACCAATAATTAAATATCCTTCACGAGCTTCAGTGCCAGTGTTATTACAAAATAGAATTATCGCAACCAGGAAGAACTGACAATGCTTCTTCTATATACTCAGTGGATTCGTAAGTAAAGTGATTCCAATGATGATTATTAAAATAGTTTTTGATTAATATATTGACGGAGAAAATGTTAATCTTCTCTTACTAGATAGAAAGGGGATAACTTTTATTATTTTCCTCTTCGATTTACGTCACTGGAAATAACTATCTATTCGAGAATTATATTAACAACAAAACAAATTTCATAAAATAATACTATAAACAGTTACACGAATTGCAATTAAAAGGGATTATATTTAAAATACATTTGTAACCACGTAACGTTTGGAAAGAGACCAAAGAAAAAGGACTTTTCTCTTTACTATAAAAAATTCACGTCACTGTCACTTCACTTGACAATTTTTCCATTTTATGCATAGCGGAAGAGCTAAGTGCTAAACACTGGAGACTATACAGGGTGGAAAGTCTAACTGGAACAAATTCTGTAACTTGATAAATAAAGGTTTATCGCAAAATTCCTGGAACACGTCAATTTTAATTTTCAATGGGGCATATTACAAAGAGATTTGTTTATCTTTTTAAATATCTGGTGGGGTTGCAGACAACCCCAACTTTTTTTTAAATGGAAGAGTAGGTTGATTAATGTTTTTTTAAAGCTTTTTCAATTGTTAATACAATTCCACTTTTTTTGTTACTTTTTATAAGCAATGTGTCGGAAAAAAATGAAATAAGGAAATATTTACTCAAATTACTTTAATGTATAGGTACATTTTTTCTTACTTGATAAGCCCAATAAAAAACCTGCTAGATAGTTTTTTGGTCAATTTGAACTGAATGTGATTGATTTGTTAGTACTTGTTTGTATTTCAACGTGTAAATAAAAAACGAGAAATAAGAAAATGCCCTATTTAACCAAGACTCATCGTATCGAAACTTTAATGATGATCGGATATGGGAACAGACGTCGTACACAGGCTGAAGTCGCTCGATTGTTTACTGAAGTTCATCCAGAACTACCTTCAATTAATCGAAGTACGATGCGTGAATCCCATACCCAAAGGCCTCAAAAAACAAACGTCTGGGTTGGAATTATTGGGGATCGCATAGTAGGTCCTTTTTTTCAATGGAAACGTAACCGGAGAAACATACCTTAATATGCTCCAAGAAGAACTGATTCCTACTTTAGTAAATTTATTCCCCAATAATTTGGATCCCAACTCATTTGACCAGTGGATGTGGCTTCAACAAAATGGGGCACCACCACATTTTGCTGAAAATGTACGGACCTATCTTAACGAAGTGTTTCCAAATAGGTGGATTGGTAGAAGGGGCCCAATTGAGTGGCCAGCAAGATCACCCGATCTTACTCCATTAAATCTTTTTTTATGGGCATATCCAAATAGCAAAGTTTATGCCACTGAACCTAACGACATCGCCGAGCTTCAACAATGAATCAGGGACGAAATTAGGCAAGTAACGCCGGAAGTGTTACAAAATTTTCAGAATGCTATTTATAATCGATTGGGATATTGTCAGCAACAAGGTGGAGAACACTTTGTACATTTATTGTATTAAAGTAATTTGAGTAAGTATTTCCTTATTCCATTTTTATCCGACACTTTGCTTATAAAAAGTAACAGAAAAAGTGGAATTGTATCTACAATTGGAAAAGCTTAAAAAAAACATTATTCAACCTACCCTCCCATTTAAAAACAAAAGTTGAGGTTGTCTGTAACCCCGCCAGATGATTGAAAAGATAAACAAATATCTTTGTTATATACCCCATTGAGAATAAAAATTGACGTGTTTCAGGAATTTTGTGATAAAACTTTATTCATCAAGTTACAGAATTTGTTCCAGTTAGACTTTCCACTCTGTACACATGTTCTTTTCGAGAACTGACATAGATTACACAATTGTATAATCTACTTTTTCCTCCACTTACCTCAGCGTGACAAGAAGTTTTTCCTATAATCAACAGTCGGGTGTAGTTTAAAACATCTCGTCTTGCAACCTCAGTTCTCCACGACGAGACCCCACCATTGTATTTACCCATTCCCTTTCTTTTTTCGCCTACTGATATACTACAAAAATGACAAAAATTTGGTACTTCTAGTACCGTAGCAGTAGTTTTACTGGCTTTAGTGAGCTGAAGATCAATAGGGTTCATCTTTGAGACGCCTTGAATAATATTCATTCATAAAATTGGTCACTTCTATATACTCCGGAGGCTGTATCGTTCTATCAAACTGAAATTCCTCCAAAAATGACAAAAACGTCGTACTTAAAGTATTATAGCACTTGTTATACTGGCTCTGGTAAGCTGAAAATCAATAGGGTTCATTTTTGAGATGTCCTGAACCATATTTGATCATAGAATTGGTGACTTGTTGCCCTCCGGAGGTTGTATCTTGCTAACAAACTGAAATTTCTCAAAAAATGGCAAAAATATCGTACTTCAAGTACCATAGCACCCGTTGTACTGGCTCTGGTGAGCTAAAAATGAATAGGGTTCATCTGTGAGATGTCCTGAACAATATTCCAATCATAAAATTGGTGGTGGCTTGTTGCACTCCGTAGGCTGTATCGTGCTAATAAGACATGTAACAAAAAGTGGCCGACGACAACGACGACGGCGACATACACACAGGATTTTTTTTCTAAAAACCGTTTTTTCGTGTTGTTCATGATGAGAAACGTCATAATAACTCAAAACTTCAATTTTTTTTGGGAGTAAACCAATACTTTTCTCGCATATACGAGTAGATAGGTGGGGCGGAAAAGTGAAGCGTGCCATCGGAATCCACTTCTAATGCACTCATATGCACCAAAAACGAAAACAAAATCCCCCTATCCCTACCCCTAGTTAGTGAAACCTCATTATTAAAGTCCCCAAACAAAAATTCCGGAAAAAATTAAAATATATTAAAATATAAAAAGTATATACCTTCCACTAAGCCAAAAAAAATGGAAAATTGCCAAAATTATGGCAAACCCTAGTAAAAAAGGACCCGAAAATTTATGGAGAGTGTGGAATGTGTCTGTTCATCGATCGTTTGAAAAAGATCCTTTTTTTGTGAGGACAGTAGTTTTCGTATGCTAGCAGGAAATTTTTTGTAAACTCAATATGCGCGTAAGGGGCCCGTTTGCACTGCATTGATGAAGTATTATAAAATGACAAAAGTAACAATTTCGACTAACAACGCTTACGCAAACAATGCTGCTGCTAAGGGATTCTAAGAATTGACGTTGGGCCCCCGTCTGGCTGCGCTACTGTCAATTCCAATTCAGATTCGCACTGCAGCGTGAGATTGTGCCTCATGTTATCCTGCTTTAAGCCATAAGGTATTTAATTCTGTAATCGCAATTAATACGACTCAATATCTAGGACTTCTTGACTTTTATTACCTTGAATTCGTAGATATAACGGTTATGGGGGATTGATGAATCCAAACTGTTTTCAACTTATATGAAACTAATTTTGTCTTGAATATTCGTTACCAGAAATAGTTTGTTTATAATTTTCACGTTCGGCTCTATTGAATCATCACATTTCACTCAATTAGTCTCAAAATGACATCAATGTATAATTCAATTTGTGTTGAGCTTAAAATTAAATCCCATTTTATATAAGTCGGGCATATTAATCATATGACGACTCATGTGTTCCAATTAAACTCAACAACGTGGTAAATCAGATGGTTAATGGATTTTAATCAAGGACCTTAATAATTATATATTATGCCTCAAAGCCATGGAGTGTTCAATGTAATTACCAAAATTACGGACGGTAGGTGGTAATATATCACACTATTTAATCGGCTCGAGTTCTCGATAAAGTGTCTAGATAAAATAACAAAGTAGGTATAGCGGTGACACATTAAACCAGTGCCAAATCGATTTTCGGAGAAAATAAATCGACTAGAAAATATCTGAAGATTTGATGAATAATCAACAGTAATTACAAAAGTAGTGGTAATTTTTTGATAATTTTAACTAGATACACGAATCTTTGTTGCTATAGAAATCTCACGAGTGGACGAATTCCACGAGTGAGATTTCTTAATAGCAACAAAGACGAGTGCTAATCTAGTTAAAATTATTTAAAAACATCATTATTATAATACCATGAATGTAATTCGGCGTGATTATTTTTAAAACTATTTCGTAAAATCTTTTGACCAAATCTCATGCTCATGTTGGATTCTGTAAATGACTAATTGTAAAGTTGCTTCAAATGTATACCAATTTACTCACCTTTTACGTTAGAGAAAATCTCTAGAGCGATATATGAGTGATACTTCACAATGGGGATGGTGCTGAATTTGAAATGTTTATATTGAGACAAATAGCTGCGTTACCTTGAGAACGAAGTCAATGGCTAACTTTCTTACGCATTCATTCAAACGAAGATCCATTCAATCAATCTAAAAAAGTTATTACCGTAATTTGCTACTAACAACCCAATAAACACACACACGTGTAATATACGTTTATATGTGGTAGCTGACGTTGATTAAACGTTACTGGTTGAATTTTGCAACGTGACTTTCGGAACCCATATTCAACCAAACGCTGTTCCTACCTATAATCAACGTATATGACTCAACTCATCACTATCCACTACCGTTATGTTACGTGTCCACACCGTGCTTTCTCAACGTATATTCAATCAGATGTGAAAACATTACATAAACGTTGAATATGACACTACTCACTAACTCTAACCTTTGAGCAACGTATATTCTACGTTTAAATAACTCTTTTTTTCTACGTTTAAAAGCCATCGTGGAGATTACGTTATTGATCCGTTGAATGAAGAACTTAATAAGAACTAAATCATTTACGTTACCTTAAGACAACGTTTCTTATTACTTATTATTCAACGTTGTTGACTACCATTCTTCACTACTTTCATGAAACGTGTCCTCATCGTGCTTTCTCAACGTATATTAAATCAGAAGTTAGAAACAATACATAAACGTTGAATATATCACTACTCAATAACTCGAAGCTTTCAACAACCTATATTCTACGTTTAAATAACCCTTCTTTTCTACGTTCATTAAACTTTATGAAAATTGTCTTTTTGATCCGTTGAATGAAGAACTTAATAACAACAAAAGCATTTACTTCACCTTGAGACAACGTTTCTTATTACTTATTATTCAACGTTGTTGACTACCATTCTTCACTACTATCATGAAACGTGTCTTCATCGTACTTTCTCAACGTATATTCAATTAGAAGATAAAAACATCACATAAACGTTGAATACAACGCTACTCACTAACTCGAAGCTTCGAGCAACCAATATTCGACGGTTCTATATCCCTTTTTATCTACGTTGATTAAATTTTATGAAAATTACGTCATTAATCCGTTGAATGGATAACTAGATAACAACTACATTATTCACGTAACTTTGAGACAACGTTTCTGACTCCATATTATTCAAAGTTGTTGACTACCTCTCTTCACTACCATTGTGAAACGTGTCCTCATCATAATTTCTCAATTAATATTCAATCAGAAAGTACATAAACGTTGAATATACCTTCATAATAACTCGAAACTTTGAGCAACTTATATTCTACGTTTGAATAACTCTTTTTTCTAAGTTCATTAAATTTTATGAGAATTACGTTTTGTGTCCGTTGAATAAGGAAGTTAATAACAACTACATCATTCACGTTATCTTACGACCACGTCTTATATTGCTTATTATTCAACGTTGATTCAACTGATAGAAATGTATTGGATAGGTAGGTACGTTGAAAACCGATTGCTTCAGCAACTTGACTTCTGCAGTGATAGGTAGTTTTCATTGGACATTTTCAACTTTAATTCAATTGTATACATACATAGTGCCAAATAAATTTAATGTTTTTAAATGAAAGTCAAGGTCTCTAGTTAATTCTACAATATAATACAAGTTATTGAAAATTCTGACAATTGTTTCGATAAATCAATATCATCGTCAGAATGACAGAAGTTACATTTCATTTTATGCCTACCTGATGTTTAGTAGTTATTTTTGGCTAGACCAAGAAGTAACCTAACTTGTGATTGGCTTAATATATGTTTATAGAAAAAAGAAGAAGATGTGATATTACAAATATTGAAGCTTAAATATTATTAGCCCTATGGTGATATCCTGGATATCATTTTTCCAATTAAGATCAGTATAACTGTGCAATGATATAGAAAACCAGGAAAACTATATCTGCTGATCTTTACAATTATCACTTAAGAAGACAGTTTATTAGTGGAGAACTCCCTAATATGAGCATATTTCACAAAGTAAGGGTCGAGACAGTCAATTTCATTTAAATAAATTTAATGTGAAATTTTTCATAATATGTGATTCGTGTTTTACGTTTTAGCACACAATGGAAACTATCTACTGAGAATGTGAAAAAGCCTCATCAACATTATATTCGGTAAATTTGTGATGGGTTATACTCGTATATCTTCAACATAAATTCATCCAAATCAAAGCAACTTGCAGACCACCCCCCTTCAACGTTTTCTCTTAGTGGTGTACTAACGTTGATTCAATTATAAAAATATTAGGTTGTTTCAATGTTTTTTCTTCAACGTTCTTTATACATTGATACATAATTTATAAAATTCATGTTTCTATTGCTTTTTTACTCGATTAATGAAAGTAATAGGTATGTCATGTAATTATTAATCAACCTTGTTAAATCCAATTTCTTCGTCACATCTAAAGATAATTTAGTTCCATGAAAATTGCATATGTTGAATAGAAATGGAACGTTTTCGCAACTTGATTGCCAAGTGTATTTCGTTGCATCAAACATAATGATTTAAAAAGTCTATATTAACTAATATTTTATATTTATTCTTCATTTCCTTGTCATCATTGTTTGAGTATTTATCGTTAAACATATGGGGCCTATGATTATAACTCTACAGCATACCTGTATCAATCATTCATGGAGGGACTTTATGGATATTCTTAATATATTCATAATTTACCACTCCGTGGCAACATGCACGGTCAGTATAGTGGGGGGATCTCGTTGAACCAACACTCGAAATAGTCGCCATTTTGCATTTCTCGAAGTTTGTGTGTGCACGTGCTTGTTCGAGTGATTAAAATTTGGTAAGTACCTTGTAAAGATTTTCTATATAACTGAATTCGGTATTGCATAAACTAAAAATATTTCCTTGTTGAAACTCTTATTCATCCTCAATTTACGGGTAACTAAGGTAGGTAAGTGTTAATCTGTAATATTTAGTACAGTTGACTCCAATATTCTTGTCGGGGTTGTAAGATATAAACGCTTTTTACAGTGATGCTGAGTACTTATTATCACAATCCCTGATCGGTAGGTACTCTCACACAATACTATGTTTTACAAAGTCATAATTTCCAGTCGAACAATGTCTATCCAATTTTAATAGGTTGAAATAATCAATCACGTTGAAAATGGGTAGATGACAAACGTTGAAAACTGGTAGGTACAAATATAGTAGAAAATATGATTAAGTGAAATAGATAGATTTATGAAGATCGAGTATCAGAAGTTTTCGAACTAAGTAGTTTGAATAAGATCTTTTTTCGTTCATTTTATACCTATAAACTTAAACTTATTTTATATAATTCGCGTATAGTACTTTCCGGTAGTTTAAAAGTTTCCAACTGTTTTGTGCAATAATGGCTGGAAATGCAATATTATCTCCACAAAAAGTCCATTATTGAAATAAATTATTGATGGGCTGTATTTGTTGACAAATTCAGTTAAAAGCATAGTTGTGAGAGATGAAAATGTGGTTAAAGTGTCATGAACGTTCTCAACAATGCAAAATAAGTGTGCTATTTGAGAGGTTAGCTGTCATTACAATCTACTATTTAAATAAAATAAGGCGAATAATAATTATTGAACAAGTTTACCCTTATTAACCATAATTAATTATTGTTAGCACATGTAGAAATTGACATGGTTGATAATTAAAATTATTAATATTATCTATTAAAATTAAAAAAAATGTATGTTCATGACTTTGAATGTATGAACTAGTAACGGAGACACGAAGTATGAGACACGTTCCAAGAAATTGATACCTTCAAAGATTCTGGATATGACTTTGCGTTTTTCTGCACACATTTAAATGTTTTTTCGAATATGAATACTATATTTCCACTCAACATTATAAATTTGCAGGTAACACGATTGGAATCAATTGGCGGAATTTCTTCGGAAGATCACATCAGAAGGATTTTGAGATTTTTGTTAACCAACGAGCAGGCTACCCTTTATTATGGGTAGGGCACTAATAAAACAGCTTCTAGGGATACCCGTGTAATCCAACTAATTTATGGTATGGTGCAGATATTGTGTTTGTCATAAAACTATTATACAATGCATTCCGTTTAAAACGATCCACACTGAATAACTTTGGATACAATGATTTTCAGATAAAATAAAAAAACACGTCCACAATGATACACAGAGGGACACATTTTGTTATATTCAAACTGATGTGACTTTCACTATAGCACCCCCAGAGCACTTAATCACATTCTTTCAAATGAATCACACTACATTTTTTTGCATCAGATTCTCCTTGATGAGCAGATTTTTAAAAAGTACAATACATATGGCCTGAAGCTTATCATCCCAAATAAGTTGTAGATGTAAGCTTCAGGGCATACGTATTGTACATTTTTGAAATCTACACATCAAGGAGAATCTGATATTATAAATGAATATAGAGTGATCTATTTGAAACAATGTGGTGGCATGCTCTGGGAGTGCGATACTGAAAGTTAAATTGAGTGTGAATATGTCAAAATGTGTCCCCCTGTGGTTAAAGTGTTTTAATTTTTCCTAAAAGTTATTGAGCGTGGCTCTTGTTTCGAATGCAATGCACTGTATCAATTATTTTTTGCAGTCGCCGTAAAAAAAGAATTTGGAGCTGCAACAGACATAGAGATAGCCGATGCCACTAAAGATTGGCTAAAGTTTGCAAAAAAGAGGATGAACGGTGCCAACAAATCGAAAAGAAGAAATCCTTGGATGGAACATTAACATTTGTTCAATATTGAACAAAATATTTTCAAGTTTAAAGGAATATAAGTTTAGTTTATTTATATTTATAAATTTTTCATTATTTTTATGATTTGGATGGAACATTCATATTTATTCAATTTTCAACAAATTTTTTAAGTTTAAAGGAATATTAGTTTAGTTTATTTTTATAAATTTTTTATGTTTATGTTTTGAATGGAACAGTCATATTTATTCAATTTTCAACAAAACAAGTTTAAAGGAATATTAGTTTAGTTTATTTTTATAATTTTTCTATTATTTTTATGTTTTGAATTGAACATTCATATTTATTCTATTTTCTACAAATGATTTTCAAGTTTAAAGAAATATTAATTAGTTTAGTCTATTTTTATGTTTTGTTATTATATTATATTTCTTTGAAAATATTGACATTGTTTTTATTTTCAGGGTTGGTACAAAATCCAGGAACAGCGAAATATCTCGAAAAATACACATTCTGACTAAAATTGGAAAAAGGCATTTTCGATTCTTTTTCAAAAGTTATCCAATGACACCAAAGTCGTTTCCCCTTTCACTTCCACTGGGAATGCATTGATTTCATGTGCCATAATCGACCACCCTTTCCCTTGGGGAAGGGGGAATCAAATTTAAAACTTGGCTTAAGCCCATTTTTTGGAAGAATTGGTTGCTATGTTAAAAAATACGCAGATTTTTTCTCTAATTTTGAAATAATAATAAATTTTGTATTGGTTATTGTACAATATACTGTTTTTAATGGATATATTACTGTTTGGTTACTTACTTTCAGATGCAGAATACAACTGAACCGAACAATAACCGATTTGAAATTTATTATATCAAAATTGCAGACAGTACCTTCGTATTTTGTACCGTAGAAATTGAGAATGCCAAAAAAATAGATCTAATCAAAATTTTCAATTTATTTCTCAATTCTCTAGGTGTATGGAAAAGTGATTATGGCACATTATCTCAATGTAATTTTTTCTGGAGAATCTAATCTACATCAATACAAATAGGGTTTCTATTCATGAATTCAAACTTGACCCCTACCCCACTCCCAGGAGGTCATGTTTTGAGTCATTGGATAGCTTTTGAAAAATAATTGATCTATAAATTTTTGTTTCGGTGGTTATTTCTCGTGATATTTCACCTTTTCAAGACTTTGTACTAACCCTCAATGATCTTCATTCGTACAGGAAATAAGTAACGTTGTGAACTTATCGTATTTGTGTTTTTTAAACGTTTATAGAACATTTCAGGGTAGAAAGTTGAATTATACTATTATAGAAACATGTAAACATCGTTCAACAGGGAATATCAATATTATAATATTACCTGGATACTAGAATTCTTCGTTTAATTTCGGTGTTATTCTAGTATCTATTGGGGTCGCTACAAATCGATCGTCAACGTTAAAAAACATATTAATGCAACGTTACATCGAAACCAAAAGGTATCGTTGTAGTGAAGTAGATTTTCAATGAATAAATAACGTTGAAAAACCGTGATTGGGTAGAGTTACGTTGAAACCAAAACACAACGTTATATTTCAGTAGAATTCACATTACAATAAGTATGTTTGCAACGAGAAAACAAATCAATCATCAACGTTGAGAATTCGTATATCTGCAACGTTAGATCGAAACTAAAAGGTATCGTTTTAGTAAAGTAGATTTTCAATGGATAAATAACGTTGAAAAACCGTGACTTGGTAGAGTTACGTTGAAACCAAAATACAACGTTATATTTCAGTAGAATTCACATTACAATAAGTATGTTTGCAACGGCGAAACAAATCGAACATCAACGTTGGATATCCGTATATCTGCAACGTTACATCGAAACCAAACGGTATCGTTTTAGTGAAGTAGATTTTCAATGGATAAATAACGTTTAAATACCGTGAATAGGTAGAGTTACGTTGAAACCAAACCACAACGTTATATTTCAGTAGAATTTACATTATAATAACTATGTTTGCAACGAGGAAAGAACCTTGAATCAACGTAATAAAGTAACGTTACCGTAAAACCAGAATGAAACGTATTGCCTAACGACATTTTGCCGTTTTTTCAACGATGAATGCTGGTTGCGTTACTTGAAAAATTCAACGTTTTATTCACGTATCTGTGTTTATTGGGAAAATTTTGATGCTATTGGTCGATGTGAATTTTTTTCTCAAAACGATTGGCTGACAGGATCGTTCACAATAATCTAGAGAAATTTTCAAATATACAACGATTATTAAAAGGATACAATATCCTCTATTGATTCGCATGAGTAGCTTATGACTGCGAAAGATAAATAATTTGCAATTTGATAGGAATTGATTTCAAAGTTTTTTGGCGATAAACAAAAACCTATATATGCTGCAAATTTTATTCGCTTAAATCAAAATTATTTCTGAAATTATTGGTGTAGGTATCGTTAAAATTACAACCAGAACATTTGAAGTTATCCAACGTCTATGCCGCGCCATTAAAAACTAATTGTTAAATTCATACTCTCTGAGAATTTCTCATCTAAATTTTCATCTAAGCGCCTCAAAATTCGTAATGACGGACATATCGATGTTGCCACATCCGACAGCAAGACCGAATTCCAATTTATGTGATCAACGTGGAATAATTACGCCGCATTTACCTGCAATTTAGGCGAATAGAGCATTGGATAGTGGTGTAGTTTAGTGAAGTACAATTTGTCAGTACGTTCCGTCAACTGTGGTAAGCCGAAATAAGAACACTTAGTTGTAAACTTCTTTGTCGCTTTTAGTATAATTCGTTCCCGTTATGGTTCACAGACGACAAATTTTGGCTAAATTTGAGTTTTGAAATGAATTCACATCAATTCTACTACTTAAAATTTTTTTTATATTGATATGAATGTTGTAGGCGACAATTTTTATTGTCACTACAATTTTTGATCAAACTTCAAAGCCTCGTTGTCAGAAAATTTCAATAAATACCAATCTAGATGGAAATATACCCAACTTTTCCCAACTACTTTGATTATAAAATGTTTTCAATAAAAAATATTGTCTGTAACAGTTGTGCATTCCGATACGTTATATAAAATAAGTAGTTAAAACTAATACTACCAAAACTGCTATCTACAGATATCAGTAAAACTTTGCGCCATGTACACGTCTCAAGTGACTCTAGAACCAATAAAATTCCATTTAATGAACAATTTAAATACCTAATTAAAATAAAATCACAAAAAATTTTGAAATCACGTAAAATACCATGTCGTATATTAAATTTATCCGCCTTTTTCTATTTTCAATTGATACTTACAAAGAAACATTCTTCCAAATAATTCTCAATTTATTGACTGAAATTTATACAGATAAAATTTTTATATATACATAGTTATTTTCCAACTAATTTTGAGCTGATCTAAAAAATCATTTGGCAAGAAAAAAAATTCATAAGACTTGGCCCAATTTTTGGTATAAGGCTGCAAAAATTGGGCCAAGTCTTATAAATTTAATAATGTAAACAGTTATCCAACAACTACTTGAAGAATAAGGATGAATAATGGTAATAAAAGAACTTTAGGAAGACATAATAGAATTATTCATTGATTTCACCTAGAAAACCAGCTGTTCAATTTTGAAAAAACTATTCAGATTTCTATTTTTGAAATATGATTAATAAACTATACATGAAGATGAAATTAGAGACCAACAACCCAGAAATTTAAATTTTGCACATTTAAAAACACCAAACTTGTTAATATTGTTAAAATTCTATAAACAACAAAATATACGTTATTTAATAAATAATTATAACAAAGGAACAATTTTGGATTCTGTGTTTTTCAATCTTTGTATAAATGAATTGTTTTCAGTGAGCAGTACTGGATATATACAATTAGAGTCACAGACGATACAGCCATTATTTATGAAATAGATAATTGGTATTATTTGAAATAGTTGAAAATGATCTAAGAATAATTAAGGATTGGTTCCATCATAAATTACTTACTCTAGATTTTAATAAAACATAATTTGCCATTTCTTAATTCTAGAGACCATAAGAATAGCTTCACATATTTTTTATAGAAAAAAACTAGAGATTATGCTTTATAACTTTAAGTGTTTAAGAAAATTTATGTATCATGTATAATGTCAATACTTGCAGATATTGTACTACGGTCTAGTGGAAAGCCATCTTAGGTATGGCCTATTTTCTTGGAGATGTGCTTCCAGAACATTTATAGGTCCCTTTTAGAGATTATACATAGAAGCTTTATTTAGATTATTATGTCTAGTTCCAGCATGTGCCCTAGTGACGCACTGTATAATATAAACAAAATCTTTGACTCAAAGGAATGTTTTCCTTGTGCATCTGTAAAATATCATACTATGAAAAATAAAATTAAGTTACCTACACATACATATGAATCCAAAAATAAACACTTATATGAAGCTCTCCTATGATAACAAAATCTTTATATAAAATTCTTCCTATTAACACAACCAAAAGTTTTGTGAAATTAATATCTGAAATATCTCTTCATTCTCTGCAATGTCTATCCACTCCATAGATTTTATGTATAATTATAGTGTTGTCTTATTTACCGAAACATATGTTGAGGTGAATTCGTTCATCTCTGGCTCACATTTTTTAGTATTTATAATTAACAAATTGGCTTTCATAAGTTGTTCGGGATACTAATGTTCAATTTGGGTTTAATACTACTGATTAACTGATTGTAGAATTAATTTTTATAGGAGAAATTGATAACATATTTGAAAAACTTATTTAAATTTGACGTTACAAAATGGCAAATGACATTTGTGTTGTGAGGTCAACTGACGCTGTTGTGAGGACGATACAATTCGATGATTTTAGGAACGGTGCTCAAGAATATCAATTTTTAGGAACTATTCGCAAATAGAGTATTCACAGGCTTGCGTATGCATGACGTTGGGAACGACGTCAAGAATAACGCCCTGATTCCAGATTCAGGGCATCAGTGCGGATGAAACTCAATCATCGATCACCACACCTGCAAGAAATGAATCACCGGTAGCGACATTGATTCTCTTTCCGAAATATCGAAATCATACATTACCAACGTTCAACTTTAGAAATATTTTTACAAAAGTTACAACTTTTATTTATCAAAATTGAATATATTTTTAATAAATACATGGAAAATTATCATTGATGCTGCAAATGGAAGATCATATATGAATTATATGGCAATTATATGTATACTTTGCCCGTAGTTAATATATTTTTAAACTAATTACAAAAATGGAATTGCGGGGAGAGGAGAAATACAAAATTTTCGGTATAAGAGTGTCTATCGTCTAGCGCAAAAATATTTAAAAGAGGGCGGAGTCGAGATGTGACATAGCGCGAGTGACGAGCAGTCACTCTTGATTAGCGCATAATTCGAGGTGAACAAAAACAAACAGTAAGAATTCGAGGATAACTTTTTGTTAAACATCAATAAAGAGACAATTAATAATCAAATTAGGTGAGTGCCGTTATCAATTGAAATAAAAAGTGAACGAATGTAGATAAGTTTTTGTGCCCGATAAATAATAATAAGCAGAATTTTGACTGTTGTTAAAATTAAATAAAAGGAAATGCAGAGTGAGTCTAATATGTCAAATCCATATAATTATTCATATTTACAACCAAATCAAATCTTCTCTGATGTCAATGGTCAAATGTTCGTGAATCAGCCAATACCAATGTATTCACCTACACCATACATTACAACGCAATCAGTCATGCCATATATAACACAAAATTCATTAAACGAACAGTCTGGTAATCAAACCAATTTTTCTACTGGAGCAACCAAAAGTTTAGCTGCACCTACGCCAATTCAACATAATGAATGGCAAAAAGTGAACTACAAAAAGAGACAAAGAAGTCAGTCCTAAAGAAAACATAAAAGTTGAAAGACAAACCAAAATAAAGATTTACTGGCTATCGAAACCAAGCACCAGCAATATGTATAATAATCTCCAAGAAGAAGGTAAGGAAGGAAACGAAATGAAACTTACAGAAACGGCAGCAGAAAAAGGTGAACCCATACCACCACCAATATCTGTAACTGGAGTGCAAATATAAACCCACTGAACAAGCTCCTAACAGAAATTGCTATATTTTAAAAGTACTTAGTGAAATCCATGTAAGACTACAACCTACTACTGGAGACATATATACCACAATCGTAAATGTACTGGCCAATAAAAACAAGCCCTACAGAATAGTAATAACAAACATACATTATTCAATAAATCCTGATGAAATCAAACAGAACATAGAAGACCGCGTACACGAAGTTATAAATGTGTGGAATATCAAACTAAACATAACAAAGAAGCCACTACCCATGTTCTTCGTGGACCTAAAAATCGAAGATAATCATAGAGAAATCTATAATATGAAAAAATTGGGAAACTCGATAGTCACAATTGAAGCACCTCATTCTAGAAGAGTTATTTCACAGTGCACTAAATGTCAAAGATGGTCATACAAAAAACTTCTGCCACAGGAACTCCAGATATGTCAAATGTATAGGATCAAATCACACTACAGAATGTCACAGGAATACAAAGGATGAAAATATAAAATGTGTGAATTGTGGTGGAAAGTACCCCGCAATCTATAGAGGATGCGTTTTACATAAGCAATTGCAAGACAAAACATATTACAAAATTAGAGAACGAAAGCTACAAACAAGAAGAGAAAACAGGGCTACATCGCAAAGAATGATATTTGCACAGGTAGTCAATCAGAATAAACAACAAAAAGGTAACAACGCTATCCAACAACAACGAGAAAATACTTCAACTCAATCTAATGATATCTCTGAACTAAAAACAATGATGAGAGACCTCATGACGCAAATGGGAACAATAATGAATTTAATCACTACTGTCGTTGCAAAAATGTCGTAATGGCCCATATACTAAAAATAGCGTTATGGAATGCAAACGGCTTAAATCATCATTCTCATGAACTGAAAATGATCATAGCGAATAATGCAATAGATATCATGCTAGTTACGGAAACACACTTCACTTCCAAAAATTATCTAAGGCTTCCTAACTACAAAATCTGTTCTACAACCATCACGATGGGACTGCACATGAAGGCACAGCAATAATAATAAGAAATACATTGGAACACCATGAACTGGAAACCTACAAAGAAAATCATCTACAACCCACTAACATCGTAGTTGATGTAGTTACTGGAAGCATTAAAATATCTGCCATATACTGTCCTCTCAAACACCGCAATGAAAAAGACAAATATGAACATTTCTTCAAAACACTTGGAAACAAATTCATACGGGGAGTTGATTACAATGCGAAGAACACAGTTTTGGGTTCGAGAGTCGCAAATACTAAGGGTCGTGAGCTTCTAGCAACAATATCCACCATTCATTTCAACTTCCATTCAACAAGGTGAACCCACATATTGGCCTTCGGACCTCAACAAAATACCAGATATCGTTCATTTCTATATCACTAAAGGAATTGACAATAAACTGATCACAACTGCATCCAGTCTAAACATGTTCTCGGACCACACTCCAGTCATAATACATATGTACTCTGATATAATACACAAACCAAAAGCTCCTGCTCTTGGCAACAAAAACACAAATTTGGACACGTTCAAGGACACTTTGGATCAGGAAATAAATTTAAAATCACTATTAAAAACAACTACAGACATCTCACAAAGAACATACAGAAAGCTGCTTGGGCAGCAACACCAGATTACAAACAATCATCAACGAAAGAAGGATGCCCTCTTACTGTGAAAGAAAATATTTCTGTAAAAAGAAGGCTGCGAAGAATATGGTAGCAAAATAGAACAAGGTACAACAAAACTAAATTTAATAAAGGAGCAGGACAATTAAAAAACCTAATACTAGTTATAGAAAATCACTCCATGCAAAGATATTTAGAAGAGGTTACGCCAACAAAAATCACCGTTTACTCGCTATGGAATACCACAAGATAACTAAAAAGACCACCAATAAGAGAAAACAATGGGGAGTGGGTAAAAACAACGCAGAAAAGGCACACGGCTTTGGTCACTATCTCCAACAAGTCTTCAGTGTTGATGTTATCACCAAACTGGAGCTATGACCACCAGGAAACACTGTTTCTGCTTTCTCCATTCGGTTAATGGAATCGTCATCATATAATGCAGAAGTTTATAAATTTATTAGAAGTGCTTCTAATGATAATTATAATAATAATTCTTTATTAAAAAGAATTTAAATAATGTTTTCGTACCTCAATGTAACCAGAATTTTTTACTCTGAACTCAAACTCTTTCTCGTTGATGTATCCTGCTGTTTAATATACTCACTTAGTATTTCGTAACAACTCATCGAATCATCTAGCATTCATTTTGGTGTAGTTTTAGAAACTTATCGTCATGCAACCTCAGAAAAGGTTAAATAAACATTTTTAGTGACAAACCGCCACCGTTAGATGAACTCAACGTATTATTTTTGTCCTTCTATTCCTTTTTAGACTACTGTTTGTTATACCATATAACAAATGCTTGCTCGTTATTCATTTTTCTTTCTCTTACTTTTTTCAGCCATCTTCTATCCATCGGAAATAGGCATCCCTCATGTTTGACCATACACTCATATTTTCTGCTCTCTGGTACCAGTTCAGCCCAGCGATTTTTTTCAGATCATCGTACCACCTTTGTTGTGGTCTGCCAATACTTCTTCGTTCTCCCAAGGTCTCCATCTAGTGATGTGCCCATTCCAATTATCTCTGTGTCTTGCAGCATATCCTGCCCATTGCCACTTTAAGGAACTGATTCTTTGTATGATGTCGGTTACTTTTGTCCTTTCTCGTATCCACTGGTTTGTTTTGTGATCTCTCAGTGATATTTCCCAGTATTTTTGTCTCTATGGCCCTCTGATGTATTCTTAGTTTGTTAATAATCCTTTTAGTCAGGACCCAGGTCTCGGATCCGTATGTAGTGAGTGGGAGAATGTATTCGTTGTAGATTTTTGTTTTTATTGTCATGGGGATTTTCATGTTGAAAGCATATTTTAATTTACCATAGGCCAATCTGACTCTCATATCGATCTCAATTACTTGGTTTTGTTTACTTAGTGTCATTGATTGTCCAAGATGTATGTATGATTGCGTTTTGTTTATAGTTTGTCCATGAAACGTAATGGTTTGGTTTGCATCAGGAACGTTTGTCATGAATAGTGTTTTTGCATTATTCATATGTAGTCCAATTTCGGTAGCTTCTACATGTAGTTCTTCCAACATCTTAGTTAGTTCTTGTTCATCTCTTCCAAACAGGACGACATCATCAGCAAATCTTAAATTGCTTAGGTATTCACCATGGACGTTTATTCCCTTTTCCCTCCAATTGACTTTCTTGTAGACATCCTCCAAAGCCAGAGTAAACAATTTTGGCGAAATTACATCTCGCTGTCTGGCGCCTCTTTTGGGGAGGCGTCATTTTACTTTACAACTACAGAATTGTACTGAGTGACAATTTTTACTCGACGGTCACAATCAATTGATCGCATTGATTTTTCGTGGAACAAACTAGTCAGAATGACCAGGTTGCGTGACTTTGTCGCGATTTCACTTGACCTATTATTTACGTACATTGAAACGGTTGAGCAATGTCAAAATGTAAATAAAAAAAGCGTTATTATACCCAATTTGTACGTCTTAATGAGAAACCAGAATCACGATTTTATTATTAGTTAGGAATGCAGAAAAAGAATAAATGAGGTTAGATGAAATTGATGATTACCCTGAAGAAGTTACTGGAGAAATTGTTAACACATCAAACGTCACCTACTCAGCTATGCGACAAATAGATTTTGAGCAAATCCCAAGTATTCGAACCATATCACATTGAGATTTTCCTTAGCAAGTCATAACGTACTTGAAATCGTATATCCTCCAATAAAAGATACTGGAAGAGAAAGAGAATACGCTTATTGTCAGGAAAATTACAATTTAATACACAAGGTTGAACAACAGTGAATAAAAAATATTAAAAGAATGAAACAAAAATTTTTGGAAAATATAATACAACAAAGTACGAAAACATTGATCCCTTTCAGGTAAATTTTTCATTTTTTCATTCATTCAGCACTTTGCCCAAACTATTACATTTTGCTACAATATATACTGTTTTTATTCCTTAAATCTCTGATTTGAGAGACCACAATTAAACTACTATAATTTGAACAGCGAAGCAGCCTTCATTTCACTCCAGGGCGTAGTCTGCGGTAAACAGAAATGAAAGTTTCCAGAGAAGTGAGAGTTACGGTGCCCTTGAGATTTGTAAAGTTTAAAAGAACATTTTTCATGGTGTTATGCCAACGGCTAACACGATTTTCTAAAGCTTTTGAACTTGTTATGGAAGAATAATAGATGATGATTTTATGGGTCAAGGAAAGTATGGTTTGTGTCAAAACAATCTCTTCAATAGGTACCAATGGTAAATCTAGTTGAACAGAAGGAGTTGGAAAAACTTGCCTTCTGATTCCATAACTGATGCACGTCTATTTCTAAAAATTAGGTTAGGGATAGTTTTATACATAGTTATTCAACACTGGATTTCGATGAATATGTGTTAATTATATTACGGTAAAACTTCTGTTAACGGACACCTCTCCGCAACGGAAACCTCTACTGGATGAACAGTTGTTAGGCTACACAACACTTCATATATGGGTAAATGGGCTTAGGTACCCACGAACAACGGACTCTCTTCACAACCACTCAGGACAAAATTTACCTTCATATTTTCATTGAAGTAAAGTAAAGTCATAAAGCTAGAAAATTAGGTACTTCGAATTTGTTTTGGAGAAACCCATTTTAGAATTTACTCCTCATTTTCAGTTTTTTTTCTGATCAGAAAATGAGGAATCAGAATCAGAAAAATGGCTTACCTCAAGGAAGTGTCCTGTCGCCAATCCTCTACAACATCTACGCGAATAAGCAGCCATTGGCAGACTACACCCAAAATTTCATCTATGCGGATGACATGGCGATGGCCGCCCAGGGTTCGAGGTTCGAAGAGGTGGAGCAGAAGCTGACATGAGCTCTGAACGAACTTTCTACCTACTATGATGCAAATCACTCGAAACCAAATCCTAGCAAAACACAAGTATGTGCTTTTCACCTCAACAATAAAGAAGCTGGACATAACATGGAGAAGCGACCGTTTTCAACACTGTCATGCACCAAAATACTTAGATGTAATGTTGGACCGCAGTTTAACTTTTAAACTTTAAAAGGAAAGTCAGTGCTCGGAATAATATGATCAAGAAATTGACGAACAAATCCTGGGGTACAAATCCTAAAACTCTAAGAACTTCTGCCGGGGTGCTATGTTTCTCTGCAGCGAAGTACGCCGCACCAGTATGGAACGCATCCGCGCATGCAGAGTAGATGGACGTAGCACTAAACGAAACAGCGAGGATCGTTTCTGGGTGCCTGGAATCGACTAAAACAGAGAAAATATGCCCACTAATCGGCATAGCTCCACCACATATCCGTAGGGAAGTTGCGGCGCATTAAGAGATAAATAAGGAAGAGACAGACCCACGCCACCCGTTATATGGAAAACAACCAGTGGAGCGACGGCTCAAGTCTAGGCAAAGCTTCATGAAAAGAACACAAGCTTTGGAAGGAACGCCAGAATCAAACCATATCACTAAGTGGAGCACTCAATTGAACAACCAAATTTCCCTGCTTAGTCATGATAAAAACTATGTTCTGCACTCCGTAGTTCACCGATGTCTGAAATTCCGTTCGCCCGTTGGTTCACTTTTCACTTTTGTCGTATAAAAAAACACAATTTACTCGGAGCTTTAAAGTTAGTATCTCTCGGCTCTCGCGCGTTGCTCGATACTACTCACTCACTCACTACTTACTAAAAACGCAGTTGTTGCTATTGACATCATTATGTCGGAAAACTGACAATCGATTTCTAAGTTGATTGTTGTTATTAACAAAAATTGTCGGAAGGATTGAAAATAGTTTGGAAAATGTTGTAGTTATTTTTCCCTCTAGATATCGGAGTAGCAGTTCATCTGATAATTTCGAGGATGAGATAAAAGGCATGTTTTTGAAAGTTAAGCTGTTATTTTTTGAACCACCAAATTCATCCTCCACCTCGAAACAGCGGTGGAATGGTTTGCAATTTTGGTTGATGCAATAGTAATATTAGGACGCGTCATTCCTTCAATCTGAAATCCACCTTCTTCTTCTTAATCCGCCGTCTCCCGTCGGAGGTTGGCGATCCAATTAGCAATCATTATTCTGGAGGTAGCGGCTTTGAATATGTCTATTGAGGTATATCCAAACCACCATCTTAAGTCTGTCAGCCAGGAGTTCTGTCTTCTTCCCACTGATCTTTTTCCGTATATTTTCCCTTCAATGATCAGTCTCAAGAGTTCATACCTTTCGCCTCTCATCCACCAATTAATATAAAAACGCAGTTGGTGGTTTCGTGGATCTACCTCTAAATAGAAAAACATGCCTTAATTAAGTTCATATTATGTGTAGAGAAAGATAGTTTGATGCACAATGTGTATATGATAGAAAAGGATGAACACATGTTATGTTTCGCGGTCGCCTTGTAAGCTGCAAAAGAGATTTTAGGTTAGTTTTCACCTGCTTGACAGCACTGAACTAAGCATTTTATGTTTCATGAAATTTTTTTAAAAATTGCTGTAATTGTGTATTATTTATTGTCATTTTACAGAATGAGCCAAAATAGTAACAGTCACAACAATAATAAACAAGAGCGTGTAGTAAAGCTCAATGAATTGGAAGTACGAGTATATACATATTGTGGAAACCAAAACCTGCGATGCAGTCACATGGAAGCTGAAACATAATGTGTGGGAAGACTTTGCTAGTAGAGAATGTAATCCTTTAACAGGGCAGATTAATAGAACTGCAAAAAAATTAACACGTTGACTACCATGAGGAACGGGGAGTGCACCTCCACTAACCGTTAGGTTTGTGCATTGAGGTACATATGTTGTGCCACAAGTACTGATATCCTTTAATTTAGCGAGGCACCGCGTATTGCTCTCAAAAGCCAAAAATTCCTATGAAAACTAATTGGGCACGGCACAGTTGACGAGACGCGAGAAAAAGCTCTCGAAAATTATTTTTAGTTTGGATTTATACGTCATAATTGTATATTGTGGGTTGAAATGTTTTGCACAAAGCAGCAGACTCTTTATTATTGGAAGTTATGGGTATAATATAAACTAAAAGAACAATTTGTAATGAAATAAGGTGATTTACTGAAATAATAGATTCATGAACATAAAGCAAGTTCACACAAAAACGAGGTCTAAACGAAAATTTATATTCTGTTATAAAATAGAATCATGTTATCATGCTACATCTACAACTACAACTTTTATGAGAGTGAAAGAAGCTATCGACGCAATATGCTTTCTTGCAAGTGGGGCAATACCAAGTCGTTCTTGTGATTTTGTTTTGAGCCACTTTTCGTCCAAACTCTGCACTAATTTTTCGTAACATACTGTGCAACGCAATCGCTTCTCAGTTTGCTCTAGTTCGTGTCGCTCAGCTTGCAAGTTTGGTTGAGCTTCGGGCTCCTGAATAGATACGTGTTTTTGAAAATATGTTTCAAAATATCTTTTCTTAATTCCGTGACGCTTTTGTTGTCTTGTGTCAGTTCTGAATACACGACATGGGCGTTCACCAGAGTGGTACCCAAAATCATTTCGACTGCCAGTTTCCGGTACCATTTTATACCGCGCCTGTGGAGTTTTATAGGCTTTCTGTTGATGTGAGAGATTAATATATGCCTTGAAGTTGTTATAACCAACGATTAGCGACGGTTTTTTACTGTCAGGATCTGTTCGACTTGGCATAGCTCTTATTTCTTGTAGATACTTTGTACTGAGAGCCAAATATCTCTCTTATCTCTCCACTTTAGTATAACGATTCCGGGATCAATAAATCGAGCACTACATTCTCCTTTTTTTAGTTCTGTTTTTTCTACTTCCAGACTCTTATGTTTTCGTCTGCTCCTTAGTGTTCCAACTAAACGAGTTTTCTTCTCAAGCAACATATTTGCTATATTCATGCTGGTGTAGTAATTATTAAGATATAATGTTCTACCAGAGCTTAGGAATGGTTCCATCAAGTCCAAAACAACCTGTTCTGAGGAGAATGCGGCTGTTCATTTAGCTCAGTTTGTCCACAATATACTGAAAAATTGTAAGTGTATCCATTTTTGATGCACAATTTATAGACTTTTATACCAAACTAGTGTCTTTTATTTTTGATATATTGACGAAAGCCAAGTCGTCCTCGAAATGGTACCAAGGTTTCATCAATACATACGTTTTCTAGAGGTACTACAGCATATTTATATCTTGCGGACAGCACATCTAGTCTTATTTTGCGAAGCTTATCGATGATTCCTTCTGGGAGTTCCTCATTGTCGCATAAATGTAACGTGCGTAACAGTAACTGAAACCTGTTTCTACTCATATACTTGCAAATACCATTTTGGTGAATTTCTTCTTTAAACCAGTAGTCTGTAATTGGAGGAAATCGACATAAAACAATCGACAGTAAGATTGCAAAAAATAAGTCTATCTCATCGTCGTTGGTATCAGTCCATTTATGTAAGCGAGATTTTGGTTTGTTAGTTTTTCCTTTTAATTGGGCTGCGTATCTGTTGGTCTCAATAACAATGTGATGTGAGATTTCAGGTGTGAAAAACAATCGAAAAAACTCGTAGGGACCTTTGCTGAAGTATGGTTCCACTAAATCGGGATTTACTCCTACTGTAGTTACCGTAAAATCGAATGTCTTCGAGCTTGTTGATGCTGTGATTGGTCTCCACTCTACTTTTTCGTTGCCTCTTCTCCTGAGCTGTTCGATGATATTTTGGTGATGCCTTGATTCACTACTTCTTCTATGACATGGTCAACAGTATTTGCTTCGGACGTCGGACTCGTCTGTGAAAAGGAATCTGTTAGATACTCATGTATCTACTTATGGCTGCTTCTGAAACTTGATATATGGACGATCGAAAGATAAAAAAGTCAACACTAGGAATACACAAGAAATTGAGCTTACAAACTTTCTTATACGGTATGTCCTAAACCATTTTACCCATATAATATGTACAAAATGGCATAGGGTAGAAATAACACAAGACTAACAATAGCCCAGCAGTAGTAACTAGGAACACACTTCACAATTGAGATTTTTTGTAGATTTTGGGACATCCGCGCATAGGGAATGTGCCCACTTCTGGTAATTCAAGCACTGGAGCCATATTTCATTTGATCTCGAACGCGAAAACAAATCATTGCAATAAATGGATGGACAGTCTTCATCATTTATATCGGCAAAGGGCTCCTCGTCAGATTCTAAACTCAGATCTAAAGGCTCAGATGCTTTTCTTTTAAACCTCGGCCTTATTTGTATTTTTTCTCCAGATGTAGATGGTGTTGATTCCTCAGGAGCATCACTACCAAAATTTACAACCTTGGTAACTTTTTTCCTTCCGGCGAGTGTGGGCTTTGCAGGTTTAGAGGCCTCTTTAGCTTTAACGTCTTCCATATTTGGAGTGCAGGTTAGTTCATGAACGTTCTGTCTCCTTCAAGGTTTCCTGTCAAGTTATATATGCCCCTTGCGGCACGGGAGATATTTTGTCAATAGGAAATTGTTATATTTTTTTGACGAAGTGCTTACGATTTCTGTTTGAGAGCCAGATACAGTAGATGCAGGCTCGAGTTCAGGTGTTGCAACTGTTTGACTGATGTCTGCAACTGTAGTATTATTATTGGATTCTTGAGGAATATCAGTTGTTTCCGAGGGTTCGAATACATAGTCTGGAAAAATATGTGGATTTAGAGGACATATACCAGTGTTTTTAAAACCACTACATGCATTTTGTACAGTTGCTGCTTTCTCATATGCCTTGCCAAAAAGATATCCAATCTGCAAGTGTGTCACCACTCTGCCAGGATGTTCTTTAAGCCACAATGTTATTTTTTTATTGAAATAAGTCTTTATTGGTCCGAAAAAGGACACATCCAAAGGTTGCATTCTGTGGGTGCAGTGAGCTGGTAGACAGAAGAGAATAATACCTTTTTCTTTCGCAAAATTTGAAGTGTCAATTCTCTTTTGACTTATGTGTCCATCTGAAATTAGCAGAACGTTATCTTCCGTAGTCGCCTTGAAGTATGACTGAAAATGGACAAGCCACTTGTAAAACAGGTTAGAAGTAATCCAGCCTGACTCTTTCGCTACCCCTACGGTGCCAATTGGTGCCCCATCAGTCAATTCGTTTTTGATGTTCTTCCGGGAGAAAATAAGGAAAGGGGGTACAAAATTACCTGTTGCGCTCATGCAACAAAACGAAGTTACGATGGCTCCCTTTTCTGCACTTGTGATTACTCGAACTTGCTTGCGGCCAGCAGTTGCAAAAATCTTTTGAGGCCTCTGAACTGTAGATAAACCTGTATCGTCTACATTGTAAATACGAAACCCAAAAAGCTTATACTTGTCTGAAACGTGTTGCAATGCTTTGAAAAAACGTTCGATTATGGCCTTGTTACAGGCCCGTGCCTTAGCTGCGGACGTGGGTTCCGGCTTTCTTATACTGATGTCTTTATTTCTTCTTCGAAATCCAGATAACCATTCCTGATCTGCTCTTTTCCTTCCCTTATTGTAATGAGGCTCAAAACCATTTTTACTGCTAGTTGGTATGCTAGTTCTTGTACCTCCTTGCAAGTAAAACCAAAAAATTTTGTTTCCATTAACTTCAAATGATCTGCAAGCTGATTCTCCACTTCCAATGGGAAAGCGGTCTTCAGTCTTCCCAATCCTTTATTTTTGGCTTTCAGGACTTTGTTTTTGTTGAGCGCGTGTCTTCTTAAAGTTGCCTGAGGAACTCCGAACGTTTTAGCTGCCCTCGGCCATCCCATTTGATTTTTCTTCACAGCTTCAATTGCTTCGACCTGCTCGTAACGAAGCATGGAGCATACTAAATTTTCGGCAGCATGTCCTAGGTTACCTAGCACGCCTTCAACGGTGAATGTATGTACTATAAACGTATTAGCCGCGAAAATTTGAATTATTTGTCGTTTTACCCGTATATGTCATTTTGCACATATTTCCCCTAATGTCGGAGCACGAAGCTTCTAAATTCCGAAGAGGTGCAAGCTGAGAATGACAAAAATCTGAAGAAGAAATACAATATTCAAGCATTTTGACATAAAACCACGAAAACCCCTAATTTGCGATAATATACTTGAAATTTTATTACAAAAATTTTGTTACATGTGAAGTAGCATAGTATTATTTATTATACCTGGCAAAGATGAGTTTGGAACGCACGTAACCGGTCCGCCCTTTTACTTTACATTTTTTATATCGTGTCTCTACTTTTTCTTACGATTTTCCTCACATTCGCTATTACTTTTACTTTCACTTCCTGGTAAATAATTGTCTAAGGAACCACTGGCAGAAAACGGATCTTCCTCTTCGTCCGACATTATGTTCTTCCATATTTCTTGGAGACGTTCTTGCTGTTTTTCGTAACTCATTTCGACGCACTGTTCACCCAATCACGTATGAAACAGAACTGGCGCGCAAGTTTTGCGGATACCCAGTAGTCTCTTGAACTGGTATGAATTGGTCGTTGAGGCACAGTATTCGTACCTCGCGGCACAAACGGCTCAATTGTACGTTCTGTGCCGCGAGGTACCAACGCTGTGCCACATTTTTTTGCAAAAATGCGGGTAACAATAACATCTATGATAATTTTGAACATAGTTCTATGTTCTACAAATAAAATTATGTTGAAATCTGGGCAAAACAAAATTTGGCACAGGGGGACCAAATCCTTTCTTCTTATGGCGGCAGGCAATGTGTTAAGGCTAAAACATGAGTCTATAAAAGAGAGAATTAAAGAGAAGCAATCTCATAATAAGTTCGAACTTCTGACAATTGGAGGTGAGTAGCAAATATTGAAACACTTACCAACAATGAACATAAAATATAATTTCTTGTATCTCTTGGTCTAAAAGTTCCTCGAAATCATTGAAAAATATACAATCTATAATATAAAAATGAATCGCAAAATGTGTTGGTAAGCGCATAACTCAACAACGCCTCGACCAATTTGGCCAAATCTTTTTTTAAAATGTTCGTTGAAGTTCAAGGATGGTTTTTACGGCGAGAAAAATTAGAATTATTGCTGGAAAAACCCTAAAAATAGCCCTTTTCTTCTATAATATAAAAATGAATCGCAAAATGTGTTGGTAAGCGCATAACTCAACAACGCCTCGACCAATTTGGCCAAATCTTTTTTTAAAATGTTCGTTGAAGTTCAAGGATGGTTTTTACGGCGAGAAAAATTAGAATTATTGCTGGAAAAACCCTAAAAATAGCCCTTTTCTTTTTCCCATACAAATGATTTGTAACTAAAACGTAGTCAATTTGAGCTTCATTGCTATGGTATAAAGTTCATATTAAATTACAAGCACTCACTGTTGTCTAAGCAATGTAGGTGTGTTCCTAACGTCAAAGATCATATCTATCAAAACAATGTGCGTGTGTGCGTTGGAGCACAGAATACATAGTTGGAGGAGTTTAATTGTCAACTGATACACGAAACAAATTCGTATATCGTGTTTTGTGCAGAGTGTTTACTTAGTTAGTGTTTGTTTAGTTCGTGATTAGTGAAAAAATAATTTATATTTGATATGCCTCCTATAAGACGAAGCAATTTAGGTAGAAGAACCAGAAATGCTACAAACCAAGCTATTTACCGATCTAATCGTACTGCACAAGAACGTGACGACGAAAATGAACGTGAAAGAATTCGGATATCACAAACGCGTGAAGCGAGAGGGCGACATTCAACTAATAATCGCGCAAGTTTGAATCGAGCTGCTTTCAGTTACGATGTGTCAATTGACTACAGTAACTACCAATGTGTTGTTATTGGTTCTATGAACTCGGTTTGCTCACACTGTAAGGCATTAAAATACAAAAACGAAGCCAATGGATTGTGTTGCGCAAATGGTAAAGTAAAATTGATACCATTGGATCCACCACCAGAACCATTGTACTCATTGGTTTCAGGAATAGGAACAGATTCTATACACTTTTTGACACATATCCAACAATATAACAATTGCTTTCAAATGACTTCATTTGGGGCAACAAATGTAGTTCGGGAAAATTTTATGCCAACTTTCAAGGTATGTATTATAGCAGTTACTCATAATTATTTTAGCGAACAAAATTTTCTGTCAGCAAAGTTAAGATGTGTCACTAATCTTCAATTTCTTAATCACTAATATATCACTTAGTCATCATATTATATGGTGATTCAGTTTCAGTGACACTTTTATTATATTTTATATTTGATAGATATTAGTTAAAACTAAATATATACTTTTTAAGATCAAATATTATTTAAGTTTGATCACTGACAATCCATTAATTTATACCACACCATAATATTTTTTTTTATTTACAGATACAAGGGCAAATATATCACAGAGCAGGTTCACTGTTACCAGTGTCAGATAGCGACAACAAATTCCTGCAAATTTATTTTATGGGCAATTCACCACAAGAAATTGATCTGCGTTGTGCACATAACAAGATTGCCACCTCACAATCTCCAATTAAAGGTTGGATCGGTGGTTATAATGTTGCGAAATATCAACCAACCGCGTCTTTGCAACGGTACACGGTTAGCGATAAAAAAATTACTAAACAATGTGATAGAAGCAACTATACTCAAAGGAAAGTATAAAGGAGAAGATGTTCTCATACTGCGCATCCCAATGATTCCGACTGATGTGCCATTTGAGTTTAAACGACTACAGTTTCCAGTGCGGCTTGCTTTTGCTATGACTATAAACAAGTCCCAGGGGCAATCATTAAGTGTTTGTGGTATTAATTTAGAAAACCCATGTTTCTCACATGGTCAATTGTATGTTGCCTGTTCCCGTGTTGGAAAACCATCAGATTTGTTTATCTATGCGCCAGGTAATCAAACAAAAAACATCGTATACCACAAAGCACTACAATGATAATAATAATAATTATGATTCACATGATTAACAATAAAGCGATTACTTACTTTTAAATCCTTATATATGTTTTATTTAATTATTTTTTATTCACAACGCCCTATCACCAGGGTGACGGTTCTGTTCAGGAGAATTTTTTTAAATACGTAGGCAAAAAAACTGCCACATTACAAATCTTTTTGACAGGACGAAGTCTG
The DNA here is from genome assembly GCA_963921935.1 of Galeruca laticollis. Taxonomy (NCBI): domain Eukaryota; kingdom Metazoa; phylum Arthropoda; class Insecta; order Coleoptera; family Chrysomelidae; genus Galeruca; species Galeruca laticollis. Next base: position 70,318,576 of record OY998175.1, read on the forward strand.
TCGGGTCAGCTAGTTCAAAATAAATGTCACAATTTTTATTTAAGGAATCGCAAACACTAATTATTTAAAAAGAGATAAACTCAATTCATAGTTAATCGGCTTCAGTCGGTTGTTATTCACCACCCGAACATATTTATTTCGAACTTATAGCTTCTAATAACTTAACTGTAGAATAATGCTAGATATTCTGCGAATATAAATTATTCAATAATGGAAAGACGAATCAAGGGCTCATTTGATACATATATATCGTTTACAACTCTATTCAGACTTGGAAAGACCGGACCTAAGAGGCGAAGAAACCGAATTTTTGGTTATTCGCTAAATAATAATTAGTAGGGACTTTAAAAGGAAATGAAAAACCGAGTCTCAGTGTAACAATGTCTTCGACTAAGAGAAAGTGTTTAAGCTTGGAAGAAAAAATGTCGGTGAGAGAGGCATCTGTAAAAAATAATTATAGCGGTCGATTTTTGGATGAAAAGTTTCAAATAGGAAACACTCAAGATATTGACATATTAATAGCAAATGCCGACTTGAACAAGTTGTATAGTGAAAACGGAAGTCTACAACAAAAAAGAGGACTAAAACTGAAGGTGTTGCCATCGATTCTATAGTGTACGATTGGTTTTGTAAAGTGAGAACATTTCCTTATCTAGACCAATAATTGAATGAAAAGCTTTGGAGGCGACAAAAGAACTTAATTTGAATTTAAAAGCTTCCAATGGTTGGCTTGACAAGCCTTGTTCAAGGCATAATATTAAATTTAGAGCAATAGCTGAAGAAGCTGCAAATATTAACCGTGACGAGATGTTTGATAACTTAAGCTGTGAGAAGGATGCGAATAGATATTAATGATATTCCATTTATGGATTTTTACAGTGATATACCTAAATTTGTAATTTTTTTCATTAGAAATTAACTGTCTCGACCCTTACTTCGTGGAATCTGCTCATATTAGTGTTTTAAATGAAACTCACGGTTTCTAGTTAATTCCACAATATAATAAAAGTTATTGAAAATTCTAAAAAATTGACAATTGTTTCAATAAATCAATATCATCGAAGCAATTGTCAATTTTTTAGAATTTTCAATAACTTTTATTATATTGTGGAATTAACTAGAAACCGTGAGTTTCATTTAAAACACTAATTTTTCATTAGACTTAATAAAGGTGTTTTTCAATGGTTTTAGTGAATGTTGCAATGCAAATTCCACTTTCTACATAATTCCTTTTTACTCCATGATTCTCAACATTGAAGCTATGCTTGAGTTTTATGAAAATTTAATCAAGAGCAATTATGTGAGGATTTTCTTCTCTCGTTAGATATGTTAAGTTGGTATAATTTGAATTGACACTTCTAATAATCCATTGATTTATTTTATAGTTATTTGCCTTATCCATTTATCTGTCTTCTGCCTTGTTTTAATGAGATGGGTAAACGTGGATTTTTGTTTAACCCTATGATGCATAGATGAAATTCTCGACAAGAACGAATAGCATAAGTCTCCAAGACTCTTATTTAAAAAATCACCAATTCATATTTTACGTTTATTTATCATAATTATGGTTAGAAACAAGCGTTAGAAATTGAAGCACATGTTAAAAATTTTAATTCAAGCATATTGTGCACACAAAAACACCATGTTCTTTGCATGTTGGTTTATTACACTTAGCACAAGTCAGTGTTCTCATTCTTCCAATTCGTGTAGGACATTGCGAGCATCTTCTTTTCTTTTTCACAACTGAACCGACTAAGATATTCTCTTCTTTCAAAAGCGTAATAAAAAGTTTCATACTTCTTCTTACAGTATTTGGAAGTTTTGGGTTTTGTGCTCTTCTTCTCATAAATGGTAACACTAATTCGGTTGCTAAGTCTCTGATGAACATTCTTCTCTTGTTAGTTAATTTTCATTTTTATGGGTGTACATAGAGTAAGCATTTAGAGCTGCTAAATCCATTATGTTGTACCAAACTGCGACAGGCATTCGTCTTGTTTATCCCTTTGTGGTATAGTTGCCTATCATATGATCAACACCTCCTTTAGTTTCTTTATAAAATTTACCTACGACCACCCCTGTAAGTAGTCAAAAACACACAGCCGGCAATCAATGTAAGACGTCTATTACGCACGGTAAAACAAAACGCACGGCTGTAAAGTAAATCGCATGGCTTCCATAGCAACCACTTAGCAACTGTCAATAGACGTAGCCATTTTATTCAGAATGTATTACTTAAATATTTGACGTTGAATTTTATTCTATATATAAATGGTAGATAACATTTATTAGATATGAGATTGCATTTGAGCATTGAATGTAAGTCGAGAATATACAAAACCTGCATACGACCAGTGATGACATATGGTGCGGAAACCAGAGCTGAAACATCGGTAACAAAGAGAATCCTACGAACTACTGAAATGAAGACCTTAAGAATGATAACTGGATACACATTGAGGGACAGACAGAGAAATGTAGACATGAGAGAAAAGTGCCAAACAAACGACGTTGTCAGATGGATACGGCAGAGAAGAAGAAAATGGAACCAGCATGTCAATAGAATGGGCTCCGACAGAATGGCCATAGCAATCCTTGGCTGGGCATCGAGGATGAACTTCTAAGATGCTTGGCTGGGCATCGAAGAGCGACTTTTATAAAACTTGGCTGGGCATCGAGGTTGTACGTTTTTACTTGTACTTTAAATACCTTAATAAGATTATAAACACAAATACAAGTGGGTCGTAGGTAAAGTATAGTACGTAACTCGTGTTGTAACGCATTTTACGCGCTTACGGAATTACGCACTCGCCGCTACGCGGCTTCGTGCGTAACTTTTCCGTTGGTGCGTAAAATGCTTCTTACAACACACGTTACGTAATATACTATTAATTATTTCTGACTTTTTTTCTAGTACTCTTATTATCTACTGAATCGTCGTGATGCATAGAGCTAAGAAGTAGCACAAATTTATTCTTTTTTGGTACATAGCTCACTAACGTCAAATCTCCATTGAAACCAAAAATAGAGGAATAAACACTTCTTTCCTTAGAGGCTTGAAACTGCTTAGGAATTTCCTTCTTGTTTTTGCGCAAAGTTCCCACACAAGTTATTCCAATAAGCAGCAACTGTTGTGTTAGTGGAATACTTGTAAAAAAATTGTCAATTGTTAAGTTCCGTCTTAAGTTTTTATGGAAACAGTTAGAGCTTTTACAACATGTTCTGCTACGTTGTGCTGTACTGGTTCTCCAGGTTGGCGCCCCAAATATAGTTGTCCATCAATGGCATATCCTGTTTCACTTTCACAAATCCAAAAAAACTTCATTCCATATTTTGCTGGCTTTGAGGGCATGTACTGTATGAATCGACAACGACCTCTGAAAGCAAGCAATTGTTCATCTATGGTAACGTACTCTTTTGGAATCATTTGTGTTCGGCACTGAACTAAAAATAATTCCCATATATGACGAATATGAGCAAATTTATCAGTTTCAAGTCTAACCGAACGACTTCTTTTGTCATCGAAACGAAGATACTTTCTTATATTTTCAAAACGATTTACTGCCATTGTAGCTTTGTAAATTGGATTCGACATCTTATCAAGAAATAATTCTCTTACAGGAGTCTCCCAGTTTTTCTCAACACCAGCCAAAAATAGCAAACCGAAAAAAGCATCCATTTCATCTCTTTCGATTTGTGTCCCAATCTTAACTTTTTTTTCAAATTCGCGTTTTGCTTCTCGATTAGTACAAAGTATTATTTCATCAACAATTTCAGGCGTAACAAATTTATCCCATGCAACTTTGATACACCAAACTTGATTTCTTCTTTAAGATCCTGATGTAAATCTCACTATATTGTATAATCTTACCCGTCCTTGTGAGGGCTGAATAGAATTCCACACAAAATTATTTCTTCCAATAAACATACCATTTGAGACGTCTGAAGGTGAACTATGATGCGGAATACTTTCTGTTTCGCTATCTGAAGAGCTTTTCTCCAGTGTCACTAGATCCTTCAGGTGGTTGATATTGTTCGTCAGTGTTTGAAGTATCAATTTCACTAATAACAATATTCTCATCATCTTCTTCATACCATGTCATCAAAGTTTCCTCAAAATTAGAGTCACTAGGTCGTATTGATCGTTTTCTAGACGTACTTGTTGAAGCCATAATTTACACAATATAAAAAACAAATAACCTTATAAATATTGAGATTTTATAGTTTTTGTAAATAATAATCTAAACCTAAACTCTTCCAAAAATAAATTACCAGTATTGCACAATATAATTACATATAAAAGTCTTTGGAAACTGTGAGAACTATTATTTTAGGTTTACTTCTAGAAAATATGAAGCTAACTGAACAAACCAAAACAAATGATAAAAATCACGTGTTAATTTCACATGCGCATTGGAATAAATACAAACATAGTTGCCGATATAAATAGTACAGACCCGTCAAAACCAAAAGAGTCTGCCAGACTCATGAAATGCATTTAGCGACTGTAAGTGGAAGCAATTTTTTTCGAAAATTTTAGTAAAATACAGAATTTATGAATACAGTGATATACATTTAAACTAATAATAAACAAATTCTCAAAATAGTAATGCTGTAGGTAAAATTTATTAGAATTTGTACTCGTTTAAATTTGTTCATGAGTCTCTGAGATTCATGTTATGCATCCTAGGGTTAATCAAAAACTGTACTGTCCAAATTCTGTGATTAGGACCTATCGAATTACTTTTATAAAAAATAATCGAAGAACCAAAATTTTCTTTTTTATTTCCACTTTTTTCCTTTAGCTTATCGATATTATTATCAACAGACATGATCTGTTCTTTGATTTCAGTTCATTGAATATAGGGAGTCGACCCCCTTTCGGGTCCCCCATCATTTTGTTAATGTAAAACCAGAATTATAACTAAGCGGAAAAAACTTGAATATAAAGTTTGTATTACCACTAATTATTTACTTAATATTGACTAAACATATTTATAATTAACTGCTATGATAGAAATGTTGAATTTAATGAAAGGATAAAGTTAGTAATGTTACAAGTGATTTTTTGAAATTATTTGATGTCGTCGATCCCACAACACTCAACTGTCACAGTTGAAAGTTTGACTTCAAATCAACTCAAGTATTTTCAACTAACGTTTACAATATTTTCATCATGCACTAAGCAATAATAACTTAATGTCTGACTCGAATAATTGTCGTCACACTGACTTTTTTTATTAAAAAAGGAAGAACCTTCTAGATTCTTCAAATGATATTGTAACTGTTATGATACGAGGGGCGTTCAAAATCGTTAAGTAAGTCATTTCACACTCCTAAAACATTGGTATTTTTCTCGAAACTAAAGGCAATAGAAGCTGAAAAATGTAACTCCATAGTTGAATAAACCCCTTAAAGAAATACTTAGATTGTCATTTTCATGAAATATGTTTTCCAAATTCACGGTCTAAATTGATCATTAAGTCTTGCTAGACGCTTATTCGAATAACTTCTCAATATCGATTACGTCGTAATCATAATATTTAAATGATACCTTCATCAAAACTAAGTTACTACTGTGTTTATTATAGTAATTATCATCATCTTCACCATATTAGCAAGGTTGTTTCAATGTTGATGTTTTTTTTTATCAATAAGTTAACTCCAATTGTTATTCTATTTCATTTAATTAAAATACCTCACAATTACATTTATTTAGAGTTCAGTTTCCGCACTGTTTATATCTAAGTTTCGATTTTTATTTTGCTGTAACTACTTTTCTTTTAACTATATTATTTTTGTCAATAGAGTATTGTTGGCAACTAAAAATTATCGATTGTTGAATTTATCAACCTCTTTCATATTATTTAGCAAACTCACCGACGAACTTAATCCATATCTAATGTAAATTTTGTATATAATATTGTTATTTGTCTTTGTTTGCACATCCATAGTTGTTTCCAAGTGTTAATTCGAAAAATCTCTTGTGAATAACTGGGGTATGTTTATTTATAAGCTTCTCTATGTGGTATTCGGCACTAACATTCTCTATTGATATGTATATTAGGCTGTTTAGTCTGAAATTGGGAAAATACAAATAATATTAAAAAAAATGAAAGTTATTTTGGTTGAGAGTTGGAGTGTATCGACTTTTGAATGTCTCCACTTCTTGTTTTAGGTTACTGACCTGATAATCCCGGTGGGTTTTGTTCTGTTTTACTTCCTTTTCCAGTACTTAAGTTGATATTTGATAATTCTAATTTCTTAATAAAATTCAGACACATGACGAACACTTCGTTTTAATTTCTAGGTCAACATGTGAATAAACACTTGGTGGAGGCAACTTTTATATCACTCTTCACCCTGGTTAACAACTCCGGTTATTGAGCGCTTGTTTTGTACAGGAGATCACAATATTTGAGTAAACATCCTAACTATGTTTATTTATAACAAAATATAATGTTTATATCGGTTCTATTTGTCGCGATGGTATGCGCTATGAACACATGTTCTTCCTTCTGCTCATACACTGGCTTAGTACTATTAGGAACACAGTTGCCGATTGTTATTGAATTTATCGAAAATCCATGCCTTTCATAGTTCGTTCCTTAATTTAATTCAATTGAGTGTCCATCTGATTTATTCTGGTTGTTAGCTGAAAATTAAGTTTGGCAGCGGAGTTTAGTTATACACATGTGGTATTTTGGCAACGATCCTGGTGCGAAATTTGGGAAATTCTTTTTCTTTCCGGCCATCTTTTACCACAGAAAGCATATTGAAGAGTGGTTAGAGATTTAATCTAAAATTTGATTATCCAGTTTGTATGGGATTTGATTGACACTCTATATAATTAACCTCCATCTATCAATTCAATTAGCTTATCTTTTATTTATCTTGGCTACTTTCTGAATTTTTTTGAGGAGATTTTATTGATAATACTACTACGTAGGATTTTTGCCGTTCTTCAGGTAAGCTATTCATATTTTATAACTGAGGAGTAATTTTCTCGATTCTGCTTCTTATGCTAAATTCCGCGCTTTATTTATTTTGCTTTCTTCCCATTAGAATTTTATGGTGAATAATCGAATCACGTTTTTTTTGGACTTGTCGATTCGATTCCAGACACTCAGTGGTTACATCCCGTCTTTGACTTGGATACCGTATTTAGTTATTTCGTTGTTGAATCGTTTGGACAAGCGCAAGCATAATATAAAAAACCCTCCTGGCCAGAGGTGAGTTAAGTTTTTTTTTAATGATTATTGTTTACCACTTCTGCTATTTTGCTAATTGATTTCAGTTTAAATTGACTTGATATTTGATTTCTTAATTAATGTTTATTTCTCAGTTGTCAATATTAAATAGTTTTATTGTTGTGTCATAGTTAGTCAACGACTTCATGGGCGGGGGTCAATGTTTTCGTAAACTTTTTTTGTTTCCTTTTTTCTACAAATGTGGATCAAATGATTTGTGTAATATGATAATCAATAGGTATTGGACTTCTTTTGACTGATATGTTTATAATCACAATGATTTAATTTTCTCATTTTCTGTGATTATTCCATTTAACTTTTTGAATATAATTAAGTAATTCGATAATTAATTTTGTACAATTATTATGAAAGTATCCTCCGTTTTCCCTGTATCTTGTGTTGAGATATTAGAGATTTTCTATGTTTTCTTCTCTATGGTTTTTTATTTCGGCGAAAAATTTGCCTGGACATTGACTGCAATACCCAGTGCTACACGCCCTCAAGTTTCCCATAATTCAGCGATTCTCAGGGAGAAACGGAAATCAGCTAAGTCTACTTTATTATCAATCTTTGTTTGTTTCGTACTTCGTTTATTTTCCTTTTTTAATTTTCCTAGTAGGCCAGTCGAGGCCATATTTATTATTGCGCACTCTTTATTTTACTTTAAGCTAATTATTAAAGTTAAGTTAACTTGTTGAACACGTGATCACGTTGCGGTTCACAGCTTTAACGACATTATTATAATGAAAAAACTTATTGTAACTTTAACACCTATATCTTTCTTCATTTCTATGTTTCTTACCTATTTTTATTAAATTGGTGACATTTGAAGGGACTGTGTTATACTTGGCAGACTGTCCAGGAGGCATTACTTACTTTGATTCCCCCCCCCCTTTATTGGAGTGGCCTTGTAGTTTACGGTGGCTTGTAGAGTATCGACCAGTTCGTGATCAACTAGAGACTTCCAGTTTAGTCGGTAAACTGGTGGCGCCTACTTACAGAATACTCCCTAGCCGGGGTTGCTCGCACCTTTTTAAACCACTGGTTGGTACTGTAGTATAGCCTATTGATTCTGCTAATTTGCCTTCAGTCTAAATTCAAATATATATATATATATATATATATATATATATATATATATATATATATATATATATATATATATATATATATATCTTAGTTGTTGTCCTGAAAACTCGGAATCTTCCAATTGAAGGCATAAATGAGCGTTTGGTTTCCCTGCTGAAATCCGTTGTTTTGTGATTTCCCATGTTTCGATTAACACCTTTGCTCCCAAATTTCAAATCCTTATTTGGTTATACCGTGCTGAAGAGGCAAATGAGCCAGAAACATGCATGTCCGCGATTACCACTCTGTTTCAGTAGCCCTTTACTTTGCGTGAATTACCCATGAATATCTTTGTTGTTGTTGTTAACATATCACGCGATATTCCTACATCTTCTTTGTTATTTACTATGGGTCGGAAGGTTCATGGCGGGGGGGCTATATGCGCCTCCGTGTCGATCTTGGTTGTTGTCCTGAAAACTCGGGATCTTCCAATTGAAGGCATAAATGAGCGTTTGGTTTCCCTGCTGAAATCCGTTGTTTTGTGTTTTCCCATGTTTCGATTAACACCTTTGCTCCCAAATTTCACATCCTTATTTGGTTATACCGTGCTGAAAAGGCAAATGAGCCAGAAACATGCATGTCCGCGGTTACCACTCTGTTTCAGTAGCCCTTTACTTTGCGTGAATTACCCATGAATCTCTTTGTTGTTGTTGTTAACATATCACGCGATATTCCTACATCTTCTTTTTTTTATATATATATATATATATATATATATATATATATATATATATATATATATATTTATATATATATATATATTATTGTGGATTTTAATGACAATAGAAGCTTACATAATTGCTACATCAGTATATACCACACAAATTCATTAAATTTCAAAAATTATGTCAATAATTAGAATATTTGGGACAGCCTGTATGATAATTTTCGATAAAATCAAAGTCTGTGTTAAAACACATGTATTACTTTGGATTGAGCAATCAGAGAATTGAACCGTTCACTGTATTGTCTAAAATTATTTAAAAACCAATAAATTGTGTATATAATAGAATGTAATGCTTTGTTGTTGCAAAATAAACATTTTGTACATACCTGTATATAAAATTTTAATATTGTAAAAGTTTTCATAAAAACATCTCATCCAATAAAACGCAGTGATAAATAATTGAAATTTGAACAATTGTCATGATTGGAGGATGGTAACCAAGGGGTTGTTAAGGGAGAAGAGTTTTGTTGTTGAGAAGGTGTTGGGTCGACAGAAAGGATTTGTTGCCGAGAATTTAGAGAATATAATCTGGAAAAAAAAGAAAATAAGAGAAATTCACATACTAATTCATATCAAACAGTAAGTCGATACGAAATACAAGTTTTCACAAGCTGGTAAGTGAATTAAAATATATAAGAATTTATAAACTACTCACCCAATTCGGAGTTGAAGTTCCTGAAAGTTCCAGTATTCAATCATTTAATTTCTATATTGAATTCAATTTCTGGTTATCTGAGAAGTCATCGGATAGTAGTGAAGATTAGATTTGTTGAAAATCCAATCCAAGGGAGAACTTCGAATTCGCGTTACTAAGACAAAAAAGTGTTTAGATAAGTATAATTGTAGGTTGTACAAATAATATTAATTCTATTTATCATATGAAGGTGACGTCATTTTCCATATAAACGAGAAATATCCAATAAATATTCATATGCAAACTTTCTCATAAATCAATAACAATACAATATCTATAATAACCTAATTGCAAATATTTCTTCTTCTTCTTGTTAGTTTTCTTGGCTATATCCTAAAGGATAATTTACCCAGTTCACATTGTATGTAGCTATCTGTTGGTATACATAGAACTGCGATATTTCTATTTTTGCGTTGTTGCCAGTGCAACCATATTTTATCAAGTTATCAGAGCATTATATTTTATTATTCATAGTAAAAATTTATTAAAACATCTAATTACATGGTAGTAATGTTAGTTGCATACCCAATCTGATCCCACCTGAGATGAGAGCTATTTTGATTGCGACTCAGACTGAGCAGCGAAAAAAAATATAAATAGGTAATTTAAATAAATAAAAGTATAATTTAAAATATATATATATATATATATATATATATATATATATATATATATATAAAGAACAGTTGGTCTTCATACCACCTGTAAAAATTCAAGAAAAGAAAACTTCTCAAAAAAATAGTGCCTGGCAACAGCTTGGACTAGTTTTGGATGTAAACATTTTTTCCTATTCTGTCGCGTGTTTGCAGCACTCGCGCTTCAGGCTCGTGCTACAATGTTCCACATTCGTGAGAAAAGTTGAACTTTCTCCACTTGTAGCACAATATACTACTTCCTTATACTATTTGGACGCGAATTGAGGCACAAGAATATAGTTCAGAGGAGGACCTTATATATCAAAGACACATGTTTAAGAAAATATCTAATGCTCAAAATCAAATTGCGGACTTTATAGAGCATCGTGTATTTAGAATGAGGATAAAATAGAATACCTACCTTGAATAAAACATGTTCCTGATTTTCAGTTCTCATTCGATATAATAGAATCTTTCCATCTATTATACTCCTATTTACCTCTATTTTCTTTATTAATAAGGTACTATACACAACAGTAAATTCAAATTCGTTAATTCAAAGTTAAGTTTGCATGTAAGGGTGATTTATTGAACCGTACCCACTTATTTTCTTCAAACCGGTAGTTTTAATGTGCACGTATAGTTGTATCCAATTCGTGTCTAGACCTTATTACGTTGGATATTTTCATAATTCTGGTATTTTGAATCAATAAACACTCTTACGGGTTCTTTCTATGGGAAACCACAATCACAACGGAGAAAATGAAGACGCAATTTGGCAAAGAATTAGGAATAAAGAGGTGTGTTGATGAAATTTTTGAAATACACGTCGACCATCTTTTCTAGTTGTTAGTTCACTAGTCCATTGGTGAAGAGAAACCCAGTTTTCGTAGTTTAAATATTATTGACAAAAATGCGAATAAAAAATTGTCATTTGATATGAGATATACAGGATGATTCATAATGAATTGTACACAGAGACTCCTGACATCAAATTATGACGATTAGCCAAATATGACCTTAGTAACATGTTGGTAGTTAACTATCTACAGGGTACAGGGAATTGATGATTTCGATTTTGAAATGTTTCAGTAGATGCTTCACTGATATTGATGAAATTTTGGTAATTGGGATTTTTCGAGGTGGCAAAGTCACCGTACGATTATTTTTAGCCTACTCCACGAGGGGGCGCTTCAAGCTACAACGGAGTTCACCCTTATGACTAAAAGTGTTTTATGTTGTTAGTTAAGAAACATATGGCGACATGCTAAATTTATGCAGACAACATTTATAAATAAAAAGGTGTAATTGTTTCAACTTAATAAATTCCACTGTTTTCTAGAAAATTATAAAATATTATTTAAGAGCAGATTTCATCATTAAGATAACAAATTGGACAATAGCAATAACACGGATTCTAACTCATTCCTTATGTAAAATAACATGGGAAATCGCTAAGGTTCATTCTGGAGTTTTTTGACCAAACCAAAATCATTACGGCTTTGGCATCACCAACCTCTCAAGGTCATTACGGCATTGAGATCGGTAGCCCCACTGTTGCTATGCGCATGTCATTGGACACGTTCGATCGTTATACAGAATGTACAAAAAGGTGCCATAAGGGCGCTACAATGTAACTCTGCTATTATTGGTCGGATTTTCATCGAACAAACGGTATTATGATAGGTAGATTATTTTTATATACAGTATGTAGAAAACACATGTCATATAAGTGAGAAAACCACATTACTTCACTTTCAACGAAGCAGTTTCCACGACCCCCCCCTCTTCGCCCCACACCTTTCTACTATGGTATGAATATAGGAGATCAAATTTTAAGGCTTTATTATTCGGCAATCGTTGGAACTGTTAAGATGGCAAGCTCCAAAATGTTTGGTGTTTCCCAGCTTTACGGTAAGAATGTTAAGTCGACCAATGAGAGATTTGGATTGTGGCTCCTGTTGGAAAATTTGGAAGGTAACAATCTGGTTACAGATATTGGAAATATTAAATACACGGAAGGTTAACACCCGCTGGAAGATGGACTTATACCAATTACAGAACCATTTTGTGACAACATAATGCTTGTAAAGGTATGCGACTTAGAAGACTGCGATGGAAATTCTAAACTTGTTAAAAAAGATTCATTTATTCCAAATTTTGCAGCACCCCAAACCTTGTTCTACTCCCGTGGCATTAAAAAAACTCAAATTTTCTGCATTTATTCCACTTTTTGAGAAAAATATAATAAGGAAGTACTTTTCAGATATTTTTGTCTTAACTTTTTTAAAGACCAATAAATTTTCTATAAAGTAACCCTAACCAGAGCCCTCTAGGTGAATTTGTTGTGGAGTTACAGCTAATCGAAATTCGCCACTTTTTTTAAAAAGTGAAAATTTATCATTACGCTCATATAAGACAAGTATCGGCTAAATTAATGGTCCTGGAATAAAATCACGTGGAAGGAATATAATTAGCTTTAATCTGCTTTTAATTTGATTCCCGTAAGCAGTCTAGTTTTTTTAAAAATAAAACATCTGAATGTGAATATTTCCTTCAAATTGAAAATAAAAACTAATAAACGTATAGATACAAAAAACAACTTAAAATAAGTATAACATGTAAAATACTGTTCACACGACTGTCATAAATTCCATACTTTACAACTTGTCCCTTTTTGATGAACCTGGTCTCATCTATTCTGGTTCAGTGGGGGAGGGAGGGAAGGACGGTAATCTTTGGAGATGGTGTCACAGTTTGCTTTTACCATTAAACATTTTCGAGCCACCCTGTATTCATAACTGATAATTCAAGTGAAAGGTCTGGTTAATGTACCCACAACTGACTGTTTTTATGCCCAGTTCACATTCTCCATCTGCAACTCTTTTAACTAAATCGTGATTTAACCTTTTATAATTCAAATATCTGGATAATGTTCCGTTTTATGTTAGTTTCATACAGGCAAATAGCATTGTGTTTTATTTATATCTTTATATATTTTGATTCTGACATCTCTGTATACACGTACATATTATTTCTTTTTGTTAAAAAGATCGAAGTTAGAGTTCTACTCCGTTGTTTTATTTGTTCGTCACCAGGCCTCTGCTTTTAGTTGTTTAGAGCTTATTATTATTATTTCTTTACAATAATACAAATATTTTATTTAATTATACATATATTTTCTTACATCAACTGATAGGGAACTCCAGGACAACAAGGAGAGCCTCTGTTTTGGCTCAGCGAAAATAAAACAGTGGCGCCCTTTTAATCTTAACTCACCTCAACTCTCCGGCATTCGAAATAGCTCGGCATAATTGCACGATCACTTCGCTACAATCTATCAACGTAACTCTTATCCTCTATTTTCCATATATTACTTTTCCGTCAACCTATCTAATATGCGAGAAAAGTATTGGTTTACCCCCAAAAAGTTGGAAATTTGAAATTTTTATTTTTACGTTATCCATCAACAACAACACGAAAAAACGGTTTTTAGAAAAAAAATCCTGTGTGTATGTCGTCGTCGGCCACTTTTCCTTGCAAGTCTTGTTAGCACGATACAGCCTCCGGAGTGCAATAAGTCACCAATTTTATGATGGAATATTGTTAAGGACATTTCACAGATGAACCCTATTGATTTTCAGCTCACCAGAGCCAGTACAACGGGTGCTATGGTACTTGAAGTACGACATTTTGTCGTTTTTCGGGAAATTTCAGTTTGTTAGTACGATACAGCCTCCGGAGTTCAACAAGTCACCAATTTTATGATTGAATATTATTCAGGGCATCTCACTGATGAACCCTATTGATTTTCAGCTCACCAGAGCCAATATAACCCGTGCTACAGTACTTTAAGTACGATATTTTTGTCATTTTTGGCGAAGTTTCAGTTTGTTAGCACGATACAGCCTCCGGAGTATATACAGGTGATGAATTTTATGATTGGATATTATTCAGAGCGTCTTAAAGATGAACCCTATTGATATTGAGCTTACTAAAGCCAGTACAACGGGTGCTGTGGTACTTAAAGTACCAAATTTTTGTCATTTTTGGAGAATTTTCAGTTTGTTAGCACGATACAGACTCCAGAGAGTATACGATTCATCAACTTCATGAATAAGTATTGTTCAAGGTGTCTCACAGATGTACCCTATTGATTTTCAGTTGACTAAAGCGAGTACAGCGGATCCTATAAAACTAGATATTCTAAATTTTTGGTTATTTTTGGAGAAATTTCGGTTTGTTAGCACGATACATCCCCCGAAGTGTATATAAGTAACAATTTTATGATAGAATATTGTTCAGGGCCACAGATGCGGAAAAGTTAGTTTTAATCTTTAAAACCGTTTATCTTTTATTTCAATTAATATTTCTTCACAATCATTGGATTTTTATTAGGTTGATTAGGCGGTTATTTAGAGAAAGTGCGTAGCAATGGAGGCTGGTTATTGTATTCTAATTCATCAGATTCTATAACTACTTCATCCAGGATGATAGGAGCGATGATGCTGCAGCTTCGCACTTGGCAAAAAGACCATAGGATTAAAAACTTTAACTCTGCCTTACTGCAAGTGCACTATCCTGACCCTGTCAACTGGTGGTCCATCCCCAATCTCATGAGTTTTTTTAGACTCGCAACCATTTTTGGACCTGGTGGTAAATCCTCCAGGAATGGTATTTTGCAGCCTCAGTGGTGAGGTAGAGTGGTTGACTTTAACCGTTGCTGCCGATTTCACGAACGGCAAGTATCGCATAGTGTTCAACGCGCCGTGATCTCCTCCGTAAATATTCAACAAAATCTTTTCACCAGCATTTTCTAAGTCTTCCAGGTTTGGATCAACAAAAATAGTAGCAAGGATTTTTTTCTAAAACGTTGCAACTCTTCATTTTGCCTTGCTAAATAGGACAGTGGTATCACACCGACTTATGGCATGCAGAAATAAGATTATTCCTCGTAGAAACTCCATTTTACCATATAAAAAGGAATTTGCTTGTTATTGAGCGCATTCCGAGCCGCCTCTTTCGCCTTTCTAGAAGTAGACGTTATCCTTTCCAGAGCTTACGCCATTTAGAAGAACCAGTAGGTCGACATCCTCACAAACGATATAAACTTCGACCTCTTTTTACTGTTTTAACTGAAACTTACTGTTTTTAGTTAATTCCATGATATATTGAAAAGTTACAGTATAGAGTGTACCATTATTTCATGGAAGTTGGAAGAGGGAACTTTGAATAGAACATTCGTTAAAATTCAATTGTTTTTTAGAACTAATGTTTTCTTCCACAATTGCCTAAGCAGTTTTCTCAATAAATATTGGTTCAAAATAAAAACGAAGAAAGGGGTTTCATAGATAATGAAAACAGATTCAAAATGATGTACCACCTAACTTTCAATGGGTGGTTCTGGGCGTTATATGGATGAAGAAGGAAGTTTGAAACTACTATAAAAATTGAGCATCCTCTAGGTTAAAATTGACCTGTTCTGGCATTTTCTCCAAATCTGAACTTAACTCGAGATATTGGGAGTGAAAATTTCACTTGGGACATCCCGTATATTAACTTTATCAATAAAGTTTGATTGTCTGGTTTGAAACTCAAGTTACAAAAGAAAAGTTCGAAGGCTCCTTTTGTGTATAATTTCAGCCACTTTCAATAAATTAGACATTCAAAGTCGCTTTAACTATACTTCGATATTGCCTCTGAATAGCCCTTTTTTACCTAAAAGCAGTTTCCGACATAAAGAAAAGCAAGCTCGTGAAAAGTATATCCCTTTCCATTTGTTCAACGTCATATAATGAAAAATCAGAATCCAGGCATCTACATCACAGCAGAATACGTCTTACAGTGCCTTCAGGTGTATTCAGTCATAATTCATCATTTCTGTGCCGTTGATAAACTCAGCAGAAAACTTGTTTTGGGGGCTTAACATTGACAAGTAATTGATTACGGGGTCGGTTAGTGCAAGACTGGTTATAAATGAATGTACTGCAGACAGATATGAAGGGGAACTTCTGAATATTCGCTGTTTGATAAATTTCCTCAATCTCGACATGAAATATTGGAAAGTAAATACTTATCAATTTTGTGAAGCAAAATCCGAAAAACGTGAGGCTGCTTAGAATATTGAACATATGGCTATCGATGTTTGATTTGATAGGTCACATTTTGTTGATGTAGTAAAAGATTCCAAATTGTTTAACGAAGCAGAACATAACTACATAGGTGCTTATTGTGATATTGTGATAACAACAGAATTTGATAGGAAACTTTCATATTGGAGCTATTCTTAAACATGTTTAAACTACAATTTTACAGATTTGGGAACCTTTATAAACTTAATCTATTGATGCATATAATAAAAGTCGATAGATTCATAATTTAACTATATATATATATATATATATATATATATATATATATATACATATATATATACATATATATATATATATATATATATATATATTAATTATTTGGGATTCCAATGAGTTTTTCTTGGAAACATTTCCGGAGAGGAGATTGATATGAGGTTATTTAATCTCTGAGATGAACGGTAGATTTTCCAGCATTATAATCTGCGATAATTTGAGATTAATAATTTCAGAAATTAATTTCAATTCTTTTTCATTCCATCCACATTTTGTTCCTCCTAAATACCACATTTTAAGATAACAGCAGTCAAGTTGTATGAATACCAATCACAAACTAACACGTGACACCGAAAACATAACCTCAAGTCACGTTATCTGCCGGTCCAAGAAACAGACAGAGAGATAAATCAGCTGTTGTGCGCCGACTTGTTCTAATAGACCGAGAGGAAGAAACATATACAGGGTGTCTCGGGACTAATGGGAAAAAAGTCAGGAGCGTATAATCTGAGCTAAAATAATGTTAGTACTTCATATAAACTTTTACTATGCAGGCCCTCGTTTTCGAGTTATAGGCCTCCAAAGTTTTAATTTTGAATTTGGTTTTTATTTGTATTTTTTGTACTAGTTATTTGATCTTTATAAAATTTACGGCAAAGCTATAATGTATGTGTATGTTTATTTTGGTAAGGTAAACAGATTTACAGTAGTGCATTGAAGCCAGGGACGGACTACTCGCTATGGTTAGTGATACAAAAATTTTGCAGGTATGGCACACCCTGTATGAAATTATCGAAATTCACTTCCCCACACATTAGGCTAACGAAAAGGTACTCTTGTTGGAATTCGATAAAATAAGCCGTTTGGCTAATATTTACAGTTTTATTAATGCACTACGTACCAGTTTACGCATTTACCATTTTTATAAGTACACAACGAGGTAAAACTAACTTTTAATAGATGTCCAAAATTTAACTAGAGTACTACAAAAAAATAATTTAACGATAGCAGAAGATGAAAAACATTAACGACTTATTAATTGGAAAGTTGGTAAAAACTTTTTATAAGTGTTTTTACCGGTTATCAAGTTACCATAGGATTAGTTGTCAAACGTTGTGTAGAATAGTTTGTAGTCAGTACTTGTCAATAATTCATAAGTCCTTAATTTAACAGTTACAATAGCAGAATTCGCTTTTATTGAGTACGCAGATAAACATCTAATGTATGGACTGGCTTCTCGAAACTGTTTAGAGGCCAAAAGGCTCTATGAAGAACATTTTGCAAACAGAGCATTGCCAGACAGACGAATGTTTGACCGTATTGATCTCAGGTTACAAGAAACAGGTATGAATAAGTAAATGTAATTTTCCATGTATACAAAACAAAATTTTAAATTTTAGGAAGATTTTCGCCAGAAAAAGCTGGAGAAGGTCCAGTACGAAGCATACGTACTGTGGCAGTTGAACAAGACTTGTTAAATGCAGTTGATAATGAACCATCGAGTTTTAGAAAATTATCAAGAGAACATAACGTCTCGAAATCAGTTGTTCATCGCGTCCTAAAAAAACAGCTGTTATATCCTTTTCACATGAAAAAAGTACACCGTATGACAGTGGCTGATTATCCTGCTCGACTTGAGTATAGCCAGTGGTTTCTGCGACAACAACAAGCAGACAACACATTTATTAGTAACGTTCTCTCTACGAACGAACCGGGTCACCAGAGATGGAATCATAAATTCTCATAATATGCATTTATAGGATGATGTGAATCCACATGGCATTATCCAAACTAGGATCCAGCATAGATTCATGGTTAATGTTTGGCAGGAATAGTTGGCAATAATTTGATACAGCCATACTTTATTGACGGTACTTTGACCGGTCAGAGATATTTGGAGTTTTTTGCAAAATGAGTTATGGAACCTGTTTGATAATGTGCTACTACAAACTCGTAGGAATTTATGGTTCATGCATGATGGGGCCCCTCCTCATTTCTGTTTAGATGTACGACAGAATTTACACACAAGGCTTCCTAATAGATGGATTGGTCGTGGAGGCCCTTTTCAATGGCCACCGCGATCAGGAGACGTTAATCCTATGGATTTCTTTCTCTAGGGTTATCTCAAAAGTAAGGTATACGCAACACCTGTGCAAACAAGGCAAGATTTAATAGACATAATTGTGTTACACTGCAATGTTATTAGAAATAGTGTGAAATTGCTCTTTCAAGTGCAAAGAAACAACCTTCGTAGACTTAGAATGTGCGTGGAAGTGGGAGGAGCTCATATTGAACATTTATTAGAATAACGTTAGTTTTTGTTGTTGTTTAGGAATTAGTTTTAGTCTAATGTTTTATAACTTGTGTTTTTTGAGGTTTTCCTAATGGTTTAATAATGTTATGTTCGTAATTTTGATTAAAAGCAAGTAAATTCTGGACATCGTATTAATAAGTTAGTTAGGTAGATTTGTACGTAGTGCATTAATAAAACTGTAAATATTAGCCAAACGGCTTATTTTATCGAATTCCAACAAGAGTACCTTTTCGTTAGCTTAATGTGTGGGGAAGTGAATTTCGATAATTTCATACAGGGTGTGCCATACCTGCAAAATTTTTGGATCACTAACCATTGCGAGTAGTCCGTCCCTGGCTTCAATGCACTACTGTAAATCTGTTTACCTTACCAAAATAAACATACACTTACATTATAGCTTTGCTGTGAATTTTATGAAGATCAAATAACTAGTACAAAAAATAAAAATAAAAACCAAATTCAAAATTAATACTTTGGAGGCCCATAACTCGAAAACGAGGGCCTGCATAGTAAAAGTTTATATGAAGTACTAACATTATTTTGGCTCATATTATACTCTCCTGACTTTTTTCCCATTAGTCCCGGGACACCCTGTATATGAGGGCTAAACCACATTTTTTTGTCAAAAAGAACAGTAGGAATATTACTTTTCCGCCCAACCTATTTATATGCGAGAAAAGTATTGGTTATTTTTACGTTTTCCATGAACAACAACACGAAAAAACGGTTTTTAGAAAACAAAATCCTGTGTGTATGTCGTCGTTGTTGTCGTCGTCGTTGTCGTCGGCCACTTTTTCTTACATGTCTTGTTATCACGATACAGCGTCCGGAGTACAATAAGCCACAAATTTTATGATTGAATATTGTTAAGGACATGTCACAAATGAACCCTATTGATTTTCAGCTCACCAGAGCCAGTATAACGGGTGCTATGGTACTTGAAGTACGACATTTTGTCATTTTTTGAGAAATTTCAGTTTGTTAGCACGATATAGCCTCCGGAGTTCAATAAATCACAAATTTTATACTCGAATATTATTGAGGACATCTCACAGATGAACCCTATTGATTTTCAGCTCACCAGAGCCAATACAGCATGTGCTACAGTACTTTAAGTACGATATTTTTGTCATTTTTGGGGAAGTTTCAGTTTGTTAGCACGATACAGTTTCCAGAGTATATACAAGTGACCAATTTTATGGTTGGATATTATTCAGAACGTCTCAAACATGAGCCCTATTGATATTCAGCTCACTAAAGACAGTAAAACAGGTGCTATGGTACTTGAAGTAACAAATTTTGGTCATTTTTGGAAAATTTTCAGTTTGTTAGCATGATACAGCCTCCAGAGAGTATACGATTGATCAATTTCATGATTGAATATTATTCAAGGTGTCTCACAGATATACTCTCTTGATTTTCAGCTGACTATAGCGATTACAGCGGGTTCTATAAATCCAGATATACTGCATTTTTGGATATTTTTGGAGAAATTTATGTTTGTTAACATGATACACCCCTCGAAGTATATACAAGTGACAATTTTATGATAAAGTTTTATAAATAATTATTGAAAGAGTTCAATCAACTCGACTTGTCAAATATCCGAAATGTTTTTTATTTTATTGTATGTTCAAATTATTTAATATTCTATGCGAATTGAAAAGTTCAGATGCATCTATAATTTAATTTGTTTTTAAGGTCTGAATCTTTCAATTAAATAATAATTCTGGAGCGGACCCACCAGTATTCGATGATAACAGCTCGTACAATTCTAAAGATTTTAGAATTCCGGATCTTACACTTCTGCATCAATCTTGACAACATTTTTTTAATCACTCACGCACATAATTTAAACGGGTTACCGAATAATGCTTCCTATCAGTAATCATTGTTGACATTATTATAATACAAAATTTTTGGATAGATCTAAAATTATATATTACTCTTTGGAGAACTCCTACTTAGAAGTTCTCTTTTCGGAGGATTCAACGTTACTAAATATTTTTATCAATAAACAACCCAAATAATATTGTGGTTACCAAACATTAAATTTTTTATTTTCCTTACTATAAATAGATTTGGATTTCTTTTATTAACTAAATACCTTAAAATAACTACTAATTTCTCGGACCTTAAATATCTTTTGAATTGTGATTGGAGTGTCATCAGAAAATAAATAGTGTCAAATTTTATGTAGACAGGGTTTTCCAATTATATTGATTACATAGACAATACAGGGTTTGCCAAAAGTATTGCATAAAAATATATTTAGTGAATTCTTTAAAATTTTAAATATATATATATATATATATATATATTTATATATATATAAATATATAGGATTATTTTTTGTGGGTTTGTGGCAATGATACCAAGTGTACTCTTTTAAATATTTATTCTACGAGCTTTCGAATACAATCGTATTCATTTTCAAGTACTAAAAATTATAAAATATGGTCAAAAATTAAAATAAAGGGTATATAAAAAAAATACTTACATTATTTAACGAGATTGCAGGTAAAGTTGTAAAATATATGTATAATAAATCATTTCAAATAGTATCCAAAAATTATTATAAAATTTCAAAAAACAATATATGTATTAAATAATGTTACCAAGTCAATATGAATTTTTTTTTGATTTGTATTACTTTGATGTTAAAAATAATTTTATTATAGGTTACTTATATGATTTCTACTCAAATTTTTAAATGTTGCTTTTCAAATTCTAATAAATATGCCTATATTACACTAAGATTATTCAGGTCTGTTTTTTTATTTATACAATCAACATCTTGATTGATGTAAGCTGTTTCTAAAAATAGACGTTTTTTATAATTCCTTTCTGTAGTTAACACCTTAGTGGATTGATAATTCATGTTATGGCCTTCATAAAACACATGTTCAGCAAGTGCACATCTGTCAGGATACAACTTGCTGTCACTCCTGTGAGAGGTAATTCGGTTGGAAAGTGACCTCTTAGATTGACCATAGTACTTTTTATTACAAGTATCACAAGGAATCTCATAAACTATATTAGCCAGTTTATTGGTAGGAGTTTTATCTTTTATTTTACTGAAGATTGACCTAATAGTAAGATGTTGCTTGTTACCAACTTTTATATTATGATTTTTGAATATTGCAGAAATTTTTGGTGTAACTGATTTAATATATGGTAGAGACACATACATTGGCATATGATTATTGTCAGTTTCAGCGTCAATATAATTCAAGTTTGATGTGATGTTATTAGAAATGTCAGTCATTCTTTCAGAAGTATTATATAAAATTCGTTTTAAGAGATATGGAGGATAAGAGTTTTCATAAAAAAGGTTGTACAATAATTTTATATTTTTTTGATGAAATATTGGATTTGAAATTTCTAAGACTCTATTTTTCATTTGACGGATTAGGTTGATCTTTGTATTACGTGGATGATAAGAATGATAATTAATGTATTTACCTGAACTCATTGGTTTTTTATACCAGTCAATTAAAATTTTATTTTCATTATTTCTAATGAATTTAGTATCAAGAAAAGGTAAGGATTGTTCTGTGTTTTCTTTTTCTATAGTAAATTGTATATGAGGATCAAAGCTATTGAAATAAAAAAGAATATTATCAATTTCTTCCAATGGAAGAGATAAAATTATATCATCCACATATTTTTTGATGAAAAACAATTTAAATGGTAAAACAGATATAACAAAGTCTAAAATGTAATCCATTACATAATTAGCTAATATAGGAGATATTGAAGAGCCCATAGGTGTCCCAAAAATTTGTTGGTAGTTCATATTATTATACGAAAAATATGTATTATTGAAAATGAATATTATTAATTCTAAAAGAGTTTCTTTACTAATTTTACAATTTTTACTTATATCACTCCATTTTTGTTGAAGGGCTGTTAAACATATATTTAAGTGTACATTACTAAAAAGGGATACTACATCTAAACTTAGAAGAACATAATTAGGTGGTAATATTATATCATTGAATTTTTTGCTAATTTCAAAGGAGTCCTTAATGTAATACTCATTTTCATAATCATATGATTTTGTTAATATTTCAGTTAACCAAAGAGTAAGAGGTTCAATTGGGGTGTTTATTGATGCTATAATTGGTCTAGCAGATAATGTTGGTTTGTGTATTTTAGGTAAACAGTAAAATTTTGCAGAAATACCGTTATAGCTAGTTAATTTATCTTTTGTATTTTTGTAAAATTTTACTGTTTACCTAAAATACACAAACCAACATTATCTGCTAGACCAATTATAGCATCAATAAACACCCCAATTGAACCTCTTACTCTTTGGTTAACTGAAATATTAACAAAATCATATGATTATGAAAATGAGTATTACATTAAGGACTCCTTTGAAATTAGCAAAAAATTCAATGATATAATATTACCACCTAATTATGTTCTTCTAAGTTTAGATGTAGTATCCCTTTTTAGTAATGTACACTTAAATATATGTTTATCAGCCCTTCAACAAAAATGGAGTGATATAAGTAAAAATTGTAAAATTAGTAAAGAAACTCTTTTAGAATTAATAATATTCATTTTCAATAATACATATTTTTCGTATAATAATATGAACTACCAACAAATTTTTGGGACACCTATGGGCTCTTCAATATCTCCTATATTAGCTAATTATGTAATGGATTACATTTTAGACTTTGTTATATCTGTTTTACCATTTAAATTGTTTTTCATCAAAAAATATGTGGATGATATAATTTTATCTCTTCCATTGGAAGAAATTGATAATATTCTTTTTTATTTTAATAGCTTTGATCCTCATATACAATTTACTATAGAAAAAGAAAACACAGAACAATCCTTACCTTTTCTTGATACTTAATTCATTAGAAATAATGAAAATAAAATTTTAATTGACTGGTATAAAAAACCAATGAGTTCAG
This sequence comes from Galeruca laticollis, assembly GCA_963921935.1. NCBI lineage: Eukaryota > Metazoa > Arthropoda > Insecta > Coleoptera > Chrysomelidae > Galeruca > Galeruca laticollis. The sequence continues at coordinate 70,342,626 of OY998175.1, forward strand.
GTAAATACATTAATTATCATTCTTATCATCCACGTAATACAAAGATCAACCTAATCCGTCAAATGAAAAATAGAGTCTTAGAAATTTCAAATCCAATATTTCATCAAAAAAATATAAAATTATTGTACAACCTTTTTTATGAAAACTCTTATCCTCCATATCTCTTAAAACGAATTTTATATAATACTTCTGAAAGAATGACTGACATTTCTAATAACATCACATCAAACTTGAATTATATTGACGCTGAAACTGACAATAATCATATGCCAATGTATGTGTCTCTACCATATATTAAATCAGTTACACCAAAAATTTCTGCAATATTCAAAAATCATAATATAAAAGTTGGTAACAAGCAACATCTTACTATTAGGTCAATCTTCAGTAAAATAAAAGATAAAACTCCTACCAATAAACTGGCTAATATAGTTTATGAGATTCCTTGTGATACTTGTAATAAAAAGTACTATGGTCAATCTAAGAGGTCACTTTCCAACCGAATTACCTCTCACAGGAGTGACAGCAAGTTGTATCCTGACAGATGTGCACTTGCTGAACATGTGTTTTATGAAGGCCATAACATGAATTATCAATCCGCTAAGGTGTTAACTACAGAAAGGAATTATAAAAAACGTCTATTTTTAGAAACAGCTTACATCAATCAAGATGTTGATTGTATAAATAAAAAAACAGACCTGAATAATCTTAGTGTAATATACGCATATTTATTAGAATTTGAAAAGCAACATTTAAAAATTTGAGTAGAAATCATATAAGTAACCTATAATAAAATTATTTTTAACATCAAAGTAATACAAATCAAAAAAAAATTCATATTGACTTGGTAACATTATTTAATACATATATTGTTTTTTGAAATTTTATAATAATTTTTGGATACTATTTGAAATGATTTATTATACATATATTTTACAACTTTACCTGCAATCTCGTTAAATAATGTAAGTATTTTTTTATATACCCTTTATTTTAATTTTTGACCATATTTTATAATTTTTAGTACTTGAAAATGAATACGATTGTATTCGAAAGCTCGTAGAATAAATATTTAAAAGAGTACACTTGGTATCATTGCCACAAACCCACAAAAAATAATCCTGATTATTTAGTTGGCAAATAATTAATTTAGAATTATATATATATATATATATATATATATATATATACTAATACAGATCCTCAATTTGAAATTTAAAAGAAAAGTAGAACCTAAGGAAATTCATTTATATTTGGCAGCCATACTTTTGATACACATTGTGTTATATGTAAATTCACTAATTTTGAAAGATTCGGTATAAATATCAAAATTGACATATCAAATTTTGATGACATTTATGTAGAATATATTGTTACGAAACAGCACACTGGTATAGACCCTAAATCCAACTCTGTCTAAGCCAGGTATGAAAATTAAAATTATGGCGGATAAGCAATGCTCTCATAACTGTTTGGGACTATTTTATCTAAACATTGTTTTTGTGACCAGACTTATCTAGAAAAGGCCTAAAAAATTATTTTTGTCTGTGTAAGCCGCAGCCCGGAATTTTCTAGCAAGAAAGGCATTAATGTAAATAAGGACCAATCGGCGGAGGAGTTAGTTGATAAAGTGATCTTGACAAATAAACAGTAAATAAGTGAATATAAAAGTGTTGATATAAATAATTAATTAAGTTTGTGTGCATATGAATTAGATTTAAGTGATTAATCAAGTATATATAAATTAAGTGTTAGTGAGGTAGTGTTTAAATAAATTAGTAAGTAGCCATACCGTGTGTTTAAAATTTATCCCACCCGTTTATTGTTTAAATAAATAACAAAAACATTACATTTGTGTCAGGTGTGGGGTAATATAAATAAATTTCTCCGTAAAAATGGCCAAGAGATTAAGGGATCTGAAAGTGGCGGAATTTAGAGCAGAATTGGAAGATCGTGAGTTGGAAACGTCCGGTAAGAAAAGTGAATTAGTAGAAAGACTTAAAGTGGCACTGGAAAATGACGGCTTTGATCCAGAAACCGTTTTATTTAATGACGAGGCTTCCACCTTAATCTCGTCAATTTCTGCTATGGAAGAGAAGATTTCAACGAATGTGAAAAGCGATATTTCGGCTATAAAGAACGATTTTTCAGCTATGAAGATCGACATTTCTCTTAATATGGACGAGAAGATTTCTACTTTGAAGAACGATATATCTGCCGATATCTTATTAATGAAAAACGACATTGCCGCTGACGTTGAAAATGAAATTTCGTCTCTAAAATCTGAAATCGAGAATGGAATGTCAACGATGGACAAGAGAATCGAGAATAAGATTACAACGATAGAAGAGAAAATCAAGGAGTTAGCGGAAAAGATCGCCGATTCAAGAACGCGAGGCACGCCAGAGGAAGGAAAGAAGACCGAGCACACGAAACCTTGCAAGCCAGAAACAGTATCTAAGTTTGAAGACATTGGCAGTTTTACCAGAGTCAAGGCCCCAATGTTCGATGAAAAAATGCCGTGGACCAATTATGTGAAACAATTTGAAGCAGCCGCTAGAGTGAATAATTGGTCCGATAGAGAGATGGCAGTGAACTTAACCACCGCACTTCGCGGAGATGACTTAGATGTACTTCAGACGATACCTCCGGAAGAAACGGACGATTTCGAGCAGCTGAAGAAGAGGTTGGACATGCGGTACGGTCATGAACATTTGGAACAGTTGTACAGATTCCAGCTGAAGAACCGAAGGCGGAAACGTGACGAACCCCTTCAAGAGTATGAAATGGATATTGCCCGACTAGTTCGATTTGCTTATCCATCAGCACCAGAGAACATGATGGAATGTTTAGGCATCCAGGCCTTTATTGACGGCTTGTGTGACCATGATATGGAGAAGACGCTTCAATTAGCCCATCCTAAAACATTGGCCGATGCATTGACTGCTGCTCTTGAATATGAAGCAGCCACGATGGCTTCGGGATACAACAAAGATAGGACCATACAGGAAGAAGGTGACGATGACAGACTTGACCAGATCGTCAACTTGTTGAAAGGTATGGTAGACAAGAAGCTGAACAAAATCAGGTGCTGTAATTGTGGCGAGCTAGAGCATGCACGCAGTTCGTGTAAGCATCCTGCGACTCCTGTGAACCAAGAACCTCTTAAATACAAAGCAGCCAAGAAAAGCTCGCGGTACAACAAAGGTAGAACCATGCAGGAAGAAGATAACGATGACAAGCTTGATCAGATCGTCAACTTGTTGAAAGGTATGGCAGACAAGAGGCCGAAGAAGATCAAATGTCGGAAGTGTGGCGAGCTAGAGCACGTACGCAGTCCGTCTAAGCTCCCCAAGACTCCTGTAACCCACGAACTCCAGACACAGGGGAAATCAGACAGGGGCGAACATCCAGCTAATGTGAATCACCAAAAAGCCAACTCCTTGCCTAGACGGCCATGCCCTGTAGACTATTCACAATGCAACTAATCGAAATCGAAGGAAGTTGCAGTTTCACGAATTACAGTAGTCAACGAGGAATGGCCACCCACCAGGACCAGAGAAGATCAGGAGAATGATCCTCACCTGAAGATGATCCGGCAATGGAAGGAAGAAAATCGGCGAGCTACCTGGCAAGAAGTGTCAAGATTTTCACCGACACTCAAGGCATATTGGGCTCAGTGGGACTCCCTTGTCCTGGAAAGAGGGCTGTTGAAAAGAGTCCTTGAAAACGATTATGGTTCTGAGATGAGGAGACAGCTAGTTATCCCGAGAACAAGAGTAGCTGAGGTACTAAAGAAGTTACACGACAGTCCATCGGGAGGTCATCTAGGAGTAAAGAAAACCCTTCAGCGAGTCGGTGAAAGGTTTTATTGGATGAACAGCTCCGACGATGTGGAGGACTGGTGTAAGAAATGTACGACTTGTGCTACGAGTAATGGACCACATCTCAAGAGAAAGGCACCTATGAAACAGTACAATGTTGGAAGCCCTTTCGAAAGGATTGCCTTAGACATCGCTGGACCATTTCCGACAACAGAAAATGGTAGCAAATACATACTGGTTATAATGGATTATTTCACAAAATGGGTGGAAATTTACGCTATCCCAACCAAGAGGCCACAACTGTAGCAGATGTATTGGTGAAAGAATTTATCAGCCGATATGGAGTGCCCTTGGAAGTCCACAGTGACCAGAGAAGAAATTTTGAAAGCCATCTATTCCAGGAGATTTGCGAGAAGCTGGGAATGAAGAAGACCAGGACAACAGCATTACATCCACAGTCAGATGGAATGGTCGAGAGAATGAACAGGACTATTGAAAAATACCTGTCGAATCCAGCCATCAGAGAGATTGGGACCAGTATCTTTCCCTATTCGCATTGGCTTATCGATCTGTCGTCAATGAGTCCACGGGTGAAACACCGGCGAAAATCCTGTTTGGACGTGAAATTAGGCTTCCTTGTGACCTGGAATTTGGCTGTCGGCCTGGAGAAGATATAGCAGACGAAGACTGCGTGATTCAATGGAGAAGGAGGCTGGACGCTATTCATGAATTAGTTCGAACAAATCTTCAAGTTACCAGCGACAGAATTGGAAGTCGTTACGACGCGGAGGCCACAGAAGGCGGTTTTAAAGAAGGTGACACAGTATGGTTACACAACCCGGCGAGGAGAAAAGGATTTTCTCCAAAATTACAAAAATCCTGGGAAGGTCCATACTTAATCAAGAAAAGGATCAATGATGTTATATATCGCATAAGCAGGATCCCCAACGGAAAACTAAAAGTAGTTCACCAAAACCGACTAGCGCCATTCGAAGGAGACCATGACCTGGAGGAAGGAGTAAACCTTATTCAAGATGTGTCTGACCCTACCTTCGATTAATTTATGGGCGCGTATGGGGGTACCGGGAAAGCTAGATATGGAGTCACTTCGAAACAACAACAAGATTTGTTCACTCTCCCGGAAGATTATTCACTGGCATACAACATCCCCGCCCGTATCAAGAACACACGAGGGTTGGCAACCGTCTTTCGAAAGAAGTTCGGGCAATTAGAAAAACTTGGAGACCAGATTCCAGCCCCTGACAAGACACTGAAACTGAAACATAATTCGCGGTACGTCTTCTACGTGGTAACTAAAGATGAATTCAAAGATCGATCTACCTACCGCGATGTGTGGGAAGCACTTCGTAACCTTCGAGACCATGTATTACAATCCAGCGTGAAGAAACTGGCTATGCCTAAGAAAGCGAGTAACCAGTTGGATTGGCGATTTATCAGGAACATGGTAGAAATTATCTTTAGAGATACCGGTGTCCAGATATTAATTTGCAGCTACAACCCCCGTTACCAGTATCCGATGAAGACAGTGCCCTTCTATTTCCATAAGATCGGGAAGTGTAGAAATGGGGCCAGTTGCCGATTCAGACATCCAGTCTCGGCTACACAAAAGATCCAGGAGGAACTTCCATTTAAGGAGGGGGTAATGTTACGAAACAGCACACTGGTATAGACCCTAAATCCAACTCTGTCTAAGCCAGGTATGAAAATTAAAATTATGGCGGATACGCAGTGTTTTTATAACTGTTTGGGACTATTTTATCTAAACATTGTTTTTGTGACCAGACTTATCTAGAAAAGGCCAGAAAAATTATTTGTGTCTGTGTAAGCCGCAGCCCGGAATTTTCTAGTAAGAAAGGCATGAATAGAAAAAAGGACCGATCAGCGGAAGAGTTAGTTGATAAAGTGATCTTGACAAATAAACAGTAAATAAGTGAATATAAAAGTGTTGATATGAATTAATAATTAAGTTTGTGTGCATATAAATTAAATTTAAGTGATTAATTAAGTATATATAAATTAAGTGTTAGTGAGTTAGTGTTTAAATAAATTAGTAAGTAGCCATACCGTGTGTTTAAAATTTATCCCACACTTTTATTGTTTAAATAAATAACAAAAACATTACAATATCTAACCCACTATGCAAATAAACATTACAGTTATGTTAAAGCAACATCACATTGTGATAATGTGCTTCCTTTTTTTCCTCTTGTTTTCATCACATGCACATATATACAACCGCTTATGCCCAGCTTGTGGCTGTTAACTTTTGGGATGTTCCTACTTAACTTCTCAGCGATGTTAAAGCGCTGCCTTTTTACATTACTGTGATGTTACTAGAACTCCCTCAAAAAGAAGTCTTTATAACGAACTAAAAACAACATTTCTGTTACATTCTCAAATGCCTTTCACCATCTTGTCGATGTTAATGCAATGTCTAAAAAATAACATCTTATCAATGATCTAAATGCGACATTTCAAAAACAATACAGTGTATTCTCGTAGATGTTGTATGGACATTACATAAACCTCTAAATAATATACCTCAAACATTCTGGATGACATCCTATAGATGTTTCTGTGCCTAATCAGCAAATACAGGGTGAACAACTAAGAACTCCGGCTGTCGGCCATATTTCAAAAAATAGTCATAGTACAACTTTAAAAAAGTACCTTCAGGAAATGACCCTGAAAAATCGCTGGAAAATATGTTTGAGTTCCTAAAATATCTCCTATGGGGTGGAATGAACACTTAAAAACATAATACTGTGATTATCTCCATAAAAGACTAAACGTATCCTAGAAATACAGTTTTTGATTGCTGAGATTGTTGATTGTTGAGATTATGAAAAAATGTAGTTAGGAACTTTTTGTCTGTATTCTTCAAGTAAGGGGTGGGGAAATGTTCAACCCAAACAACAATTGTCGTAACACTTTTTTTTTAATCGACATCCATGTTTTTGGCTTCATTTGAAAGAGTTTTTCCTTTTTAATAAGAAATGCTTAACAAAAATAACAAAATTGGGTAATTTTGTCAACGCTTTGTTAAAAAGTCCACAATTTTCCCATTTTTCTCGGAAATTTCAAATGTAATGAGGCATTTTTGAAATTCTGATGAAAATGGGTTTTAAAAAAATAGGAATCTATTCCAAGATATAAGATGTACAATATCAAATATAAAAATTGAAAAAATGCTTCAATTTACATTTGAAATTTCCGAGTGTATACAAAATTATCTAATTTTGTTATCAATCTAATTAAACAGAAAGAATTTTGAATGCAGCTAAAATCATTAATATCGGTTAACAAACGAAATAGTTTTACATTTGTTCATAAGTTTGAACCTTCCCCACCCATTATTTGAAGAATAATGGCAAAAAATCTCCTTAATTACATTTATTCATAATCTGATCAAGATTTCAAAAATTGTATTTTTAAGACACCTTTTGTATGGTTTTTTGGAGTATCATGTTTTCGAGTGTTCATTTCACCCCTAGCGGATATTTTAGAGCCTGCAAAATATTTTCCAGCAATTTTTCAGGATCCCTAACCTAAAGGTAATTTTTTTGAAAGTTTTACCCTGATTCTTTTCTGAGATGTCGCCTACAGTCGTTCTTAGTTGTTCATCCTGTACATTTAAAATAAAATAGCAAAAAAACAATAAAGGATTTAAAACGTTTATTCACTATTAATGAACAGTACAGTAAATTTGAAAAAAACAGGTACTAAATTAGAAAGAAAAATATATTGTCCAGCAATCCAACCTAAAAAAAAATAAAATTGTGTAAGCATATTACATAACAAGTCTGGAAAGTGGAAACTATTGAACACATTCAGTGAAAGCAAGAAAAATAAAAGGGTATATTAATCCGTAGTTACCATAACGTAACTTTGAAACTGAATTAATAAAGTTTAACGAATACATATACATTACAGCTAGTTTACAGAAAATTTATTAGAATAGTTTTTTAGTTATATTAAAACTAATAAAAATTTTACACCATAAAGATTTATTGAAACATTACGTTACATCAACAGAAATCCAATCTGATTAAATAAAATTCAATCGTTTACTTACGGTTACTTTTTTCGTGTGCCTCAACCATTCCATAACGTACACTTCAAAATCCTTATCTGTGAAATATTTGGAGGTGTTCTGAACAACAGCTAATAAAACAATTACTTTAGATCAAATTGTGCCCATGGAGACCTTTGATCAATCATCATAAACTACATCAAAGTTGATTTTCAGCTAATTGACTGGGACCCATTTTCCATAAGATACAGGCGGGGTTCTTCAAAGGAATAATAACATATTTTATTTCGAGAAGTGACTTTTCATGATTTACCTTCTATTATATGCCTCACTCCTTTTGGCAGGTAAATTCAGGTGTGCTATGAAAATCCATACTTCTTTTCTGTATAAAATAATATACTATTCTCATCTTGTTATTTTCATCCTGGAACAAATTGTATATTAACATCGTGGAATTGTAACTTAATGAAAACTAAGCATTATTAATACACTGTATACAGAAAAACTACCTATGAAGAAGAGATATGGACACATTATCAAGTTAAATGAGTTTATAATTAATTGTATCCAATAGCTGTGTTTCTACAATAATAAATAATTGAATGCTGTTTATTAACTGGAGCATTCAGTATCGTAAGTTACATATTCTTCAACTAGATTAATATAGGTACCATTGTAAGGGACAACTATAGCTTATTTACTGTATTCAGTGAATTTTCAAATGGAAATGAGCTTTTTAACAGAAATTTCTGTTTTAAAAGTCTTAAACAGTCTCTAATTGTTCACAAGAATTGTTAGTGATAATGTTAAAATTTTCTAAACCTGCAAAACTATATTGATGGCTAAGACTACTACTAAAAAAAACGAGAACTAGAGATACTTGATTCAATATTTTTTGTACTGTTTAATACAATGTTTGTATCAGACTATCTAAAATAATTACTCCCCTTTCATTACATAATTACCAACTAATTGTTTCTTATTTCATTTGTATAAGTAGCTTCTGAAACATCTTGAACATTGGAAATATTTTCTTCTAGATTTAAATATCTGCCAACATATGAGCATGTTTTATTAATAATAATAATATCTACAGTGTTGCAATATCAAGTTTTTTATAGGGTATAATGCATATCTAGGATTTGAAAAAAAGTGAATCGTTTTCAAAATATACTTACTGGGTAACTAAAATATTTTGAAAATTGAAAAAACCCTTATTTTGTAATGTTAGTGTACAATTCCGCCACCTGGAATTTCAATCTATAATAGCCGATTAAAGTATTGAATGAGTATTAAGTTTAATAATTATGATTTTGGAAAGGTACTTACCGATAACAATTGTTGTTTGTCCATTATAACAATAATTATCACTAAGTACAGAAACTGTAGCTTATTAGGAACTAACGAAAATGAAGACCACTTTATTCAAGTGCTACTTGCAAAATATGTGCTTCCTGCAAATAAAATATAACACATATCTGAAAACCATCCGCCATTTCATGCTTGTCATTTTTGTTTCCACAGATAACTACTGTATGTTTCGTTCATCAGTTCCTCTTCTGTTTTCTTCTTTTTTATGTTACTGTGATGTTTAATATGAGATGTTACTGAGAGTTTTATAAACTAACGTCGTACAGACGTAATAAGTACGATGTTAATAAAAATTATTTCGAATGATGTAAAAGTAACTGCAACATGTGATCATCTTAGAAACATGTTAATTTGTAATATTACACTAACGTCCTGTATGCGACATTAGTGAGAAGTATACAAATTAAAAACGTATGAACGTTTCCCATAGGAAGTTACTAAAAAGAAGTTCATAGGATGTGTATGTAACTGCGAATTCAAGTATTACTGTGTACATCAAAAATATGTTTGATTTACATGACATGGATGTTAATAGAGTTGGTAATAAAATTAAGACATCTAGGAGATATCTCATTAACATTTTAAATAAACATAACGAAAAGTCTCTAAAAAGAACATCACAGAAAAGACTTGTTATGTTTCTTGTTTAGTGGGAATGATAGATAGAACATATTATGATTTTGAGAAAATATTTAAATTTCAAAATATAGAGGTCTCAGCTAGCAACATTACAAGTGTAATAAAATAATTCAAATCTCACTTGGTTATTGAAAATCATAGATTAGTAATTTTTTTAAAAACAAGAAAATTCGGTAACGAACGGTAAGGAGATTATTTATTTTGGCAAAAGTTTAGTTAGTTGTGTTTGAATCCCCGAAGAGGCAACATCATAATTAGAGTTGTCTTAATTTTGTGATAGATAGTAAAAGTTGTATATCTATACAACCAGATTCAAAAGACATTTCATTATAAAGCCAGTGCGTGCATAATTCGAATAAGAATTGCATCGTGTGTAGTGAATATGGTACGAGATTTCTAAATAAAATTTAGAAGGTATCCTGAATTCTAAGGTCATTTAGAATTGCACGAGTTGTCCAGTCATTAGTTGGTGAGTCCGATCCAGTTTTTTTACAATAATTTCTCGAGAAATAATAAGGCCTATTCTAAATAAAATTTAACATAGATGCATCTATTAGATTTTTGATTGCAAAGAAAATTAATAAGTCATATAAGGAAATTCACATAAGAAAAGAAAAATTTTGAATTAGATAAATTGGATTGAAGCTGCTATTTGACATTTATACACGTCAAGATTTAAATCAACGATTTGAACTTTTATCAAACGTTTTTCATTAGATTAATTTATAGCATATAGGTTGTAGTAATTTCAAGTTTCGTAGAAATTACGACTGTTGTTTAGTTTGTAATAATTTGGGAAATATTAATTTGTATCTGGTAGTATAATATAGAAGTTAGCATTCCTACTCAATATAGTCTTTTTATAACATAATTTCAGGAAATTAAACATTTTTCATTAAATAAAACTGTCGATCAAATCAGTGAGAGTTGATAATTTCCAGTGACAGAAATATTGGAAACGTCATCAGATATTTATAATATTAAACATACAATTACTATAGGTTCTGAACAATAGTGAAACAGATAATTTGGAGATACGTAAAAATCTAAATAAATTTTGAATAATCAATTTTTGATCCCACCCTGAGAGAAGAGTAATAGGTCGATTATACATATAAATTCATTTTTAGAAATACTAAATTAATATTTACTAGAGCCGGGCATATTTTTGACAACTACTGTCAAAGTTGGAATTTATTACATAAATTTTTAAGTTGCATGTACAAGAATTGTCGCTGCGACAATATACAATTATATAAAATTCAATTGGAATATAACAATTTGTCACCACAACTTGGGGCAAATATAAATTAAGGAATATTAACTATATTACAATATATATTATATATTATATATATATATAATAATTAATTGATTTATTTTCATTATTCCTCATAAATTATCGATGATTGAATGTCTTGGTAAGTATTCTATTCTTATTGATGTTTTTTATGACATTTTATTAACGTCTTTTATTTACTTACTTATACGTTCTTCTGAAAATGCTCCTAAAGTAGGTGCGAAACGTTAAGATCTATTAGTTATATCATAAATATTTTATAATTGATATATTTATATAATTTCAGTAACCTACGAACCCAACAAATTAATATTCTTAAATATTCATCAAAAGGTTAGGAGAATAAAAAATTTATATTGAGTGTATTAGAACTAAAACGAACAGTTAAATGGAGTAATAATCATTTTATTTATTTAGCACACTAAACATAAATAGTCATTCTCTACTAGAACTATTTTAACGTTGCGACGACGTAACAGTGCTCCAATTTAACGACTCTGCCGTTAAATAAATCTGCGAGAGGAAATAATACGATAATACACGTAGAGAATTAGATCACCATTCTGCTAAATCCTGGACTAATTTCAACGCCGCTTTCATTACATCCTCTCCGTTAATAAACCTAATAAGTTTAGTCATTAACTTCACCCTTAATAACTGTATTGACTCGACTGGGGGGGATTAGAATGAACTTCGGGGTAACACTAAAGTTTTCAACGAGTATCTCCACATGTATCTACTCGAATGTCATTTTGGAACCATTAATCATTTCCAGTCGGCAACTGCAAGTGTTTAAATATCTTGTGTCTTGAGAAATTGTGACATTTGAATAACAATGTAACTACCAATGAAATATTAGCAGGATGAATAATAAACTGAAAGCAATTGAAAAGTAAAAATTGAAATCATAGTAAAGTTAGATTTGAATTGTCCACTGGTTATATTAAATCATTCACTACCGCGAATACGTTGATGGATCCTTAAGCTTCCAAATGTAAATGATAATATTGATCCTGATTATTATAGTAACCATGAAAAAAGTAGTGTTATTACCAATTTAAGTGTAATTAATTGTTTTCAAAAGTAAGCCGTTATAGGGAACGCCAACGCAGCAATCGTGATATATACAAAATATGACAATGTATATACTGCAGTCAAATTATTTGGAACATGATCTAACTCGCACTAAAATCAGAGACAAATACCTCGCAGTAAGTTATTAATAACAATTGTGAAGAAATAAATAGCTCATATAAAGTGGTATAAATAACAAACATTGCAGATTTGCTGAATATATCAATTCAAAGTTCTAAAGCTTTCTTCACTCATATCAATACTTAGTAATCAATCTACACAACTCGTATATTTTTTGAATACTTGTATCTCTTCTTTCGTTTCTTTTCCTTTGAACTATTGTGTTATTGATTGAAAGTGTTTATGTAAACTCAAATTTTTGGCATGAAATGAGACATTTTCCTTTATTTGCCACCGTCTTTTCCGTATCAATGAATTTCATGTTTGATGATTCATCTTCAAAGAAACATTGTAGATAGAGGTAACAAGATATTACTATGAGAGTCTTATTTTTCGATATACGATTCTTTACTAAAAATGGAAACGATATTCTTATGAAGGAAACAAAATTATTTGCAGAAGGAATTTTTTGTTACCAACAATTCACATCCGTCAGGTGTGACTCTTATAAATTTATAGTTTCATACAACCATAAATAAATCACTAGTTTTTTATTCGAGAAATTATTCCTCAAAGGTATGTATACAAGTGTAATTCCATATCTTTCAATTGTGAAATCATAATAGGAAGGCCTCCTTTTCTGTGTATTTATTAAAAAATTAATTACGTTCGTTTCAGCTGATTCATTGGAGCAGTGGTCGCCAACCTGTCGATCGCGAGCTACCGGTAGCTCGCGGAGGCAATTCTGATAGGTCTCACAACGATTTTAAATTGAAAAATACAAACTGCAAAAATCAGAGAAGCTTCCGAAAATTCCACAAAAAAATCTAATTGTCATAATATTAAACATAAACAGCGGCAACGTTGCGGTGAGCGATCTGCCGCTGACGCCATCAAGCTAGAATCGGCTAGAACTGACCAGCCGGACCAGCGCGTTAGTGTTCGAGAACGATCAGGATTGCTTTGAACGGGATAAATACGCACGGCGCGGCGACATTGCGCTTAGTTTAAAACTGAACGCGTAACCAAAGTCCAGCCGTTGGGTTGGTAAAGAACAACAGAAAACAATATTATGGCAAGCAGTTGTAAGAAGGTAAAGACGTACCACTTTCATTCGGAATGGGAAAAACAATACTTTTTTACAGAAGTTGAAGATAAAAATGTGTGTTTGTTATGTAATACTTCGGTTTCCGTTGCTCAAAAAGGAAATATTGAGAGACATCATTAAACTGTACATTCTAATTTTGAAAAATCATTCCCACTACATTCTGCCATCAGAAAGGAGAAACTGATACAGTTAAAAAAGCAGTTAATTGGACAACAATCAATATTTTTAAGAACAGTCGACAAAAATAATTGCACAAAAAAAGAAACCTTATGAAGACGGGGAAATGATAAAACAGGCGTTTTTAGAAGCTGCTGATTCGTTATTTGCCAACTTTAGAAATAAAGACGAGATATGAAACTGGTGGGAAAAATTGTGAACAAGATTAGAGCTCAAGCGTTACAAAGAATATTATTCAAAACCTTGGCCGCTGAAGTTGACTGTCAATACGGTGACCTACTCCTTCACTTTGAAGTCCGTTGGTTAAGTAGAGGACGGGTGCTGAAGCGTTTTAATGATGTCATATCTCGCATAGTTCAATTTTTCAAACTACGCGATGAACCGACTCCGGAACTAGAAAATTCAATCTGGCTCAGAGATTTTGGTTTTCTCGTGGACATTACAGAGAAATTAAACGAACTTAATTTGCAGCTTCAGGGGAGAGACAAAGAACTAGCGGAAATAATTTCTGATATAAAAACCTAATTAACAGTGATGCCAAGCATTTTCCTATTCTTTCAAAAAAAACATCTCAAAATCCATTAGAACCCTATGACAGCAAATATCATGTAGATAGAAATGGTTTCTACCCTGAAGAATAACTTAAAAAATCGTTTTAAGGATTTCAACGAAATGGCTTTAGTAGCGCAGTTTGTTGTTTCACCCTTTATGGAAATTGCAACTTGTGTTATGCAGAACTTTGGCGAAAACATCGCTGCAACAGAAATGTATCTGGCCTATTGTAAGTAAAGACAAATATTTAGTTCTATGCCGTGTTACACAGTAAAATAAATAAATATAATGATAAATTAACTGTGGATTATTTCATTTACGTTGCGTTACGTGGCTTCCGTGTGGGTAGCTCGCTGTTTATTCCAAAATTAACAAAGTAGCTCAACACATTGAGAAATTGGCGACTATTGCATTGGAGAAACATAGAAATTCATCATATAGAACAACTATGAAACGTACAACCATAATTAGAAAATTTCGGAATACCGAAGAGACCAAATCAAGACATGAAAACTCAGAACTTATACAAGAGAAATGCTCAAGACATTTGGAAGTGCTCATAATGTCTACCAATTATGCCTACCTAGGTGTGTGAGTTCCCAATCGACTATTCACTCTTGAGCTCTCATCAACAGGGCACCGATGAAACCAATAACAAGTCTCACATAGAACGTATAAATGTATACTTGATGCACCTGATATAAGCATTCCTCTAATTTGGACATATAATAGTTAGATTGGCAGATGTTCAAGGCTTGAGGATAAGCAGTATTGCTTAGTGAATAAACGTTTGTCTTTGGAAATAGTGAAAGACTTCATGAGAACTTAGACTGAGCTAGTACTTATCCTTACTGGCGATTCAATCAGACATTGTTCACGAATTTATCGACTAATTTAGATAGTTTCAGGAAATTATTAATGCTTCCTGCTATCTATTATTATGAAAGAGCGAATACTCGCAGAAGAAACGAGAGCTTTTCAATGGGACGAAAACTGTCAAACGGATTTTGACACCTTGAAGAGGCATGTAACGATGGCGCTAATATTAGTATATCCATTAGCAGAAGGAGACTTTATTCTTGACACTGATGCAAGCTCTCCAAACTAGAACGAAACTACTGCGTCACAAGAAGAGAACTTTTGGCGGTAGTGAAGTCCGTGGAACAATTTTACGAGTATCTCCATGGAAAAAAGATCTTAATCCGGACTGATGTTCAAGAATCCCGAAGGCCCGATTGAATGTCTTCAAGAGTACTCTTTCAACATCGAACATCGAGCTGGTGTGAATCACCGAAATGCCGACTCCCTGTCCAGACGGCCGTGCCCAACAGACTACTCCCACTGCAACAAGGCGGAATCCAGGAAAGCTGCAGTTTCAAGAACTACTGTAGTCAACGAAGAATGATCACCCACCAGGATCAGAGAAGATCGTGAGAATGATCTTCACCTAAAGAAGATTCTGCAATGGAAAGAAGAAAATCAGCGATCTACATGGAAAGAAGAGTCAAGATTTTCACCGATCCTCAAGGCATATTGGGCTCAGTGGGGCTCCCTTGTTCTGGAAGAAGGGAAGGAAATATTCCTTGAAAACGATGATGGTTCCGAGATGAGAAGACAGATAGTTATCCCGAGAACGAGAGTAGCCGAGGTACTGAGAAAGTTACACGACAGTCCATCGTGAGGTCATTTGGGAGTGAAGAAAATCCATGAGTCCGTGAAAGGTATTATTAGATGAACACCTCCGACGATGTGAAGGACTGGTGTAAGAAATGTACGACTTGTGCTACGAGTGATAGACCACATCGCAAAAGAAAGGCGCCCATGAAACAGTACAATGTTAGAAGCCCTTCCTAAAGAATTGTTTTAAACATCGCTGGACCTTTTCCGACGATAGGAAATGGTAATAAATACATCCTGGTAGTAATGGATTATTTCAAAAAGTGATTGGAAATTTATGCAATCCGAAATCACGAGGCCACAACTGTCCCGGATGTACTGGTGAAAGAATTTATCAGCCGATATGGAGTCCACAGCGATAAATGAAGAAATTTCAAGAGTCAGGTATTCCAGGAAATTTGTGACACGCTGGGAATGAAGAAGACCAAGACAACAGCGTTGCATCCACAATCAGATGGAATGGTCGAGAGAATGAACAGGACCATTGGAAAATATCTGTCTAAAGTAGATTCTAACCACCAGAGAGATTGGGACCAGTACCGTTCTCAATTTGCGTTGGCTTATCGATCGGTCATACATGAGTCCGCGGGTAAAACACCAGCGAAAATTTTGTTTGGACGTACAATGAGGATTCCTTGTGACCTGGAGTTTGGCTGTCGGTCTAGCAGGAGAAGATTACGTGATACAATTGAGAAGAAGGATGGACGATGTGCACGAATTGGTTCGAACAAATCTTCAAGTTGTCAGTGACAGGATGAAAAAACGGTACGATTGGCAGGGCACAGAAGGGAGTTTCAAAGAAGGCGACAAAGTACGGTTACACAACCCGATAAGGAGAAAAGGTTTTTCTCCAAAATTACAGAAATCATGGGAAGGTCCATACTTAATCAAGAAGAGGATCAGCCCCGTGGTGTCCAATTTAGTATTTTCTTTGGGATTATGTCTTCCGCCATTCTTTGAACGTGTCCATATCATCTAAGTTGGTTAATTTGTATGTCTTCCGTCATTTTGTGTTTAACATCCATAATTTCTCGGACTCTCTCATTTCTCACTCTTTCCAGTTTTGATTTTCCGGCGGCGCGTCTCCAATAATCCATCTCGGTGGCTTCAGGAGACTTACGAGTTTTTTCCTTTAGAGGACACACTTTACTACCATAGCTGATGACACTTTTCACTATGCTGTTGTAAATTCTATGCTTATTTTGTTTTGATACTGCCTTATCCCACAAAATACTGTTGAGTTGTCTGATTGCTTGTCTTCCTTGGTTGTTTCTGTGTTTGATTTTTTCATCCAAACTACCGTCATTAGTGATGTGTATTCGAAGATATTTGTATTTTTTACATTGTTTTATCTGATGTTGTTGTTGCAAGATCAGGTCCTGTTGTTCTCCAGCAATGCACATATATTCCGTTCTCTGAAGATTTACCCCCAGCCCCCACTCATCGTATTCTTCAATCAATTTACGGGTCATGTATTCTAAGTCGTCGTAGTCTTGAGGGAGGACTATTTGATCATCAGCGAAGCAGAGAGTATGTAGTATGTGATCGTTCAGTGGTATTCACATCTGTTCTCACTTTCGTTTCCATGTTTTCAGAGCTTGTTCTAAATAGATTTTAAACAAAGTTGGTGACAAACAACAACCCTATTTAAGACCCTTGGTAATGTTGAACCCCTTTGATAATGTCTGCCCTTTCTTTATTTGGCTTGTGTTTTCTTTATAGAGTTCTCGAACATCTTTTATCAATGTTATGCTCATGTTGGTTTTCTCGAGAGCCTCCCAGAGTTTAAGCTGAGGTACACTATCGTACGCTTTCTTCAGATCTACGTAAAGGAGGTGTATTTCTTGATTCTGTGCCGTATTTTTCTCAATTATCTGTGTTATTGTGAATAAGTGATCCACAGTGGATTTACCAGCTCTAAATCCAGCTTGTTCTTCGGCCTCACTATCACAATATTCATCCTCCATTTTCTTTTTCACTGGCTTACCATAGATTCTCGAAATAGTACCAAGCACAGCGATTCCTCTATAATTATCACGCACGTCTCTACTTTCCTTCTTATGTATCGTTGTCATGTACGACGTTTTCCATTCTTCTGGCAAACTTTCTCCATTAATGCATTTCTGGAACAGGCAGGTTAATTGTCGATATAGCTTTTTTGTACCGTGTTTAAGTAACTCCGGGGGAATATTACCGCGGCCAGGAGATTTTCTGTTTTTCAGTGCTTGACAAATCAGTTTTACCTCTTTGGTGTTGCTTCTAAGTGGGGATGCTGTGGTTCGTATTTGTCCTCTGCTCAGTTAGCAGTTTCGCGAAGTATTTATCCCATTCTTCTAACGTTATTGGTGAGATAATATCTTTTGTCTTTTCTTGACGAAGAGATCTTAACATTTTCCAGCTTTCGGTACTTTTACTACTTCCCAGGTATGTATTGAGTCTTGTGCAGTTTCTTTCCCAGCTTTCGTTCTTTTTTTTGTTATAGCTGTGCGTACCCTCCTTTGGGCTGTTTTGTATTCTTTTTCATCTTGATCCGACTTTGTGTTGAGGAGCCTGTTGTATTTGTCTCTCTTCATTTTTATTATTTCTTCTATTTCTTCATTCCACTAATATGGTGTTCTTCGATTGGGCTTTGCGTATTCTTCCAGAGCGTCCAGTGCGGCGTTTTTCAAGATTCTTTCAAGATACTCGTATAGATCTTCTGTGTTTTCAAAGTTTTCTTGTATGAGTTTTTCATCAAGTCGTTTTTTGTAAAATAACTTTACGCTACCTTGATTAGGGCTATCTAGATTGTACCTGATTTCTGTGTTTTTTTGTTCTTGTTCGCTTGTCTTCCTTTGTTACACGGAAGGGTAGTATTCTGGATTTGACAAGATGGTGGTCACTTTCACACGTCGTGCCTCTATAGGCTCTAGCGTCGTGTATTTTCAGTGTGGTAGTTTGCCGGACTATCACATAATCTATGATAGTTTTAAGGTTTCTAGAGTGTTGCACCTAGGTATACTTACGTATTTCTCGATGTTGAAAAAAGCCGTTCAGAATTCGCAGGTTGTTTTGGTCGCACATATTGATAAGTCTATTTCCATTGTCATTTACAGTGTCTTCTCCGAATTGTCCCACTATTTTATCTTGCTGTTTCTTTCCCGTTCTAGAGTTTAGGTCTCCTACAAGTATTATTTCTCGGGATGTTCCAGTTTTGGAGATTTCGTATGACAGTTGCTCGAAGAGTACTCCACCAAAACCGACTAGCGCCATTCGAAGGAGACCATGACAAAGAGCAAGTGGTGAACCATCTACAACAAGAGTCTGCCTTCGAATAATTTATGGGCGCATACGGAGATACCAGGAAAGCTAGATACGGAGTCACTACAGAACAAAGACAAGATTTGTTCACGCTTCACTGGTACATAACATCTTCGCCAGTAACAAGTACGCACTGTCTTTCGCAAGAGGTGTGGACAATTAGATAAACTTGAAAATGAGATTCTAGTCCCTAGTAAGACACCGAGACTCAAACACAATTCGCGGTACGTCTTCTACCTGGTAACTAGAAAAAAATTTCTGCTACGAAACCTTCGTCAAAATCACCACCGTTACCTAATGAATCATCCGAATTTCCTACCATTTGTAAAGTATTATACCCCCTGAAAATAAAACATTGTCAAGTGCAAAAGTGAATACAAATTTGCTGTAGAATTTTATAATTATTTTTTGAGTATATTTTTCTTCTATAAATCTACGCCCCTGGTTCTCAAAATAAAGTCACACATCAGCTGATAGCGAAACGGCCACGTTATGCCAACAGCATATCTCCGACTCCCTATGTTAAAAGATAGCATGTTTTTGATGTTGGCGTGTAAATAATATAATTTTATGAATAACTGGTTGGCAATGTGTACTGAATTAGTACCACAAGCTCATTGTGGTTGTCACATTTTTTATTACAGAGATGTATAGTCAGAATGGGTAGATATGCAAACAATCGCATTGAATAAAATGTAAGCAACTGATGTATTATTAATCAAGTTAAAAGTTCCAATAGAAACTTTTCCACTAGACGAAAAGTATAATCCAATTTAAAGCAGCTTCATCTACATTGTAGTTCCATTTGAGTATTACACGCGAATTCACTTCAGTGTGGTCGAAATCCTTGCCGTTTAGTCCTTACAACATTTCGAATTTTTCGAGGAAAGCTCAAACGAGCGTAAACTGCCCGTGTAATCGTAGATAAAAGCAAAACGGCAAGAAGTGCATTTACAACATCGATACCATTGAATATCGTATCTTGTTTCGCGTATTCTGTTTCTTTTAAATCTAAAAGCCAGTTCGTGTTGCGAAAATAGGAAATACGCTGATAAACATCTGGGGAAATGTTGTATGATAACTGGTGATTTATGATACTATTTTTAGATTACAATGCGCTGGAAAATATAATGTTATCTCTGAAGCCGAAAGGAAACGTTTCTAATATCTTATTGGCATGATCAGTAGATTTTTTTATTGAAAGTGGTATACTAATTTTGATAAAATTATAGTTTTTGCATACAGAAAACACGATTTTATAGCAATGATGAAAACACGCTTTTATAGCAATGAAGTTAGTGGAATTAATTTATCTGATTATTGGAATTAGGACAACTGAATAGTTATAATAAAAAATAATATATATTTTTGGAGTCACATGTTCTGCATTCAAAAACTAACATAATTAATTAATCATGGTTTGATTTTATTGACCTTGTTTCCAAACTTTCATTGTCGCGATATCTTTATGGTATCTTTCATCCTGCTTCTCAAACGGCACCCAAATTTCCAGGGAAAGTAATTAAGAGGAACGGAGAAAGAAAGTTTTCCATAATATTCAGAAATTATTGAAAAATCAACATACCTAATATACACAGTATTCCAACGAAAAGAACGCTCTCTAAATAACCGGAGAGGTAATAAATGTCTTAAAAAGTGGTGAAAGACGTCGACCTTGATTTCAAGGGGACACATTCTAACATAATACTTGTATACGAAACGTCACCCCTCTATCCTTCTCAATCACCTCCTAAAAAATTTTAGGTTGTAAGGGGGTTAGTGACTTTTTATAATATTTATCAATAGGTTCGTGGAATTTACTGTTTCAATAATTTTGAATTTTGAAAATAAAAACATGAAATTGAAATCTTCGCTTATTTCTTCAAGAGATAATTGTTGGGATTACCCAAATTCACGACACTGGATAGCACACTAACTAACTGTTATCATGGTAATGTACTTAGTAGACGTTTTCGACAAAAATCTTATCTTTTTCGTTTGATTGTCGATCAATAAATTGTTAATAGACCTACATACACATACCGTGCACGTGCAACAAAATTAGAGGTACATTTACTTACTACATTGCGTTGTTAAAATGGTGATTTGCGTTCATATTTAATAATAAATGTGATCAGAAATGTCGGCAAAGTACTTGAAAATAGATTAAATCATTGTATAGAAGTCAACGGAAATCATTTCTAGAACGATGAAATAAAACAATATATTTTGTTTAAATCTTCATATATTTGAACTAATGTTCAATTTAAACTTGTTGACGCGTTTCACTAACACAGTAGCTTTGTCAAAACGAATGAAGGTAAAATATGAAAATGTCTTAATATATACAGTGCTAAATCTATTTACTAAGGTTAACAATGGTATTAAAAGATATTACCTGGAAATTCATTCACTACAAACATTCCTAAGCTATCTTCTAGGTAAAGAGGTTCAATAAAGGAGACTGATTGATATCTATTTGGTCGTTAAGGAGATTACCTGAATATTTATTTTTGTTAATATCTAGGGCTTCTAATAAATTTAAACTAAAGGATTTACCGACTACATGGAGAATTTCAAAATTTGGGTCGAAAATGTGTTGGTTCTCTAATAAATGATTTGAATAGTTAGAATCTAATTTTTTGTTGTCATAGCTACGTTTGTGTTCCGAAATTCTAGTTTTAAAATTTCTAAATGTTCTACCGATATAAATTTTATCACAATTGTCATTACCACATTTTAATTTATAAACTCTTGATTTGTTTAATTTTGAAGATTTAGATTTATTATTTTTAATGAATTTGGATAAATTGTGATCAGTTTTAAAGGAAATATTCATGTCTAAAGTTTCTAAAAATGATTTAATTTTTAAGGATGGTGTTCCAAAGTATGTTAAGCTTTTAAATTGTCTATTATTTTTATCTAAAGGGAATACTTGTTCTAAAGTCTGTTTTTTATCTTTTTATTTATGATATTGTCAATTAAATTTGGATCGTAATTATTATTAACTGCTATTTGTTTTATGATATTTAATTCTTTGGTATAATTAATAATATTTAATGGGACTGTTAAGAGTCTGTGTATCATACTATTGAAAGCTGCTAGTTTATGACTGAATGGGTGGACCGAACTATTATGAATTGTAATATCTGTATGTGATGGTTTATGAAATATAGAAAAATCATGTTTATTATTTATATTTGAAATTGTAAGGTCTAGAAAGTTTATAGACTTATTCTGTTCAAGTTCTACGGTAAATTTGATATTATTCTGAATCGAGTTTATGTAAGTAATGAAGCTCTCTAATTGTCTATTTGTACCGATGAAGCTAGCTAAAATATCGTCCACATATCGGTGCCAGTACATAAATTTTTTACTAAGGGGGTGTTCATGAATTATTTTTTCTATATTATCCATGAATATTTCTGCTAGTAGGGGCTGAGAGGGTTGCCCATAATCAAACCATCTTTACTGCTATAAACCTCTCCATTAAAATGAAAATAATTTTGATTCGAACACACTTTTAATAAAGTAATGATATCAGAGTGAATTATAGGATTAACATTATTGTATGTGAGCAAGTTATCAACAAGAGTTATAGTTTCTTTAGGAGGTATACTAGGGAATAGATTTGTTACATCGAACGATATGAATTTAGAATTATGGGGTAGTATTATATCTTGAATATTATTATTTAATTCCGTTGAGTTTTTAACTGAAAATCGAGGTATGAATGAACAATATTTAGAAATGACATCTATGAGAATCTTTGAAATTTTGAATGAAGGTGCTGTGAAATAAGAAACAACTGGCCTGATAGGGTACCCCTCTTTATGGAGTTTAATTAATGAATAAAGTTCAGGGTGTTGCGGATTGGGTAAAAATAATTTATATTTTTCTTTATCGTTAATTATTGATTTAACGTTATCTACTACTAATTTTATATAATACTACCCCATAATTCTAAATTCATATCGTTCGATGTAACAAATCTATTCCCTAGTATACCTCCTAAAGAAACTATAACTCTTGTTCATAACTTGCTCACATACAATAATGTTAATCCTATAATTCACTCTGATATCATTACTTTATTAAAAGTGTGTTTGAATCAAAATTATTTTCATTTCAATGGAGAGGTTTATAGCAGTAAAGATGGTTTGATTATGGGCAACCCTCTCAGCCCCCTACTAGCAGAAATATTCATGGATAATATAGAAAAAATAATTCATGAACACCCCCTTAGT
This sequence comes from Galeruca laticollis, assembly GCA_963921935.1. Taxonomy (NCBI): domain Eukaryota; kingdom Metazoa; phylum Arthropoda; class Insecta; order Coleoptera; family Chrysomelidae; genus Galeruca; species Galeruca laticollis. The sequence goes on from OY998175.1 coordinate 70,366,069, forward strand.
AAAAAATTTATGTACTGGCACCGATATGTGGACGATATTTTAGCTAGCTTCATCGGTACAAATAGACAATTAGAGAGCTTCATTACTTACATAAACCCGATTCACAATAATATCAAATTTACTGTAGAACTTGAACAAAATAAGTCTATAAACTTTCTAGACCTTACAATTTCAAATATAAATAAAAAACATGATTTTTCTTTATTTCATAAACCATCACATACAGATATTACAATTCATAATAGTTCGGTCCACCCATTCAGTCATAAACTAGCAGCTTTCAATAGTATGATACACAGACTCTTAACAGTCCCATTAAATATTAATAATTATGCCAAAGAATTAAATATCATAAAACAAATAGCAGTTAATAATAATTACGATCCAAATTTAATTGACAATATCATAAATAAAAAGATAAAAAACAGACTTTAGAACAAGTATTCCCTTCAGATAAAAATAATGGACAATTTAAAAGCTTAACATACTTTGGAACACCATCCTTAAAAATTAAATCATTTTTAGAAACTTTAGACATGAATATTTCCTTTAAAACTGATCACAATTTATCCAAATTCATTAAAAATAATAAATCTAAATCTTCAAAATTAAACAAATCAGGAGTTTATAAATTAAAATGTGGTAATGACAATTGTGATAAAATTTATATCGGTAGAACTTTTAGAAATTTTAAAACTAGAATTTCGGAACACAAACGTAGCTATGACAACAAAAAATTAGATTCTAACTATTCAAATCATTTATTAGAAAACCAACACATTTTCGACCCAAATTTTGAAATTCTCCATGTAGTCGGTAAATCCTTTAGTTTAAATTTATTAGAAGCCCTAGAGATTAACAAAAATAAATATTCAGGTATTCTCCTTAACGACCAAATAGATATCAATCAGTCTCCTTTATTGAACCCCTTTACCTAGAAGATAGCTTAGGAATGTTTGTAGTGACTGAATTTCCAGGTAATATCTTTTAATACCATTTTTAACCTTAGTAAATAGATTTAGCACTGTATATATTAAGACATTTTCATATTTTACCTTCATTCGTTTTGACAAAGCTTCTGTGTTAGTGAAACGCGTCAACAAGTATAAATTGAACATTAGTTCAAATATATGAAGATTTAAACAAAATATATTGTTTTATTTCATCGTTCAGTATGGATCTTCATCAAGTAAAAGCCTCATCTAATCAATATTTAATCATTTCTAGCTTATACGCAATGCGTAACATTAGACATAGCCAAAATTTATTAGAGGAACATGAAGGACAAACTAATAAATTGAGAAATCAACAATAGCATGAAAATACTTTAAACCTTCCAAAGAAAACAATTGTGAATTCCGTGTTAGAAGATAATACATATAAGTTTCAAAGATCTATTTCCAAATTAGGGAAATATCAACGAACCGGAAATGTCATATTACGTTGACATGCGTACCAACAAATATAATTGAATACATGAGGGATGAATAAATAAAATTTGAAAACTATTAAGAAATTATGTATAATAATTTAATGGACGCATAATAAGATAAAAATGGAATTATTACGTACATGATATATAATTAATTATGTTGCCAATATTAAACAATTAGAATTTAAGTTTCAACCAATCACAGGACTTTTTAAAATTGAAATAAATAAACAGACAATTTCTAGCACTGATAATGAACTATTATGGAATAATAAACAATATAAAGTATAAATAGTATGAAACAATAGGATATTTAAGTGAAAAATAAAGTGGTTTTGGACAAATAAGAATGACAATCAAACGTTATGAAATATTATAGATCTAGTAGTTTGTGAATTTCCGCTTGAAGGAAGCTGGTTGATTAAAAAACAATTGAGTTTGGCGAGGAAGGTGAAATCACGGGCAACTCCATGTCGAAACTCTTCAAATTTTTTGGGAAAAAGTGATAAAATTAAGTATTTTAATCATTCGAAAAAATAATTTTCCATCCTGCGACCCGACCAACAATTTAAAAGCAAAATTCCCGAACCAGAACGAGTTTCCTCCTTAGAATATGAAGAATTTGATGATCATCGGCAGTGAGAAGGGACGCTAAATAGTGCGAGAATTTTGAGATAAACGTCTCTCAAAATTCAGGTTAGTGAATTTTTTTCTTTGGATCCCAAAGACTATATATATACGAATGATCATTTCAATAATCTTGTAAACTAATAGAAAAGGCCATGAGTAAACAATATAAAGAACATTTTCAGAAAAAAATAATATCTTATAGTTTTTATAGACTGTAATAAAATTACTCACCTGATTTTCTATATATCCTTGTATATAGTAGCTTGTAAGAAATTTTAAAACACTTTCATAGTTTATAGTTAATTATTTCATATATGTAATTCATCTATTTCGTTTTTCTATCACTATAAAATATTTTTATATTTTATTTAAATGAAAATAACACTTCACTATAATTCACACATAAATATACTTCAATGTTTTTTATCGTTTAACGTGTTTTAATATGAAAAGACGTACAACCGAAGCGTTGAATATACTTCAAGGTTGAATAATAATTTTAGTATGCAAAACGAGCACACCCTAGGCGTCGCATAATTTATTTCAATAATTAAATTAAAGAAGTTATATTAAATAAATAATTTATTATAAGTTTTTCAATTGGAACAATATTATCAATATTTTTTTTAAACAATTTTCATTAAATTAATCTATAAAAGCAATGATGATTTCTCAAATTATTTCATATGCCCATGAACCCAACTGTGATTAAGAGTATATTTTATGCCCAAAATATAATCATTGAGAGCAGCCGGAGGTAAAATAAATAAACAGTAAGGAAGGTAGAATATATAAAGGTAAGTAAATAAGTAAATAATAAAATTTAATAAGGTACAAATAATAAAGTATAATAATAACATAATAAATAAATTGAAATAAATTAACTTACAAAAAATTGATAAATTAATTATTCTAATTCAATATATTTAAATCAGAAAATCAAAACAGATTTTTCTGTGGTAATTATCGACCGTACTACTTATCTAAGCAAGAGGTGAAGATTATCAGGTATGCGGTCACTATAAGAAATGAAACTCTATATTCTCATTCTCAATATTTCGCTATTGCTCAATAGCTTCATCAGGAGACACTGCAATAATTAAAATATAAATAAAATAACAATGATACGAACGTAAATACTTACAAGAAACAATTGGTTTATATCAATTTACACCAGAACCGTTTTTAGAAATTAATCTGTAAGTATTCATGTTCGTATCATTGTCATTTTATTAATATTTTAATTATTGTAGTGTGTGCTGATGAAGCTATTGAACAATAGCGAAATATTGAGAATAAGAATATAGAGTTTTATTTCTATACTGATCACATACCTGATAATCATCACCTTTTGCTTAGATAAATAGTACGGTCGATAATTACCACCTTTCGTCATAGGTTCCAGAAGAGGTGTCACCAAATAATTCCTATTGGCATAACCATTATCCCCTTAAATAAGGAAAACGTTAAGAATAAGGAGTTAAGTAATAGATAACATTTCCAGAATGTTTTCTATTTCCGGATCATAATCTTAAATGTATTATTTTATTAAAAAATATGCTTTGCGGTTTCTGTAGATTTCCGTATCTGTCTCACCTCAAAAAAGGCCCCCTACAGCTTGGTTTATAACTCTAACTGTAAATAATAACTGAAGTAAACTGGTTTTAGAGGAAAATGTTATACTATATTCTCAAAATTGATTACTCTTACCTGGTGATTGAATTTTAATCTGAGTGCAATCAACATAGCCCAAAACACTCTGGAATCTTTCTAGATTGTGAAAGCCGGTATGAATTTGTAATTTCTCCTTTTCATTTAGCATATATAAAAAGTGGGTCCGCATTCTTCATATTGCATCAGTTATTTTTGTAACAATTCTCGATACAGTGCTTTGGTGAATTCCAATAAAATCACCAAATACTGGTTTGATGTCCAAACCACGAATTTAGCATCAATGTTTATAGGAGATAAACTATCATTCCTACAAAGCAAGCACAATGTTGATGAATAATATTGTAGAATTACTGGTCCTCAGAATTGACATCCTGTAGCCAAGGGATTGTTGGATGATAACATATAATTTGAAAAGTCAAGCTCTTCCTCTAGTCTCACTAAAATGTCAAGGACTGTAGGTTCTATTAGTTGAAACCTCCTTAAAAATGAGTAGTTATATCCATTCCATCAAAATGTTCGTTCTTCTGGAAACCAAAGTTGATAATATCCAAGATTTATTCCCGACCATCATCTCGTTCTCAGTTTCCATATTTCCATAATGTTTGTAGAAAACGAAAATTCTCTAGTAGTTTTATATTTATACACAATAAAAAAATGTTATTTTATTACATACTTTTCTCACATTTGATTTTTTAAAACCACGCTTAAGCCACCAATATTCTAGGATTAGTTTAATTTCCGATAAACTCTATAACTGAGTACAGTGAATAACAAAAATGACAGATGAGCGATATCAGATGGAAGGACGAGATTAAGTAGGTGCATCTGGGCGTAAGTTGTCAGATATCCTCGTTTTATCAAAGGCGTAGTGAGTACGCGGTCTCTTTGATAAAAGCCGCCTCTGAGATAAGACACTATAGTTGTGAACAAGCGACTTTCGGGTCTAACCTCAAAACATAAAATCGAAATTGTTTACACGGCATTTTTTGTATTTCTATTTTTATTTTGGTTTTTCATTTATCAAAAGCGGCGACTCCAGTATTTTTGAGAATGTGCGAGATCGACGATAGGACTATAAAAGTGACGATCGCACATCAACACTCATCCACAAATCACCTACTCTATAGATGTTTCACGCAGATGGATCAAGGTCAAGCTATTTTATTGGTATGCGTTTCAGACAAGCAGATGGAAGCACCATTGAATTTTAGTAGTATTGTAAAATTTCTTGTTTTATCCACTCACATCTGCCAAATATCAATAATTTTAATTTATAACCACAAATCGAGGTGATTTGTGTTTATAACTGTGTTATAACGCTGTATATTTTTTTTCCTATTTTATCAATTTTCGTTTTCAAATAATATAAAGTCAGTTTGAGTGATAAATTTCAATTTTTAAATAATAGTGTGTGTCAGGTTTTATGATGCCATGTTATATGAAATGCTGTGTGCCTAATTGCACACCAACATCTAATATTAGACATATATTTCCAAATCCGAATAAAGATTCCCAAAAATTCAGGGCAATGCAATAAACTGTGATGAATTGAAGACAATGCAGCCGTTAGCTGTATATCAAGCAAAGGGAATATGCCATAAACATTTTGAAGTGAAATACAGTATAGCTTGGTCCAATAGATTGTATCCAACTGCTAGTCCATCCTTATTTTTACCTGGTAAGAGAAAAATGTAGTGAACAAATATTAATAAACATATGTGATTTCTTCAAAAAAATTTCAGACCTACATTATATATCACTGGTAAATCATTATTTTTAAGCTGCAGTTATGTCACTTGAAAATACACCCTCTCCTGAACCTTTGTTATTACCTTGCAGTGGTATGTATTTCTATTATATAATTAAAACAAGAAGCAGTAAGTTTTTATTATAAACTTTGTAACATGGCTATACAATCATAAATGTATTTTATGTTTTATATCTACAGTTTACAATATTCTTGTTTCATGATATGTCTCAGATTTATTCCATTGCAATTGTAGCTTGTTGCAGTAACAATAGTAGCTAAACTTTCATCATTTTACTGTTGAAAATATTTTGTTGTATCCACATGTACTTTGTACATTGTCCATATTTTGTGAATATACTTTTTTCAATAAATATTTTAATAACATATGTTTCTTATTTTGGTCCTTCTGTAAACAGTCAATTGCCAAAAAACTGTTAATTTCTTTAAATATTGCTCAGTAAATGACTTGATTTTTTAAAAAGTTTAATATATTTATCTACAATGATAAATTGTTTGGCAATAATATTAGAATTTACAAGATATTAGCGACGTTAATGATTGGCAAACAATTGATTGTGCACAATATAGTAGACTTTTTAGTAAAACCTGTCATTTACTTACAATAAACAAGGATCTTCAAACCAACAGTAAAGATAATCGCAATTTAAATTTAGTGCCCATCCTTCTTTCCCTAGTAGCGACTTAAGGAACAATTTACCCACTACTTAATTGTGTTTCAGTTCTATAGGTGGCGCTAGTTTTCGTCATTTCAAGAAAGTATTGTCGTGAACTATCTATAGAGTAGGTGATTTGTGGATTATATGTACTAAATGTATTTTGATTTTCAATTAATTCTTCTTCTTCGGATTATATAAATTCAATGGTCGTTTCCTACTGTTGCATCCAACCATATATGATTTTGAGTAAATTATTCCTTCGTTCTCGAAAATCGTATTTAAAAAAATTCACCTACGACCACCCCTGTTAGTAGTCAAAAACACACAGTCGGCAATCAATCACAAATCACCTACCCTAGGTGATTTGTGCAATCAATGTAAGACGTCTATTACGCACGGTAAAACAAAACGCACGGCTGTAGAGTAAATCGCACGGCTTCCATAGCAACTGTCAATAGACGTAGCCATTTTATTCATGCCCTGCGATCTTTTATAGCCACTGCTAAACTGCATTTTTAACGCCATCTATTCCACAAATCACCTACTCTATACATGTTCCACGCAGATGGATCAAGGTCAAGCTATTTTATTAGTATGTGTTTCAGACAAGCAGATGGAAGCACCATTGAATTTTAGTAGTATTGTAAAATTTCCTATTTTATCCACTCACCGCTGCCAAATGTCAATAATTTTGATTTATAAACACAAATCGAGGTGGTTTGTGTTTTTTATAACTGTATTATAACGCTTTATAGTATTATTTTCCCTATTTTACCAGTTTTCGTTTTCAAATGATATAAAGTCAGTTTGAGTGATAAATTTCAATTTTTAAATAATAGTGTGTGTCAGGTATTATGGTGCCACGTTATATGAAATGTTGTGTGCCTAATTGCACACCAACATCTAAACATCTATTATTAGACATATATTTCCAAATCCAAATAAAGACTCCCAATAATTCAAGGCAATGCAATAAACTGTGATGAATTGAAGACAATGGAGCCGTTAGCTGTATATCAAGCAAAGAGAATATGCCATAAACATTTTGAAGTGAAGTACACTACAGTTTGGTCCAATAGATTGTATTCAACTGCTAGTCCATCCTTACTTTTACTTGGTTAGTGAAAAATGTAGTGAACAAATATAATTAAACATGTGATTTTTCGAAAAAATTTCAGACCTACATTATATATCACTGGTAAATTATTTTTTTTAGCTGCAGTTATGTCACTTGAAAATACACACTCCTGAGCCTTTGTTATTGCCTAGCAGTGGTATGTATTTCTATTATATAATTAAAACAAAAAGCAGTAAGTTTATATTATAAACTTTATACCTTTGTAACATGGCTACACAATCATAAATTTATTTTATGTTTTATATCTACAGTTTACAATATTCTTGTTTCATGATATGTCTCTGATTTATTTTGATGTAATTGTAGCTTGCTGCAGTAACAGTAGTAGCTAAACTTTCATCATTTTACTGTTGAAAATATTTTGTTGTATCTACATGTACTTTGTACATTGTCCATATTTTGTGAATATACTTTTTTCAATAAATATTTTAATAACATATGTTTCTTATTTTGGTCCTTCTGTAAACAGTTATTTGCTAAAAAACTGTTAATCTCTTTAAATATTGCTCAGTAAATGACTTGATTTTTTAAAAAGTCTAATATATTTATCTACAATGATAAATTGTTTGGCAATTATATTAGAATTTGCAAGATATTAGCGACGTTAATGATTGGCAAACAATTGAGTGTGCAGAATATAGTAGACTTTTTAGTAAATCCTGTCATTAACTTACAATAAACAAGGATCTTCAAACCAACAGTGAAGATAATCGCAAATTAAATTTAGCGCCCATTCGTCTTTCCCTAGTAGCAACTTAAGGAACAATTTACCCACTACTTAATTGTGTTTCAGTTCTATAGGTGGCGCTTGTTTTTGTCATTCCAAGAAAGCATTGTCGTGAACTATCTATAGAGTAGGTGATTTGTGCACTCATCAGTCCACGATTAGCGTACGGAGAGATAAGTACTTACCCACTTACAAGGTAGCTGGCAAATTGCGAATTTCAAACGGAGTGTTTAGGTATTGTTCTACTACTGGATTCTGATTGTATTAGTTTTGTACAAATATATTCTCAGGACAAATCTCTTCTACGCAGTAAGTTTATTAATAAAGAGGAATAGAACGTTGGCTTCAAAGCGTTAAACGTGTTGAAACAACATCTTCTAACGAAACCGAATGTTCATAAGCAGAACGTGCCGAGTATACAGCAATTACCGATCCAGACGATGATGTAACGACGTCAAGCTCCACTGTTTCAAAGGCGAAAAAAACGAAGTATGCTGAATTATATATCAGTTTCGGATTTGTTGATTCCAACGGTTCACCTCTCTACATGTTATGTAGTAAACTGCTTCCTAATAGTTCCATGGCACCTGGCAAGTTGCCCCGACATATGGAAACTATACACACCGAGTCTAAAGACAAGAATAAATAATTTTTAATACGTAAAAAAACAATTATTTTCTACCTTGAACAAATTAAATTCAAAAACTTTACAAGAACTCGCTATCGATGTAAATGTGTTTCTGGAAAGTTTAAACCTAGATGATAATATTAAAAATAACATAAAGAGTAGTTACTATTCATCTTTACCAAAAAATTTCACAAAATTTCATAACAACAAGGCAAAATCGAAATCAAAATTCCTTAAACAACAAAAGTTGGTGAAGGGTATTGCTGGTAAGGTGAAGACCAATAGTTTGATGTTTACAAATGCTGATAAAGGTAATTGTTTAATCATACTGTACGGAGATTATTACATAAATAAAATTGAAGAATTTCTACAAAATAATAATTTTTTAATCATGAATAATAATCCTACTAAGAAATTAACAACTGATCTAAAAGACGTATTGAATGAACTCAAGACAATTTTCTCCACTCATGGCATCAATACGAGACATCTCACTCCTACTAAATCTCACATACTTAGGCTTTATGGACTTCCCAAGATACATAATGAAAACCTGCCAATGAGACCAGTGGTTAGCTTTTCACTCCTTTGGAGCTTCTATGTAAATTTGTCAATAACTTTCATTCTACAACTCTAAATTATAAACCAGTGTACACTGTTAAGAACAACTTGGACTTAGCAGATAGATTTAAAAATTGCAATTTCCATAATAATTTTTTAATGGTTGTTCCCAATCTCTTTACCAACGTCCCCAAAATAGAAACAATCCCTATCGTTAGCAACCTACTCCATTCTAAGAACATTGACTCCATTACAACATTTCACATTGTCGATCTACTTCAGTTTTGTCTTTCGCAGGACTTCTTTTCCATTAATGACAGAGTATGCAGATAACCAGATGGATTAGCCTTAGGTAACCCTCTCTCACCATTACTAGTGGATTTGTTCCTTGATCTTCTAGAGTCAACGGTTATCTTCAATAACAATCCACATTTTAGTAAAGTTAATAAATTATATTACTGGAGTTGAAGAGTATGCATACAGTATCCTCAGCAAACTTAACGATATCCATCCTTCCATACAGTTTACCTTGGAAATCGAAAACAATGGTTTGGATTTTACTTTATCAAGGAAAGATTCTGAAATTGAATTTTCCATATACAGAAAACCCACACATACTGATCATCTTATTCCAATACATTCTAACCACCATATTCAACACAAAATGTCTGCTATATCTTGTTCTGTGTATAGATTACTTTGGATCCCTCTTTCTTCACTTAATTTCAACGTAGAATTGAATATCTTCAAACAGTTGGCATTGAACAATGGTTATTCTCCTCAAATTGTTGATAGTATGGCCTCGAAGACGACAAAGAAGTTGAGAAGGAATTTCGCCTACCCTGAGGTTCACAACAACGAACCGACTCAGTATCGTTCATTGACTTATTGTGGTGAATTTTCTGATGAAATTTCAAAGATTATTACTAACAATCTTGAAGATGTTGAAATCGCCTCTAAATGTTTCATTTCCACAATTTTCTGTAAGAACAAAGACCCTATTGATAAACTTAACAGAAGTGGTATTTATAAATTAACTTGTAATGATAAATAAGCTAATTAGTAAAAAAGAGGAAAAAGTGGCATTACAACTTATAAAACCATCACATATGCAGGAAATATTTCTAATGATATTTCAAAGATAATATCTTTAGCAACGAATACAACGATTTCTTTTAAAACAGAAAGTAACGTTAGTACAAAATTGTTAAATGTAAAAACAAAAATACCACTATTAAAGAAGTCGGGTATATATAAACTCAAATGTCCAGAATGTAATGCTGTCTATTTGGGTCAAACCCTTAGGAATTTTGAAATCCGATACAGTGAACACTCACGAGCATACAGGTTAAAACAACCAGATAAATCCCATTACGCACAACATCTACTTGACACCAATCATTCATTGACACCTAACACAAAACTAGAAGTGCTGCATATTTGTGAAAAGAAACAAGAACTGGATTTCCTTGAAGAATTGGAAATTAGAAGACATTTAAGAAACCCACAATATGAAGTTGTCAATGAACAGTTAAATCTAGGGAGTTCTCCACTAATAAACTGTCTTCTTAAGTGATAATTGTAAAGATCAGCAGATAGTTTTCCTGGTTTTCTATATCATTGCACAGTTATACTGATCTTAATTGAAAAAATGATATCCAGGATATCACCATAGGGCTAATAATATCTAAGCTTCGATATTTGTAATATCACATCTTCTTCTTCTTTTTTTTTATTAACATATATTAAGTCAATCACAAGTTAGGTCACTTCTTGGTCTAGCCAAAAATAACTACTAAACATCAGGTAGGCATCAAATAAAATGTAACTTCTGTCATTCTGACGATGATATTATCGAAACAATTGTCAATTTTTAGAATTTTCAATGACTTTTATTATATTGTGGAATTAACTAGAAACCGCGAGTTTCATTTAAAACACTAAATTAACTTGTGATTCTTGTCCATCTTCTTATGTGGGTAGGACCACCCGTGCTTTAGGTATCAAGGAACATTTATGGAAGATCTGCGAAGCATCTTTTTACTGTGCCGCTATCAAACGATACTGCATTTCCACGCTACGCGTCTCGTGCCTTACACTGTTTCGAAATATATAACTTTCCTCCCTGTTACGAAATATACTATTTCATATCAACTGCCAAATAGTTCGTCAACATCACTATTGATATCATCATATTGTTTTCTATTGTAATATCCGAGTCCTACTAAATTGAATAGAAATGGGTTTGAGTTGTCTTCCAGACAGCTACCCTTTCATTTTGAAGCAGTATTCTATGAACTCCAATAATTTATGATATACGTACATCTCCTGGAATATTTTGGGAATCTATTATTGAAAATTTATCGAATGCAAAAGAAAATTTGCGCCAAAATTGTGTCGCCCATTCCTATGGGTATATCTTGTGAATAATTATAATAAATATAATGTTATTTGCTTGATTGCAGCCAAAAATTTATAAGGGAAATATACCTTCAAACTTTGCACAACGTTAATTGTGTAAAAAAAAGTACATGCCAATGTTCTATGACCTAATAATGAACTTATAAATATATAAATATTTTATCCAATGATTATCGCTAACTTTGTATATCAAATTATTGGACATAGTATTTTTCGTTCATAATTAAGAATTTTCTTCTTGCATAACTACCGATTTAATTGAATGTTAACATAATAGTGAAATTTGACGTTAAGGTATTTTAAGAAAAATTTCAAACTTCCCAATGTTTTTCATGACAATGTCGTCAATGTGACTGAATGATGGAATGGTGTCATAAAGTGCCATCTATATACTTGAATCATCTCTATTTTTTATACATTTTACCAATGTTAACTACCAAGGACAATGATTATCAAAGTTAACCCTAGAAAAACTCAACTCGTCAACCCAAATCTAATAGCACAAGCTTCAGTCATAAAAAACTTTTGATTCTCCCAAGTAAGTTGTTACCATCCCAAAGCGTTTTCAGACTACTCCTTGTTTGCTTCTAATTGAAAACTTCAGAACTCCAAAGTTCACTTTTTACTACCCGGATTCGGTTAATCCAGTTAGGAATTTTGAATCCGACTTTAGCGAATATACGAAGAGGATAATCCAATTGTAGGTAGCGACATCTACATTGTATTCCCATTCGGTCATTACATGCGAATTCACTTCGTTGCGGTCAAACTCTTTAACCTTCGAAACGCTACAAGTTTATATAAATGCGAGTTAAGAAATTGAACAAGCCGTTTAATTTCATTGGATTAGGTAGTCAAATTTCAGATTATTATTTTCTATCATCATTGTCTACGAATTGCGAAATAAATTTCATGCTTCGTTTACGGGGTGTCACAACTTATTTTCACCATTTATTGTTATTGTTGCGAATATTATTTCAAATAAACGCAGGTAGGATAGCAAAGCAGCATTAATAATTACTTTTAACAAAGCGACAATTATTAACGTAACCTTTAAAATCACTTCAATTTCACAGTAGCTACGATTATCACCATCACTACTACTATCACTAGAGGAGAAGGTGTGGAATATGTATGTATACTTGCGAATTTGAAATACCGTGTTTATGATAGGGAGCATTGTGTGAATGTTAAATACAACAATAATGCATAAAGACCACAGATACTGCTTCCTCATAAATTTAAAATTATCCTTTATACCTGCATCCTAACAGGGTCGGAGTATTCACCAAATAGGTAAAGCAGTCTATCAGTCTGTGACTTTTCATCGTTGTGCATTGTGCAAATAAAAATGGCAGTGTTTCGTCCATGGGAAATCATTGTGTCGAATGAGAAAGAAATAGAGAATGAAGTGATTGAAATTAGTGACAACACGAAGGTTTAAAGAAAACATTTGTCAATTGACGCAGAAACGATAATAAAAAATTTTTACCAAACTCTAATTGAAAAAGGGCGTTCAACTTCTTTCACCGTGACAAGTGAATTAAAAAAAGTCCCTGTATTTACGTTAAGGGACATTATGAACAAGGGACAGACAGAAAGACAGAAACGAGAAATGAAAAAAAAATCTACAAACGATGAAGCGGCGGGAACTGAAATAAAACAACAAATTTACTCTTTTCACAAAGAAAGTAGGGTGCTAACAACGTCTATGATTTTGGAACAATGGTTTCAGAAATATTTGAAAACCATAGGTTTTGAGTGTAAAACCCTCAACGGAAGGATGGGCATCATGGAAAGTGGAAGATTAAAAAGATTGCGTTGAGAGTACGTTACAGAAATAAGATGATTTCGCCAAGAAGGTCGATACATAGTTTGGTTGGATGAAACATGGTACGATAGCCATGACGTTGTAAAGAAAGGATGGACTGATGACACAAAAAGTTGTTGTCTAGAAGCCCCTCCATCTAGATGAAAAAGAATAATAATTTTACATGCCGGTGGCAGCGATGGATGGGTGTCCAATGCGTTGCTGTTGTTCGCAAAAAATATAAAAAATTGTTCATCAGACTATCACGAAGACATGAATTCACCACATTTTGAGACTTGGTTTCAAGAACAACTGTTGCCTAATTTGCCCGATAATTCTATCATTGTGTTGGACAACGCCAGTTATCATTCAAAACAAATTAACAAGAAACCCACCACAAGCACGAAAAAAGCAGAAATCCTACAATATATGGCTGAAAATGATATAGAAATACCTAAATCAAAATGCACCAAAATGATCTTCTAACCATAATAAAAGACCTGAACATTCCTACAAAATATCGGATTGACACAATGGCACAAGCAAAAGAACATACGGTACTGCGTCTTCCGCCCTACTACTGTGTATTAAATCCCATTGAACTTATCTGCAGTACTCTAAAACGGGGAATTCGGCGTGAAAATACAGCTCCAAGGCTAAGTTCTGCTGTAGTAGATTTAATTAGAAGTGAGGTGGAAAATATAGACAGTATTTTATGGAAAAATTGCATCGCACACGTAGTTGAAGTGGAAGATTCATATGTGTCTCCGAATGTACAACAATTTATAATTAATTTGGACGAAGACAGCGATAATAGTGACCTGTTTGTTGATAGTGACGATGATTTATAACGCAAATATTTGTTATTATTGTAACATATCATGAGTCTATATATATATATATATATATATATATATATATATATATATATATATATATATATATATGTGTGTATATTGTATATATCATTTTCAAGATGTCAGTTTCTGATTGATAAGGTTGTTTATGATGTAGATGACTTTTTACTTTACTGACTGTTCTCGTATACTGTGTCTTTTTTTGTGTATACGTAGATATATATTCATGTATAATAATATGTACTTTTGTTTGTTGTTAATATTTTTCTATGTATGTTTCACTGAATCAATAAATGTATTATTATAAGAAAAATTATTACACCATATTATAATAATGAAATAATATATCTTTTAGCCTAATGTACATCCATAAAATCCTTGTCAAAGAGCAATTGTTTTCTACTTTGCTCAAATTTTTAAAGACGTCCCTGCGTAGGGTCGGACTGTGTACTTGGTCTTGATTTACAGCTATGCTATTTACGGTCCATAAATTGTTCCCTACTGGGTAAAGTTAACGACGGTCGAAGAAAATAAACACGGTATTTCAAGTTCGCAACTATAATAGGAAATACCTCGGTTTTGTCTAAACCAAATACCGCCCCCTATCGAAAATCAGCTTAATTTATGCATGTTTGCCATCTTTACTGTAGGCGATCTACCCCGAGCCAATTTCGGTTCTTTAGGTGTGCACATGTGAATATCGCGCCTTGAAAAGTTTAACAAGTAAGTGATTATGCAATGTAACGCGAAAAATTGCCCGCTCGTTGATAATATAATTTTGGTATGCCTGCTTTGAACAGCATCCGCTGTAATCTTTGGACGAGGAGGCCAGTCCTATAAGAATTGCCTTGGCGAGTGAAAGTAGAACGTAAAACCCTACCTGCCGGCGGCCATCACGACCGAAGTAGCTGCAAATTAAGACATATACCTTGAAACGGAGGTTGAATTCCCCACTCGTCAACAGCTCAAGTGAAGGAACTCAAAAATTTGGGGAGTTTTCGTTACTTTTTTCCTCTATTTTCCCTGAAACTGGGCCACGATTCTGTAGTGTAGCTGAGATTTTTCCGTAGGGTTGATCTCCTACCCGACTGGACGAACACCAGGACGGCTGGCGTTTTAGAATCGCCTTCATCGAGAGATTCGACTAGTGTATCCCGCACCCTCTTGTCCTTGAGGTGGACAAACTCAATTTAATAGGGAGTCAGCGGCATGAGGATCAGGCAGGCAATGGGAAACCACCTGAATATATTCCCTCGACCACACCATGTCAGAAAGTCATCAATCAGCTAAAAACACGCTTTGCGATCAGGTTAGCAACCGGAACTCAATCGATTCCGGGTCGGTTAGTGTGAAATGTGCGACCGGGCTTGCGGATGTGAGCAACCAGGCAACCCAGGTAGCAATTGCGACGAAGAAGTCACTGTAATCTCCAAAATCAGATTAATCTAGGAACATGGAACGTCCGAGGCCTACTCCAAACGGGAAAATTACACATTCTGTAAAGAGAGATTTGCAAAGAAAACTTATCAGTGTGTGGGATCTCGAAGACACACTGGAAAGAAAAATGGTCATTTCAACACAGCTGACCATACTATCTACATACCGGGAACAAATGAAACTTGAAGAAATGGAGTCGCCTTCTTGGTTAACAAGAAGTACACCAAATATGTAGAGAGCTATGAGGCCATCAGAGAGAGCTATGAGGCCATCAGAGATAGACTAATTAGAATATCATTTAACTTCAAACCAGTTAAACTTCATATTGTCCAGGTATACCTACCAACAACGGATCACTCCGATGACGAAGTGGAAGCTGAGAAAATGAAAAACTAGTAAGAGCCATTTTGAACATATCGCAAAAGGACCTCCTAATTGTACGGGCGATTGTAATACCAAAAATTGGGAATACCAAGAACGATGACCACATAAGAAATATTCTAGGAAAATATGGACTGGGTGAAAGAAATCAACGTGGTGAGCGACTTATCCAGTCAAGCACAGATAATAATATGACCATCTCAAACATCATTTTTGACGTCTATCAACATGGACATCACCTTCAGGCCTACATAAAAACGAGATAGACTATACTCTTATACAAACGCATTGGCGGTCATCAGTTACAAATATCGTCGGTCGACCGGGTGCAATATGCGGTTCAGACCATAAACATCTCAAGTCTAGCCTTACTATAAAATTAAAGACATTGCCTGTCTTCAATCCTAGTCAAAGATTACCCGATGAAAGAGTTTTTCAAGAAACGTTGCGAACTTCCGGTCCTGCGTTGACTGAAGGAAACTCAAATTAAACATGGGAAGCGATCAAAACATGAATCGTATCCGGTGTGAACAAAACTACGAATCCAAAACCGATAAAGAAGAAACACTGGATGACGGAAAGAACAATCGATTTAATAGACTCCCGGAAAAGACCAATTCTATCCAAAACTATTATTCCGAAGAATAAGAAGGCCCTTGACAAAGAAATTCAAAAATCCTGCAAAAGCCAGCACATCGTAAGAGTATGCCAAAAATTTGAAGATCATACAAATACAAACAGATCCCACGAATTGTACGATACAGTCAAATATCTATCTAGAGAATTTAAGCCACAGACACAAATAATAAATAATGACAACGGAGAAACAATTACAGATGCCAACAATATAGCAGAAGTATGGAGACAATACTGCGGAAAACTTTTTTCTACTGATAAAGCCGAAGATTATGGTTTACCAAAAAATGATGAGGCTCAAGAAGAGCTCCCGATCTTAAAAGCCGAAGTAGAAAAAGCCATAAACCTTCTAAAGAACAACAAATCACCTGGTGATGATGGCATACTCGCCGAAATAATAAAAGCTATGGGCGAGCTCGGTGTTGATGCAATCCACAGGCTGTGTGTTGAGATTTGGCAAACTGGGGTGTGGCCAAAAGAATGGTGCGAATCGGTGTACATGCCGCTACACAAGAAATGATCTCCTACAAACTAGTAACTACAGAACAATGGCGCTTATGTCACATGCCAGTAAAATTGTGCTTCACATCATAAACAACCGCTTAAAACCTTTCTTACTTCCACAGACTCCTGACAAACAGATAGGATTCATGCCAGGAAAGGGAACAAGGGAACAAATTCTGAATGTTAGACAGATAATAGAAAAAGCATACGAATTCAATGTAAAAACTTATTTGTGCTTTATCGACTACAGCAAGGTATTAGACTGTATAAAGTGGAAGAAATTGTGGCTTATCTTGGAAAACATGGGAGTACCAAAGCATATGATTATTTTGCTTAAATATCTTTACGACAACAGCTTTGGGACAGTGAAGTCAACAACATGCCATCTAAGTATTTTACTCCAAAGTGCGGTGTAAACCAGGGCTGTATTATATCACCGATACTCTTTAAAATATACGGGGAGTATATAATGAGAAAAGTTCTGCAAATCTGGCGAAGAGGATCAACCATAGAAGGAAGAAGAATTACTAACCTATGATATGCAGATGACACCTTAATACTAGCTTGCTCAGTAGAATAACTCACGGAAATCATGAGAAAGTTGGACAGAATCAGCAGAGAACATGGTCTTATGGTTTTGCGCTAAACAAAAAGAAGATGCAAATTATGATAATAGACCGCAACCCTACCAATGTTAAACAGATCGATGGTTTTGAAGTAATTGAGAAATTTAATGACTCAGGATCACTTATTACAAACAAAGGCGATTGCAACGAAGAAATCAAACGCAGACTGGAAATAGCACGTAACTCAACAATAAAACTAACCCGAATATGGAAAGACTCTGCAATATCTAAACGTAATAAACTGAAATTATTAAACTCATTGATCTTTCCCATTGCCACATATGCCTCTGAGACCTGGACATAGGAAGTTGCCAATCGAAGAAAAATAGATGTCTTTGAAATGTGGACATATAGAAGGATGCTGCAAATCTCATACACAGAACATCGTACTAACGTGTCAATTCTTAATGAACTAAAAATCACTACAAGGCTCTCAACCAAGATAAACCAGTAATATCTAAGGTATTTCGGACACATTTCAAGAAGAACAAACAGGCTGGAAAAACTTATGATCGAAGGCAGAATCAATGGCAAATTACCAAGAGGAAGGTATCCGACGCGCTGGGTGGATCAAACCAAGGAAATCATCAGTCACGGTCTGCAGGATGGAGAACTACCATCCGAGCAATTGAGACATGAGGTCACCATACTCTTCCGATAGTAGACGGATAAGAGAGAGATCCCGTAACTAGCTGTAAAATTATTTTCATTTTGTTTCTTATTTGGTAAATTTTATGAATTCTTTTTTTAATAGTCGCCTTCAGCGTTTAAACTTTGTTTTACTACTTTTTTTAATTAATTAACTTTTCATTTTATTTTTATATACATTCTGCTAATTCTTTCGATAATTTCATTAATTTCTTTACTTTTTATATATATTTGTAGACATTTATCTTTGGTCAAATTTATTAATTCAATAAATTCATAAGGTATTGGTATACCAACGCTGTGTACCTTGGTTATACACCTTACATATATTCTATAGTTGTTGTATTTTATGAATTTTTTTTGATTTACCAATATTTTTTTGCGATAATCATCATTTGGTCTGGATATCAGATATTTATATATGAATTTGACATTGTATGATTTTTGCTTCGCTTGGTCTCATTATTGTAGATTTTTTTTGAACATTTGTGCATGAACCTAACCATCTGTTTACTTCTGAATGATTAACTAAGGATTTTGTAGTGAACTGAATTGTAGGATCCTCTAGCCTTCAGCTCATAGTTAATTGCATACTACTGGTACTTCATCCTTCAGCTGGGTCCAGATGTTAAACTTAGTGGATTTTCTTGTTTAAAATTGAATTGTAACTTGTAATTTGTATCTTTTTTACCTTGGAACAGAGACACTAGGTCCAATGATAAATCAGAGACAGGAGATATTTCCTGTTTTAATTTTAAAATCTTACTGACAAAAACTTTAAGTGTGGAAAAGTGTATTAACCCTCTGAGGAGTTAAGGAAGTCTTGGGTGCCTGCCTAAACTTCTCTGGCGCCCTATTTTTCGAATCTGACATAAATATAGTCGACTGGCGAGCACATATTGGTCTACGGGGCAAGATGACATCTAAACGAGCACTGAGGTAGGTGGTGAGAAAAAGTCTCGTTATAGATTTTTGGCTCCCAACGTGGGGCCGCTTAAAAAATTTTCTTTTCCAGCAATATATATCCCGGAATTTGAGCTTAAACTTTTAAAATAAAAATTTTCTTTTCGGTAACTTTGATTAAATTTGAACTTTTGATAAATTAGGTTTGAAGATATATTTTCAGTTTATTATTGCTTTTTTTAGCTACTGGTTGCACCAGATTTAAGTGGGTTTTTGTAGTAAATCTGGGGTTTGCTTCAATTTGAAGGTAATTGTTTTAATTGGGGCGTACCTGGAAATAATTTCCCTTAATATGTATTGATTGTGCCAGATTTAATTTGTTTTGTAGTAAATCTGGGGTTTGAGTTCAATTCGAAGGGAGGTTATAAAGTATGTGGTATTTGTAATTTCATACTGGTAGTCGAATTCCTAAAGATCCTTTTTTTTCTCATCTTTGTTTATGGTAAGTTTATCTGACTTTCCACGATTGTAAGCTGCATTGTGGGTTCGAACCTTAGCGGTCGGTGTTTTGGAACTGGTACCTTGGGCTCGTGGACTTCTGTATGTTGGAATCACTTTTGAGGAAGGAACGTTGCGTTGGTTCGAGAAGTATACTTGGTGGAAACTCTGTGAGTTGGAGATATTATCTGAACAAATAGGGACTTTTGGATATTCGCTATCTGGATTTGGGTTTAAAATTCCTCATTAGGTTTCAGTTGGAGGGAGGCCACTTGAGGTACAGGTGTGTCTGGGTACAATTACTGTTCCGCTAAGTTGGAAATTGGTTTGTCGCTTGAATTGCTTGTCAGTTAAACTTAAAAGATGTCTCGTCGGTTCGGTTTCTGAGATGCGACGTAGTGTAGCTTTAGCATTGCTGGTTGAAAATGAAGATGATAGCATAGATTCTCCCGAATATCCGTATACATCTGCTGAGGATTTGAGCGCAGCTGAACGAGTTTTTGTATCAGGTACTGTGATAATTAAAACATTTCCGGTTTCGTTAATATCGTCACACTTCATTTTATATAATACCTCCCTCCGCAGAGCTCCTGCGATTCCGAATATTAGAGCAGCCTGAAAGATGTTACAAATAATATCTAAGCCTATAATATTTTTTGCTGTCATACCTTGTGCATGAGATAATGATCGTCTGGAGCTTGCAACAGAAACTTATTAATTTCTTCACGGGCGAATGTTTTAGATTTCTTGGGTTTATAACCAAATGATTTATTTTTCAAATATGCAATGAGTTTCGAATATTTACTGATATCTACGTCGTTATTTACCATTAGGATGCCTTTCAAATTTGAATAAGTCGACCAATGTGTTGAAGAATTCCACATTTTTTATTTAGTTTCAAAGTAAGCTAGTAACACTCTTTCTGTGAAGCTGTTTATGCCTTTTTTAGTACGCCTCTCCATTAAAAAATTATATTCCTTTAAATACTGTTCCCTGGGTGTCTCAGGGAGAAGATTCATAGTCGCTGCAGTTGCCGATTGAACAACATCCTCTGGTGTGCAGTTTAAAGTTTCTTCAGTATCATTCTACATCACTAATAATAATAGTACACTCCTTTTAATTAGACACAAAACGGATTTCCGGATATAGAAGTGTGACAGTTTATCGGAGAAACAAATTGACATGAGAAAGAAAGCATTCACAGCACTTTGATAAAACAATTTTATAATTGCCTTAAAAAATGACACGTTACGGAAATTTTTTAACGCAATAGCGTGAAAAAATGAGCCGCTACGGTAGTTTTTTTCACGCTTTTTGAGCGATTCCGAAATTACAATCATCATGAATGCAAATGAATGAAAAAATAAACGGTTTTAAAGATTAAAATTAACTTTTCCGAATTTGTGGCCCCGAACAATATGCTATCATAAAAGTGTCACTTGTATACACTTCGGGGGATGAATCGTGCTAACAAACCAAAATTTCTCCAAAAATAACCAAAAATGTAGTATATCTGTATTTATAGGACCCGCTAAACTCGTTCTAGTCAGCTGAAAATCAGTAGGGTATATATGTGAGACATCTTGAACAATATTCAATTATAAAATTGGTCACTTTTATACACTCTGGAGGCTGTATCGTGCTAACAAACTGAAAATTTTTCAAAAATGACAAAAATTTGGTACTGCAAGTACCATAGCATCCGTTGTACTGGTGTTAGTGAGCTGAATATCAATAGGGTTAATCTTTGAGACACTGTGAATAATATCCAATCATAAAATTGGTCACTTGTATATATTCCGGAGGCTGTATCATGCTAACAAACTGAAATTTCCCCAAAAATGACAAAAATATCGTACTTAAAGTACTGAACCGTTTTTTCGTGTTGTTGTTGATGGAAAACGTGAAAATAACTCCAAAAAAATTTCAAAATTTCAACTTTTTTTGGGGTAAACCAAATATTTTTCTCGAATATTAGATAGGTTGGGCGGAAAAATAAAACGTGAATATTATAACGGACGTAGAGAAACTTTTTTAAAAATATATTTCTCGATCAAAATATCTCTTAATTCGCTCATGAAAATCGCTAATTAAATAAACAATATCGTTGTCACACTTACTGTAGGGGAAGGGCGGGCAAAGTGACATAGTTTACGTTTGACTGGCTCTTACAAAGTAAAAATAAATCTAAAAAATTTAGATTTTTGCTCATTCAACTAACATATTATTGGCCTTTAAGATCTGAAATATTCACCCTCTCAACTGAACGCATCTGCTTGAAATCGCGATATTTTTTCATCTTTGTGAAATTTCACTTTGCCCGCACTAATGCGGGCAAAGTGGAATTTTGGGGAGGGTAAAGTGGAATGCAGCAATAGCTGGAAAATTTAACACAATTAATGAATTTGGTAACACAAAAGATATTACTTTATTATCAAATGAAGTCATAGTTCAAATTTTAACTAAAAAATAACAGATTATTCTTAAAAAAATTAAAAGGCACATTTTTCTACAATAGGTAGGTTTTAGTCTTACATATTAACAAACTGACTGAGTTCCGGGATATGGAAGAAACCTCTTCGTAGCTGTTTTGGTTCGTTTATATTCATATGGAGATCTTGATATGAATATGACATCAGGTCCTCTTTTGCAGGCCATCGGAAATATTTTTGAGTTTTTTCCATACATTTAACTGTCACTCTATCTGTTGTTTTATTTACAACCAGCCCTGGGAAAAATTGTCCCTCATACTGGACCACAACCCAACGTCCTTCATGAATCATTTCTGATGAGAGAGTCCGTTTAGTTACTATTTTGTTTTCAGTTTCTTCATCTGAAAAGCTCTCCTCAGAATCACTGTCGTCTAATTTAAGGCTCGTTTCACTCTCTGTATCTGAGGCAAATAGTTGTTTTGTGACCTTCCTGACTTTCTTTTTTCTTATTTTTTCTCTTTTTTCTTGTTCCTTTTTCTCTTTTTCGTCCTTTTTTCTTTTGAGTTCGTCAATAAAAGGTGTGCTGGTAGCTACAACGGTAACACCTTTACGACTCTTACGCGTTTTTGACCCCTCTGCAATTTCATTATTTCTGCTGTCCACATGAGGTATAGGTAAAATGTCATGAGGTGAAACAATTTCAATTTTTGCATTACTAAGTGAACGATTAGTTGTTTCAGCAGCTGAGAAAGCATCATCAGGAAAAACTCGTTGGAAAGGGTATATGCCGGTTTTTTGAAAGCCTGAAATTGCATTTTGTAAGGTGGCTGCCTTTAGATATGCTTCACCAAAAAGGGGTCCAATTTCGCGAATAGTGACCACTTTACCAGGATTCTCTCTCAGCCATATCCTTACAGCCTGCTCATAGTAAGCTGAGAGAGGGAACATGAATGCCACATCCAATGGCTGCAAGCGGTGAGTGCAGTGTGGAGGTAGTACTAAAATATCAACATTATTTTCCTTTGCCAACATCATCACTTCCAGATTATTGACGTGTGTAGCATGTCCGTCGAGAATTAACAAAACGCGCTCTTCAGCTGTAGGTTTGGAATATTTCATAAAATGTTTAAACCATTCTACGAATATTTCCGACTGCATCCACCCGGACGGATGTGTGAAAACTTTGGTGTTTGGAGGGAGACCTTTTTCAAACAATGGATTAGCTCGAACTCTCGGAAAAATAAGTGAAGGAGGAATGTAGTTTCCGGTAGCGCTGAAGCAAATTTCGGCCGTCACTAGAGATCCTCTTTCAGCTGATGACAAAACACCCACCTGCTTCTTCCCCTTTCGAGATAATATCTTTGACGGTCTGTTCGGCACTGTGCTAATACCAGTTTCATCACAATTGTACACTCTATCAGGAGTGTAGTGATGAGATTCGTATAATCCTTCAAGAAGGTCAAAAAACTTATTAACGTTAACTTTGTTGAACGCAGAAGCCCGTGCTGCAGATGTTTTCTCAGGAAGTCGTAGAGAGAGTTCAGGATGTCGTCTTAGAAACCCCTTTACCCAGTCCTTTCCTGCCTTTTTGTCTCTTTTATTAAAGTTGTTAACTATTTTATTGTGTTCCGCAAATTGAAAGGCAAGATACTTTAGATCTGATATCGTCAAACCAAAAAGTCGAGATTCCATGGTAAGGATATAGTCAACCAAGATGTTTTCTTGTACGGAAGTAAATACGGTCCGAAAGCGTCCCAAACCTTTTTTTGATGCTAGATTTTCAGGTTTTTTTAATCTTCGAAATAATGTTGCTACTGGAATGTGGTAATTTTTTGCAGCTGCATTAATACTGTTAGTACCTTCCCGAACTGCATTTATCGCAGCCTTCATACAGTCTTCTTCCCATGCTTGTTGATTACTTTTTCTGTTGTATTGATGAACCATTCTTACCTGCAAAGAATTAGAAAAAACCATTCTTAAACATGGCGGGCAAAGTGAAATAATTTCATATTGCCCGCCACATCCCATTCCACTTTGCCCGCCCTGTTTAAAAATTATGCAAACATTAATAACTTTTTACATAGCCGTAATAACGAGATGATTATTAGTAAATATGTTCTCAATTCATTATTTTATGTAGTCATTATAAGTAAACCAAAACAGGCATTATAACAGAAATGTCAGAGCATCGGAAACATTAATATATACTTACAATTTTATCGAAGAAAACACAAAAACACGAACGACAAAGATACCTGCAATAAGATTGCCGCCATACTAGTTTCTAGCGGTGCCAACTGTCTTAATCTACAAATAAATGGCACTAGATGGTAGCCACAGTAACAACCAAAAATTTAAACTAGAAATTTCACTTTGCCCGCCCATTTCGCTTTGCCCGCCCCTCCCCTACAACATTTCGAGCTCCGACTATATCGAGATATTTTTTCTACAATTCCTATTTGATGTTGGAACTACAAACAATTAGAAAGTAATATTTTTGTTACAGATAAGATTTTTGATTCAATTGGATGGATGATGCTCCGTTTTATAGACATAGTCAAATATATCGACTTAATTTTCAACCTTCTGATGGCGTTGGAGAATTGAAATGATTGCTAAACATCTTCTGTTCGCCCCAGTGCTTGGAAAATGACGCACGTTATGTAAGACAATCTCTTATCAGGAAAAGGTCATGCAATCTACTAACCTTTTAACGGGTACCTCAATGTGACGCTTTCAGAATGCCGTTGTAAACGATAATGACTACATTATGTAGGGGAAGATGACACTTCAAGTTGAAAATATAACACGCGTTATATATTTACATAACATCATTAGAAAGGCCGAAATTTCAGCTGATATAGAAAATGCACGTTTACAGATATTCAGATATTATATTCTTATTAATGTTTAAAATGAAACTTAATGTTTCAAGCTAACTCCACAATATAATAAAAAAATGTTGAAAATTCTAAAAAATTGACAATTGTTTCGATATTACCTAAATATGATCGTCAGAATGATATCAATCCGAAAAACAAGGTTTCTTTCTAGCATCTTCCAACAATAACTCCAGCAACTATCTTGCATCTAGATGATCAATATTGACTTGTCACAATCATTGACGGCAAGATTGTCAATAAAATTGATCGTCTAGGGCCACCTTAAGAGCCGAATTTCCAAATTATTATAGAAGGTGAATAAGTTTACCAGTCCTGATTAGTGGTCAGCAAGATGAATCAAGTGCCGCTACGAATAACTATTTAGGTGAACAGTTTCATGTACCATATAAATTACTTTACAATAGAGTTTGTCAATTGAGAAGTCGTGTAGGAATAGTCAGTGAATTATTCAGTGACGTGAAAATGAATTGAAATTCACGTAAATCGGTAATAGTCAATACCATTCCTGACTTATATTTCATCTTAACGGAGTTGACATAACATTCTGGAATATTTGAGAATTTTACAAAAAACGTGATATATGCTGTTTTCTTTTATCGCAATATGAGAAAGAGGACAGAGATGATTTGGCACCAATTCCACAAGATGACATAAATGTGTAACATATCGAATATGTTTTTCAAATAGAAAAGCATTACTATACCTTCATCCCTTAGAAATATATCCAATACTTTCTATCACACTTCATATGTTTGAATAAGGGAGAGAGAAGTTTTTCCCTATTTTTATTTAAACACGACTATTTGATGATGATATATAGAAAATAATCTATCATTTTACATTGAGTTTTAGAAGAAGAAGCAAAACAAATCCACATTTTGTGACCGGGTAACTATATTTCGGTCAATTTTATATGATCATGACGCTAATCAACATTTTATCATGCACACCAATCTAAAAATCCTTTCATGCTTGGACGAAAATGTGACAATACGTATATCCAGTCTTCCCAAAAGTGTACCACTATAACTATTTCAATCAATTAAATGATTTCATTCTATTTTTAATATCTACCAATTTTCGTTAAGAATACTACTGATCTAAATAACCTCAACTAATTATACTGCCATCAGAAGAGTTTATATTTAATGAATAGTCTTCGTGTTTGAAAGGATGATATTATTCAAATATTTCTATGGGGATAGCAAAAGCTTGTTTCGGTAATATCTCAGCATTGCGGTTATTTGAGAAGACATTTCAAAAAGTTTTTCATTAGCATTTACAATGGAAATTGCTCTTGTTTTTGTGAGTGTTCCATTAAAACTTTATTTAGATGCATTTATTTTAGGAAAATTTAATAAATAGCACTCTGCTAGAATGTGGAATGAGTTTCACCGCCATAAATCCTCATTGACTGAAACATTCATAGCGTAATTAACAAAATATTGATACACATTTCAAAACTCATAGCTTAATTCTAAAGTAATTTTGAATGACGCGATTGAGCCCTACCTTTAATAGAGCTTGACGATGGTGTGTTTCTAATAATAATTAATATAGTCGTGGCTCAATAATAATGAACATTTCTTGAGCAATCAAAGTTGAAATAATGGTCTGGGCAATAAAAAATAAAAATTTTGGATAAATAAATCAACATTGAGATTAGGACTACAATAGTAATAATCAAATTATAAATTGCATTATAAGAGAATAAAGAAACCAATATTATAATTAAATTTTGCCAAGCAACAATATATATTTGATCCGATTGGGGTCTTCAAGAACACCATCATCCTAATATTCTAATGTTTTATAATTAGTTATGGTGGAAGTTTTAATTCCTATTATGTCATTCATTAGCTGTTTCAAACCCATTTCATTTCTGGTTTGTTTCCAATATACATAAATGCTAAAACCGTAAAATCCACGGTTTATAATCCCGTTTCTGAAAGTTGTTCCGCCCAAACAGTGGAAAAAATAAACGGTTTCACGGATTAAAACTAACTTTTCCGCATCTGTGGCCATGAACAATGTTCTATCATAAAATTGTTACTTGTATACATCGAGGGATGTATCGTGCTAACAAACCAAAATTTCTCCAAAAATAACCAAAATTTTTGCATATCTGGATTTAGAGGACCCGCTGTACTCGCTCTAGTCAACTAAAAATCAATAAGGTACATCTGTGAGACACCTTGAACAATATTCAATCCTAAAATTGATCAATCGTATACTCTCTGGAGGCTGTATCGTGCTAACAAACTGAAAATTCTCCAAAAATGACGAAAATTTGGTACTTCAAGTACCATAGCACCCGTTGTACTGGCTTTACTGAGTTGAATATCAATAGGGTTCATCTTTGAGACGCTCTGAATAATATCCAATCATAGAATTAGTCACTTGTACATACTCCGGAGGCTGTAACGTGCTGCTAACAAACTGAAACTTCTTCAAAAATGACAAAAATATCGTACTTAAAGTACTGTATCACTCGTTGTATTGGCTCCGGTGAGCTGAAAATCAATAGGGTTCATCAGTGAGAAGCCCTGAAAAATATTCAATCATAAAATTGGTGACTTGTTGAACTGCGCAGGTTGTATCGTGCTAACAAACTGAAATTTCTCGAAAAATTACAAAATGTCGTACTTCAAGTATCATAACAACCGTTGTACTTTCTCTGGTGAACTGAAAATCAATAGGGATTATCTGTGACATGTCCTTAACAATATTCAATCATAAAGTTGCTGACTTATCGCACTCCGGAGACTGTATCGTGCTAACAAGACATGTAAGGAAAAGTGGCCGACGACAACGACGACGACGACGACGACATACACACAGGATATTTTTTCTAAAAACCGTTTTTTCGTGTTGTTGTTGATGGAAAACGTGAAAATAACTAAAAAAAAATTAAAAATTTCAACTTTTTTTGGAGTAAACCAATACTTTTCTCGCGTATAGAAAGGTTGGGCGGAAAAGTAATACATACACATTCGGAAAACATTTGTTCTGATATTTTCCATGAGGCATTTGAACAGTTGAATAAATGACACTTTGTCGGGTAGCGTAGCGAGTTTCCGAAACTTTGTTATCGATATAGACTTCTTCGTTTTCAAACCAAAAGCGATAGGTGCTTAAACTGATTTATTTCCATTAGATAACCCCCATGTTTTTATTTTATTTGGAAGTAATTGGATCATAGTTCGTGGACGACTACTTGAACATATGGTATTTTTAATACCTAAATGGGAGAACCAATCATTCTAGTCCCTAAATGTATGCGATTATTTGAAAAATTAAGGACATTGACATATTAATTGACTGTCATCGAAACCATTATTTTTATGACGATTGTTCAGTAACTCAATATTTTATATAACTAGATTTCATAATATGACAAAAGACACATCATATGAACTTTATGCTGATTTTATAATAATATAGGCTGAACCTGCTAAAATATATATAGAGGAGGTTAAGAAAGAGAAATTACATATTTCAGTGGCTCACGACAATTTTAACTTTTAGTCACCCATTTCAACAGTACACACAACACAAACTAAATCGAATTTTCTCTAGGAACCTATATCAAAAATTATTCTCGTTATTAACAAATACTTGAATGCTCACTAATTTTTGATCTTGAATTTTTCGCAAAATCACATTATTGGAAAAATTACAAGGATCCTGGATGGTTCTAATAAATTTGGGTATTTTTGACCAGTTTTGTACAGCCAGTTAATAAACAGGTTCCACGTTGTGTTGGGCTGCCAGCTATATAGTAGAATTCCATTGTTGTCGAGGTCCGTTGCTTATTGTCCTGAAGTGTATAAGCTGGAAATATCACTCATATCATTGACAGAGTATTGGGTTTGTACGGAAGAACCGATTCAAGTTATAATTACAAAGGGAAGCGGTCAATAAGTGAAGCAAATACTGGTATGTTGTTTATTAATCTATTATTATTCATTATTTGCTCAGTTTATCGCTCAACTAGGAAAATAGCTCTTTGTCTTTTAATAGAATAGAAAGGAACGATATAATGTTAAAATAACAATTGGAAATCGACATGAGAAATAATTCGAAACCCCAGAAAGGGCTGAATTGTTCAAAACTGGAGGTTGTGTAATTGAAGTTCAAATTCATATTCACTTGTTATATCGGAATCTGATGCATTTTCAACTCCAATGTTAAGAATTATGGGTTCCACAACTTTATCAATAATATGGTCCGTTCCCCATATATTCTTCTTTGTGAGTGTGACTCACAGCTTTTTTCCAATTGAATAGATGAGGCTTTTATTTGATGAAGATCCATACTGAACGATGAAATAAAACGATATAGTTTGTTTAAATCTTCATTTATTTGAACTAATGTTCAATTTAAACTTGTTGACGCGTTTCACTAACACAGTAGCTTTGTCAAAACGAATGAAGGTAAAATATAAAAATGTGCTCAATCTATTTACTAAGGTTAACAATGGTATTGAAAGGAATTACCTGGAAATTCATTCTCTACAAACATTCCCAAGCTATCTTCTAGGTAAAGAGGTTCAATAAAGGAGACTGATTGATATCTTTTTGGTCGTTAAGGAGATTACCTGAATACTTCTTTTTGTTAATCTCTAGGGCCTCTAATAAATTTGAACTAAAGGATTTACCGACTACATGGGGAATTTAAAAATTTGGGTCGAAAATGTGTTGGTTTTCTAATAAATGATTTGAATAGTTAGAATCTAATTTTTTGTTCCATAGCTACGTTTGTGTTCCGAAATTCTAGTTTTAAAATTTCTAAATGTTCTACAGATATAAATTTTATCACAATTGTCATTACCGCATTTTAATTTATAAACTCCTGATTTGTTTAATTTTGAAGATTTAGATTTATTATTTTTAATGAATTTGGATAAATTGTAATCAATTTTAAAGGAAATATTCAAGTCCAAAGTTTCTAAAAATTATTTAATTTTTAAGGATGGTGTTCCAAAGTATGTTAAGCTTTTAAATTGTTTATTATTTTTATCTGAAGGGAATACTTGTTCTAAAGTCTGTTGTTTTATCTTTTTATTTATGATATTGTCAATTAAATTTGGATCGTAATTATTATTAACTGCAATTTGTTTTATGATATTTAATTCTTTAGTATAATTATTAATATTCAATGGGACTGTTAAGAGTCCTGTGTATCATACTATTGAAAGCTGCTAGTTTATGACTGAATGGGTGGACCGAACTATTATGAATTGTAATATCTGTATGTGATGGTTTATGAAATATAGAAAAATCATGTTTATTATTTATATTTGAAATTGTAAGGTCTAGAAAGTTTATATACTTATTTTGTTCAAGTTCTACGGTAAATTTGATATTATTGTGAATCGAGTTTATGTAAGTAATGAAGCTCTCTAATTGTCTATTTGTACGATGAAGCTAGCTAAAATGTCGTCTACATATCGGTGCTAGTACATAAATTTTTCACTAAGGGGGTGTTCATGAATTATTTTTCCTATATTATCCATGAAAATTTCTGCTAGTAGGGGGCTGAGAGGGTTGCCCATAATCAAACCATCTTTACTGCTATAAACCTCTGCATTGAAATAAAAATAATTTTGATTTAAACACACTTTTAATAAAGTAATGATATCAGAGTGAATTATAGGATTAACATTATTGTATGTGAGCAAGTTATCAACAAGAGTTATAGTTTCTTTAGGAGGTATACTAGGGAATAGATTTGTTACATCAAACGATATGAATTTAGAATTATGGGGTAGTATTATATCTTGAATATTAATAATTAATTCCGTTGAGTTTTTAACTGAAAATCGAGGTATGAATGAACAATATTTAGAAATGACATCTATGAGAATCTTTGAAATTTTGAATGAAGGTGCTGTGAAATAAGAAACAACTGGCCTGATTGGGTACCCCTCTTTATGGAGTTTAATTAATGAATAAAGTTCAGGGTGTTGCGGATTGGGTAAAAATAATTCATATTTTTCTTTATCGTTAATTAATGATTTAACGTTATCTACTGCTAATTTTATTTCTCTCTGAAATTTATTAGTTGGGTCTTTAGGTAATGCTATTACCGTATTTCCTTTATCTGCTTTTGTGAAAATAAGACTATTTGACTTCGATTTTTGTTGAATTGATTTGGCGACTGATAATTCGAAATTGGGTTTGTTGAACTCGACGAATTCTTTTTTAATAATTTCTGAAGCTTTATGTTTTATATTAGAATTATTGGGAAAATTATACAAATTAATTTCTGTTTCTATACCTAGTTTGTTGAAGTTATCCAATGAACATGTGGGTTGAATATTATGTTTAAAACCTTTTTGTAATAATTGAATTTCTTTATCTGAAAAAATTGTATTTGAAAGATTGACAAATCTATATTAAAAAATGTATGTCCTGAGAATTTGGTTTGTGGGTTTCTTGATACTGGTTTGTTGGTTAATAATGACTTTATAACAAGTATTCCCTTCAGATAAAAATAATAAACAATTTAAAAGCTTAACATACTTTGGAACACCATCCTTAAAAATTAAATCATTTTTAGAAACTTTAGACATGAATATTTCCTTTAAAACTGATCACAATTTATCCAAATTCATTGAAAATAATAAATCTAAATCTTCAAAATTAAACAAATCAGGAGTTTATAAATTAAAATGTGGTAATGACAATTGTGATAAAATTTATATCGGTAGAACATTTAGAAATTTTAAAACTAGAATTTCGGAACACAAACGTAGCAATGACAACAAAAAATTAGATTCTAACTATTCAAATCATTTATTAGAAAACCAACAGATTTTCGACCCAAATTTTGAAATTCTCCATGTAGTCGGTAAATCCTTTAGTTTAAATTTATTAGAGGCCCTAGAGATTACCAAAAATAATTATTCAGGTAATCTCCTTAACGACCAAATAGATATCAATAAGTCTCCTTCATTGAACCTCTTTACCTAGAAGATAGCTTAGGAATGTTTGTAGTGAATGAATTTCCAGGTAATTTCTTTCAATACCATTGTTAACCTTAGTAAATAGATTTAGCACATTTTTATATTTTACCTTCATTCGTTTTGACAAAGCTACTGTGTTAGTGAAACGCGTCAACAAGTTTAAATTGAACATTAGTTCATATAAATGAAGATTTAAACAAACTTTATTGTTTTATTTCATCGTTATTTCCAATTGTCTGGAGTTACCTTTAATAGGGAATTATGTAGCAACTGTAGTAAGTCTATTAATTTATGCTGATGTGCCGTACTACGTCACTCTTTACTTGCGCCCATATGAGTTCAATTGAGTTAGCTCGCAGTGGTATGGTGAAAATCGAAGCACACTTACTCCACGTTCTAATGCAATTTTGTTTATTACATATTTTTTGCAATTGCTTTGTGCAGTTTTACAATTGCTAATAATTCTCTTTTCACCGAATGCTCCGTGTATATGATGTTATACGTATCAAACCAGGCGATTATTTCTCCTTTTCTCCACGCAGCTGTTTGCAATTTCTCTACCCGCTTTGAATGGTAGCTAGAGCATTCTACAGAACAATCACATGATGTTCTGGAATTAAATCTAGTATCTAACAATGTTAATTGCCAATATGGGTTATAATAAGTCTGCGTCCTTTTTCAACGGAAGTATTATTCAGACAAGTATATACTTCTCCGACGATCGCCTGGTGTAAACTTTTCACTTTTTAAACGGTATGACCTTTGTTTAGCCAAGTTTCGTCTAGGTAATGAATATTTCTTCCTTCTCTGTACCTTTTAATTACTCTAAGATAATCCCTTCTCAACTATACAATGCCCTTCCTATCAATTAGTAGTGATTTCAGATTATACTTCTCCCAGTGAAATCCAATTTCTCGTAATAAAATCCATAACTTTTTTTCCGCTTATTGATGGTACTTCATCATTTTGGTGGATTAATGCGATAATTTTGACCAACGTTTAAATTTTATCAAAGTATAATGAATGTACCTGTCTTTTAATTATATATATATATATATATATATATATATATATATATATATATATAGAGCGATATTTCTACAAGAAGAATGATAGTTCTGCCGATATCTTATCGATGAAAAATTTCATTGCCGCTGACGAGGAAAATAAAATTTCGTTTATAATATCTAATATTTGGAATAATATGACGTCGATGGACGATAAAACTGAGAATACGATGTCAATAATGGAAAACTAGATGTACGAGAGACTCAAGGAGTTAGAGAGAAAGATTGTCGATTTAAGAATACAAGACTCTCCAGCATAAGGAAAGAAGACCGAGCAAACAAAACTTTGGAAGCCAGAAACATTCCCTAAGTGAGAAGACATTGGCAATTTTGCCCGAGTCCAGGCTCCAACATTCGACGGAAAGACATCGTGGACCAATTAAGAGAAATAGTTTGAAGCAGCCGCTAGAGTGAATAATTGGTCCGACAGGGAGAAGGCAGTAAACTTAACTATCGCGCTTCGGGGTGATGCCATAGATGTACTTCAGACGATATCACATGAAGAAACGAAGAAACAGATGACTTCGAGCAGCGCAAGAAAAGTTTGGACGTGCGCTGTGGTTGCGAACATCTGGAACATTTGTACCGATTCCAGCTGAAGAACCGAAGGCGGAAACGTGACGAAACCCTACAAGAGAATGAACTGTATATTCCTCGACTAGTTCGATTTGCTTATCCATCAGCACCAGAGAACATGATGGAATGTTTGGACATCCAGACTTTTCTTGACGGCATATGTCACCACGATATGGAGAGGACGCTTAGATTAGCCCATTGGTCGATGCATTTACTGCTGCTCTTGAATATGAAGCAGCCACGAAGGCTTCGGGATACAGCAAAGGTAGGAACATGCAGACTTGACCAGATCGTCAACTTGTTGAAAGGTGTAGTAGACAGGAAGCCGAAGGAGATCATGTGCTGTAATTTTGGAGAGCTAGATCATGTATGCAGTTCGGGTAAGAGTCCTACGACTCCTGCAAACCGAGAACCTCTTAAATGCAAAGCAGCCATGAAAACAGACTGGATCAAATCGTTAACCTAATAAATAGTTTGTTAGACAAGAAGCCGGAAATGTGGCGAGCTAGATTACGTACGTAGCCTGTCTAAGCGCCCCTGGACTCCTGCAACTCAAGAACTCCAGTCACGGGAGAAACTAGACAGGGACGAACATCGACCTGATGTGAGTCACCAAAATGCCGGCTCCCTGCCCAGACGGTTGTGCCCAACAGACTGTTTCCACGGCAACAAGGCGGAATCTAGGGAAGTTGCAGTTTCAAGAACTACAGTAATCAACGAAGAATGGTCACCCACCAGGATCAGAGAAGATCAGGAGAATGATCTTCACCTAAAGAAGATTCGGCAATAGAAGGAAGAAAATCAGTGACCTACCTGGCAAGAAGTTTCAAGATTTTCACCGACACTAAAGGCATATTGAAAAGAGTCGTTAAAAACGATGATGGTTCCGAAATGACAAGACAAATAGTAGCCCAGGTACTGAGAACGTTACACAGTAGTCCATCGGTAGGTCATCTGGGAGTGAAGAAATCCCTTCAGCGAGTCCGTAAAAGGTTTTACTAGATGAACAGCTCCGACGATGTGTAGGACTGATGTGAGAAATGTACGACTTGTGCTACTAGTAATGGACCACGTCGCAAGAGAAAGGCCTCATGCAACAATATAATGTTGGAAACCGTTTCGAAAGGATTACTTTAGACAAATTCTTTTCAAAAAATATCGCTCCAGCTTCGCTGTCGGGATATTTTTAAAAAATTTTTGGCTCGCGCAATTTTTACTGAAATTTTACACACAAATGTCAAAAAATATTCACATCTTGTGATATACCTAGTGATTATATCACCTGTCATCCGATCACTGCTCATTCAATTTTATCTGTCTATCCAATATCTAGTCATTGATGTTATCTATGCCGCATATTCTTCTAATATTTCCCTTCTTTATTCATCCATCAATGATTGCACTGTCGGCGAACAATTTAAATTTATGTAGTCTCTGATATTCTTCAATTTACTTGGAAATTTGTGATTCTTAGTCGTTTGTTGGATATTTTTAACTGAACTAATGTACTGAATACTTCTTATAAAGGACATAAACGTGTAGAGGCTGCGGGGACAATAGTAGGAAAAATGTGAGCAGAAAATTTCAGTTTTCGTGGCCTTATAAATAAAATATCAACAAAAGTAGACTATCGCGTTGTTAAAATATGAAAATGTTAATCGTAGTCGTGATACATCATAAATCTTTCCTCTTGTGACATAGACCCAACATTTGAACAAAGCAAAATCTCCCATAAATTACCCCGAAAATATACGGTCTTATTGTTCTAACTCTCCTTAGCATAATTAATTTAATCGTACTCTCATTAGCGCCATCAGTTTTCACGAATTTACATTTTCTTAATTTTCGGAACGGTTGCTGAGACACAGTTGATTATTTGGAAAAGGAAAACCTTGCTTTACATGTTAGAAATGCAAATCAAGTGGAATAACTTTGGTCCTATCGTGCGTATAAAGTTAACGGTACCCCTTACAAAATCGAGTTCGGAATACGAAAATACGATTTGGTTTAGGACGAAAGCAAATTTTATTTGGTATTATTCATAGTCGATGTTCAAGCTACTCACATCATCTTGATAATCAACAGAAATTTATAAAGAAAACTAGAAATTTGTGAAATTTCTATGGTGGACGCCTATTATCTTAAGAACATTAGTATGCCACTTATCAGAATATATACGTGAACTAGAAGTGTAATCATATTGAAAATAAAATAGTAATAGAATATTGAATAAATTCTAGGTCAAGTTTACCTATTTCAATGTAACTCGAGCTCTTCTCGTGAGTTGAAATTGCTTAGCTCTCTCATTGTTAGTATGTAATGTTCAAAGTGTCGTAATTAACAAAAAAATTATATATGCTCGATTAATAAATCAAAATGTAGCATGAAATAATTAGAAATTTATTATGAATATAAAATATACAATTTGTACGATAAATTCTGTTCGGTATGGTAATGAAATGAGCACTTCATTCATTCATTCATGCGTTTGGGTTGTGCTCAAGAGCCCGGGCACTTGACCTAAGTCATTGTACCGTTCCCAATATTATCTACTTCCACTCCAAAAGATTTGTGTCCTCTGTTACCCAGAAAAGTGTGGGCATTACCCGAAAAAATACTAAGAGCGTGAAGTCTTTGCCAGGTTGTATGTGATATTTGGAGAAGCAATTTTGACCTGATCATGGATCTAATTACTTAATTAGTTTGGATGTAATAACTAAAAGATAAGAAAAGTATAATAAATTGTTGGACGCCAGTTACTTTCTCAAAAGTAACAAAAACCCAAATAACACATACAAGTGTTTCCAATTTTTTTTTGTGAACCTGAAATTTTTTGTTTGGTGTCGTGAAAGTAAAGTGGGAATAATTACTATTCACAGTTTAATGATTGTACAACATTTACAAAAATTTACAAAAAATTTACATGATTTTCAAAATGTACAATAGTTAAGAGGTGATGAACTTTTTTTCTTTCCAGTAATATAAAATCAAAATACTTTATAATATTATTAATAGCAACAAATATCAAAAAAGTTGAATAAATTACAGTTTATAATTGAGAAAAAAATTGAAAGAAGTTGAATGAGTTATACATTATAATCAGATAAAAAAATATGAACGAAGCTAAATGTGACGCAGTAGTTCAAAATTTAAACAGTAATTTAGAATTCTCAAAGAATAGTGTTTTAAATGAAACTCACGGTTTCTAGTTAATTCCACAATATAATAAAAGATATTGAAAATTCTAAAGAATTTACTATTGTTTCGATAAATCAATGATTCGAGTCGATGGGAAGATAAAATTGTTGTCTCTATTACCTTCCCATATTTTCCAAGTTTAATCAATCTTTGCTGCTACCATGTCACCCGTAGGCAGTTCCATGATTGATATCAAGTTATATTTAGATCTGTAACAGATGCAAGTTCTTACCTTAGTATAATTAGTCCTCATATCAGTCCCATCAGACCATATCGCGTCAACTTGAGTGACAGGGCTGAATGGGTACAGGAAGAAACTCAACATATGTTGAACACCTGGTACTTCGATGGGTGAAAGATCCAATCGGACACTTGAGCAGGCATTTACGGCGTTAGGCCCAGGTAGAGCATATGCGTCCGCCTGAGTAAGCTGCCAACCGTATTCCAAACCGAAGTGGCTGCATTAACCGAATGCGGAAGAGCATGCAAAGATAGGAAATATAATAAAAAC
This sequence comes from Galeruca laticollis, assembly GCA_963921935.1. Classification (NCBI taxonomy): domain Eukaryota; kingdom Metazoa; phylum Arthropoda; class Insecta; order Coleoptera; family Chrysomelidae; genus Galeruca; species Galeruca laticollis. Next base: position 70,403,664 of record OY998175.1, read on the forward strand.
ACTACTTATGTGAACACAGACAGTCGGGCGGCTCTTATGGCCCTAGTAAGCAACAACTACACATCGAAGATAGTGTGGTACTGTAATAATGCCAAAAGCCAATAAGGTAATTCTCACTTGGGTGCCAAGTCACACAGGTGTAGCTGGAAATGAGGGAGCTGATAAGTGTGCCAAGGAAACAGCTAATCTCTCCCTCGTGGAACCAGAACCAGCATGCGGCGTTTTCTATAGCATCGTACGAAGAAATGCCTCCAGCTGTGTTTATACCCAGACAGCACAAGTACGTACATAATACGTAATTAATACGTACTCATGAGACGTAAGGTACGTATTATCTACGTACTTTTCTGTACATAGTACGTACATGGTACATATTAAATACGTACATTTTCCAATAAAATGTACGTACCAAATACGTACTGCTTTTACGTACTTGATACGTACTGCTTTTACGTACTTGATACGTACCATCTGTACGTACTTGGTACGTACCATTTTGTACGTACTTGATACGTACCATTTTGTACGTACCATTTGTACGTACATGGTACGTACCGTTTGTACGTACTTGGTATGTATCGATAGTACGTACTTTGTAAACAGACTACAGAGCTGAAAGCTCACAATTTAGTTCCAAGAAGCTTTATTATTAAAATTTTGAAGGTAATTTGAGTTTACTTGTCACAATGTTAATAACGTTGCTAGAATAAAGTTCCTTATCACTTAATTGTGAGTTCAACTGTATGGTCTTATAAATTAAAGTACACGTCAGAAAGCCCACACTAGATTATATTAAAATATTAAACTTTAAAAACAACTTGAAAGCAAATTTAATTAAAGTTACTTTTGACTATATTAACTAGTTAGGAAAATATAATATAATAAATAGTAGGTATTTATTATTTATTTATAACGAGACCCCTCCTATTCACAATACCTACCTCCTGTGCTCCTTCAGATGTCAGATTGCCCTGTAGAACAACATGTGCTCGCCAGTCGACTAGCTTCAAGTTGAAGAAGGGGTGGATTTTTCAATATTTATTTAGAATTCAAAATAAGGCACCAGAGAAATTTAGGTAAGCACCCAAGACTCCTTTAAACTCACATCCAACTCCTCGGAGGGTTAATACACTTTTTCCACACTTAAAAAGGTTTTTTAGGTAAGTTTTAAAATGAAAAACTGCAAATATCCCATGTCTGTGGTTTATTGTTGGACCTTGAGTCCCTTTTCCAATAACTTCAAATTACAGATTTATAAGTTTCATAAAAAAACAACTAAATTTGATGGCTGGACCTAGCTGAAGGCTCACATTCTTTAGTACTCAAAACTGCCTCTCGGCTTTGTTCCACGTGGCTCATTTCGGGCTCTGCAGTATCTAAAATATTAACACAGTGATCAAGTACCTCAATTTTTGGTCTATAATTTTTTACACAAAAGTACTATTTTTCAATGGTGGACATTAAATAACAATTGAAAAACTCACAAAACAAAGAAATATTTCTGGGGAAGGTCAAAATCATTATTTTTATATCAATTACCTATTATGATTGTGCGAGCTGCTTTTAGTGGTGATGACAGTCTAGACCCCTTCTTTTGCCTTACAAGTTCTTTAACCTCACTGTCGGACTTTGAAGAAGAATGGAACCTCGTTTTAAATTCCCTTATTTTTGGATGTGATTCGTCCACATATGTGGTATTGAGGTCTCCACCTCCGCCTTTCTGCACTTTAGACGAGCAGTTTCATATGAATCTAGAAATGAATATTAATATTTAGTTTGCAATTTATACAGAATTTGTAGATATTACCGTAAGTCCCATCCCTAAGCAACTTCACCTTAAGTGGAGGTCAACACGAATTTAATTGATGTGACCTTATAGCAGCGATAAGTTTTTCTGGTGGCCACAAACAATTGTCTACATTAATCCATCTTGTGGATGGGCACCACTGCTACCGACGTGTCATTGATAAACTGCATTTTTATCCACGTCTTTTTAGAATACTCACGAATATTATTATTTTCCATTTTTTCTGAAAAGTTGAATCCAAAAAAAATATAAACACATGATTTTTTTAATAGAGTAGTTAATTTTCAATATATTTAGAGCAACTTAAAAACTTGTTTCAAAAAGTCTATCAATCAAAAATGGGTAAATATATTGAACATCTCTCAAAGCAAGTTGTTCGATATATTCAGCACACAGCCAACTCTTAATATATTGTTAGATTATGTATAATAAATACCAACAAGTTGTCTCAAAAACTATGTAACAACGGAAGAGTAACAAATTTGTTAGTGAATGTTAACATGACATGACATTTAAATGAAACATTTTGTATTTTCCATGCTTTTCATTCACTAGTCATTTTCCAACTAAACATATATTTAATATTGATGACTTGCATGGCCTAAGGTAAAAAATTTCTTTTTCTGTATATTCTATCCTAAAATTAGGATTTTCCCGTTATCTTCGAATTACTGATTGCTATTATTTCTCGACCGGATAAACAACAACTAACAGGTTCTTTAGGCAATAAATCAAAGTTTTTGCAATTCACTTGTTTAAATTGATCTGTTATTGGATAATTTTTTAGCACAGATTCATTGTAGTGAGGTTTGTGGAGTATCGGAAAATTTTGAGAATATTCACTTCGTTCAATACGTTCAATATGTTTACTTTGTTTAGCATTATCTAGTTCTGTTTTTCTATTAATCATTGTTGTAGAGGGTTGTCTTGTTTTCTAAGCAACTTCTTTATTGTTTGCATATACTTTTTGAAATCAAAAGCACTATAACTATTAAGATGTCCAAATATCCTCAGCTAAATGTAGTAGATTATGTATATTATCTGAGGCATAATTTTCACCATGAATTAAAATAAACATTTCTACAAAATATGTTGAAAGTTTGTTAGCATAATAAGTGTATTTTAAAAACTGTGAGTATGGTAATATTGTTATTCCATAGTATAAAACAATGACATGTTCAAAATTTTCCTTTGATAATAATTAACCAAAACAACTGGTCCTGTATAGTGCAGAAATTGCCTGAATTATGCTGCTTTCCACCTTTTTTACTTTCACTGACACTACGGGGTTTTCGATTGAATTCTGTTGGAATGTTACAAGACTGTTCAATTAAACATTTTGATAATGTTTCTATTTTACTATATAGAATTTTTGCTGAAGGCTTTCCAGTTAACCACAAACATACTAGTAACATTTTTACAACCCCTAAACAACCAAGATGCATGTAATCAAGAGGGAAATATTTGACCATATCTAGACTTGAAGTAAGTACCTGGATGGTGATGTTTTGGAGTCTTTGCTCTGAAATCAATATCAGTATGTAAATGAAGGTTTGACATATCAGGAAAATAAACTCAATTATCATAAGATCCCGCTGCATGACACTTAGAGCGTGACATATAACCTAAATAACCTTTAGCATATGTAATATAAGCTTTTGCTGGAGTATCACACACAAATATTTCTATTTTAACAGTATAAAATTGGAGCCATTGCACTGAATTCGATTATTTATAATATTAGTGGCATCTTCAACAAAATCTGACAAAAACAATTTAGGTTCATTGGGTTTTGCACAGCCATAATATACACCCACAATCTCAACAAATCCCCGGTTTTGATATATACTTCATTAAACTGGATAGAATTGACTTGTAGAGCTTTTTGTTAGTGGAAGTCCATCAATGTTAATTAAAATTTCAATAACACTATCGTCACTTAATTTAGGATGTTGCGAAAGTACCTTTTGCAAACATTTATCTAATCCAAAATAATGAATATAGTGTTGCTTTTTTGTAATGTTTACTAACTTTATAAGATATCTTTTACTAGTAGATTAATGTAATAATAAATAATAGGTGGGTATACTTGTCTTTTTAAACTGCAAATAGAGAGATTGTAACAAAAAAAATTCTTACAAAAGGTCCCAACACTACAAACTATAATAAAACAACTATACTAGTCTGTTACTTCAAAAAATATAAATTAAATAAACACTAGAGACTAAATAAAATTAAAAGTTGATGTTATAGAAATTAGTTAATAGCTTACCAATTAATCATGGGTATACACGAAAGTAACAAGCACAATCGGTATGTGTGGAATATTGAGATAAATACCACCAAATATTTCTCTATTGCACTCTCTAAACTAAATAAAAACACCAATGCTACAGTTACTCCTAGAATTTATATATAATTTCTATTCAGATACCATAGACATCTGAGCGCGTATTCTGTATCGTCATAGAGAGGAAATTTCTTTCTATAAATTCTCTATACCACTTTACCTTATTCTGTAAGCATCATCGGCAGTGGTCGTGCTTCACGAACGCTTCGTTCGGTAGAAAGATATAGAAAGACCATTTTAGGTCTTTCTATGATACCTGTCTCTTTTTAACACACAATCATTTAGATTTATCTTTGTTGGCATGTTTACATTTTTCAAAGGAAAGGTGCATATCGTTATGTTATGATTATGGTGTTTTGTGGTTTATATATACAAGTTTATTATATGCTGGAAAAATAATTTTTGGATAATTACGTATTATTAATATTATTGCAATTTAATATGTAAACAACTGCAAAGGTTACCTAAATAATACGTTTTTTTGGCCATTTACGGTGTTACCTATAAATGTGAAATATTTCTGTGTTGAACGTTGTGTAAAATTAAATACTAAACTTCTTAATTTTTGTCATTAATCCAATTCTTAAGAAGTTCAATATATTTAACATTGGCGATTTTAAGGATTAATAAATTCTTCTCTCTAAACGTAATTGGTTTTGTCGTACCTACTTCATCTTCTACTTGTACCAAATGAATTGTTTCCAAACTTTATAATGTACTCGCAATAAAGATTAAAAAACGAAAACTAACAACAGATAATATGCTATGCTATAGTTTATAATATTTACACCACTCACTATAATAGCAGTTATAATAATAATTGACTCCCACAATGAAATATGAAATAATTCTCGTAACTATTATTATCCTCCTGAGAAATAAACAAACAAATGTTGCTATTGTAGCCGACTTAATCAAGAGATATCCCAAATTCCCCTAAAAACAGGTCAATGTTTTTACATCCAATAATTATCAGTTCTCTATAGCCGAGCATTACCGAATAGATATAGAAAGAATCGTACAGAATAGGTTCACGAAATAGAAAGAAATTTCCTCTCTATACTCATAGAAAGAAATTTCTTTCTACGAGATGATACACGCCCTGGTTAGCATAACATCAAAACACATGTTTAAAAATTATAAAGAGATGGTTGATTTGTTTGTTTCTTTACACACAACTGACACAAGGACACAACTACAAAAGACAGTTCTGACAATTCACGAAGTTGAGTAACACGTATCCGCGCGAATTTTAAATTTTATTTATCCGGTGGCTGTATATTCTTGAATCTCGATCGATTATGTCCGATGCGAGATGACAAAAATATTTCATAAGAAATCTAAACATTGTCAAAAAATTAAAATTAGTAACAGCAAAACAATCTTCTTAGAGAATACGTCTTAGAATAGAATATTGAAAATTTACAATTCCCGCCTAACATGTCAATCTTCCTTCTGCAAGTGTGGTAAATGAACGCAATAGGGCCGAAGACCCTTACACCTTACCACAAATCGATTTACTTACCACTTTCAAAATATTTGTGTACATCCAGAGAAAGACAGAATTATTCGACTTTCGGTTATTTGAGAAGGACAGGATGAGAAACAAAATTGTTATCTTCGTTTTCATTTTAATGAATGAAACTTTGTGAAAAACTCCATATGCACAGTATCAATCAATTATTGTGTAATACAATAAATTTAAGTCAAATTATTATTATTATTGTTTAGAATGTTATAAAAATATTACAAGTGCACACATCAAGTCACAGTCTAAACTTACTAATAATTTATTTTCCCAACAAAATGAACTTGAACTGAGAAAAAATTTGGAATGTTTTTGTATAGATGTAGGCACAAATCACCCACCTGATGTAGGTCGAATTTTGTGCTAATTTTGCGACAAAATGTATACCTGTTTAAAAATATTATTGATGAACAAACCATCGCTAACAACAAATAGATAAGTTATTTTTGAAATGAATATACCTCTATATACTATATATTATAAAAATGTGTACCTACACAATTTTTTCGTATAACAAATTACGTACAGCTGATACGTATTAAGTACGTACATTATACGTATCAGAAAATACGTACAGCCGATACGTATTGAGTACGTACATCGTACGTGCCTAAAAGTACGTACCGTTTAGGAATCATAATGTACGTATTAAATACGTACATTTTAGGTACTGTACGTACAGGACGTATATAAGACCTAATATGTACGTATTTAATACGTACAATGCTGTTTGGGTAGTTAACACCAAAAGCTATAGAATAGGGCATGCTCAATCCAAAAGTATGCTCAACGGACCAACGAGCTCCAACGCAGCAGATGCTCTTAGACTGGGAAGAACAGAACTGCGATAAGTGGTTGGATTCTCGCATGGCTACTGGTAATGGATGCACACCTAGCGATATTGAAGATTGTGGTAACAAACCCTCAATGCAGGATGTGCGGAGAGGAAAGCATGTTATCTTCGACTGTTCGGCTCTATTTCACGTTCTCTACTATATAAAATTTTGCAACTTACAGTAATATAAATGCTAGATAAGTCGTAATCTCTATTAAACGTGACATTACTGTAATTCTTCGCTCATGAGTTAAGAGTATTTAGGTACCAACCAATAGTACATAACCTCAGAAAACAAAGCGGGAATTCTGCATGTTGTTTATTAATATTTCACGTAACAAGCAACTTTATTCACATTAACCTGTAAATATAACAAAAAACGTAATGAATAAGATACAAATGTGTGGTTATTTAAACATATCTTGTAGTGTCTGCATCTCTACTCTACTACTCGCTGTCTATCCTTGTTTAACCCCGCCACTTCACATGGTCATCGCAGTGGGTGGTTAGGTGGGAGTACCTCATCGGTTCTGTAACCGTTCATTGGCGCTATTGACAGTATTGCCACATGAGGACGGCGACGTTATACCGTATTGAACATACCGCCCCCCTTGAAAGCCTAAAAGACTTAAATAGGTGGGATAGCAACCTTAGTTACAGGATGCTTGAATATTTCTGTAACAGTTATGATAGATACAGTACGGATGATGCCATCGTGCCCAGGATGTATCTGCGTCACTCTGTCTGTTCTCAATTTGAAAGGTGGAAGGCCATCTCCCTTGATAGTTCTGTGATGTATTCTTTGTTCCAACATGACAAAAAGTGCTGTATCATTTGCTGCCTATGGTGGAATTTGGATAGTCGATTTTCTGCTACTTCCAGTAAATTTGCCTACGGGATCGTAGTAACTAGCTCTCCGATTAGGAAGTGAGGAAACAGGGATCTGGAATTCAAACAAGCCTCTATTTGCTGAGGAACCGTGACAATCTCCCCGAATATTAAGGTTGAATTACCGATAACACGTTTCAGATGGTATTTAACCGACTTCACGCTGGACTTCCAGAGTCTTCCAAAGTGAGGTGCGCTTGGCGGTATGAAATTCCACTGTATACCCTAACCTATTAGGTCATTCGAAATGGCAGCTGAATTATGTTCGAAAAAAGTCTTAAGTTCGAGCCAACGAAAGTTGTACCTTCATCTGAGTATATTTGTAGGCATTTGCCTCTTCGGAACATGAATCGACCAGAAACGTTTCACTTGCTAGGTCACTTACGACCTCCAAATGTAGAGTCTTCGTTGCAAAACGAACAAACAAAATTATATAAGCCTTGGAAGTTTAAAAGTTACGCCCTCTACGGTCTCTAAGGAAAAAAGGTCCAGCCTAGTCGACTCCAGATATGGAGAAAAGTCGGGAATGTGTTATTCGATCCTTAGGTAGATTGCCTATAATGTATTGTGTGGATTTCGCTGATTGACCAGAAACGCTCACGTAGTGAAGCGAGAGTTAATTGTGGACCTAAGTGGAGCAGTTTTATGTGTTTATGTTGGGCAATCAGAAGTGTAAGTCGATGTTTGGGAGCTAATACAATTCGATGTTTCGTCTGAAAATCATTGTCGGAATATTGAAGACGAACTCCTATTCGTATGATAATTTGAGTGTGATCGAAAAAAGCATTTACCGTCAAAAAGTTTTGATTTGTTAGGGATCTTATTACCATCGCGTATGGCAATGTATTCTTCAGAAAATGTGTCTGCTTGTACCAGTCTTAAAAGTTTGTTTAGAGAGTCTGAAAGTTCTTGAGAGGAAAGTTCGTTTAAATTTTTAGAAGGTTCTGATTTTTATTTGAAATATTTTTAAAACGAAGTACATAAACGAAAATGCCGCATAGTTTATTCAGATTTGAGTGTTTAGAGATATAAACGATGAAATAAAACAATATAATTTGTTTAAATCTTCATTTATTTGAACTAATGTTCAATTTAAACTTGTTGACGCGTTTCACTAACACAGTAGCTTTGTCAAAACGAATAAAACAAATTATATTGTTCTATTTCATCGTTCAGTATGGATCTTCATCAAGTAAAAGCCTCATCTATTCAATTTTTTAGAGATATGATTCAAAATATCATTAGGTTGATATTTATCTAAAGAAAAACCAAAGGATTATAATTATTGGACTCTTAAATTATAAATTAACGATACATTTCACCATGATTCAACATTAAGGAGAGAACATAAAACTTAAATTCAATATTGATTCCACAATTTCCATAAATACATTGCATACAATAACGTTCAGTAGTTATTTGTTTAATTCTCATTAGAATGGCGATATTGAACAGTAACAACGCAAATACAGTATTTTCCAGATGAACATAACAGGTTGAATAATCAAACTCTCAAGCATTAACATAATTTTTTGTGCAAATATTGCAGGATTATGAATTTAACATAATCAAATATCATTTCAAACACGTTAGCGTGTGGAAAGGTATAAAATAACAATATATTCAGTGGAATACAAGTAGCTGAACTTTGTTTGGCATTTTATTGTCCTTCTTCCAGATATTTTTGGTATATTTTCGAGGATACTATTTATAGGAACTGTTATTCCATCGTATTTCAGATTGAGACTAGACCAACTGTAGATTACATTAAGTAATATATCCAGAGGAACAAAATGTGTCTAAAAATTAGAAAAGGGCGTCGTCGTTCCAAGTCTTGTTCAACGACACCATCACGATCAAACTACTTCTACTTATTAGTGAATTTCAACCCAGCTGCTAATTTGGTCATTGGTCGCTTGGATGTTTCGTGTGTCATTGATCTATTAATCGGTTCATTTTTGACATTAGTATCGTACAACTGTTGAAATTGAGAGTTTTTGTAAGAAATATTTAAGCGACCAATGAACACGTTCATCTTCTCTAAATGAGCAACTGGGTTGAAATTCACAAATAAGTAGAAATAGGTTGATCGTGATGGTGTCGTTGAACAGGACTTGGAACAAGCATTCGAATGAGGTATTACTAGCCATATGATCCCATTTAAAATTATCTTACAAAATGGCGACCGTCCTACATTTGGAATGATGACGTCACGAAATACTGACAATTAATGATTTAAGTTCTATGGTTCACGTTATAGATAGGGGGGGAGACTTTAGACGGGCACTTTATACAACTTAAGTTGTTTATGTCACTTCTGAAATTGGTTGAGTTAGGATTCTTCTTAATATTTATCATTTCTTTGATTAATCTTTTACTATTATTTTTTTCTGTAGTTATTGTTTCTACGTTGTTGAAATTAAACGAGTGATGTTTATCAAGTGAATGTTTTGATAATGCAATCCATTCATTGTTATTTCGAACTGATTTCTGGTGTTGTTGAATTCTCTTATGTACATATTGGCTGGATTGACCAATGTAAGTAACATTGCAATCTGAACAATTTATTTTATATATTGAGTTCATTGTGGTCTTATTATCTGGTTTGATTCCACAGAAAACTTTATTTCCTGTAATGTTATTTAGTTTTTCAGCAATTTTAATATTGAATGGTCTTAGGCATTTTTGTAACGGTTTATTTATATCAGGAATGTAGGAAAGGGGAATGTAGTTTGATGGATTATTTTGGCTATCAAATTTTGATTTGTTGTAATATTTGGTTATTCTCTGTTTAATAATGGGTTCATAATAATGTTTAGGATAATTATTTAAATACAAGGTATTTCTGGCCTGTTTTTTGGATGTGGTAATTGTACAGCTCTATCAATGAGGCCAGTGATAACACTCTGCTTGTATTTTATGGGAGCGCATGAATTATAGTTTAAATATCGTTGAGACCACATCTTTTTTGTGAACCAATTTGTTGATATCCGACCATTGTTGTCATATTCTATATTCATATCTAAAAAATCAATAGAGTGATTTTTGTCCATTTCTGTGGTGAATTGTAACTTTTATTGAAGTTGCTAAAACGTTTTAGAATATTTTCAGTATGGTCAATTGGTACACAAAGGATACAGTAATCGGCGTATCTTTTGAAAAAAATTTATATTTCTGGTAACTCTCCAAATAATCTATAGGAAACTGATTTTAATTGTTGTTGTTGGTTTTTGAAATTTTAGATTATATATGAATAATTTTCACTTATTAGTTTTATATTTTTTTTGTCATTTATTGCATTGTGATTTCCTGTGTCATTTACTGCTTTTAGGATGTTCGTTTGTTTATAGTCAAAAGTGTGTTTTATTTGGGTTTCGTGTTTGGTTAATGCTGTTTGGTTTTTTTATCATATTTATGTGTTTTTATCCTATTTTGTAAATATTGACTGGTTTGTCCTATATAAACCCCTTCGCAATTGCTACATGGGATTTCATAGACAATATGAGTTCTTTTTAGTTTGGCTGTTTTTGATTTTAGTTTTGGAAAACAGCTATTTAGGATGTTATAGCTTTTGCTGACTACTGGTAGGTTGTAGTGCTTGAGCATTTTCTTAATTTGTTCAGATAATCCTCTGATATAGGGTAACACGATGTAATTATTTGCGTTGCTTTTATTTGATGTGTGTTATATCTTTTTCGAAAAATATGATTAATAAAATGTTCTGGATAGTTGTTTTCAAGTAGCACTTTTTTTAATGCACTCTCTCTATATTCCCAGTCGGACAGCTGGATATCTCTGTCCACGAGACCTATTACAACGGATTTTTTTTCGGATAGCGGGTGTTGGGATAAGAAATTTGTATACCTAGAAGACCATGTTTTCTATGTATACCATTCTGTTCTTATATTATTGTTTTTTTCGTTAAGTGTAACATCCAGGAAGCTTATTTTTTTTATTCAATAGTGAGTTGTAGTTAAGGATGGTTATTATTGAATATTTCTAGAACATAATTTTCTTTATTTTTTGGGACTGCTAAGATGCAATCGTCCACGTATTTGAAGAAAAAAGGCAATTCAAAATCTAGCTTGGGTATCACAGTCTCTTCCAGGTCTTCCATCACTTGAAACCCTGGATCCCATGGCATATTAGTCAATCTGTTTATATGTCTTTTGTTTGTATGTGAAATACGCGAAATTTAGAGTTGTATCAATAGCTTCAAGAAAATTATTCAGTGAAATATCTGTGTGTGTTCGTAATTTGTCCCACTTTTTTATGATTATATTTTTTGCAAGAATGTTTGGAATGTTTGTATAAAGAGAGATAACATCAAGTGATATTAGTATATAATTATTTGGTAGTTTTATATTTTCAATTTTCCCTCTAAAACCTAAAGATTCTTCACATTCTTTACCAGTCAATATTTACAGAATAAGATAAAAACACATAAATATGATAAAAAAACCAAACGGCATTAACCAAACTTGAAACCCAAAAAAAACACCCTATTGACTATAAACAAACCCAAATCCAAAAAGCAGAAAATACAACAAAAAGAAGAGAAATTTATGAAGCTATTGAAATAAAGAGAAATCAAAATTCAATAAATGACAAAAAAGATATAAAACTAATAAGTAAAATTTATTCAAATATAATTCAAAATTTCAAAAACCAACAAATCAGTTTCCTATAGAATATTTGCATGTTGTTAAAATATTTACATACAAGTTGTGAATAATATCATTTTAATAGAAATATGTTACGGCAATGGTCAATATATTAAAAACAAAATCTGTGATAATGAAGATCCGGTCAAATAGCAGTCTTCCTACGACCAGTAAAACTGCAATTGTTATAGTAATTGTGAAAATATGTGTTTTAAGTTTTTCTATTGTGTACGTCTATACATATCTTTTCAACTAAATTGTTGGAACCAATGTTTTTAAGGTAAGACAATTTTAAATTTATACTGTGTGAAAAGTATTTTTAAAGAACTATTATAGTAATTTTAGTTGGCTTGACAAAGACCAGGGGTGCCGGTCGAAACGTTGCACAAAAATGAGAAATTAAAATAGATTAATGGCTATATTGTTATCAATTTAAACCTTACTTCCAAGAATACATGTGCTAAAATATATATATTACGGCTGAAATGTTAAAATACAAAATTCAAAACATCACGGGGATTGCAGCCAAAATAATGTTGAAAATTCTTGTTATACGGAACCGACGTTTCGAAAGACTTTTTCTTTCTTTTTCAAGGTTGTATGGTGGAATTAGTGGACATCAAAGAAAACAGGATACATAGCCATCATTTCTAGCCTCAATTCAAATCAATACCACTGCCTTAACATTGAATTACAATACACTAAGAAAACGAAAAATTGCTTTTAAATTATAAATGTAGATTGATACTTATACTTAAATCCCTCCTGAAGGAACGGAACACATTTTGGTTTTAAAATTCACCACTACTACATGTTAAAATAGTGTGTATATGCACTACTCCAAGAATTTAACGCACAACCAAAAAATAACCAAAAGTTTAAAGTAAATTTTTGTCTAAGCTGCTTCTCCGATTTGAATGAATTTTTTTTTTAATGACAGGTTGACACTTCCAGAGAGTTACTGTACTACTGTATGTGCATACAAACTTATTTTTGTATAAATACGGGGTGTTGCAATGACAAACTGATTTTTTCATAAAATTTGTAACACCTTGTGGAGTTCAACAGTAACTATATCAACTTAAAATTAAAATCAAACTATAGCTTTATCTTTTTGTAACATTTTGTTTTTTGATTTACTCTATTATCTTGGCCACAACTAGAGTAAATCAATTTTATAGCATAACATGTTTTTCATTAAAATTTATTATCCAACTTTAACGACGAAAAACGAAGAAACAAAACGTAAAAAAAAGTCAGTAGCGAGTATTTCCGCCTCTGGCAGAAATAACTGCTTGACACCGACGGCGCATACTTAAAATAAGCGACCGTATATCATTTTGGTCAATTTCTTCCCATATTTCAATCAGTCGCCTCCCCACGTCTTCCAAGGTGTTCAAGTTCCGTTCCTCTCGTAACCTCCTCCCAAGAGTGTCCCAGAGATTCACAATGGGATTTAAATCAGGGCTTCTAGCTGGCCATACCATGGTATCGATGCCAACTTCCTCTAGATAATTCCTCACAACTCCAGCAACATGAGGCCTGGCATTATCGTGCATCAACAAAAATCCTTGCCCTATATATGGCGCATATGGCATTACATGTCGGTCTAAAACCTCCAATATGTACCTTTCAGCTGTAAGGCTTCCATTATTTATGACCACAAGTTCTGTGCGACCAGTCAAAGAAATACCTCCCCAGACCATCACAGATCCTCGTCCAAATAATGTGTTATTTGAGAAATTACACTAAGCATATCGTTCGTTAGGGCGTCGATATACACGTATGCGCCTGTCATTATTGTACAAACAAAATCTTGACTCATCCGTAAATAATACCTGTTGCCATTCCGCTTCTAACCAGTTACGATGTTCCATGGCAAAATTCAGCCTCGCTCTTCGATGATCTCTGGCCCCCGAGCAGCAATTCTAGGTCTCAAATTGTGTTCTCGTAGTCGCTGACGAGCTGTTTCACCACAAATTTGTGCAACAGTAGCATCTCGAAGCCGGGTTTGAAGGGTTCGGGCTGTTACAAAACGCTGTCTTAATGCCGATAATCTTAAAAAATGGTCCTGATTAGGGGTTGTTATTCGATTCCTTCCTTGTCCCGGTCTGCGACCATGACTTCCAGTGTCTCTATATCTTTGTATAACTCGTGAAACGGTTGTATGGTATACATTAAATCGTCTACCAATTCTTCGGTAATTCCAGCCTTCCTAGAACAATATTAATGCTTGAGAACATTCTTCGCCAGTAAGATTTCGTGTTTCACGTTGCATATTAATTAAAATGAAGGTTTTTACAAAAAAAACGTAAGGGCTAACACTAAAAATACACTTCTATGAAATGCTTTTTGACACCTGTATTTAGCTAATGACAATTTACTGTAACTTATTGTTTTTTATAGCCTGCTACTCACTCTTATTATTATATATTTTAATAAAAAACATGTTATGCTATAAAATTGATTTTCTCTTGTTGTGGCCAAGATAATAGAGTGAATCAAAAACCAAAATATTACAAAAAGATAAAGCTACAGTCTGATTTTAATTTTAAGTTGATATTGTTACTGTTGAACTCCACAGGGTGTTACAAATTTTATGATAAAATCAGGTTATCATTGCAACACCCCGTATTTATACAAAAATAAGTTTGTATGCAAATACAGTAGTACACTAACTCTCTGGAAGTGACAACCTATCATTAAAAAAAAATCATTCAAATCGGACAAACAGTTTAGACAAAAATTTACTTTAAACTTTTGGTTTTATTTTTTGATGGTGCGTTAAATTCTTGGAGTAGCGTATATATATATATATATATATATATATATATTATATATATATATATATATATATATATATTATGTATGAAACATAAATTTCGATTTTCTACTACACCTGCCTTCAGTCGAAATTTCAATAATTTCGACGTATTGGCCTGACCGTTCTTCGAAATAAAAAACAACTACATTCCTGGCTAATACCACGCAGAATATTGAATTACATCTCCTTCGATAACCGTGACGTCGATCAGCCATTGTGCCGATACGGACATCTGTGGTGATTCGTTTTTTTTGGCTAATTGCTGGGCCAATGTTAAGACATCGCTAATTACCAAATTCTGGAAGAATTTGCACCCTGAATTTCTCACTGATAATGACGAACCAGAAGATTATGTTCCTTTAGCCCAGCTTTTTAACAGGTTGAGGGGATCCTCAAATAAGTGAGGCAGAAGCTCAAGAATGGGTTGCTGGTGGTGCCGAAAGCGAGTTACAAAGATATGAAGTGTTAACTGATGAGGAGATTGTGCGAGCGGCTATGTGTGAGGACAATAGCATTGAAATTCTAAAAATCACAAAGTTGGTAATTCAGAGGCAGTAGGAGCCTTAAACACTGCTTTAAGATGGGCTGAAGACAACGAATTTGATAGCCACGAAGTTATGTTTCTCCGTCGACTTAGAGACCGGGCTTTCGAATTGAAGTGCGAAAATTATAAACAGAAGAGTATTACAGACTTTTTCAAGAAGAATTAACTAATGTTTCATTTTAACTTACTGATTTCCTAGCATAGTTGTAATTTTGAACATGTACATTTTGTCAATATGCTATAAATTAAAAATTGATTAAGGTAACTAAGGTTAAACATGTTTTTTATTAACATTTAATATGGCATACTATGATCCCGACGCCTCGATAATCCGGAAAAGGTCTTGTTTTTGCCTCTCCGGATTAACGAGGCCCTACTGTAATTTCATAAAATACGAGGTGTCTATGCCTTCAGTCGAAATTGCAATAATTTCGATGTATCGGCAAAATGGCTGATCGACGTCACGGTTTTCGAAGGGGATGTTATTCAATATTCTGGGTGGTAGTAGCCAGGAATTTTAGTTGTTTTTCCCTTCGAAGAACGGTCAGGCCAATACGTCGAAATTTTTGAAAATTCGACTGAAGGTAGGTGTTGTGAATTTAACTTGAATATTTGATGTATTAATGTTTTGTTACAATTGAAATATTACACTCTTGGGCTTGCTAATTTATATATATCTTACCTTTAATTCCTCCTATTCATTATGCTATTTATTAGCATGTGGTTTCATTTAATTCCTAAAATTTTATTTCCTCGGCTGCTCTTATTTATACACTACTCTATAACTCAGTAGGGTTCTGGGCATATTATAATAAAATCAACATTACTAATCAATGGAATTTATTTTATGTTGTTTATGAAAAGATAAAAAAAATTTGAAAACATTGAAATATCACTTATATACAAAAAATAGTTGGCGCTTTATTTTATTGTTGGAGTCATATACCTATTATGTATAAAAATAAATGATTATTCTTTCTTACTTCCAAATTTCTACATCAAAACAAAGTTTTTGTTTATTATAAAAAACTATTCATTCTTTTTTTTGAGATGGCTTTTGCAGACTCATTTGCATAAACTTGGGTAAACGTTTGTAAACATTATATTTCTTTGAAAAAAATATGAACACCTTCGTTTAACGTTGTTCGACTATTTGTAACTTTTTTTCTACTTGTTCTCATAAATAAGATTATTGAAAATATTTTAAACACTACTTTAGTTTTATTCGGTTCGTGAAATGGAAAGGATATCTGAAATATTTTTGTACTTAATTTCCATCTTTTTTTAAAAATTATTTTAACGTATTATAACAATTGTGCATGTGATAAAAACTGAAATTAGTTGTGGTTTGTTGTTTTGTGGAAAGTTTTATATATATGTGATCGGATAAAATTCAACATGACAGAAATTTATACATCTATCTACAAATTTGATAATGGTAAGTTTTTTATTACGTTTCCTGGTATATTATATTCATTTTAAAACTTTTACTACCAGGTGTTTATGATTTTAAATTTCACTTTTTATTATTTGGTACCAAATATTACTAATTAAAACACACCACAGACCTTGTTCTTTTCGCCAAAAAACGACGCCTACAGTTGGATCTATCCATGACGCTTTTTCGCTTCAGATGGCAATCTCACTTCTTATAACTATCGGATGACAATTATTATTTGCCTTGACTTTGTTTCAACAGATTTGTCTTTGCACTTATTTTAATTATTAGCTACTTTTCATATTTCTGATTTATGCATATTCACACTTATTACTTAAATTTTTATAACAAAAACTGGATCACATTCAATTTGCTTCCTGCTTCTTCAGGTACCAACGCCTCACTAACTATCGCGGGTCTTTTATCCGCCAAAACCCTTTCTATTGTTTATAACCGGAAGCTGGCAATGTTCTAGAAAGATCTTTGATTATTGTTCACCTGTCACTTTGTTTATCAATGTTTTTATTGTTTTTCTGACTTAAACTTGTTATAAAATATTGTTTTTTATTCACTATAACATTATCGTCATTGATTTAATTCACTAACATCTTATTATTATTGTTTTTTAATGTTATTGATTATTTGAAATCTTCCGATTGGTCAATGCAAATATATCATTTTTATATTTCCTACAATCTGAATATCTACATAATATACATGGATACAGTTCATTTCTTGTTTTGTTTGATATTATTACATTTATACATATAAATTAGGTCGGTAATTATTTATTTTCATTCTTATATTTCATATTCAAATACATTTTATGTTGATATACTTGTCTCAACTGTTATATTTTGTATAGGTTTTGACATTTCCTGTAATTACAGTTTTCTACTTATATTATTATATTTCCTATATACTTGTATGATTAAATATTAACTAACATATCTTATATATGTTTTTACTAATTCTAAATGTCATTTATTGATCAATCATCGTAGCATTGTTGATTTTATTATTGCCATCCTATTTATTCTTTAAATATTAGCAGATGCTTTGGGTGTCTAAAATTCCGTGTAGCGTTACGTTATTTTATTGATCTCCGTTTGCTTGTTAGGTTCTGTCTAAGGTTGTTTTTTAAAATACAGAATTATTTTAAAACTGTTTTACGAATAATTGTTTATGAATTCTTTTTATAGTTATTTATTTTTCTTTATGATTATGCCCGTTGATTGTAATTGATTATGTTGTTATATAGATATTTTAATAATTTTGGTACTTTATTTACAAGTCATTTTTTTATTGATAGATATTATTACTTTATCCTTTATCGGGATTCTATGAATGTTATGTGGTCGTTCTATCTACAATAATATATATATATATATATATATATATATATATATATATATATATATATATATATAATTAATTATTATTATTGATAATTTTTTCTTATAAATTGTTATTATATATCATTTTATAAGATGATGTCGAGACTTACCTTCGACCGCTCTTTATAGGTTTAATTTTAATTTATAATTTTATTTTATGAAGAGTCGAAAGCATGTTGACCTCTATCTTCGACTGCTCTTTAATATTATTTGAACTTGTCTATTTATTATTTGAATTGTTTATAGCCGGAGACATGTAGACCTTTTCTCGTTGGGTTCATGGCGCATATAAATAAGTCTATTTTAACTGTGGTTTTATTAACTATTAAATTGTACATATACTGTATATTGAGAAATTAAATGATTTTTGAAAACATATATGTCTTACTTTACTGTTTCCAGATATTCTGAATGAATGAGGTGAGTCGATGTTTCTAAATTTATTAACGATAGTGTATAAAATAAAAATGCAAAACACTTTACAGAAAAATAATTTTAATAAATTGTTGAGATTGAAATCGTAATTAATTTTAAAAAACAAATTTTCTTGATACCACCCCTGTACTCTTTACAGTCAGACGTATGGAGTGCTCTTGAACATATCTCCACTGCGTCGGCGTGACGAAAATATACGATTTTGTTTCGTTGAAAGCGAAGATATACATTTGTGTTTACAGTCTATTTCCCACTTATGAAATGTTTATACAAATTAAATGTTCGTATGTATACGTTGAAACTATCAAGATAATATTCAAAAACAAAACCATTCGATTGCATATACATATATATATATATATATATATATATATATATATATATATATATATATATATATATATAAATAAATAGGAGTGATGTGAAATTAGTTTAGTGATAGACAGAAGATAATAATGTATGCAATAAGAGAATGGAAGCTAGACGAAATTTACATACAATGTGAACAACAATGATACAAATTAATTATTAAAAGTAAGTACATAGTTATTTATTAGTTATGATTTATGGATATCCATGTACGTAAGTTCTTATTATGCATCATAAAATACTCAGGCCTTTTAATGAAATTTTGAAATTATTTTATTGTTCACTATTTGAATGTTTTTATTTTTATTTATGTTGGAATTCCAAATTAATATTAAAGTAGCACAGACCCTAATATATCCACTGTAGGAAGCTCCATGTTGCTGGATGGCGTCACCTCTTTTCTTGAAGATCTCTTAAGCGAAAGAGATGCACGTTCGGACAAACTCCCGTTCTCACAAACTGTTTAAATAGCTTATAGAATTATTATTATTGAACTTTTTAGCAAATTTACATGTTTTATTCCTTTTTTTATTAAAATTTATTCGGAAGCCTCTTACATAGATGCTAACCCTTCTTAGCTACCCACGCCACTTCCTTTGTTGTCGCAATCAACAACTCTTTCTCGTCATAAAATTCATAGCCTTCTATTGTCCTGGATGGTATCAACACTTATTTGTTTAATTGTATATAGTCTTAACCGTTTCATAAAATGTCTTTTTCACTATTGACAATCCCTTATATTGTTAGTTATCCCCTTTTAAGGTATTTTGATTTACATTATTTTACATAAAACTTACAATCTAAATATCAAGTATTATATATGCAAATGTATAGTTTTCAATTTTCTAATCTTTGTGATTGTTAACCACATATAAATTCTTATTTATTTTCAAATTTGCCTTTCATAAAAATGTATCTATTCGTAACCAATAAATTTAAGTTGGCAATCAATTTAGTAATTTTTATGTTACTTTCAGTTGATTAATATTCATAATTGCAAACTCTTGTTGACAACTGACATGGCTACGTTCCGCCTGTCAATCAAATACTTCTTATTTCAAATTACCTTTCTAATTATAACCCTTTTCATTTATTACCCATAAATATTGATACTCATTTATTTATTCAAATGCTAATACCTTTTGTTTTCAGGTTTCAAATGATGCTACATGGTAATTACCTGGATGTTCATATGGCAGTGTTTTGAACAGTCTAGTAAATGTTGCCATCAACGTAATATTGGATTATTATTAAGGTAAAATTTTGTACTTATTTACATACCGCTATTACTAGAAATATCTTTATTCACTATCCTTTTATTCCTTTCAATATAAATGCTTTTCTTAATATTTGACAGTATAAATGCTCACTTCATTCAATTCAATCATCTAATACTCCTAGTTTTTTTTATGTAACCTTCAATTGGCCTTACCAATTTTAGATGGTTTCAATATATATGTATATATATATATATATATATATATATATACCGTATAAATAAATAGTTATCGTTCTTAATATTAATGTGATGTATAGATATACAATATTTGATGTTTTAATTTTACATTGAATTTTATGTGTTATTATATAAAATGTTTGAAACATTTGCGGATTAATATTCATAACAACTAATGAAAAGATAACTATTTATGCAACTGGAGCAATGGGCGGTTGTTACAATTAAATGTTATTTATGGTGTTTTGAATATTTGTAGATGATAAATAACGTACAAAGCTGCTTGTTATTTATTTATTGTATAAAAATCGATACAGGTCTGTCGACCTTATTACATGGATAGAAAACTGAACATAATAAATTGATAACTTTACATGGCCAAAACAAAGAAAATTTATAATAAAATGAGCCTCATTACAAAGACAGCGGTTCAAATACCAAAAGTTCATTCCATACAAATTATTATTTTATACACCTACATTCATAATGTAATCAGTAAGTAACATTCTAAATTTTCTGTTTGATAAAGACCAATTAATATCATGAGTTGCATTAAAATTATTTCTCATTTGTAATATTGCTTCAAACGGCAATTGCACATTGAATCTTACAGGAGTAAACATGAGAGGTGCTCTCGTACGCGTCAAAGGAGTATTAAAAGGGATCATCAACGAACATTAGTTAATGTTCGTTGGTATGATTGACAATAGGTCAGTGCAAGTAATTATATTGTTTCATATTTCATACAGAAATATCATCATCACCTGGTTCCGCCTACTGTTAAGGAATGGTAGTGCAAATTCTGTTCTCAACATAGTTGATCTAATTACATTGGAATCAGGCCAGTGATGATATTTATTGTGATAAAGATATCGAAGAAAAGTGTTTTGTAACTTTTCCAGAGAGTCGAGATTTATTCGAGGTTATTGCCTCCATATAAGAGAAGCGAACTCAATTTTCGATCTTACCGAAGTAGTATATAGTACTTTTAATGTCCTAATATTAGAAAAAGAGCTAGTCTCTCTCATAACAAATCCCAAAAGTCTATATGCATTTTTGACAGAAATATTTATATTGGAAGCGAAAGACAATTGATCGCTGTAGATAATACCTAAGTCCCCAACTTCGGCACACCTGTTTTTGTAATAAAAAATGATTGTGTAATAAAAAATGATTGCATCTTTTTCACGCGTCATAGGCATAACGAAACATTTCATTATGTTAAAGTGCAATTTATTTAATTAGCACCATGAATATATATATATATATATATATATATATATATATATATATATACTATTTATATCCCTCTGGACTGCAACATAAACTCTTACCGTCTGTATGGTGTTATACATTTTAAAATCATCCGAAAAAGTAAGTATTTATAATGTTAAATACAAGATTGTAGATCATTAAGAAACACTAAAAATAATAAAGGTCCAAGATTGGATCCTTGTGGCACTCCAGAGTTCGCATAATATTTCCGAGAGGCATTTCCTTTATATTTTATGATAAACTGTCTATTTTCCAAATAACTGATACATATTTTTAACAAACCAATTAAATGTATTTAACTTTATTAGCATAATATCGGGGCATAGTAAATTCGGTCCCAGCAGGTAGCAGATTAAATTAAAAATTTTATACCCTTTTATCGGTAGGTTAATTCTCTCCCAACCAGAGTTTTACGATACTGAGGAGCTTAATCTCTTTCGTAAAATGGAGTAATTATGGTAAGTATGGGCTTTTCCGAAAATAGTAGCAATTAGTAGGTAAATGAATAATATAAATATATGAAATGGATTGAAATATGTATCATTTAGTTGCGTATGTTTCCCCAGTTTACATATTACTCGATTCAAGTATTCTTTGTAGTCTGGCATCATGGATCTTAATAATATTTTGAGTGAAAAAGGAAAGCGTATAGTAGTTATAAATAACTATAAGTATAGTTTTCAAAAAAATTTAAAAAGTGGCGAAAAGCGGTGTATACATAAAAAGTGTAGATCTTATTTGCTTAGTATGGGTGAAGTGGACAATGTAACTGTTACAAAGCCTGTAAAGGATCATTGCCATAATGCAAATGTAGAACAGTTGAACCGCCAAATTGTAAGCACTTCCTGTAGAAGAAAGGCCATTGATGATTTTTCGGAGAAGCCTGCAAAAATCATCCGCCGGGAGCTTCAAGAAAATCTGCCTTCAACGATCAATACGTCAGACGTTGCGTTAATAAGGAAGAATTTGTACAACGCTCGTCTAAAACTGCTTCCATAATTGCCAACAAGTATTCAACAAACTTTCGACACTCTGGCGAAGATCAACATTGAAACATCCAGAGGTGAATGCAGCTGATCAAATCGCCGTCTTTTCTTGTAAATCAAATATTCAATTTATCGGAAAAGTCAGACGAATATATTTAGATGGAACATTTAATTACTGCCCACAAATTTTTTGTCAGTTTTTTACGATTCACGGGTATTATAACGGCCACTATATTCCTCTGATTTTTTCTCTATTACCCAACAAACGGAGTGAAACGTATCGAAAATTATTTAATATTGTAACAGAGATCTGCATCAAAAATAGTGTCAGATTAGATATTTCTGAAATTGTAATCGATTTTGTAGAACAAGTTTGGCCATTAGCTCAAATAATCGAATGTCGATTTCATCTTTTGCAGGCATGGTATAGAAAAATTCAGCAAATCGGTTTAATATCTGCCTACAAAGATGAATGTTCCGATGCGGGGCGATGGCTAAAAATGACTTTTGCCCTAACTTTCTTAAATCCTGTAGAAAACAGCGATTGTTTTGTATTCGATCTGCTCTCAATAGCACCAGACGATGAAAAGATTCAAATGTATTCCGATTATTTGATAGATAATTACATATCTGAGGAGTCACTATTCCCCCCTTCACTATGGGCTACAAACTCAGCAGAACTCACACAGACTACGAATACATGCGAATCTTTTCATAGACAATTTAACGATTCGTTTTACAAGTCTCATCCAAACATTTTTGTTTTTATTAATAAATTTGAAGAGTTTCAAATCGAAACTTATGTAAAATTACAAAGTGTACATTTAAATACTGAAATTACCGATAGTAAAGTTAAAAACCGTCAAAAATTTATTACAAAAATGATTGAATCATATACGAAAAACGAAACAAGTCGTTTGCATTTTATTAAATGTGTCTCATTTCACTGTGGCGTTTAATTATTAGGTATACAATATTATGTACCTGTGTCTTGTAGCCTATTTCGTAATTTTCGAGAATTTGGTTTCTTAATATTATTAAATATATAATTGTATGTAATAAGTTAAATTTTTATAGGTATAAACAATATATAGACATATCAATTCCGTTTATGTAAACTTTGTCAACAATGTAAATATTTTCATTTAATTTAATAAAACTAAAATTATTCAATATTACAGTTTTATTGCACTGGTCCAATCTTAAAATATTTTTCTCGGGACCGAATTTACCTATACAGTTTCAGGTTAAAAACAAAATTACGGACCGAATTTACCCGTTATTTTTGACCCCCTTTTTCTTGGGAGGGAATTTGCCTATCCCCATAATATCATGGTTAACTCGATCAAACGCTTTCGTTAAATCCGTATAAACGGTGTTTTACTGAAGCTGCTTTTGACCCATTGCCTGAGTTTCATACTATTCTTCTTTTACTGGCCCTAGAACTATGGGTGAGTCTTGGCCGCATCCACTATCGCCCTCCATCTTCCTCGATCTTGTGTTTCCATTTCCAACTGTTGGACTCCCATTCTAGACACATCTGCTGCGACGGTATCTTTCCATCTTTTCCTGGTTCGGCCTATTGATCTTCTACCATCTGGTCTCTCAAGCAATACTGTTTTTAACAATCTGTGGTCCTCCGATTTCAATACACGCCCTGCCCATCTTATTTGATTAGCCTTTATGTGTCTGACTATGTTCTCACTGCCATACAGCGCTGACAACTCAGCATTGTGGCGTCTTCTCCAGTGACCTGTTGCTTCATCTGGTTGCGGTCCAAATATAATTCTAAGAACCTCCCTTTCAAAGACAAGAAGCTTATTTATTTCCCGTTGATTGAGGGTCCAGGTTTCGCTACCATATGTAACCACCGGGCGAATAATTGACTTGTATATTGTTAATTTGGATTGTCTTCTTAGCAGTTTAGATCTTGAGAGTGTTGTAAGAGATTATAGCGCCCTATTTCCCGCCAATATTCTTGCTGAGACATCTCTTTCTACTCGATTATCATCTGTAATTCTCGCTCCTAGGTAGTTAAACTCCTTAACCACTTCAAAGTTGTACTCACTAATGGAAATAATCTATCTAAATGTAGGTGTTAGGTTCTTGGTTACTACCATGTATTCGTTTTTTCTTCATTTACTCGTAGATCCAGTTTACCTGCTTCCTCCTCGAGTTGGGAGAACACTTCTCTCATATCTCCCGTTGAAAGAGCCACCGTATCTATATCATCAAAGCCAACAATAGTTTTGAACCCTGCTTAGCAAAACCTTCAGTTAGTTCCGATGTTATTTTACCAACAGCATACTCCAAGACCAAGCTGAATAGCAGCGGTGAGAGGGGATCTCCTTGTCTCAGTCCTGATGTTACCCTAAATGAAGTTGCGTTCTGCTTCCTATCCTCACCTCTGCATATGAGTTTACCATACACATTTGTGTTAGCTCCACCAATTTCCTTGGAATGCATATTTCTTGCATACTTGGTAAATATAAGTAAGTTTGTGTTTATAGATTTCCCAGCCATAAACCCATGTTGTTCTTCCACAATGATATTTCGAACGTGGTTATAATATATATTTGTGTATACAATCTATTCGAAAAGTTTGGAAGGAGCACACATTATCGAAACCCCTCTATAGTTTTGATATCATTATTTTTCCAGATTTGTGTATAGGTGTACAGCTAGATAATTTTGAATTTTCAGGAAGTACTGACGCAGTTATTATTAAATTAAATGTATGCGGTAATGGTTTTTCCAACCACTTTCTACATCCTTTAAGAATGTAAGGTTGAAATATTGTCTACACCTGCTGCTTTTTTTGGCTTTAAATTCCTTGACGCTTTGTGATAGTCTGATTCGTTCAATTCTGACAAATTCGTTCTGATTATTAGGGCGGGTAATAAAATTTATGTTATCAGCACTATGCACCGAGGCAAAAAATTCAGCAAACAGGCTATCTGATTGTTCGTAATACCAATTCCGTTGTATTTGAAAAAAACAATTTGGTCTGATTAGCTTTTTTCTTATTTACATAGTTACAGAAAGTATTTATATCCGATTCTAGAGTATTCTCAATATTTTTTAAATAGTTTTTGTGCTCTTCCTCGGTCAATTTTTTAAGACTTTTCCTACTTTCTCAGTATTTTTCATTATAATGCGTTGAGGAGGTCTAAAAAAATGTTTTTCTTTCAACAGCTTCTTGATTTCTGGAGTAAACCAAATAGGAAATTTGTTATAATTTTTATAAGTTTCATATTTTGGAATTGAGTTATAAAAAATATTATTCACAATGACGTTTAAATTTATCTAGTGCTTGGCTGACTTCCGTTTGTTTAATAACGGAATCCCATGACGTATCTATAAATAATTGGGTTAATAACTGAATGTTTGACTCTTTAGAATTATACTTTCTCCCTGTACTTTGTTCACATCTGGTTTAGCATTTGTTTGTTTGAAATGCGCAATTATATCCAAGGATGGGTGATGTGAGTCCTCTCGCACAATAGGAAATTGTTCGTGGTTACCGTACCAGTGTCTACAAAATTTTGAGAGGTCCTCACTAAATCCAACGTTTTGCAATTATCATTTATTATATCATTGTGAAGAAAAAATGCATAAAAACTGAAAAATCGATTAGAGCGTTTGCTTTAGTACCTAATATCTCAAAACTGATATAAATCCCTGTAATTTCAGGCAAGTTAAATTTCCCTAAAAGTAGTGCTGAATTATTATTTTAACAATTTTTTATATAAAGTCAAAACAAAATATGTGTTCGTTGATTGTACATACTGGACGCATATATACACCGATAGTAGAATATTATACGTTATTTTTAAGTTTCACTTCCAATACCAGTATCTCAAAAATTGTGTTATTTTTATTACCTTGTATTTCTTTTTAATCGCTATTAATACACCACCACCCCTTGTTTTACCTGCAAGATCAAGTTTTCTATCTGCTCTACATATACTATACAGATCAATGTTCACCAATTCACCGTCAACTACATTATTTTGTAACCAAGTCACAGTGATTACCAATACATTGTAAGTACCTTCAGAGCTGTTTCCGTGGAATTCTGCTCTTTGTATTTAACCCACTACAATTTTGGTAATAAATTGAAATATATGACATAACTAGACGGAACAGAGAAGTCTTCCGATAATCTATATTTATATTCCTAAAACAAGTAATAATTATTAATCTTATAAAAACAAAAGTGAACAAAAAAGAGAAATATGTGTACATAGGACAACATCCAATATGAAAAATTTCATCAATTAAATAATAATTAATTCTATATCAAAGCTGAGTTATCCGAAAAACGTTTTGTTGATGCCATCTGAAAAACTTAAATATTTCTCAATAGTAAAAATGATACAAGAATAAATTGTCCTTTTTGCATTGTTCGCTGCAATAGCGATATGCTTTTGTAGCAGTGCTTTTGTGGAATACTTTTTCCTCACGATAAAATGTTTATTGTTTAGGAATTCATATATGTTAGATATCTGCTTCGGTTTTGATCCATTTAATTGTCCCGTTTTCTTTGGCAAATATCTTCATGACAGTATTACCATTAGCGTTGGGGTAGTTGGGGTACTGATCCCACTACGGATGTTTGCAGTTGAGATCTACAACTACCATAACTTTGTTGTGAGTGTTGAAAATGTTGTGAAAATCTGTATTTGTGAGTTTGTTGCCGGGCGGATTGTATGCCCCGACTATTTTAATTTTATTATCAAAAAGGATCGCAATATGCTCAATTGATGTATTATTTTGTTGCAGGAATTTGAAATTAATGCCTTTTTTGATTAATAATGCGATACCGCCACCGTCGGCATCATTGGTGCGGTCTTGCCTATAGAGACAACATTCTAGATTTTTGGAATTTATTGTTTTATATGATTAGAGGAAAGTCTCGATTAGAAAGAAAATATCTGGTTTGTGGATGTCGAGAGAATGTCGGAATAATGCGAGTTTATTTTGTACTCCGCGTACGTTGCAAAAAAATATTTTGACATTATATCGTTTTTGATATTCTATTTTATCACCTACCTGCCTATATGGCATAGTTGTCGATCCCGGTGACAAATTTATTGTAGATCAAGAATGTCTCCATTTTGTTGGTGGCTTGTGAGTTCATCCAGGTTCACGAGGGAATAAGTTGATCAGCTCGGTAAATTTACTGATGTCGGTGTTGTTGGGGTGGTTGGTAGTTCTGCTTGATGGGGATTGGGGGTGACAATTTTACGTAGTGGTTTGGGGGATGTTTTTGGAGGGAAGACTAGGAAATTCTGTATTAATATTATATGTTTTTTGCATCCAGGGGTTGACTTTGGGAGGCGATGTGGGGATGTATTTAGGGGTTGGTTTAGGAGTTTGCTGCGCTCTTCAATCTTCTATCCAAATCTTCCTCTTTATGAATTCAGGGCAGACTTCGGCGTTGGCTGGATGGTCTCCTTTACAGTTTGCGCATCGGGCTGGTAACAATCTGTCTTTGGTGCATTACGGAGTGATATGTTGTCTTGCGCATTTAAGATATCTGGGCGCTCGTCCACAGTTGGAGGTGGCATGTCCCCACAACTGGCACTGTATGATGGATTTGCTTTGTCGTCTGTGTTCCCATACTACCCTCGTATGCTCAATAATTCGAACATTCTTATTCAGATAGTCGATTTTAGAATATGTGACTACTAAATATAATGGCCTACTTTTTGTCGTCATTCTAAAGACACCTTCAATTTCAATATTGTAGATTTTTTCTATTTCATCTTTTATGTCAATTATTTGGACGCCTTCAGCAAGACCTCTCAGGACGAAAGCGTGAGTCATCTCTTCTCGTTTGGTATATGTGTGATGTTGCACCTTTTTATTACGGAAAATGTTTTCAATTTTTCAAAATCCTGATTGTCTATTGTAAATATTATGGAAGACTTATTAGTATATTTTACTTCAAAGGCATTTTTATCTCTTCTTTGAGTTTATTCACGATGTCCGCATGGAGAGTAAGATTACCATCGATCACTATCGGGGGGCATGTGCTCGTTTTTTTTGTTGGGGGGGGGGGGGGTCAGACAGATCGTCCGAACTCTGATCTGTCGGGTTGAATCTTCGAAAACGTATTTTTTTCGGATAGAGATTCATATGAATTGTGCGTTTTTGTTTGGTTTTTTATCTTGTGTGTTTGATTAAATATTTCATTGAACGTACTATATTTACGTAGTTCAACAAATCCATGGGAGGTGATATATTTGACCATCGGGGTAGCTATGGTGATTGCATTTAAGTCGTCTTGGTTTGTTAACATATTGAGTGTCCTCGCTGTAATTTGTGAACCTTTTTTCATTAATTGAGCATATTGGGATGTGAAAGCGTCTACGGTGGTTGTTTTTTTGACCTTTTTATCATCCTCGATCTCTTATGCTCAGGAAAGATTTGCCGGTTTGTGTACTTGTACCACGGCTGTACCTTGTTTTTGGATATTTGGGCTGACACCTTCTTCCGTGAAGTTGTTAATATTACTATTTCCAATAGTATCTCTTTCCATATTAACAATAGAGATTTTGATGTTTTTTAGCTTTTATCGGGTGTTGAGGTATTTATGTACTATTTCCTCTGCACAGTGGTATTGACTGTTCGGAGTTAAAAGATTTTGTGTTTGTATCATTTTATATTGTCGTATTTTTGTTTCCTATACACTTTTTATTTTCATCTGTACACTTTTCTTCCTTTTCAGACACTTTTTCTTCGATTTTAGACACTTGTTTTCTGTTAAAACGGCGTTATCTTGATTGAGGGCTGACATGAATTGAAGACTGAATATTCTGAGAACCAGATTGATTTTGTTGTAGTGGAACATCAAAAATCTGCTTAAGCATTCATTGAGATTATAAATATTATAAATGAAGAGTATTTACTATCCTTTAAAACTGATTATTAGATAATGTTGGTTTTGGAAGAGTTTTGTACCCCATGTATGGAAAACATTTTTATTAGTGTGCTTCTAATGGGACATTTTGTTATAAGATTTCTTTTCAGATATCAACTCGACATCTTTCATAGATAAAATCAATACACAGAGTTGAGAAAAATAATTTTCCAAAAATTATTGGTTGGCACAGTTATGATTGTGGTTTTCGTATAAACATCGTCTCATTCCAGTCTGATCTGCTATTTAATTAACTTTAAGTCAAAATAATTGAGGATTCAAATTCTAGTTTACAATTACCTATAAACATATTGTGTACAACGAATTCAAACATAGACAGGAAATTACAATATTTGCATAACATTGTTGAATCGAGACAGAGTGCATTTAATTCATACTCCGTCGCGTCAATGAAAACGTCTTCCACAGTTTTCTGCAAAATTAAATTCTCACTCATTATTTTTCGTTCCAGTTGTTTTTATTCCGTTCATTCTGTTCTGCTCAAAACGGTTGCCTAATATACCCCGTGCTTGAGTTCCAACAGGATAGGACTTGAGATTTCAATTGAAATCACTATTCACCACACACAATATTCTTGCCCTTGATAAAAATTTTCTAGTTAATACTGACATACGACTTCGCAGTCACTCTCTTAAACTTAAAAAAAATTATTCTGCTATAGAGCTAGACAAAACTTTCTTAGGAACGGGGTATTTGTTGCTTTGAATGGTCTTCTATAAGACATTATTGATTCCCTATCTGTTAACATATCGATGTGCTATATCAATACTCGGACAACTTAAAAAATCTCTATTTTGAGTTTTCTCAACCGTTATAATCTAAAATAAATACTCTTTCTGTTCCTATACTCAGATATATTGAATTCCAAAATTTAAACGCGGTACAAGGTATATCTTACTATTGAACTGCGGAATTTTTTAATATTTTTGAGGTTAATAGTAGGACATGTTTCATCTAACATGACTTTCATTAAACAACCTTATTGTTGGTGCAATAGTAAAATATTGTAAGTTGTCCGACTTTTTCCCCAGGAAATAAATTACTCTTTTTAAGATGTCTCTGCTTTTTAAGTTGGCCTAATATTGCTCTGTTGAAGATGTCTTAGTATTTTACTAAAAATATCATATTTATTCTAATAATGACCGTTTGTGGCATGAATGGGAAGCGTGTAGAGTTAGTAATGAAATTTGTGTGTTTATAATCATCTCATTAACAACTGTAATGGAAAAAATGTGATATTTCCTTCACAACTATGGGTGTCAAAATAAAAACAGATTTATGTCAAATATGCATCATTATGTTATAAAAAACTATGACGTGAACTGAATAACGCACAAGTTTCTTATAACGGGTCACTATGTATTCCTGCAAAGAGTCTTCGAAAAAATAGCTCTATTAAGCGGGCCGTTGTATACTCCACAGCAAGTGGAAATGGTTATTAAACGGGCCAAAAAAAGAGGACAGCTTTACCGGGTAAATAGTAAATGCGGTCAAAAAGTTCGGTGAAGCAAAATGAAAGTACTGCGTATCACTATAGAGGGTCCAAATACGATTTATTATAAAGATACCTATAATACAAATGATAAAGTTACTCAAAAAAGTACCCCAAACGAGAGACCAACAGCAGCGTATATCGGAAGGCCTAGAATTTCATTTAAGGAAAAAGAGGTTCTTTTAAGGTCCGTCAAGGTGCCCCCCCCCGGTTAGATTTTTTCAACCAAAATGCTAACACACATAAAGGGCACCTAGCACAACAATTTTTATAGCTAGCACACCAACTGTTCACAATAAAAATGCTTTTGAATTTGGGTGGTGCCAGGTTAACGCTAGCCCCCCCGGTTGGAATTTTGTCGCCAAAATGCAAGCACAGATAAAGAACAGCTAGCACAACCTAGCATACCATTCTTTATAGCTAGCACACCAACAGCTTACAATAAAAATGCTCTTGAATTCGGGTGGGGCCAGGTTAACGCTATCCCCCCCGGTTGGAATTTTTTTTGCCAAAATGCTAGCACAAACGAAGGACACCTATCACAATCTAGCACACCATTTTTTATAGCTAGCACACCAACAGCTTATAATAAAAATGCCACCCCGGTTGGAATTTTGTCGCCAAAATGCTAGCACAGATAGAGAACACCTAGCACAACAATTTTTATAGCTAGCACACCAACTGCTCACCATAAAAATGCTTTTGATTTCAGGTGGGGCCAGGTTAACGCTAGCCCCCCCGGTTGGAATTTTGTCGCCAAAATGCAAGCACAGATAAAGAACAGCTAGCACAACCTAGCACACCATTTTTTATAGCTAGCACACCAACAGCTTACAATAAAAATGCTTTTGAATTCGAGTGGGGCCAGGTTAACGCTAGCCCCCCCCCCCCCCCGGTTGGAATTTTTTTGCCAAAATGCTAGCACAAACAAAGGACACCTATCACAATCTAGCACACCATTTTTCATAGCTAGCACACCAACAGCTTACAATAAAAATGCTTTTGAATTCGGGTGGGGCCAGGTTAACGCTAGCCCCCCCTCGGTCGGAATTTTTTCGCCAAAATGCTAGCACAAACTAAGGACACCTATCACAATCTAGCACACCATTTTTTATAGCTAGCACAGCAACTACACTTTTAATTCTGGGGAGTGGGACGGAGGTCAGTGAAATAACGCTATACTTACTCGATGAATAAATAAATGGATAAATGAATATATGAAAAACGGCTGGTTCAATTGTTTCTTACTGTAGTTACGAAAAATTTTCGGAATATTCTACTCATAGTAAAAAATCCAAATGAAGCAGGATCTTTTCGGAGATAACTATCCGGCAGTGCCGATAATTTCCCTTTTAAGTCCGTATCTAAGTAACGTCTAAGTAACAATTGTTGTTATTATCATAATTTTAATTTAAAATATCATAGAAATGTCACTGTTTGAAAACGATTCATCAAGTTTAATCCAAAAATAAGTGATTGAAAATGAACCAAAAAGGGTAACTGAATACCATGTTCAAATAATAAAAATTTCGCATTAATACAGTTTTATGTCGTCTAATCGAGAAATTTTCTATCGAATTACACTCATTAGTGCTACTTATATAGTCCATATTGCTTGTAATATTATTAGAACAAATACATATTATTACAACCATCAGCCCTTCGGTGAAACCCTTTCTTAACCCAAACATCTGATTCGGGCAGTTTGGATGTACCTACAAGAATTTTATTTACTCTTAAGACCCATAAAAACGGCATAATAAAAATAATTAAAATTTTAACGATAGACTTGGTTCACCGACCCTTTTGAAAAGTCCGATGAGAACTTCAGACTTCAGATGGATTATACCTAGTTTTTAGAAAAATAAAAATACCTGTCATCAATTTTGCTGCCTTTCATTTAATACCCATATTGTAAGAAAGCAAAAAAATTAGTCCACTTTCTTCAGTCCGCCAACTTTGGTGATCCACTATGTTGAATTTAGAATGACGTCACACACCTAATCATGGATTGGCATGCAAACTAGGCGTATATACAGAATTTCAAAACAATCGGTTGAAGATATCTGCTTCAAAACTGAGTTGCAAGATTGCAACCGAACAAACATACATTGCCAGTTACATACTAAAAACTTTCAAAAATACATAGTAGTGTTGGTGTCTTATGATATGCCACAGAAATATTTGAAGCTCTGATTAATCGGCTCTAAGAATGAAAAGATGCACGCTCTAAGTTTACTTGTGAATTAAAAAAAAATCTTATAGTGAAATGCAAAATTTATGTTATCATTACAATGGTTAATTAACCATCAACTTCGGCAATGAATAGTCTGGAAAATTTAAATATGAAGTTTGAGTGTTTCTTTTAAATAAGGACTACAGTGAACCACGATCAGTCTAAAACATGTATTCTCAGTATATTGGAACATTTTTAGGGATCTCAGCCGCCCCTTCCCAGATTGCACAACTTTGTCCAAAGGACATATCCAACAGGGCTTCGCTTTTTTAGACATTTATTTATCCGACATGTCTGTACGCAAACGTTTGTCGTTGACTTTTTTATAGTTTTTATAGTGTAGTTTTCTATAGTTTTATAGTAATTTGCAACTTATTCGTGCACGGATTGTTTCTGATTCCGTGACTAAATGGTTGAATTTAATTATTTTGTTTTATTAAAATTACTATTATTTTAACAAAATTATTTTCAAAAGTGAAGATTTTTTGTATTCTTTCGTTTTTTAGCATTAATTGAAAATAAATAGATAATTATCAATTAAATAATAGTTAATTATTAATTAATCAAATACCCTGCTAGATGGGAAAATATAGATATCACGCACAATCTGGCAACAACTGTTTAGGTGCCATTTTTTATAGGAAAATGATGTTTAGGGACAAATACATCCAACATTTTCATTCATTCGTGTAACCATAGCATTATTTTTCAGACGCCCCCCACCCCCTGAATTCAGAAGCATTGTTGATGTACTAGCTATTAGAAATTTTGTGCTAGGTGTCTTTTCTTTGTGCTAGCATTTTGGCGAAAAAATTCCAACCGGAGGGGGCTAGCGTTTACCTGGCCCTACCCGAATTCCAAAGCATTTTTATTGTGAGCTGTTGGTGTGCTAGCTATAAAAAATGGTGTGCTAGGTTGTGCTAGGTGTCCTTTATCTGTGCTAGCATTTTGGCGAAAAAATTCCAACCGGGGGGGGGGCTAGCGTTAACCTGGCCCCACCCGAATTCAAAAGCATTTTTAATGTGAGCTGTTGGTGTGCTAGCTATAAAAAATGGTGTGCTAGGTGTCCTCTATCTGTGCTAGCATTTTGGCGAAAAAATTCCAACCGGGGGGGGGGGCTAGCGTTAACCTGACCCCACCCGAATTCAGAAGCATTTTTATTGTGAGCTGTTGGTGTGCTAGCTATAAAAATTGTTGTGCTAGGTGCCCTTTATGTGTGCTAGCATTTTGGTAACAAAAATATAACCGGGGGGCGGAGCAGCTTGACGGAGCTGTTCTTTTAAGCTTTTCAAAACACGTTCCGCCAGAACATTACGGTTTTTTTCAAAGATTCAAAGCATTTAAACAGGGACCACAGGTTCAGCCTGACGATAGCGAATAAATCGATATTACTTTTCCGCCCAACCTATCTAATATGCGAGAAAAGTATTGGTTTAACCCAAAAAAAGTTGGAATTTAGAAATTTTTTTAAAGTTATTTTTACGTTTTCCATCATCAACAACACGAAAAAATGGTTTTTAGAATAAAAATCCTGTGTGTATGTCGTCGTCGTTGTCGTCGGCCACTTTTTCTTACGTCTTGTTAGCACGATACAGCCTCTGGAGTGCAATACGTCACCAATTTTATGATTGAATATTATTCAGGATATCTCACAGATGAACCCTATTGATTTTCAGCCCACCAGAGCCAATACAACAGGTGCTACAGTACTTTAAGTACGATATTTTTGTCAATTTTGGAGAAGTTTCAGTTTGTTAGCACGATACATCCTCCGGGGTATATACAAGTGACCAATTTTATGATCGGATATTATTCAGATCATCTCAAATATGAACCGTAGTGCAGTTCAGCTCACTAAAGCCAGTACAACGGGTGCTATGGTACTTGAAGTACAGCCGCCGGAGTATATACAAGTGACAAATTTCATGATTGGATATTATTCAGAGCGTCTCAAAGATGGATCCTATTGGTATTCAACTCACTAAAGCCAATACACCGGGTTCTATGGTACTTGCAGTACCAAATATTCATCATTTTTGGAGAATTTTCAGTTTCTTAGCAAGATACGGCCTCCAGAGTGTATACAAGTGACCAATTTTATGATTGAATATTGTTCAAGGTGTCTCCCAGATGTACCATATTGATTTTCAGCTGACTAGAGCGAGTACCGGTACTGCAAATCGTGAAGAAGAGAAAGATATCCTATCTTAGACACATACTCAGAGGCGCCAGATACTCAATACCTAGGTTGATTTTGCAAGGAAAAATAGAAGGTAGAAGAGGCCCGGGAAGAAAACAACATTCATGGCTGCGAAACATTAGGGACTAAAAAATTGGAAAGGAAGGGGTTCTCTTGCATCCTAACCACTGGATTTCTATTGCGAGATAAGTTCGAAAATACAACGTATTTAGTTTTCTTTTTTGAAATGGTTAATTTGTTTTGTAGCGCCCATTCCACCAGAGTCCCCATGCATTGAGCAACAGTTCTTTCCAATTCGGCTCTATTATCAGCGTGGATGGATATCGCAACATCATCCGCATACGCAATCACTCTCACCCTCTCCGGCCACTCCATCTCGAGAAGTGTATTCATCACCAGATTCCACAGAAATGAGCCCAGTACTGACCCCTGGGGTCAGCCTTTTGTGCACAGTGTAAGTGGCCTGGTATCTAACCTTCCTGTCACTCAAATAGCTTTTTATGAGATACATAATCGAGCCGGGTACGTGCTTCCTGTCAAGTTGTTTAATAACGCTCGGCCACTACAGGTTGTCGAAGGCTCCCGCTATATCGACAAATAGGACTAGACTGTGTTTCTGTGCTTGCCTGATATGCGAAGTTAATGTAGATACTGCTTGCACGGTTGACCGCGCTTTACGAAAGCCATATTGCATGTTACTGAAGAATGTGCGATAAGACGTTCAAGGACTTTGGCTAGTTCCGAAAGTAATGTAATTAGTCGGAGTGCTTTGGGATCCCTGAGATCCCGATCGGGTGATTTGAGAATAGTAACGGGCTTGCCTATCTTCCATTTGTTCGGGAAATAGCCCAAAGCCGGGCAAGCATTATAAAGCCGAAGAAGGTAAGGTTTAATGTGCTGATAGCACATAACTACAATTTTGCCGTGTATTTTGTCAATACCGGGAGTCTTGTATGGCTTGATTCTTGAGTCTGCTTCGTCGAAGTCTTCTTCACTAAAGGTAACTATGAAATGTACATCCCCAGTGCTCAGTCTCGCGGCCTCTCTTACTTCAGTATGGTATTGATTTTCGTTATTGATATCATCGTCTGGCATGAGATTGCTCAGAATTTCTTCGAGCGTATCCTGAAGCAGAGTAGTCACAAAGCCGTCGGAGCGTCGCACATTCGACATCGTGGTGCTGGTTTTATTTGCAGCTAATTCATAAACTGTTCCCCAGGGGTCGTTCTGCAGATCTTCATCCACAAACGACATCCACGAGGTGAGCTTCGCCTTATTCACCTCCTCCATGTATGCTTCTCTTGCATCGACGAATTGTCGGTGTACCCCTCTCCACTCTAAGTCCCTACGTTTAAGACGTTGATACTGCTTGCGCAGCCTAGTGACTGTACGCTTCTTATTTGAAAGGTGTTCAGACCACCAAGGAGTATGCCTACTTTTTCTTTTGGTAACCTTGCAGGCCAGACCTGTAATTGTTTGCAAGCATTGCGTGAGTTCTTCGACAAAAG
The DNA here is from genome assembly GCA_963921935.1 of Galeruca laticollis. Lineage (NCBI taxonomy): Eukaryota > Metazoa > Arthropoda > Insecta > Coleoptera > Chrysomelidae > Galeruca > Galeruca laticollis. Next base: position 70,440,845 of record OY998175.1, read on the forward strand.
AGTTGATCTCAGTCATTTGCCTCAACGGGAAACCGCCGAGGCGCTCTGTGAGGAGAGCAGTGACCTCGTCAATAACATCTTGTTTTGCTGATCTGGCACAAGCCATCTCATAGTCGCCCCCATCCGCTTCGTATTCTATATGTAACTCAATATACCTATGATCACTTTTGATCATATCCTCGTACACCTCCCATTGTACGATATTATTTAGGAGACTTCTGCTTGTAAAGGTAACATCGATATTGTCTTCGCCATTGTCTGTAGAGAACGTGTACGGCTCATTAGCATTATTCACTATATATAACTGATTGCCTGTTATGAAGTCCTCTAGTAACTCTCCTCTCTCATCAGTTCGTTTCGAAAACCACGAATATGATTTACAGTTAGGATCTTCAACAACTAATATTGGAGTACTTCTATATGTACTGAGGATGTCCTGAAGATTTCTCAGATTCTCTTCGATGTTACCATCCCATTTAAAGTAGATTGAGACGACTATGAGACTGCGCTCAAAAAAGTTTACCTGACAAACAGAAACCCACCGGCTTATCTGCATGACTTCTAAGTCTTGATTTAGAATCACAATTGCCGTCAGAGGCTTTTGGTATTTTTTGTATATTAATTTATACTGTTTAAAGCCAGGAATATAGAACCCGTTGTTTCGGTTGAGTGAGTAGGGTTCTTGTAAACAGATTATTGACACATTTCTTGATTCCGCAACCGGTCTAACCTCGTTTGTAGCTATGCGACCGTTTCCTAAGTTTGCCTGCGCTACTTTCAATATAAGCGTATTGACCATAATCAATATACGAAACTAGTTCTTTGGTCCTTTTCATATATGTCGGACGCTTGTTTGACCTCGCATCATGCTTGTCTTCCAAAATTTCTACCTGGGAGCAATTAAAGCATTTTAGTTCCAAACTATTGCAATTCCTAGTGTCGTGATCTTTGGCACATTTGGCACAGTTGAATCCGCCACGACAGTGTTGTTGTAGATGCCCATATTTCAGACATTTATAGCATCTAAGAACCCTAACGTGATCTTTTATGGAACATGACGACCACTTAATGTAGACTCGTCCTTCCTCAACAAGCACCCTTCTCGCTCTCGCATTTACTTCCACCACCCAGTGAGTAAACTTCCTGTCTCTCGGCCCAAATTTATACTTGGGTTACAATTCCACGAGGAGGCGGGGCCACCAGAGTTCCGTGAGGCGACCAACTAGATATTCTCGCGTCACTTAGTGTTCGCTGGAAAACTGTTTCTAAACTTCACTATACACACTGAAAAAAACAGATATCACTTGCTTATGCTGGTCGATGGCGAAATATTTATTCGCTTTGAGAAGAAGCCAGAGTAAACATTAGGGACTGGTGCGGAACTAGAGATGCAGCCACAATCTTCCGAAAGGCAGAAAATGGCACCTTACATTTCACATGAAAGAAGTACAAAGGACCGCCAACGTGCGAGAAGCACAAGGCACAAGAAGAAGAGCGAGTACATCGGGTCCTATAAATCCAGATATATTACATTTTTGGTTATTCTTGGACAAATTTCGGTTTGTTAGCACGATACATCCCCCGAAGTGTATACAAGTGACAATTTTATGATAGAATATTATTCAGGGCCACAGATGCGGAAAAGTTAGTTTTAAGCTTTAAAACTGTTTATTTTTTATTAGCGACACTGCTCCTGCTGTTTTGCCCGTCATCGCCTTGGCCCCATCTGTACAAATGTCGCAATCGTTCCAACTGAGATTAATTTTTTCAAAAAATATACTAACTTTAATAAAAATTTCTTCTCCGGTAGTCTTTGTGGGCAGCGAAGAACACATAAGCATGTCTTTTTCAAGAGAATTTTCATATGAATATCTCACGATAACCAGCAAGATAGCCAGACCAGCGACATTAATCCATTAATCCATTTGTAAGACGAATCGTGTTTTTTGTAGACGAGTAACTACTTCTTGTTTGACGTAGCTTGCCAGATCACGAATTCGCCGTGAAACAGCATCGTTTGATAGAGACACAGTAGAAGGATGCGATAGTGTGTGCTTCACCTGCTTGTGCAATGCGATAGCTAACTAAATTTGATGCCTCCGTGGCCTTTTCATTGATAGTTTGGGTTAAAATTATGATAATTTATTGACTTTCCAAAAACTGTTTTTTTTACGTACAAAAATTATTTATTCTTGTCTCGAAGTGTACAGTTTTCAAATGTCGGCGCAAATTGGTAGGTGGCATGGAACTACTAGGAAGCAGTTCTACAGGAAATTTTTAGAGTTATCCAGCCTAGGAACGAACCACCAGAGTGCTTCTTTTTCGGTTTCTTCCTTTTTCAGATTATTTCTTATAGGATCATTTTTCTACACCACAGATCGGCTCCGAGCCAATAAAAGGAGTTCATTGTTGAGAAAACTCAGTAATATGTGTAATTTTCTATTTTTAAATGTGTTGCGTAACCTTATTGGCAACAATGATGACTGTTTACTACGTACTGTACATGTTCTGTTAATCGTATTGAAGTTCTTTTCGATGCTTATTTTCTTGATCATTTAGTCACTGTGAAGATTCGCTGATTAGATTCACTTTGTTAGAGGGGATCAAGCTCTCTGATTTTTAATACACTCAATATCTGAACCTTCCCTAGATAACCTAAGAATTGCCTCTTGTGGGGATTTATCTATCATCAGATGTGTAGATGTGAGATCTGAAATGATGTCAAGTATCCTAGTTGGGCACGTTCTCATAGTTCCAGTAACGCAAACACAGGCAAGCATTTGAACTTTGTCGAGGGCTTCCTCGTGCTTCGCTGGATGGTTACTGTAACTCACAATTTTAATAGGAGACACATCAGTAAATGATGTTTTCTCAATTTTTCTATTTATTTAATAATACATCACAGTAACTTAGAATCTCACCTTAGAATCTAATTAGGTCTACAAAGGCTGCTCGAATATGTAATTAACACGTGCAAGTTTTCTGGTGTTGTTAAGTGATCTAATACTTTTTTACTAGTTTATAAAAAATTTACGTATAAGATTTCATCATAGTTAATATATTAGATAATCTCAATTAGTCTAATTACTCATTTAGTAAACCTAAATGATATGATTCGGCTTCCGAAAAATGCCTGTCCTAGTTTAAACTCCTCTGAACTACCATTTCCATTAAAATGAAACTAAGCTACAACAAAAGTCCATCCTATTTACTCCGCACAATCGTCTCGAAAGTCTGCATTTTATATTAAGTAAGCAGACCGGTCGGTTTATGCTGTTTGTCGTTAATGTAACGTTTTGAATTTCAAGTATTTAAATAAAGCCAGGTCTGTTTGTTTTTTCTCTGCTTCTCTGAAATGTAAAATAATTATTATTTGAAGCCTCGGTAGCTGCATTTTAAAATTTAGTCTGTTGACTGTCTTGAAATGCACCATCGAAAATAATAGTTTAATGTAACTCGTTCAGTTATTTTCTCGTGCATTAATTGTGAATTTGAAGTTCCTTATTCTGTTCTGAGTCATTTTGAAACGAATCCAGGATCATTTGTTGACGAAAGAAAGTTGGAAAAATTGTTGTGGAAGAAGAGTGGTTTTGAAGAGGCTTGTGACATACTGTATAGAATCATTCAATCAATAATGTCTGCAGGGTTATTTATCACCACAATAGAATTATGTAATAGTGGAAAAAGTTGAAGTATCGTTTTCTATTAATAAAATGAATTATACTTGATTAGAAACTACAATGGCATGTTACTTGAAATTATGATAAATTGAAAAATCATGCAATCAAGAAATAATAATCTGCTGGCGTCATAAACAAACTATCATTACGAACTCAAATAAGGACTCACTCGAATGATTACATATGTAAATTTTGAACAATAATAATTTGAAAATATGATTAGATAGTCACGTAGATATTGAGAATTGATTATTATACCGCTCCATTGATATATCAAAATTATCCCCTCCGCTCAGTTGTGACAACTTACTCTCCCTTATAATCACGATAAGGTTCAAGAACAGCATTTATATTAGATAAAAATTTCGAACACAAATTTTGTCTTGAATGTTGCATTGTGGGGTAGCACTAGAAATATTGAATAGAGGTCGTAGCCGACTTATACAACACCGCTCTCACCTGGCTGAATAATTTTCATTGAAATTTCAGCCTTAAGGATGTCCTTTGTAGACATATTTTACATTGACAGCACAAATTAGCAGGCAGAGCTCACCGCCATTGTCCCACTCGATAGTTGACAACGTGCTGACCGCATGCTAACCACGCGCTTAAAGCAGGCGGCCTGCGCGATATATTCATGGAAGGTGCCCGCGCCAGTGTGAAAATATATGAAAAATGTTGTTTCGTCATCCAGTAAATGCCTCTTGGTTATCGAAAATTTAAAATTCTAGGTCAGATAAGTTGCCCTCACAAAATATATTTTTAACAAACACATATGGTCGTTATGCACCAATATGCTCCGTGACTGATATTCTTGCACCACATTTCCCAAGAGGCTGCAGCTGTTTGCTTATGGGAGGGGGGAAGTGGTAAATAAACGATAGCCCTCCATCGGAATTTTCAATTTTTTTCATTGCAACATAATGCTCCATCAAAAAACCTTTTGCACCCCCCCTCAGATAGGTGTATCGTATTATTTAGAATAAAGTTGCCCCTCCCCCCTCCCCCCCAATGGCAATTTGCAAGAAGATATTGTCACTATCCTAAGATTACCTGGCCTTGGGACTCTCCTCAGGTGGTGAATTCTACAGCCCAATCCACTCCTAATGCACTCCTATGCATGTACAGGTTCGTTGTATGGACTGTATTTCATTAATAAAGATTAAAGCGGCTGGCTTTATTCTTGCAAGGTAACTTTTTTTATTTCAAAAAACGACATACATGATGACCACTGTTTTGACATTTCTTAATGAACAACTTGAAAAAAAAATTTCCCACATACTTATTTATTACACAGATCAACTGCGTTTTACACTTTGTGGTTTTTTATATTCTATATATTGGACTAAAATAAGAATTGATAGGTTTGAAAGGATAAATTCAATGAAAACTCTACTAAAATTAATTATAAAGGTGGTTGAGAGAATATACATTTTACTGATATAATTATTATTTATCCAATAATTATTAGTGTGAATGTTAATTTGTAAAAAAAATCATTCGATAAGCAAATTTAAAAGTGTTCAAAAGTAGTGCGCGAAGTCCTTACTTAATCTCTACATGGAATAAAATATCAATCTAGTAGGAATAACAAGTCATGGATTGTTGCTAGGAAAAATAAACATTGATGACAGATTGAATTTTTGAAGGAGAGATGTAAAAATAATTATCCTAATAGAAAAATCAAGTTAAAAGAATCTACAAAGAAGTTAAATTATATAAACGAGAAGCTGAAGCTGAGAAGAATACTTTATAATTATTAATCAAGGTAAATTGTTGGAATTTATAAAAAGGAGAAAAAACTTGAATGTTGTATAATAGTGAATGATAATGATAGCAAAATCAAAGTTAAGATATTAACGAATTAGATTGAAATAAAAAGAATTGTAAATTGAGAATACCTACATTATTATACAGGAAGACAGATTGATAGTGACATTATAGGAATAATTATAAATTTGAGCTATTTGGACATCCTATTCAAAATTAAAAGAAACAAAAAAAAGGAATATCGTTTGAAGAACTGAGTTTAAGAGTGACTACGAACTGTGAGGTAAAGTTTTTCTTATATAAACTGCTCTAATGGTAGCAATATAACCTAAAAAAATAAACAATAAACTATTGTGTTAAATGAAGTAAAATAATAATTTCTTATTGATCACTGATGGAAAAAGTATAGGTATAAATTATATTTAAAAAAAACTCTTATATTAACAAATTAATATTGAACAATCAGTACTTACCACAATATCAAAACATTCTACCTCTCGAATGTGAAAAGATTTATAATTTGTGGCAGTATTATAATCTTGTCAAATATTTGAATTTCTTTAATAGTTTCAATTGTGTTTAAAAACATAACGATAATTGTATTGGTCAATTGAGAAATTATTATTTACTATTAAATAATAATACATTTGAAAATAGGTTAATATTTATGACACAAAACCAAATAACTATAGAGAAAGAGATCTTTCTTATCGACATTAAATGATTTATTTAGTGTTGCCCTCTCTATTCCTATAAGATAACCAGAAAATACAGGGTTGTATTAGATATGTATTTAATTGTTTCTAAAGTTATTGGAACATAATAATCTGAGTGTTCATTATGTAATTTACCAATTATATTACAATTTAAATCATTTCTCGAGTTTGCATTTATGAAGTAAAAGTCGTATCCTCAACCACCGTAATTCCTTGTTTATGGTTAAGAGTTTCATCCTCATAGACTGAGTATAGCTGGCTCACAATAATAACACACAAAAAATTGATAGACTAATTTCATCTGGCGCTCAACAACTGAAATTATAATAATATGAACCAAATAAATAATTAAAATTATAGATAAATAAATAAAAATAAAATATCATAACAATTGACGAACCAACTTGAGACAAATAAAATTGAATAATTATAATATTCATACATAAATAAATAAATAAATTATCTCAATATAAATGAAAAAAAGCTTAACACCACTTCTAATGCTTTCTTTTGCACCACCCACCTACAAAAACAAAATATTCCTTTCCCCCAAATATAAAAAGTAGATTCCTTCCATAAGCCAAGAAAATTGCCAAAATTATGGCATACCTTAGTGAAAAAGTGCCCGGAAAGTTATCGAGAGGTCAGAGAGAGTCTGTTCATTAATCGTTTGAACAAAACTCCTTTTTTTTGTTAAGTGAGTAGTTTTCGTATGCCAGCAGGAAAAATGTAAACATAATATGCACGTAACGCGGCCTTTCACACTGCTTCGGTGAAGTGTCGACTGATTAACAACGCCTAAGTATATCTTGCAAACAATGCTGGTGCCTAGGAGTTTTATATCTCTTGAAGTTATTCAATTGAACTTTTTAGAAAATATCCAAAAAAATGTTTCTTCGGATGATAGGGACGATCTCATGTTGTATGTGCTTGTATATATATTGTTATGATAATTATTTTAATAGTTATTATTTTATAAGTTATTTTATTGTTGTGGGTTATTATATCATTGATTATTATTGTTAATATATGTGAATTTATTGTGGGTATTGTATTATAATTGTGAATTTGAATTGAATATGAGATGCAATGTTACTATTGAAATAATAATATACTTTTGGCTAGCTAATTGATATGTAAAAACAAATTTTTATTAATATTTTCTCCTATTCACTTTGCTATTTTGCATCATGTAGTTTCATGTTATGCCAAAATTTTACCTCGGCTACTCCTATTTATACACAACTCTTTTTCTCAGTAGGGTTCCTGGGCGAAGTCATGAGAAAATCAACATCACTATTCAATGTAATTTATTTTATATTATTAATTAAAAAGGAAGAAAAGAAATTTTAAATTTAAAATATTGGTTATTCATAAAATGCAGTTGACGCTTTTAATTCAGTTATTGGATTCATATAACTTTTATATCCAAAAATAAATGATTATCCTTTTTTTAAAACTGAGAACTATTCTTACACCATAAACGTAAAAAATATGGATTTTATCCATATATATATATATATATATATATATATATATATATATATATCTAAATTTCCACATCATACAACCATCATAATATTTTTAAAAACTATTCATTTGTTTGTGACGGCTATGCAGACTCATTTGCATAAATTTACATAATCGTTTGGAAACGTTAAAACTGCTCAAATATTTTAACTTTTTTTTTGTTATTCTAAACAGTATTATTGAAATATTCAGAAACTACTTCAGTTTCAATCGATTCGTGAAATGGAGAGGATATTTGAAATTTTTAATCTACTTTATTTCAATCTTAAAAAAATATGTTAACGTATTATAAACTTTGTGCACGTGATAAAACTGAAATTAGTTTTGCCTTTGTACTTCGTGGAAAGTTTTATATATATATATATATATATATATATATATATATATATATATATATATATATAGTGTGTGTGTGTGTGTGTGTGATTAGAGAAGCATGCAACATAAAATAAATAATATATGTATCTACAAATTTGGTAGGTGAGTGTTTTACATTTCCTTGTTTATTATTATCATTCAAAATTGTATTATCAGGTGTTTTTATTTAAATTTCACTATTGAAAATTTGGTACCAAATATATTAATTAAACACACCACAGACCTTTTCTTTTCACCAAGCCGACGCCGTCAATAGTGTCCATCCATGACGCTTTCCCGCTCCAGGTGGCAATCTCCCTTCTTAGTATTATCGGGTGATAATTCTACTACGTGGGTTGACTTTATTTTACACAAATTTCGTCTCGGCACTTACTTTAACTTTCAACTACTTTTGTAACTTCTTATAATTTATATATAACACTTGTTATTTCAAAATTTTACAAGAAACTGCAATACATTTAATTTACTTCCTCCTTCCTTGGTTACCAACGCTTGACTGACTGTCGCGGTTTTTTTATCCGCCAAAACCTCTTTTTTGTTTATAACCGAAAGCTCGCAATGTTTTAGAAAAATCTTTGATTTTTGTTCAACTGCCACTTTGTTTATTAATATTCTATTGTTTTTCTGACTTAAACTTGCTACTAAATGTTGTTTTTTATGCAGTATAACCTTATCGTCATTGAATTATTCACTAACATAGTATTTATCATTGTTTTTCTTGTTATTTAATTATTTGAAATCTTCCGACTGGTCAATACAAATATACAAATTTTTCACTTCCTACAACTTAAATATTTACATAATACATATAGATACAGTTCATTTCTCATTTTGCTCTTAATTACTACATCTATATACATAAATTAGGTCGGTAATCATTCATTTTTATTCTTATATCTCATATCAGATTGCATTTTATGTTGGTATACTTGTCGTCAACTGTTATATTTCGTTTTGGTTTTGACATTACCTACTAATTACAGTTTTCTACATTTTATTATTATGTTTCCTATTAACGTTTATGATTGAATATTCAATTAACATACCTTATATATATATATATATATATATATATATATATATATATATATATTGTCACATACAGGTTGTCCCACCATGGTAGTGACATGTGTTGATAATAAATTTTATATTTAATTACTTAAGTGGAAGTTGTATTTGAGAAACACAATATTTCTGATTGTGATGAGAAATTTCTTAGTGTAGGTCCTACACAAAGCTATGAAACTCGCGCTTACGTCTTACACAAGTCTTCGCCAATCAGAAATAAGAATTATATTAGCTAAAAAATTATTATCATTTGAAAACAAAATGGTAGATTCAGTACAATTGCGTTATTAATATTTTATCAGTTAATTTCCATTGAATAAAATCCAATATTGATATATTTTGTTAAACATTTTCTACATTTTTATCAACAAGTTCATTCATACGTCTTGTAAATGTCGCATTTGCTCTGTCAGCTCTTGTCTACCAATTTATAGTTTATATTACGTACACAAACTACTTCTGAAAGATTTGTCACAATATACTTTCCATATTTTTATAATTTCATTGTATCGTAAAATTTTGTATGTTTTATTATGAATGTCAGTAGAGAATGAAGTATACAGCGTGTTATTTGTCGATAGATGGATCTAACGTGTGAGAATGGAGGACGAACTGTGTCGCTGCTTGTCGAATGTAGATGATAACGACTTGTCTATTTATCCAATTATATTCTCCATGTGATATGTACAAAGCTATGCAGATATTGAGTGAACCTCCAGGATTTTTACCGTCACATAGTTCTGTTTGGCTGTTAGTTTTGCAGAGGGATGAAAGTATCATTTATAGAATTATGTAAGAATGTTTATGATATTTTAGGATTTGACAGTAAATGACATTTATTAAAATAGAAATGTTTGCAAACAATCCTTTAAAATTTAGGTAGCTAAGTTAGGATGGAGTTTGTTGAAAAGAAAAACTAGGTACTTGACATATTTTTGACGGTGAAGAAAAATAAAAATTTTTGAGAAGATAAAAAAAGATATATTAAGGCAGTTGGGACTTTTGAAATGTTAAAAAGTTGATTGCATTGGATTTAACTGGCTAATATAAGGAGTGATAATTAAAAATTAGAACATTGTAAAATTGTAACAAATTTGAATTTAATTAAAAAAAAAAAGACAGAATTTAGTACTGCCATTTTTTTTAAGAACTAACTCCCTGTAAATAAGACATTTTGTATAGAGCCGGAGCAAATATATTTTGATATTTTTTTTTATGGTAATTTCAATAAGGTCTGAATAATTTTTATTAAATTTTACTTGCCTATTAATGGTAAGTTGGCGCCCTATAACATTTACGTAAATAGTATACACTTTATTTATCTAAATTGTATTTAAAAAAAATAAAAATTGTATACGTACAATAGTTATAATTCTAATACATTTGTCTCCTGAAACGTGGGGCATAATAAATTGGCTCCTGAAACGTGGGGTATAATAATATATATATATATATATATATATATATATATATATATATATATATATTTTCTAATTCTAAATTTCACTTATTTATCAATCATTCGTAGCACTGTTGATTGTATTATTACTATTCTATTTTCTTCTTTAAATATGAACAGATCATTTAGGTGTCTAATATTCCGTGTGGCGTCACGTTATTTTATGCTTCGTTGCTTGTTAAGTTCTGTCTAAGGTTGTTTAAGGTACAGAATTATTTTAAAAAATGTTTATCAATAATTGTTTATGAATTCTTTTGATTTTCCTATTTATTTTCTCTATGATTATGCACACTGATTCTAATTGATTATATTGTTATATATATATATATATATATATATATATATAATATATATATATATATTATTAATTTGGTACATTATTTACAAATCACTTTTATTGATAGATATTATAATTTTATACTCTATTGGGATTTTACGAATGTTTATATGCTCGTTCTATCTACAACAATATATTGTTCTCGCAGTTCCCAATGACGCCGTACCTGAAGTTGCCAATGAGAGGAAAAAACAAACAACTTCGTATGTGAAAAAATTGTTATAGTTTTCTATTGAAATAAATTCTCCAAAAATAAGTAACATTTTTAAAGAATATGTATTTATCACAAGTTATCTATATCAGTCGGAGGGTAAATCGCTGTTCCGATAGTTTAAAAATAATTTGAAACTGAAAATCGCTGAAACTAAGTTGTATTGAGTGTATAATTTATAAAATTGCAAAGCGCTTTCAACTTCCGTCATCATCAGTGCTTCATATCAGGTACAGAAAGTCTCACAATAAGATGCATCTTGTTACAATTTATTATTAGGTAATAATCATTTTTGAAACAGCATTTTTCAAGTAACATAATCGATTTATCAACTAATGTAAAAAAATCTATTGAATCCAATATGTCACATATTATGTTATTTTTTCGTTCAATTGCTCTGTTATTCATAAGTATTTCTTGGATGAAATGTTACTCATTCATACTCCATATATGTTCTTTGTTTGATACGTAATGTGTGAAAATTAAACAGATATGTGAATACATTCTCGATGAATTTCAAACAAATTACCTCTTCAATTATTCTAGCAGACTCCCATGTTACAAGTAACAATATATAATTGATTTTTGTAGTCACTATATTTCTCAAGTTTTGTTTCCATCTACCCAAGCGACAGTTGAACACATCTGTTGCCTTTTCGCATTAAACACAAAGAGAATATACGGAAAAGTTCATTTGCAGATTGCAGAGTTGGATACTAGCATCCGGTGTAATTAGACCAATGACAGCGTTTTGTCAAATTAGCTAAAGCCCTTCGAACAATCGGACAGTGTCGAACCATTAGAGAGTGAACACCATTTTACGACCCTACTGGATTTTTAAATTCTAGATACGGAATGTGTTCTTTTTGTTAAATGTATTGGTATTTTCCTCTTTTGAGTTTCTATAGTATCGAATTCTTGTTTAAGTTACTATTATTCGTCATAGAACCATTTTATACAAACTATTGTAGTGTTTGCTGAAATTAATGATTTATTTTGAAAGTTAAACATATTCTTGACAATTTGCCGAAGAGAAAACATTCATAGATTGCCAATACATATTTTTTGCAATATTTTTGCGGGAAAAGCTCCATTTTCATGCTCGCTATTGTGGTTGAAAAATAGCTATTTGGCCATTTTGTAATTTGGATCTAGATTCCTCTTCTAAACGGTTATTTGGCTGCGACAAGGATGTCGCACGTAAATTATTCTTTGCACACGCAAAAAAATCACAACGTTGATAAACTTAAACAAAAAAATGTTATTCTCAAAATTTTTAAGTTTAATTTTAATCACTGTCCTCTTCTAGAGGACGAAAGGTTTGGTTTTCTTGATGAGAAAAGAGTAATGAATAATGTTACGGTTGTAATGAACCGTAAAACGGGTTGTAGGTTTATTGTGGATTTGGTAAATTTAAAAATTTGAATATACGTGCGCGGACGCTTTCATTTAAAAGGTTGTACAAATCTATGGATGCGTTCCTTACTTTAAAGGTCTGTGGTTATAAGGTGAACTCACCTTAAATACTGACGTCAGGTCGATAAACGCTGATATGAGAAATTCATTCAGTTGTTTCTTGAAAGATTGAAGTGATCTGTGATCTCTCTTTCTTTTTCTCTTGGGTTGAACACGTGTTGTGGCTGAATGGGTTTACATGAAAATATCTGATACCGACAGTGTCATCTCATTGAGATAACTGTTAAATAAATTTGGCAGTAAGCAGACAATAAGAAATTTGAAAGTATTTTTGAGAAGAAAGCTCATATGTTACAGTATTTTTTGTTGGTGTTGGTAAGAAACTGTTATGTTGTAGTTTTTGTATAAAATTACTAGGTGTTTGGTCCTGGCAAGATAGTGAAAGACACGTATTATTCTCGTCTGTATGTAAATGATTGATTTTCATTGTTTATCCACCGAATAATATAGTGAAAAGTTAGTGTTATTATAACATAACAGCAAGAAGAGGTATGTAAAATAAGATATCTTTGAAAACACAAAAATTACCTAGTTTTTAATAGAATAGTGAAATAATTGTCCTCCAAGATATTAAAGAATAAACTTTAGTCATTAAATTTTCACCAAAACTTGTATTCATCAACTGATAACAAGCATTCAGAACTTAATATAACAGGGCTGTATTTGGAAACATAGATAATTATTAAAATGGATAAAATTTTGGAGGAACTAAACACCATGGATGAAAGTAACATTAGAATGGGAGAGAAAATATAAGGATTACAAAAAGAACTATTCGCCCTAATGAAAGAAAACTTCGAAAGAAAACAAGAAAATAAAGATCTTAAAAAAATGCTAGATAAACAAAATAAAAAGATAGAAGTCTTAGAAAGAGAACTGACGAGTAAACATTTAATTATCTATGGAATCAGTGAAGTACCGGATGAAAATACCGAAACCCAATAGGTGGAAGTACAGGAGGTAATTAACCAACTAGGGGTTCAGCTGAAATTCGAACAAGATATAATGGATACCAGGAGATTAGGAAAGAAAAGGGAAAATTCAACTAGACCAATATTGTTAGAAATGGCACATAAGAGTAAGCAATTTGAAATGTTAAAATTGGCACGGAATTTGAAAAATTCGAAGTGGAGTCTTAGCGAAGATTTTCCAAAAGAAATTAGATATCAGCGAACACAACTTTTGGAACAAATGAAAATAGCTAGGACTCAAGGCTGCAAAGCTTTTGTTAAATACAATAAACTTGTAGTGAATGGAAAATAATATGAACTTAAGGATATGGGAGGTTGGAAGCAGCAGATAACTACGCAACCACCAACAGAATTTAAAAAAGCAGGGGGAAGAACAGTAAGTGATAGCTCACCAACGCAAGAAGGGCATTCTTTAAAAAACGTGAAACTATTATAATAGAAAATAATTTGAAAACAACCACAATTGAAAAGGAATCACACACTAAGAGCGAAAACTAAATGAAGCCCAAACACTTAATACATATGGTAGAAAGGAGATAATGAATTCAAATGATGGAGAAGAAGCAACAAGCACTTGAAATCAGGATGTGCTCTTGGGCGGCCAACGCAGTGTTAGAGTAGTACTATGGAATGCCTAGCCATATTCTACAAAAACAGTTACAGCCCAAGACTTCTGAAGACTTCTCCTTGGTGGCTTATATATCAGTTTACAATGTCTTCAGTTGATTGTTTGCCTTGTGTACATTCCACCGAGAAGTAACTACAGTGAATTATTAGAAACTTTTGGAGTTTCATTTGAAGTGATACTGGAAAAATATTCCGGCTGTATAACTTTCATAATTGAAGAGTGGAAGTACCAAACGCACTAAGTACCAAATTCATAAATATGAGATAATCAAGAAAACAAGTGTATCAAATGTATTTTTTGTACTTTTCACCTGAAAAAATTAGCAACATTTCCTAACAAGTGGAAGAAAATATTAGGCTAAAAATTTTATTATAACATTCAAATTAATATTATTTTGTTTAACTAAAACTGAAAAGGCATAAGTGCCAAGTTATGAATTTAGCAAAGGTTATAAGTAATAACAAAAGATGAGTCCTAAGTGCCACTTAATTTATAGGTTATAAGTACCAACTAGAGGTGAGTGGAACTGCTACTAGGTCCCAAGCTTTCCTCTTGTATGTTGAGAAGTTCTCTGCAAAATGCTTTATGTTCAAGATTTTCCAGGTAAGGAATCATAGACGTTAATGATTTTTTTTTATTCACAGAAATCTTATTTTCAGGGGGTAAAAGTGATAATTTTGCAGATTTTAGGTCTTCATGAGTTTTTCCAATTTTCAGTATATTGACTGGTTTCCATGCCTCGATATCGGAGAAGGTTTCTTTCATTTGGAGAATCGTTGGATTATTACAATCAACTTTTATTCTTATCGCTTTACTTATATTCAATTTTTTTGTGTTGAGATACGTATCAGCAGCTTCTTGTATATTCAAAAATCCATTTACGGACATGTCAATAACTTGAAAAGGAGGATCATATTTTGCGGAAGTTATCACTTCGTGTGAATCATTGGGTATTATTGCCTTCATAACGCGTTTCCTTTTCTCAATCAGAGCGAAGTCCCTATCACAACACATAAAGTTGTGGCCACTAATAAGGAAATTATACTCTATTGTGTCAAAAACTTGATGGAGAACAAGGAACACCAAAACAAATATTACCATTCTGTTCTTATTTTGCCCCGTACAGTTGTCACTCCATAGTAGCAAATCCTTTTTTTCCGTAACACCAAAATTTAAGACTTTAAGAAGGGTAGATGCAACCTCGTTACCTCCTCGACCACTGACGCCTTCATGCCACGTGCACATAAAAGCATGGTTGTTGTCAGATAAATGAATCCCCAGATTGTAACAAGATAATTGGGACGGGTAAAACATATCCGAATGGGTCAAAGTGGGGACAAATAGGACCTGTTGTAAATCAAACGAAATAGAACATTTATCGCTACCAGGAAGTTGTGAATCAGCGTTTTCCTTTTTCATATATGCCATAGCTTTCTCCACTTTCCGATGGTGAAGTTCCAATTGAGCTTTTGCCTTGGTGCCGTCACTATTATTCTGCTTTGACTCACAGTTTAGTTATCACACGTATGGCATGTATCAACTCTAGGGCGATGTAAGCTTAATTTCGGAAAATCGCTTTTGAATACCCCCCTATAAAACTTATAGCTCACGGAAGACCCTTTGTTTTTTTCTAAAAATGATTTAAAAAGTCTGTGGATATTTGAATCGGGACTCAAAAACTGCTTCTCTGATTTGGCACGTGAGTAGTGCGAGACATCTCAGGGGAAGGAATTTATATGTTGATGGATCAGCTGACGGTCATTATCTGTAAATTTGCTTGGCTTATTATTTGAACGCCTGTCTGTAAATGTGCGTTTTGTTTTACCGTGCGTAATAGACGTCTTACATTGATTGCTGACTGTGTGTATTTGACTAGTTACAGGTGTGGTCATAGGTAAATGTAATTAATGTAAGATTTTACAGGAAGAATTTAAGCTTTTCTTAAATTCATACAGTAATTATACATAATATTCTAACACATCGTTACTTACTTTAAAAATTTTGTTTCAGACTCTCCACAACTTTGTCATATTTTATTTTTGACTATTGGCGTCTGACTTTTATTTATATTTATAGCGTTGTCTTCCACCCAAGTGGCCACACACACCATTTCTTTCTGTTCGCTTTCTTTATCGGAATAATTGTTGGATTCATCGGACGACATGTCTACAATTGTACCGATCGCTCTAGTTTGTTTCACAGAGAGGTGACATTTGTTTGTTGATAATTCTTAACATGGCGTTTTTTCTTATTTCATTTATCAATTATTTTTCTAATTTTTTGGTGAAGATTCACCAATACATTAAATAAGTAATTGCTTCTTCTACTGTTGATAATTTCGATTGCTTGTTGAAGGACCACCCTGTGCTTAGGAAAAACAGTAGACTGTACTCTTGAGTTAAAATGGTTTATTTCTTAAATCTTATGACAAAATATATACCCAAAAGTTGGGAGAATGCTGTAGTTGTTCTGATCTACAAGAAAGGTGACCCAACTGATCTCGAAAACTACCGACCGATAAGCTTACTATCACAGATATATGAATTATTAAACCAGAATCATTACAAACATATTAGAACGAAAACTCGAGGCTTACCAACGAAAGGAACAGGCTGGGTTCCGAAGCCATTATAGTACGACAGAACATCTACACACCGTAAGGCAGATGATCGACAAAGCTACAGAATATAACATACGCCTATGGATGGCTTTTGTCGATTTCCGAAAAGCTTTCGACACAGTAGAAATCTGGGCAATAATAAAATCATTGAGAAATGCTAGTAGATCAACGTTATATAAACCTCATCGAAAACATCCATAGAAATTCTACAATGTCGATAATACTTCACGAATCATCTGACAAAATAAACGTAAGGAGAGGAGTTCGGCAAGGAGACGTTATATCTCACTTTAGTTCTCGAGGACATTTTTAAGAAGCTACAGTGGGAAAACAAAGGATTGAACGTACATGGTGAACGCTTACACAATCTGAGATTTGCTGACGATGTTGTACTGTTTGCAAAAGATAAACAGGAAATAATAGACATGTAGGAAGAACTACGAAATGAGGCTGCAAAAGTAGGATTACACATGAACAACACAAAGACCCGGTTTATGACAAATATACCAGATGCAGACGATACAATACCGATTCATGACAGCACAATAAAAAAGACGGAAACATACATATATCTGGGCCAATCTATAACACCAGGCGAACAAAATCAAGAGATGGAGATTGATAGAAGAATTAGACTGGGATGGGCAGCCTACGGCAAATTAAAGTACATCTTCAGCATGAATATTCCAATGAATTTGGAAACAAAAGTTTATAACGAGTGTATACTGCCTGTTGTCACGTATGATTGTGAGACCTGGGTAATAACTAAGAAGATAAAACATAAATTGGAAGTACATCAGAGAGCCATAGAAAGACGTATTTTGGCAATTTCCCTGAGAGACCATAAAACAAATACTTGGATACGAGAAAAAACCAAAGTCTTCGATATAATAAAAAGAATTGGTTCCCTAAAATGGCAATGGGCAGGGCACGTGGCCAGGCATACGGAAAACTGGAGCGGGTATGTCACCAGATGGAGACTTTGGGCAGAGAGGAGGAGTGTTGGAAGACCCCAGCAAAGATGGTACGACGAGATAAAGAAGGTCGCTGGCCTGAACTGGTATCGAGTTGCGCAAGATCGAAGCCGATGGACGAATTTGAAAGAGGCCTATATCCTAAGGATAGAAAACGGCTAAAAATATAAAAATAAAATGACAAAATTTCGTGACGGCGAACCATGCCCTGCCATCTTTTATAGCCACCGCTAAACTGCATTTTTAACGCCATCTGTTCGCTTGAAAGGTTACTAACGAACTTCATTTTACTGATTGCTGTTTTACCGTCATGCCCTGCGATCTTTTATAGCCACTACTAAACTGCATTTTTAACGCCGTCTATTCGCTTGGAAGGTTACTAACGACATCAAAATGGCAGGAGTAAAACAATAACAAATGGATTAGTATATTAGACACTTGACAGAGTTTTATTGTATTTGTCATTTTTTAAAAAGAAATTGTTTTTTAACTTTTAGATGACTTTACTGTAGCACGAAGAAAAGCCAAAAAGGCTTTAATTACAACAGACCTTTCGTCTAGTTCCGATATTTACAAATGACGGGAATCAAGGATACGGAAAAAAATACAAGGTATATGTCCCATCAGTCTGCTTCTGATTCAGACGAGAGTCCCTCATTAAATTGTAACATTTATCCTGTTATTAAACCTACACCACAAACAAATTGTAAGTATTTAAAGAAATTAATAAGAATGTTTTGTGCAAATAATATATTTTTCAGTATTCTATAAAAAGTCGGGGAATTATAAATCGGGTTGTACTTCTCCAGAGATTCAAGTGGAATCTATTGCCGAAACTATGAGGTTTGAAGCTGAAGGAATTTCTCTTGAGAATAAAGAATCAAATGATATGGCGAGACTTGCTGTTCGTAGAGTTAATTTGTTTCTTAAGTTAAATCATAATTTATAATAACCTAAAGTTGGCATATTAAATTTGACTTTTAGTATAAAAATACTTGATTTTATAATGTACCTTTTTCTTAATTTTTTTTATAGTCAAAACCTTGTGGCAGTGGAATCAGATGAACACTTCACAATAGAGATAAATCATCACCACAAATAGATACACTTGATGATCAAGGTGACTAAACTAAATAATTTTAATTAATTTTTATATTCAATCATATTTTAAATTTATTTTAGAATTAAAAAGGTTGATGATAGATGAAATATCCCAATTAAATTTAAAAATCAACACTTTAATTGAAAGTGTTGGCACTCTCTTGAAAACACAAAGAATTCCGAGTAACCTTCAAGTAACATCGTTTGAAAATAATGTGAAAACGTTATATGAAAAAATTTCAGTAATTCGACATTCGACGCATATTCTTAAAATCCAAACTAAACGTACTCGATCAAATAATGTCCCTAGTATTGCAAACAGACATTACAGATCATTTCTCAACAATACCACAGATAGTACCGGAAAAGACCAAATGCCCCAAGGAACGAGGAATAGTGAAATACATAGATGAAACAAAACTACAATCAGACAAAAATATTGGGATTTCTTATACTTGAATCCAGATCCTAACTATGCAACAAATACTTTTATTGAAACACTTCAAAAATGTATAGACGACTGTACATATACAATAAAATGTAAAAGGAAAAACACAAAGGTTGGATGACAAATACACTACAAAATACACAATGTATATCGGAAAAAAATTAGTGTTTGAAAAACATTGGAATCCATTATATTGTATCATATGTGTAATATTTGTTAGCACATGCTATTATCAATAAATTATTCTTATCTTAAGTTTGAGAAGAAAATGAAGGAAATCACCTGTACTATTTTATAAACAAAATTTTTTATTAAATGTTTGAAACTATTTGTCAACATTCGCCTTTTAATAAACTATCCTGGTTAATAAAAACGGATAAAAGCTTTAAACAGCTTTTTGAAACAACCTATCCCACTTTTAAGCCAAAATAAAATAACAGGTTGTTTCAAAAAGTGTTTAAACTTTGTAATGACTGTTTGTATTTGTTTATTTAAGAAAAAACCATATAGGCAAAATTTAAAAAACCTTCAGTATTTGCTTGGCTTGCCATCTAGTAGTAGCTAGTGAACTGTGACTGATCATGCAGGTCTCTTCCTTTATTTTTTTCCTGTTGGTGAATAGTATCCTTCCACGACAATAGATGGCGCAGCACTCGACAAAACTTTGTGGCTTCGGACTTAGTACAGGAGATCCCATTCTTCCCCGTATTGAAAGTATTTATCTATGAATACCGTCATCTGTCAGTTTATCCAAACCAAACTGTTTGGATGTCAATTTAAAAAAATAAAGTAATTTTTGGCGAATGGGTAAGTTTATGTGGAAACAGAAAAGGTTGAAGGAAAAAATGACATCTGATAATATTAATAACAATTGTAGAGTGTGTGTCTTACACTTTTTACCTAAAGATTTAGGTCCAAATAAAGATCTGAAAAGAGGAGTTTTCCCATCAGTCAATTTACCATGTAAATCTATAATAATTAAAGAAAATAAACTAACAACTAACTAGGATACATTTATTCAATAATTGTTTCTATTTTCTAGAATCTTTAGAAACAGTAACTGATGATGTTCCTTCCTCAATAATTGAAGTTGAACCATCAACCTCATTAACTGTACCACAAATTGGCACTGCATCTGTAACTGAGAGTCCTAGGACTTCAAAGTTACAGGAAGCTTTAAATGCTCCGTTTGTAAAACTGAGAGCTAAAGAAGCACAAGAATCCTGTGCTATTAATGAGGCTAATTGTAGCTATTGGGTTAAACCCGAGCTGAAATTATCAACACATGCTGTTCAAGATTCTACTTCTGTCACACCAACAGACATGAATGCCACAGTTACTCCAAAAAGAAGTGAGTGAATACTTAATTGATTTATTAATATATAGGTGGTTAACAAAGAAATTTTCACAGAAATAGTAGAAATTAGGTATAGGTCAATATTCTGATTTATTAAAAAACATGAAAAATTATTAGGTACTTAGAAATGCATTTATAATTTCATATTATTTAGTTACATCAAGTTTTGACTGTATACTTCTATTAGAATATTATCTAAAATAAGGTTTGAAATTCAACATTTCAACAAAAATGTTATCTAAATGCAATGTAAATTGCATATTCATATTATTTTTTATTGCTAATGATATTATTTTTCAATTTAGATAGATCTGATTTACTTGCTGAGGTGAATGTCTCTAGGGTTAAAGACCTATCACCAAAAGCCAGACGTCTCTATCAAATAGCCACTCAATTTAAAAAAAGAGCTACCCAGTTTAGAAGAAGGCGTCAGTTGCTGTTAAAAAGGTATGCTGCTGAAAACTTTAAAAACTCTGAACTTTTTGAAAAACATTGTAATCCATTATATTGTATCATGTGTGTAATATTTGTTAGCACATGCTATTATCAATAAATTATTCTTATCTTAAGTTTGAGAAGAAAATAAAGAAAATCACCTGTACTTTTTTATAAACAAAATTTTATATTAAATTTTTGAAACTATTTGTCGACATTCGTCTTTTAATAAACTATCCTGGTAAATAAAAGCTTTAAACAGCTTTTTGAAACAACCTTTAAGTCAAAATAAAATAACAGGTTGTTTCAAAAAGTGATTAAACTTTGTGTGACAGTTTTTATCTGTTTATTAAATAAAAAACAATATAGTCATAATTTACAAAATCTTCAGTATTTACTTGGCTTGCCATCTAGTAGTAGCTAGTAAACTGGGAATAATCATGCAGGTCTCTTCCTTTATTTTTTCCCTATTGGTGAATAGTAACCTTCCACCACAATAGATGGCGCAGCACTCGGCAAAACTTTGTGGCTTCGGACTTAGTACAGGAGATTCCATTCTGCCCCGTATTAAAAGTATTTATCTATGCGGCGAACTTATATATGAATTCTTTTTTGACAATACCCTTTTCGATCTAAACTTGTCATGTCTGTTGTTGTTGCTACGTTACACACTGAAATCCAATCTGGTGATTGGTAACTTCTCAAATCCAGATAATAAACTTACCGACTCAAAATTCGATCCATTCAAAATAATGAATAATTTAAAAATGCTCTTACATTCAAATGGGGAAGCTGATTTACTTGAATTTTCTAACAACTTTTAGATAAAATACTGTAGTTTTAAGATTATTATTCGAACATCTAAAACTAATTCAGTTTTCGCTGGATATACAGGGGGGAAAAGAAAACAATTTTTCTTCTACTTTTGACACACCCTGTAGGTTAATTCTGCTAGTAGATCTACACACAATTAACTTTATCAAGAAGACTGATTTGTTTCCAACATATTGTTTTTTATTTATCCCGATATCTTAATTTGTTTGTGAAATGTGACGGTTTAAAGAAAATGCAACATTTTAGAAATGATCATAATTTAAATGACGGTAGAGAATAGACTACAAAATAAGTAGAGTGCTGTGGCAACTCACAATATGACAACTGTCAAATATTTGTTACGTGGCAATTGCAGTTTAATTATCAGTATTTAATTTAACATCATGGTTTTAACACCTACTGATGCAGCACGAGCAGTTGCTCTGGTACAAGATGGTAGGTCTCAGTATTATGCTTCTAGAATATTGGGTGTTACAAGGTGTAGCGTCCAGAGAGCTGTACAACGTTTCAATGAAGCTGTTAGTTTTTCGAGACGAAGAGGATCTGGCAGACGACGTTCTACAAATGTTCGAGATGATCGTTTTGTAACATTAAACGTTTTGCGAGAAGGAAATACTACTGCTGTGATGGCTCGAAATCGTTTGGAAGAATTACGCCAAGTAGCTGTTAACGAAATAACGATTCGAAGGCGATTACGAGAACATGGATTACGCTCCAGAAGACCTGCAACCGGTCCGGAGTTACTTAGGAATCACGATTTGCCAGGGAGCATCAACATTGGAATGTCGATGACTGGAGTAAGATTTTATTTTCTGACGAGTCAAGGTTTTTTTTACGTTCTCCAGATGGCCGTGAAAGAAAATACCGAAGAAGAGGCGAAAGGTTTGACCAAGCAAATTTTTCCACAAGACTCAGTTATGGAGGAGGATCGGTAATGGTATGGGGCGGCATAAGCATGGAAGCTCGTACCGATTTAGTCATTATTGGCGGCGGAGCAATGACAGCAAACCGATATATTCGTGATGTGCTAGATCCACATGCAATTCCATTTGCACTGTTTATAGGAAACGAATTCGTGTTTATGCAAGACAACGCTCGACCACATATTGCGAGGATTGTATCTCAATATTTGTACGAGACAGAAATTCAAAGGATGAACTGGCCATCACGTAGCCCAGACCTCAATCTAATTGAGCACGCCTGGGACATGATGGACAGACGAATTCGTAACCGAGTTCCTTCTCCAAGTAATTTGAATTTTTTGAGAGATGCTTTGGTCCAAGAATGGGATCAGATTGACCAGATGGAGATTCGATATCTAATAGAGGGTATACCACGACGCATTGAGGCAGTTATTCGCGCTCGTGGGGGAAATACCCGTTATTAATTTGCAATAATTATTAGTTTATTTGTTGTTTGATCTGTTTATAAAATTATGTGTTACTCTGCTAAAAAATTTAGGGATGTTGCATTTTCTTTAAACCGTCACATTTCACAAACAAATTAAGATATCGGGATAAATAAAAAAAATGTTGGAAACAAATCAGTCTTCTTGATAAAGTTAATTGTGTCTAGATCTACTAGCAGAATTAACCTACAGGGTGTGTCAAAAGTAGAGGAAAAAATTGTTTTCTTTTGCCCTTGTATATCCAGCGAATACTGAATTACTCTTAGATGTCCAAATAATAATCTTAAAACTACAGTATTTTATCTAAAAGCTGCTAAAAAATTCAAATAAATCAGCTTCCGCATTTGAAAGTAAGAGCATTTTTAAATAAATCATTATTATGAATGGATCGAATTTTAAGTCAGTAAGTTTATTTTAATTACTATATCTGAACAATTAATAATAGTGATTTTAGCAAATGCTTCTCCTAGAACCCCATACTTAAAAGCAAATGCTTTTCCTATTAGCAAATATTCTCAATAAGGAGAGGAACGAGGAGAGATCAGAGAAGGAAGGAATGAGAGAGGTGGAATACGAGGAAAAGTGATTGATTCAGCTAATAAATAGAAAGAAGGTATGAAATGGGTAACATATCCTGAAATATCATTTCTTATCTCATCTCTGAGTTTATTTAATGCATTAAAAATAACAGTAAGAATGAACATGGTATTGTTATGCTCTTTCACACCTACTATCAATATTAAATAGTACATTTTACGTAGATAATGTAATATTATCTTATTTATATGATCTTAATTGTCGGCGCAAATAACATATTTTTTAATAGGTATAGTTCTCAATCCGCTGTAATGCCTTTAATCAGCGTAAGCAAGAGGTCTCTAATTCCATTAACTGTTCATCCACAACAAGGTCCAAATTTGCTCAAACTATTACGTTTGTGTAACGCGTTGCAACTTTAACATAGTTACAGTTTAAGCTGGAAGGACTTAGATTTAACGAAGGACTACGAAGGACTCGATTCTTAACTCCTTCTAATTAATTAATAAAGGGTTTTGACTGTCGTGCAGTTTGCGGTTGGAGAGACCATTAAGGTATAATGGAAGGAGAGACTTTAACCTTGACTATGTTTAGGGAAGGGGCATTGATTGATGATAATTTGATATATAATTAGAAACAGTCCATCTTCCAACTATTATAAACACAAGACCAAGTTCCGTAAATGTTAGTTTGATTGCAGAAATTTGGAATATATTAGGAATACTTACTTCTAAATATTGGTTAATTTACTTAATAAGGGGGAATAGTTCCAATAATTGAAATATCTATTGATTTTGATCTACATGATACCCAATACCTTGATTTATTTCAATTGAATATGTCTCTGGGTATAAAGCAATACGTTGTTAATATTATCAATTCAATTTATACTCTCTGGGACTGATTATGTATAGGGTAAGTGTGTATAAGAGTAGAAAACCTAAAATAATTTCTCAATTCCACACGAATATATAATCTTTGTTATTTCATAACTGGAAGTGATTATCACCAAACATGTTACGCCCTAAATTATTTCACAAAAATTAGATATTTATATTTTTTCAAAACTTTGAAAATGCGTGCTCTTATACACGGACGTTTATAAAAGTTCGCATCCTGGCGTTTCAGAATACGCACCCTGTGTTGACATAAAAAAGGCAACTTGCGAAAAATACTAAATATAGTCACTCTGAACCGTTGAAACAAACAAATCCTCCTATTATATATGTAGTGCAAGATTCATTCCACCAACTGTTCAGGAAGAACCCTATGTTGACATAAAAAAGGGTTAGAAGTAAAACCATATTTGGGTGATTGCTAGTAAAATGACAAAATTTTATTTAAAAAAGTTTAATGCTATTAATAAAAACTCAAAATATTAGAAAGCAACTCACGAAAAATACTGAATATAGTTACTCTGAACAGTTAAAACCAAGACGTCTCCCATTATATACGTGGTGCAAAATTCACTCCACCAACTGTTACAGGAAGAACACATAATCCAGTCTCCGTCTTCCAAATATTCTAAGTACAATTCTCCACGTACTGAACAACGTAGGTACATCCTTTCGACAATTTTTTGTATCTTTTACAACTTCTTCAATTTACGATGTTTTGAGCCAGTGGCAACTAGTTTTCTTTTTGCTGCTACAACTTTCTTATCTTCTTTATCTTTATTTATCTCAGCAATTTCTTGATGCTCATCCTTGAATGGAGTACTAGACAGTGTTTATACTTTTGTGATCTCCATTTGCAACGATTTCGTTTTTCTTTTATTTGCGGCAAAGGCGAAATTTCCGGCAACTTGCATCTGTGTTATTACTTTTCCCGGATTATTTATCATCCATTTATCACACTCCCTATTGTAAGCACACTGTAATGTGCCAAATAAACCAATATCCAGCGGTTGTATTCTGTGGCTTGCATGAACTGGCAAGGATAGTAAAAATATGTGATTTTTCTGCAGTACTGTATGGCTTCTAAATCACGGTGTGAGGAATGGTTGTCAAGGATCAAAAGTATTGGATTTTCTGCACTAGGCTTGCTGTCGTTCTCGAAATGATGCAACCAATGGTAAAATATATATTTGTTAATAAACGCAGACACCGATATCATTTTATATGTACCAGTAGGAGCATTTCAAAATAGCTCATATCTTCATCTGTTCTTTGGGAAATATCATAGCTGGAGGCTGTGGTGCTAAAGCAACATACAGCTGTAACGAGCTATCCCAGAGCTGCGCTAGCTACTTTTCCGACCAGTTTTTTTCCTTTGCTAGATAAAACCTTTGGTAGTATATTAGGCACTACCGATACACCTGTTTGTAAATGGAGTTTGGGGGATATTTTTTGTTTTCATGAAGGGTCTTAAGATTTTTAAAAACTGATGTACTTGAACTTTATTGAAACCCATTATTCGACCCATTAAACATTTCTCTGGCTGTCGACGTGTTATTTTGTGTCGTCGAGAAAACCTTATCCACGACTCGCCTGCCATTTTTTTGACGTTGTTAAACCTGTGCTGAATATTGTTTGCTTCAGCAAACCTTTAAGCCGCGATTATCAGATCTTTCTTGGTTCTACCATAATAACGTGGATGCAAGTCACGTACTGGTTGTGGTAAATCAGCTTCCATATCTGCAGGAATATCTGTTTTAAATTGTCCTACACAGCTCGGAATGGTTCCAGTTCTTAACCCTTTTCTTAGTGTTGTTTAATTTCTCTTGCTATTCTTCGTTTACTAAAAGCTTCTGTCATTTTCCACTTAATCTCCTCTAAATTTCCATCGGTAAAGTCTAGCTTTCTCCCGCTTTTTCTTTTATGACGGATCATATTCGGAATTTAATAATCTACAAAAATAACTCTATACTATATGCAAAATAACTGGGGCTGTGATCGCCCTTAGATCGTCCGATATCTAGTTGAGAGAAAATGGATTGTATCACGCGAATGAATAATCTTTATGAGAATAGTAACTAAGCCCTTGTCTTACTTTGCGTGCCTGATCTGCGGTCTCCTAGGTGGATGCAGAAGTCTGGGGCCCCCTTCTTTCAGGTAGATTGGAGACACCACATACACAACACAAAGTCTCGTTATAACCTCTCGATTCGAATAAAGCTTAACAATTCAATCTATCGTTCCTGCTTCTCGTCGACTTCAGCAGACAACGCGTCTTCGCACGACAAGGGCCGAGAAGTTACGAAGAAGCAAAGTATATTTAAAGACAATTGATTAGAACAAGTAATAAAAAAATAATAATAGAAAAAAAGAAAGACAATTATATACACAACACAAAGTAGCGGGGACGCGACACTATATTCACTACATCAATCTTTCACATAAGAGGACGCACTACGAAGTATAAGAGCACGCACTGCGTACTCTTATGCATTTCCCATGGCGTACTCTCGTGCATATGTATAAAATTTTAGATTTTAGTTAATATCTTCTATAATAACACGTTTCTGTTTAATTTTTACTTATAGGAATAACAACAATATTATAAACAATCATACAAGAACGTTCACTACTTTAAAGCACCGGCACACACCTTGCAAAAGACTAAAAGCCAACCATCAGCATCTATATCGTCAACCCGCGTAAACATTATCGGCCATTCTTATAGCAGGTGTGCCAGTAATGTAGATTTCCACTTTTGCCTCTATTATCGCAAGCTATTTGGAATACAACTAACTGCTCTTCATTTTCTCCAGAATTTTGGAAGTTTAGAAATATTTGCATGAAAGATAGAGTGACAGTATAATAATTAAAATATAATGAAACAATAAACTATCGTGGCTAACTGGGGTGTACTCCCTAAGCCAAATGGCTTCCGGGCCAGAAAGAAAAAAAACTGACTGCTCGGACTATTTAATAGATGGCGGTATTTATTAAAAATAAGCGTGTCTGCTCTTTTTCTCATGCATACTCTTATACACCTTTACCCTATACTGTATCCATGCAACTATCTCATCCATAGAAGTTACAGAACAAGAATTAGCAATAGAAACGGTTCATCGATTCAAATAAAGAATCAAACTCCTCATTCAAATAACAATGTGTAACTAATGTACTAACCAACTCATTTTCTCTAGTGCCTTAGTTGATGTATTTGGCTGCGTATTTTCGAGAAAGATCCAAGAGTTCGCATACTACAGACCTGTACGTTTCGGAAGATGTCGGTATTTATACTTATCCAAACGATCTCATTGTTTTCCCTCATGATCGTATTTCGAAGTTCAGCTTTTGACTAGAAACGATGTTTAAAAGCGTTTTTGGGTTCTTATCACAACTGATACCACGATGTCTTATTATAAACGGAATGTTTTGGAGTGCTTATAATGACGCGACCGATTTTAGTTGATGAGATGCTTTATTCACAATAAAATTGTAATTTTGATGTTCTTTAGTAACGAGTGAGTCCATTTTTCGCATTTTTATATACTTATATTCTAAAAATTACATTAGATAAATACTTTTATCGTCCCATAGAACTAATAGTTTATCTTACAAATTTTTGGAATAGCAGAATTTGATAATTTTCAAGAACATAATTAATACTCTAACTAACCCAATTCCTTGCAACCAGCTTTTAGAAATAGATTTAGGAGTTACTAATTTGGTTAAAAGCCGTTAACTTCCACTCCCTGATTCTATTCCGTTCTTCTAAAACACTTAAGGACATTACGAATGACTTAAATATGTATACATTTCGGAATAAAAGCAGGAAATTTAATCCAATTATCTCGAGATATAAGTATTTAATTGAAAAGCTCAAAAAATCCATTATAGATAAAATAAACCGTACCAAAGTCTAATTACTTTAAATAGTCCAGCTTTCCACAGAATAAGTAGTGTCGTTGTACTTAGGTTATATAAGAATAAACTGAATAGTGTCCAACATTTTGATATAATTTGACGACGATATTTCGTGAAGCAATGATTGATGATACTATAAGCTTTCATACATTCTTCGTTCCATTGTGAGCTTTGTTAGAAAATAATTCTTAACATTAGATATTGAGGTTTCACGGTAGTTGAAGCCACCTGAAGTTACAGTCGTATGCGCCAACTAGTTGTCAAAACTACCACCATATTGTTAACTTTAGAATCAGTAGTGTAACGATTTCATTCAAATTAGAATATTAATAGTTATTATTCATTTATCACTATATGAAAGTTTCTTTGAACATTGGTGGTATATTTAAAGTTTTATTCTTCTTCTTTGAGTGCCGTCTCCTAGCGGAGGTTAGCGATAACATCTTTGCAAATCTATTTCTATTTTCAGCTGTTCTTATTAAGGTCGGCAAGTCCATGTTTGTCCATTGCCTAATATTTCGCAGTCATGAAATTTGTTTTCTACCTGGCCCGCGCCTACCTTCGATCTTTCCCTTCATTATAAGTTGCAGAAGTATAGTAAGAACCAAATAAAGTTGCGTTTACGTCATCATTGTGAACATTTGTAGCGTCGTCAGAGTGTTCACGAAATATGGAAATTAACAGAAAATAACAGTCAACAAAAAACGTAAATGTAGAAAATTTCACAATATTATAAATGAAAACTACAAAATTATCGATAGTTTTCGTTTAGTATAGTGTGGAGTTTTTTAATTTTCGTTTTTTGTTAATTAAATTTATGAATAGATTTCACAAAGTAAGGAATTCTAGAATAAAAGTGGTAAGGTTATTACTGACTTACCAAATCTTTCAATAAATAAATATAATAAAAATGCAAGCAATAAAATAAAATATGTTTAATAATGAACGTGTTATCAAAGACAAAAACTAACATTAATCAAATCAACATATTGTGAAATGAAACTAGGCAGATTCAAATTCTTGTTCTTTTTCTTCATCTGATTCAACATCAGTGTCACTCTCTTCACTATTATAATTTATAACTATCGGACTAATTTCTAGACGATCAAATATTCTTTCCCTCTCATACCACTTAAATATCTTTCTTCCAGTATGTTGTATAGAATTTTTCCACATATCTTGTGCAGTGCCTCGTGCCACATGTTCAGGCAGTTATTCGCACTGTTACCATCCCTACCAGTATGCCTATTGTAGTAATTTTTGCTATGCCCCAAATTAATTCGATAGAGTTGAATATGCAATGGTAAGTTGGAAGACGTAAAACTTTGTGTCTATACTGTTCTGCCATATCCTCCACTATATACTTGATTGGTGGCTTATTTCTAAAAAAGAAAACAAAAAAAAAAGTTTAAAATAAATGGCAATAAGTAAGAGTATATCTGTATATTTACTGAGAAACGATTTGCAACAGTTCTGTTTTTAACATCATGTGAGAATAGGGAATGTTTTTTCTGTCAACCATTCCTGCATAGCACATTTTGACCATCCTGTATTTGGAGTTTTATGTGATAACATGCTGTGATAAGGTGCATTATCAAGTATAATTAGAGAAGGATTCTCTAAATTTTGCAGCAACTGATATTCAAACCATTTCAAGTAATTTGCCTGGTTCATTTCCCCATGATAATCATTAAGTTGGGTTTTTGAACAAAATATTGCTTCAGCACCTTCAATAAATCCGTTTTCATTTCCAGCATGGAGTATAATATATCTGTATATGTTTTGCAATACAACAAACCTTTTGCCATCCGTTTTAGTAGTTTTAACACTCTTGATAATTTCATATTGCCATGAATGACCTATGATGCAATTTTGAAATATCCAGGTTCCATCGATGAACACAAATTGGAATATACCTCCGTCCTTTGCTTCTTTATAATATCTTGAGAATTCTACTCTTTTTAAACAACATTAGGTATTTCCATAAGTCCTCGTCATGGATTATCCTTCATCCAGTTAAACCCAAGTTCTTTGAGCAATCTATTTAAAGAAGTGATACTACCATTAAATAATTATTTTTCTTTCAGTTGGGACCACAATGATTGAATCATTATGTGCTGTTCTAGAAGCATACAGAAATAAAAATTTGTTAAATATACAATTGTCGTAATTATACCTACTTCTCTGGTACATGTTGTAAATGGTATCACGAATAGAGCTTGTATTTGAAGTTTCTATATTTGTTACTCGTTTATGAGCGCAACGTTTTTTCTTTGGTGATTCAAACTCTCCACCTTTTTTGTTTGTTTGACAAATTTTGCTTACTGTTCTTACACTGATTTTTAAAGCAGCAGCTACACGCTAAAATAATAGAAATTTTTGTAAAGGAAAGTAAGGATATTTTATTCACGTATTACGTACCTCTAGAGAAGCATTCAAGGGCAACAAAGGACCATTATTATTCCTTTCTTGTTCAAAATACTTTACTAAAGAAGCTACATGGCTTCGGCTATTCAGCTGTATGTGCATTTTAACAATCACAGAAGGAAATTCCTTGTTGTTTTGGAAACAAAAACAGTTTTGATTATAAATATTTCTCACAAGAAAATTTTATAAAGCACGTAACGATAACCTCAAAGATCGATGACAATACACGAGTAGAAAAGTCACAAACAACGCGGTAACATGACATTATTTCTGACAGTGAAGAAAATAGGCTAGGCGGGTTCGGGATCATTTCTTATGTAAAATAACATGGGAAATCGCCAAGGTCCATCGTGGTAATTTTTGACGCAATTTCGATCTGCGCATGTGTCAATCCTGATGCGGTCCTCAGCCATTTTGTACCGCGCGCGCATCCACCTTCTGCTGGGACACGTTCGATATACAGGATGTACAAAGATGCCATAAGGGCACTAGCATATATCTCTGTTATTATTTGTAGGATTGGAGTCGAATAAACGCCATTGGGATAGGTGGAACATTTTTACAGGATGTACAAAGATGCCATAGGGGCACTAGCATATATATATATCTGTTATTATTTGTCGGATTCGAACAAACGCCATTGTGATAGGTGGAACATTTTTACAGGATGTACAAAGATGCCATAAGGGCACTAGCATCTCTGATTGGTCGGATTGAAGTGGAATAACAGATATATATGCTAGTGCCCTTATGGCATCTTTATGACTACATCCTGTATATAAACATGCTCTACCTATCCCAATGGCATTTATTCGACTCCAATCCTACAAATAATAACAGAGATATAAGCTAGTGCCCTTATGGCATCTTTGTACATCATGTATATCGAACGTGTGCCAGCAGAAGGTGGATGCGCACGCGGTACAAAATGGCTGACGACCGCATCAGGATTGACACATGCGCAGATCGAAATTGCGTCAAAAATTACCACGATGGACCTTGGCGATTTCCCATGTTATTTTACATAAGGAGTGATCCCGAACCCGTCTAGCCTATTTACTCAGTGACTATTTTACCGTCAATAATTGAAGGCTTCTTTATGAAAATTTTAACACAAATGTTTACATCGAGGGACGTCTAAACCCAATAAAGCAATATTGCTTATACATTATTTCGGTACAATTACTGATTGGTTTATCTTTAGAACCGATTAACTAACAAATTTAAGTATAAGCACTTTTCGATAGAAATGTAGCCACACATGCGATAGAAATACGCCCTTCGTGACGTAAACGCAACTTTATTTGGTTTTCACTATATGTATTTAGGATTTCGTAAAATATGTCTTAGGTAAGAGGCTTTGCATCGTTTAATAGACATTATTAACTCTCGATCTCTCTGCATTCGCCTCAAAACTTCTTCATTGCGGATTCTGTCAGTCCATGGAATTTTCAGCATTCTGCGAAATAACCACATGTCAAAGGCCTCTAAACGTCTCCTAGAGCTAACTTCCAGTGTCCAAGCCTCCATTCCGTAAAGTAAAGTATTGAAGACATAACACTTTGCCATTCGGTACCTCAATTCTAGACTTAAGTCTCGAGATGAAAAGAGGGGACTCAATTTAACAAAAATGTACCTGGCTTGTTCTATCCTTGGGCGTATCTCATTTTCCCAATCCAAGGAATCGTTTACCAGACAGCCCAAATATTTGAACTTAGATACCTTTTCGATTGTTTCGTTGTATATTGAGATAATGCATTTGGACGTCTTGATATTACCATTGTCTTGGTCTTTTTTTGTGTTGATGCGCAGTCCCCACATGCCTCCTGCTTCGACGAGTTAATTAAGCAATGCTTGCAAACTTTCCTCGCTCTCAGCTGTCAGTTTTATTGCTATGTTTTAATTATAAACAAAATACTCTTACACAAAGATTTAAATACGCATTCCATTTTTCATTACAACTATATATCTGTTTCTCTGTTTTTATCATTTTACACACTTCTCCTTCTTCTGGAATTTGCATGACATATATTTTTGTTTTTTCAATAGCCTTATTGAATTTTGCCAATAGTTCGTAGTTTAAATTGTTCATTAAATAAATAATTATTGGAATGTACTCTTGTTGATTGAAGTATTTTTCGATAAATATTGTGGAAATTTCAATTACAATCACGTTTCTTAATTCTTCTAAGCTAAGTGAAGCGTGTGAACTGGACCTTTCTTCAATAAAATGGGTTACTCCTTTTTGATAATTCAATTTAGTTATGGATGTCTCATCTCAATAAAAATAATCTGCTGATGTAGTGCTGGCAGTATCTGAAACAAACTCGCTCTCCTGCAACATCCTGTCAGATGGAACACATGCTGTTAATTTACTATACTATTTAAAGTTTTTTCTTCAATCTTTTAGTATGTATTTCATCTTTGTGTCCTACAAATTATATTTTCGTTTCCGAAAAGTGAGTTTTTAAAAACAAAAAATATATTACGTGAACTAAAAATAACAAAAGTGAAATTACAGAATGAAATGTAGGGGAGAGTGGTATAAATAGGGACGTCTATTTCTTTTTGAGCTGGATTTTTTATTTTTTTAGTTAAAAACTAAAAATATGTAACTTGTACGTATCTACGAGCCGTCGTTAAACGTATTTGACTGTAAAAAATTGCAAAAAAACCAGCCTATAATTCAAATGTTCCGGTGTAGTGGTTACTCAGTAAGTGCACCTCGTATAAACTAAGTTCGCCATAAAACCATTATATCTTTTGGGAAAACCACTTACCTAGTAACCGTTCTTCGGGGGTTGAATACATAATATTATTTATAAAATCACTGTGATAAATATATTAGAATTACTAACACAGATTATAATACGCTATACATACATTTAAACGTATTCAGAATAATAACAATTAATCAATCATGGGTTGCCGACACTTTGTATTTATAGGAAGCATTCGATCAGTGGCCTGCATGCATGACTTTCCGCATATCAGGTGAGTGTGATATTTACATTTAATTGGAACGTTCTCTTTGTATATCTAGCCTGGCCTCCATAGATCAATGCTCGCTATTTACATCGAAATTATTATTAACATTATTTAATCTTTTCCTATGCTAGTGTCTTTTTTACAATACTGTCTTTTCGGCATCATCATGACACTTCTTATTACGGCATACTATTTTTATACTAGGTAAGTATAGTTTACAAATGAGAAATTATATCAAATGTTGAAATTTTTAAAATTATATTTGAATTTTAATTGTTTAGTAACTCTTTCAGAGGACATTTTTTTTCTTAATAACGTCTTCGTCCTTTTTCTCAGGGAATGAAAATGTAGATTCGGACACTCTTTTCAAAAAATGTATTTCAAATTTCTCATTTTCTATGCCATCTACACGCCCTACATAATGTTTTATGCTTCCAAGGAATAATGGCAAGTAAGTAATTTGGTTTGATATACAAAGCAAATTATTAAAAGATGAAAGCATGTTTTTGTAAACGAATACAAACATTAAATAAAGTTTAATTTTTGAAATTAATGAACTTTTAAAAATATAGATGTGTTACGAATCTAGCAAAAATTTATTTTGTTTCATTTAATTCTTCTCGTTATTGACTATGCTTGTGAATGCTGCTTTTGCACGACACTGTATATTGCCGGAGTCAGTTATTCGTTGAAAGTTAGTTAGTTCCGCTACAACTTCGAATTCATTCAGACCGCATGTGTTCCATGTGTTCCCAGTTCTGGTTAGTAAGAAGAATCGCACCTTGTCACATGTTTGTGGGCAAAGTTTAACGCAAGAATTAATTACAGTTTGTACTCCAATAAACCAAATAGGATGGCATATCTACTATACCCATCAAAATGTGTATGGCTACGAAGTCCCTTATATCATTTTTACTAACGTTTATCGACTTTCCTGTTTGCTGAACGGAGTAAAGGTTGGTACTCTCGACAATCAGATCAAATAAATCGTCCGTAAAAAATATTTTAAAATATTCAAATAGCGACTTCAATGTATCCACAAGCCCAAAGTTATTTTCGGGAATATTTACAGGATACTCAAATTCTTCTTGGGACCAGTTATACTCAACTAAATTCTTTCGTTTCAGCAGATTTCTTTTTCGCTTCTTTGTAGATTGGACGTCAGTATTTTCGTGGTCCTCCTTATCAGTTGGTTCAGATACTGATCTTGTTTTTAGAGGACTCAGAACAGACTTTGGCGTACTACAAACAGATTTAGGTGTAGTACAAACATATTGATGTGTGGCTGTTTCAGGTTTGGAACATTCAGTTTCTGACACTGAATCTGTTTCAGAGAGGTGATCAAAAATATATTGTACTTCAGGAGGCAAGCTATCGACTTCAGAGCTTTCAGTTTCGTCGTCATTTTGAATGTTGTATATGTTAGTATCATTTACATTTTCCTCATCATAAGAATCATTCATGTCGGATGAAGGTGGTGGAAGTAATGACATTGTATTTATATGTAACTGAAACAACGAAAATAGTCTACCTACTTTACTAAGTACCTAAATTTTAGGATTTATCAACAAAAATTCTATTTATAATCGGAAAATGAAGTTTAGGATATATAACAAAATGTAATTCAATTGATTGAATATCCAACTTGCTGTTTCTTTGCCAAAGTAGAATATAGGATTCACAACAAAAAGGCTCCCTATCTATGGTTCATTGGCAAAGTAGATTCTGGGATACACAACAAAAAATATCCACCTTGCTCTTTATTTGGAAAAGTAGACTATAGGATACATCTTTTAGAGGGATTGATTTTGTAACTTTAGGGTATTTACAACTAATTATTTATATTTGCACGATCAAAACACATGATTATGCTAACATTTCCCATGCTCTGTCAAAAGCAAACACTAATATATACAATACTAATAAATAATACTTACCAGCGTTTTCACATACGGCATTCACTCGGCCACCATATCGATGGGTTTTTGACAATACATCGTAAGCGACGAGGGTCAAATTTTACAGGAGGGCTTTTTTCCTCCTCATTATTTTGTTTTTGAACTTAAATCTGTTAAATTTTTTTTGTAATCATTTGTATTTTCATAGTTTAGTTTAGATTGGTCAATTTTAGTCAACTTTAACATATTCAGGTATTTTTGCAGGTTATGATACTTTGTCAATACATTTTTTGAAAGCCATGTATATTTGTTTGTCGCTTAAGATACACTTATGATGTTTTGTCGGCATCTTTTTTTGAAATAAAATTCATTGCATAAATAAAAACTCTGTACTCAAAAACGAAAATGACAATAATAATAACATTTAAAAGTTATTTTAACCTTTCATCTTAAATTATGTCTTGGTATTGGTCTTCGTCATCAGTTACTACTAAAACATCCGGAGCTTCTGCCCTTCCTTGGAATTGTTGGTATTCGTTAACAAACTTTTTTGGGATAACATGCTTCTTGCAAAGTTCCATTAGATTTTGAAACTTCGGAAGGGATAATTCTAAAGGACATTTGTATATATATTCCAATGATTTTTGGGGATTCTTTGATCTTCTACCTGAAATTATGGAAAAATAGGGCTTTAAATATCGTAATTTCTGAAAACGTTCAAACCTTTAGGAGCTCCATTAGGAATCTGCAGAATAAAACTTTCAGCTGTATCAGAATAAGAATGTTTAATTTTGATTTCTTCTTTTCCTTTTTCCAATAATGCAATTCTCACTTGACTTATTTGGAATTTAGTTCCATCTTCAAAGTTCTTCCTATTATTTGGAAAAAAAATTTCGCTCACCGCTTTCCAAGATAAAAATTCAGAATACTTCATGCTAATAACTTCCAAAGGTTTAGGGTGAACCTTAGCGTTTGCTATTAAGGTGAGCCATTCTGACGGTACCCAAACAATGCACCTACGAATAAATCTTTCTTTTGTGTCATGGACTGCATCTACTGGCATGTAAGTATGTCCAGGTAAAAGGAAAGTTATTTTAATGTGGCGGATATTACTTGCCTATTTAGGAACGTAGTCAACATTATTAGCATGGCCTTATTTTTATTTTGACCAGTGCAGCTGTCACAATATAAAGCAACACTTTTAACGTTTTCCCGACCATCAACTTCAACCAGATACTTGTGAAGAATTGAGCAAATTTCATTGGTGCCTCGGTTTCCATCTGTTTCGCCCCATTAATAGTAATAAGCACTTCTTGTTCCGCTTCCATACACAGTTTCGTTGTAAAACGCATATTTACGTGAATAGTATAATAGCATGTTGTCTCCATGGGGTGTATTTATAACTTTTTGCAAATCGAAACTTGCGCAAACATAACTATCGTCTTCTTTTGCAATATTCTGATCGGAAAGAAACTGTTTTTTGCTCTCATCTTTATCTTTAA
Organism: Galeruca laticollis; assembly: GCA_963921935.1. Lineage (NCBI taxonomy): Eukaryota > Metazoa > Arthropoda > Insecta > Coleoptera > Chrysomelidae > Galeruca > Galeruca laticollis. The sequence continues at coordinate 70,478,415 of OY998175.1, forward strand.
TATGAATTTGGTATAACAAATCTTCAGCTTCGCTAAATTTATCTTCTTCGTATTTTCGAGATTCGCATATGGTGCATTTATCCTTTTTCGGAAGGTGAAAGCCGATATTAAAGTCTTTATCAAATATTGAACTGAATACTTTTAGGGATACTTTAGTTTTTATTTTCTAAATTTCTTGTTGATCCTTTACAAAAATCCGGTATAAAAAAGACTCATTTCTCAGTTCGCTAGATAGGTATTTTTTAGTTGAACTTGCTGTACAATAATGTGAGGCAACTGCAGGTAACTTCTTAATAAATTCGTGAACTCTTTTTCTGTCTTCGGTTGTAGTTTTGTGAGGCGGATTATGTTTGCCCCTTTGATCGGCTTTGGCAAATATATCAGGACCTGCATGGTCCTTAGTGTATCGTAATGTCATTTGTGAGATACAAAGCGTTTTTAAAATAAATTGTTGGCACACTTCAGTTTCAACCTCATTCCATTTAATAATGTAACTAAAGCTTATAGTTCTTCTACTATGTTCTACATTTTTTGTTCGCCTTCGCTTTACTTATTTTTCCTTTATACATGATAAAAGCCAATCTCTTTGCCTAGAATAACTGCCCAAACCCCAGTAGTATTCAAATATGTCATGTCGTTGTTGTCCTGTGAAGTTTCCTGTACATCCATTTAGGCATCTTTTATTTTTACACGGATTTTCTTGAACGGATTTATTAGCCCCGAACGCTTTCTCAGTTTTTTTTCTTTTCTTCCTTGATTCTTTTTTAGTTTCTTTTAACCCAGAAATGCCCACAATGTCTGTTGCGATATCATCCGTTTCTTCAATATCTAGTAATATAATAATAATAATATATGTTTATTTCACAACAAAAAAACAGAAATATACAAACTACAAAATTTAAATAACATTTTTTTTATGTAGAAGTAAACAATTAATCACTGAAGCTTAGAGTAACTAGGTTACCAACAACTTGTGTGTGATATAATAAATAGATACAGTGAAATTAAATTATAATTTAGGGTAGGTAGATATAAATTAATTCTCAACACATACATACACATATATTCGCACACACATACAACCACATATTTTTTTTTTATATTTTGTTTATTATATTTTTGAAAGAGTATTTTTTGATAAAATCCATTTTTTTATTTCACATTTAAAGCTCTTATATCCTTCAATGTTTTGTAGTTCTACAGGTACTCGACTTAGAATTTTTGGGCCCAAGTAATTAAAGCAGTGTTGTCCAATAGTTTTTTCTCTTTTAGGTAAGTTGTATGTGTTCTGTTTATGCCTAGTATCATGAGTGTGTTCAAGACGTTCTAATATATGTTCATTTCGTTTTAGGCAGAGCAGTATTTTCAGGCAGTATAATTGCCTTAGATCCATAACTTGGCTCATCACATATAACTCATCACTTGGAAACCTGATACTCTTTTGGTAAATAATTCGTAATATCCACCTTTGTAGTACATGTACATTTTCAATGTGACAATCATATACTTCACCCCAACCAGAGATGCCATAGCTCAGCTGTGACTGCACTAACGAAAAGTACAATATTTTCAAGTGGTGTAAATCCAAGATATCTCTCAAGTACTTAAACCTTGACAGTAATCCTCTTAGTTTGTTAGCAATATTTTTCGTTTGCAGATCCCATTTGAGATGACGATCAATAATAATTCCAAGATATTTAATCCTATCTACCTATTTGGTAGACCTGTCCGGTATGATGTGAAAGGCATATATTTTGTTTTTTCTACATTTAGTGTTAGTTCATTAAATTGAAAACAGGTTTTTTTTTAAAAGCGATTTCAGCTTGTGTTTTCAACTGAGCCCAAGTAGGAGCGGTAAAAAGGATGGCAGTATCATCGGCGGAGCTAATAATTTTGCCCCTTATGTCCAGGAAAAGTAGGCTATTTAAATAGATATTGAATAGCAGCGGGCCCAGTACAGAGCCTCGCTTATGCAATTGTCGATGGTTACATATTGTTTTCGCTCACTCAAATAACTCTCCAACAGCTTATAAGTTAATCCACGCACACCGTAGAATTTTAATTTGTTTAACAATTTATCATGATTAACGGTATCAAAAGCCTTAGAGAGGTCCACAAAGATGCAAGCTGCAGGGATTTTTTTATCTAAGGAATTGTATAGCGTTTCTAATAATGAGCATATTGCATCCTCCGTGGATTTTCCATCTCTAAAGCCATGTATAGCGTTTCTAATAATGAGCATATTGCATCCTCCGTGGATTTTCCATCTCTAAAGCCATACTGATTTTCAGAAATAATGTTATGCTTATTGAAGAATTTAACTAGCCTACATTTTAAGATCTTTTCAAAAATTTTACTTATCGTTGGAATGCGAGTTATTGGCCGATAATTCTCCATTTTAGATATATCACCGTTTTTAAAAATAGGCTTAATTAACCCTGTTTTCAGCGACTTAGGAAAGATTCCCGAACTAAAGCATTTGTTTATCATATAGGTAAGTGGAGTAGCTATTTCATGTTTTATTTCTTTTAAAGTTTCCGATTTAATGCCGTCTAGTCCTGGTGACTTTTTATTTTTTAACGAATTTATAATATGTTTTACTTCAGCTTCATCTTTGGGGTACAAATACATAGTTGTGTCTAGAGTTTGTATATTCTCAGCATAATTTTGGGGGGAGGGTATCTTTTGGGCATAATTTTTACCCAAATCACTAAAAAAATTATTAAACGCATTAACTATATCTTTCGTGCCATTAATTAGTTGACTTTTTTCATTTAAAATGTTATCTATTTTACTTTCAGATTTGGATTTGCCACATATATCAGTTACACATTTCCATAGTGCTGCAGATGAATTGGAGTTTTTATTGATCAAGTTATTAAAATAAGTCTTCTTTGCATTTTTTATGAGTATTTTAATTTGTTTTTATAGTCCTTATATTTTTCATTCAAGAGTATGTCATTAGTGGTACTTTTAAGTTTTTTATAGATTTTGTTTTTTTCGTTTATAGATTTTAGTAATCCCGCAGTAATCCATGGTTTTTTAGCCATTTTAATTTTCGATCTTTTTACAATACTTGTACATTCTTCTATACTTTGCTGTAAGATAGAAAGGAATTGATCTGTACATTCATTCACCCCAGTAATCGTGTATATATTTTGCCAATTTTTATTTCGTAACTGTTCTCTTAACTTTGGATAATTAATAAATTTCTTAGGTTGATTTTCGTTTTTTGTTTCATATGTCTCTTTAAATTGAATGATTAGTGCTATAGGGAGATGGCCAGTTATTCCGTAGTCAAAAATAAATGATTTAATATTATTATTTTCATAATTTAAATTACCAGCAAAATAATTCCAAAGATCTTTAATCGCAATAAAATAAATAATTCTAACGTATTTTATTTCTAATTACTAATAATGGAATACGATGCACTCGTCAATACCATTTAAAGCAAACTGAAATGAAATTAATTTAGTTTACTTCTAAATAAGTCGATGCAGTCTTGTTACTGCCCAGCCCACCTTAAGGTAGAGAGGCAAAAAAATATCGTAAGCGACATTAGGATAAATCGTAACCACCACGAGTATACGGCGCATACGATGTTTTGTCAGGGTCATATTAGCAGTTACGATGTAAATACGTCCGTTATGAAAACCGTTACAAAATTACTGGTGGATACGATAACTTTAATACGAGTTTTGTTTACGTTTTAAAATAATTAACAGTTATGTGTATGTGCCGTTCATCGTAAGCAACAGTTTGGTGTAAAAACATAATTTTCGAGAAATAAGTCGCTTACGATGTTTTGTCGAAAACCCATCGATATTATAAACAATGATGAAATCTTGAAAGATTTACTAATAGATGGTAGCACTATAAGTTTTCGGGCATTATGGGATGAATAGGCAACACAATTAGCGCACAGTAGTCGGTGAACAAATTACATATATAGACAAATTTATTATTTGAAAGTTACGTATCGCATAAGATACAAAATCAAATTAAAGGTTAAGAGTGAAACGTTATTTTCTTACTTTTTTATTTATGTTAATCAATCAAAGGATCCTATTTTAAAAGTATTTACTTAAACAAATATATTTTTATAAAAAAACTTGTGCCTATGTTGTTTTAACTAAATATAACTTAATTTGCTTAATAGAAATCAACTATATAATGACATATTTGTAAACCAACTAGGATTCTAAAATGTTTTCTTACACCAACGAATTAATATTTAATTCTTATTTTAACTTCTATAACACCCAAAACTTCTAAAATATATAACAATGACAGTATATAACATAAGCCGAATAAAGATTATTTTTTTTTGTGTTTGAGCATCGACATCTAGGTCATTGTGCTCGTCGATATATCATTGGGGTAATTTATATTTTATAAAATAAATTTGTGGACTTTAGATAAGTTATCACCTGGTTAAGCTCGTCATTTTGGTTTCTAAGAATGTTTTCGATCTGGGGTATTTTGAGGAATTGTCTGTGAAAATTGAAGGCTGCACAAGTAAATATATGTTGTGTTGCCAGTGGGATGCCGCACGTCTCACATCTAGGTTTGTTCTTTCCAAGGAGGAGGTGTAAATGGGTTAGGTTTGTGTGGCCTATCCTTAATCGGCTGAGGACGACTTGTTCACGCCTTGTTAGAGTTTTGGGGTAGAACCATTTTTATACGCTCGGTTTAATGTGTCTTAATTGTCCGTCATATGTATTCCATCTGTTCTGCCATGATTCATAAATTTTATTCTTTATATCCGTTTTCATATCCAGGAAGGTGTTAGGTATGCCTTTGTCAACTGTTCCGCTTGTGGCTTTTTTTGCTACTAGATCAGCTTCAGTATTACCGGAAATATCGGTATGCCCAGGTATCCACATTATTGAAATAGTCCTTTGCATACTGTATAGATAGATAGATAGATAGATGGTTTATTGACCCCATTCACATACATAGTACATTAGAAGTCAGTGAAAGTAGTACATATGAATACATTTTACCAACTAAAAATATTAAAGATTGTATAGTGCTGTATATAACAAATTTAAAATATAATAAAAATAATACAAAGTAAAAATTTTAAATAAATACAGACATACATTTCATAAAGTAAAAATATTGATGAAAATATGACAATTTTAAAATATAAAATAAGTTAAAAAATAATAGAAAGTAAAAATTAAATTAAACAAAACAAACAAACATATAAGCCTTAAGCCCAAGTATTCAATTCCTCCAAAAACTCATCAACTGTATAAAAACAATAATTTAAAAGAAAAGACTTAGCAAAATGTTTAAATTGAACTCTCGTCATATCACGTATATTTATATGTTCAAAATATTTTACAAATGAATTGTACAATGTAACATCCAACTTATTGTTTTTTGTTGTTTTCAGTCTTGATTTGAGAATGACAATGTCTTTACTATTTCTAGTATCATAATTATGAACATCTGCATGTTTAGTCAGAACATATCGATTTTTATGTGTTTCAATTAACACTTCGAAAATATACAAGCACGGAAGCGGCAATATTTCAAGTTTTTTGAATATTTTTTTACAACTGGTGTTTCTTGGTGCGTTGTAAATTATTCTAACTACAGTTTTCTGTAGCACAAATACTTTGTGCACTGATGTGCTGCTGCCCCATAGCATAATACCATATGTTAAATTGCTATGAAAAAGTGAATAATATACAGACTTTAACAAATGAGTTGGTATACATGATTTTAATTGACGAATTACAAAAACTTGGCTCGCTAATTTTGAACAAAGGTAGTCAACATGAGGTGACCAACTTAAGTTTGTATCCAAATGAATGCCCAGTAATTTAACTGGCTCTGATTTTATAGCCCATTTATCTAAACTGAAAAGAATGTGTTTCGTTTTAGTGTCGTTGAGTTTCAGCTTATTTGCCAGGAACCACTGATTCAACAAAATATTATCACCAGCTTGTGTGCCATCAGATAAAGTTGTAGTATCATCAGCGAATAAAATACAAAAAGTGTCAATAGCCTCTGGTAAATCGTTAACAAATATTATAAAAAGTATTGGACCCAAAATCGAGCCCTGAGGAATGCCGTTGTCTATATTACGTAAATCAGACTGGTTGTTTCCACAAACTACATACTGTTTCCTATTACTTAAATAAGATGTCAGTAATTTGTGTGCATTTCCTCTAATACCGTAAAATTCCAGTTTATTTAGGAGTAAATCTGCTGGAACACAATCAAAAGCCTTCGTTAAGTCGCATAACGTGGCAACAGAGTTGACGCCTTCCTCTAGTTTCTGTACAACTTCCTCTAAGAGTCGAAGAAGAGCACGTATGCATGATTTATTTTTGCGATAGCCGAATTGAAATTCCGTTAGAAGTGACTTATCTTCCAAATAATTGATTAATTTTTCTTTGACTATCAATTCAAATATTTTGTTAATCGTCGGTAAAATTGCTATGGGTCTAAAATTTTCTGGAGAATCTATATCACCATTTTTATATAATGGAATAATTTTTGATATTTTAAAGGAGTCAGGCCAAGATCCTTCCTCTAAGCATTTATTAAATAAAATGGTCAGTGGATATGTCAATGAGTGTATACAATTTTTCAATATTTTGCTATTTATATTGTAAAAATCTAAACATGACGAATGACTTAATTTCAATATAGCCTCATGGACATCATTTTCCAAGATTGCACTCATAAAGAATGAAAATGCAGGTTTATTTAGTTTATTTAAAAAGAAACTCGACTCGTATTGAGAATCACCAAGAGATTTTAATACTATTTCCGATACCGATGTAAAAAATTCATTGAATTTTTGTGGTGATATATCGGACTGTTTGGTTTTATTAATTTTAGTTCTTCTTTCCGAATTTACGATTGTCCAACATGTTTTATTTTTATTATCCGAATCTTTTATTATCTTTGAGTAGGCTAACTTCTTTTCAGAGCGAATTGCTTTTTTATATATTTTGTTTAAATTTTTGTAATTCACCCAATCACCTTCCGAATAAGTATTCATAAATTTGTTTTTTGCTGTAATGACATTTTTTCTCATACTACGCAATGTGTTGTTGAACCATTTGATATTAGATTTATTTGTTTTAACAGTTTTTTCACAAAAACAAGTATCAGAGATATGTTTCAGCGTATTCAATATGTTTTCTGCCAAATTATCTGCACCCATATTATGAACATCCAAATCATTCCAAGAAACTTCAGAAAGTTTATCAGAAAAAGCCGTTATTGTTGCGTCGTTAATAACACGTTTAATAATGGGGACATTTTCATTCAATAGGTGATTAAAATATATGTATTGGCCGTTGTGATCAGACACTAGAGGATCTACTACTCCCACTTTAGTGAGACTAGGGTCTATGTTTGTAACTATGTTATCTAGACAGGATTGACTATTCAGGACTATTCTAGTGGGCTCCTCAATCGTATGGCGTAATCCGAAACTTGTGAAGACTGTTTTAAGATCTTTGGATTTATCGTCGTTCTTTGAAATGTCTAAATTGAAGTCCCCTACCAAGACAATGTTTTTGTATTTTCTATGAATATATTCAAGAAGTTTAATAATTTGATCTTTAAATATGGCAAAATTATCTCTACTTGACGATCTATAAAGAGCAATTATTATGGTGTCTTTCAATTCTACTCCACAAAACTCGGCATCGTAGATAACAGAAAACTGCTTCAGATCAACTGCCTTGCATATTAGATGCGATTTTGAAAATATTGCCACTCCCCCATGTTGCTTTCTAGAACGAGTAAAATCGGAAATGAAGTTATAATCATTTAATTTGATTAATTCCAAGTTATTCTTATCTAACCAATGTTCTGAAAAACATACGATATCAAATGGATGTTCGGTTAAGAAAACTGAAAGTTCATGTAACTTATTTTGAAGACTATTTACGTTAATATGGAAAACCGAAAGATGCTGTCTATATTTACTGTTTATTCGTCTGCTCCACGGAATTGAACATGACTCTTCTTGGCTGAAAAAACTGATTGATGATTACTCCTGTAGGCCATATTTCCGGTATTAAAATTTTTTCTAGTTCAAGAACAGGCACTGTTATCTTGAATGAAGCATATTTAAGTGGTTGGCGAGAGTTCAACTTTTGAACACTAATATCGGGAACAAACTCTTCTAAATACTTGAGTAAATCCTCTTCTGATGTGTGTGGATCCCAATTTGTAGAATGGAGGTGTTTCATTCTCTGTCTGTTTGCCGATCTTAAATGAAATGATTCGTCATCTTTGTTGCCCGTAATTAAAATTTTGGGTGCTGCTCTTTCTCTGGTGTTACTTTTATGAGGTATGGTATCGTTTCCCAAACTGATAACAGAATGACATAAGTTGGAAGACTGAGCATTGGCAATAGCACTGGAAACTTCAGATGATGTGAAAACACCCGGAGCTTCGAAATTTACCATTGGCCTCATTTTACTGAAAGGCTGTTTTAAATTTTCATGTTCCACTTGTGCTTTAGTATCTGATGGTTCTAAAGGTGTTCTATAGTTAACTGTTTTAATCATGTTAAGCTGATCTTGAAGCGATCTGATCGCAATTTCTTGATTAAAAATAATCTTATCCTTGTTTTTAATTATTTCTTCCAAATATTTCACTTTAAGTTGAAGTTCTGATGTAACACTGGTACTATAAGTGGGTATTGGTGATGTTTCCATAGTAATTCCACTGTCTATACAACAGATGCAAGAAGAATCGTCTATAATTTTTGCATTTTTGACAGATTTCAAGCAACTCTTATGGGAAACAACCCCACACGTCACACATTTTAATCCTGATGTAACATCTTTTTTGCATCTTTTACACTTATTTATTGAGTCCATATTCCGTTGCAAATGCCGAACAAATCAAGTAATATCGAATAAAAGAGAGAAGTTTCGTTTAAAATCTGACCACTGGTGGAATAGGTGCTGTGACAAATTGTTTTGATGGAAATAACCAGATTTCAACAAAACGAAATACTTTATATAGGTACCTATTACATAAAAATTGTACTTGCCTACACGTTTATCAACCAAATAGGAACTTATAAACACTATGATACACTTTTCACTATTTAACGAAACGTATTTTCAATAAAATTTCGAAATTTGATCAAGAGCACAATATTCAACCTCTGGGTTGGTGAACACTTCCACCAATAATCTGAACACTTCCACCAATAATCCATGATAATTCTTGAATGCGCACAACCCATTCATTTGCAGAAAAACGATTTTTTGTCGAGAGAGTGGCAGTTAAGGAATCCGTACAAACTAAACATTTTTCAAAGCTGCTCTGACTGAAGTACAACAACGCTTGCCATATTGCATACAACTCGGCATTAAGTATAGATTATTATTATTATTATTATTATTATTATTATTATTATTATTATTATTATTATTATTATTATTATTATTATTATTATTATTATTATTATTATTATTATTATTATTATTATTATTATTATTATTATTATTATTATCATTATTATTATTATTTTTCACACTTGTAGGTGGTTGGTGGTAACGGAAACCGGACGCTATTGCATCAAGGTATAAACCTACTTAATTAGGGGGTTAGTGTTCTTCGGACAATTGCAGTTGTTCCCAGAATTGCTGGTTTTTGCATCAAACTACAGATATGTCGAGGAATGCTTAGCTCTTCTAGGTGTTCAGTTACTTTAGCGTGCAGTAAGCCTTTTGCAGAGATTATAAATGGTGTGATCTCCACCTTTCTTAAATTCCATAAATTATTATTATTATTATGTATGACATTAAGTGGAAACTAATGGAACTATAAATCCCGAACTACTAAACCCAAAAAAAGCAGCTAGTATTATTTCGGTGAACAAATTAAAATTGAATGAGTTAATAAAGAAATGGAAATAAAAATTTGAATTAATTGAAGACACGACAAGTAAATTTGAGAACTTTCAAATCAATGGGGATAGCAACATTCGACTTTATTTGTGAGTTGATAGAATATAACAGTTTTTTATTTGTCACATCATTTTTTAAGCAAACTGTATAAATCTTGAAGGTTCCAATAATATTCAGAGCCCATAGTCCTAATCATATTCCCAATAACTAAAGCATTAGGAATAATATTTTGCGAGCCACCCTCGTATTAGACAAATTTTCAATAATACTTGACATTCAGTAACAGCATCATGCAATATTTGAATGGATACTCTGAGATATTGTTTTCGTCCGATTTATTTCATAGAGCTAAAAGTTGAAAATCAATTATTCTAACAAAAGAGAGTGAACAAGAAATTCACCAACAATAGCTTCTTCATCAAGTAATCAGTAGAGCAGGCCAGAGCAAAATAAGTCTAAGACTGAATGCACAGTTTTCTAAAGAAAATACTTAACTGGCATTGGCAGACCTCCGCTGCATTTGGCTCATACTACTAGCGGACACACAAAGCCACCAACAATGGCTTACTTTAAAATGAGAAATTCTCTGTACCTAGCTATATATACCGCTATATTTATCCGAGAAACTTCCAATAATAACATTCTCTGGATATCTGTAGGAGATATGAACAAACTCGAAAGTCAAGTTTATTGTTTGGAATTACATTTAATGCAGCGGAAACTTTGTTCTGCATTCCAGTCTAACGATTTTTCTTGTCTTGTAATTACTCTATTGAATGAATTATCAAATGATTCACGAATATACAGAGTTGAAATAAAATACGCATCCAAGTCAATTTCTTAGAGCGACTACAACCATTTCATGAAATATATGCTGTTGAACAAGATGGAAGCGCATCAACAAATTCAAAACTTACTTGTTGTTGTGATATGCCCTTTATAGTTCAAAATCACTAACTCAGCAGGGGTGGTTCGAAACCTTAACGATTCCAGGAACTTAGTAAAGGTGTGTTAAAAAAATAAGGGCACCAGTAGGTATACTTAGTTTTTTATATATTAATGGTAAATATATAAAACAATAAAGTCAATTTAGTTATGACATTTGATAGAAATATAATACTTTCAATTAATATGACCAAGTTATAATAGAAAGGTACGAATAAATTTCAATATAACTAAATTACCAAATACAATTGGTGAAGTATATAAAGTGTAGATTTAAATTAATATAACCAAGTTAAATTGAAATATATCGAATTAGAAACAACGAAGAAATTTAAATATAATTAAATTAGCAAATTACAGTTTCTGTAGTATATAAATCGATATGGCAAAAAAGAATCAAGATATTTTTGAAAAAGCAGGATCGATCTTAATCTAAACTCGCTTAAATGACTAGATTACAATACCTAATAGAAAAAGAAAACGACTTAGCTTCCTTGAGTTGTTGTATAAATCCTAACACGGTCCGTGAGGTCCAAGGAACCAACCTCGGCGAAAACAGAAGTATCGGGATTCCCAATCTCAATAGTAATATCTCCAAAATTTGGGAAATTAGCGTTCACTCTCAAATTCGGGATAACTTTGAAAACTCTTACATTCCGGACTCCCAATCCCAAACCTGGCGATATTCTTGAACTTCCCGCCAAAAAGACAAACTTAGACTGGCCCTAAAATCTTTCTGGCTGTTCACACAAAATTTTGGAAATCTAGGTACTTATTAACTTCTCATGCACAATTTCTACTATGCTTATAGCTGGTAGGCAGAATTAAGAGGTCGAATTCACTTATGAAGTGCTCTTTAAACAAATTCTTATCAGATTATCAATTACAGTTAATTGGTTGTTAAAAATCAACTCGTTACCTATATAAAAATAGGCCAGTACGTACAAATTTAATTAGACAACTAAATAAACATTCAAGTTAACAAGATAATTTACCTGAAAGGTAGGATTGTCGTTACATCTTATTGTAGAGAGCAAACTGAAAACTGTATGAATCATGTACGTGTACGCTCAATTCATATATATAGAAAATTCATACCTATTCAAAAAATCTCTAAGCTGAACAAGTTCACATCCTCAGCTTCGTGAAACTATTGATACACGGCATTTAAGTTTGTATAACACTTTGAACGTTTTAATGATTATTAATGAACTCACGAATAAAGGAAACGTACCTTTCTTATCCTTCTCTTGAAAACTACATCAGATATCCAAATACAAATTTTGAAATCAAATCTCTCAAGATCTATATTAAGCATGGTAATTTCAAAATATCTGTCACATGAATATCCGTGATTTGTTTACAAATCTCCAGCAGCAGCAGTTAGTTGAAATCTTCAGCGATAATTTTCCAAACGATCCAATTTTTTACGGATACTACTTTTCTCTGTTGAACTTCTTCCCCACGAAAGTGTTATGTTGTAGCGAATGTTTTTTCAAACATCTCCGTACACAAGGATCTACTGATTATTTTTCTCAAACTATAAATACAGGGTATCCCACTATAAAGTAACACATTTTGACGGCTTATTACTCGAGAATGGAAAAAGATATCAACGTGCAGTTTTCGCTAAACTTCTCAAATTTCCTTCAAATTTTTATTGACATAGTTGCCAAATGTATATTTTCTCTCGAAAGCGCCTAAAAAAATGACCATTTCTGAAACGAAATTACCGGTCTATTTTAAATACAACACCCTTTCCAAAAATGTATACATTATCGGCATATACTCAAGTTTTTAGGGAAATATTTAATTTTGTCTTGTCAATAACTTCCAAACGTAAAATATCACATTATAACAGCTTGGAAACGTTATAACTCGAAAATGAGACAAGGGATTAATGAGCGGCTCTCACTGAAATTCTTAGAAATGTTTAAATTTTTATGACACCGTTTGCAAGTCTCAAAAGTCGTCTAAAATTTTCGTAAGAAATTTACTTTTGTTAATTAATAAAAGTAACCAGGATAAGATTCAGTGCCATTTTTGACATAAATACGACTATACACGAAAATCACTATTCACTTGGGTACAACAATTTATAGAATCGGGAAAACTAGAAAGAAAGAAAACATTTTTATTTACATATAAGAACAAAGAACCAAACATAACTTCATAAAACACATCAAAACAAAAAAAAATTATATTTAATAAATAAGTTGTTGTATGTGACCTCTATCTGCATCTCTACATAATCCTAATCTCATCCAAAAATTACTGAACGCATTTTGTAGCATTTCTCGTGTTATGGTATTAAAAACATTTACTATGTTATTTATCAACTCCTGAAGGTTTGTAGGGATTGGGTTATAGCATCTCTCCTTTACATAACCCCATATGAAGAAGTCTAGTATGGTTAAGTCCGGGGAATATGAGGCCCATTCGATGGGACCAGCTCGACCTATCCATCTGTTGCCAAAATTATCTGATAATGAATTTCGAGCAACTAAGGAGTAATGTGGAGGCGCGCCATCTTGTTGAAAATATACAGTGTTTATAATTTCATCTTGTTGTAATTGGGGATACAAAAACACAAACATGTCGGTGTAAGTGTTTCCGTTAACTATTACTTCATGAAAAAAGGGGCCGTAGATTTTAGTTTTACTACACACACTAGACATTTACTCTAGGTGCATCCCTTTCAAATCCGTTGAACGCTCTCATCTCCCCAAATCCTGCAGTTATGCTTATTAACTTTTCCAATAATATGAAATGTGGCTTCTTCTGACATTATTAGGTTCAAATTAGGATGAAGTCTTACCAGATCCAACAATGTTTCTGACATGAAATATTTTTGTTCAAATGAATGATTCTCTATTTTTTGGAAAGTTTGTATTTTGTATGCTTTGAATTTAATAATTTTTAGGAGCCGGTGAACCTCACTTTTTGAAAATTGTGTGATTTGGGATATTTTTCTAACAGATATTCTATTATTGTTGGGTGCTAGAATTACCCTTACTTCCAGAATATCATTGATCATATTGTCCTGGGCGTTTTCAGGTATTCTCGTTTTCCTTTCTAGTTTTCCGGATACTGTAAATTGTTGTACCCAAGTTAATATCGATTTTCGTGTAAGCGGTTTTCTGTCAAAAATAGCTCTGAATCTCCTTGTGGTCACTGTTATTGATTTTGTCTCGGCATATAATACGACGCATCGCGCTTTTTCTATCAAAGTATACATTTTCGATTAATAAATTTGATTGTGTTCGTTTTTATACTTCATAGTACATAAATAACCTTTTGACGTTTGTTAATGTCATATGTATTTGGTTCAAAGCCACCTTTCCGTAAAAAATTAACAAAAGTAAATTTCTTACGAAAATTTTAGACGAATTTTGAGACTTGTCAACGGTGTCATAAAAAATTTAAGCCGCTCATTAATCCCTTGTCTCATTTTCGAGTTATAACGTTTCCAAGCTGTTAAAATGTAATAATTTACGTTTGGAAGTTATTGACATGGTTTCAAAAAAAATTAAATCTTTTCCTAAAAACTTGAGTATAAGCCGATAATGTATACATTTTTGGAAAGGGAAAGAAAGGGACTTTAAGAGGATGGTATTAAAAAGTATAAGGTGCTGTATTCAAAGTAAACCGATAATTTCGTTTCAAAAATGGTAATTCTTTTTTCGGCGTTTTCGGGAAAAAATATACATTTGGCAACTATGTCAATAAAAATTTGAAGGAAATATAAGAAGTTTAGCGAAAACTGCACGTCGATATCTTTTTCCATTCTCGAGTAATAAGCCATCAAAATGTGTTACTTTATAGTGGGACACGCGGTACTGCGAAACGTTTGAACTATTTCATAATCATTAGACGCACAAATAATTGAAAAATATTAATCTCAACAATATAACAAATCCGATGGTCACGAATATTAATGTCTGTAGCTGAATTAATCATACCATTTTGCATTAACCAATTTCTGGATAGAGTTCAAATTTATTTCCACTAATAACTGAACTTCAAGTTTCTTATTTTCTCCAAAATAATATCCCTCTCACATATCATTAAGCGAAAATTCGAATAGGTTCTAATGTAATATGCAAAAATATACAGTGTCGCACATTCAAACTTTGGAAGTTTAGGAACAACTTTTATAATTTCCATAAAGTTCCATTATAAAGTTACCTTAAACAAAATGTCCATGTTTCAGCACAAAGGAAGGCCCGTTGAATATTGTATACACTGCTATAGGCGATACAATTGCAGTAGTAATAGATCAGTGCTACTTTCAATGAATATTTTTCAATTTCCACCATTATACAGTATTAGGAATTTTCTGTGGGCACATATGATTAAGCGTCAATCTGTTATAAAGAAACCAATACATATAAATTCAGTGTATTATTCTTTTTCGCTATTATATCATGAAGTGGAAAACGTGCATAGGTGCCCATAACGTCAATGTGTTACAAATTCTTTGTAGGTACTAACAGGATAACAAACAGTGTTGCCAACTTTCATTGTATATGAAATTAACTGTCTCGACCCTTACTTCGTGGAATCTAGTCATATTAGTGTTTTAAATGAAACTTACTGTTTCTAGCTAATTCCACAAATTGTTGAAAATTCTAAAAAATTGACAATTGTTTAGATAAAATGCATTGTTATAACACGAGAACAAGTTATAAGAAACTTTTAATTATAATAATTCAAGAGGTTGTGACAGATTAAGATAATTAAGCCGATCTATTTTAAGGTATACGAAAAATAAAGATATTAGTGATTGTTCGTAACGATGAAGAAAAACACAAAAGATAGTATATGACATATACGATAGTAGAAAAGTAAATTCTACAAGATAAAGAGACAAAATGCATTTGTGACCTAACACAATTGTTGACAACAAAAACTACAAGATACGTAAGAAATTTAAATCGAAAAAAACTTAATATAGAAAAATCGCGATATACAGATCGCAGCGGATTCTTGATTGGACAGGTCTGGTTTCCGGACACTGGGTGGTGACTTCTTGATTGATTTAAGAGGTCCAATTACAGGCTTCAAATGTCCTACTTAAGGGTTTCAAATATATATAAAAGAGACCGAATCCACTGGAATTATCGTTTAAATAGGAACATTACGAATGTAGAAACGGTCATTCGACGCGCTCTTAACATATCGAAGTAAAATAATTTTGAATGATAGGGGGGTGTAGCTGAATAATGAGTAACGCTCCTAAATAATTAATGAAAAATTGAAGCATGTCGCGATGACATGTTACAAAAGCTTCTTATAACTTGTTCTCGAGTTAGAACAATGCATTTCACCTTCAATATAAATATACAATGAAAGTTGCCAACACTGTTTTTGTTATCCTGTTAGTACCTACAAAGAATTTGTAACACATTGACGTTATGGAGATGTACCTATTGCACGTTTTTCACTTTATGATATCCTGTTAGCGAAAAAGAATAATACAATGAATTTATAGGTATTCGTTTCTTTCAACACATTGACGTTTAAAGGATATGTCCCCACAGAAAATTCCTAATACTGTAAATAATGTGAACATCCCACCAAGGTTTAAAAACCAGATGCTGCGTGCGTCGTTGCTTTATTATACAGTATGACGTCTCCAACGAGGTAATCCAACTTCACATCTCCCTGGAATCGGTTAAATGAGCCTTTCTTTCAAAGTGAGATATGGCGAACAAGTCGTTAAATAATAAAAATTTTGCGACGTCAATAAAGTGCATAGACTTAGAAGACCAACGCCATCTGACCTATCTACAGAACACAATTATAGAACACCCTCACTTGCACTTATTTGTTGAATTCACTTTCAAATCTCCCGTGTGTGTAATTCCTCTTGCATATAGTCACTGCAAGTGAAAAAAACTGTTACAGTTACAGTGGTTTATTTCATCTCAATCAAATAAATTCAAAATAATATAGGGAATGGGGTATGTACATTTGAACACGGGGTAGATTTGAACATTCAATTTTTCTTCTGTAGTGCAAACTTCTCAAAATAAAGAATAAAATAAACGGTTTTACGGATTAAAACTAACTTTTCCGCATCTGTGGCCCTGGACAATCTTCTATCATAAAATTGTTACTTGTATACACTTCGAGGGATGTATCGTGCTAACAAACCGAAATTTCTCCAAAAATAACCAAAATTTTTGTATATCTGGATTTAGAGGACCCGCTGTACTCGCTCTAGTCAACTAAAAATCAATAAGGTACATCTGTGAGACACCTTGAACAATATTCAATCCTAAAATTGATCAATCGTATACTCTCTGGAGGCTGTATCGTGCTAACAAACTGAAAATGCTCCAAGAATGACGAAAATTTGGTACTTCAAGTACCATAGCACCCGTTATACTGGCTTTACTGAGTTGAATATCAATAGGGTTCATCTTTGAGACGCTCTGAATAATATCCAATCATAAAATTAGTCACTCGTATATACTCCGGAGGCTGTATCGTGCTAACAAACTGAAACGTCTTCAAAAATGACAAAAATATCGTACTTAAGGTACTGTATCACTAGTTGTATTGGCTCCGGTGAGCTGAAAGTCAATATGGTTCATCAGTGAGAAGCCCTGAAAAATATTCAATCATAAAATTGGTGACTTGTTGAACTGCGCAGGCTGTATCGTGCTAACAAACTGAAATTTCTCAAAAAATTACAAAATGTCGTACTTCAAGCACCATTACAACCGTTGTACTGACTCTGGTGAACTGAAAATCAATAGGGATCATCTGTGACATGTCCTTAACAATATTCAATCATAAAATTGCTGACTTATCGCACTCCGGAGACTGTATCGTGCTAACAAGACACGTAAGGAAAAGTGGCCGACGACAACGACGACGACATACACACAGGATTTTTTTTCTGAAAACCGTTTTTTCGTGTTGTTGTTGATGGAAAACGTAAAAAGAACTCAAAAAAAAATTTCAAAATTTCAACTATTTATGGGGTAAACTAATACTTTTCTCGCATATAGAAAGGTTGGGCGGAAAAGTAATAATCACGACATCTGGCAACCCTGTCACGTAACGTATTACCGCATAAGGCGCTAACTTCAGACTCGCTTTTCGCACACTAGAATAGAAGTGGTTGTTGTTTACATAATCAAGTTTTTACAGTGTGTTTAATCTGCTGTGATTTTGAAAATTATTAGTTTAGTGCTGATCGAAATACAACATTTGATGAAATTGACTGTCTCGACCCTTACTTCGTGGAATATGCTCATATTAGTGTTTTTAAATGAAACTCAAGGTCTCTAGTTAATTCCACAATATAATACAAGTTATTGAAAATTCTAAAAAATCTTTTTTAGAGTTTCATTTAAAAACACTAACAACATTTGAAGGAGGTAAGTGTTAACAATGTATTAGTTTTAGGTTTGGGCTTTTTGATAGTGTAATAAATTCTTCGTAAATAAGAAAAAGAAGGTTGGGGTACATTAGAATGGTGTTCAAATGTACCTCATTTTACTATTTTTTCTTTTTGCAATTAACATTGGGTATTTTTTTCTCTTTCATATAAAATATGGTGCGAAATTACAAGAAAAAAAAGAGAATCTGCTTATAATGAAGAGGACATACAAGTTGCTATCAGAGCTGTACGTGATCAACAAATAACCCTGCGTGAAACTGCTGTACATTACGGGAAGTCACACATAGCCCTGCATTATCGCCTGAAGAAATTAAAGTTTAATGATGAGAGTCAGGTTACCTCTTCTGAAAAACATGACTACCAATCGAAATACTCCAGCCGGCAAATTTTTACAAAGGAACAAAAATTATTACTGGTTGAGTATGCTATTAACTCATCCAAAATGTGCTACGGTCTAACGTTCCAACAAATGAGAGTGCTTGCATACGATTATGCTGCAAGACTTGACTTAGAAATGCCCAATAGTTGGTCCGCAAATCAGATTGGCTATACGGTTTCAAGCGACGACATCGTAACCTTATTATTCGGAGGCCAGAAAACACCTCACTTTCGAGATTGACATCTTTCAACAAGAGACGAATGTAAAAGCGTTTTTCGATAACTACGAGAGAGCCTTAAAGTTGAAGAACTTTACAGCATGCCACATAATATTCAACCTTGATGAAACAGGTGTGGCAACTGTTATATAGGTACCAAATAGCTTAGCTCCAGGAGCTGCTAAACAAGTCGGGCAGGCGGTTTCTGCCGAAAGAGGGCAATCTCTCACGTTGTGTATGATTATAAATGCAATTCCTTGCCACCAGTATTCATATATCCCCGAGCAAGAGTAAATGATTCCATGGTTGATGACGGTCCACCCGATAGTATTGTATTGGCCAACAGCCCAAGAAGCCACTGGATGACGCGTGCTCTATTCTTACACGTTCTGAAACATATAGTGAATCATACGAAATGCAGTTCTGAAAATACAATTCTTATCCTCATGGATAATCATGAGAGCCACTGTTCTCTTGACGCCGTCAACTATGCTAGAGAAAACGGCATGACTTTAGTAACTTTCCCGTCCCATTCTTCCCATAAGCTGCAGCCGCTAGATGTTGGTGTGCTGGGACCTTTTAAGGCGAAGACAAAAATCGCACAAAATGACTGGTTGACCTACCATTCTGGGAAAACTATTTCTATCCACAATCTTCCCTCCATAGTTACTAGAGCATTTGACTCATCATTCGCAAGAGCAAACATTATTTCTTCATTTAAGAAGCTTGGACTTTGGCCACTTAATCGTCAGGTATTTACAGACGAAGATTTTTTGAGCTCTGCTGTCACGGATAGACACATTTCAGACGAGCCAGTCCGCGTGCCCATAGAACAGGCGGCATCGTCTGATACAGATAATTGCTCCATCCCCAGCAAAGATATAAATGTATGTCCAAATGTGCCCATTCCAAGCATCGACCCGAGCTACATACCTGGATGTAGCAAAGATTCCGAAACCATTCAAATCGATCCCGCTCACAATAAAACATTAGTGTTGATTTCACCAGAACATGTTCGCCCATATCCAAAGGCTCCTCCTCGATCCAATTCGCTTAGAGGAAGGAGAAAAGGGAAAATACGTATTTTAACAGAAACCTCTACAAAATTGAGACTGGAAGATGATCAACTGGAGAGAGGGTCCAAGAAAATTAAGCTTACGAGAACAAAACCAGAAAAAAATCGTTAGGTTAAGAAAAACACTTGTAAATCGCTAGATGTATCAGAAGATGAGAATATATCCCTACATGACGAGTCCTCTGATGAATTAGAAACTTTTAGTGATTCAGAGGTCGAGCATAAAGAAACTAATGTCTCAGACTTGAAGTTGAATGATTTTATTCTTGTATCATTTAATAAAAAAAAATCCAGATTCTTGTTTGTGGGACAAATTGAAGAAATCGTGGAAGAAAATTCGTACAGGGTAAAATTTATGAAGAAAAAGGAGGATACATGGAAATTTTATTTCCCTGAAAAAGAGGACATCAGTGTCGTAGAGAGAGAATACATCAAAATGAAACTGCCGGCACCTGATACTTCTGAAGAAACTGAAAGAGCTGCTTCTTTACTATCATTTAAGGTCGACTTCTCTAGTTTTAAGGATAAAGTAATGTAGCTACTATTTTGTTGTTTTTCCTTTGTATTAAGAGGACATTTTAGTTTACGCAAAGCGATTTTTGAGGTTTGCTCAAAACTGCCCCACAACTGTTAAAATCTGCCCCAACTAATGGGTAGAATTGAACAAATGCAGAGGTTAGAATTTTTTTAAGTTATTATATTCGCCTATCCAAATTTGTTGGTTAATTTAGATCCCAAATGAGTTCCACTTTGTGCTAAAATATTTAAAACTCTTTGATTTTAATTGTACTAAATTAGTTTTTGTGCAAATGTACCCCTATCTCCCCTAATAACAAACTCTAGATTTATGATTGAGATTTATTATAATTTAGAAGTATATCACAATTAATTTTAATTGATTCAAATTAGATTTCTAAATAAGTACAAAAGTAAGAGCATGGATACGCGTCCACATTACAAATCCCCTGTTTCTACATTTAAACAAAGTTTATATCCAGCTCAAACTTATATCCTGTAGTGATTGAGTTTCGAATAATGATGGACTTAATAAGACGAGTAGATTCGTTGCTCGAAGGATTTTATGTACGCGATTAGCTTGGTTCATTAGGCTAATGTAACGTAAACTTGAGGGTTGACTGATGTCACTGGGGTGTATGAAGAATTTTACAATAATAATTTTGTTACAGGTCATTTCAATTGAGTCAACTCAATCGCATATGCACGAAAAGAAATAACAAGTAGTACTTTAGGTAAGCATTCATTCCATTTTATTCAAATGTTGAATATTTTTTGTTTATGTTAAAAGCTACTGCTTCACGTATTGTATGGAACGATTATGTTTCAGGACATCAAAATAAATATTCGACACAAAGTTATCGCTTAAAATTCGTATTGTATAAGAGAAAACTACGTAATGAGACAACAGGAAATTTGAATGATGATTCCTGTTTTTTTTTGCTTACTTGCCCAAGAAATAACTTTTAGTCGATTGCAAAAATAATCATTATAAATGAAAAATTATGGAACTATAATTGATTAATTTGAATAATTTTTTTAGATTTCTAGATTTTTAGACCATAAACTAAAAATTTTACACAAAATTACCGCAAATTGGAAGATCCGTAATTAAAAAAAAATTAAAATTTCTAGAGATCTCCAAAAAAAATATAGGTAATTATCGAAACCTTACAATAACTTTTTAAAAAAATAATAACTGTTATCGTTTTTGAGGTTGCTTCTACAAAATTTTTGTGAATATAAATCTTGCGATCATTTATTCCAGCACTGCAGAAATTCCAACAAAAAATTGTAAAATAATACAAACGTACCAAGTTTTATTAGAAAATATTCCATTAGAAATTTCATAGAATAATTATAAATTTTATGTAATTATAAATTTGTGTAACGATAATCATGTAAATTAGTAAATCGTCTCTATTATTTCCATTTTCGATCTCTTTCTATAGTAACATTACCCCTCCTTGAAAGGAAGAACAGGGCACAATCTTTATCGAGTACCGTTGACGAGGGGTATATCTGCAAATTAATATGTGGACATCGGTATATTGAAAGATCACCTCGACCATGTTCCTGAAGACTCGCCAATCTAACTGGTTGCTCGGTAACCTAGGCATTGCTAGTTTCATCACGTTGGATTCCAGTACATGATTTCGGTTTCGTAGCGCTTCCAACATATCACGGGTAGGTGGATCGATCTTGAAATTCGTTTTTGGTTACCAAGTAGAAGACGTTCCACGAATTGCATTTGATTCTCAGTTTCTTGCCAGGGGCTGGAATCTGATCTTCAAGTTTTCCTAATTGCCCAAACTTCTTTCGAAAGATGGCTTTCAGCCCTCGTGCGTATTTGTTCTGTAGGGACTCGGTATCTAGCTTTCCCGGTACCTCCGTATGCCACCATAAAATCTTCGAAGACTGGGTTAGACTCTTGTTGAATATGGTTCACGCCTTCTTCTTTATCATGGTATCGTTCGAATGGCGCTAGTCGGTTTTTGAGAACTACTTTCGGTTTTCCAATGGGGATCTTGCTTCTGTGATAGATTACGTCGTTGGTCCTCTTCTTGATTCAGTACGGACCTTCCCATGATTTCTATAATTCTGGAGAAAATCCTTTTCTCCTTGTCGGGTTGTGTAACCATAATTTGTCCCATTCTTAAAAAATGCCTACTGTGACTTGCGTATCATTCCGTTTTTTCATTCTGTCACTGGCAACTTGAAGAATAGTTCGAACCAATTCGTGCACATCGTCCATCCTTCTCAATTGGATCACGTTAACTTCTCCTGCTAGATCTTCGACAGGCCGACAGCTAAAGTCCAGGTCACATGGAAACCTTATTTCACGTCCAAACAGGATTTTCGCAGGGGTTTCACGTGGACTCGTTTATGGCAGATCGATATGCCAACGCAAATCGGGAAAGATACTGGTCCCAATCTCGCTGGTGGCTTGAACCAATATTTTGCAATAATACTGTTCAATCTCTCGACCACTCCGTCTGACTGTGGATGCAACGCTGTTGTCCTGGTCTTCTTTCACAGCTTGTCACAAATTTCCTGGAATACCTGGCTATCGAAATTTCTTCCTTGATCGCTATGGACTTTCAAGGGCTAATAAATTCTGACACCAATACATCCTCCAGTCGTGGCCTCTTGATTCGGGATCTCGTAAATTTCCACCCAATTTGTGTAATGACTTCGAAAGGGCTTCTAACATTATATTGTTTCATAGGTACCTTTTTCTTACGATGTGGTCCATCACTCGTAACAAAAGTAGTAAATTTCTTACACCAAACCTTCACATCGTCGGAGCTGTTCGTCCAATAAAACCTTTCCTGGACTTGTTGAAGGGTTTTATTAGCTTCCAGATGTCCTCCCGATAGACTGGCGTGCAGAATTCTGAATACTTCAGCTAATCTCGTTTTCAGGATAACTAGCTGACTCATCTCAGAACCATCGTCGTTTTCAAGGACTATTTCCAACAGCCCTTCTTCCAGGACAAAGGAGTCCCACTAATCCCAATATGCCTTGTGGGTCGGTGAAAATCTTGAACGTCCGGCTTTTGGTGATAGGTTTTTAACCCTAGTGACATTCACCTCAGCAAGTAAATCAGATCTTTCTAAATTAAAAGATAATATCATTAGCAATAAAAAATAATATGAATGAGCAATATACATTGCATTTAGATAACATTTTTGTTGGAATGTTAAATTTTAAACCCTATTTTAGGCAATATTCTAATAGAAGTATACAGTCAAAACTTGATGTAACTAAATAATATGAAATTATAAATGCATTTTATCATTTTTCATGTTTCTTAATAAATCAAAATATTGACCTATACCTAATATCTACTATTTTTGTGAAAATTTCTTTGTTAAACACCTATATATTATTGAATCAATAAATTATTCACTCACTTCTTTTTGGAGTAACTGTGGCACTCAAGTCTGCTGGTGTGACAGAAGTAGAATCTTGAACAGCATGTGTTGATAATTTCAGCTCGGGTTCAACTGAATATAGCTACAACTAGCCTCATTAATAGTACAGGATTCTTGTGCTTTTTAAGCTCTCAGTTTTACAAACTAAGCATTTAAAGCTTCCTGTAACTTTAAAGTCCTGGGACTCTCAGTTACATATGCAGTGCCAATTTGTGGTACAACTAAAGAGGTTGATGGTTCAGCTTCAATTATTAAGGAAGGAACATCATCAGTTACTGTTTCTAAAGATTCTGGAAAATAAAAACAATTATTGAATAAATGTATCCTAGTTAGTTGTTAGTTTTTTTTTATTTAATTATTATAGATTTACCTGGTAAGTTGACTGATGGGAAAACTCCTCTTTTCAGATCATTATTTGGACCCAAATCTTTAGGTAAAAAGTGTAAGGCACACACTCTACAATTGTTGTAAATATTATCAGATGTCTGTCATTTTCTCCTTCAACCTTCTGTTTCCACATAAATTCACCCATTTGTCAAAAATTACTTCATTTTTTAAAATACAACATCTGACCCCATCCTTCAGAGCGGTGGCGCGCGGGCGGGGGAGTCGCTTGACGCGCGACGACTACAGCAACAGGCAGTGAGCGAATGAGCGTCATTCAGTGCAGTCACATACGTATCACCGCGAAAGTGACCAAGAAGATAGCAGCTAAAAGGCGACAAAATCGTAAATTGAATATTATTTAAAAGGTAAATATAGACTATTAATTACATGAAGAATTTCCGAGCTTTTTCGCTTTTCACTGTGTAATTCATCAACAAGCACTGTGTGGAAAAATATTGAACATGAAACATGTCATGACGATATCCTTCAAAGTAGCAAACTCCATCCGAGCGAGAAGTTTGCAGCGGCGATTATTCAAATCACAACTGGAAAGTAGCGGATTCGAGCACACTGACTTACTTCTTCACACATTTGTAAGGTGGCTGAGTCGTGGAAGATTCCTTGCAAGATTTCATGAGTTACTGTCTGAAATAATAATATTTTTAGAAGCCAGAGGAGACGATGTTGAAATGCTGAAAAATGGAAAGCAGAGCGATTTGGCTTTTTTAGTCGACATTACAAAGTACCTTAACGATATAAACCTGGAGTTGCAAGGGAAAGACAAAAATATTGTGGACATGATGTCCTCCATAAATGCTTCCAAGTGTAAGTTGAAACAATTGAAGGAGAAAATTAAAAACAAAGACTGCAGGAACTTTCCAACCCTGCTATTGCAACAAAACTCCGAAAGTTTCGTGTCATATGAAAACGAAGTGACAAAATTCTGAGCGAATTCGAAAGACACTTTCAAGCTATTAATAAAATAGAGAATATTTGATCATTTCTGTCTTACCCATTTACCTGCCTGCACAAATGTTCATGAAATCTCTTCTAGCTGTAGCCACTATTTTAATATGGAATGTACTGCTCATGAGGATGAAATGTTGAAGCTCATTTCGAATATAAATTTAAAAGCTAGAGCCGGCAACAGTGATTCTTATTCTTACTGGTCAATATCCGAAATAAAATATCCATTGATGAAACAAATTGCCCTAAAAATAACTGCTTCCTTTGCATCAACATATCTGTGCGAGTCTGCATTTTCGCATATGAAAATAATAAAATCAAAATATCGTACACGTCTAACAAATGACCACGACATCCAAACAGCTTGGTTTGGATACATTCACAGATGACGGTATTACAGCAATCAGTAAAATTAAATTCGTTAGTAACCTTCCAAGCGAATAGATGGCGTTAAAAATGCAGTTTAGCAGTGGCTATAAAAGATTGCAGGTCATGGTCCAGTCATTGTCAGCCCAATTCAGTAACTCTTGACACCAGGTTAATCGTGCAGCGCGATTGCCTCTAGATAGAGGTGGACATCTCAGTGGTCGCCGACTACGAAGATTGGCTTCGTGGAGACGATTCCTCACCTCATTACTGACAATTGTCACATTATGTGCACGCTATAATGCATTAACCAAGTCGGGTGCTGTGATTGTCGATTGCCTTTCAGCGGTTGAAACTCAATAACTGTCTTGAGCGGCGATTGTAGAACTACCACGTCCTGGATGTTGCTCGGCTGGACTCCCAGTGTCTCTAAACCGACGCCATAATCGACATAACGCTCTGCGAAACTCCCAATTGTTTGGGTACTTGGGAGGCACACCGCCCTATTCATCTCATCCAACGTTAAATGTTGTCGACCCATGGTAAAAACACACTATCTATAACACACCTACTTAGCAAGAACAGTATGAAATGACTAAAATTGAAATTAAATGTCATTTTCTTCGTCCCTTGTGAAAAACGTTCTAAAACACGTAATGTAGTCTGTTTTGCTATTTTTTTGTATATAAAAAAGTAAGTATTTAGACTAACAGTTACAGTCGACGCAAGTTTATATGAACACAAAAATTTATTTCATTAGTTTTAGGATTTTACAAAAATATCCCTAGACTTTTGCGTTGTGTGTATTAAGTGATTCACAAGGTAGAGCATTTCATGGTCTTACCAAAAATAATTATCAAACATCAGGAAGGCATCACATGAAATGTAACTCCTATCATTCTGATGATGATATTTATCGTAAAAGAATGTAAGCAACTGTTTCTGCAGCCACAAGCAAAGCCACATCCAGTTTTACATGAACAAAAAATTATTTTAGATACATTTTCATAAGGTGGTGATTGATCATAGTAACTGGCAGCGATGAATGACATTTTCCTATCAATTCCCACTATTTTGTTAATTCATGATGTCTCATCCACAACTGCACTTGTAAACACACTCTTTCCGGATGTTCTTAAGTAGCATTCAGAGTAGGTATCAATGAAGCGAAGATACCAGATGTTTTTCACTTATAGCCACAAGAAACTATTAGCATTGAAAGTTATGAATATTAACCTCATTCTTATGAAGCTAAAAGGCTTAAAATATCCAACTGCAGAAACACACTTATTCTCGAGAAAAAAATATATATCGGTAACAGGAACGTACTATATTAGATTTAGCATTATTCTCATGGGTCAATCCTTAAAAAAACATTAGCGGAAGATTTGAAATTGTGAACTTTCACATCTTAGTATAAGTAATTGGAAAAATACGGAAACATCAAATTCCATTCATTTTAACTGAGTTACGAGATATAAACTTAATTGCGCTGGACTAGTTAGAATTGTGTCGGAAGTTATAATTTCTGTAAATCCTTAGTAAATATGATTTGGCGGAAATGTCAACATCAGTTATGGTAGCTACCTGGAAGACGATTTGACTTGTTTCCGTATCTATAGTGCCTTGAAAAATTATTCGCATTTGATTCTACAATATAATATGCGGTTTCACTATAGCCTTTTAATGATTTTCAATCAACTTATCTCCGCTTGTACTTAAATTTTGCCGAACTTGTTCAGGTAATAGCAGGAAATGATCACATATTATCAATAAAAAATCTTTCTCCAATACAATACGTCCAATATATCAATGAATTAATAATAAGACGAAGTTTGTGAAAGTTGACCCAGTACCACGTGACATTCAGTACCACTTGATATGGAGTGAAGTTTCTCAGTAGCAATTCCCTATTAACTATAGTCTATACAAATGAACTGTAATTTGTGACATTTGTTCAGCTTTTGAAGAACTAGAAGTATTAACCGTAGAAGGTCCACATTCATTCTGATTGCTCAATCTGTTCAAAATTCCCTGGTAATGTTGTTCATCCATCTGCAAGTACGGTTGAATTGAAGAAGTACTGGCGTGGCCAGTGATTTGAATGAGTTGCTGCACTGGTACTCAGGATTTTGCCAGTTGAGAAACTGCAGTTGATTTGCAAGAATGGTTTGTAATTTTCAATTGTTTGGTATCTGAATCAATAGACTTTTCTTCCAATTTAGTCAATTTTGAAAGTTCGTTATTCCCAACAGACGAATTCTTGTACCACAATGACTTTTCTTTTCACCAAAATGGATTTGGAGTTAGGAACAAACGTGGACATATTATTCCTGATCCTCCTTTTCCAATCAATTCTCTGAACAATCTAACTAGACAGCGCTGTGGGCTTCGTTCATTTTTAGTAACACACTTGCTGTGTGCACAATTATGGTGTCGTCCTTGACAGGTTTATGTAAAAATTAGGTTGTATTCTATCCTACCTGATTCATTACCAACATTCTGAATTTCATATTTGCAATTTTCAATAAAAACTGAATAACCTCCACCAACACGCCTCGCTAATTCTACTGAAGCCAAACAGTACACATTTTTTGAAGTCCATCAGGAGTGTTTTCATCGCATTTGTCAATAATAGCAAACATATTTTTTATACTAAAGGCCTTTGAACTCCGTGATCGTTTTCCTGATGTTTCTGCAATTTCCGTCTCCTGTCATTGCCGTGTCTCAAAAACTTTTGAATTCACACGCTTGAAATAGATCTATTTTTATGTTATACTTCTTGAAATACATCACTTGAAGAGTTTTAGCAGACTTCCACATACACATCACAGTATATTCTTTATAATCTTGCCTATTTTCTTTTTCCATATTCCATGACCAGTCTTTCAGAATACCGTTTAGTTTTATGAATGGTGTCGACTCATTCAAATCATATTGACGATGCTCGCAAAATTTGGTAAACTGTTTCCATACTCTATTGTTACTCCTCACTGTATTATCAGGTATTGTAGCCTCGATTATGCTGTAATGTGATTTATAGTGTGAATTAGTATCTTAAATTCTTATTAAAAGATACTAAATATATTTACTACTGCTGTCTTATTTTATATCACATAAAATTGACATACATCTGTTATTTTTGTCTATAACTACCATAAAAACAAAATATATTGTTACAGGATGTTCTCATCCTCGAAAAGATTATACTATCTATTTCTTCGTTTTTGGATTCATCAAACACTCCAAAAGTTTCAACACGATTGATTCGATTTGACGTTTAAGATATATTTATTTAGAGTACTGTCAGGTGTATACGCTCGTTGGTGTAAGTATCATGCTGAATAGTCGGTGACTATTGTGCACCATGCAAATAGTTACTAATATAGCATGTTGGTTGGTCTTGAAAAACAGGAAACAAAAGTATTAGAAAGAAACAAGATAAATTTTATTGTTAACCTCTTCGATTTAGGTCACTGGAAGTAACTATCTATTCGAGAATTATATTAAAAACCTAACAAATTTTTCTTTATACATACAACATGTTCTATTTGATAACTGTGACACATAGATTACATAATCTACTTTGCAGGAATTATATATTTTTAACACGGAAAACTATTTTTAAAAAAAACTTTATTTTCAAAATATACTTAAAATTATAATATTATAATACTTGCTAATGAACCGACTAATTAAGAATAAACTATTTATTAAACAACGACTTTTGCCAACTAACTTCAACAACTGATTTCAACAACCCATTTCAACAACAACTTGAATAATAATGAATATGAATATATATACTAAAACAAAGCTAACTCTGCATTCCTTATCTTATTTACAGTAATATAATATTATTATTTATTTATAGAAATTTCTAGTTCTATAACTCCTCCATCCCTAAGATCGAAAAATAATGGAGTTGTTTTTCGATTTTGAATTTGTTTCTTCCAATTCAATATCTTCTGTCTTGATATCTTCTTTCTTGATTTTTTCTTTCTTGATATTTTCTTTCTTGTTTCTTCCTTTACTTCTTCGGAATTTTCGTATGAACCAAAATATTATTATACTTATGCAAATAATTAAAATTATTGAAAATAAACTAATTGTTGTATGTTGCTTTGGAATTATTACTTCTTGAATAGGTTTTATATTTTTAGCAATTTTATTAATTCCATACTATCCTTCAAAATCTATTTTAGTTGAGTTTGTTGAATTATATGGTGGAATTTCTAAAAACTTTGAATCTAATTTTGGCAATATTATTGATTTTCCTTTTCTAATTTGAATGTTGGTTGAAAATATTTCTTCTCCAACTTGAATCTTGCAATCTTCTGGAATTTGAATGTTGATGGATGATTAATTTCCAAATATTGATCAGGAGTACATCTTGTTAATATTTTTATAGCTGAATCGGGAATAATTAAAACTTCATTATTTGTGACTTGTTCTATTATAGTTTCTTGAAGGTGAGCATCCTTAGCATAGCACTTCGTAGGAGAATGGCCGTTCAATATTTTCATAGTACAATTATCTCTTGACTTCATTTCTTGTTGACAGTAATATTTTTCTTCTAACATCGGACACTCTTCTTTTATTGAAATTATTTCTTCCGGAGCTTTTGCCAAGTAAGGTTGTAATGGGATAAATATTTTGTGGTTTTGAATGATGCGGTATAAATGATAGAATTCTGCAGTTTTGGATTTCAGGATAAGTACATGGACAGCAAAAATTATTTTAGACTTTGAAAAAGTTACTTGAGAACCCAAAAATAGATAGTATGTTAAAATATTATTAAATTTCGGAATTTGTTCTTCTTCATATATTGTATGTAAATACTTTATCATTTCTACAATTTCTTGATTTGAAATCACTGAACTATGAATTGAATTTAGTTTGGAAAATGTAATGGAATTTTCAATATTTTCAATTAACCTTATTAAACTTTGACAATCCAAGTTAATCTGTGAAATCGTACTATAAAAGGTAATAAAATGATTTAAAGTTATCATTATACTTTCTATTGATATATGAAATTTTTCCAAATTATCTTGTAATTTCTGTTGATTATTCCACAAGGTAGTTAATGATTTATTATAATGATCGATTAATTTCTTATTTAAAGATATTTGCATATTAACTTCGTGAATTATTTGTTTTTGGTTTTGCTGTAATATGTTTATAGCAATATCGTATCTCTCTTCATCATCTGAATCAAGGGTACCAAAAAGCCATTTATCAATTTTTCCAAAAGCATTTACTAATCCTCTTTTTGCTCTAATGTGAGGGTAAATATTTTCGGATTTTCTATCCAATGTATTGATTAAACTTTTTGTTCTTTCCATCATTTGCTCAGCCAAACTATGGTATGAAATAGGGTTTGTTGCATTAGCTTCTACTAGACTACTTCTTAACTTGTAGAAATATTGTTCAACTGTTTCTATTTGCTTACTTAATTCGTTTAAATTTATACAGGGTGTCCCGGGACTAATGGGAAAAAAGTCAGGAGCGTATAATCTGAGCTAAGATAATGTTAGTACTTCATATAAACTTTTACTATGCAGGCCCTCGTTTTCGAGTTATAGGCCTCCAAAGTTTTAATTTTGAATTTGGTTTTTATTTGTATTTTTTGTACTAGTTATTTGATCTTCATAAAATTTACGGCAAAGCTATAATGTATGTGTATGTTTATTTTGGTAAGGTAAACAGATTTACAGTAGTGCATTGAAGCCAGGGACGGACTACTCGCTATGGTTAGTGATCCAAAAATTTTGCAGGTACGGCACACCCTGTATGAAATTATCGATATTCACTTCCCCACACATTAAGCTAACGAAAAGGTTCTGCTGTTGGAATTCGATAAAATAAGCCGTTTGGCTAATATTTACAGTTTTATTAATGCACTACGTACCAGTTTACGCATTCACCATTTTTATAAGTACACAACGAGGTAAAACTAACTTTTAATAGTTGTCCAATATTTAGCTAGAGTACTACAAAAAATAATTCAACGATAGCAGAAGATGGAAAACATTAGCGACTTATTAATTGGAAAGTTGGTAAAAACTTTTTATAAGTGTTTTTACCGTTTATCAAGTTACCATAGGATTAGTTGTCAAACGTTGTGTAGAATAGTTCGTAGTCAGTACTTGTCAATAATTCATAAGTCCTTAATTTAACAGTTACAATAGCAGAATTCGCTTTTATTGAGTACGCAGATCAACATCTAATGTATGGACTGGCTTCTCGAAACTGTTTAGAGGCCAAAAGGTTTTATGAAGATCATTTTGCAAACAGAGCATTGCCAGACAGACGAATGTTTGGGCGTATTGATCTCAGGTTACGGGAAACAGGTATGAATAAGTAAATGTAATTTTCCATGTATACAAAACAAAATTTTAAATTTTAGGAAGATTTTGGCCAGAAAAAGCTGGAGAAGGTCCAGTACGAAGCATACGTACTGTGGCAGTTGAACAAGACTTGTTAAATGCAGTTGATAATGAACCATCGAGTTTTAGAAAATTATCAAGAGAACATAACGTCTCGAAATCAGTTGTTCATCGCGTCCTAAAAGAACAGCTGTTATATCCTTTTCACATGAAAAAAGTACACCGTATGACAGTGGCTGATTATCCTGCACGACTTGAGTATAGCCAGTGGTTTCTGCGACAACAACAAGCAGACAACACATTTATTAGTAACGTTCTCTTTACGAACGAATCCGGTTTCACCAGAGATGGAATCATAAATTCTCATAATATGCATTTATGGGATGATGTGAATCCACATGGCATTATCCAAACTAGGATCCAGCATAGATTCATGGTCAATGTTTGGCAGGAATAGTTGGCAATCATTTGATACAGCCATACTTTATTGACGGTACTTTGACCGGTCAGAGATATTTGGAGTTTTTGCAAAATGAGTTATGGAACCTGTTCGATGATGTGCTACTACAAACTCGTAGGCATTTATGGTTCATGCATGATGGGGCCCCTCCTCATTTCAGTTTAGATGTACGACAGCATTTACACACAAGGCTTCCTAATAGATGGATTGGTCGTGGAGGCCCTTTTCAATGGCCACCGCGATCAGGAGACGTTAATCCTATGGATTTCTTTCTCTAGGGTTATCTCAAAAGTAAGGTATACGCAACACCTGTGCAAACAAGGCAAGATTTAATAGACAGAATTGTGTTACACTGCAATGTTATTAGAAATAGTGTGGGATTGCTCTTTCAAGTGCAAAGAAACAACCTTCGTAGACTTAGAATGTGCGTGGAAGTGGGAGGAGCTCATATTGAACATTTATTAGAATAACGTTAGTTTTTGTTGTTGTTTAGGAATTAGTTTTAGTCTAATGGTCTATAACTTGTGTTTTTTGAGGTTTTCTTAATGGTTTAATAATGTTGTGTTCGTAATTTTGAATAAAAGCAAGTAAATTCTGGACATCGTATTAATAAGTTAGTTAGGTAGATTTGTACGTAGTGCATTAATAAAACTGTAAATATTAGCCAAACGGCTTATTTTATCGAATTCCAACAAGAGTACCTTTCCGTTAGCTTAATGTGTGGGGAAGTGTATTTCGATAATTTCATACAGGGTGTGCCATACCTGCAAAATTTTTGCATCACTAACCATTGCGAGTAGTCCGTCCCTGGCTTCAATGCACTACTGTAAATCTGTTTACCTTACCAAAATAAACATACACTTACATTATAGCTTTGCCGTAAATTTTATAAAGATCAAATAACCAGTACAAAAAATAAAAATAAAAACCAAATTCAAAATTAAAACTTTGGAGGCCTATAACTCGAAAACGAGGGCCTGCATAGTAAAAGTTTATATGAAGTACTAACATTACTTTGGCTCATATTATACTCTCCTGACTTTTTTCCCATTAGTCCCGGGACACCCTGTATAATATATAAAAGTATGTTTAGTATAAATAAGCTTACATAATCCTAAATTAATTGGTGGTATTAAATTATTCAATTTGGCAACTTGTATGTCTTCGGTTTTGCATTTGGTATGAAAAACCAGGAACAGGGTTACCATTATCATAAATTTCATTTTGCTGTAACAATTTGTTTGAATTAGTTTTTGATTCTTTAATTACACATTTTTTATAATTAATTCTCTTATTAGTTTCTAAAATTATTTCTAAATCTTTAATGATTTCTGTTTTCTTATATTTTGGTAATAATTTTTTTCTTAATTTTTGTTTGTATGATAACTTGGAGAATTTTTTTATGATTTTGTATATAATGTGACAGTATTAAGTGATCGTTCAGATCAAATAGAATTATTTAAAACTAAAAATACTATTTTAATCATAGGTAATATTTTGACTCAAAATAATCCTGATCCTTTAATTGTTTCAATAGATCTCAATTTACATCCTAACAAAATGAGTTATATTTTGTTCTAAATTTCTTTGAGATAAAATTACAAATTAACGTGTGTTATCACATCATTTTCTACATTTGGTGTTGACTTCTGGTAAATAATCAATTTCTTTTTGAATTATCGAATCAAGATCATCAATTTACATTTTAACATAATAAATAGAATTTTAAAATGATAAATCGAGTGTTTCATACTATTATTTTCAAAATTATTATGATATATATACTACAACATCTAATTATATTATTGTTTTCAATAACTAATTGTTATGAACTTAAATAGTAATTAATAGAATCATAAGGCGAAAGAATTTAATATTTAATATTACTTCTTTGAAAATTATTATCATTATCTATATATTTCTATATCTAATTATTTTATTCATTTATAGTTCTACTATAACTAAACAATAAGTATTTAGATTGTTATTATGATATTAATTCTTATATCTATTCTTATTGTTATTTATTTCTAGCTTTGAAAATGATTATCATTATGATATTAATTACTATTACTTATCTAATTACATATGTACATAGAATTTCCATATGTATTATGCCAATTGATAACTTCTTGTATTGAGTACCACCTTAAAGCATAGTGTTCCCAATATTTCCTTATAAAGTCAATTCTTGAATATCCTCTCGTCTTCTTATTTTATCTTCACGATTTAAAAAATTTTTGTTTACTCGTACATTTCTTTCTTCATTTCTCTTGTTTACGTTATTGTTACTTTCATCTATCTCCGTATTTCTCTTAACAATTTCCTTACTTCTATTCCATTTTAAGATTTGATTAATTTTCTTGGAACTCTCTTCTATTTTCTTATTTGTATCAACTATTTTCGTACTTCTATTCTTCTTTATATTTTATTTTATTTTCTGGTTACTTACTTCTATTTTCTTATTTCCATTAGCAATATTCTTGTTTCTACTCTTCTTTATATTTTCATTTGTTTTCTCGTTAAATTCTTCTATTTTCTTATTTCTATTATTTTTCATTTTCTTATTAATGATTTGATTATTTTTTTTATCTCCTTGTTGAAGTTTCCATTTTTCATATCATTTCCGTTCACTTGACTCACTTCTTTTTCCATAAGAACTTGTATATTTTCGTTTGCTTTCATTATCTTCTTATCCTTTTTTCTTGTATTTCTTTTTATTTTGAAATCAATGTCATTCAATACAATACTTTTATTTGTTGATTGAATATCAGAAATATAAATTCTATTAATATAATTTTCATTGTTTTCAATTAAATTATTTTCTACACTATTCTCAATATTGAATAAATTTGATAAATCAGGTACTAAATCTACTTCATTATGTTCAATTTCATTATTTTTCATAACATTATCAATTTTAAATAAATTTGACAAATCAGGTATAAAATCTATTCCATTATCTGGAAGATATTTAAATTTTGGGTTTTTTATTTTAATGTATTCAAACGGTTCTTGAATGTCTTTTTGTCCTGTATAAACGAACGTTTCAAAATTATCTAAAGGTTCATTTGAAATAATTTTAATTTCTTTTCTGAGGAGCATTCCGAAAATTTTCATTCTGTCTTAATTGTCATTTTCTTTTGTAATAGCGAAATTTTCAAAATCATCTGCTAAATCAACTACTTCTTCTACTTCTTCCGTTTCACCATAATCATTGTTATATAATTCTTCGGATATGAAATTCGGATTTTGATTATTATTTTGGAAATAATTATTATTAGTACTTCTAAATGTATTATTATCATTATTATTATTACCAGTATTATTATTGTTATTATTATTATTTCGATTTATAACATTATTACTTCTCCTTGGAGAATCCGTAAAATTTCTCGATGTAGTCGCCATAGGCTCCGGTCTAGGTAAATTACGTACAGGTATTTGGTGTGGCTCGTAAATATTTCTTTTTGGACCAAATACTTGCGCTTTAGTCGGATAATGTCGAGGTTGCTGTGGTTGTGGCTTTATATCAATTGGTTGGCTTAGAAAGTTCTGTCGTTGTTGGAAACATTGATATTGGTTATAGTTATTTCTAGCATAATTTGAATAGTTATCATTCTGACTTCGATTATTATTATTATTATAATTATATGAATTATTATTAGGTGATTTATAACTACTAGAATTTTTGAAGGATCTCGGCTCATTTAAATGACCGTATAATCTTTCAAAACTCTCGAATTCTTCGACATAAGCCATTGCATCCTCTGAAGAGTTAGTCTTTTTCAAATGCATATTGTTTATAAGGACACCGGTACATCCTGAAACAAATGTGTTCAGTGCCGTCTCATCACAATGATTTACGTTGCATCTCTTATCATTTTCAGTAACAGTAAAGTCATTACTGATTCTCTGAATAATTTTACTTTTTAGCAATTGGAGTCTAGCCCCGAAATCGATTAAATTTTCATTTTTAAATGGCCTTGTTCGTGTTAATTCCTGCACGATGCAGTCCAGATCTCTTCGATCTGAGAAACACTGTTTCAAGGCTTCTTTAATCTTGTGCCATGTGTTTAATTCCATTCGATTGCCCACCATGGCTTCAGCTTTTTCTATAAGTTTTTCCTGTATACAATCCAATAT
This sequence comes from Galeruca laticollis, assembly GCA_963921935.1. Lineage (NCBI taxonomy): Eukaryota > Metazoa > Arthropoda > Insecta > Coleoptera > Chrysomelidae > Galeruca > Galeruca laticollis. The sequence goes on from OY998175.1 coordinate 70,515,029, forward strand.
ATGGTTGTTTATTTCAACGTCATTATATATTGGGTATATTTCAATTAATTTCTCACACTTGACTATAAACTTATTTAACGTATTACTATTACCATCATATGGTTTAATATTTTCTAATTTTAATTTGAATAAATCCCAATTGAGGGTTTTACAGTAGCAGTAGCCATTTCGTTTATATTCACAGATGAAATTGAATTTTCAAAATTATTATTAGTCATATTATTTTCTTTAATATTCAATTTATTGAATGTTTCCAATAAATTTTCCAATTCGTTCATAAAATAAAATCAGCAGCAAGTATATATATAATAAAAATATCTCTCCTACACTTTTAAAACGGTATGGAAAAGTAAAAAAGGAAACTTGGCACTTACAATTGATTTGAAGAGCTCCGGTTTCTTCTTTCTTCGTTGATAGTAGATTCTGGAATCTGCTTTCGATGTTGAAACACCAAATCGTGAGTTCTTTATACGAACGATTCGACAAAGTTTTTACACGACCGCACAGATCCTACTGACTGCGTCAATTATATATTTTTAACACGGAAAACTATTTTAAAAAAAACTTTAGTTTCAAAATATACTTAAAATTATAATATTACAATACTTGCTAATGAACCGACTAATTAAGAATAAACTATTTATTGAACAACGACTTTTGCCAACTAACTTCAACAACTGATTTCAACAACAACTTGAATAATAATGAATATGAATATATATATATATATATATATATATATATATATATATATATATATATATACTAAAACAAAGCTAATTCTGCATTCCTTATCTTATTTACAGTAATATAATATTATTATTTATTTATAGAAATTTCTAGTTCTATAACTCAGGAATATTTTTTCTCCAAGTATGATTGGTTGATTACTGATATTTAATAGACGAAATAAATAATCTAAACTATAAATGGTAGGATATGCTTGATTATGACTTTCTGTAGTACTTGTATTACAAAACGAGTAATTCTTTTACAAATAACTATTTCATCATTTTTAGGAAAAAATGTGAGCTTAGTTTTTTGTTTTACAAAACACAATCTCATAAAAATTCCCAATACATTTTGGTATTTGACCACTACATCTCTCCTGAAAACTAAAATCCTAACTAAACTACACGTCCGAAGCATCCACAATGACGCCAACTTAAACAGGAATGTTTTCTTGTAATAAGGGGACCGTGTCGTAAAATGCGACCACTCCACAATAGCAGGTAGTAATTAGAACTATGAGCTGGGCATACTAACGAAATAACCGAGGCGAGGCCTGAAATGAAAGTAAAAGGGTTGATTGCCTTTTGATTACTCGAAGGGTTTTGGAGACTCTTTCGGTTACCCATCGGGTATTTGTATAAAATTATAGTTATTGCTAATTAGAACAGAAGTAGAAATAAATTTATATTACAGCGGATGTGAATTATTCATTAACCAGAAAATTTAAAATACAAAACATTTTGTTAACCTTCATACTGAATTTGTTGTGTTCTCCACTCCGAAAAGAGAGACTATTTTCATCCCGAATTTCACTTTTAATATTCCTTGCAGTATCCAGTAGGGTTCAGTACTTTCCAGCGTTTCAGTTCCTGATCACATTCAAATAAAATAAAAATAAAGACGTGGAACATCAGAGCCACAAAGTACTGCCAATTGTTATTTTTCCTCAAATTCTATGCTGTTTTTCTTATCTTCGATCGATGCCTCAAACAGCCCACACAAAATTTAAGACGATCTTCTAGAAATAATAAGGGGAAACCTCCTGAGAAATTGTCCTACTTTACTTCAAGTGAAACAAATGATGATCCTGAGTCTTTGTACGAAATAATGAAATTACCACAAAATGAAAAATTGAATTGGATAAATGGTATGGAAGATGAAGAAGGCGTATGGACGCTGACCGAGCAACCTCCGAACAAAAGAGTTATAAAATGTAAGTAGATTTTCAAGACAAAAATTAATTCAAATTGTGAAATAATGAAATATAAGGCTCGTTTAGTCACAAAAGATTACACACAAAAATATGGGGAGGACTATGATAGTATTTTCGCTCTGGTGATGAGACAAGCGACTTTTCGAATACTGTTGTCAATAGCAGCTATTCGTAAATTAAAAATCAGGCATTATGATATAAAAACTGCATATTTGAATGGTTTGTTGGAAGAAGAAATTTTTATGTCTCAACCAGAAGGTTATATAAATGAAAATGATTCCTATCTTGTATATAAACTCCACAAGGCAGGTTTGAAGTAATCCGCGAAAGCATGGAATGATACTATAAGCGGAAAACTTTTGGAATGTGGATTTGAACAGAGAAAAAATGATTAGTGCCTCTGAATGAAAATGAAGAAAGGAACTATACTATATGTATTGTTATATGTTGATGATTTGTGTATACGTCATGAAAATCATGAAGTGATACAATGGATTGGAGATAAACTCAATGAGAGTTTCGAAACGGTCAACTTAGGAAACATTTCATCATTTTTGGGGATCAGGGTTTAAAGAACTGAATAGGGAACTATTCTACTGGATCAAAATTCGAAAATTGATATCCTTCTCAAAGAGAATGGATTGGCAAATGCCTCATGTGTAGCTACTCCAATGGATACAGAGTACCCCAAATTCGATACAAATTCCCCTTTATTACCCAATAATGAAAAACGTAGAAAAGCAGTGGGGGCACTGCTCTATATCTTTCAACTACAACCCGTCCGGATATATCTCTTGCTGTGGGATATTTGTGCAGAATAGTAGATCAGCCAAATCAGAGGAATTGGAAAGCAGTCATGAGAGTGCTGAAATACCTGGAGGTTACAAGTAAAGATAAACTGAAATTTAGTTCGAATACTGAATTTACTCTGTACGCATATGTTGATTCCGATTGGGCAGGCGATGTTTCTGATAGGAAATCTACAGCCGGTTTTATATTATTTCTTGGAAATAATCGGCGGCCTTGGTAAGCCAGGAAATAGTGTGGTCAAGAAGACTTTTAGAAGATTTCGGAATACCTTGTGAAAATGCAACTGTTCTTTATGAAGACAATCAAGATTGTATAAAGCTAGCATCCAATGAAAAGTCTAGTTGCAGAACAAAACATATCAGTGTCATATTTAGTTGACAGTGATATAATTCAATTAATGTATTGTGAAACTTCAAATATGATTACTGATGCTTTCACAAAGCCTCCCCCAAAGAAAAGTTTCAACGTCTCAAAACATCAATGGAACTTATCGAAGAATAATCTGTCGAGTGGGGGTGTTAGAAAGAAATATTCAAGATTGCCAGATTTGTAGATGTGATCTCTCTATGTGATATTTTTGTTTGTAAGTTGTTGTCTGTCAAGTTATGACAATAAAATTAATTTTGTAGTTTACGTTTCCGAATAGTATTTCATTAGTAAAATTAGACTGTTCTTCCATTTAAAAACCATATATGACGATGAAGTTATCGTGGCCAATAATATTCGATGGCACCTTACGGCTAGTGACCCCTAGCAGGAATTGAGGAAACCTTCTTGATAATATTAATATTCGTTTGATTCGTGGCAGTTTCGGTTGAATAAATCCCAGATTGTAGAGTCTGTTTGTAATTGCTGCAAATGAGCTTCTTTCACTTCCTGACTTTATTTATTTATTTATACATTTTTGTCATATTTTTAAAATAGGTATGTCTACGTAAATAGCCCTACATTCTGTGATAATACATTCTTCTTAAACATTAAATAGTCATTTTCAGAGGTGTTCGCCTTTAGTTACAGATACCTGGCTACTCCAGTGGACATATACGTCCACCACTATATGCCTTCAGACTATCGAATTATCTTCCGGTATTCCAAGAATTTCACGACATTTCACGATGCACCTCAACGATAATAACAGTAAACCAATCAATGTCTGTACAAAAACTGTTTAGATACTGATTAAACGCATCAATGCTGCCATCAACATGATTAAATTAATAACATGGAATAGTTTCTAAATACCATTTAAAAGGAGCTTCCTGTAAGATTTTGCACGATGACCCTGTCACAATCACGTCACCTGTTATCACTAGTAAGAAAGTTTATAAGTCTAGATTCGAAATTTGACTAATGTATGTATAAACTGCCCAAAGATATCAGGGAAGGGATTCTTGTAAAGTAATGTATATTCAAATACCCCCCAAAGATTGCAGGTGATATAGTGAACCCCATTATTAAATCGAAAATTATAACCATATATCGAATATCGCTTATCCTGGTTAGAATTTCACTCGTCTGAAATCTCTATTTAGAAAGGATCATTCAAATTTTGTTTTTCATGCAAAGAACTGCGATAAGCGAACCACATTACATTAGCTTCAAATAAAACATGGAATAAAGCAGCATAAAATGTAATACCAACTTTATAATACAAACTGCGAGATATCATAATAATTACTTCTGAAATGTTCGCATATACTTTTCGAATGTATTTATACCATGAACAGTTATCAGTGAATATTGTATGGTAAGAATGGAGTGAAAATATATATTTTATTAATACAACCATGTCTGGATGTTTATATTCGAGTATTGAATATACTGTACAGGAAATAGCCTTTTAGAAAAAAAGATAGCGTTGTTTCAGAAATACTATGAGATTCATTTTTTATGTTGTCTTCTTTTTTTGCTCTCTCTCTCTCTCTCACACACACACACACACGAACACACATACATATATAGATTATTTACGAAATGACTTATACACTAACATATATGAATTCTTATTAAGGGTTCAGCTTCTTCCAGATCGCAATCTGACTTTGGATTTGGAACCTGATACAGAAACTATAGTAGGTCTCTCATCTTTGAAAGTGCTTCCTTCTGTCTGCTTTTGTTTGCTCTGGATATCGCTTCTTTTTCGTAGGGGAGATTCGAATACTGGATTAATCACTTAATGTTTTACTGAACTTTCCTTTTCTGCTTCAGGTGATTCCAGGTATTGGTAGTTGTTTCTTATATTGGGTCTAGCCGGGACACTGCTTGATTGCATTTTATCTACCTCAGCAGATATTTGTTTCAATTGTTCCACTGTATATGATCTGTTGTCAATGTAAAGTGTATTTCCTTTGATATACGATCGGACTTCTGGATCTTCTCGAGCGGTTTTTAATGAGTGCTCAGCACTTTAGTTTCTATTATTTGTTTTTGTGTAAGATCGTGTGTAGTTCTGATGATTGTTCCCTTCAATTTCCGGCAGTTTTTTGAAATCTCAATGTTTTTCAATTGTTTCTTCAATTCAAGTTGGATGGGGTTACTTCAAGAGTTTTTGAAAAAGTGGGAATCATTTATATCTGATTCGGTTATACTTAAGCCCAATGAATTATTTAGCTGATTACATAAATGTAGTCAAGGGTAGCGACACTTTTTTCTGCTTTATCTAAGCCATATATTATAATATTATTCCTTTTCAAGGTTTTTTCTAGTAACTATCTGCTACCTCATTTTTTAGCTTCTCATTTTCTGTTTCTAGTTAAATGACTCTTTCACCCAGTATACCTATCTTTGTCAGGATACTATTCTCATTAACTTCTATTGTTGCTTTCAATTCCTTTTTACTACCAATTACATCTTCTTGAATATGTTTCAACGTTTTTAGAATTGTTTCTTTCATTTTATTCGAGGACAATAAAATTAAAGTGCATGGTGTGCTTTATTCTGTAGAGTATTTATTTCAGTGTATCGTATGGTAAAAACTGGTGTAAAAAACTTCGGAAGCAATGTCCCAGGAAACAAATGCATTTGAGTCACTGCTTTTAAAATTAATTAATAATACTTGAATTTTATTTAAGAAAGGCATATTCTTTTATAAATTTTAAACAAATATTTGTTGTATCCTCACATAACTTTATGGTTATAACTAAAAGTGGCAACATTACTCAAAATTTCAGTACCTGTTTAATGTGTCAATAGTAATCGATTTAGTAGTTTTGTTCTTGTTCAATTACCATATAAACAGATATGCAAATATCGTCAGAGTGTGATCGACGATCATTTCGAATACGCCGTAGTATATAGTAAATAATGTCAAACGTGGTTTGTTTATACGAGCGTCATTACAACTAAAGAGTAAACATTTAGATTTTTCGTTTTGATGTGTTTTTCAAGATTTTTAGTGACAAAATCAACTTTTAAGTTAATTATTTTAATGTTTTTGGATTATCATGGTTCGTCGGTGCCAAGTTTGTCAGAAAAACAGCCGAAATTACCAAGGTCATATATCTACATTACCATCCCCACTTTTTGTAATTCATTCATTATTTCACTACTGGCGTTTAGAATTGTTGGCCGCAAAAATAAACATGTTTATGAATGAATAGCCCACTCTATGTTTATTATTACCCTAAGTCTTGTTAATGGTTGGTCATATGATCTGTATTTATTATTAAAACAATTTAATTTGCTTTGTTACATACCAATTCGAACACTATTTGTCGCACAGAAATTCTTGTAGGTTATTCATTATAAAGCTCACCATACACACAGATAGAGTGAAAGAATTGATACAAATCTCAGAGCGGATCAAGACAGTTAGTAAAGAGGACACCGATGAAATAAAAGAATTGATACATACAATCAAATAAGTAATAGATAGTTAAAAAAGAAAAAAACTGAAAAGTTTGTTTCTTTCGGCCAAGGACTACTTGCCAAACGAACTAATAACCGATAACCCGGCGTAAATGTAGTCGAGTTTACCAAACAGGCCAACTTGATAGACTTCGGAAAAGCAAGGTAGCAACGACCCAGAGGTGGTATGGAAAACACTTTCTTTATTGCCAAACGAGAATTAATGTATTATTTTATCTAGAAGATGTCCGCAACAACTGACAATAATGAAAATGGAAATTTTGTTGGATTATATTTATTTATTAAGTTGAGTTAGTAGCAGGAACTTATTTTATAAAGTCTCATTATTCAATTATTAAATCAGATATTATTATAATATATCGCTTGACATAACAGGTGAAGAAGAAAACATATAAAGTACACTTGAGACTGGGTGAGTTTTTGGAATGCATGCTTTCATTATATCAGTAATGAGACATATTAAGCATGATTATGTTGGGAAAAATCTTCAAATGAGACGGCACTTTGAAATATCAACTTCACTTGAGTATTTTGATATCTGACTCGAATTAAATGCACCTTCATTCACATATCGAACGCTGACGAATACACTATATCATTCGTACGCATAGAGTCTTGAGTTAAGTATTATGCACCTCCGCATACGGAATTTCGTTTGCAATCCAAAATTTCACACTGTCTATTTTTGTCTATTGTCGAAATGCCCAGGGGTGCTATTCTCGAGCTTACCCGAAAAGTTTCTCATACGAAAGTCTTCTTCCAAAAATATGCGCATGCGAATTTAAAACAGTTTTCTTGAACACCACTAAAACAATTTGATTATGTACACGAATATCTCTCGAGTGACTAATCTGACACAACACTGCGTGAAAGCAGTGCATCCATCCTAAAAACAAGTTCCACTTCAAAGGTTAGTGTTGATGTTGGTAATATCTTCATTTTCTGTTAAATTAGACAGCTTTATTTGTCAGATGCCCATAGACGATTTTTCTGTCGCGGTACACATACCTTTAGTCATAGGATAGGTAACCCCACCTTGCCGAATTACCAAATGTCAAACTTTATAACAGAACAGAGACAAACTGATTTTTGATTATAAAGCCTATATATCTCTGCTTTTAAATTATAGTTAAATTATTTGGTTGTTGGTCTAATTATGTGTTCCATTTAAAAAAAATTAGAACGGGTAATATATCCCAAGAACAGAAAAAAACTCTTGTAGCATTCATGGAAAGTAACGTGAAACTTAAAACTGGAAAATTTGATAATAGCTTTACCTTCAAAGATGCCCAAAATCTATGGATAAATATCGAAAATACATTGAGCTGTATACCAGGGGCCAAAAAAGACTGGCGTCATTGGCGTAAGGTGGAATATAACGATTGCTTTATAAAGTATTTAATTACACTGTAATGTTTTTGTTATTTATTTAAACAATAAACGGGTGGGATAAATTTTAAACACACGATATGGCTACTTACTAATTTATTTAAACACTAACTCACTAACACTTAATTTATATGTACTTAACTAATCACTTAAATTTAATTTATATGCACACAAACTTAATTATTAATTTATATCAACACTTTTATATTCACTTATTTACTGTTTATTTGTATCAACTGCCCTGGTCCGTTGATCGGTCCTTTTTATATACTAGTTCCTTTTTTACTAGAGAATTCTGGACTGCGGCTTACACAAAACAAATGCCTTTCGCGATATTTCTCGATTGCCGGCTCAATCCTCAAAAGACCTTCCGAGAACATGTCTATAAAAACTGTCACAATAAATCCCAATAGACCTTCTCAGAATTCGGCGCGCTCGCCATTTTTTAACTCCGTTAACATAAGGTTACAGGACCGTGCTTAGTATCTGCTTTGGTGTGCGAGTTCGTAACAATACTAAGATTAATCTCATTTTAGTAGACTTGGCAGGACTTAAGAACAAAATAAAAATCCAAGCATAGTCAAGTAAAAAAACATAGAGAGCTAACGGGGAGACAATAGAAGAACATTTGAACCCATTAGAAAAAAGAATACTAGAAACAGTAGGAAACACTTCCATACTGTGCCGTCAGGACTGTCATGAATCATTAGTCAACATAAATATTATTGATGACAAGATCACAATTATTCTACAATTCTTGGAACTCTTGTTATGCAAAATGATCAAAAATCTAATCAGCATATTATTGAAGAAGCAGATACCATATCACTTTCCTAAGTTTATCCGGCCTTGGGACTCTCCTCAGGTGGGGAATTCGGCCCTTTTTTTTATTACCTCAAGTGGGATAAGGTGAATCAACAAACAAAATTTCGGGATAAATGGATTTATTTGACACACAAAGATAAATTTATATAAACCGTATATTCTCAATACAAATACGAATCAATATCAGTTATACAGTAAATATGTCCAACTCAATATTTTATATATACCAAAAATAAGTAAGGGACTTATCTTGGGGAAGACTCGGGACGTACAGCTCGCAGCAATACGCGGTATTAGTGGTGACGTCATAATCTTAGGTTATGTCAATTTTGTATCCAAACAAACAAAACTAGCCATTTAGATACCATTGGTGTGATTTTAAACCAGAGATTATTCCCTTATATTTTGAATATAACTGCTGATTCAGACATGTAGATATACACTAAGACTTTCACAAAGAGATATATTCGATTCCAGCCAATATATGTATGTATAACAATATAATTTTAATAAAAGAATTTTCTAACCTAAACATGCTATTATAAACTTATGAAATACAATTGTTTTAATTCTTTTTCTATCTGTATTGTCTAATTTTAGGTTTCTTCACATAAAGAGTAATGGTACTGTGCATTATAATGTCAGAGAGAACTGTAAGTTTTATAGATTTCCAAAGGATCCAAAAGTAAAAGCAAATGGATGAAGCTGACAAGGTATCTACATTTTATTTTGAGGGTTTATACAATAGAACCAGATCCCGGAACTTTTGTGTAGCTGTCATTTTATGGATGGAAAAAAGAAAATTAGCCCATTATTTTTTTGTACATGATTAATCTTTGCAAACAAGGTAGAAGATTTTGTACTGTATATACCGATCCTATAACATATACATTATTATTTGTCATTACAGATATTTCGCTTTACATTTTTATAAGTTGCTGTAAATGATTTTTTAAACGTTTACTATTTTAAATTGAAATTCCTTACTGTACTTTACTTTCCTCTTTCTATTAACTGTAAACCATTGTATTACAAGTAAATATTTCTCTGTGTAATAAAGAAATTTGGAAACGTTTTTGTGTATATTATTTGTTTTTAGATAAAATTGAATATGTTTACACATGTAGTTGAAAAGAAGCCTACAGATCAAGTAAAATTTGAAAGCAACCAACAGAAACTCTGCACCTCATACAAATATGATTTGATTGAGGCAAATTTGTTACATGATGTTCTGAGTTTTCAGACTAAATGGTATATTTCCAGTCATGTAAATTTGCAGCGTTTCCTCAATTTAATTTTCTTAGTACGAGGCAAACAAAAATTCATAATTATGAAAACATTTTATTATGTTAATATAAACAGTACAAATTTGTAAAGGTAGAATGTTATTAAAACATGTAAATTTTTCTTCCATTATTGATGTCCAGCAATTCCCACAATAATGTCACTGGGTATCCATAATATTAAATAGCGCGTGTCCTCTCATGCAATCTGTAATGCACATTGTATCTGGTGATAATAGTTATATTTTTCAATTATCACTAAGTTATTTTCATCAAAATGAATTATGTAATTCCTGTCCTTTGTGAGCTGTTTTAATTTTTCTTCATTCGGATACTTCACTTCAATTAAGCATTTTTCACTAACAAACCAATATTATCATTAAAAAAGGTTTCAAGAGAATGTTGAAACATGTTTTCATGACACTAGAACAAACAATCACTATTATTTATCTTATATTTTCGCATGAATCCAATAATCCAGTAAATATAACCTCAAAAATAGCTTTTAAAATCAAAAATACAGATTGCAGGATAACTTACATTATCAAAACTATAATTTTTTAATGAAATTGACTGTCTCGACCCTTACTTTGTGGAATATGCTCATATTAGTGTTTTTAAATGAAACTCAAGGTCTCTAGTTAATTCCACAATATAATACAAGTTATTGAAAATTCTAAAAAATTGTAATATCACATCTTCTTCTTTTTTCTATAAACATATATTAAGCCAATCACAAGTTAGGTTACTTCTTGGTCTAGCCAAATATAACTACTAAACATCAGGTAGGCATAAAATGAAATGTAACTTCTGTCATTCTGACGATGATATTGATTTATCGAAACAATTGTCAATTTTTTAGAATTTTCAATAACTTGTATTATATTGTGGAATTAACTAGAGACCTTGAGTTTCATTTAAAAACACTTATAATTTTTTATATTGAGTAGACACGATTACTTACTTTTTAATAATTTATTCCTTTCAAAAACACGTATGAAACGCTTAAATAATCAAAAATCTACACTCAAATGCAATTTCCTATGGCAACAAATTTTGTTTGGATACAGTTTCAAATTGTGACGTCACACTAATCTCGCGTATATTCCCGGGTGCTTGAACCGTCGGTATCTGGACTCGGAAGCTGTATAGTCCGGTAGAGTGGGTTGTGTGAAGTCCGTAAAGTTCCGTAACGTCCGTAAAGCTGCGTAGAGGTCCATACAGGTTCGTACAGACTGCAGAGCAGCGAGGAAAATTAAAAATCACACACAAAATTATTAAGAAACTGAATGTTAAATTGCGCCTTAGCGAAGAATGAACCAAAGAGAGCGGGTTCGACTAGAGTCGTAGTTTAAGTAGATATTTTAACGATGGTAAAAACGATCACCTATATGTTCCTAATATTTGAAATAAAAGGATTTTGAACTAGAGGCGACAGTAGCCGACGAATGAGTAACGCTCCAAAATAATTGATGAAAATAGGAACATGTCAAAGCGACATGTTACAACCGACTCACTTTTAGAATTTAGGCAAAATACTGCAGCAAACACAAAGAAAGGAAGACCAAAAAGAGTGCACATGCTAGAAAATACTGTAAATGCAACACATACATTAGCTGATGAATGTGAAACTAAAACTCATGTTAAAAAAAATATAACGATCAAAAATTAGAACTAATGCGTGAGGACATACTTACCAAAAAACAAATAGCCAGTGCTTTGGAGTGTATATTTTGTTGCTGAAAGTATTTGTTTTCTTTAGTTTTGTTTATTTTGAAGTTTATGTGAGCTAGATTACTATTGCAACTAAAATAGTTTAATAACTTACCAATTATAGATTTTACTTCAGTTTTCAAGGTTCGAGAGTTTGCTAAAACTAATAGTGGAGTTCATTTGTTGAAGTAAAAAAATATGATTCTGATTATAGTTTGATTCTTTTAATAATAAACAATACAAACATTGACACAATGCAACACAATTGGCACATGCAGTAAAATGAATCAGAACAATATTTCGACGTGCCCTTCTACCAGCAGCCAGTAGAGGGTTAATATTAACACCATTTATATTGATTTCTTCGACTACAGGGGTCCGTCAACTAATCCCGATCCGCAAACTCTCACATATTCCACAATTATACAACAACAAACATCTCCAAAATTTCCAACTAAGAACAAAGCAATAGTTTTTCCATCGGTAGACACAATACCATTGCAGTAGGAACCATAGTGCAATCAAAAAATGTACTGTTTTCATCAAGAATGTCAAATGGAAGAATTTGCATCTACCTTTCAAGTAAACAAGTTGTAGACGATTTTCTGAGTTAACAAGGAGAAATGAAAAGAGGAGAACACACTATAAAAGCACGCAAACTAATTACCCCAGATAATAGATTACTTCTTTCTAACGTATGCCCATCCATACGTCATGATGCAATTGCAAATTGTTTAATCGAACTTGGCTTTAAATTAATGTCCCCAATTTAGTTTCTTAGAGCTGGAATACAAGACCCACAATACAGCCATGTGCTTTGTATCCAAAAGCAAGTATACTATGCACCATTAGACAATAATACTGTACTTGACTCAGTTCTAATTGATTTCGATTATACTTCATATCGAATTTTCCTTTCTGATGAATTAACTTGTTATAAGTGTCAACAGGCTGGTCACGTATTATCAGCTTGTACTATAACGCACTCTCACGTTACTGTTCCACAAACTACGTTCCAACCTACTAGCAACTCCTCCCAAATGCAAGAATACTCCTGTTCACAATTAATGGCCCCTAGCTCTCAACAGAATAAAGAAATAGACTCATCCGACGAAACTCCGGAAGAGATAGATTCTTAAGAAAGTTCTAATCCGACTCACATATATGAACGTTCCCACTCCGAAATATCATCTCAAGCTTGCTCCACTCCTACAGAAACACCGCAAGTAGGTTATACAAAACCTCAACCAGTACAAAATAAGAAGAAACAAATTATCAAATCAGCCACTACCACTTCGGATGGCATTAATATTGTGTCACGATTACAACCAACTTAACAACTGATTCAGGAAGCATCATCGCCATATGTACTCAACTACAATAAATTAGTAAGCCTCTCAGAAAACGTACACGGCTCTTCTACCCTCTGTAAATATCTCAGGAGTAAACACAGGACATAAGGCCTACTACACATGCTGACAGTAATATACCCCAAGTTGCAAGAAAGAGTAATAAAAGCCAGGATTACAAGAATCAAGAAGAAAATCCTTAATAAAATAAAACAAGACTTGAATAACCAGTTTAACGTGTCGAAAGACACCGATGCGTCACTGGATATCACCTATTAAATAAGCAAAAACAAACAAAATGACTATTATTCAGTGGAACATTCAAGGTGTATTTACACATGTCGAAATGCTTCAACTTTCAATTAAACAAATCACAAGTCATCTGCTTACAAGGGACAAACTTCGAAATAAATAAAAAATATTCTTTAAAACATTTTTATGCCTATCACAAAATCAGAACTAACACTAGTAAAGTCAGGGGTGGCGTATATTTGTATGTCAACTCAAATTTGGAATCAGAAACAATCAAACTTCGAAGTTGTCGCAGTTCAAATAAAGTTCCCAATACAATTTTCTATATGCAACATATACTTTCCATCAGATACGGAAATTACCTCCAAACAACTCTTATCGTTAATAGACCAAATTCCAAAACCAAGGATTATAGTAGGTGATTTTAATGCACATAGCATTACATGAGGCTGTATGTCTACAGATAAAACAGGTGAAGTCATAGAACATCTTTTAAGCTCAACCATTACTTAATACGGGTGAAAAAACTCGCTTTAATTCAGTAACTGGTAATCATTCTGCCATGGATCTATCTACATGTGAATACTCTTTAACTGGGAAGTTTTACCGCATACTTATGATAGTAATCACAGGCCTATAATAATTAAAAATTACAAATCCAAAAATACCGAAATATCCTTTTTAGAAAAATGGAAGACAGAAAATGCAGATTGGGAATATTATCAAAACATTACCGCATCTAGGTACATTGGAAGGTAACATCGACCTTGTCGTCGAAAAATTTACTACAATGCTGGTAAAAACTGCGGAAGAAACTATAGGAAAGACAAGCAAACCAAAACGTAAACACATAGTTGATATATTGAATGTCAAGAAGCTTTGAAACTTAGCAAACATGCCTTCAATGTTCTGAAAATGCACCATACAGAGGAAAACCTAGTTAATTTCAAAAAGTACAGAGCAAAAGCGAGATATATCATTAAAAAAAATAAACGTGAGTCTTGGAAACAGTATATCTACTCAATAACTGATGATACTACTCCGTCTGAAATGTGGCAAAAGATTCCCAGAATCAAAGGTATTCCATACAACCACAAGATATACTCTCTCAATATGAATTGAAATAATTTTACTGATTACGGACAAATAACAAACGCCTCAGCAGCTTCATTTCAGAAATACTCCTGTGACTCTATGTACGACCCTATATTTATAGAAAATAAGGACAACCTAAAACAAGAGATATTCATCACCGAAAACGATCATCCATTGAATTTATACAAAGTATAAGTGAACTAAAAGAAGCACTTCATGACATCAAAAACTCTAGTTCAAGACCTGACAAAATCCCCTAAAGCTTCCTTACGAATCTACCAGAAAATGCTAAGCAATACCTTTTGGACATGTACAATTTTCTAAACAGTACGAAACAATTCCCTAAATCATGGAGAACAGCGATCGTGATTACTCTTTTAAAATCAAACAACGATAAGTCGGACTCGAATTTCTTATCGACCATCTTTAACATTCACTATATCGTCGCCTCGAAGTCAAAACCTCGTATCTCGAATTTTGCTCTGTTTGAGTTACGAGTCTTGCAGGTTATAGAATATTATAGCGCATACGTAGCAAATACTTGGATCTCGATATTTAGATAGAATGCGGCTGCGCAAATTTATTTGAAATTCTCGTGTCTCGAATGACACACAAACCTCGTATCTCATTCTAAGAAAAACAAAATTGTTATGTAGTTTGAATCACCGTGTCGATATTGTGTCTGATTTAAATAGGTAGTTGGTCAGAAAGGAGCTCTAAGATATGGTAAGTAAAATTCTATCTGTTTTATAAATTTTTATGCATGAGAAATGTGTTAGTTTTTAAAGTAGAAAAAAGTGAGCTTAGAAGCTAAATTTTTGAGAGTAAACGGCACATAATGTTGTAACAATTTGAACAAATTTATTACAACTACTAAAACTAAGTTTTTTAAGCACCAGAGGTTGATAGTTACAATTTATTATGAGAATAGCAAACAACTTAAACGGCTTAAAACCAAGATACGAGGTCTTGCAATTTTGCAACTGTAGAAATAAACTGGCATTGATGATTTACGAGTTTTTAATAAACCGATTTAAAGTTTTTTTTATTGTTTGTAGGCGTCTCGTGCTAGTAAAATATTAGCTATGGCACTACAAAGCCCTCAGGATTCTTCTTGCGAGAGTCATCCGGTTCCATCAGCTGTAGTGACAGAACGAAATTCACAAAAATTTGGATATGGCACGAATTTTTCTTCACACGTTCAACTGTGTTGTAACGTTAATCCGTCTGCAGCTGTAGAGATTGATCAAAAAATATCACAGAACATTTCAATATGCGTTGATCAAAGTTTAGTCACAAATAATAATAATAATTTCAATGAGGAGGACACCGATGAATACCCTTTCCAAGATTCTGGATCTAGCTTTCACCCCAGTAATGGCTCAGAAGACGAATCCCAATCAGAAACATACCATGATGAAGAAGTACTAGAAGATCAAAACGGGACTGTAGATAATCAGTTAAAAAAGAAACGTGCCAAAAAAGGACAAGGAAATCCCACTACTTGGAAGAGAAATAGTGCTCAAATACGCAGAAGAAAGGGAGAGGAATATGAAGCACAAAAAAATACAGAGATGGATCGATAACAGTTGTTAAGAGAAGTGCACGGATCATGAGAGAGAAATGCAACTCAGGCAAGTGTCTAAAGTCTAAAGGAAAAAGACAATGCGCTTCCATAACGGACGATCAGAGAAAATAATTATTTACTAGGTTTTGGGAGGAAATGGACTGGAGTCAGAGAAAAGTGCTTGTGGCGACTATGGTAAATAAGTCTACAACTTTAAAAACTACTAAGAAGACATAACGCCGCAACACCAGTTTATTTTATCATTTAAAAGTGAACGACAAAGTACTTCCCGTTTGCAAAAAAATGTTCCTCTAAACATTCGCCTTAGGAGAATGGACAGTTTTAAACTGGGTAAAAAATAGTAATGACTCTGGGATAGTAGATTCCTCGAGGAAGTGATCAAATAAAAGTAAACCTTGTGATAAACAAAAAAGAGTTGAAATAAAAGAATTTTTGGAGAAGTTGCCGAAACTACCTTCACATTATTGTAGATCGACAACCAGTAAACTATACGTGGAAACTATCTTTAAATCACACACTGAGGTGTACAATGTATACAAAGCACAAGTGGGAGAAAATTCTGCCGCGAACAAAGATGTTTTTACATCAGAAATGAAACATTTGAATATTGACATCTACCATCCACGAAAAGATCAATGTGACTTGTGTTTTAGCTTCAAACTAAATAATGTTGGACTAGATGAATATAACTTCCACATCAACCAAAAAGAACGAGCTCGTCAGGAAAAACAAAAAGACATAGACGATGCCGTCGCTGGGAAAGTACTTGCATTCACTATGGATGTACAGGCGGTGCAGCTTGTGCAATTTTTGCCAGCTGGCATGATTTATTTTATACAAAAATTAGCTTGCCATAACTTTACCATTTACAATTTGGGTAGTGATGCTCTCGTATGCTATGTATGGCACGAAGGGGAGGGGGGAATGGATGCTAATTGTTTTGCCTCATGTCTAACAGATTATATCAACAATGAAATTGCCGGAGATGATAAAGACAAATTAAAAATCTTTTATAGTGATGACTGTTGTGCTCAGAATAGGAACGTAACCTTAGCTAATGCTTTGCAACATTACTGCATAATGAATGAAACCAACGATATTGTTCAAAAATATCTTACTAAAGGCCATTCTCAGATGGAATGCGACAGCGTGCATTCCACCATCGGAATACGTAAAAAATAGAGAAGTTCATTTGCCCTCAAATTACGTTCAGATCATTGAACAAGCTCGTCGAAACTTTAAAGGACCATACAAAGTGAAGTAGGTTGATCACAGTTTCTTCAACAGCTTTGACGAAATTATATATTATAAAACTATACGTCCAGGTGTCAAGACCGGCGATCCTTGTGTAACTGACTAAGTAGCTCTTATATATTCAGCTGACAATGGGATACAATTCAAATTGAGGTTTGATGATGAGTGGTCTCTCCTTCCCCACAGAATGTCAAATAATACGGGAACTGTAAAGAAACTATACAAATCTGCATTGCCTCTCAAAGGTGATAAATATGATCATCTTCAGTCTTTGAAAAAGGTCATTCATCAAGATTATCATGGATTTTATGATTCTCTACTTCATTAATTTTTTTATACGTTTTTTCATCCAACCTTAGCATTCAATCTAAGTCCAAAAATATTATTATTATTGTATTTTGTGTATTATTTGTTATAACTACCGATTACCAGAATAAAATGTTTCTTTCTTTCTTAATTTGTTCAATTTTTATTGTTCACTTTGCAGTGAGAAAACCTCGGATGTCCAAAATTGATAGTGAAAACTCGTATCTCACTATTTTTGCGGTAAAAGGAAAAACTAAGATTTAATTTATTCAGGATTTTACTCTTATCCAGGCCTTCAATATGACAATACCCTGTACCAAAATTATCATAACAGCAAATCATACTAAGTTTTTTGGGTTTCCTGAAAAGTTGTGAATTTTGACATACGAGGTTTTGACTTCGAGGCGACGATATGCAAGCTATTAGAAAAAATATTAAACAAACGTCTGCAATACTTTTTGGAATCTAACAATTTAATATCTAAACAACAAAGAGGATTTAGAAAAAACAGGAAAACAATGGACAACTTGGTTAAACTGGAATCTGTCATAGATGAAGCATTTGCGAGTAACCGTAAAGTACTAGCTGTTTTCTTCGATATAGTGAAAGCCTATGATACTGTGTGGAAATATCATGTCCTATTAAAATTGAAACGGTGTGGCATTGATGGAAACTTCCTGACATTCGTAGAGAACTTTGTCTATGGCAGAAATTTTAGAGTTAGATGTAATAATCAACTTTCAAATTCCTATAGTCAAGGTAATGGGACTCCCCAAGGGTCAACACTCAGTGCATCACTTTTCTTAGTAGCAATTAATCAAATAGTAGACCATATTAATACTCCGGTACAAATTGGTTTATACGCAGATGATCTTGTCATCTATGTTAGTAACAGAAATATCCACACGGCCGCAACTATAATACAACAATCCATCCAGTCTCTAGAAAAGTGGTCAGAGAAGACAGACCTACGTTTTTCTACAAACAAGACCCAAGCAATGTGTTTTTCAGTAAAAAACCAAATAAACCTGCCCAAGTTGACATTACACGGAGAGAATTTACAGTATGTAGATTCCTGCGAATGATACTCGATTCAAAACTCACTTGGAACAGCCACATTCAACAACTTGAAAAATCATGCTTGCAAAATATGAAAATTCTTAAAGAATTAGCAAATCATAATTGGGGATCCTATACCACACAATTACTAACTGTATATAAAACACAAATGCGAAGCAAGCTAGATTATGTTTCTATAGTGTACTCTTCTGTCTACTGAAGCAACTGGGCGTCATACAAAACACTGCATTACGGCTTGTACTTGGAGCTTACAGAACCAGTCTAGTGGAAAGCCTCTATGCGGAAGCTAACGAGCCTACTCTTACAATCAGAAGGCACAAACTGAGTCTACAATGCGCAGCTAAAATTGAAACTAATCCTAATAATCCTACTTATTCATATACCTTTTCTGATCATTGTCATTTGATTTCCGACCAAAAACAAAATCTGTCCGCATCATTTAGTAAACGGATGATAGATTTCAATTTCCCGAAAATTATATCAAACAAGGTTAACTATCCTCCCCCCTGGACCATAAAAATCCCTAAATACAATACAAATCTTCTACTATACCCTAAATCCAGTACTCCGTTCCCCCTGATTTTACAAAATTTTCAATAGATCAATAAAAAGTATAGAAGCTACTACCAAATATACACAGATGCATCAAAAACATCTCAAATGGAAGCAGGAGGCGTAGCTTTCGTCGACGGAACATCCACCTATCAGTTTCAGCTACTGAAGGAGTATTCCATATATTCGGCAGAATTTTTAGCAATCTCCAAAGCCTTGCAACATATATTACAACAGTACAAATCGTGGGCAGTCATTTTTATTGATTCCTTAAGTGGAATACAGGGAATATTGAGAGTATACCCACACCACCCAATGTTATGCCAAATTAAAACAGACCTAGAAGCACTTCACAATATGAATAAACAAGTCGAGTTCGTGTGGATTCCATCGCGCGTCGGTATAATATGAAAGCTGATCGGGAAGCTGCAGTATCAACAGAATAGATAATGTCTCCTTAGAAAACTGCATAACCAAGCTTTACCTGTAATATTTTTGTCCCTGTTAAATTGATTAACCAAGTCATTGCGTTGAGCTAAATGAAAAGCCAAACTGTGGAAGTTATTCAAAGTGAAACCAAATAATTGCGATTACATGGACAAAATGTGTTGCAACACGTCTTCTTCTTACTCAGCAGAGAAAACCGGTCTGTGACGCCCTAGATCCTTTTTTGCTGCATTTAATCGTTCGAGAGACCCATTTTTTATTTTTTTTTTACTCGGGCTTCAATAGTTATCCGAGATACACCAAATCGTTTCGAATCCTTAGGTAACCCATTCTTCCTTCGAGAACCTCTTCCACTGCCTGGCGCATACTTTCCTCATTCCAAGACTGCCGATCGGTTGTTCTTTTATACTTTCCCGTCTTATAACAGGCCTATAAAGAAATAAAATTCAAAATCCTCTATAAAATCTATACCGCTTTTGGTTGGACAAAACGGGATAGTATCCAGTTTTACGCGACCGCTTGGTATCCCATTTTGCTCGACTGCTCTTTTCAAAATGTTAACGAAGAAAATTATTTATCATATTCACCAATTCAAAATATAGTTAAATATTTACAGAATCTTGAAAAATACTAACTGTAATTTATTTTGCTTGTTTAAACTAAAAAAATCCTAATTATCTGCTGATAAAACTGAATAGCATATCCACACTTTTTTAAACTGCCACCTGCCACTCACCACAGAACACGGATTAAGCGAAATAATCGTCTAAACAAACGTTATTTTTACCGAATTACACCCCTAGTTGCCAAATGACGTTGTTTGTTTTTAAATATTGGCTGGTATCCTGTTTTATCCGACTATCCTGTTTTGTCCAACTCTCCCCTATGTTAAGTCTTTGGATGACGTAAAATTGATTTACAACAACCCTTTCTTATTTTATGATGTGGCTATAGATAGAAAACGAAGAGGTTATTATTATTATTATTAATAATGGAATTTAATTTGGTTAATGGTTATTTCAATGTCTGGATATTTCTCCCTGAAAGCTGTTTAGTACAAGTACTCCGTTAATGGAAGCGGTTTAATGTCTCTATATCCCTATTACTTCTTTCATATTGGTCACATTATCACACCCAGTATAATATATTATGAGTATACCGTATCGTCGCAGTGCTTTTGAAAAATCTTCTGTTTTCTCTATTAGTGTCAGTTGCAAACTCTCCCAAGTTTATTGGAAGTTACTGCAGAATAACACACCCGACGACTAGATTATAGCCCGCCGGAATCATATTTTGTTTCCTATTCCACTTAAGTAGCTCTGGAAAAAATTTATGACTATAGAGATGGAAGGTTAGGATGGCAAAGGCATCAGAAGATGTGCTGCAGCAAACACTCTTACGTGCGAAACTGAATCTTTTACGAAAACTTAGGTAGCTCTTTATGCGTTTTGAAATTGACATCGATCACTATATTTGGTTGATTTGAAAGGCATTGAAAATTGACAGCATTTTAAAAAAATAGGAGCTGAATAGACAAATGTTATATGAAAAAAAACGTGTTTTTAATCATGAAAGATTATAGAATTACAAATGACTTTCGGAAGAAATATATATATATATATATATATATATATATATATATATATATATATATATGTATATATATATATATATATATATATATATATATATATATATATATATATATATTGTTGTGATACTATGTATATTTGTTTATGAGGATTAAGATTATTATTCTTTAATTTAGACACAACAATTAATAATATGCTTTAGTTTATATACAATGGATTATTACTTGATATGAATGAATTTAATTTTTTTCCGGCCGACTCTGTAATCTTTATATTAGATTATATTCAAATGATTTTCTTATTTTTAAAATTTTATCTCAGGGAATATCTGTGGGTTAAAAAAAACACGTAATTTTATTTATCAAGACCGACTCTGTGTTCGACCTACATAGATACAAAGCTCTCATTATATGTGTGTCAACAAGGAACCATAGAATAATAACTCCACAATAGGGTTTAATAAATGGTTTTAACGAGAACAACTATTTTGTTTTATGGTTTGAATAATACTCAATTCAATTATAAATTCAAATTCTTAACTAATTTCACGCATACTTCATTCATACAGTTTGCTAATAGGCTATACTTATAGAAAATAGTATGGATCAATTTTTATTGATGGTTTAGTCACACTATAAACTTATTAAAAAGAAGAAGAAAATGTAATATCTTATCTATGTTGATGAAATTGAAATTTTCAGTAAGTATGCCTTATATAATTAACTAATAGTTGATGTATACATTGTTTCGATACCTATTTTTTTTTGATTAAATAAAAATGTTCATAAGTACCTTGTCACGTTTTAGATTAAGAATTAGTTTTGAAACATTCGGAAGTTTATTACCACTGCTTGACGATCCTCAGATATTGTAGCGTAATTCGGACTTCTAGCAAGAAATCACAATGTCTAGTCCTTCTCGAATAAATTGGATGTTGTTGAAGAAATTTAGAATTGTACGAAGTCACTTATTGTTGGATAAAATTTGGTAATTATTATTGTTTCACTGTTCTTACATTATTCGTTACTGCTTATTATTGTTTTACAACCTTAATTATTGATTTGAATACTATTTCTTAGTTTTCTATTGTTAAACTATCACAGGAGTAACATGTCTCCCTGTCTCTTGAGACCGTCTACCATTTATTGATTTTTTCCCCTTCAATTGTTTCTAACAAACAACCCTCTTAGATTTTTGTTTCAAATATTTCTACCAATCACAAATGATTTACAAGTTAGTTACTAAATTAGTTTTTGTATATTTCAAAATATTGTTACTTTATTTATGTTAATTCAATTAGTTACTTTAATTTGCATGTGATTCTTATCTTATGGCATTATTTTTAAGATCCTGGTTGTCAATTAATCTTATATGTAGATTTGTAAACGTTACTTTGACAGTTGGTATTTTAAAAGTTTTATAATTCAAAGTTTGCGTTCCTGTTTCATTTTCTTCTTAGTTCCTGCTTGAATTATTCAATATACAGGGTATATCAAAACTTGTTATATTATATTTTATTTTATTACTAAATTTTGTTTGTTTTTATTTCAGCCTATTGCAGACTTATTCGAAATGGTTCCGTATTCTTCTACTAAGCTAAATTAATGTATATGGACATCAAATACAGAGTTGGTCATGTGGTTATTTATATAAATAATTATTTGTACGATTCCTTAGACACAATAATATATATATATATATATATATATATATATATATATATATATATATATATTAAACTGATATGAACGGGGAGAGAAAGAATGATTTAACATTATTATTAGTTTAGTTTATATTTAGTTTTGATTTGCCCGGTATATTGTAAAATTTAAAATTTTATTATTAAGATGATTACACTTTGAACATGAGAAATTCTTTAACCTCTGATATAGAAAAACAAAAAATTCAATTTTTAATGTGAGCGCCTAAATTTGATTAGATATCTCTATCTTCATAAAAATTTTGTCAATCAAAAATGTACTTGCTTTATTTAATAATACCAAATGAATTCCAAAGACGGTCCTACGTCCAATGCTGAACCTCTCCACGATTCATAGATGTCAGTTCAAACTACCAATGGTTCAAACTAGATGGAGCCATCACCACAAAGAAATGAAATATATCAAAAATCAATTTTACAATGTTCTTCAAAATAGAAAAAACGTTATTTAATGTTATGAAAAGACAAATACATTGTTCTTTTACAGGACACAAATTAATAAAAAACCTATTATCTATTATGATCACTCATTCGAACAAAATCATGTACTCAGATGAATAATTATCTCTATATACAATTCCAAAATAGGCAACATTTAATACAAATCTTATAATACGAAATCTTTTATATAAACGTCTTTGATTTAAAAATGGCGAAAGACAAAGGTTGCAAGTATTTGTTTAATACCAAAGTTCAATTCTTTGCACTAAATCGGTAAGTTTATTTAACTTTCTTCACGTATAATGAAAATAGTTTAAATACATTATTCTTGTATAGTAATTCACGTCAATTATTAGTTTTCTTTACTTTATTTCAGGTTACCTTCTGGAAATTACCACATCACTGGTCCAGCTTGCACAAAATCAGGAATCAATGCTATATTTCGTCCACATCAATACATTTCAGTCAAATCACATAATCCAAAGCTTTCTAAAAGGTATTGTGGATATATCAATCCCACCATACAAAATATTAATCAGATATCATCTATAAATTATACGGTTAGTATTCAAACATAATTACCAAATTCTTTCTTAGTTTGTACATCTGCTTGTTTTAATATATGATTTACTAGATCACAAGTACAATGTATTTCCTTCCTTGAATTTTGATACCAAAAACGTTGTTTTCCGAAAAATTTAATTAATTTAAAGTAATTTTGCTTCTTCCAAAAATGTCTACCACCCCAACAAGAAAGTACCTAGTGAATAGCATGTATAATCGACAAACTTTTCTCATTCAATTTTTTTATTATTAACAAACTACTTGTCGCTGATAAAGGTATGTTGAATACATTCCACCAATCAGATTTGGTTATCAAAACATTTCTTGATAGATTTCATCTTAAATAGTGAATTGTCCATCCATCATTTGAAAACACTTTGTTTTAAGTTTCTTTAATGATTTTAACTCATATTTTATCTCTTAAATTATATTTCATTCAATTTACAAAATGACATTTCCAACTTTATAAAATATGTATTCATAATGTCAAACCGTTCAATAAATGCCACATTCCATAGAATTAATGTTTTCATTTTACTTCTTATATAGTCTTGTTTTTAAATATTTATAAAATCTTATTTACACATTCTTCAATCCCTAATATTCATTTTAAAAAGAATCACACTATTTATTTACTTTGACAATAAAAACAAAGGATTATCATTTCCATTTGTATATGTAATAACGTTCTAAAATTCTGTCTTGTAGGTTTATAGAAATTTTGTTATTTCATTTCACATATGTTTTAAATCTTATTTCAGATCTTCTTTATAATTATACAATTAGATGCTTTCTCTATTGAATAGTACATGGTACAGATTGTCTCCTTTTTTAGATAATCTTTTAATAAAAAATCAAATTCCAAAAATTTTAATTACTTGAAATATGTAATCTTTTATTTTATGTTCAATATACAGGGTGTTGTTTTACTCTATGTTAATATATATATATATATATATATATATATATAAAAATGAATATAATTTCATAAAATACGAGGTGCTATATGAAATATAATATTCGATTTTCTACTACACCTGTTTTAGTCGAAATTTCAATAATTTCGACTTATTGGCCTGACCGTTCTTCGAAGGGCAAAACAACTACATTCCTGGCTAATACCACGCAGAATATTGAATTACATCCCCTTCGAAAACCGTGACGTCGATCGGCCATTTTGCCGATACGGACATCTGTGGTGATTCGCAACTGATAGCGGAAGAGCATAGTACACTTACGCGTTTCGACCTTCTTGGGTCTCTTCAAGAGTGCCGTAATGCCTTCCAGTTCAGAATCTCTAATCCGAACTGAAGATTACACCCTCCGACAACCTCTCTTGGTTCGTGTAGTTACACAAGTGAGAAGTAGTCAGTTGGCGCCATCTTCACTTTCAGTTGCGAACCAACACCTCAGATAAATGCGACCGTATTAGTCGTATTAAATAAAAATGAATATAATTTCATAAAATACGAGGTGCTATATGAAATATAATATTCGATTTTCTACTACACCTGTTTTAGTCGAAATTTCAATAATTTCGACTTATTGGCCTGACCGTTCTTCGAAGGGCAAAACAACTACATTCCTGGCTAATACCACGCAGAATATTGAATTACATCCCCTTCGAAAACCGTGACGTCGATCGGCCATTTTGCCGATACGGACATCTGTGGTGATTCGCAACTGATAGCGGAAGAGCATAGTACACTTACGCGTTTCGACCTTCTTGGGTCTCTTCAAGAGTGCCGTAATGCCTTCCAGTTCAGAATCTCTAATCCGAACTGAAGATTACACCCTCCGACAACCTCTCTTGGTTCGTGTAGTTACACAAGTGAGAAGTAGTCAGTTGGCGCCATCTTCACTTTCAGTTGCGAACCAACACCTCAGATAAATGCGACCGTATTAGTCGTATTAAATAAAAATGAATATAATTTCATAAAATACGAGGTGCTATATGAAATATAATATTCGATTTTCTACTACACCTGTTTAAGTCGAAATTTCAATAATTTCGACTTATTGGCCTGACCGTTCTTCGAAGGGCAAAACAACTACATTCCTGGCTAATACCACGCAGAATATTGAATTACATCCCCTTCGAAAACCGTGACGTCGATCGGCCATTTTGCCGATACGGACATCTGTGGTGATTCGCAACTGATAGCGGAAGAGCATAGTACACTTACGCGTTTCGACCTTCTTGGGTCTCTTCAAGAGTGCCGTAATGCCTTCCAGTTCAGAATCTCTAATCCGAACTGAAGATTACACCCTCCGACAACCTCTCTTGGTTCGTGTAGTTACACAAGTGAGAAGTAGTCAGTTGGCGCCATCTTCACTTTCAGTTGCGAACCAACACCTCAGATAAATGCGAGCGTATTAGTCGTATTAAATAAAAATGAATATAATTTCATAAAATACGAGGTGCTATATGAAATATAATATTCGATTTTCTACTACACCTGTTTTAGTCGAAATTTCAATAATTTCGACTTATTGGCCTGACCGTTCTTCGAAGGGCAAAACAACTACATTCCTGGCTAATACCACGCAGAATATTGAATCACATCCCCTTCGAAAACCGTGACGTCGATCGGCCATTTTGCCGATACGGACATCTGTGGTGATTCGCAACTGATAGCGGAAGAGCATAGTACACTTACGCGTTTCGACCTTCTTGGGTCTCTTCAAGAGTGCCGTAATGCCTTCCAGTTCAGAATCTCTAATCCGAACTGAAGATTACACCCTCCGACAACCTCTCTTGGTTCGTGTAGTTACACAAGTGAGAAGTAGTCAGTTGGCGCCATCTTCACTTTCAGTTGCGAACCAACACCTCAGATAAATGCGACCGTATTAGTCGTATTAAATAAAAATGAATATAATTTCATAAAATACGAGGTGCTATATGAAATATAATATTCGATTTTCTACTACACCTGTTTTAGTCGAAATTTCAATAATTTCGACTTATTGGCCTGACCGTTCTTCGAAGGGCAAAACAACTACAATCCTGGCTAATACCACGCAGAATATTGAATTACATCCCCTTCGAAAACCGTGACGTCGATCGGCCATTTTGCCGATACGGACATCTGTGGTGATTCGCAACTGATAGCGGAAGAGCATAGTACACTTACGCGTTTCGACCTTCTTGGGTCTCTTCAAGAGTGCCGTAATGCCTTCCAGTTCAGAATCTCTAATCCGAACTGAAGATTACACCCTCCGACAACCTCTCTTGGTTCGTGTAGTTACACAAGTGAGAAGTAGTCAGTTGGCGCCATCTTCACTTTCAGTTGCGAACCAACACCTCAGATAAATGCGACCGTATTAGTCGTATTAAATAAAAATGAATATAATTTCATAAAATACGAGGTGCTATATGAAATATAATATTCGATTTTCTACTACACCTGTTTTAGTCGAAATTTCAATAATTTCGACTTATTGGCCTGACCGTTCTTCGAAGGGCAAAACAACTACATTCCTGGCTAATACCACGCAGAATATTGAATTACATCCCCTTCGAAAACCGTGACGTCAATCGGCCATTTTGCCGATACGGACATCTGTGGTGATTCGCAACTGATAGCGGAAGAGCATAGTACACTTACGCGTTTCGACCTTCTTGGGTCTCTTCAAGAGTGCCGTAATGCCTCCCAGTTCAGAATCTCTAATCCGAACTGAAGATTACACCCTCCGACAACCTCTCTTGGTTCGTGTAGTTACACAAGTGAGAAGTAGTCAGTTGGCGCCATCTTCACTTTCAGTTGCGAACCAACACCTCAGATAAATGCGACCGTATTAGTCGTATTAAATAAAAATGAATATAATTTCATAAAATACGAGGTGCTATATGAAATATAATATTCGATTTTCTACTACACCTGTTTTAGTCGAAATTTCAATAATTTCGACTTATTGGCCTGACCGTTCTTCGAAGGGCAAAACAACTACATTCCTGGCTAATACCACGCAGAATATTGAATTACATCCCCTTCGAAAACCGTGACGTCGATCGGCCATTTTGCCGATACGGACATCTGTGGTGATTCGCAACTGATAGCGGAAGAGCATAGTACACTTACGCGTTTCGACCTTCTTGGGTCTCTTCAAGAGTGCGGTAATGCCTTCCAGTTCAGAATCTCTAATCCGAACTGAAGATTACACCCTCCGACAACCTCTCTTGGTTCGTGTAGTTACACAAGTGAGAAGTAGTCAGTTGGCGCCATCTTCACTTTCAGTTGCGAACCAACACCTCAGATAAATGCGACCGTATTAGTCGTATTAAATAAAAATGAATATAATTTCATAAAATACGAGGTGCTATATGAAATATAATATTCGATTTTCTACTACACCTGTATTAGTCGAAATTTCAATAATTTCGACTTATTGGCCTGACCGTTCTTCGAAGGGCAAAACAACTACATTCCTGGCTAATACCACGCAGAATATTGAATTACATCCCCTTCGAAAACCGTGACGTCGATCGGCCATTTTGCCGATACGGACATCTGTGGTGATTCGCAACTGATAGCGGAAGAGCATAGTACACTTACGCGTTTCGACCTTCTTGGGTCTCTTCAAGAGTGCCGTAATGCCTTCCAGTTCAGAATCTCTAATCCGAACTGAAGATTACACCCTCCGACAACCTCTCTTGGTTCGTGTAGTTACACAAGTGAGAAGTAGTCAGTTGGCGCCATCTTCACTTTCAGTTGCGAACCAACACCTCAGATAAATGCGACCGTATTAGTCGTATTAAATAAAAATGAATATAATTTCATAAAATACGAGGTGCTATATGAAATATAATATTCGATTTTCTACTACACCTGTTTTAGTCGAAATTTCAATAATTTCGACTTATTGGCCTGACCGTTCTTCGAAGGGCAAAACAACTACATTCCTGGCTAATACCACGCAGAATATTGAATTACATCCCCTTCGAAAACCGTGACGTCAATCGGTCATTTTGCCGATACGGACATCTGTGGTGATTCGCAACTGATAGCGGAAGAGCATAGTACACTTACGCGTTTCGACCTTCTTGGGTCTCTTCAAGAGTGCCGTAATGCCTTCCAGTTCAGAATCTCTAATCCGAACTGAAGATTACACCCTCCGACAACCTCTCTTGGTTCGTGTAGTTACACAAGTGAGAAGTAGTCAGTTGGCGCCATCTTCACTTTCAGTTGCGAACCAACACCTCAGATAAATGCGACCGTATTAGTCGTATTAAATAAAAATGAATATAATTTCATAAAATACGAGGTGCTATATGAAATATAATATTCGATTTTCTACTACACCTGTTTTAGTCGAAATTTCAATAATTTCGACTTATTGGCCTGACCGTTCTTCGAAGGGCAAAACAATTACATTCCTGGCTAATACCACGCAGAATATTGAATTACATCCCCTTCGAAAACCGTGACGTCGATCGGCCATTTTGCCGATACGGACATCTGTGGTGATTCGCAACTGATAGCGGAAGAGCATAGTACACTTACGCGTTTCGACCTTCTTGGGTCTCTTCAAGAGTGCGGTAATGCCTTCCAGTTCAGAATCTCTAATCCGAACTGAAGATTACACCCTCCGACAACCTCTCTTGGTTCGTGTAGTTACACAAGTGAGAAGTAGTCAGTTGGCGCCATCTTCACTTTCAGTTGCGAACCAACACCTCAGATAAATGCGACCGTATTAGTCGTATTAAATAAAAATGAATATAATTTCATAAAATACGAGGTGCTATATGAAATATAATATTCGATTTTCTACTACACCTGTTTTAGTCGAAATTTCAATAATTTCGACTTATTGGCCTGACCGTTCTTCGAAGGGCAAAACAACTACATTCCTGGCTAATACCACGCAGAATATTGAATCACATCCCCTTCGAAAACCGTGACGTCGATCGGCCATTTTGCCGATACGGACATCTGTGGTGATTCGCAACTGATAGCGGAAGAGCATAGTACACTTACGCGTTTCGACCTTCTTGGGTCTCTTCAAGAGTGCCGTAATGCCTTCCAGTTCAGAATCTCTAATCCGAACTGAAGATTACACCCTCCGACAACCTCTCTTGGTTCGTGTAGTTACACAAGTGAGAAGTAGTCAGTTGGCGCCATCTTCACTGTCGGAGGGTGTAATCTTCAGTTCGGATTAGAGATTCTGAACTGGAAGGCATTACGGCACTCTTGAAGAGACCCAAGAAGGTCGAAACGCGTAAGTGTACTATGCTCTTCCGCTATCAGTTGCGAATCACCACAGATGTCCGTATCGGCAAAATGGCCGATCGACGTCACGGTTTTCGAAGGGGATGTAATTCAATATTCTGCGTGGTATCAGCCAGGAATGTAGTTGTTTTGCCCTTCGAAGAACGGTCAGGCCAATAAGTCGAAATTATTGAAATTTCGACTAAAACAGGTGTAGTAGAAAATCGAATATTATATTTCATATAGCACCTCGTATTTTATGAAATTATATTCATTTTTATTTAATACGACTAATACGGTCGCATTTATCTGAGGTGTTGGTTCGCAACTGAAAGTGAAGATGGCGCCAACTGACTACTTCTCACTTGTGTAACTACACGAACCAAGAGAGGTTGTCGGAGGGTGTAATCTTCAGTTCGGATTAGAGATTCTGAACTGGAAGGCATTACGGCACTCTTGAAGAGACCCAAGAAGGTCGAAACGCGTAAGTGTACTATGCTCTTCCGCTATCAGTTGCGAATCACCACAGATGTCCGTATCGGCAAAATGGTCGATCGACGTCACGGTTTTCGAAGGGGATGTAATTCAATATTCTGCGTGGTATTAGCCAGGAATGTAGTTGTTTTGCCCTTCGAAGAACGGTCAGGCCAATAAGTCGAAATTATTGAAATTTCGACTAAAACAGGTGTAGTAGAAAATCGAATATTATATATATATATATATATATATATATATATATATATATATATATATATATATATATATATTCAATGGGGAGGAAAATCTTACATAAGACACCAGTGATGTTGTTGCTGGTAGTGTTGGATTCTTACCGACTAAAAACCTCTCCTCGTTTTATCTGACACACCACATTGGAACCGCTCTCGCATTACTTCGATGTGGTGGCAGGTATGCTGTTCAGCTCACTGAGTACATCTCTTTTTCCTTTATCTCGATAATTGTTCTTACTACTTTATATGAACTTTTCCATGCATTTTCACCGTCAACTAAGTCTCTTGAAAAATGTTCAATGGTAAACAAGTTATTTCTCTCTTCTTGGTACCCTGCTCTGATCTCTTCCCATCTGGGACAAAGGAACAACGTGTGATCTACGTCGTCCACGTTCTTACAATACTGACAGCGATCAGTGTCCGATTTCTTCCTCTTGTAAAGGAATGACTTGAAGCAACCGTGCCCTGAGATTGCTTGCGTCAGAAAGTAATCGACTTCGCCATAGAATCCATTTATCCACTCTTCGATATCTGGAATTATTTTGTAAGTCCATCGTCCCTTCGTACTAGTTTTCCAGTGCTCTTGCCAACATGTCTTTAAGGATGTACGTGCAACGTTTCGGTCCACTCCCTCGTAAATCGCCTTTCTTTCTTCAATCAAGAGGTCAATGGGAGGGATACCAGCTATCACTCCCAATGCTTCAGCAGATATTGTCCTATACGCACTAGCCACTCTGATCGACATCAGCCTCTGTATGCTTACTAGTTTTCTTTTAAGTCTTTTATTATACGTAACCGCGCACCACGATGGGGCGGCATAGAGGATCTGAGATTGAGCCAGAGAAGCTAAGATTCGCCTTTTTGAAGCTTTTGGGCCTCTCACATTGGGCATAAGACTGGAAAAGGCAGATACTGTTTTCTCCACTTTCTCAATCGTACGATGTATATGTTCTGAGAATGAAAGCTTTGGGTCCAACCATACACCTAGATATTTCACCGACCCCTTTGGAATGATTTTATTTCCATGAATGTTGAAAGATACAGGAGTCACTCGAGTTCTTCCAGTAAGCAGCGCAGCTTATGTTTTCTCGGGTGCTAGACTGAGAGAGTTATTCTCCATCCAATTTGACACCATCAGAATTCCCAGATTTGCTTTTTCCATAAGGCCTTTCTCTTGTTTATCCACAATCACCATTGCTATGTCATCAGCGAAGCCTATAAGGGTGACGTCTTTTGGCAAGTCCATCGTAAGCAGATCATCGTATAGTATATTCCAAAGTGTAGGGCCAAGAACTGAACCCTGCGGAACACCGCTACTTATTTCTACATTTCCCTCAATGCCCTCATATCCGATTATGATTTCTCGTTCGGAGAGGTATGATGCTATCAACGCAAGTAGGTCTTAAATAATTCCTCTATTTCTTAGCTTATTTAAGATTATCTGCCAGGCAGCACTATTAAAGGCATTCCTTACGTCTAAAGTTATCACAGCGCATATTTTTCTATTTTGTGGAGAGAAATCCCAAGCCTGTTTTGCAATTTTTTATGACGTCTATGATAGCATCTACGGTTTGCCTTTTTTCCCTGAAGCCGTACTGTATTTTAGCAAGGCCGCCTGTACGTTCCAGTTCCTTCTTAAGTCTAGCCAAAATTATGTGTTCAAAAACTTTCCCTTTCACATCTAAGAGACATACGGGTCGATATGAAGAAGGGTCCTCAGGTGCTTTTTTACCTTTGTCAAGCAGTACCAGTCTGGCCTGCTTCCATTCTTTCGGAAAGTATTTTGTATCGCCAAGTGAGTTGTAGAATCTTAGAACAAAGTCCGTCTTGCTGTCAATGAGGTATTTCAGAATTTCTGCAGGGATATTTCCTGGACCTGGTGCCTTGTTTGTTTTTAGCTTCTGATTTGCCATTTTCAGTTCTTCCTCCGTAAAATCTAGGGAGTAAGGGGTTTTTCTACATTCGAAATGCACCTCCTCATGTATCGGAAAGAGGTGCCTTACCACTTTATGTATAGTATCTGCCGCTAGTTGGGGTTTCGGAGGGTAGCCAATGATCCTCTTCATAGCTATTTTATAGCCATTGCCCCATATATCGGAGTTTATACCTGCACAGATATTGTTCCAGCAGACCTGCTTGGCTTCTTTTATAGCATTTCTCAACTGTTTTTTGGATTATTTGTACTTATCTTGTAACTGTTGTTTCACTTCTGGTTCATATCTTCTGTTGTTTCTTGTGCAGATTCTTCTTTTTCTTGTGCATTCCTTTCTGAGGTCTGCGATTTCCTGCGACCACCAATATACCGGATTACCTCTTGGATGGCTCTTTCTTCTTGGCATCGAGTCAATGCATGTTCGCGAGTATTTCATAAAAACTTTTTGAATCTGGTGTAGGTGCATTTACTGAAATATTAGAAACTATTTGGCTTAGGCTTGCAGTATCTAGCTTCCTCATATTCCACCCACTGTCGACTACTTTCTCACTTAGTTTGACCGATTTTCTGTTCTCATGTACCTCAAACAAAATGTAGTTATGATCGCTAAGAGTCTCTCTGTCACTCACATACCAATTTTTTATTACAATATCATTGGTTGATAGCGTTATGTCGATGATTGACGAACTTTGGTTTCTCTGGAATGTAGGTCTATCTCCATGGTTTTGACAGACAAGGTCATTTTCTGCCATCCATTCCACTAGGGCTTCTCCCCTTTTATCTGTTTTCCTCATTCCCCATTGTGCAGATTTTCCATTGAAGTCTCCTACTATAATACTTTTTTCTTCATGCCTTCTGAGATGAATTCCTATTTCTGTTAAGGTTCTCTCAAGGTCGTCTATTTCTTCATTTGGGGAGGCGTAACAACTGTATACTGTGAAGGAATTTGTTACAAAGTATGTAAATCCATGGTCATGCCCCTGACGTTTAACTGCTACATTTCTATCCAGTACTTTTATTGCTGTATCCATTTCTTTATCAAACATCCAGTCCTTCCTGTCCTTTATGGCATTTTTGTTTGGTTCACTAATCAAGAGTATGCACACATTTTCTTCTCTTGCGGTAGCAATTGCCATGTCTTGTGCTCTAAGACTTCTATTTGTGTTTATTTGCATTATTTTGGTTTTCATTTTGGCTTATTTTATATTTATGTTTAGTTTTCTTGAAAGTTAGGCTTCTTTTTAGAAACGCCTTCTTTGAACTCAGAACAGCCACGACTTGCCGTTTGATGGCCTTTTCCCTTGCAGTTCAAGCAGAAGGGTGTTCTATCGCAGATAGCTGCTTTGTGCCCGTCTTATCCGCATCTCATGCATAAATTCTCCCTGTTGGGTCCTTTGCACTCTTCTTTACTGTGTCCGTACTCCCAACATCTGTAGCATCTGTCATCTGTATATATATATATATATATATATATATATATATATATATATATATATATATATATATGTATATATATATATATATATATATATATATATATATATATATAGTAGAAAGGATTGTTTGTAGTATTGTATCTCTTAGTGAGAAAATAATTTTATTTTGGATGTAGTATTATTTTGAAAAAGGCTGAATAAGCCGAAACGTAAATAAATGATGGTAATCTCAACAACATAAACCGTCTTTTTATATTTTTAATTTGAAAAATGACCTAAAACCAAGAAAAACTTCAGATATATGTAAATATATATATATATATATATATATTATAATTATTTATTACAATAATTTATAATTTCTTTATATATAAATGTTGTTTTAAATTGAATTAATCAATACTTGACTTGAATTGAATTAAATTACCTTCGGCTAGCTCGGTTCAAATAGATTGTATTATTATCTCAGCTTATTTAAATACAGTCGGAAGCATGAAAACTCCTCCCTTTGAGTTCTGGATGTATATAAATCTATATGTAAGTTAAATTTCAATTTTTATTACTTTAAATCTACACTTTAATATATACCATTAAAATTTAAATTCAGATGAATATCAAATAGACAGAATGAAATACTCAAGTTATAATAAATTATTAAGGACGTGAATACGAATAAAAATGCCAACACTTCTGGAAAAAATTGTTTTAATAAATTGTTAAGATAAAAAAATGTGTATTCTTATGACAACAAAATTCTCTCATATTCCTGCATTCTATACAATCCTTCATACAGAATATTTTAGTAGATTGCGTCGGCGCATCAGTACAACGCATGCGCTTCTAGAGTTCCAAACTACCCTAACATGCTATTCACAATCAATGCTGTATGTGTGAACTGTTTATACACTTTAGCGTTCTAATAGTCGTTGAAATTTTTTATACATATTATCAGAATTATAACAATACAATTACATACATATATCTACAAAATTGTGAGAGATGTGAGATGTGGATAGTGATAGATAGAAAGTTTAAACATGCATCAGAGTGAAATAAGAATTGGAAATTTTATGATCATTTATGAAGCACGTGAACATTTACCGGAATAATTTAATCGAACAAGTAAGTACTAATAATTATGATAAAACAAAATGCATGGATATCTATGGATATTATATGATTTGCATCAAATTATATTGTTCTTGGCCTTTTTATGATTTTATCCTTTGAACGTTCTAATTATCTTTTATAGTTCACTGTTTATATATATGGAATTCCAAATTTTATAATTAAAAAGCACAGTTCAAATCTTCGGTACCTTGAATGCAGCCAGCGTCTCTCTTGAAGATCTCTCATCGGAGAGATGCCCCTTACTGATCACTTTTCGTTTATCACTGCTTAACCAACACTTATATAATTATTTATTAACCTTTTTGTATTAATATTTTACTTTTTAACAATAATTTTCTCAAATTTTCAATAGAAGAGATTCATACAGTCGCTCATCTTCCACACCACCAACTACACTACTTTTTGTTTTCAAAATCAACAAACTTTTTCCTTGGAAAATTCATAGCTTGCTTATCATTGTTTTTGTTACACAAATTGTTGATTGTCATGTCTTTTAGTTACTAAATGAAAATATTTAAGTTATCTGTCCTGGAGGATTAACACACTTATTTCTGTCTTTGAATATTGTCTTTGGGATTCTATTAAATGTCTTTTTCTTGTATTCCCATTGCAATTTTCATCATAATTACCTTTTAAAGGTATTCTTATTTACATTAGTTTTTTACAAAATCTACAACCTGAATTATTGATTGATATATATGTAATTGATTATTTTCAAATTCTTGAATTTTTAACTATTTTTTCATACATAAACTATTGATTATTTCCAAATTCATTGTTATTGTTCATCATAAAATAAATAATCAACAAATTCAAGTTGGCAAGAAAATCACCAGATTTTATTACTTCCGTTCTATGAAACGTATTTCTTTGTCATATTAATAGGCTGTGTTCCATATATCATTTATCAGAAAGCTTTCAACCCTTTCTTTAAATTTTCAACTTTTACTGTAAACACCTGTAAATATTGATAATCAATTATTTATATGAATATTAATTTGAGTTATTTCAGGTTTCACATTATACTAATTTTCATTTATACTGAAACTTATCTGGCAGCGTTCAGAGTAATTTGGAACTTATTGACATTGACGTAATCCTGGAATTAATTATTAAGGTAGAATCTTATACTAATATCACCAATGTTGTGTTAATAATTTTTATTCATCATTCCTTTAATAACGAATTTTATTAATATCTGACCATATTTTGTTTATTTCATTCAATCTATTGAATTTAGACATGATTTTTCTGTGACTTTTATAATATGGTTGTGTCTACTGACACACCTTCCGTAAGAATTAGTTTAATAAACTAGGAGACTAGTTCAATATATATTAATACAGTTTCTCTATCTAAAATTTAAAAGAAACATTAAAATAAGGAAAACTATTTATATTTGTATGCAATACTTTCGATACACACTGTATTATATGTATAATCAATAATTTTGAATGATTCAGTATACAAATCAAATTTGACATTTTAATTTCTGATGACGTTTATGCAGAATATATCTAATGATATATAGATTATATTATGATTTGGATAATATATTTGAAATTTCAAAATACAGATATCTCTGCTATCAGAATTACAATGGTAATAAAAGAATTCAAATCTCTCTTTGTTATATGGAAACATAAATTAGTATTTTTTTTAAAAGAAGGAATTTTTCATAACCACAGGAGAAGAGATTTATTTACTTGAACAAAGTTTAGGCAGTTGAATTTGAAACCCCCACGAGACAACATCGTAATAAGAGTTGTCTCGAAATTCTTAGAAATTGTATAACCATACAATCAGATCATAAAGCCATACATTATGAAGTCAGTGTGTGCATAATTCGTAGAAGAATTGCAACGTATCAAGTGTAAGTGGTTCTAGTTTCTAAATCATATATTTAGAAAGTTTTGCAGAATTCTAAATACATTTAGAATACGTACGAGCTATCCTGTCCTATTTGGTGAGTCCACTCCAGTTTAAAATTATTTCTCGAGAATTAACAGGCCTTTTCAAATACATTTCGAAAAAAGATGCATCTATATCATAATTTGAGCTAAACCAAATTAACGTTACACATATAAGATTTTACATCAAGTGAAAAAATTTGAATAGACAATTTGAACAGAAAATTACGTTATTTGACATTGATACACGTCAAGTGTATATTAGACGAGTTGAACTTTTGATTAAAAATTTTAATTAGTTGATTTCTATAATAGGTTGTACTAATATCAAGGTTGGTAGAAAATATTATCTTTGTTTTGTTTATAATATTTTTGGGAAACAATAAATACTTTTGTAATTATGTTATCTGATCGTATAATATATAATTTTGATTCCAACGCAATGTGGTATTCATTCAGTATCTATTTTTATCGTATTTAACATTTTGCATGCTATAGAAATTTTGATCTAATCAGTGACATTTGCTTAATTTCCAGTGACAGTAAAATTGTAAATGTCATAAGATAATTCAAGTGCCTTTATTATATTGAGTAAACAGTTACTCGAGATTCTGAATATAAAGTAATATTTGATTTGGATAATACTTGAAAATTATAAAATTTGAATTATTATTATTTAAAATTTTTTGATCCCACCCTGAGACAAGAGTGATTAAGTCAATTGTGAATTATTGTATCTTTCAAAGTACAGAAATTAATATTTATCTTAGCCGGGCATTGTTTGACAACTACTGTCAAAAGTAAATTAGGTTACATACGCTGCTAAAGGTGTGTGTGCTATTGTGTCGCTACAATCACAAATTGTGAAAACGTCGACGAATAATATTTTATATTGTTATATTCATATATCAACTATAATATAATTATTAATTAGATTGAATATATATATATATATATATATAAATATGGACGAATAGTGCGTGACATATGAACAATAAGCAACGAATCGATTAGTGAGTATTGTCAGTGATATTAGTAGATCTCGAATATTCGAGACAACAACCAACATAGACACAAATGTTGTGTTTGACTATCCTGCTGAATTCTGTTATATTTTCTCATGTTTCATTCAACAACTTTGCTCCAATAAAAAAGAAGAAGCAGAACGAGAGTGTTGAGACAAAAGTTTTCAAGATAGCACGTGTCCATGAACTGTGTAGTTTTGTAATATTGAAATAATGCTTAAGTTGTTGAAATATTATTATTGTAATAATAAAATGAATAATCTACAGTCCACAAGTTATTGAAAGAAAACGTCCTAACACTCCCTATTAAACATTGAGAAACCCTTTTTTTCACACCGGAATTGGTCCCTGCAGACAGCGGCTTCTCATATTTCCGCAAAAAATTGGGGGTTCATTTTTGAAGTGCATGTATGACCCCCTTTTACTACGTAATGCGGGTGGTTAAAAAGAAGATGAGGGTATTAAGGGAAGACCAGAGCTCAACTTACTATTCGGGAGTGAGATTGGGAAAATAGTTTTAAACTAGTGCTAGGAGGATGCCTCTCTTTTATTTTATAAACGTTCAATGTAATGAATTAGGATTTTCTCCTTGGTATAAAGAATATTGTTATTTTCTTGAGACATTTGGAGCAATATCGAATATCAGATTTTTAATATATCAGTAAAAATAAAGTGTGTATCAACCACAAGCCCCATTCAGAAAGTGTCAAGAATATTAAGTTGAAAAAGTAAATTTACGAAGACATTTCATTTCTCTGATAGGAAAAAGGGCGCTACAAGATTCAAATCCCGCAATTTCAATCAATATGTAAGGATCTGCGAGTGAGTTGATATTGAAATAACACAACCGGAGCTGGAGATCGGGAGTTAGGAGTTTTCTGTGTGACATAAAAACCCAATCTAACTTGATAGCAGCCACATGCTACAATTTCAACTTTCCCGGACTGTCGAAATAATATGAATGTGTGAGCAAATCCGTTTTTTATAACTTTCCGAGCATATGATACAATACCGGTATGTATTGTAAAATAAGATTTTTTCAAATAAAACTTTTAGCTGAAATTTCGGATTCCAAATCAGTGAAAAGTTTCATGAATTTATTAATAGCAGCGCGCTTTTCTCCACTCTTCTTAGTTGATAAAATTGAATAAAGAATTTCCAATAATGCGATTCAGTCAACCGAAATTTAATCCCTCTCATTCCTCACTTCTTCCATAATCATCTGTACATTGCCGTACGTTCTCTCTATAATCTTGATACACATTTTTCAGCATTTTTCGAAATGGCAGTACAATTGGCCCAAATTTATACGGAAACAGCCACAAACGTTGTAGCACGTCTCTACGATAAATCGAACAAGCCACAATAATAACGATACCATTGAATGATGGGAAGTACAAGTTGAAATTTTACCCCACCTTTTTTTTACATTATTTGAATAAAAAATAAGTTAATTTCTATGAAAAAACGATTTAATTGTTTTTGCCCGAGGTCAATGATAATTATCAGAAAACTGAAGCATGCGTGAACGATGTGAGGGTATCTTTTAATATACGACTTACACAAAAAATTGTTGTACTTCATACCTCAAGTTTATCTTCCTAAAAAGCCATTGCGAATCCCCAAATGAAAAAAGATTAATATATCAAAGACTCAAGTACAGAAGAAACTACTGAAGGGCCACAAACTGGGAGTGATTTTATTCCCAAAAGTGATAGTAGTGAGAATCAGAATGTGAGTAAGAATATTCCACAGATCTTACAGCTTATATCCAAAAAGATGTTTATCCCAGTTTGGTTAATTTGCTACGTAAATATACAAAGGTAAAAAATGAACATATACAGGGTGTTCCCTAAGTAACCTAAAATATTGTAGTGTTAGCTTCCTCGCTCCATTTTAAGACGAAAAGTTGTTATAAACATGTGTGATAAGTCTTGTCGTTAATGAGATACAGGGTGTTGAATTATTTTATTATCTCAATTTTGATGTTTTATAACTCGGTTTGTAATGCCGGTGGAAAAGTGCCGTATTTTTTTCATGATAGTACTTACTCCCCTCTTTCGATTTTTACTAATTTCATTCTGTCCAATTGATAAACGTGGCCACCTACGCAATGGAAGCAAGCACAATAACAAAAAAAAGAGGAGAATTATCTTAAAGTATTAGAGCGAAAAATAATGGGAATAATTCTGGGATCAGACACTACAAGATATGGAACAATAATACGAAAAATAATAAAGAAATAGAGGATAACTGGAAGGCGACAACATTATAAGGTTCATAAAAGCACAAATATTATAATTAGCAGGGCAGCTAATGAGAAAAAACCATGGGAAATGATTAGGTAAATTGTGGATCACGATCTGTACTAGACAAAGAAGAAGGCCCACAAAAAGATGAAGAAGTTTCAAAGAGCAAAAAATAGATAACTGGAAACTAAAATGTAAAAACAGAGTAAAGTGGCCAAAGGTAATGAAATTTGCCAGGACCCACAGCAAACTGTAAAAAAAATAGTGAAAATGAATGATCCATCTCAATAAATTAGCAATAATTCGCAAGAAGTGAACTGCTTGATGATAATGATGATGAATTGTACAAATATGTAACAGTGAAATTATGATGTGTAACAATATGTAATAGGAGTCGACTCACCAAGTCGATGTTATTCGGTGTCCTTACTGTTCGTAGAATTCTAGTATTTTCCTTCCTTACATCACAAGCCTCTATAGTTGTTCACTCTTGAAACGATCAATTTCCTACCTGGAACATGTTCACCAGGCGCAGTTTTGAAATGGATACGAAATGCACGTTCCATGGCGATGATGGAGCAACTATTACCTAATTGCGCATTGCACCTTTGCCTACACCATGATGCTTACAGGAACAAGTCGCATGAAATTTCACTACTTTCTCTTTCGACAGTGTCTATGCCGACATTCTCCGAACAACCGTCGCTCGAAGACGCCAAATTCAAATAAGTAATCCCATCCTGTATTGATTCTACGCTTCCAAAACTTGAGTTCATTATTGTTTAGAATTAGAAGTTGATCATAGTCATATCAAGCAAACAAACAACGGTTTTTGGTTTTTAACTCCTCCATTACATACTGTTTTATTTAGAAATTAGTACCGGTAATTCTTGACCAGATATCCGTATTATTTTATACTG
Source organism: Galeruca laticollis (assembly GCA_963921935.1). Taxonomy (NCBI): domain Eukaryota; kingdom Metazoa; phylum Arthropoda; class Insecta; order Coleoptera; family Chrysomelidae; genus Galeruca; species Galeruca laticollis. The sequence goes on from OY998175.1 coordinate 70,556,645, forward strand.
AAATGAAGCAGTTTTCATGATATTCTTTGATTGGAAATTGTTCGACCATCGAAGCGGATTTCGCGTTGTTCATTTAAATCCGAGCTCTCCGCATACAATATTCCTATTTTGAAATACGATCGACGAACTTTAATTAAAAATTTTCATCTGATAATAAAATAGTATCGGGTGATTGGATTGGTTCAAAAAATATTTGATTATTTTGTACACTTTCTCTTTTCCCGAATAACAATAGGTTTGGTTCAAACGAAATGAAACGAATACAAATTTTTGTCAACTATTCTATACTGTTTCACCATTATTTATGACACTACTCCAAAAATAATAAATGAATCTAGGCCAAATCATTTTTCAAGGTTTATCCATTGCTCAAACTCTCATGATAAATTCGGATTTTTCTCAAAATATTTGTTAATTGAAGTACAGTTTTTAGTTGGATTCACAGAACTGACACGGTTGATTGAATTGTGTTTGTAACAAGTATCGACACTGTTTTTCAATAACATTGGCATGATACATCAACGTGATTCGTAGACGAAATGATCCGATCGACATGTGCGTCAACATGGATAATATGTATAGGAAAAGAGAAGGCAGAATGCAGAGAAAAGCTGTGGATACCAAGAGATATTGCGAGCATGTACCTAATTTAATAATACTCAACATGTCATACATAAGAAAAAACATCTACAGATGGATAAATAAATTTCACAAAGGTGGCTTCTTTTCCCTGACCTTTTTCTGGCCTCATTCTTCTTATGAAGTCTGTCAGCTTAGAGACTGAACCTTTCATGAAGTTCCTTGTTAGTAGCACTCCTATGCCTAGTACTGAGAACAGTACGTTAGTTAAACTCTCGCAATCAATTTGCATAATATATAATAATATTATATCGTATATCATATTGTCAGCATTTAATTATAAACCAACTTTGTATTTTTTTCACATTTTGAATTCATTCTGCTTGTCGTCTGAAGCAATATAGTTTTATTTCAAAGTTCAAATTGAACTTTTTAAAAAATATTTCTCGAACAAAATATCTTAACTGCCGCAGTCAGTAGGATACAGTCGTAGTTCGGTATTTTCGGGAAGTCACGGCATCGAGACCGGTTCTGTGAAAAGACTGTTACCCAGAAAACTGTGGGCATTACCCGGAAAAAACTAAGGGCGTGAAGTCTTGCCAGGTTGTATGTGATATTTGGAGAAGCAATTTTGACCTGATCACGAATCTAATTACTTAACTAGTTTGGATGTAATAACTAGAAGATAATAAAAGTATAGTAAATTGTTGGACGCCAGTTACTTTCTCAAAAGTAACAAAAATCCAAATAACACATACAAATGATTTTTTTTGTGAACCTGAAATTTTTGGTTTGGTGTCGTGAAAGTAAACTGGGAATAATTACTATTTACAGTTTAATGATTGTACAACATTTACAAAAATTTACATGATTATAAAAATGTACAATAGTTAAGAGGTAATAATTTTTCTTTCTTTTCAGTTATATAAAATCAAAATCCTTTATAATATTATTAATAACAAAAAAGTTGAATAAATTACAGTTTGTAATTGAGAAAAAAATTGAAAGAAGTTGAATGAGTTATAGATTATAATCAGATAAAAAAATATGAACGAAGCTAAATGTGACGCAGTAGTTCAAAATTTGCACAGTAATTTAGAATTCTCAGAGTATGTAATTTTATACTTCCTTTCTTTGGCTGCACAAAGCTAAGATCCCTCGGACAGGAAGCCAGTCTCAATGGTTGGGATGATAAGTTTCCAATCACCAATTTACTACCATATCCCAGCTTTCATGGATCAGCAATTTTTATAGGTATATTAGACTAAACCCCTTTTTTATACCCGGTTTCGTTGACTCAAGTTTGTATAAGTATACCCGGTTTCGCTAAAAAAACATAGTGCGATGTAATCAAAATTCTAAACTAAAGTGTCAGCCATTTCAGACAAACCGCCAAATTGTTAGCGATTATATAACAATTTGTTATTGGATGATCGCATAATTTACAAGCTCAATACTACTATGTTATAATTTGCAGTCGATTCACTTTAAATAAATATATGTATCTATGAAATAAATGTAATTTACAATTTTAAATGCGATAACCTATTTGAATAGAAACTATTGAACATGAATAAAAAAAGTTAACATAAAAGGTTGAACAATTTACAATGAAGTATGAAGTGAATATAAGAACCAGAAGATATAATTGAATTTAGCAAATCATCGAGAATTTATCCACCACAATTTCAACTACATCTGTCTGACCTCTTGGCTGACGAAAATGAAAAAAAAATATAAAGCAATGTGCATTTTGTTACTGAGTGATTTTCTTGTAAAATTATTTTCACTATTAAAACTCATAGCTTTTACTTCAATATCTTACAATGCATAAATTTAATTAATAATGAACCTTTGAGAAATAATGACATATAAAAACCAGTTGATAAAAAACGTGAAGTAAAAAGTTAAGTTTTATCATGACCAAATTAATATGTTAGATATGAATAATGATAACTTTTACTAAAATCATAGCATCTACATTTATATCTTACAATCGGTATTTAATTCAAAATAAACTCTGGGAACCAATGATATTATATGAAAAGAACAATTGAAAAAAAGCAAGAAATAGAAAAAGTTAAGTTTCATATACTAAGACAAAATTAATATGTGAGATATGAATAATAATTATCAATGATGGTAAGAATCTCTCCTCGACTTCTCACTGCCTGGAAACGAATATATTTAACATTGAAATAACCAACGTTGAAAGAAATTTGCTATTTTATTACGATAAAATACGTCGTGAACTCGTGCTAATTTTTGATACTAATAAAATCATTAATTAAACGAAATAATTCTTACCAGATGTCTAATAGGATTGAACCATGATCTGCAGAACTATTCGGTTTATAATTTATGTGATATTATTTCTTCATCCACATAGACGAAATTATGTACAACGAAACGTTAATTATCACATTTCACGTCAAAAAGGAAGAAATCAAAGCCAATCGCCCTATGCTGGTATACTGCCGACAGCGCATGCTAATTATAAAATTATTGATTCTTTGAATATTCAGATCTTTCAACAATTTTTTAAATTTTTCATCGTGCCTCTTAAGCCGATACCGTGAGAGTATTTAATTTGTTGTTAAACTAAGAAATTATTTAGAATTATTTTAAAGTGTGAAATTCACGTTACAAGACCAAACGTGAGTTTCAACTCTTAGACGACAACCTACACCAACCAGGGGCAAACAGGATCACACAGAAGTACCCATCAAATTTAGAAGCAATCGATATTCAATCCATGAAAGATTTGAAAAAAAGCTTAATTAACGAGGCCAATACAAAATTCAGAAACACGCCTCGCAGTATGGAATATTTCCGGCCTTCTATCATACCTAATACTAGCTGCCGTAACTTTTTTATTCTGGAGCTATTTGAAACTGAAGAAACAAGCTAACCACCAACCCCACCAAAACAACCCCTTTGACGGCGTTGTTCTATCTTAAGGAGGAAGAAGCTATGTGAAGTCAATTTGCATATTATATAATAATATCAAATCGTATATCATATTGTCAGCATTTAATTACAAACCAACTTTGTATATTTCTCACATTTTGAATTAATTCGGATAGTAGCTCTGAAGCAATTAAGTCGTATTTTGAAATTCAAATTAAACCTTTTTCTTACTCTAATCGATACAATTTACATGAGGACTACTCTGTCAATCCCATCAATATCACTATTGAGCCTACAATACCTTTCTAATAGACCAATAACAGTTTTGACCGTTTTCCTGCATTTACTTATCAGGTCTGTTATAATATGAACTGTTTCGCTTGTCTTTGATCTAGTGAATTCTTCAACGAAACCCCATTTTTTTTTGACCACTTTTGTTCTAAATTTTCAGCGCAGCAGGAGAGTTCCGGCTCAACGAATGGCATTGATGCAGTTTTTAGCCACTTCGTCTGCCTTTTCGTTGTTCTCATGCCGACTGTGACTAAATTACATCACTCAGCGAGCACACACACAACCCCATACTATCTTAGAGTTGTCATCTACATAATCGAGTGTCTTTAGTGCGGCTTGGCTATCTGTGAATATATCAATTTAATGATAAGGTCTGTCTTCTCTTTTGATTTCTTTCCACAGTAGTGATTCGCCGTCATTTCCACCTAGAAAATTGTGACGTTCTTGATTAGACACTGGGAAAGCTATCCCTTGTCTTATCCCCACTACTCCTGATCCTACGTCTTTCGTCGTCATTGAGCCATCTTTGTACCATGTTGCTTCCGCCTGTATGGATGAATATCCCTTCCAATCTACCTTACCTGGTATAATGACTTGGAATTTGTTATTTAAGCTATATCTTCCGACTGTTGCATCAATATATTGCCCTATTACAATGTCTGCTTTCAGCTCAAGATCTGGTCTCGCCTTGTACGAAAATTTTTAGATGTTGTAGATTCAGCAAGACTTCCATAGCAGCTGTGGGAAAAGTTTTTTTGGCCCGCGTGTCACACAGGCAAGTTAGCCTTTGTGTGTTACTCAATAACCTTATAATCCCCATTTGTTGCGTCTTTGTCCACCACACCACCGATCCTTATGTTACCATTGGCATAACTACGCTTGTCTATAACCATAGGTTCATTTTAAGATTCAGTGCCCAGTCCTTACCGCACATTCTTCTGCATGTGCTCAACAACATTGCAGCTTTTTGAGTGGTTCTAAATACATGAGGTTACCTTTTTTGAAATTCTGGGTAGACAGCTTAATTAGTGCATTCACTGCCCGATTCTTTTTATATGGCTGTTATATGGCTTTTGGAACTAATTCTACAGTTATTTTTTGGAAAGAATTTCAAAAAGATGGCTATCTATCCCCAAAAATCTCGTCACGAGAATCAGTCAGCAACCGATTCTCAACGCGAGTAGTTGAAAAACTTCTTGTAGTGTCAACGTGAATTATCGTATCATTATTTAGTGCCGCTATCGAGATAGAGTCTACGAGGATTACTTGAGCGAAGCAGTGGTGATTTTCTTACCTATTAAGATTAAATTATCGTATCGTACCAAAGTATCGGTATTTCCTGTGTTCATAGTCGAAATAAAATTACCGGAGTATATGTTTATAGTGCTTATTACCTTCATTAAATTACCGAAGATTTCCGAGTGTCTGTGGTCTGTTCCATCACGCGGTGAGGGTGGATTACTTATTACAAGTACTATCGTAAGTTTTTTTTTAAATCGACCTAATTAAGAAACCACGCCTCCGGCGTTGATGCCAGTACCTTCACCTGAGTAGTAATTTGGTGATTGGATGGAAACAATAATTGGACTCAGGTATCGTTAATGATTATTTAGTATCTCTCCTACCTGGAGTAATCGCACCCGTTCTTAGCCAATGGTGGAAAGATTAATTTAGTGTCACGCTATTTCTTTAGCGAAAGAACCATACATTCAGAACTATTTTATTACGATAACGAGTTTATTGATTACTAATATTGCCATTGTTTTAGAGAACCTTTGTTTATGTTTTATAGAATAATCATCAGGAAATTCGGCGTGCACGTCAAATCTAGATTAAGTTATTTTCCCGATATTGACATAACTTTCACAAAGCCTATGTGTTTTTTGTTTTCAAGTAATTTAATAATACTACCAAAACTGCCATCTACGGATGTCAGTAAAACTTTGCGCCATGTACACGTCTCAAGTTACTCTAGAAAGAATAAAATTTCCATTTAATAAATAATTAAAGTACCTAATCAAATTTAAATCACAAAAATTTGGAAATCATGTAAAATACCATGTCGTATATTGAATTTATCCACTTTTCCCTATTTTCAATTGATACTTACAAAGAAACATTCTTCCAAATAATTCTCAATTTATTGACTGAAATTTATTCAGATAAAATTTTTATGTATACATAGTTATTTTCCAACTAATTTTAAGATGATCTAAAAAATCATTTGGCAATAAAATAAATTTATAAGACTTGGCCCAATTTTTGGTATAAGGCAGCAAAAATTGGGCCATGTCTTATAAAACCGTCAAAATTTAAAGTCCCACATTCAAATTTCATTGTTAACATAATTTTGGCGTTCTTAACCTCAATCATCCTACTTTTCTACTTCTAAATATAGATCAGTTCATCGGTTTTGGCTCTATTAATCTAAAATACTAGATTCTGCCCACTATCAACACTGCTGGTTATTTTCTTTTCAAAGAAAAAGTATATGGTGTACAGGCATTCGTGATAGGGGACATTTATCAGAAAGAATTAAATAACACAGTTTTGTGAATGGTCATGTTGTGTATGAACTTTGGGGTAAAAAAATTATACTATTGATAAGGAACCTGAAGATGAAATAAATACAGAACAATCTTTTTGGAAAATGGTTCTTCGAAGATTATTCAATGTCATACTTACTATAGCAAAGAATTCTTTGGCTTTTAGAATACATCAAGAGAACTTAAGTGAGGAAGGGCATCTTTGAAAGTTCTTGTCTGTTGTTCATCTTCTTGCCCGATATGATCAAATATTGCAGCAAGTTTTGCATATGTCCAAAGGTAATTTTGTTTATTTGTTAAATTTTCTTTCCATTTCATTTATTCCTTTATTTTATTTGACTTACCCTTTAAAATTACATAATTAAATATAATTTTCATTCAAAATCATGCTTTTTTGTTTCTAGGATCCACAAAATGTCTGAGACCAACAATTCAAAATGAAATTTTTGAATGCTTGCAAAATACAATACATTATTTTCTATGTTTCATTTTTATCCACAATTGAATATTTTATATAAATACATAAATAAACCTATCGATTAATTTTGTTTAATTACGTAATAACATTATTTATTCAAGTATATTCCTGAACTTCTTAACTGTAGAACTATGCTCAGGTAAGACACTCGTGCACATACTTACAGTAAGTAGCATTGCTGTGCCCTGCGCTGCAGTGCATGATAAAGAATTGATGATAAAGTAGCTTTGCTTCTTTGAAGTATTTATATTTCGAATTGATAGAAACTGTACAATTTATTAGGGGGGGGGGGCACCCATTTTCGCTCCAGGGCCTCTGACTATCTAGCTACGCCATTGATTACTAGAGCAATAGTGGGTATTGTTGGGACAGTAATGGCCATTCTTGGGTCAGTAGTGCGCATTACTGTGTCTAACTAAATTCAAGGAGTAATTGGTGATAGAAGCACTGTTAAGTACCCTGAAGGGTATAATAACTTAATTACTTGCCAAAATTCAACTAAAACTTGAAATTCAATCCCCCTTCAGGTCATCCGACACCGAAGATATGTACTTAAAGTAATACAATATCTGCACCTAGACATAAAATTAAGTATTTTAACTTAGCTTATACTCTATAAACCAAACATTCAAACAATTCTAACATTCACATCAAATGTCTGATCTGCAATTGCGGATTTTGCAAATATAATCAGTTTAGCTTCTCAACAATATATTTAATAAAATCAGATCCTGAAGTAACACTTGATCATCCCATTATAGTAAAGAACTTTCAAGAACAATTCAACTTATTAATTAATTCTACAAAGCAAAAGTCATACTTTTCAGCAGATTTCAATAAGTGTTTTTAAATGAAACTCAAGGTCTCTAGTTAATTCCACAATATAATACAAGTTATTGAAAATTCTAAAAAATTGACAATTGTTTCGATAAATCAATATCATCGTCAGAATGACAGAAGTTACATTTCATTTTATGCCTACCTGATGTTTAGTAGTTATATTTGGCTAGACCAAGAAGTAACCTAACTTGTGATTGGCTTAATATATGTTTATAGAAAAAAGAAGAAGATGTGATATTACAAATATTGAAGCTTAGATATTATTAGCCCTATGGTGATATCCTGGATATCATTTTTCCAATTAAGATCAGTATAACTGTGCAATGATATAGAAAACCAGGAAAACTATATCTGCTGATCTTTACAATTATCACTTAAGAAGACAGTTTATTAGTGGAGAATTGCCTAGGTTTAACTGTTCATTGACAACTTCATATTGTGGGTTTTTCAAATGTCTTCTAATTTCCAGTTCTTCCAGGAAATCCAGTTCTTGTTTCTTTTCACAAATATGCAGTACTTCTAGTTTTGTGTTAGGTGTCAATGAATGATTGGTGTCAAGTAGATGTGTTGCGTAGTGGGATTTATCTGGTTGTTTTAATCTGTATGCTCGTAAGTGCTCACTGTATCGTATTTCAAAATTCCTAAGGGTCTGACCCAAATAGACAGCATTACATTCTGGACATTTGAGTTTATATATACCTGACTTCTTTAATAGTGGTATTTTTGTTTTTACATTCAACAATTCTGTACTAACGTTACTTTCTGTTTTAAAAGAAATTGTTGTATTCGTTGCTGAAGATATTATCTTTGAAATATTATTAGAAATATTTCCTGCATATGTGATGGTTTTATAAGTTTTAATTTCATCAGCTTGTTTAGGATATATTAGTTGTAATGCCACTTTTTCCTCTTTTTTACTAATTAGCTTATTTATCATATCTAATGGATAACCGTTAGATGTTGCTATTTGTCTAATTGTATTAATCTCTCTATCAAAATTACATTTGTTCATAGGAACTGAAAAAGCTCTATGTATCATTGAATTATATGCTGCTAGTCTGTGTGACACAGGGTGGTTAGAATTGAATGGAATTGTTACATCAGTTTGTGTTGGTTTTCGATAAATTAATAATCAAGTACATTATTAACTCTTTGAATTTTTAAATCAAGAAAATTGATTGACAAATAGCAACATCTAACGGTTATCCATTAGATATGATAAATAAGCTAATTAGTAAAACAGAGGAAAAAGTGGCATTACAACTAATATATCCTAAACAAGCTGAGAAAATTAAAACTTATAAAACCATCACATATGCAGGAAATATTTCTATTAATATTTCAAAGATAATATCTTCAGCAACGAATACAACAATTTCTTTTAAAACAGAAAGTAACATTAGTACAAAATTGTTAAATGTAAAAACAAAAATACCACTATTAAAGAAGTAAGGTATATATAAACTCAAATGTCCAGAATGTAATGCTGTCTATTTGGGTCAGACCCTTAGGAATTTTGAAATACGATACAGTGAGCACTTACGAGCATACAGATTAAAACAACCAGATAAACCCCACTATGCAAAACATCTACTTGACACCAATCATTCATTGACACCTAACACAAAACTAGAAGTACTGCATATTTGTGAAAAGAAACAAGAACTGGATTTCCTTGAAGAACTGGAAATTATAAGATATTTAAGAAACCCACAATATGAAGTTGTCAATGAACAGTTAAATCTAGGCAATTCTCCACTAATAAACTGTCTTCTTAAGTGATAATTGTAAAGATCAGCAGATATAGTTTTCCTGGTTTTCTATATCATTGCACAGTTATACTGATCTTAATTTGAAAAATGATATCCAGGATATCACCATAGGGCTAATAATATCTGAGCTTCAATATTTGTAATATCACATCTTCTTCTTTTTTCTATAAACATATATTAAGCCAATCACAAGTTGGGTTACTTCTTGGTCTAGCCAAATATAACTACTAAACATCAGGTAGGCATAAAATGAAATGTAACTTCTGTCATTCTGACGATGATATTGATTTATCGAAACAATTGTCAATTTTTTAGAATTTTCAATAACTTGTATTATATTGTGGAATTAACTAGAGACCTTGAGTTTCATTTAAAAACACTTATTGAAATCTGCTGAAAAGTATGACTTTTGCTTTGTAGAATTAGTTACTAAGTTGAATTGTTCTTGAAAGTTCTTTACTATAATGGGATGATCAAGTGTTACTTCAGGATCTGATTTTATTAAATATATTGTTGAGAAGCTAAACTGATTATATTTGCAAAATCCGCAATTGCAGATCAGATGTTTGATGTGAATGTTAGAATTGTTTGAATCTTTGGTTTATAGAGTATAAGCCAAGTTAAAATACTTAATTTTATGTCTAGGTGCAGATATTGTATTACTTTAAGTACATACCTTCGGTGTCGGGTGACCTCAAGGGGGATTGAATTTCAAGTTTTCTCAAGTTTCTGACAGTGATATTGATTTATCGAAACAATTGTCAATTTTTTAGAATTTTCAATAACTTGTATTATATTGTGGAATTAACTAGAGACCTTGAGTTTCATTTAAAAACACTAATATGAGCATATTCCACGCAGTAAGGGTCGAGACAGTCAGATTTCAATAAGTTGACTTTATCAATTTGTGAACAATATTTAGACTATTGTATGGGATTCAGGTCAATTAGGTATTAGAATGTGCTTAGTATGTCATAAATATGTTTGTGTCAGAGTTTCATGATGAAATCTTAGATATTTTAAATTTATGTAGATAAACGTTTATAAATCAAAAGATATTTCAAGACATTGATTAATTGATTTACCTATTTGAGTTGAAAATATATTTTTTGTTATTACCTAAATCATGTCAGCGACGAATAATACCGAATTATGTTTTTTAGACCTCTTTCTCATACCGTTCATAATTAGAACTTCTGTTCCTATTTATTCCTGGAAGTACCTTGGACCCCAGATTCAAAGATACTTGCATACCTCAGGGGCTTTCATCGGATTGTCGGAAAATTGGTTTTCCATCTTCATAGAAGGTCCGGAAGCTACGGTAACAGCTTGCGGCAATGCTGAAGGAATCATCCACTGTGACTTATCAGCTAAGCCTTAGTTATAAGTTGTGTTTAACTTATTGTTTTTGTTTGTGAACTAAACCACACTTTCAACACATAGGTTAACAGACACATAGGGAGAAACGATCACAACATTTAAAATTAAACTGACAGTTTATATTAAATTTTTACGTTGAAGAACTCTTTGGTATATGGGCTTCTTATTATAGGGACTTCATACCTCACCCTAAAAACGATTATTTATTGTTACATGGTAAACTATTATTCTTAACGCAAATTATACTCTACGGTAGATATTCTGCTTATAAAATAGTAATTGGGGCAATTCTTTCACGCCAGTTCGTAATAGTCTTACACGTGCATACCTGTTCTTCATTCTATAAAAAATTCTGTTCTAAAAACAATTCGAATTTGTAACCTAATAGATCTATCGCATCGCCTCTTCTTAGCGGTTTGTTTGAACTGTACGGCCTGTTCCAGAGTACGAAATTCGGCCACTAGTGTCCTAAAAAAAAGTTCTGCGCTATTTATTGTATTGCGCACGAGTGCTGATGATAATGACAAAGGGAGAAATTGAAATGTAACCAAACTACTACGGCGTTTCATTTGTAACCTCAAATAATCGATCCGTACCCTTGCCCCGAGAGAAAAATTTAGGCAAATAAAGTCGCCTCTTCTTACCCTTCATGCAACATATTTTTTTAAGTAACAACGTCTCCTTTGCGGCTAAACGAATATCTGATGGAGTAATATTTATTATTCATCAATGGAATCACTCATTTTACTAAAATATTTTCCTTAAAAACTAAAGAAATATTTTGACAAGTTATCTTGACGTTAGATTGAAATTGAGAAAACGAAGAGTTGACGAGTACTAAATGCAAATGCAGATTGGTGGATTTCATATACATTCTAGGATGTAAATGAAATTATATCCGTTCTGTTAACCGAAATAACCTACATTTTCATTCTGTAAATTGTGCAGAAAATGAATAATACACATGTGGGTGTAGAAAAAAATGTAAACAGTCTCGTTGAATATTAATCTATCATTTGTAATTTTGTAAACATAACCCAAACTTCTCAATCATGCATTATAAAATGCAAAGCGCATGCGGGTCAATTTCTACCGATGTGGCGACCGGGTTAAATGGTTGGACGATTGGTAAAATTTACCGCTAGCATCTGAACGACCCGACTATTTACCAGATGTAAGCATCTGATCGCATGAAACGCGCCCAACGTAGCATCTGAATGCACCTTTACAATTGACATAACCAAATGAAATTTATATTGTAACGTCAACTGACGCTGTTGTGAGGAACGATACAATTCGATGATTCTAGGAACGGTGCTCGAGAATATACTTTTAGGAAACATTCGCAAAAACAGCATTCACAGGCTTGCGTATACAAGACGTTGGGAACGACGTCAAGAATAACGCCCCCATTCGACAGTCAGGGCATCAGTGCGGATGAAACTCAATCATCGACCACCACACCTGCAAGAAATGCATCACCGGAGGCGACATTGATTTTCTCACCGAAATATCGAAACCACACATGACCCACGTTCAACTTTAGAAATAATTTTACAAAAGTTACAACTTTTATTTTTTAGAACTGAATATCTTTTTAATAAATACATGGAAAATTATCATTGATGTTGCAACTGGAAGATCATATATGAATTATATGGCAAATGTATGCATACTTTTCCCGTAGATAATATACTTTTCGTACTTCCGGGCCTAAAGTGACAACTTCACTCCCTTGTGACAGGTACTAAAGTGTCACATTTAATCCCTCCGGGATTAAATATTGACGAAACTCCCGGAACGATTAAATCACAAACAAACGAATTTAAGGGATATTTTATTGAAAAATATAATTAATTAGAATGGTAATTAACGTTAATATTCAAATTAATATTGTGACAGTTCGTCATATTGACCAGTCTTTCCTGGGTTAATGCAGCAGGTAACTGACGAGTAACAGATAGGTCCTTTTCATATTGAACTGGTGTTTGTTTCGAAGATCCTGCGGAAACAGGAAGCGAGAATGAGGACTGTGGCATAACTATAGTGGACGAATCGGCGACTTGACCAAATATTTTATCTGAAATTTTTTGTTTATTTTTAATAGACGATTCAATATATCCCTCGGCCACGTTGGAGGATTTCCATCCTCCATGTCTCTTCAGCACGTATATTGTTGCTCCCGAATCAGCTAACAAAGACGCAGATGTGCGTCTAAAACAATGTCCCGTATAAGACGTCGCATTTTCTAATTTCAAGAAAGCTGCTATTTGCCGTGGAAATGTACCAAACATGTTTTTTCCTACTACTCGCGTAGTACATTCTTTGTTGATGTATTGAACAAAAATTTTTGAATGAGTTGTCCCTGTCTTTCGCAATGCCACATATTTCCGAAATATCGCCACAAAACTGATGGCACTGTTTTCTGAATTTTTGATCACAAAATTTCGGTCAATTTTACTTTTGGTGTTTCTAATCGCAATTAGGAAGGAATCGCCCAAATCTCTCACATCGTCGATTTCTAAATCAACCAACTCTTTTCCACGACAAGCTCCCGCAACGCCCAAAATAAGTGCAACCTACAAAAAAATTGATTTCTTAAAATTTCTGAATATAAACAAATTTCCAAATTTACCTTAAGCATTAAATATTTATCATCCGGAGCCTCCCGTAAGAACTGATCTACCTGCTCAGACGTGAGAATTCTTGACTTCTTTGGCTTAAATCCCTCATTTCTTCTCTTCAAAAAAGCTAATAATTTTGGAAATTTACTTATATCAATATCTTCTCTAATGTTAATAACCGATTTCAGCATTGAGTAATGTGCCCAGAGAGTTGAGGCACAAACCGCTTTTGATTTATCATCGAAGTAGACTAACAGCGCATTTTCAGTAGGTTGTCTCACATTTTTTAAGCGGCACCACTTTTTAAAAGCATCGTACTGCTGCTCGTATAGTTTTCTAGATTTCGGTGGTAACAATTCTTCACCTACTTCGGCTGCTCTTTTATCAATATCAGATACACCTTCTTCACTCATGATACCAATAATTATCAATAACAATGTTTCTTTACAATGACACTAGTAATGACAATGTTTCTAAATTATAACTGTCACAACGCAATGTTACTATGGTAACTTATTTTAAAGACAGTTTATTAAATGAGTTGAAGAGAGAAAAAACTGATTGAAATTATTGAAATAATTAATAAAATCATACCGGAAGTACGAAAAGTATCGTATATACCTTGCGACTGAAGTACATTTAATCCTTCAGGTAAATTATGGCCCTCCCTGCGGTCGGGCCATAAACTTTACCTTCAGGATTAAATGTACTACTTCAGTCCCGCGGTATATAATATACTATTTCAATCAATTGAAAAATATAGAGTTGCAGGGAGAGGAGAAAGACGAAATTTTCGGTATAAGAGTGTCTGTCGTGTAGCGCAAAAATATATAAAAGAGGGCGGAGTCGAGACGTGACATGGCGCGAGTGACGAGCAGTCACTCGATATAATATTCTACATTTTCTTTTTTGAATAAACGGAAAATAATTTCGTTTATAAACTAATTTTTTAGTTCGCAAACTCTGCGACACTTATCATTTGTGTATGTATATGATTTTGATTTGTATATTTGTTGTTTCTTGGAGATTATTTATTTCTCGAACAAAGTACCGTGTAATGTTTAGTGATAATTTGTTTTATTATTTTTATGTATATATTAATTTTGTTTGCGGTACCAGGTTATGCATGTACCCATCTTGTAAATATTTTTGATGTTTTGTTCACTGACGCTGGTAAAACCTGTTAATAAATAGGTTAACATAATAAACCGCGTTTTAGTGAGTACTTCCCAAACCTCCACAGATACACTACCAAAAATACCTAACTTTTTATAATTTCTCTCGCTTATCGCAGTTTATGGAATTTTTCCTGTGTATTAAAATTTCTGGCGCCCTTTAATTACCTTTCGGGTTGATTAACGTTCCGCAAATAAACCCACGACTCTTAGCTCTCCAACCAAAACAAGAGTGCCGTTCGCATACGTCTTAATTGTTTATAGCCCAGTATCGTTCCAAATAAAATCGCTATCTTGGTCCCATCCAAGGAAACTTGGAAAAATTGGTACCGAACAATTAAGACGGTAACAACTTGTAGTATGGTTTGAATTTATTTATACCCCATCTAATCCTGCTTGGTCTAGTCGCCCCAGTTGCTATCTTCCAATCCAGAACGCTTCGCCCATTCAGATTGAGATCTAGATTGGTATACCTACCTGTGTCATCCAGAATTGATGAGGCCGGAAAGTGAGTGTTTATTAGATCGCTCACACTTTTCTCTTCAGTTTACGTATAAGTGTCATCTGCTTTCTCAACGAAACCTACCCCTTTGATGGTTGTTGCCAGGATTTTGTGAATATCAGAACAACCCAAACATCTGAAATTTCCTCGCAGAATCTCCTTCGTGACTTCCTTTTGGCTTTAAGTATGTATTTGTCGTATTGCGTGAGCTTTTACCTGTAGGTACCCCAGTCTTAACTGGTTTTAACTTTGTTTGTGATTCTTAACTTTTCTGGCTGCTCTGCAGCCTGTAAGGACCGTTTACCGCTTTACCTCCACGGACTTACCTTTAAGGACCTCTACGGACCGTCTACAGACCATCCACTCCACAGTCCAGGCAACGACGGCTCGATAACCCTCGATTACTGCTGCGAGCTGTACGTCCCGAGTCTTCTCAAGATAAGTCCCTAACTTATTTTTGGTATATATAAAATATTGAGTTGGACATCTTTACTGTATAACTGATATTGATTCGTATTTGTATTGAGAATATACGGTTTATATAAATTTATCTTTGTGTGTCAAATAAATCCATTTATCCCGAAATTTTGTTTGTTGATTTACCTTATCCAAATTGAGGTAATAAAAGATAGTGTAACTAAGGCCCAATTCAGTACCTGAGCAGAGTCCAAAGGCCGGGTTAACTTAGGTTTGTGACAGTGCACACAATTACTGAACTGGTATTGTGCATCACACCATCATGGAAAACAAATGTTAAAGCAGTTATAAATCCCTGGATCGAGAAGTTTTTGGCTTTATTTCCTCCTATGGCGAAAATATCTCCGAGTTATCATTTATTCAGCAATTATTTTCCATTCTCCAAGATGTATAGGTGTCAATCTCAACTCAACCATTTACTATTGGGTACTAGTCCACAGTACTAGTCCTTAGTAGCACTGACAGAACAGAAACACAGCTAGAAAGAACTCACGAGGCTAAATGACATTAGTAGTTAATGCCGATTACACAAATCCTTACTTATTCCACTTGTAATTCAGACTAATTCTTTATTCGATCCATGGTGAACACCTCAAATCTAACTTAGTTTGTACAGACAAAATTGACTTTTATCAACAGATCTCTTAAGAAAACAGGACAAATGTGCCAGGACAGCGAAATTTTTTTATAATTCCTTTCAGCGGGCTTTTTCTATAATCAAAGCCCGAACTATAGTGAATCTATTATAACTAATGAACCAAGAAATATATGATTACTTTACCCAATGTAAACTAGATTATCTAAAATCAACCAATGATTTTAGAATGTATACAATCTTCACGACCTGCATTAAATTGTATGTTCATTTAATTAACCAAGACTGCCCGAACAACATACCCGACAATCGGGATAATCAGTTATTACTACAATGACTTCCCTTCTCCTGTTACAATCAGACAGGGACTGCAATTGTGAATAGTAGTAATATGAATGAATTATTTACAATACCATTATTGTTACAATCTCCAATACGCTTTTAATGAGTCGCACACCTGCGACTACACCCTTCCAACGATAGATCAGTCAACGAGACAAAAACAATGCATTACGCAGTTATGTTAATCACAGAGTGGATGAAACTGATATAATATAATCTCAATTTTTTTCCCATAAGAGAAACAATGTATTGTTGTGCAATCTTCTTTATTTAAAAATTTCGCAGAGCGCTTTCGGCATTAAGCCATCATCAATGCGGTCACTGAAAATTTGTGAATTACATTTAGTAAGTTTGATAAAATTGATATATACTTGTCAGAATTCCGAGACAGGGGCCTCCAAATGTGTACGTCTGTACATTCAACTGTTTGGTGGTTCACATTATTGTTTTAAAAACAGTATTAAAAATACATAGAAATTAAAATTCAGTAAAATGATTCAGCAGATCTGAAACATGCATTTTTTTTGGTTCGACCATTTTGCCAAGTTGTCATCAGAGAATTATTCACAAAAATTGCAAAGACCATGATTGTCACTCCATTCCATCAAGTAACTTCCGAATCGTCGGAACATAGACAAACATTGTGGTATGATATTGTTAAATGAAGGGATTTCGCGACCCTCAACAGATAGGTACCCACCATCTACCAAAAATAATAATTTTGGAGACAGACTTGATGTCCGTCTGGTGAGGGTGGCGAAATCCATAGAAACATTGGGATGTGCCAGACACGCGAATGCCCGAGAAGAACAATAAAGCGCTGTTATGGACATTGTGCGCGACAATTTCATTTATATTTCTGTGGTGTGGAATGTGATTCGCTTTGACGTTAGATGCTATTGTTTGTAATGTGAATTGGAATTTAGAACATAGGGTTGAAATGAAAATGAAGTGAAAGAAAAGGACAGAGTTCTAGGAAAATATATAATTAATGGGAAATAGAACAAGTGATGAATGAAGTGTGTGAATGGAGGGATGAAGAATGGTGAGAAGTAATATCAAACGAAAAAGTAGGAAGTGTGTGGAAAGTAATGAAATCAGACATGCGTCTAGCGAACACCACAGTATGTAGAAATGTGAAATGCAATATAAGAGGAGGTCGCTCTAACTGTATAGCCAACAGCCGACTATCAGAAATAACAAATTTGGAGACAACTTTGATAGCTCACCGATAAGGGCACCGACCGATAAGAATTATAACAAATGATAAATGTTAAATGCAATGTAAGAGGTGAGTTCGTCACCCTAACCGTAAAGCCATCAGCCGTCTATCAGAAATAGTAAATTTGGAGACAGCCTTGATAGCTCACCGATGAAGGCGCGGACTTCAAAGAAATAATAAATGATAAAGGATCATGTGAATGGAAGGATGAAGAAAGGTGAGAAGCAAAAGCCAACAAAAAAGTAGGAACAAGTGCGGAAAATAATGAATTGGAACAAGCGTCTGACACACCCCACTGTACATATGTCGAAATGTGAAATGCGATGAGAAACCGAAGTCACTACACGAATTATGGGAAAGTTGATATTATATGAGATGCGTAAAGCCATCAGCTTTGATAGTTCACCGATGAGGGCGCCGACCTCCAATAATTGCGATCTGGTGAAATAATGGTATAAAACTTATGTCAACCTGTTGTCATCATTGAAGGCCCTGTAACAGTCTATGCAAAGGTGTAAATTTCCTATTTAAATTAACTTGTGTGTTAAGGCATTTGTTGTTTCTTTTTATCTCGGCTGTTATTTTGATGTCTTCATAAAAATCTAATAGGTTGAAATTTTTGGTGTTAATACTTTTGATTAGTGTTGAATTAGTTTCTGGTTCAAACTTATGGTTATTGTATTTAATATGAAAACCAAACGCTGATTTATCTGGATACCTCAAATGTTCGCCTATACGTACCTCCAATGTTCTACAAGTTCTTCCCACGTATGCAGCTTCACAATCACCACACCTCAGCGCATAAATGCCACTTTTAGACAATTTATTCAACTTACTTTAGAATTGACTAAATCATTATAAAAGGAATTTGAAGCCTTATATGAAATTTTAAAGTTGTTAGAAATGTTTCTGAAAATGTTTGTTAACTGATGAGAAAGATGAGAGTTTATGAATGGTATTGAAATATATGAAAGGTTATTGTCTGTGATAGATGGATAAGCTAGTTGTTGATTTCTTTTCCTAATTATTTTTTGTATGAGATTATCGATTATAGAATGGTGATATCCATTGTTAACTGCAGTTTGTTGGATTGTATTAACCTCATTGTTATAATGAGCTTTATTTAAAGGTATGTTCAGTAGTCTGTGGACATAGCAGTTGAAAGCTGCCATTTTGTGCTGAGGAGGGTGGTCGGAATCAGCATGTATGGCGTAGTCAGTTTCAGTAGGCTTCTTATAAACCCCAAAGCCGAACTCGGACCCGCACCGACGTATGCTAAGGTCAAGGAAATTGAGACATCGATCTATTTCAGTTTCTAAAGTGAATTTGATATTAGGGTGAATGTTATAGATGTTATTTAAAATTTGTTGAGCTGTTGTTATATTGCCTTCGTTTAAGCAAAATATGTCGTCGACATATCTAAAATACAAGATAATTAACTTATTTTTAGAGATTATAAATTTATTTTCTAAGTTGTTCATAAAAATATCTGTAATTAGTGGAGATAAGCCATTGCCCATGACTAAGCCATCGGATTGTTCGTAAATGACATTATTGAAATACATATATATATATATATATATATATATATATATATATATATATATATATATATATATATATATATTATTTCATGCCATCCAATAAGTAGGTACAATCATCAATTATGTATATTTGTCTCTTAGAAAAGTACTAAATAATTAGATATTGAGGACGACATATCTTGGAGACAGAATGTCTCAGTTTTTTTACGAAACATACGCGATATATTTTGTTGAAGTATGTTTTTGTATCACCTAGCAGGTTGTATACCATTGATCATTAAGAAATATTTTGTCAAATTTTATTTTCCAATCCACCTAATGAAGAATAAAGAAGGAAGACTTTTATGTAGTAAGGAGGATAAGAGGGAAATTTCTTGATATAGCAGAGTGTGGATCATCATGGTCATGATAAAAAGTCGTTAGCTTGGTGTTGATCAAATGTTCTAAACAATATCTTATAGAAATGACGTTTTATAGTGAAATTAATATGATTTGAAAGAGATAGTTTCTCAAGTCCTCTCACAATTTCATATATATGTAATGTATTTACTTGATAATCAATATGACATCCACTGGAGAATTGAATGGAGATAGTTGGTAGTTTGCTAGGGAAAACGGTGTGTTAATGTAAAGTTAATATTTCAAATTTCAAAAGTATTCTATAGAATTGTTTTGTTATTGTGTATGCTGTTTCATCTTTGATAGAGAAAAGTTACCTACCACATTATCCAATAATTTTAGCTTAATATGAGTTGCATAAATTAGGTATATTGTATATTTACGTAGCGAAGCATTTCCGGTAAATAGAGTATTTATTACATCATATACACAAGGGGTGCCCATCCTTTTTCTTGGGGAGATCGACCTAGCAAAAATATTTGACTAGGAGATCGACATTTAAACCACACATCCCACCAACTAAAACCAAAATATAATGACACCATCATACCATCATTTCAGCCTTTTGAACGTCCACTGCTAGACATAAAGGTATCCGTCAACGATTTACGCGACGAACGGTCTGCGCTTTTTGCATTCATCGAAGGCGCGCGATCCTGCCGATCGTCGGTTCAACGTGAAGGAGAAATAGTTATCAAAAAAGAATTAGAAGTAAAACTGCATTAGTGATGTTTATCAAATTTTTAATCATTCAACACTACAAAAATAATAAAAAATATTACTGATAAGTAATATAAAAGCAAAATTATTTTAACGCTGATTTCGAAGCATGACATTGGTCCCAAAAGACAATATTAGATTTTAGTAGACATTATTTAAAAGACATTATTAGATTTTAGTAGACATTAATTTCAAATATTGCTAGCGGCCAGTGAACTTGAAGGCCACTAGCAAGGTGTAGTAAAATCAATAACAATCACGACCGTTTTATAAATCATGTGTCCACAAGGCCGAGAAACAGATCGTTGACTGTGTTAGTCTAACAATTTCCTATATATAGACAGTTCATTTCTCTTGAAGAGCATTCGTTATTATTTGTTCGATAGCTCAATAAAATATTTAAATAAAATGGATTGTAGGAATGAAAATGTAAATGTTTTGTTTTAAAAACTTCACTTACCAATAAAATGTTCCGATAAGATTCCATTACCTGCTCTTTGGGAAATGGGATAAAGGGGAAAAAGGAAAATCGAGTACTTTAAGTTATTTGTCACACGTGAGAAATCACTAATGAATCGGTTGATCGGTTTTTGTGCCACAACTGTATAAAATTCGCCCCGTTGGCTACAGAAAATTCTCATCTAAAACTTCCGTGCCACGATTGTGCTAATTACTGTTACTTTTTAAATCGTCTCAACAATTTTCGGACAAAACACGAAAGCGTTGTTGCCAAATAATAAACCATTTCAGGGAAACTAGATCGGCGTAAACATTATTATTGTTATTATTAGTACAAACGTTTATATTCTGTGTTACACATGGTCAGTAATTTATATACGTAGTTTCTAAATATATGTTATCCCAGTGAGTTTTTAAACGATGTTATTTATTTAACCCTAAAGAATGGTTCACGAGGTAAGTGTTTCCCGAAGATGAATGGGTCGATGGTTCAAGAAGTACATACGAGGGGCACTTGCTAAATAACCACCTCGAAATTTTCATAATTAGGGATGTTTTCTGTTAATGCTAAACGCAAACAGGCTGTCAGGTGGTCATTTTTTAGACGTGTGCGATATTTTGATTTTATTATTTTCATATGCGAAAATGCACTCGCACAGATATGTTGATGCAAAGAAAGCAGTTATTTGTAGGGCAATTTGTTTCATCAATGGATATTTTATTTCGGATATTGATGACCAGTAAGAATAAGAATCACTGTTGCCGGCTCTAGCTTTTAAATTTATATTCGAAATGAGCTTCAACATTTCATCCTCATGAGCAGTACATTCCATATTAAAATAGTAGCTACAGCTAGAAGAGATTTCATGAACATTTGTGCAGGCAGGTAAATGGGTAAGACAGAAATAATCAAATATTCTCTATTTTATTAATAGCTTCAAAGTGTCTTTCAAATTCGCTCAGAATTTTGTCACTTCGTTTTCATATGACACGAAACTTTCAGAGTTTTGTTGCAATAGCAGGGTTGGAAAGTTCATTCAGTCTTAGTTTTTAATTTTTTCCTTCAATTGTTTCAACTTACACTTGAAAGCATTTATGGAGGACATCATGTCCACAATATTTTTGTCTTTTCCTTGCAACTCCAGGTTTATATCGTTAAGGTACTTTGTAATGTCGACTAAGAAAGCCAAATCGCTCTGCTTTCCATTCTTCAGCATTTCAACATCGTCTCCTCTGGCTTCTAAAAATATTATTATTTCAGACAGTAACTCATGAAATCTTGCAAGGAATCTTCCACGACTCAGCCACCTTACAAATGTGTGAAGAAGTAAGTCAGTGTGCTCGAATCCGCTACTTTCCAGTTGTGCTTTGAATAATCGCCGCTGCAAACTTCTCGCTCGGATGGAGTTTGCTACTTCGAAGGCTATCGTCATGACATGTTTCATGTTCAATATTTTTCCACAAAGTGCTTGTTGATGAATCACACAGTGAAAAGCGAATAAGCTCGGAAATTCTTCATGTAATTAATAGTCTATATTTACCTTTTAAATAATATTCAATTTACGATTTTGTCGCCTTTTAGCTGCTATCTTCTTGGTCACTTTCGCGGTGATACGTATGTGACTGCACTGAATGACGCTTATTCGCTCACTGCCTGTTGCTGTAGTCGTCGCGCGTCAAGCGACTCCCCCGCCCGCGCGCCCCCGCTCTGAAGGATGGGGTCAGATGTTGTGGTTCAGTCTTCATAATTCTTTAATTTTTTCCTCGGCGATCGACTTTGAAAGCCTTCGTGATCGACCGTATGGGCACTCCTGATATACACCACAAGGTTAGTTTTTAACTATTATTTTTGGAAAGTCTTTGTTCCAATGCTGTTGTAGAATTAATAAGTCAGAAGTCAATTATAAGAAACGTGTTTCACCAGAAATGTCTGGTGATCACATACATGGGTTTCCAAAATATTTTGGCCTGTTGTTCGAGGTATGCTCAAAATAATGGAATATTGGTGGTAAGGTACACTTTCATCGTCCTTAATTGAAAGCACAATACGCGTTACATTCGCCGCTGTCATTGCATTTTTCGTTCATCTCTATTGAGAACCTCCAATCTGGCGAATTTTTTACATATGAAAATTGACTATCCATGAATTATTCCCCTCACGCCAGTGGAACTTCTCTATTAACAGAAATAATCACATAAATAAAAACATAAAACTTTGGGCTACAACTTGAGATCAGTTGTTACCCGCTGATTCAGTTCAGTGTTGTATATTTCGGATTAGAATATTGCCTCTATTCAAGCATCACCTAGTTTATCAAATTAGTCTTGATTAGAAATCCTAGCAAAATACTAGCGTAGAGTTTACAAGAAGCGATGGAATTGGAACAGTCAAAATAAGTTGACAAAATTTATTAAGTACTTACTTGAATTTTAATCATACCAAACTAGCCTTTGTTACAACCAATTAAAAAGTTTCCTACGACTGGTCTATTCGTATTGTGTAATAGGTTTATTCCCTGTGGCTTGTGTGGCATGCTCGTTCTGTTAGCTACCATTCGGAATTCATAATAAAATCAACAGATGTGTCCCGCTAAACGGGGAAGATATTGTCCTTGTTTCCTCGTAGTAATGAGGTTTCACCCAAAAACTTCATATAATAGAAGACATCGTGAATAAATAGTCATAAAAAAGGCTGTTAAAATATGAATTCATCATAGCATATCTTTTATTCGAGATGATAGTTTATTTGAGAGGAACCTCAAATCGCTATTCTATTTTTGTATGAACTGTATAACTTATACACAAGATTAGGCCAAAAAGTCATGAAAATTTATATATACATCTATATATACCTATTCAATACGTCACCCTAAGTTCTTTTCGATTACTAATTTTAGTAAAAAAAGTTATTTTTCATAAAAAGTTCTGCATTATCTAAAACCTAAAATACAGTCATCAAATATCAAATCTCTTAGTCGTATACGATTTTTGTCAAAAAATATGAGTTTTACTCAAGAGTAAAGTACCTTTAAATTTGACAATATCGAAAAAATTGATTAGAATTAAAAATTACGTTTGAATGTGTAATTACATTCATTAACATTAATAAAATTGTTTTTAAAACGTACGTCTACAATAATGCAAATTTAACTGTAGTTACATGTAATCCATGATGCACGGACAAACAAATAATTTGTTGATAGAAAGAAATGTTGACAGTTAATTTCAAACCGCGTTAGAATTTATAAGATACATTATATTATTAACTGATGAAGAGTACAAAGAAATTGTTTTGATTGTGGGAGATTACTATAGAACGCATAGAGATGCAGCAAATATTTTCAATACTAGACATCCCAATAAAAATATAACCCAATGAACTGTAATGAAAATAGTAAATATATTTAGAAGAACTGGAAGTATTAAAAATAATTTTAATTGAAAACGTCGAAAACTAGTTGTTGATGAGAATACTCAGAATAGAATGATTAAGTGTATTGATATTGAACGAGAGGGTGGATATGTCGAAGCATTAGTATGAGACGCATATAATACTCCCACGAATCTCTTTGTTGCTTGTTGTTCATATGTCACGCATTATTCTTGTTGTTGTTTCATTACTCTGGGTCAGAAGTTTCAGACGGGAGTGTTATATGCGTCCCCGAGTCGATGTTGGTAGTTGTCTCGAATATTCGAGATCTTCCAATATTACAGACACAAATGTTGCGTTTGACTATCCTGTTGAAATCTGTTATGCATTGACTGCTGCCCTTGAATATGAAGCAGCCACGAAGGCTTCGATATATAACAAAGTCAGGACCATCCAAGAACAAGGCGACGAAGGCAGACTTGACCAGATCGTCAGTATAATAAAAAGTATGATAGACAAGAAGCCGAGAAAGATCAGTTGCTGGAATTGTACCGAGCTAGATAATGTACGCAGGTTGTGTAAGCGTCCCAAGACTCCTGCAACTCAAGAAATCCACATAGGAAATCAGACGGGGATGAACATCGAGCTGATGTAAATCACCGAAAAGTCGACTCTCCGTCTAGACGGTCATGCCCTGTAGACTATTCTCAATGCAACAAGTCGAAATCTAAGGAAGCTGCAATTTCAAGAACTACAAAAGTCAACGAGGAATGGTCACCCACCAGGATCAGAGAAGATCAGGAGAATGATCCTCACCTAAAGAAGATTCGGCAATGGAAGGAAGAAAATCGGCAACCTACCTGGCAAGCAGTGTTAATATTTTCACCAACGCTCAAGGCGTATTGGGCTCAGTGGGACTCCCTTATCCTGGAAGAAGGGCTGGTGAAAATAGTCACTGAAAACGATGATGGTTCCGAGATGAGGAAACAGCTAGTTATCCCTAGAAAGAGAGTAGCTGATGTACTGAAGAAGTTACTCGACAGTCCATCCGGAGGTCATCTGGGAGTGAAGAAAACCCTCCAGCGAATCCGTGAGAGGTTTTATTGGATGAACAGCTCCGATGGTGTGAAGGACTGGTGTAAGAAATTTATGACTTGTGCTACGAGTAATGTACCAAATCGTCAGAGAAAAGCACCCATGAAACAGTATAATGTTGGGAGCCCTTTCGAAAGGATTGCTCTAGATATCGCCGGACCATTTCCGACGACAGAAAATGATGGCAAATACATATTGGTTGTAACAGCTTATTTCAGAAAGTGGGTAGGTGATGTATTGGTGGAAGAATTTATCAGCCGATATAGAGTGCCCTTGGAAGTCCACAGCGAACAGGAAAAAATAATCGAACGCCATCTATTCCAGGAGATTGACGACAAGCTAGAAAACCAGGACAACAACATTACATCCACAGTCAGACGGAATGGTCGAGAGAATTAACAGGGCTATTGGAAAATACCTGTCCAAAGTAGTTTCCAGCCATCAGAGAGATTGGGACCAATATGTTTCCCTATTTGCATTGGCCTATCGATCTGCCTTCAATAAATCCACGGGTGTAACACCTGCGAAAATCCTGTTTGGATGTAAAATGAGGCTTCCTTGTGACCTGGAATTTGGCTGTCGGCCTGGAGAAGATTTAGCGGGAGAAAACTACGTGATCCAATTGAGAAGAAGACTCGACGATATTTATGAATTAGTTGGAACAAATCTAAAGTTGCCAGCGACAGAATGAAAAGTCGATACGACACACACGCCACAGTGATGAATTCATAGGCGCGTATGGCGATACCGGGAAAGCTAGATATGGAGTCACTTCAGAACAAGGACAAGATTTGTTCACTCTCCCGGAAGATTATTCACTGGCATACAACATCACCGCCCGTATCAAGAACGCACGAGGGTTGGCAACCATCTTTCAAAAGAATCGGACAACTCGCGGTACGTCTTCTACGTGGTTACTGAAAACGAATTTCAAGATCGATCTACCTACCGCGATGTGTGGTATATTTTTGTCTTTTGTCTTTTCATCTTTTATATTTTGTCTTTTTACATGTATTAGAATTAGAAATAGGTACACAGGCATTGATGATTATATCAGAAATTTTAATATTTTTGAATTAGAAACGAATGACGTGTCAGATATTGAGCATTTAAAGCAGTACTTTAATCAGAAAAATGACCAAAATAATATCACAGTTTTCCACACTAACATACGGAGTCTCCAAAAGAACCTCACTGAGCTCTTGGTGGATGAGGTGAAGGATCAATTTGATGTGATCATGCTCACAGAAACGTTGAGAATAAACAACACTGATTTATTCAATCTCAAAAATTATAGAAAAATCTATAATAACGGAGATATAATCCAAAATGATGAAGTCCTTGTATATGTGAGAGAAACATTCCAAATAGAATCCACAGTGAACTATGTAGCAGGAATCAAAATTATAAGACTGACAGTGAAGCTAGATAACAAAAAACGTGCATTACGGCTGTATACAGACCTTACACGATTGACATAGGAACATTTATTGATGAATTATCAAACTATGTAAAAACTGCTACAAAAAGTGATACTGAGATTTTTATTGGCGATATAAATTTCAACCTGCTCAGTGACTCTATTGAAACAAATGATTCCCTTAATTCATTGTACGAAAATGGAATCAAATCACTTATAAACAAACCAACTAGAATAGAAAAAATATCTTCATCGTGCATAGACCACATTTTTTTCAAGAGTAGATATATTGAAGATAAATTATTGAATCTTATAATACTCCAGTCCAAGATAACATACCATTTTCCAATTATTCACAACTATAATGTCCAAACTGATAAACCAAAGCGAACAATCACAAATATATAGATTACAGAAAATTGCGGTCTTTGATACAACAAGAAACTTTTGAAGTAATGATATACAACAAACTGCAGATCATTTATACCAAGTTATAGTGAAAAATATAAATAAAAGTACAATCACCAAAGTCACAGAAGACAAACACAAAAAGAAGCCATGGGCAACAAAGGGTCTTATAGAGTCAATGGAAAAGAGGGATAAATTAATCAAGATATTTTAAAAAAATAAAGACACTCACTCATACAATGGATATAAAATCTATAGAAACAGAACAGTTAAACTGATTTCAGAATTGAAACAAAAATACGGTATCCGCCAAAATAAACAGTACCGAAACAGAGAGTGCTGTGGAGTTGGTTATGTAATATGGATTTGTCATATTTGACTTAATTGTCATTAGTTGATATATTAATAGTACGCTGCAGTTAAATTTGATTTAAAAATAGTTCTAACAACGGAAGAAAAAGTTTTTTTGGTAGAGTATTATTTTCGTTCATACGGAGAAGGTCGTAATGATGGTCCAAGCTTAGAACAGGTGTCAATAAAATATCAACAAAAATTTATTAAAGCAGCTCCTAGTAAAAGTGTGATGTTAGCTGTTGTTGAAAACTTTCGTCGCACTGGTAGTGTATTGTGTCAACGTAAAGGTTCTTCAGGTCGTCGAAAAATAGTATGCACTAACGAAAATGAAGGCCGTGTTTTCAACCAAGTTGTGCAATCACCTCAAAGAAGTCTGGTAAGAACTGCATGTAAACTCAACATTAGTGAAGCGTCTTCACGTCGCATGTTCAAATCAATTGGTGGTTATCCATACCGTATTCAAGTTGGACAACGACTAAATGCTGCGAACAAACGTGCAAGAGAAATTTACTGTGGTCGCATGTTGAGTTTAATTTACGAAGATCCCGAATTTTTAAAAAACATATTCAGCATTCAGACGAGAGTCACGTTCATCTTAGCGGCTATATTAATCGACAAACAACCATATTCCTTGGATTTGAACGTCCTGATGTCATTGTAGAGAAACCACTCCACAGTCTTCGAGTTACCGTTTGGTGCGCGGTATCTGGTCATGGAATGATTGGTCCTTATTTCGTTGAAGATGATAATCAGAATCCACTTACTGTCAACCAAGAGCGTTATAGAGAGAAAATTATTATACCTTTTGTGAGAGATCTAAATAACTTTTGCCGTGCACGAAATCTACAGTTTCGCACACAATGGTTCCAACAAAATGGTGCAACGAGCCATACAGCTGTGCGCACCTTAGACTTACTCCGTCAGCATTTCGATAATAGAATAATTTCTCGGGGAACAGACTTCGAATATCCTTCTCATTCACCTGATCTGACGCCACCTGACGCATACATTTGGGGCATAATGAAGGACAAAATATTTCACTCGGAAAATCCGCCGGCGAATATTGCCGAACTACGGGAAAGAATACAAAATATTTTTCGGCAGTTACATCAACCACTTTTTATAAATATGTTTATTGACTTACAAAATCGATATGAAGCTTGTTTGCGTCGAAATGGTGAACATTTTGAACACTCACATTACAGAAATTAAAAATTAATTTTCATTTTTATTTTCGGTACTGTTTATTTTGGCGGATACTGTACTACAGGAATATAATTATGGAAAATTCGAAAAATAGCAAATAAATATGGCAAACAGTCAATGACTATGGTAACAGAAATGTAACAAGAGTAGATAATGATATAAACGAAATCCTGAATGAAAATAATGAGATTGAAAGTAATCTAACTAAAATCGTCGAAATATTCAACAAACACTATGCCACTATAGGTGAGAGTATGACAAATGATATTAAGGTTACAAACAAGCAGACAGTACAGTACATTCTAGAAATAAAACCCGTACGACATTAGATTCGACATTTCCGCAGCCCGTTTCGGAAACCGAAATAAAAAAAAATTATTCATTCGTTGAAAAAGAATTCGACACCAGGTTTTGACAATATCACAACTTTAGTCATAAAACCAATAAGTAGTTTTATCGCAAAACAACTGTCACTTAATAAATCTTATGTTTAGTGAAGGAAGGTGGCCAACTCAGTTTAAAAAAATAGCTGTTATAAAACCAATATTTAAAAATGAAAATCGAACTGATCCAAAAAATTATCGCCCCATTAGTAGCATATATGATTGTCATGTCATACGACAAGAAGACAGCGAAAAACTTAAAACAAAATGGTATACCAAAAACACCTGGTCGGGTCGCTACCTAAATTACAATTCCCACAACCCAAATTCACAGAAAAACAGTGTTATCATAAATTTAACCCATAGAGCACTAACTCTAACATCACCTGAATATAGATTCGTGACCTTAAAGAAAGTAAAAAAGGTTCTTTATGAAAATGGTTTCCCTACAAAATTAATAAATAGAATTATAAAATATCGTACACACAAAATGTACAATAGTAACATACCAGATAAAACACAAATAAATAATAAAAGCATAAAAAAATATATCGCTATGCCTTACACAGCAGAATTATCGGAAAAAATTAAATATATCTTGAGTAAGCATGATATCATTGTATGTCACAAAGCACAACATATATTATCGTCCTTGTTCACATCAATAAAAAGTGAAGTTCCAACTAAAATGAAATGGAATGTCGTTTATTCAATACCCTGCTTAAATTGCCCCAAAAAGTACATAGGCATGACTACACAATACGTTAATAGTAGGCTAAACGGACACAAATATACTAAAAATGCCTCAACAGCTTTACACAAGCATGAATCTAGCGAAAAACACGAATTTAACTTTTCAAACACTAAAAGTCCAACGGAAGACAGCAACTACCAAAAACTTCTGATGAAAGAAATGATATACATAAAAAAGGATGAGCAAGACACAAATCATTTAAGCCATATTTATCACAATTTTATACTATAAACAGTCAATAAATATTATTTCTATTCATGACCACCTCGTATTATTCCATTTTAATAATTGATATACACCAGGCTAGGGACACTGCAGACCGTGCTATCTATAGAGCCCGTCGAGTAACTAAAATCGGTAGATAATTCCAAAAAATTAACGAAAACTGTAACGTCGTTAGTAATCAAATGTTATTGATTTTTATAACTGCGTATGCAGGATATCAAATTGCTCGTCCCCATCCCCACATGTTATATGTTATACTGTTATCATTTCTTAGTTCAAGTGTAGAGGTTATTTCAAGGTTACGGTATTTTGGTGTATTTTTTAATTGCTATAGTGTAATATTTATCTGTTGTTTAGTTGCTTTATATTTATTAATTGAAAAGACAATGTCAAAGTGTATTCTGAAGGAGTAATAAGTGGTGTACTCGGTAAGTTTTATTAAAAAAATTTGAGCATTTTTTATTTCACAATTAACAACCATTATCTTTACTTTTATAAAACACAGAATTTTTACTAAATTAATCGACAACTTTAGAGATCATGGTTGTGTTTCACATTAGCTAAACTGAAAATTGCTGCATTAATAAAGTAAATATTTCTTTTTACAGTTTTGTTCCTCCAACCCAGGAAGATAAAATTAATATGGCTGAAAAGCAGTGTGAATAAATCATTAAATTTGTCGACGAAGAAACGATGGAGGATATAATCCCTTCATTTTCAAAAACAGTGTTTCTTTAGATTTGAGAAAGACGAAGAGAGGTTATTAAGACAGTTTGATTTGCCTTCCCATATAAGTGGAAATTAACAGAAATTTATGGTAAGTTTTATTGTATTCAATATATCATGCTATAATTCTGGACATTTTAGAATGTAAATTGAGTGAACGAAAAGACGAGTACTGAGTGTGTAATTTTATTAAAATTCCAGGTAAGCGCTTTCATCCATTAGGTTATTCTGAAAGCTCTCGTCAAGAAAAAAATATACAGAAAGTGTGAAAAAAACATCAAACCCTGTAACTGCTACACACAATGAAATAAAATGTTGGATGTTACATCATTATTTAACTGAAATTTGTTAAAATTACTCTATAAAGAGTCTGTACAATTGTAATTCACATAACGAAACGCCTAATTTGATTACCAACTAAATGATATGTGTGCACACCCTCTTTATAGGGTAATTTTAACAAATTTTACTTTTATTTCATTGTGTGTACATTGTACCTGTTGTATGTTTTTCTCTTGTCGACAGCTTTGAGAATGACCTAATGGCTGAAAGCGCTTAGATGGAATTTTAATCAAATGACATACTCAGTACTCCTCTTTTCATTCACTCAATTTATATCTAGTGTGTACACCATACTCGGACAATTCCATTTTAAAATGTATCCATTGAAAAAATAATGATCTGGGTTTTGTTTTATGTTATAGCTATATTCACTCTACCAGCTTGCCGATTTTCATATATAGCCCATGGTGTGACAATTTATGGGAAAGGAAAGTGAGTATTAACTTTTGTTGAGGCATTACATCTAAGTATTTGGTCTAGCGGTAACCAAAAATCCAAAATATCCAATAAAGACAAGAAATTGTTAAAAATCAAGAATTCCTAAAAAATCGGAAGCTTCAAAAAAGGGAATCAAAAAAACCAAACAAATGTATACATTCAAACGTTTTTTGATATTTTTTTGACTTAGTACAAAAACATGCGTAAACTTATTATTTCGATAGTAAGCGCATTCTGTTTTCTTTTGTTGACATAAATTTTCAAACATATTTGTGTGTTTACTCATTCATTGTTGTTATTTTGTGTGTTTACTTGTAGAACCTCAACCAGAAACGAGAAAGGACTCCATGAGATGGTGGGATTTTTAAGAGCCCTTAAGAAACATTTGACCAATCATAGACTGCCAGGAGCTGCAGAGTAACTTAAACTGCCTTATGCAATGGTTTCATAAGAGCGGAATGCTTTTAAATGTAGAAATATACAAATATGCAATCTACTAGGTTTAAGCTTGTGATATAAACCTATTTAATACTTCCAGTAAAGAAATAAAGATGTGTTTTAAGTGGAAATGAAATGTTAGATATATTATTTTAAATGTTGTACAGTCACAAGTGCTGTTTAGCTCTCTTATATGTAATTACTTGGCACCTTGTATTCACAGAGCTGGGAAGTATTTAACAACTTTTTCTATAAAAATATTTTAATCACCTTTGTTCTAACATTCACAGTAGTTATACTCAAATGTTTTCTTTCACAGAAAGTTGCCAAAAATACTAGTTAACAACTCATTGCTAACACTTTTTTTGATTGAGTAAGTAGCAGTTATACTCCTGCAGTTTGTCCAGCTCTGTGTGTTTATTCGAGTGTAATAATAAATTAATATAAACTTATCATACATAATTTTCTACTTTTATCTTGATTTAACATCATTTGAAAATCTAATGATACTCCAATCTAGAATGTATGTTACTCAAATATTTTTTAATTATTGCATGGTTTTTACACTATAATTTATTTGAGGTCAACATGTTTGTTAAGAAAAGTACTTTGTGAAAGGAATTATTTCTTGTGTATTTTTATACCAAAATAAATAAATTGTTTATATGATTATAGTTTTATTTTTTCCAATTTAATTAACCATTTATGGTCCATCATTTGATATTTCATTTAATTTAACTCAACATCTAATCATTATTTAGTTAATGGAGTTAAATTGAATGAAATGTCAAATGATGGACTATGAATGGCTATTTTGAAATAAAGTAATTAAAATACAGTATATTTGAATATACCGCCAAAACCTGAAATTACAGAAATCTTTCCAACATCACTCAGTTGTTTACTCGACGGGCTCTTTAAATGGCGCCACAATCAGTGTCTCATCTATTTGTGGGTTATCTGTGATATACACCTTAACTCTTGGCAAACTAAAAACCAACAAACAAAAACCGGACCACATATTTCAAAAGCAACAAACGAAAACAATAGTAGAACCTACTATCTTCCCATTCCTTATTTTAACGTAAACATCTCAACATCGAGGTACATACCACAATAAAACTTAATTTAGAGATTTTATTCGTACATGTGAAACTTTAATTTTTAATGTATAATTGTTAATCTCTCCATTGTAAACCATCAAGGTTCAATTGAATTCCTTTTACTCGTAGGTACTTCTGAACACGATAAAACAATATTTGAAAAAGCTACTATGATAGGCGAAACGTCATAAGATTTTCGTAATTTTTCCATGGAGCCTATAACCAAGAAACATCCAAAAAAGATAATTATATACAGGGTGTCCCGGGACTAATGGGAAAAAAGTCAGGAGAGTATAATATGAGACAAAATAATGTTAGTACTTCATATAAACTTTTACTATGCAGGCCCTCGTTTTCGAGTTATAGGCCTCCAAAGTTTTAATTTTGAATTTGGTTTTTATTTTTATTTTTTGTACTAGTTATTTGATCTCCATAGAATTTACGGCAAAGCTATAATGTAAGTGTATGTTTATTTTGGTAAGGTAAACAGATTTACAGTAGTGCATTGAAGCCAGGGACGGACTACTCGCAATGTTTAGTGATCCAAAAATTTTGCAGGTATGGCACACCCTGTATGAAATTATCGAAATTCACTTCCCCACACATTAAGCTAACGAAAAGGTACTCTTGTTGGAATTCGATAGAATAAGCCGTTTGGCTAATATTTACAGTTTTATTAATGCACTACGTACAAATCTACCTAACTAACTTATTAATACGATGTCCAGAATTTACTTGCTTTTAATTAAAATTACGAACATAACATTATTAAACCATTAAGAAAACCTCAAAAAACACAAGTTATAAAACATTAGACTAAAACTAATTCCTAAACAACAACAAAAACTAACGTTATTCTAATAAATGTTCAATGTGAGCTCCTCCCACTTCCACGCACATTCTAAGTCTACGAAGGTTGTTTCTTTGCACTTGAAAGAGCAATTTCACACTATTTCTAATAACATTGCAGTGTAACACAATTCTATCTATTAAATCTTGCCTTGTTTGCACAGGTGTTGCGTATACCTTACTTTTGAGATAACCCTAGAGAAAGAAATCCATAGGATTAACGTCTCCTGATCGCGGTGGCCATGGAAAAGGGCCTCCACGACCAATCCATCTATTAGGAAGCCTTGTGTGTGAATGCTGTCGTACATCTAAACTGAAATGAGGAGGGGCCCCATCATGCATGAACCATAAATTCCTACGAGTTTGTAGTAGCACATCATCAAACAGGTTCCATAACTCATTTTGCAAAAAACTCCAAATATCTCTGACCGGTCAAAGTACCGTCAATAAAGTATGGTTTTATCAAATTATTGCCAACTATTCCTGCCAAATATTAACCATGAATCTATGCTGGATCCTAGTTTGGATAATGCCATGTGGATTCACATCATCCCATAAATGCATATTATGAGAATTTATGATTCCATCTCTGGTGAAACCCGGTTCGTTCGTAAAGAGAACGTTACTAATAAATGTGTTGTCTGCTTGTTGTTGTCGCAGAAACCACTGGCTATACTCAAGTCGAGCAGGATAATCAGCCACTGTCATACGGTGTACTTTTTTCATGTGAAAAGGATATAACAGCTGTTCTTTTAGGACGCGATGAACAACTGATTTCGAGACGTTATGTTCTCTTGATAATTTTCTAAAACTCGATGGTTCATTATCAACTGCATTTAACAAGTCTTGTTCAACTGCCACAGTACGTATGCTTCGTACTGGACCTTCTCCAGCTTTTTCTGGCGAAAATCTTCCTAAAATTTAAAATTTTGTTTTGTATACATGGAAAATTACATTTACTTATTCATACCTGTTTCTCGTAACCTGAGATCAATACGCCCAAACATTCGTCTGTCTGGCAATGCTCTGTTTGCAAAATGTTCTTCATAAAGCCTTTTGGCCTCTAAACAGTTTCGAGAAGCCAGTCCATACATTAGATGTTTATCTGCGTACTCAATAAAAGCGAATTCTGCTATTGTAACTGTTAAATTAAGGACTTATGAATTATTGACAAGTACTGACTACGAACTATTCTACACAACGTTTGACAACTAATCCTATGGTAACTTGATAAACGGTAAAAACACTTATAAAAAGTTTTTACCAACTTTCCAATTAATAAGTCGTTAATGTTTTCCATCTTCTGCTATCGTTAAATTATTTTTTTGTAGTACTCTAGGTAAATTTTGGACATCTATTAAAAGTTTTACCTCGTTGTGTACTTATAAAAATGGTGAATGCGTAAACTGGTACGTAGTGCATTAATAAAACTGTAAATATTAGCCAAACGGCTTATTTTATCGAATTCCAACAAGAGTACCTTTTCGTTAGCTTAATGTGTGGGGAAGTGAATTTCGATAATTTCATACAGGGTGTGCCATACCTGAAATTTTTTTGGATCACTAACCATAGCGAGTAGTCCGTCCCTGGCTTCAATGCACTACTGTAAATCTGTTTACCTTACCAAATTAAACATACACATACATTATAGCTTTGCCGTAAATTTTATATAGATCAAATAACTAGTACAAAAAATACAAATAAAAACCAAATTCAAAATTAAAATTTTGGAGGCCTATAACTCGAAAACGAGGGCCTGCATAGTAAAAGTTTATATGAAGTACTAACATTATTTTAGCTCAGATTATACGCTCCTGCCTTTTTTCCCATCAGTCCCGGGACACCCTGTATAACAGTTGACAATACTGATTCACTTGTTACACTACTATTGAATCCGAATTTAATTTATTAGTAGTGATCATGATTCAAAGTATTCAAGAGAAAGAATAGTATACCATTTAACAAGCATATAATGATGGCTATTATTCATGATGATGAATAATAGCCATTATATGCGAGTAGAAACTATATTTTGTCCACGATTACAGAAAGAAGAATTGTAGACATAGGGTTAGAATTCTGGTTGCGGTGATAATTTCTATCTATTGTATTGTGACATTTGTATACAAATAAATGTATAAACTGTTTATATCAACAGTCAGTGAGCCAATCAAAAATAAGATGGGCAGCTATCGTACATTATATAAGATCAGTGAGTTAGTATCGAGTGTGAATGTATCTTCTATCATACCATAGCATACGAAATAATTTCAATTGAAAAATTATTGTTTGTTAGAAAAAGTTTCAATTAACAATATGATGTAGTAGTAGTATAGATTTAAACTATGATCCCACAATATGAATTCCTGCTTTCTGTATTTTTATCACTATAAATCGTCAAAAACACTTCCAAAAAGCTCTAGATATCGCCTTGTCTCGAGCAATGCAAATAAACAATGTTTTATTGTATTTTATGTGGAAACTGGCGAATTCGGAGAATATCTTGAGAATGTGGTTAAATTGCAGCATTAAAAAACTGTAAATATTCCCTGTTTATTCAAGAAAAGATTTATAAAAGCTGAAGTTCGCTAGGTACTCATCGATGGTTGCCTCAATGGTCCTTTGTCATATATTGTGAAGCGAAAGTCGTGGCAGAGACAACACAATAGCGGGGAACTTATCATGGAATCAAGTCAAGTGACGTTTTCGCGACGTTTTCGACGCTGTGTGTTTGTGAAGCATCTGCCGAGTTAAATGGAGAGGAAAAATAATATTCTTTTTCTATGGTCTTTTGGTCCCGACTTTTACTATTGAATTATGAGAATTTTTCAAGAAAATGTGTTGTGAATGTTTATTTATTAATGGTTATCGAACAATTGAAAAAATGAACTGATTTCTTCTCTTAAGATGAATTCATGATTTTTTCCATCCGTTACATAATTTTTATAAAACATAATAGACGTAAAAAGGTACATATAATGTTATAATTGCTCAAAAAAACTGTAACCTCAAATATTCACGCGTTATACACAGTGAAATCAGTTTAATGGATATACAGAATATTACTACGTTTCATGCTCTGTAGTTAAAAATTTGCAATTGATGTGAAAATATGTGTTTGTTCTTCGCATATTCCTCATATTCACGAACCATCTCCGGTTTTTACTACTCACCAAAAGTCAAATATGTACCACACTCGTATCTCATAATTTTATAAAATTATTTTTTCCATATTTCAACTCTATAAAAAAATAGTTATTGAGGACCAAGATATCCAAGACATCTTTAAGATGTCCATTAGTGAGCCTTATATTAGTCTGGATGTCGTAAGCCCAAACCAAGCAGACTTAAATACTGTTCTTGGATGTCTTTAAAACATAGTACATTTAAATCTTGAAGACGTCTTATATAGGTACATTTTGAGACTGAACGATTATCATGATATTACCGACTCGAATGAATAAAAAATAGTAGAGCCTAAATTTTCTCTATAATAAATTAATTAATATTGAGTTATCAATTATAGTTTTGAAATCTCATAGATATTGATATAATATATAAGGATAACATAACTCATTAACGAACTGTTAAACTTGAAAATTGAACTAATAGGCATATTTAATATTCCCACGGCACAAACGATATCCGAAAGCATCCGAATCGCTCCGAGGTTTCCATGTGTAGTGTCTCCTATATGACGTTACTTGATAGCCAACTTTGAGGACGGGACCAGATCCGACGCATCATAGATGGACATCCGCAGCAACCGAGCCATACAGAAGTTGATTATGAGTTCCTGCAAGAGAATCTTGGAAGGTTGGTCACGGTGAAGAGAGCTGTGCAAGATGACATGCTGAGCCAACCTAAATTCCATGTCAAGATTTACGAAGAAAAGTGCAATGAATGCGATGAAATCAGAAAAAGTGGTTAGTGCTGTAGACCAAAATGAAATAAGACAGTAAGCTGCTCCACATTCAAGAAAAATATGTACAACATAATCTCAATACACCGAAAATTGATCTGAATAAGTTTCACGACAATTCAAAGATATTATTATCATTTTGGGGACAGTTCTAGGAAATCCATGAAGACAAGCAGATCTAAGAATAGGACAAAAGTATCATTACCATCTTCAGGCCATTACAAAAGGATCTCATGCAAGGAGCATCGTATCCAGCTATCCGCTACAATCAACAATTTTGTACTTACGTTACTTTCTGTTTTAATAGAAATTGTTGTATTCGTTGCTAAAGGTATTATCTTTGAAATATTATTAGATATATTTCTTGCATATGTGATGGTTTTATAAGTTTTTATTTCATCAGTTTGTTTAGGAAATATTAGTTGTAATGCCACTTTTTCCTCTTTTTTTATTAATTAGCTCATTTATCATATGTAATGGATAACTGTTGGATGTTGCTATTTATCTAATTGTATTAATCTCTCTATCAAAATTACATTTCTTCATAGGAAATGAAAATGCTCTATGTATCACTGAATTGTATGCCGCTAGTTTATGTGACATAGGGTGATTGGAACTATATGGAATTGTTACATCAGTGTGTGTTGGTTTTCAGTAAATTGAATAATCAACTTGCAAGATAACTTTAAACTTATTTAATTTGATAGTACTAATATGTTCACTAAAATTCCTCCTAAAGAATGTCTAATACTTGTGAGAAAATTACTGTAAGATAAAAATATTAATCCAGGAATAATATCAGATATACTTAATTTATTTGATGTATGCATCAATCAGAATTATTTCACTTTTGACAATAAGATATATATTCAAAATGAAGGTTTACCGATGGGAAGCCCTATATCACCTATTTTGGCAAACATATTTGTGGACAGTTTAGAAAGAAAGATCTTTGAAAGTAATATTTCGAAAAATGTTTTATTTTGGTATAGATATTTAGATGACATATTAGCTTGTTTTATGGGTAGTGAACGACAATTAGATTTATTTTACAACCACATTAATAATTTACACCTAAAAATTGAATTTAAATTATAAACTGAAGGAAATAGCTCAATCAATTTTCTTGATTTAAAAATTGAAAGAGTTAATAAAGTACTTGATTATTCAATTCACCGAAAACCAACAAACACTGATGTGACAATTCCATATAGTTCCAATCACCCCATGTCACATAAACTAGCTCCATATAATTCAATGATACATAGAGCATTTTCAGTTCCTATGAACAAATGAAATTTTGATAGAGAGTTTATTACAATTAGATAAATAGCAACATCCAACAGTTATCCATTACATATGATAAATAAGTTAATTATTAAAAAAGAGGAAAAAGTGGCATTACAACTAATATTTCCTAAGCAAACTGATGAAATAAAAACTTATAAAACCATCACATATGTAGGAAATATTTCTAATAACATTTCGAAGATAATATTTTTAGTAACGAATACAACAATTTCTTTTGAAACAGAAAGTAACGTAAGTACAAAATTGTTAAATGTAGAAACAAAAATACGACCATTTAAGAAATCAGGTATATATAAGCTCAAATGTCCAGAATCTAATGATGTCTATTTGGGTCAGAAAGGCCAGAAATTTTGAAATCCGATACAATGAACACTCACGAGCATACAGATTAAAACAACCAGATAAATCCCACAATGCTGAACATCTACTTGACACCAATAATTCATTGACACCTAACACAGAACTAGAAGTGCTGCATATTTGTGAAAAGAAACAAGAACTGGATTTCCTTCATGAATTGGAAATTAGAAGACATTTCTCCACTAATAAACCGTAAATTGTAAATATCAGCAGATATAGTTTTCCTGTTTTTCTATATCATTGCACATTTATACTGATCTTAATTGGAAAAATGATATCCAGGATATCACCATAGGGTTAATAATATTTAAGCTTCAATATTTGTAATATCGCATCTTCTTTTTTTCTATATTTACATATATTAAGTCAATCACAAGTTAGGTCACTTCTTGGTCTAGCCAAATATAACTACTAAATTACAGGTAGGCATCAAATGAAATGTAACTTCTGTCATTCTAACGATGATATTCAGGTATCGAAACAATTGTAAATTTTTTAGAATTTTCAACAATTTTCATTATATTGTGGAATTAGCTAAAAACAGTGAGTTTCATTTAAAATACTAGCTTTTGGATAGATATTTTATACGATAAGATTGTAGTTAACTTGCAAATACTAGAGTCGTTAGGTATGAACAATGAGAAATATGAAACTATATTGTTACCTATGATAGAGTCAGCACTTCCAAAGGGTACGTTAATATTATGGAGCAAAATTCCTTTAAAGAATAAGTCCAAACTTAAGAAACTACTTATTTTTTATTATTTAAAATTAGAGGTTGAGGCAGTGGGTAGGTGCAGGCTTGCAAGAAAATCTTTTTTAAGTAACGACTCCATCCAACTGTAGTATGTTTAGTGGCTTAAGAGGTAAGCAAGAAGAACGAGAACCGGAACAACTGGAACAAGGAAAAGAAAGACGAGGATCATTGATTCAAAGCAAATAATATGACATTGGATGAAAAGAAAGATGCAGTGAAACGGAAAGGTGGATGCTATAGCAGTCTAAAAACTCTATCAAATTTAATTAAGTTTAATTAATTAATTTTGAAATCCGATACAGTGAACACTTACGGGCATACAGATTAAAACAACCTGATAAATCCCACAACGCAAAACATCTACTTGACACCAATCATTCATTGACATCTAACACAGAACTAGAAGTACTGCATATTTGTGAAACGAAACAAGAACTGGATTTCTTTGAAGAATTGGAAATTAGAAGATATTTAAGGAACACACAATATGGAGTTGTCAATGAACAGATGAATCTAGGGAGTTCTCCACTAATAAACTGTCTTCTTAAGTGATAATTGTAAAGATCAGCAGATATAGTTTTCCTGGTTTTCTATATCATTGCACAGTTATACTGATCATAATTGGAAAAATGATATCCAGGATATCATCATAGGGCTAATAATATTTAAGCTTCAATATTTGTAATATCACATCTTCTTCTTTTTTCTATTAACACATATCAAGTCAATCACAGGTTAGGTCACTTCTTGGTCTAGCCAAAAATAACTACTAAACATCAGGTAGGCATAAAAAGAAATGTAACTTCTGTCATTCTGACGATGATATTTAGTTATCGAAACAATTGTAAATTTTTTAGAATTTTCAACAATTTTCATTATATTGTGGAATTAGCTAGAAATAGTGAGTTTCATTTAAAATATTAACCTTTGGATAGATATTTTATACGATAAGATTCTAGTTAACTTGCAAATACTAGAGTCTTTAGGTATGAACAAAGAGAAATATGAAACTATATTGTTACCTATGATAGAGTCAGCACTTCCAAATGGTACGTTAATATTATGGAGCAAAATTCCTTTGAAGAATGAGTCCAAAGTTAAGCAACTACTTATTTTTTATTATTTAAAATTAGAGGTTGAGGCAGTGGGTAGGTGCAGGCTTGCAAGAAAATCTTTTTTAAGTAACGATTCCATCCAACTGCAGTATGTTTAGTGGCTTAAGAGGTAAGCAAGAAGAACGAGAACCGGAACAACTGGAACAAGGAAAAGAAAGGCGAGGATCATTGATTCAAACCTAATAATATGACATTGGATGGAAAGAAAGATGAAGTGAAACGGAAAGGTGGATGCTATAGCAGTCTAAAAACTCTATCAAATTTAATTAAGTTTAATTAATTAATTTTGAAATCCGATACAGTGAACACTTACGGGCATACAGATTAAAACAACCTGATAAATCCCACAACGCAAAACATCCACTTGACACCAATCATTCATTGACACCTAACACAGAACTAAAAGTACTGCATATTTGTGAAAAGTAGCAAGAACTGGATTTCCTTGAAGAATTGGAAATTAGAAGACATTTAAGAAACCCACAATATGAAGTTGTCAATGAACAGTTAAATCTAGGGAGTTCTCCACTAATAAACTGTCTTCTTAAGTGATAATTGTAAAGATCAGCAGATATAGTTTTCCTGGTTTTCTATATCATTGCACAGTTATACTGATCTTAATTGGAAAAATGATATCCAGGATATCACCATAGGGCTAATAATATCTAAGCTTCAATATTTGTAATATCACATCTTCCTTTCCTCTATTAA
This sequence comes from Galeruca laticollis, assembly GCA_963921935.1. Taxonomy (NCBI): domain Eukaryota; kingdom Metazoa; phylum Arthropoda; class Insecta; order Coleoptera; family Chrysomelidae; genus Galeruca; species Galeruca laticollis. Next base: position 70,598,787 of record OY998175.1, read on the forward strand.
CATATATTAAGTCAATCACAAGGTAGGTCTAGCCAAAAATAACTACCAAACATCAGGTAGGCATCAAGTGAAATGTAACTTCGGTCATACTGACGATGATATTGATTTATCGAAACAATTGTCAATTTTTTAGAATTTTCAACAATTTTTATTATATTGTGGAATTAGCTAGAAACAGTGAGTTTCATTTAAAACACTCTATCAAATTCATCTCATGTAGTAAGCGCCATGTAGTAATTTTGTGTCCGGACTAACATCAAATTTTTTGTGCATTTGCTAATTCACAATTGAAAATATTGTTTGAAGAGTTGCCCGATTTCACAACTCAGTCGTCGCTAAGCAATTCTTGAAGAGTCTCTGTATTTTGATATAACCAATTTTCTAGAGCAAGTAAACGATTAGATTTTTAGTTCAATACTCTATTTCCATTCCAAATTAAGCTATAGATTCTTTCTTGTGTTCATAGATCTACCAAAAACTGGATTGTTTGATCTCTCAAACTATCTGCAACTCACTATAACGACTACGCTCCAGAAAATAATTGAAGGAGCACAGTCGGATCAAATTCCACTCACGAAGTAACAATGAGTCGATACTCAAGCGTACACTTTTATTTATTTTCACGAATATATTGAGTGATACGTACGTATACACCGTTGTCTTCTCTTTTTTACTTCAAATTTTAGACAAATATTCTTATGTAAGCAGACTGAAATATATGTTGGAAATAGTTCCCTTAATTGGCGAGTCGTTAGCTTTAACCACATCTTCCAAATAAAAATGGAACGGGATTCCGGAGTGTTTCTAATCCGATTTGCGGTTGTAAATTTTAGACAAAAGCAGATTTCCTTTAATAATTTCAACCGTTCTTCCCGCTTATAATAGGACGAATAAATACAAAAGTGAATTTTTGCTTCAGAGAATAAAAGGAAAAAATGTTTCTTTTTTATTCCTGATTTATAATCTGAATATTTTATGCTTAAATTGGTAGTAATTCCATTACAAACTGTTATTTTTATATAATTGATGACACCCAGTATATCATGCTATATTTTCAATTTCTTTTTGTTTCTTCCTTTTTTTCAAATTTCGATATTTGTTTTGATACAGTAAAACTTCTGTTAACGGACACCTCTACTGAACGGAAAGTTTTTAGGCCACCGAACATTTCATATGCAGACAAATGGGCAAAGACACCCCCGAACAACGGGCCCTATTCAAAATGACTCCGAACAAAATTTACCTTCATATTTTTTATGAAATTCTTGTAATTTTACCTGCTAACAACAACCAAAACTGATTATTTTGTCTCTTCTACATGACGGAGGCCCCAAATACCGCTTATATAAGTGAATGTAGGTATTACAATGTTTCATTGACACTAGTAACGATATTTTAGGGCAGACTATATTTTTAATTGAAACTCTTCGTGACATTCCGGTTTTTTACTCACGTTGTTCAAAATTGTTTAAAAACAGCCTATTGAAGGTGGAATTAACCCCTAGATATTCATATATATTTGAAAGAGTGATATTGTTATTTTTATATGTTTTCCGGGTGATGCCCGATTTTTGGACTCTTCCGAAAAATAACTACTTATTTTTGTTTTTGTCGAATTAACTTCAAGTTTGTTGTTAGAACAATAAATCTGGGTACATACCAAGTTCTCGATCTGTTCTCGAATAGATGCTAATAGATGCTAATATTCATCCTTGTTGGACTGATTATCATCAACTGCTTTATGAATAAAAGTGTTAATCATTTATTATGTTTCCTATGAAGTTACAGTATTTTTGTGAACAAAAGTCAATAGAGTCAGTGCTCATCGATTTCATATCATTACCATCACCCCCAATAACGGGGTCCAGTTGCAGGCGCTTAAACCCAAAATTTTTACTAGTGATAGCTTAATCAGTAACAATATCGTGTGTGTTAATAATAATGTTAAATCAGTTTAAACATCACCACAACGCAAATATAAAGGTACGTTCAAAATTAATGAAACACTCAAAAAAATTATCAGATAAAAAGATTATCACAAGATAAAAAACTCATAAAAACTGTTCAAAAAAAATAATAGTGGTGAAGTCGAATCGCATGATTCCGACGAACCAACAAAATCACCTGTAAATATTATTGAATCTCCTTCAAAATACTCAGAAGAGATTAACAGAATTAAAAACAAAAAACTTGAACTAAAGTCAAAAAATCTAAATTATCATAAACTAGTATACTTAGAAGAAGATTATTACAAGAGTAATATCACCGACAAATCAAAACATATTAATATTACTGAAAAATTCATTATCCCAAAAAAGTGTCCAGAAACAATAAACGTTGAAACTATTACAAAGTGTTTAGAAACCTCAAAATCACTAACACCCTTCAACAAAACAACACCAAACATCGAAATGAACGAAAATAAGTGCCTAGAAACTTCTAAAAAGTGTATAGAAAATGATAAAAAGTGTCGAGAAAGCGGAAAGAAGTGTATAGGAGAAAATAAAAAGTGTATAGAAAACAAAAATACAACAATTGAAAGCGACTCTATTACTAAATCCTTCAATTCGGAACAATTTATACCGATTTGCAGAGGAAACGACGCCAACAACACGTCGACGCCTGACAAATCTCGCAATAACATCGAAGTGAACATTGACAACATGGAGGAAGACACAATTGGTAACATTAATTCAAATAACTCATCAGACAACGACGATAGCCCCAACAAACAAATTCATGATATCATAGCGGTTCAAATACACATGCCGGCTAACCTTTCATGGGTACATGACGTCGAAAATAATGAAAATGCCAACAGAGCCAACTCTTCAGATGTATTTACATCACAATACGCGACACTAATTAAGAAAGGACCTCAAATCACAGCACGTACCTTAAACATAGACAAAAAGAACGACGACTTAAATGCAATCACCGTCGTCACCCCGATGGAAGTGCATGATGTCACACCACCGGGATTCCAAAAACCAAAAAAAATTACATCATTTAATACTATTTTAAAACAAACGCGGAACGTACAAAACACGACGAAAACTCAAAATTCTTACGAATCCCTGTCAGAAATATCAGATGACGAAAACAAAAAAACAACACAAAAAAACGAAAAAAAACAAGATTTCGAAAATTCAACCCTACGGACCAGAGCACAGACGAGGACATATCCAACACCCAAGAAAACAAGAGAACAAAAGCAATGCCCACAAAAACAAAAAAAAAAACAGTTCATGACCCCCCCCCATTGTGATTGATGGTAATGTTACTCATCACAGGGACATGATCAATAAGTTAAAAGAAGAGATCTCAAACCCATTCGAAATCAAATACACGAATAATTCAACAATTGTATTCACACAAAACACGGAAGATCTCGAAACCAAAAAGTGCAACACCATACCTATACGAGAAGAGAAGAAAAAACTCATGCTTTTGTTCTCAGAGGCCTTGCTGATGGAGTACAAATACCTGACATCAGAGAAGAAATGGAAAAAGTGTACAAAATAGAAATAAAAGATGTGTACAGGATGACCACCAAAAGCCGACCATTATATCTTGGAGTGACGAACGCCAAAATCACGCTTATCTAAACAAAAACGTTCGCATAATCGAACATACCACAATCACATGGGAATTCAGACGACAAGCAAAACCGATTATCCGGTGCCACGTCTGCCAGCTGTGGGGACACGCTACCTCCAACTGCGGACAGGCACCGAGATACCTCAAATGGGCAGGGCAATATCTCACCCCAGAATGCATAGAACAATACCAGCGAGATGTGCAAATTGTAAAGGGGACCATCCGGCATACGCCGAAGTTTGCCCGGAGTACGTCAAGAGAAAAATATGGATGGAAGAGCGAAGAGCGCTGCAAACTCCCAAAACCTCCCCTAAATTAATCCCCGCACCCCCTCCAAAAATCAACCTATGGACGCAAAAAGCTAACAACACAAATACAGAATTCCCTAGTCTTCCTTCTAAAAACATCCCCCAAACCACCCCTAAAAATTTCATCCCCCAACCCCCATCAAGCAGAAGTACCACTCAACCAATCAATACAAACAATGACATCAATAAATTCACTGAGTTGAACAACTTGTTCCAAGAGCTCCATTCACTTGTCAACTTGGACGAACTCACAAGGGCGGTGTCCGACCTTGACAACGGTCAACGGTATTGACAACTATGCCATATAGGCAGGTAAGCCAAAAAACAGAATTTCACAAACGATATAACCTCAAAATAATGTTTTGTAATGTACGCGTAGTACAAAATAAAATCCCACTAATCAGACAATTTCTCGACTTCCACAAACCTGATATATTCTTCTTAATCTCATAAAACAGTAAATTTCAGAAATCCAGAATATCTTCTATATAGACAAGACCGCCCCGGTTATGCCAACGGGGGCGGAATCGCACTATTAATCAAAAAAGGCATTAAATTCAAAGTCCTGCAACAAAACAATACATCAATTGAGCATATTGCGATCCTTTTTGATACAAAATTGAAATTGTCGGAGCATAAAATCCGCCCGACAATAATATCACACTTACAGACCTACACAACATTTTTACCACACATAACAAAGTTTTGGTAGTTGGTGATCTCAACTGTAAACATCCGCAGTGGGATCAATACGCCAACTACCCAAACGCGAATGGAAATACGCTCATGAAGTTCTGCGACAATACGGACTGCAGCGTATATCACACTGTAGAACCTACATATCATCCTTTTGCCGCAAACCATAAACCCAGTATACTGGACATAGTAATCAGGAAAAACATGAATTATATAAACAAAATTAAAACTCTTCCGGATCCAAACTCTGATCATGATCCAGCCATAATCAACCTAAAATTATCTTATAATATTAACCCTAATAACGAAAAAATATATGCCTACAAAAAAATGAATTGGAGTAAATTTAGAAAACATATAAATGAGAATTTAATAATAACTAATAATATAGAAAACTTAAACCAACTAACTAAAATAATAACAGACTTTCAAAACCTAATAATCAATGCGAGGGAACAATCTATAACTATGAAAAAACAAATACACAAAAAATATACCCTACGCAACAAACCAGAGATCAAAATTATCACAACGAACATAAACAGTACCAACATCTAATTAATCAACTAATAGAAGAACATAAAAATAATGAATGGTCAACATTTTTAAAAACTCTAAAACCTGACGATAATTCTTTATGGAAAATCGCCCGGCACTTTAGAAATAAATATAATGAAATAAATAAAATTACATGCAATGGTCAAACTTATTATAATACCTCAGAAATAGCAGAACAGTTCGGAGAGTATTTTCAAAGCCACTTTGTTAATCACACACAACACACACATTTTCATCAAAACATAACACACACGGTTGAACAATACATAAATTCGCTCAACACAACAAACACAAATAATCTATAACAACTTGTACTGAAATATATAATACCATACAACAGCTGAAAAACAAAACAGCCCCTGGAACAGACACGATACACAACATACTACTGAAAAACATTCCAAAAAGAGCAATAGTACAACTAACATACATAACAAATTTTATCATCAAAACAGGACAATATCCCGATATGCTCAAGATAGCCAACGTCATTCCCATTGTCAAAGCAAATAAACAATCATGTTATGTAGATAGCTATCGGTCAATCTCCCTTCTCAACAACATAGCAAAGGTGATAGACAATAGTTATTTGTAAAACAAGTGTCACAATGACTCGTTTTGTAGTACAAATGAAGTTTGCACAACGAACCGCGAAGCGGTGAGTTGTGCAAATAACGAGTACCACAGAAAGTCATTGTGGCACAAGCTTTACACAATATTTTTTATAATTCGCATTTATTTAATTATTTAAATAAAATAGAATTTCATATAATTCCTGTTTTAAAACTAGGAGGAGTGGTTTGAATTTAGGTTGGCAATTCTGTAGATTTCTGATTGGTCAGATCAGAAATGGTTTTATTCAGCACTTCTGACTTTCGACATATAACCGAATAATGGTGCAAATTGTAAACAAACTTTCATTTGAGCAAAAAGAGGATGATTATTTGTTTAAAAAAGAGCTTCTTCGTATATGCTCTTGCGATCTATTTATATTATATCATGAACAGAATTATTTCTGTAATACATCTTCACATAGATATCTGGTAATTTATGCCAAAAATCGAACGTTTTGTATACCTATATATTGATCCTAATACAATATAAAAATAAACAATTGACAAATCATTGGTAAACAAACGTTAGCGTACTTTATTCATTAGTATTTTTAATATATAAATCATTCTAATTTACCTTTAATATAATAATTTGCTAGCTAGAACAACGCTAGACCATTTTATTTATAATTTGTGTCAAGGTTGAAGTCAAGTGTCAAATAAAAATATAACTAAATACAATAACCAACTGTACACTAAAAATTACTATAACAGTGTTCAAAGAGCTTCATTGTGACACTGTGAACAATGTTATAATGAAGTCTCTTCTATACGCGAATTATAAAAAATAATTTTATAAAGACTACGACAATTTATCGATAAACGAAACACTTTACCCTCAGAGCAACAATACGGATTCAGAAGCGGCCACAGCACGGTAGCGCAAATAATTAGGGTAACTAATTATATCAGGGAGGGTTTCCAAAGAAAAGATAAAGCCATTATGGTCACACTTGATATACAGAAGGCCTTTGACTCCATATGGCTGGAGGGTTTGATAAACAAAATAATAAAAATCGAAGTTTCGAATTATTTAATTAAAATATTAAACTCCTATCTAACAAACCGAAAATTCTATTCAAAAATAGATAATTATTCAGCTGGACCTTGTATAATGAAAGCTGGAGTTTCGCAAGGCTCTGTATTATCACCTTTGCTACGTTCATCCACGATCTCCCCAACCTCCCCACAATTGTTAACTGCAATGTATGCCGACGACACTTGTTTTGTAGTCACAGCACAGAATCCAAATCACGCACTGGAAACAGTACAAACACACATAAACACGATAATTATACCATATTTACACGAACACAAATTAGTTATTTACGCATCCAAAACAGAGTATTTATTACTCAGGAGAATAACTAATAAAAACACCCCATTGCAATCTCAGCTTTGCGTAGATGGGCATATTATACAGCCAAGTAGTACCCTAAAGTACTTAGGGTATACGGTTCAAGGCAATACAAATGCGAACGCACATATTATGCAACAGGTACGCAAGGCCAAGGTTGCAATGGGAAAACTATATCCACTCATTTGTACACATAGTAGCTTAACAAGTCATAACAAAATACTTACATACAAATACATTATACGCCCTATACTTACATACGCAGCTCCCGTTTATTATAACGGGACTAAACATAATTTCCACTGCCTGCAAGTGGTTCAAAACAAGTGTTTACGGATGGCAATAAAACATAACTGCTATCCCAAACTACCCAAAAACTCTTGGTTACATGACAAAGCCGACACGCCCACTATCAAAGACTTTATAACAAAAATTTCATCGAATTTTTATAATTACTGTCTGCCAGATGATCTTCGAAAGAAACACATAGACGCAAATCGCGCAGAAGGCATCCGAGATAGTGGGTGTAGACTTCTGCATGGAACACTAATTACATAACAAGATTGATTAACTCCAAGCCTATTCCACACATAAGTGTAAATCAATCTAAATAAATAATAAATAAAATATTCAAAATCAACGTCAGTCATGTTGCTTCCTCGGAAACTAAACCCCATATCGTTTTGGGACCTTGTTTTTAAGCTACTTTTCAGGGAATACACAGCCGAAATATGCTAGGAGTCATAAGCACATTACGGAGCAAAGTTGTTGTATACAATGAATATCTATGGATGATACGGCAAGGAGCCATAGTTTTCCAGATCAAGACGCACAGAGAGGATGAAAAACGGCCAGAACATCGGCGCACATTCTGAATGTACTTTTTTATTCTCTATGTAACATGGCTAATAACTAGTTAATAAAGAACCTTTTTAATAATAATAATAAAATAATAAATAGATAGCGGACTTTTTCGAGCTTGGTGTATACGCCTGTTCGCGAACAGTTCTAGAGCAGCTCGGCAGTTTGTTTGGGGTTCCGAGTCGAGCCGGTACTTTCAAAGGGTTCGTTTGTGAACACATGGCGAACTCAGCATGTGTGTGGACGTTGACTGTTCGGTATCATAATATACGCGCTGTGCGCTGTTTTTAAAGATTTTAATATCGAAATATTATTATTATTATTATTATTATTATTATTATTATTATTATTATTATTATTATTATCCTTTTTGTGTCACCGGATTTACACCCGGCGTGTTTCAACGACAGTCGGCCTCAACAGCAAGACTTTCGTTGGGTGTCACTATTCTAGAAATGACCTAACAATGTTTGTCGCATCCAGGATTACAGATTTTTGCATTAATCGGTAGGTTGACTCAGGAATATCAATGTCTTTGAGGGAAGTACTTAGTTTCTTGGGAATTAGCCCCATACAGGATAAAACAACTGGAATGATCTTGACTTCTTTAAGATTCCACAATTCTTTTATTTCGGTCCTTAGCTCGGCGTATTTGCTTAGTTTTTCATTGTATTTGCTTTCTGTGTTAGAATTATTTGGGATCGATATGTCAATAAGCAGAGCTTGCTTGGATTGTTTATTAATGACTGTGATGTCCGGCCTGTTGTGTCGTACTGTTACGTCCGTCATGATAGTTTTATCCCAGTAGATCTTAACATACTGATTTTCGATAACTGGAGGGGGCTTATATTTGTAATATGGCTCGTTGTTTTGTGGATCAAGGTTAAGTTTTTTCAGTACTTCTAGGTATACTACTGTGGCAACTTTGTTGTGTCGTTCTAGATATTTAGTTTCAGCTATGCTTTGGCAACTAGAAAGAATGTGTTCAATCGTTTCTTGACTTCTGTTGCACTTTCTGCACTTATCTGTTGGTATTTCTTCCTTCAAGATATACTTTTGGTAATTCCCCGTTTTTATAACCTGATCTTGTATACCAACCATAAAACCTTCAGTTTCTGGGAACAGCGTTCCAGTTTTAAGCCATTCAACCGATTTAGCTTGATCTATCGTGTCTTTCTCTAAATCATTAATGAATCTTCCGTGCAATTCTTTTGAACGCCAATTTCTAATTTTATCTTCCTCATTTCGTGTATTAAAGGGCGTAAAGTTTTCCATGCTTAGGTTTAAAGGTGTATAACCCGTATCTGTTTTCACTATGGCTTTATGAAGTTGAGTATTTTGGTGGCGGAAAAAACTCCTCAAGCCTGCAATTTGCTAAGTGCAAGCTTCCACAACATCTTTTATTCCTCTACCTCCTTTTTCTCTAGGTAAATTTACCCTTTCGACGGACGCTTTTGGATGGTGTTTTCTATGTTTTGTTAGCTCGGTTCTAATCTTTCTGTTTATTATTATTATTATAGTAGTTTTTTAAATAAACATGGACTGGTCAGAGGACCAAATTGTGTGGTTGATAGAAGAATATCGCCGGCATGAGAATTTGTGGAATCCCAGACACAAAGATTATAAAAAGAGGCATGTAAAAAAAGACGCATATGAAGATATAGGCAGGATTTTTTCAAAACCAAAAGATGAGGTGGAAAGGAAAATCAGTGTTATAATAGCGCAATACCGACGAGCTCGTCAAAAGGCTGAACGAATGAAACAATCGGGAATGGGCACAGACGAGAAAAATAAAGAAGTGTGGTTGGATACAAACATATGGGTTTTTTGAGTGACAGATATATGCCAAATGAAACACGGGATACGGTGAGTATTTATTTATGTAACTGCTAAGTTTTTAGATACAGCTTTTTTTATTCAAAATCACCTTGCCACTTTACTCTTCCAACGGTAGAAAAATATTCAGCGAAATTATCTAGAATTTGACGTGAAGTCACAGTAGATTTTCTTGGAACGTTTATTAAACTATGAAAGGAGTTCATTTTTGATTATTCTTTTCTCCACGAGCCGGGAATCATTTGCATCGTCTGGTAATCATCACGATCAAAGGCGTCTTCAGATGCATATATCTTTGAAGATTGTTTACTTCGAATTAAAAAATTGTGTAGATAGAAACATGCAAGTACTACGGAGATAACCTTTGTTGGTTCCAATAAAAGTAGTTTACGTAAAACACGAACCCCGGATGCTACTATCCCAAAAGAATTTTCAACTATTCGTCGAGCTCTACATAATCTATAATTAAAGGCTCGCTGACGGCTTCCCTCCAAATGCATTACAGGGTACGGTTTCATTATGTTTTCTTGTAGAGGAAATGCGTCGTCAGCAACAAAAACGAACGGTTTATTTCGTTCCTGTCCCAACAATGCTGTCGCTGCTGGTAGAGATAAAGTTCCATTTTGAAACATTGTAGCCAGATCTTTGTTTTCAGAAACACCTCCATCAGAAATCCTTCCCTGACATCCTACGTTGGCAAATAAAAAGGAATATCTGCCTTAACTGCTGCCATAAGAACAATGCTGAAGTACCCTTTATAATTGAAATATTTGCTTCCGCTATTAAATGGCGCTTGCAGTGTGTGATGTATTTACCATCGATAGCACCTATACAGTGTGGGAAGTTCCATCTATTATTATATTCTTCGGCAACCGCGAGCCATTCTTCAGATGAATTTGGAATCTCAAAATAAAAATACCAAAACATTTCAACTGTCTAGCGCATAGTTAAAATGAAAATCAAATTAATTATTGTAAAATAAATTTTGTTTTAGGAGACACAGGTTGCATCTGCTAATGTGGGAACTTCTGCTAAAACAAATGTGGAAACTAATGACGATGCCGTCGATGAAGCGAATACGATAAACAACAATGAACCTCAGGATAAAGAATTGAATGTAGATGACGTAACAGAAAATGCAAGAGAGAGTTTGTAGGAGTTAAGCAAGAAACGAAAAAGTGTGTTGACAACTAAGAAACACGTGTCAAAAAACATGAAGACTACAGAAAATAACGACCAAGCCGCAGAATCTTTCAGTATTCTCAAAACTATATATGAAAAAAAGAATGCACCACCTGATGCCTGTTCCTTATTTGCAAATAATATTGCTATGAAGTTAAGAGAATTTGATCCCTTAACCAGAGCACATGTCGAGTTTAACATTAATAAAATAATTTATGACACCCAAATTAGCATTTTACAATCGCATTCCACTCAACAATATCCACAGTCAACGCCTCATGGAAGAGTCACCTCACACCCAGGTCTATCAAACTTCAGTAAAGCCAGTATGTGGTCTCGCAACCACAGTCAGGTTGTAGCACTGCAATGACTTCACCCTTCTCAAACTATGACAATGATTCACAGTGTTCTCAACAGCATTTCGGATCATCATTGTGTGATACAAGTAGCAACTAATCTCTTGTAGAAACTGCTTACTCCACAGATGCAGATTCTCAAGTACGACCAGATTGTTGTAGTACACCAGTGCTGTCTCCCCAAGAGGAAGAGCACTTGAGTGATTTCATTATTCCAAAAACTTAACGTAGGTAGATATACCTACAGCATTATTTTGTATTTTTTTTTAAATAAATGAATACAAATGTAAAAGAAAATTGCTTACCTTTATTAAGTCACTTTGAACTGTAATTAAAGCTTCACACATATCTGGTACAATCGCAGAAATGCTTTGCTTGGAAATTTTGAATATATACATCAAACTTGTATATGTATCTCCTGTTGCCAAAGCCAATCTTTGCCTGGATGAAATACACTTCTGATAATTTGTATCTTGTTTCGATATTATCGGTTCTAATAGAACTAAGAGTTTTTCAAAATCTGCTACAGACAGACGGCTAAAATTTCGCCGTCCCCCATTTCTAAATCTCCGAGCAAAGGCACTCCTCTATATCTTGAGCGATTTTTAAATAAACTTCTTTGCCACCATCGCCTAGTCTCACGTTTCTTTTTTTTCGACTCGACATTTTGTTTTGTTAAGAAGTATGCTGCACAAGCAATGATGAAATCGCTTTCTTCGTCGCTTTCCAGCGATGACATTATTCAAATTTAATTATTTCTATTTTTATGAAAGTGCAGTTTTATTTCGAACTATTCAATGGACTGGGCCGAACGGAACACAGAACTGAAACTCTTCTTGTGTGGACGATGTTTTCGGGAGCTGCTCGGGTTCAATTCGGGAGTTGTTCTCGAACAACTCGCGAATTCTTTATTTCGGTCTGTAGCCAACTTAAAAGATTCAAGTGTTTGCAGGTTCCGTCTTAGTTCTATTTCGGCAAACAACACCAGATCAACGGCATATAAAAGCGTGACCCCTTTAGCACCGTGTTCTTTGAAAAACGAATAAAGTGTAGAACTCCTTTCGTAATTTTTATTCTCTTTGTTACTTTACATTGTCGTTCGATAAACAGAGAAGATGAGCTATACATTAATTTAAGTAATCTAATAATTCTAGGGCGTATCCCACTAGTGAATAGTTTGCCCCAAAGGAGTTCATAGCTCAGTGAATGAAAGAAGAAGTCTATAAGCTCGGTGAACAATTTTGTACCTGGGAGACGTTGACAGTTATTTGTGATTACTGATAAGACGAAAATATGATTTTCACAGCCTTTATTTTTCCTGAATCATGCTTGACATTCAGGTATCATCTCATTGTTTTCTGTAAATTTTGTTAGTCTGTTGTTATTGAGTTGTGTGAATAGTTTTGTCTTATGGTTTAGTAGTGCGATGCTGCGGTATTTATTTCGGTCATCTTGTGAAAATGGATCATTCTTATGTTAGTCCATGTAGAGGGAATCTTTTCTTGTGAGATAGTTGTATTAAAAAGCTGTTTCAAGTACATTACCCATTCTGTTGACAAGTTTTTGTAGAAATCATTTGGTATTATATCTTCTCCTGGCGCATTGTTATTTTTACTGTGTTCAAAACCTGACAAGTTTCAGCATTGGAGAAACTATTAATAGTCTAAGGGAGAAATCTACATCAGGATGTAAGTTGTCTATATAGAGGTTTATTAACTTTGATGTTGGTGTATCAAAATTTCTGTAGTAATTAAGCATTATATTCATGTCAACATTTACACTAAGTTGTTTATTTTCAGTTGTTAAGTTAAAGTTTCTCCAAAACTCGTTAGGGCTGTTAATGTTTTCCAATTTATTGCTTACATTCTTTTGATTCTCATATTTTTTATCTTTCATTATTTGCTTACATTCTTTTTTAGTAATTTGAATTTGATATAATTAGATTTTTTTTTAGTTTTATTCAGACTCTTTTCATTTTCCCAGCATATTCTGTCAAACCACGGTTGTGATCTGGAGTTTTGGCGGCATTTAAAAGTGTGCTTTTTTCCATTCCTAGAAATTTTCATGTCGATCTAATAGCTTCATTTAGCTGATTATCTAAATCTTCTGATAAATTTGAAACAAGATTGATATTATGTTTTTATATGAGTTTATCTTTAGGGTGTCCCATCTCACAATTACTTTACTGTGTGAGTTTGAGGATATATTGGATATGTTTTGTTCAGAATCTATACCAAACTAAGCACATAACTTAAGTGATCTGAAATGGGGGTTTTATTAACAAGTAAATTTGAAATTATTTTTTTTCTATTTAAATTTGTTCACATTAAATCCATCACGCTATTATCGGTCTGCCCGATGTATGTATAATTACCTTCATAGTCGTCATACCTTCCATTTAGTACGAATAAACCCAAGCTTTCAAAGGCTTCTGTGAATAGCGTTCCCATCAATTGTTCACTTTTTCTTTGGAGTCTCGGGCTTCTAATGGGAAATCCAAGTTCATAGAGTGATATTCATCAGGTTCATTCGGTCCCCATATAGAGATATATAGTTACTTGAATATACATTGGTGAACGATTTGTTCTAACAATTCTATGATGATCTGTCCATCTAGCTTAGGTTTTAAATAAAAAATTCCTAAAATTACAGAAATATTATTAATACACAGTCTAACAAAAATCCACATTACAAATTTCAATTATATTAACATTTTTAAGACCTTGAACATCTTTAGATACGAGGAGTAAGATGCCGCCACTTCCTCTTTGTTCCTGCTTATCCTTTAGGGCATGCCTGTTGTAAGTGTTGTAGTTGACTATGTCACAATCCTAAGTTACCTGGCCTTCGGACTCTGCTCAGGTAGTACTTACACTATTTTTTATTACTTCAATTGGGATAAGGTGGATCAAAAAACAAAATTTCAGGACAAATGGATTTATTTGACTCAAAAATGAATTTATATAAGCCGTATATTCCCAATACAATACAAACAACAATCAGTTATTACAATAAAAATGTCCAACTCAATATTTTATATCTACCAAAAATAAGTTAGGGACTTATCTTGGGAAGACTCGGGACTTACAGTTCGCAGCAGTATTCACGGTTCTTGAGCCGTCGGTATTTGGACTCGGAAGCTATATGGTCCGGTAGAGTGGATTGTGTGAAGTCCGTGAAGATCCGTAACGTCAGTCGAGGTGCGTAGAGGTCCGTAGAGGTCAGTACAGGCTGCAGAGCTGTAGGCAAGGAAATAAAAAACAGGAGAAACAGTAGAAAATTGAAAAGGAGGAATAAAATGAACAGATGAGAAGCTTATACTCCAATACGTATAAAAATTGAATTTAATTTTCAAAATAAATCCACAGAAATGTGTTCATTCTTATGCGTCCTGTTCCCAAAATAATCAGAGAAAGCAAATTTAAATCGGCGGAAAATAACCATATAGAGAATCTATTATAAATTCGCTTCATAAAATAACTTTTGACGCCACCAGTTTTTTTTATAGGGAACGGCGAAGAAAAACTGGAAACGCCATAACAACAACATTGTTTTTTTTAAAACGAAATATTTTAACTACATAGAAAAATCTAAATAGAATGATTTATAAGCACGCAACTACAATTTGAAAAAATATAGATAGAGAACTTACCAGCGAGAAAAATTCAAAATCACACATAAAATTATTAAGAAAATGAATGTTAAATTGCTTCTCAGCGAAGAATGAACCAAAGAGAGCGAGTTCGACTTGAATCGTAGTTTAAGTAGATATTTTAACGATGGTAAAAACGATCACCGATATGTTCCTAATATTTGAAATAAAAGGATTTGGAACTAGAAGTGAGAGTAGCCGACGAATAAGTAACGCTCCAAAATAATTGATGAAAATAGGAACATATCTCAGCGACATGTTACAACTGGAGGTTGCGGCCAGTTAAGTTTAGGTGATGTAACCCATGTTTCAATAGACCAATACCAGGAAAACTTTAGAGGTAATTGAGTTCTTTGGTATTAATCTCATTTATAGTATTAATTCCCTGACAAATCCAAAATAAAAATTTATAAATATTATTGATTTTCCGATATTATATTTTGAAGGTATGTTTATAGGTTGGGCAGAGTTCATTGGGGTTTCTTGTTTATACGTTTAACTTACGTCAATTAGTAGTTTTTTGGCGTTGTTAGTATTCTATTATTTGTTTTAGTTATTTCATTCAATTTTTCATCAGCTTGAAGCTTTGGAGTTCTTTCACTGAATTTTCTTTTGATTCATTTATCTGCTACTGTTTTGCTCCTTATATGAATATTTCTCACTCATCCCAAGGTTTCAACTTTATATATTCCCCCGTTTATATATAATTCATTATATCTCATACTTGCTCTGTGTCCCTTATCCTTGTCTATTTTCATTTATTGTTTTACTATTTTTCTATGATTTTGAATATCTTCTGAGAAATCGTTACTTAAAAACATCTCTTTCGATTTTTTGCTTACTTTTAATCCTTTATTCCTCATCTTCGCTCCATGATTGGCCTATTTTCATTGTCTTCAATTCTATGCAGTCTTCTGATGTCAATTGCATCTCAATTTATTTCTAAATCAATTTTTTTCGTTCTTGATTACTTTTTCTAAATATTCTACTGCATTATTTTTTCTTCTTTTATCCCGTAGATTATCAAGTTTTTTTCTTATTTCACTTTCTATTTTTCGATTCTAGCGTATTGTCTCTTTTGTTTTTCTTTTAGCATTTGGTTTTCTATTTTTATTTGTACATTCTCGTGCTTGATACATTTTGTATATCATTTAGTTTGGCCTCCATATTTTTATCCAAGTTTTTTTGTTTTTCTTGAATGTTTCTAAGTATTCCTCCATATCTATGTGTATTTGAGAAGTATGGTTGTAGATATTTTCAATATTTGTAAATTATATGGAGCACTATGTATCTCTCTCAAATAATTTATTACTCACGTGGTAGAAATTGTCAATCTGTAGTTGGATGTATGTATTTTTCATTTTTAATAAAATATTTGTTCTAGATTATTAGGCTAATTATAACAGCTCGATACCTCAGTTCCACAGATCAGGGCCGTCTCCCTATTTCATAATCATTACTTTATGAGTAACTTTTTTTTTAAATTGAATAGATAAGGCTGTTACTTGATGAAGATTCATACTGAACGATGGAATAAAGCAATTTAATTGGTTTAAAACCTCATTATATTTGAACTAATGTTCAGTTTACACTAGTGATGCGTTTCGCTAACACAGTAGCTTTCTCAAACGAATGAAGGTATAGTAAAACAAGAATTCTACGAATATAAACAAAGGTATTGAAAAAGTCTACCTGGAAATCCATTCACTAAAAACATTCCTAACCTATCTTCTAGGTAAAAAAGTTTAATAAAGGAGAGTTATTGATATCTATTTAGTCGTTAACCTTCTTAGGACTGGCCGGGGTTCGTATGTACCCCATGACGTATGTTTTTAAACATTGATCTTTCATCTAGCTGCAGTTTATGAATTATTTTGATAAAATATGATGTATTTAGAAGTTTTTATTGGCTGGTATAAACAAAAAATAGTTTTATATTGCAGGGGTTTCTTCAGACCCCGGTCAGCCTTTTACGTCCGATAAAATTATCCCGGTAACTGTTAGTAAAATCGGGGAATCGCATACATTTAACGTTTGTTTACTCACAGGGAATTTACCCATATAATTGTAAAATGTGAATTACCAGTTCAAATGGGGGATTCCCCGCACTGCGATATACTTTTTAGACTTGAATATTCGGGTTAGTCTCTTGTGATATTGCGAGTAGGGTACATCGTTTTGAAAATAGGTCAGTTTTTATTTAGAAACAATCGCAAGGGGCTTACTGACGATGAGATGTTACGTATACTTGAAAGTGATGATCCAGAGTTTGATAGTGTTCTCAATGAGGGAACATCGAGTGACTTAGAAGATGAAGACATTGTCACAGAAGTAGAGGAAGAAAATGATGTAATAGTTGTTGATCAAAGTATAGAGAAAACGAACCCAGAGGAACCAACAGCTAGTAACAGCCAGGGCATTCCATTATATAAATCTGAAGATGGAACTGAGTGGTCAAAAATTCGAGGAAACACAAAAGTTAGACGTTCAAAAGCTAATATTCGGAGGCATGCTCTAGGCCTTACAAATTACAGTTCCGATATCTCAAGTATAAAAGACGCTTTTCTTCTTTTCCTATCTCCGGATATTCTGAACATAATAGTAACCGAAACAAACAGAAAGGCACAAACATATTATGATAAATGGAATATAGAAAATCCGAATAGAATTAAAGTTTTTGTACCTGTTGATTCTACAGAGATTGAAGCTTATATTGGACTGTTGCTTATTCTTGGCGTACTTCACGGATCGAAAGAGGCTATCGATATGCTCTGGTGTCAAGATATTTCTTACTGTCGTCCTATAATTCCTGCTGCAATGTCAAGAGACAGATTCAAACAAATTACTCCATTTTTACACTTTGATAAGTTTCAAACAAGGCAAGAACGAAAATTAGTAGATAAGCTAGCTCCGATAAGAGATATATTCGATATTTTTACTTCTAATTGTAAAAAATAACTTAATCCTGGCGACCATCTATGTGTAGATGAGCAGCTTGTACCATTTAGGGGTAAGGCACCATTCCGAGTCTATATGAAGAGTAAACCTGATAAGTATGGAATAAAAATATGGGCTCTTGTGGACTGCACCACTTCTTATATTGCAAACATGCAAGTTTATTTGGGTAATTTATTTGAAAAGCAATATAGGCAAACTTTATATTCCTATGTATCTATTAATTTTTAGGAAAATAAGGTAATAAAGCGGAAAAGGGTCAAACGGTTGATTTGACAGACCATTTGGAAGGGGGATTTGGAATAACGACCGATAACTTTTTTACAAGTTTAGAACTTGCGGACAAGTTGTGGGAAAAAAATATTACTTTATGTGGATCCCTCCAGAAAAATAAAACATTTATTCCCAGGGAATTTTTACCGGCATCGTACAAGAAAGAGTTTTCAAGTATGTTTGCTTTTAGAAATCAAAGAACGCTACTATCCTATGTTCCAAAACAAAAACATGCTGTCATCTTACTTTCAAGTGAGCATATTGATAGTAAAGTAGCTGGAGAAGAACAGTACTATTAACCAGAAATTATTCTTCATTACAACAAAACAAAAGGTGCTGTCGACACTTCAGATAAATTGGCCAAAGAATATACAGTGCAGAGAAAGTCAAACCGCTGGCCAATGGCAATATTTTCGCATCTTATAGATATCGCAGGAATAAATACTTATTAATTGTGGTTACTGCAAAACCCGGATTGGCGAAAAAACAGTTTGGATAAACGTAAAATGCATATTTTGGGACTAGGAAAAGAACTCATGAAGAAAAACGTTTTCCGGCGATATAATAATAAATACATTCAGATGAATAGAAAACGGTATATGACAGACGTTTTTCCCGAACTACTGGATGCAACAGAACATAGAGTTGAACACCAAAACATTACCAGGGGCGCTGCCATATGTGTCAAAGAGGAAAAGACAGAAAATCCAGAAAAATATGTATTAGCTGTAATAACTTTGTGTGCCTAGAACATTCAAAATCGGAGATAGTTTGTAAAAAATGTTAGTAGTATTAGTGATTATGGTATTTTGTATTTTTTCGTGATGATTTTTGACTAATAAATGGTTAATAGTAAAACTTTAATAAAACTTCTTTTCTATATATTTAATTTGAAGAAAAATACAGCATTTCTGCAATTTTACGCATGGGGTCTTCTCGGAACCCAGTTAGTCCTTTTCGTAAAATTTTGATGTCCGTCCCATGAAGGTTAAGAAAGTTAGTTCAATATTTGTTCTTATTTATCTCAAGACCTTTTAAAGATTCAATCTAAGGGATTTAGATTTCAAAAGTTGGGACGAAAGTGTGTTAGTTTTCTAATAAATGATTTGAATAGTTAGAATCTAATTTTTTGTTGTCATAGCTACGTTTGTGCTCTGAAATTCTTGTCTTAAAATTTTTGACAGTTCTACCGATATAAATTTTATCACAGTTGTCATTACCACATTTTATTTTATAAACTCCTGATTTATTCAATTTTGAAGATATATATTTGTAATTTTTAATGAGTTTGGATAAATTGTAATCAGTTTTAAAGCAAATATTCATGTCTGAAGCTTCTAATAATGATTTAATTTTTAATGATGATGTTCCAAAGTATGTTATGTTTATTTTTATCAGAATGGAATACTTGTTCTAAAGTCTGTTTTATTATAAGAAGTAGTTTTATTTGTGTATATGCATGTACGAAAATGTAAGTATAAGTAAAGATCGAGCAAATAGAATTATCTTTTGTATTTCAACTTATTTAACAACTCTACACAACGGACAAATATATTCCCGTTGATAGCCGTTATGCAGAAGTTCCACTGTATATCAATAACCAAAACGTAAAACATTCTCTAAATAATGATTTATTGAAATACTTTAAAAAATTCCATTTTTTTCCATATTTTGGAAAAAAATTGCAAAGAACAAACTATCGATATTGACAGAATAATGAGAGAAACGAATGGCTTATTGAGATTTTAAACTATAATTCCCACATTTCTCGTACAACAACTAACATCCAGATTTTATTCCCTAAGTAATACAACAATGTTGATAGGTGTAACATTTGTATGTTTCGCAAAGCGTCGAGAGAACTCTTATTCCCTGATATATTCTTCTTTGTTTGCAAGTCGCCATAAACATGTCAAAAATATCTTGGTCGCCGACGATTACTGGTAGAAGTTATGTCGAATCCGAAATATATGACCAATAGTACGGGTCCGCAAACGGAATAGAAATTTCTTGGTGACACGTACATGCTTTATTGCAATACAAATATCCCATTGTGGTGTTTACAATAAAAATATTATTGGATAAAATAGGAAAAATTCTGAATTCGGTGAAAAAAAAGGAATCTGAGAATTTCAATAGATGATTAATGAATTACACTGTTTGATATGTACAATTTGATTGCGCACATATCACTCATTGGGTTTGTGGACTTTGTTAAAATAAATAAGTTTCCTTCGATGTTACTTGCTATGTACAATTTATTTACACTAACATACTTACACATCAAATGCACTGTTGAAATGGTTTGTTGTTTATGGGTACTTGCCCGATTGTATGCGTATTAGAAACACTTTACTACTTGTGGGAACTAGCCCGATACTTCTAATAATTAAAATTATGGTACAGCGTAGTTACAACGCGTTCGTCCGCGAGAGCTCTTGCTTGAAGCATGTTTTGTGTTATACTGTCGCAGGCTGTTTTTTGCTCTGCGCATGACTTAACCTCAGATTCTTGCCGCAGACGACATTTAGGATAAGAACTTTACACTTATAAATTTTAATGTATTTCGTGTTGCATAATGTTTGCAACATACACAAATCACCCAGTGTTCATTTTAATGTTACGGATTTTGGACATATAAAGAAGATGAGAATAAGATTTTATATGTTATGGAAGATAATATGTATTGGTTTTATATCATACACGTCATCCATATCCGTGTTCATTGATGGAGTGGAATCGGAAAGAAACATTCTCATTTTTTTAAGTTTTAGCGAGGAATGTCATTCTATATAAAAAGTTTTTATTGCTGCAAAACCTCATATACTGGAATAATAATGAAGCTTCTCACAAGATGTCACATTTTATAGTAACTTTCATGTCGTATCTCATGAATTTTAGTTCCAAATAGTAATAATAATCATGAATTTTAGTTCCAAATAGTAATAATAATCTATGGTAAATGACATTCACGATGTAACTAAAGAATTGTCATCTTTCGGTCAATTATTCTTAAACTGTCATTCTTCTTCAAGAAAGCTGACTTTCTAAGTCCTATATCCAGATATATCCATTACTCGGAATGGATCGAAACACATAAAGTACTTACAGGTAATATCGCCACCTTAAGCGTTACACTATAATTTACACAAAACAACACTGCTAAAACAACATAACTATTACATGTGTCTTGCCAGTTATTTTGGCAACAATCATAGTATAAATTATACTACCAAAACTGCGATCTATGGATGTCAGTAAAACTTTGCGCCATGTACACGTCTCAAGTTTAGAAAGAATAAAATTTCCATGTAATTAACAATTAAAGTACCTAAACAAGTTTAAATCACAAAAATTTTTGAAATCACCTAAAATACCATGTCGTATATTAAATTTATCCCCCTTTTTCTATTTTCAATTGATACTTACAAAGAAACATTTTTCCAAATAATTCTCAATTTATTGACTGAAATTTATTCAGATAAAATTTTTATATATACATAGTTATTTTCCAACTAATTTTAAGCTGATGTAAAAAAACATTTGGAAAGAAAAAACATTTATAAGACTTGGCCCAATTTTTGGTATAAGGCTGAGACGTGTACATGGCGCAAGTTTTACTGACATCCATAGATCGCAGTTTTGGTAGTATTTCAATTATTTTTGTAGTTTAATATTTTAATTCGTTCTATTGTTCATTTAGTGATTCGTTTTCTCTACATGTGACAAGAATATATTCCTTAATCGAACATATTAGACTAGACGATCTACAAAATATTATATATACCTTTATATTATAGTAAATTTTTTTAATTCATAAACATGCGTTTATAAAAAGAACACTCTGTATGACAAGATAGAAGAATATCCTATGACAGTTCAGGGATTTGTTAATATTGTTGCGAATAAAAATTCATTTATAGTTATGTACAATGATTTCCGAATATAATAACAAAATTTAAATTTATTATTTATATGGTAACATAGTTATTTTCATCATTTTTACTTATGTACAAAATTTTATAAAATCCAACCAATGAAATGTCATATTGATTGATGACACCAATTTAGCAATCGAAAGGAATTGTTTGAGTAGATCCTGTTTAAGATTTGAACTAATCAGAGAAGAAAAAAACTCTGGTAACCAGGAAGTCAGATTTTGGGAGGACTATCAATAAATTTTGAAAAAAAAAGAAAGAGTTGGTTGTTCAGAGCTGAATGGAAGAGATCTCCATATTAAATTTGGTGAGAGATTTTATGAATTATTGACAAAATCATAAACAATATAATTTAAAACTTAAAGATAAACATAACTTACAAATGTAAATTATCCATTTGTATATTTTGCTTGTTCGCAACAAAACATATTTTGAACTAACTACATCAAAAAAGTTTGTTCCTGGTTCCCGAATCTGTAGGTACTCAATTACATCCTGCAGTTGAAAATTATAATATCAACAGTGTTTCCTGTATCCTGTGTGTAGCAGTTTTTGATTAATAAATAAACCTTGTTGGAGTTTTAAGGTTTAAATCTCTTAACGACTATATTGCAGTCCTGACCTGACTACATCAGTTTCAACCCCAAACTTTATTTATTCTTTGCTGAAACGGTGAAGAAAATTATTGAACTGTGATAAGACACTACTTCTTTGTAAATTAGATAGTATTCAAGTGTTTATTTAGATTTAAGGATTACTTACATGTTTGTTAATTGTTCATTCACTATTATTTTTAAATCATCTTCATTCACTCATTCATAATTGGCTTCGAAATTACATAACTTCTTCAGATTTTAAAATAAAATGACATAACCTAAATTTGCGTTACAACAACAAGTAATTGTTATCTTTGCACAGTCACAAATATTCTGGTATTTCCAAGCCAAATCAGGATTCAAATTTATCATAAGTGAATTCACCCATTTTATGTCCTTTTATTCTATTTTTATATGTGAAAATTATTAAACTGTTCACTAATTTGAGTTCGACGCTTATTTAAATTGTCCTTAAAATATTCAGCGGAAAAACAAAGGCCTTACTCAGAACCCTGTTTGTTTACAAATTAATAAGAAAAAGAATTATCATTTTCAATTGAGTATAACAGTCCATGCCATCTATTGAGCCATAGCCAAGGTAAGTACTAAAGCAGCCCTTTATTTTGCGTGAATTACCCATGAATCTCTTTGTTGTTGGTGTTAACATATCACGCGATATTCCTACATCTTCTTTGTTATATATATATATATATATATATATATATATATATATATATATATATATATATATATATATATTGAACATGATTCAAGAACACAGAAACTAAAATAATATAACTCATATCAGCATACTACACAGAATTATATAAACCAAAATATTTCCAATATACAGAAGATTTAATGCAGTATTTAAAAAACTGTATATGTCTTACATGTACAAAATATTCTGGAGCATATATACATCATCTGTTAAGTGTTAGAGAATTATTAGCACCTATTTTGATCAGGATACATAATATCTATTACCTTATAAAAGTAAAAAAATATATATGTAGAAGAGATAGTTCTTCACTACTTAGATGGAAGTATAATTGAAATTCTCACTCTCACAAATATATTGAAGTTTGGAACATTTGATTCAATATCTTTAATATGATACCAAAAGAATTTATTGATGAAGTAATCTATTCATAATGGAATACAATATATGAGCAATAGTAATAAGAAATTTGAATAAAAAGGATAAAACTTACCTTTAAACACAGTAGTTCATTTAAGAAGCATATCGACAATCCATTGTAAGTAATAAATAACAAGTTATAAATCAAAATTCCTTAATTAAAGGAAACATGTAATCCATATTCTAAAAATATTCATTGAACATTAATAATAGTTACAATAAATAAACATGTAATAACTTAATTATTTAACATTTAGAGAGTTTTGGTTATATATATCAAATAATGTCAGAAATGTCATAAAATCATTTTATCAATTGACTGGAATAAGGTTATAAATTGAAAAAGAAGCAGAACCATAGAAATCTATATTTATTGAGTCAAGAAAGATGTGAATTTTATGGTTTGTAATTATATATTAGGAATTAGAAAATGAATCTGAAATCAAGATATTTATGATTTCGGATAGCAACGAAAAATAAAAAAAGGCGGGTTGGTTGTTGATTTTTGAATAATGATGGAAGTCGGAGATTAGAAAACTAAAATGGTTGAAGAATTAAGTTATTGTACAAAGAAGTGAGTTATTTCATATATTAATTCGAAATAGCTAGTATAAGGCTATTAAAATAATAATTTCTACGAAGATATATACAATATATAAAAAATTACATGTTATTGGAGGCTATGGTACAAATGAAAGAGTCATTTCAAATTGAGTAATCAGTTGATGTGGTACGGAATCGTAATGTAAAGTTCCTGAATAAGATATTAAGCATTGAGTGGGAATTCGAAGCTGGAGAATAATAGAAATTACAAACATGAGTTACCTGTAACAAGAAATCTAGTAAAAAAAAACATCTCCATCTGGACGACATATGTATGCATGACATGGTTTTTTAACAGACAGAATTTCAAGAAAGGAATATTAGTGGTTGAGAGGTTAGTGTTTCTTTTCATCTTTGTTGGTACCAACATTCGGGTTAGAGATATACATTTATAATAAAAAAAAGGAAAGGTAATAACATAGACTTGAGTACTTACCATTTATATTTAACAAATATTTTATTGTTTGACATTTCAATATTATATTAGTATTTAAGATAGTTCATCACTCACTTTAAATTTATAATACATAATTCTTGATCAATATAATATAGTTGTTGTATTAAAGGTATTCTTGAAATTATTGTTTATGTTCAGATAAATATTACTTCAACTGATATGAGTGACAGTTGGAATCGATTATTCTACTGATAATTTCCATCTATTTCAATTGTGAGACAAAATCGATTGCTATATTGAAAGTTTCTATACATAGGCTCACCAATTAATATAAAAAATATAATATCAGTTATTTGAATGATTCATATATATGTAAAATATTGTAGATATAGAGTTAAAATCACTTCCGGATCCCAAAGAGTAGTAAGAGTTTCTCATGCTCTCCACATAAATATATAAATACATAAAAAATTTTCTTTACTTCATTACTGAGCTAGCTATACTAGAGTTGAATATATTAAATTGATAATATAACAATTATAGTGGTATTGTCGGCAAAGTATACAACTATAACAATCCATTATAATATATATATATATATATATAATATAATATATATATATATAATATAATATATATATATATAATATAATATATATATATATATATATATATATATATATATATATATAACAAAGAAGATGTAGGAATATCGCGTGATATGTTAACAACAACAACAAAGAGATTCATGGGTAATTCACGCAAAATAAAGGGCTACTGAAATAGAGTGGTAACCGTGTCGATGTTGGTTGTTGTCCTGAAAACTTGGGATCTTCCAATTAAAGACACAAATGAGCGTTTGGTTTCCCTGCTGAAATCCGTTATTTTGTGTTTTCCCATGTTTCAATTAACATCTTTGCTCCCAAATTTCACATCCTTATTTGGTTATGCCGTGCTGAAGAGGCATAATGAGCCAGAAACATGCATGTCCACGGTTACCACTCTATTTCAGTAGCCCTTTATTTTGCGTGAATTACCCATGAATCTCTTTGTTGTTATATATATATATATATATATATATATATATATATATATATATATATATATTGTTGTAGTATGAATGGAGGCGTACATTGTGACCCAGTGTAACGTTGAAATAAAGAAACTAAGATCAATTTTTTTATATAATAGTAATAATGACCATATCTGTCAATTGTAGTTTAATTTTCAGAAATTATTTTGGAATTTCAAAAGTTGAGATTATTTCAATAAAGTTTATAAAACTTAATTTAGATAAAAACATATGAAGTCATATTATAATAATAATAAAACAAATAATCAAATATAAATGACAATGAAATAAGTTAACTTAACGCAATATGTAACCTTAGACATAACCAAAATTTATTGGAGGAATATGAAGGACAAACTAATAACTTGAGAAATCAGCGATATAGCTACAATATCTAAATCATAAAAAAGAAAACAATTGTGAATTTTGTAATGGAAGGTTCAATATTATTTATATAATACATATGGTTTTAAAGATCTATTTCCATATATGGAAGTACAAAAACCAGAAATGTCATATTGAATACATGAGGGATGAATAAATAAAATTTGAAAATAATTAAGAAAGTATGTATGATAATTGAATGATCAAATAGTAGAATAAAAATGGAATAATTACATATATGATATATAATTGTTTATGTTGCCAAAATTATATAATTATAATATAAGTTTCCATCAATCACAGTACTTTTGAAAATTAAAATAATTAACAAGACAATTTATAGAACTGATTGTGACGTATTATGAAATTATGAACAATATAAAGTATAAATAATATAAAAAACAGGACATTTATGTGAATAATATAGTGATTTTGGACAAATGAGAATGACAATCAATCTTTATAAAAAAATGTATATCTAGTAGTTCATGAATATCCGCTTGAAGCAAGTTTGTTGATAAAAAAACAATTGAGTGTGGCGAGGAAGGTAGAAGCATAAGCAACTCCATGTCGGGGCTCTTCAAATTTTTTGCGAAAAATTATTAAAATTAAGTATTTAGGTCATTCTACAAAGTAGTTTTACAACCAGAGATCCTACCAACAAATCAAAACAAATTCCGAATCCAAAACGAGTCTTCTCTAAGTAATATGAGAAATTTGGTGATGTACAGCAGTGAGAAAGGACGCTAAAAGGTGCGGACATTTTGAGACAATCGTTTTCTCAATTAACAGGTTAGTGAATTTATTTCTTTGGGTTCCAAAGACGAACAATAAATATAAATGATCATTCAATTAACTAATAAAATGAATATTAAAGGCCATAAATAAACAATACAAAGAACAATTTTGAAAAATTATTAATATCGTTCAATTTTATAGAGTATAATTATGATTACTCACCTGTTTTTCAATCTATCCATGTAGTTTATGAGAGATTTCCAAAAATACTTTTATAGTTTATAGTTGGTAATTTCATATATGTAATTAATCTGTTTCGTTGTTTTTCACCATAGAATCTTTTCCTGTTTTATACAAGTTAAAATAACACACAACCACACAAATCAATCATATATACTTCAATTTTCTCAATGTTTAGCGTTATTTAATACTGCTCTGCGCAAGCGTTGTATATTTTTGAAGGTAGACTATTAATTTCAGTATCCGATAGGAGCACACCATAGGCATCGCATAATTTTATTTCTATAATTAAATAAAAATGTGATACTAAATGAATAATTAATTATAAGTTTCAATCGGAACATTCTTATCCAAATTTTCATTCAAACAATTTATTCATTAAATCAATATATAAAAGCATATGGGGATAGTCGGTGTCGAACCTTTGTACAGAACAGTTGTGCGCTCCGAAACGATTTAATTAGTAGTTAAAAAGCAATTAGTGTATATTTCAAAGTGAACCAAAACAAACAAGAACATTTACAAGGTAAAACAAAAACTTTTTGTATCGTCACATAGTCATAAATATATACATTTCCATACCTAATTACCATCGGTTATCTGTAAATTCCAAAGGAAGACAGGGCCGCACTTAACAGGCAGGTCCATGTCATTACTTAAAAATGGATGAATATCCGCCGTTAGGAACTTCAAATGGGGGAGTTCAGAACATAGCAAGCACATCATCACTGCCTTATTCATATATAGCCAGCCAAAGCAATTCAACCTTCCCCAAAAAATAGCAAGCAATTGTATTTAATGCACTGGACAATACAAAATTGGAAGAATATATATATGCGGTGGGAGATATAATTACGCCAAAAAATATTTTGTTCGCTTCTCGGATTTCTAACAATAGAATATGTATTTACCTCACCAATGAAAAAATTGTTAACGACTTCGTATCTACTAATAATGGAATTATCACAGTTAACCATCAACGTATTCAAGCACGAAGATTACTAAACCCAAACATACGATTGATTATTTCAAATGTGTGTCCCTCCGTACCACATAACATCATTGAAGCTGAGCTTGTTAATATGGGACTGAATTTGGAAACTCGATTGAATTTCCTTAAGATTGGCACACAAAATCCGGAATATAAACACATTTATAGTTTTCGTAGACATATTTACATCTCTCCTCCTGATCAAATCATAATACCTGAATTTCTGGACTTCAATTATGATAATACATCTTACCGAATATTCCTATCTTTAGACAATGTCTGTTTTACTTGTAAACAACCTGGTCACACTGCAAATAATTGTTCTCACTCTAAATTACTTCCAAATATGGTATTACTGGACTCAACTCCCAAATCTCCAGTATCCACAAACAAAGTTAAACCAACAGATATCCCTACTCTTGCACATTCACATTCAAGCTGCATTTCTAATCAAGATAACCTCATGGTTCCTAACGTAAGGGAATGCTCTAACGACCATATAAGTATAACAAATCTAGACATGGAGCCAGATTTTAATCCATTAGATAAGCCATCAAACACATCACTTGAAATTACCAAATCCCCAGAGCAATCGCAAAGGCAATCAAATTTATCACTCGACATTCCTAACGAATCTGAACAAACTAAGACGATTTCTGCAGCTTGTAAACGTCAAATCTCTACTTCACCTGATTTAGAAAACCAAAAACCTGATGAAGAATCTTTTAGACGTCCGAAATCTTCAAAAAAATGTAAAACTAAGAAAAACGCAGAAGAATTAACTCACCTTTTAGAACCTATAAAAGATCTCCTAGTTACTTTCAAACCACCAAATTTTATGAACTTTACCGAATTATGTGATTTTATAGTAAATGCATCTGGGTCTAAGCATGCTGCAAGCATAGCAAAAAATTACACCAACGACTTACACAATCTGAAAAATCTACTTACATTCGTTCATAAAAACATCGACAACACATCTGTAAAAAATAATATAACAAGGATTAAGAAAAAATTGACGGAAGAAGCTGACCTAACATCAACAGACGAAGAAAGCGATATCTCTTCTCACTCTGGTTTTTCAAGATAAAGTAATGGCTTACTCAAATTTTATTCTTCAGTGGAACCTAAATGGTGACGAAATCGCACGACACTCTATAGGCAACAAAAATCTACCATATTTTGAAAAAGTTCCAGCTGCCGATTTCAAATCAGTTATAAAAGATTTTGTATGGGATATCTGGCAAAAAAGATGGGAAGAAACCAATACGCTTCTTAAAGAAATCATGCCATCAGTAAAATCCAGACTTCCTCTTCCACAGAACAGAAAAGACCAGGTTGTTTTAAACAGGTTAAGAATAGGACATTCAGCCCTCACACACCAGCATTTGTTAAATCAAGAACCACCAAAGCAGTGTTTTACGTGTCATGTGCCTCTAACCACAAAACATATATTATTGGATTGTACAAATTTAAGTGTTACAAGAACAGTTAACAACATTCCGTCTAACATTAACCGCGCGTTAAGTGAAAACTGTGAAAAAGTGCTCAAATTTCTGAAAGACTCCAATTTTTATCATAAAATATAAGTACCTATTGTATGTTTTTTGACTATAAGTACCTATTGTATGTTTTTTTTTTTTGAAACCCCGCTCATAACCCTCGAGGTTGATGCGGTAAAATAAAAAAAAAAAAAAAAAAAAAAAAGCATATGGTGATTTTTCAATTTATTTCAATCGCCCATGAATCCAACTAAGATTAGGAGTATATATTTTCATGTCCAAATATCAAAATTGATGAGCAGCCGAAGGTAAAATAAATAAGGTAAGTTCGATAAACAAATTATAAGGTGTAAATAGTGAAGTAATTATAAATAAACAATAAATAAATATGATTATTAATTCAATTGTCGGCCCAACGTAGGGCTATAATAAGAGAATTTGATATAATTGGCCCCAACGGGGGGCAAATAATGAATAAATAATAATAAAAAAGACAATAGATAAATATATTAATACAATATATATATATATATATATATATATATATAAACTTTTTCTATGCTGTCAACAACAACACAGAACGTAAAGAAAATCTATTTATAATTGAGCTTTTGAACCAAATTATAGAATGAAATGTATTAAACTAACTAAACATAATGTAAACATACGAATTCGTTACGAGAAAGCTACTGTGTGAGTGAAACGCGTCAAGTAGTTGAAATTAAAGATTAATTCAAATATAATGAAGTTTTAAACAAATTATATTGTTTTATTTCATCGTTATATTTATTTATTTAAACGAAAAACCCCCACTACAAAATACAACAGCATACAATATGGTTATGTTTACATTTAACTAACTTAACTAAGTAACAGTAACACAACATGATAATATCATAACAAGTATATATATACAATCACTTGAAAGGAACCTTAGTAAAGTACTCTTTAAGACTTGGAATGAGCTATTAAAATCATCCAATCTATCCTCTCTATGTAAAAATTCTAGAGATCTGTCTATGAATGAATGTCTACCATAATCAGTTCTGTGATAACTAATGGAAAATAATTTACAATGACGCAGCGCTCTTTGTGGAACTTCAAGATATATTTATATTTCAGGCAGCAATGATGGACATGATGCCATACCATTTAGTATTTAATAAATCAGAGAAATGTCAAACATGAGCTTTCTTTTATCCGGAATAAGCAATTTTAGTTCATGTAAAATATGAGAATAGTCATGATCAATGAGATTCAAATCAAATCTATAATTACAATATCTCAATAATTTGTTTTGTAATCTTTCGAGTAATAACATAAACAATATAAATACTGAGGCGTGCAAATAACAGTTCCATATTCCAGTTGAGATCTGACCAACCCAACATAAACAGACCTCACAGCTTCCAGAGATAGATCATTACAATTCCTCAAAGTAAATCTCAACATCCTTTGAGACCCAACTACCAATTGATTAATATGCTCACCAAAACTTAATGAGAGTCAAAAAGTATTCCCAAATCCTTAGCCAATTATCTACTTATCAGCAATTGACTATCTATTGAATACGAGAATGGGATCATAGTTCCCTTTCTCCTAAAAGGCATCTTAAAGCATTTTTCAACAATCAAATCAAACAAGTTTACCCGACACCATTCAGACATATTATCTAGCTTCATTTGAATTAAACCAATATCGATGTCATTCCAAACCACTAAGAATAATTTGAAATCATCAGCGAACATTAAAAACTCACTCCTTTATATCATCTTTGAGATAATTAACAATCAGGCTAAACAACAACGGAGAACAGTGCCCCCCCCCGAGGGACCCCAGCGCTTACACCAATCACTCTCGACAAAAAATTCCCAATTTTTAGCTTCAAACTTCTCCCACTAAGAAAACTAAACACCCAGTTCGCTAATTTGTCTGGAAAACCTAAATTTTTTAATTCCTCAATCAACAAGTGAATAACTCTGTCGAAAGCTTAGGAAAAATCAGTATATATGGCATCAACCTGATCCCCTCTCTCTAAGGCAGCAGACAGCTTACCATTGTATATAAGCATATTGGTTAACGTAAAACGACCCCCCCCCTCTAAAGCCGTGCTGCTCGTTAATTATAATCTCTTAACACTGCCAATTCAAACAGTTATACATCAAACTATCAAAAACATTTGGGATTGAAGACTGTATAGATACACTGCGATAATTTTTAATATCACTTCTTGAACCTGATTTGAATATCCAACTATCAGGAAACATACCTGAAGATAAAGATAAATGAAATAGCTGACACAAAGGCAGCATTAAGGATATACTACCCTGTTTCAAGACCAAATTTGGAATACCATCGGGACCAATCATTCAACGAAGAGATGCTTTGTTTTAATAAGTTGTTAATATAATTTATCAGATTGTAATACTAGTAATTGTTACATTCTTCATTCTAAAACAAATATAACAACTGTAACCTTACCTACTAAATTTTGTTTCGGTTATGAACCAAATTTTAGACGCCTATTCTCTAATCAGTAACAATGTCATTCATAGACGTTCGGAACTGCATTGAAAGAACCAATAGAATGCTCAAAGTTGTGCAATACGATCCTGCATTTGTGTCAAGAATTATATATGCTTGTGTTATGCTCCACAACATTATTATAAAAAGGATAATACCTTCTTCATCTTCTTCAGCATTTTCCTATAATATGAGTTTGCTGTTATTTCGATCCACAGTTCCCTTAAGTTCCAATCTCCTTCTTTCGGAATATACAAATTGATGAATATCTAATTTTATAGGAAGATGAAAACAATTTTGTCGATGAAGATGATATTGGCCGATTGGACGATGAACATTTATTAAATAGGGTTAATAATATAGTTTGGAATCAAATTATAAATAATCTCTTTACTTGAGAAAGACTTATTGTATATTTCAATACAATAATTGAAGAACAATTTTCTTAAGTTTCTTGTGTTATGGCTCTTACATGGTACCATTTATAAGAATCAAAATAAAAAAAATGAATTATTAAAATAACAATTCCAGAAAATTCACAATTTCCATTTTAATACGATAATGTACTATAAATTCAAATTCACTCTTTTAGAGGAAGATAATTGAAGTTGTTTTAGTGAATTATTTGTTTTATGTTATTTTACTAAACATAACGACAATGCAAGTTTTTCGAAACCTTACATAGGACAACTTTTTATTCTAAGTGATAGAGTAGTACTTGTCAAGGCAGAGTAGTAGAAAATAATTTAACTACTTAGGAAGTACTACTCTATCACTTCGAATAAAAAAATTGGTCTGTCGGGTTTTAAAGAACTTGCACTGTATACGATTTTTCCCAATAATACTGATTAAAGTATATGTAACAGTTTGAAACAAAATTTGAAACAGAAAGTGAAATAATACTAGACTCAGGTGGCTGTAACTCTGCAAGTGAGTATTAAATTCAATTGCTAACAACTTTTTAAAGTGCAATTTTTTGATATTTTCAAAAATAAAAAAAAGTACTTCCCTCTTGAGCTGTATTGATACTTTATGACGAATCTTGTTTACTACTAATAAATATTGATATTAGGTTATCGCGTTTTAGGATTTAGAACATGTAGAAATGAATAATAACTTAATAACTAAAATCTATACCAAAAAAGTTGACACCAACTTACGGACAGGGGGGCACACTGTGGGCAATTTGAGAATATGAATCCAAGTCCAACACAAAATCATAATCAGGACACTTTACATTTTTTCCTCTATTACCTTCCTTTCTTTGACATTTTTTGCAATTTCTTTCATGATTGTTATTTTTTCACTTTCATCATTACAATTACTTCCTTTTAAAGTCTTGCACCCCAGTACTTGACGTTTTTCTTTCTTTGATGGTCTTTTAAGTGACTCTTCAACCGAGTGTTCAACTGGTTGATTCTTATGAATCTTACTTTGATTTGGGGACTCTTTCTCTGATTCTTCTCTAATTTCTTCATTATTTGGTATGTCTGCAATTTTAAAATTTAAGTGGATATAACCAAATTTAAAGAACCACGTAATTCATACCTATTCCTATTTCATGGGCATGAGTTTTGCCGTTGACTACTACCCAACCTTTAGCATCTAGTATTCGTTCTTCAGCATCTGATAAAAGTTTAATAGGATACCCTATGTTTCCCGTATCTTTTGTGATAATTCTATTGTTTCTTGTCTTTGCTTCAACTTGACACTTCCAGTCGGTAAATGTCTGAAATTGGTAAAAACTATAACAAAAAACATATGTAATTACTGCTTTTATGGATAATGCTAATAAAAAAAGAAAATCAAGTATTATACGTACCTATGTTCTTAATAATAACAGGGCTTATAGCATCAAATTTGTTATTTCTAAACGGTTCATTTTTGTATTCAATTCATCCAAATACATTATACATTGTGCCGATATTTTCTTGGTGTTTTAACTTTGTCTTTATTCATAATAAAAGTTACGTGAGTAAGTGGATACAAATCTTATTTAACAAAACTTCTATAAACAAATATATAGGTAATCTTTTCCAGCTTAACACAACTACACAATATGTCAAAAATATACCAACCTTTTTAAAATTGTAAAAATATTATCGTTATGTTTTGTCTTTAGATCTTAACGCAACGATATTGATACAGAATCTACTCTGAAAAAGTATCCTTAACATGATAATCGTTACCGTAACGAGAAGTTACAGAACAGCTTTTGCTGTTGGACTAAATACACTTCATGAAAATGTTCCAAATGAGTAAATTATTATTATTTCTTTGCCTCTTCAATTTGGGTTTGTAGAATTCATTTTTATAGAAGAAATTGATAAACATATTCGAAAAGCTTGTTAATATTTATATTTGGCATAACAAAAGACAAATGACGTTTGTATTGTAACGTCAACTGAAGCTGTTGTGAGGGACGATACAATTCGATGATCGTAGGAACGGTGCTCGAGAATATCATTTTTAGGAACTATTCGCAAATAGAGCATTCACAGCCTTGCGTATGCATGACGTTGGGAACGACGTCAAGAATAACGAGATTCAGGGCATCAGGGTGAATGTAATTTAATCATCGACCACCACACCTGCAATAAATGAATCACCGGTAGCGACATTGATTTTTTTAGCGAAGTATCGAAACCACACATGAAAAACCTTGAACTTTAGAAATATTTTTTCAAAAGTTACAACTTTTATTTTTTAGAACTGAATATCTTTTCAATAAATACATGGAAAATTATCATTGATGCTGCAAATGGAAGATCATATATGAATTATATGGCAAATGTATGCATACTTTGCCTGTAGATAATATACTTTTTAATTAATTAAAAAAAATAGAATTGCGGGGAGAGGGAAAAGACGAAATTTTCGGTATAAGAGTGTCTGTCGTCTAGCTCAAAAATATTTAAAAGAGGGCGGAGTCGAGACGTGACATGGCGCGAGTGACGAGCAGTCACTCTTGATTCTGTTCTCCTTTTTAGTTGAGAAAGTTAAGCGCCATTAAAAAAATATTGTCCACTGGCAGTATTAGCTACGCTGATTGCAATAACGCCAAGTAGTTGATCTAATTTTGGAGGTACAGAAATTAGCCGGAGGAATAAAAAGGACTAACAATAATTAATATACAGGACATTTCCAAAATATTATTAATTTTTAACACTAATATGGATCGGCAATGAACTGTGACGATCCGAAAAGTCACTAATAAATTTAGTTAGCTAATTTTCAGTATGGTCAGCTGCCAGTGAACTTGAAGTTGTAGGAAGGTTATTGTTCTAAACGGATTCACGACTGTTTGTAAATATAATAATAAACGCGATTCAACGATATGAATAATTTAAGTATAGTAAGGTCGACAGAGATCATCGACTGTTTGTGTTTAGTTTTTTAATAAATAATATATAAATTCCTTACGTTGAAAATGAGAGTTTATTGTTAACTAGTGTCATATTAGTAATGCATTTTGTATAAGTTATCTGTGGTCAGTAACTTTGTTAGAAATAATATTCAATATATTATCCCAGTGGTTTTTGATAAACTATGGTATTATTTATTCCCACCGATTAAGGGTAAGTGTTTTCTCATCGATAATGGTATAAAGGACTAAGGACTTAACACGAGGAACACTTGCCGTTTTAATCACCACAGAACTAGTTTCTTATAATATTGTTACGAAACAGCACACTGGTATAGTCCCTAAATCCGACTCTGTCTAAGCCAGGTATGAAAGTTAAAATTATGGCTGACGCGCAGGGGTTTCTTAGTATTGTTTACGATTGTGACTATCTTATCTAGACATTCTTTTTCTGACCAGTCTTATCTAGAACCAGAAAGCCAATTGTTTTTGTGTAAGCCGCAATCTAGAATTATCTAGTGAAAAAGGAACTAATATATAACGGACCGACCAAGAAGAGTTAGCCTAGTTGATAAAGCGATTTCGAGAAATAAACAAGAATACACCGAAATAGCGAACAGAAAGTGTTGATATAAATTAATAATTAAGTTTCTGTGCATATAAATTAAATTTAAGTAGTTAAGTATATATAAATTGAGTGTTAGTGAGTAGTTTAGTGTTTGAATAAATTATTAAGTAGCCATACCGTGTGTTTAAAATTTATCCCACCCGTTTACTGTTTAAATAAATAAGAAAAACATTACATTGTTGTCAGAAGTGAATTAATATAAATAAATATCTACGTAAAAATGGGCAAGAGATTAAGGTACATGAAACTGACTGAGTTCAGAGCAGAATTGGAAGATTGTGAGTTGGAAACGTCCGGTAGGAAAAGTGAATTAGTAGAAAGACTTAAAGTGGCACTGGAAAATGACGGCTTTGATCCAGAAACAGTTTCATTTAATGACGAGGCTTCCACCTTAATCTCGTCAATTTCTGCTAATATTTCTGCTAACATGGACGAGAAGATTTCTGCTATGAAGAACGATATTTCTGGAATGGAAGAGAAGATTTCTACGAATGTGATAAGCGATATTTCGGCTATAAAGAACGATATTTCTGCTATGAAGAACGACATTTCTGTTAATATGGACGAGAAGATTTCTACTTTGAGGAACGATACATCTGCCGATATACTATTTTTGAAAAACGACATTGCCGCTGACGTTGAAAATGAAATTTCGACTCTAAAATCTGAAATCGAGAATAAGATGTCAACGGTGAACGAGAAAATCGAGAATAAATGTCAAAGATGGACGAGAATAAGATTACAACGATGGACGAGAAGATTGAGAATAAGATTACAACGATGGACGAGAAATTCAAGGAGTTAGAAAAAAAGATGACAGATATAAAAACTCAAGACACGCCAGCGGAAGAAAAGAAGACCGAGCAAACGAAAAGTTGCAAGACAGAAACACACCCTAAGTTAGAAGACATTGGCAGTTTTACCCGAGTCAAGGCTCCAACGTTCGATGGAAAAATGTCGTGGACCAATTATGTGAAACAGTTTGAAGCAGCCACAAGAGTGAATAACTGGTCCGATAAGGAGAAAGCAGTGAACCTAACTACAGCGCTTCGGGGAGATGCCTTAGATGTACTTCAGACGATACCTTTGGAAGAAACAGATAACATCGAGCAGCCGAAGAAGAGGTCGGACATGCGATACGGTTACGATCATTTGGAACATTTGTACAGATTCCAGCTGGAGAACTGGAGGCGGAAACGTGACGAAACCCTTCAAGAGTATGAAATGGATATTGCCCGACTAGTTCGATTTGCTCATCCATCAGCACCAGATAACATGATGGAACATTTAGGCATCTAGGCCTTTATTGATGGCTTACGTGACCCCGATATGTAGAGGACGCTTCGTTTAGCCCATCCGAAAACATTAGTCGACGCATTGACAGCTGCTCTTGAATATGAAGCAGCCACGATGGCTTCCGGATACAACAAAGGTAGGACCATACAGTAAGAAGGTGACGATGACAGACTTGACCAAATCGTCAACTTGTTGAAGGGTATGGTAGACAAGAAGCCGAAGAAAGTCAGGTGCTGTAATTGTGGCGATGTGGCGAGCTACATCATGACTTACGCCATTTTCTTCAATATTTAATCAAGTAGTACTTATATCACAATATTGAATGAGAAACTTAGTAACTCCTGAATTTAAGGGGGGGCTATATCAAATTTTTACAAAAAAGTATCTGTTTTAGACACAACATTTCACTTCTTATATCTCAAAAGGTTTTTATTTTTCCAAATTTAAAGTGCGTTTTTGAATAAAAGAATCTTAGAAAACAACCCACCCTTTGTTTACCCTTATTTTTGGACACTTACTTAAATAATTTCGGATCAAGCATGTGTGATGTGCATGTAGTTGGCGCCATCTATTGAATTTTTTCCAAGCTAAGATAAATTTGTTGAATAATTGAAAACAATACTAAAATTTTCAATTAAATTATCTTTTTACCACACTAATTTTGAATTTCGGGAAGAGATGCCTTACAAAAAAAATCTGTCTTACACACAGCATTTTACTTCTTATATCTCAAAAGGTTTTTACTTTTCCAAATTTAAAGTGCGTTTTTTGAATAAAAGAATTTTAGTAGTCATAATCACTGAAAAGAACGTTTTATTTGGGGTGTTTGAATTTTTAGAATCACTATCTTAGGTATCACTCCCTTCAGATGAGTCGAAGTCACTTATTTTGATATCATCTGATTCATCACTGCTTTCGGATAATTCCCTTACAGTACGCTTTTTACGTGAAAATTCTCCAAATGTCGTGAAATAAACTTCGTCTAATTGTTGCACCCCGATATGCTCAAATTCATATCTGAATAAAAATGTCTGATATAGCATCGTTACAGGGGAATCAGTTTCTTTCAGAAAACCGTTTGAATTTTGTTTTGAAAATATCAATAATCAAACAAATAGAGCTCGTCAGTTGATCAACAAATTTATATTCCCTACGAAATATAATAAAATTAGAATCCAATTCTGTGTTATTACAGATGGGTTTGAAAAAATATTCAAAGCTTCTATAATATACATCCGTATCGTGTTTATTGCAGTGAAGTTTGGAATATTTGGGCTTTTATAAATTATTAAGTAATCAATAGAGAGGCAGAGATGGATAGACGGCTTAAAGCGTGACAGTGAGGGATGACTAGAAATGAGCAGAACGTTGTAAGTGGATGCGGAGAGAAACTACCACTTTCTAAAAGGACCTGCTCTTTACCAATAAATTTACTCCATTTGCGAAATTTTTCTTCTGCTCTCCTAATAAATTAGGCGGTGCAAGTGAAAACGCTAGCACGCTAAAGGAATTTTAATTTTTTTTAATAAATATCACGAATAAACGATGTGGTTGTTTCGATACGATGTTCTTCATGAACTTGTTATTGGCTATTTTCAAGTTAATAAAATTCCAGAAAGTATATTCATTGGAAACCAATTTTTAACTACTTCTTCTTATTCATTCGCCTAATCTCAAGGACAACCGTCTGAGGAATGCGATCACTTCTCCCTGCTCTTACTTCAATGTGGACTTCATATGTTACTCATGGCATCACTTCTGTAATTTATCACTTTCATTTATGTCGTAAAATAATAACCCTTAGATATCGAAAGATAAAGGCTTTATTTAGCAAAACTGTGACATTACAATTAAACACATAACGTCGATGGTTGTCAAGGCAATGTGAACATGCAATCACATTCTCCCTCGCAGGAGAAGAGTCCATTGGAAACATAGTCTTCAAGATGCTTTTGAGGTCTTCTGTTTCCTCTAGGTCGATCTTCATGCGTTCCTTCTTGACCTGGTGTTGGAGGATCTTGAATATCTAACCTGTAAGGCCCACAGAAAGGGGCAGGCGAGAAAGAGGAACAGGTGGCTGAAAGGCCTGTGCAAGGGGCGGAGAATATGGTAGGCCTATTGGATCCGGGGGTATTCACTAGGGGCCAGTTGTTTGAGAAAGACTGTAGAGTCACGTCCGTCATCGAATCGGACATGGGCATATTGAGGATTGACCTCGATCAACTTGGCTTCATCCACAATGGCGTCATATTCACTGGTTCTGTTGTTTTGCCGGACAAGGACAGATCCAGGCTGAAGTAACCAGGCTGGAAGAGTCGTGCCATTAGGGGATCGTCTCGGATGAATGAAGAACCTCTCGTGTGGAGTACAGTTTGTACTAGTGTTCATCAACGATCTTATTGAGTGCAAGGCTTCCGGTAGAACGCTTTCCCAATGGCAAATCTGCAAGTTTTTGGTTTTCAGAGCAGATTGATCGATTCCCAAATAATCCCGTTGTATCGTTCAACCAGACCATTTCCGGCTGGGTTATATGGTGTGGTCATGCTGGTGGCAACGCCACGTTTATGGAAGAATGAAATCATATCCTTTGAAATAAACGAAGTTGCCAGATCTGAATGTATGTAGCTAGGCATTCCAAACATCGAAAATAGGTCATTCAGGGCAAGGGTACCAGAAAGGGAAACGAGAGTATTCGTCGACAATGTTGAGTAAATACCGATTGTGGCTGTTAGAAGGTAAAGGGCCCTTGAAGTCAATGTTAAGCCTTTCAAACGGCGATGTTGCTTCAATCAGATGCTGGTTGTTAGTTCTGTAGAACCTTGGTTTGACAGCAGCGCAAGTAGGGCAGGCAGCGCTGATCTTTTTAATTTCATCTATTCCGTAAGGTTAATTTTTGCTTTTAACCCAGTGGTACATTCTTGTAATACCAGGGTGGAACAGTACTTTATGGAGATCATAAAGTTTGTCCAGAGTGTGTAAGGAACTGCAGACGCGTGAAAAAGCGTCGGCTGAATGATTTTCAACGCTAGGCCTATACTGAATGTTGAAAGAGTAGGGAGATAATTCAAGACGCCAGCGGTGGATCTTGTCATTCTTTATTTTGCTTGTAATTTGGGAATTGAAGATATACGACAGAGCTTCTTGCTCCGTGAGCAGCTTAAAGTGTCTACCTAGTACGAAATGACGCCACTTCCTCAACTATATAACAATCGCTAAGGCCTCTCTCTATAGCAAATTGCCGTTTTACGTTATCGGATAAGGTTTTTGAAAAAAACGCAATGGGGCGCCCATTCTGACTAAGAGTAGCCGCTACAGCAATGTCCGATGCGTCAGTTTCAACTGTAAGTGGTAGATCATCTTGAATTGTCGTGAGTAATGACTTGGCTATGTCTTCTTTAATTAGCCAAAAATTTCCAGCTACAGGCGAGTCCGGTAGAATAAGGAAATATTTGCAGTCAACCAAACTCCGTATCTTATCGGAATATCTTGGGACCCATTCTGAGTAATGAGAGACCATCCCTAGTGCGCGTTTCATGGCTGAAGCGTCAGAAGGGAGAGGCAGCTTCTGTAATGGTTTGAGTCTACCTGGGTCTGGACCCATAGACTTGTTAGAAATTTGATACCCATGAAGAATTATTGTATTTTGAGAGAATCTGCATTTATCTAGGTTCAACGTTAAATTATGTTCCTTTGCTGCACTTAGAAATCGTTCAAGGTTCCTATCGTGATCATCTTGCCCCCTTCCACCGATCGTAACGTCATCAAGATATGCTTATACTCCATCAAGACATTCTTTCTCTATAATATTGTCAATGGTGTTCTCAAAACACACATTTGTTACACCGAAATGTATACGACGAAATTGGTAAAGAGTTCCATTGGCTTCAAAAGCCGTATACCGGTTTTCCGAGTCTAGTAACGGTATCTGATGGTATGCATTCTTCAAGTCAATCGTGCTGAATACATCGTAATTTGCTATAGTTGAGACTAACTTCTCAATATTTGGTAGAGGGTAGGCGTCTAGTAAAGTGAAGTTGTTAACAGTCTGAGAGTAATCTATTACTAAGCGTTTCTTGTGATTTTCGTTTCTCGTTATTGAAACCTGAGCTCTCCAAGGTGATGAACTCTCCTCTATGATCTCTTCACGAGCTAGTTCCTCGACTTCAGATTTAATGAATATTTCATCAGCTTCGGAAAAAAACGGCGAGATTTAGTAGCTACGGGACGGCAGCTGTCAACTAGGTGTTCAAATAGTCGAGGTGGTTCAACTTCGGCACAAGCGACGTTACAAAGAGAAAGAGTGAATTTGGAACCACCGAATTGGAGTCGAACTGAAGAGTGGAGATCGTTATGTCATGCCCTATAAAAACGTCATAACATAGACTGTTTATTACTAAAAGCTTAATTTTGGGGTATGATTCGCTTTGAAGATGCAGGTTTGCCAAAATGTACCCATTAATTTTCGATTGGAGGGAAGTGGAAGCCATCTTCACCTCTCGGTTCTCAGGATAAATTTTGAATTCATTCCTCTTGGCATGAAAGTAGTCAACAAAGCTGTCAGAACTACCAGTGTCTACAAGGATGCTGGATGGGGTATCATTTACTCGTCTAAAAACGACTGCTCTGGAGAGCCCTCCTGGAGAAGCTGCTGATGTGATAGCAGCTAGGCAACGTAGAAGCGGATGTCGACTTACCCTTTGATCTGGATTGGCATATCTTCTAGAAGTGGCCCTTTTATCACAAGATTTGCAAATCGCTTCTACAGCAGGACATTCATGTCTAGGGATATGAATACATCACGTAGATACTCATTACAGTACGTCAGCGCATCTACAGATTTGAAGTTGCCGTCTTTGCTTATTGCTCAGAAGGCCTGCAAGTATTGGTGAACCGACTCTCCATTCTGCTGTCTTCGATTCGCTAATAGGTGCCTAGCAAAGAATTCATTGGGGTGGGGGTGCAAATAGTCCTTTAAGAACGTCAATAGCCTCAGTATAAGTCTTACTCTCGGAAATGAATTCGTATTTTCGGATGATAAAAAATTAACCATTACCTTGAGCTTCTTCTCTTGGGGTACATTGGATTGCTCAATGAAACTTGTCAGTGTTTGAAGGAAGTATTTCCATTCCTTAGCGGAAGTTGGCGAATCAGGCGTTCCGTTGAATTTTTCTGGTTTCAAAATTCTGCTATCCATCACGAAGGTTGTATCGAATACAATTTTTGCTAAATAAATTGTAAAATAATAGCCCTTAGATATCGAAAGATAAAGGCTTTATTTAGCAAACATTTTGACATTACAATTAAACATATAATGTCAATGGTTGTCTAGGCAATGTGAACATGCAATCACCTCAATTTATGTATCTATAATTTTGTTCCATACCATATTTCTTGTCGAATATCGTAAAGGAAATATTTTTTTCGCGATGTATGGAATCGTTTCGTAACAATAACATATTAACAAAACAATGATTGACTTGTTCATTGTTTATGGAGAACTCCTTCGAAAAATCTCTATTTTTCTTCAAATAAATTAATAACTTTCACAAAAATACATTCTTCTTGCCCTATATCTTATCCAAAACTACAAATATCACAGGTTTTGGTATAACTGAAATGAAAACTTTGAGTTGAAAAAAGTTTCCTCAAAACCATATTGACTGGTCAAACTCCAATAAGCAGTTGCCATGCAGTTAACTAAA
This sequence comes from Galeruca laticollis, assembly GCA_963921935.1. NCBI lineage: Eukaryota > Metazoa > Arthropoda > Insecta > Coleoptera > Chrysomelidae > Galeruca > Galeruca laticollis. Next base: position 70,642,150 of record OY998175.1, read on the forward strand.
GCTGTACCTCGATAATTATTAAAATCTAAGGAAATTTAACATTGATGATATTTGACGTTTCCGTTGAAGAGAAGTGGAGAAACTTTTGATATTCAGACTACAGATATGAAGTTACAAGTTTTCTTGGGGATTGTTAAAGTAATAAACAACGATAATAATGACATGCACCAATTATAATATGTATTCATCTCTTGAACTACATCAGTTGATTTTATTCGGACTATCGAAAATTTGTAGTATTTAACTATCGATAAAAGTTAAATAACAAGGGAACAAGGAAAACGGGAATGGAATAATTTAAAATTTCATAGTGTGCTCCTTATATTACATAGAACTTTTTACCAATCGATAACTCCACTTCTAATCATGGAATACAGAAAAGCATATTATGTAGTAGGTATGAGAAAAGCGGTCTTCTCCCCAGTTTCAGTTCCTATAATGATATAGCACTTTATCATAAAGTAATGCTTGAAGTAGAGTATCTTTATGTAAGTTATCGTCGTCCTCTGTAATTTCTTTGACCGTAACAGGATGTAAGAGCACTTTAGCTTTTAGGAATAGCAGGAAATTGCAGGACGACTGCCGAAGTCGCTTCGTGTTCCCACCTAAGGTCGGCTAGAGTCGGCCTTCACATCGGCGTTTATTTAATCTTCCCCTGCGATACGCAGAGAAAATGTTTCTTATTAAATATTTACCCAGGAAAATAGACCAAGCCGACCGATTTAATTAGGTGCTTTTTGTTATATCCCAAGGTGAAATTTACGGTCTTACTTTACTCTGTGCGTTGACGTGAAATATCTTATTTTTAGTCAATTTATTTACGGGCTGAAAATTTGAATAAATCCACAGTGGTGAAAATAATTGATAAGATAACGGGAAACTATTATTTTGTCAATAGCAGAGCAAATAAACAACCTACTTGAATTAGTACATTATGTGGATGTTAGAAAATGTTTCGAATTTGTGCTCCAGCACCCTTTAGTCAGATCCCTATCAACAACACGACGAGACGTATCCCAAGACAAAATTCTATCGATATAGTTGTACATTGTTTGAATGAAAAATATATGATTGAATCTATGAACTTGCGCAAATTGAAATCACTAATCAATTTTCTCCAGTGGCCATTGAATCCTAGTGATTATAGTATAAGATCCCACTGCTCGATTCTGCAGCTTTGTGTTTTTTTAATGAAACTAATTTCAAATGAATGTTGAGGAAGTATGTAAAGGATTAGCGATAGGTTGCCTATAAAGAATTAGCCGCAATTACCTGTAATGAATTTTTCTATAATAAATTTGCTAATATAAATTGCAGCTTTATGTCTTTTTAATCAATTTTACGTCATTTTTATGGAAACGATGTGGAGAACAGAAGAAAAAATGGTTGCCAGCTCTCAGTCAGCCGCAACGTAACGGTTGCCAAGTGTATATAGGTATATTATTGTTAATGATTTACAGTCATCTGTTTTTTAAAAAAATAATACAAAATTAAAGTTTTATATTTCCTGTTTACGATTCTCCATGGTTGCCAGTCAGCAGAGGTTGCCATGCTTTGAATAAACAATTCTCCTTCCAGGTAAGTGTGAGCGCAAGAGAAAAGATGGTCCATTCGTTTCGGACGATATAATGAGGACAAAACAGAGCTCGTAAGATCACCAGTAGACTTGTCATTGCAGCGAACTATCAATTCCGATGCTAGCAATATTTTGACTGGAGTTATTAACTTCACAAACTCCCCTAGTGCGTCAAAGAAGATACAGGTATATTGAGTGAAGACGATACGTCGCATTGCTTACAAGAGAATCGGATTAGAGACGATAAAATATATCTAAATAAAATAATTTAAACAATAAAGCAGGTAATTAATCCCTTTGAAAAAAGTATTGATCAGATTGATCAGTTGAACATTCCTTCTGGCAAATCAGCTTTCGCTCATGCAACGGATTTTCTGTTCAATATTTTATCGATTGGCAGTGCACAAAAAGTGAAGCTTATTTCCGAATGTAATGATAATCCTGAGAAATTCTCCAATGTCCACAGCAGAAACTTAATTTTTGATTTCCCATCAGATTGTATCAAAAAATCACAAAAAAATAAAGAGATATTTTTGTAAAAAAAGACATAGACATTGGGTACTGTTTATCGTACCCTCTCGCACCTGCACCTCCAGCTCTTTTCCAATATTCAGTAGAAATGTTTAAATCAGTTAAGTTAACGTTAGCCGACTACTTGAAATTGGAAATTGAATTAACTCATACTACACACATTGAAATGGAATTAATAGATTGCTTCTACTTTTTATATCTCCTTGGGTCTTCTATGCTTCAGACATTTGGGCAACTAGCTCAGTCTATTTTAATAAAACTTTGTGCAACAAGTACCCGCGAAATACATATCATTTTTAACCAGGTATCTGACATCTTCCATCAAACATTGCGAACATAAAAATTGAGAGAAATAAACATTCTTTATACGATTCATGGGCTTCTCTAACCCAGACCAACAAATTTCTGCGAAAGTTTAACAAATTTCCATTTCAAAGAAGCTCTGGGTCCATTTTTAGCAAGCTTTTGGGAAATCGATTGTTTTTCATCAATATTACTCAATAAAGTTGTTTTTGTTACCGTTGGAGAACAGTGCTTCTCTTACTGTGTAGCAGGAGCCCACGTTATAAAAACTGAAGGGACTAATTTAAGTTGTCAACATGATGAAGCTGGCACAAGGATAATGTACCATATAAGCAAAGTTCCTACAGAGACAAAAGTTTTAATGAAAGCGAATGATACGGATGTCTTAATTATGTTATTAAGCAACATTCAAAAAGTACCTGACACGAAAATTTGTCTGGCGGGTACAAAATCGAAATATGTAAGCTGCATGAATTGTACGAAACTAGCGGCGAAGTTAGGTTCATTGGTATGTCGTGCATTGCCAGCATTCCATGCGTTTATTGGCTACGATTATTCAGCTGCGTTTTGTTATAAAGAAAAGGTCAGGCCCTTAAATTTTTTTAAATATTAATAATTATCAAACAATTTTCGCATCGTTGGCAGATGCAACTGACGTTTTTAATGACGAAAAAAATTTTGTTGTCCAATAATTCACCGCACTTATGTATGGTGTTAAAAATGTACGAGTATTAATAAGGCCAGATATCACATCTTCCATAAACAATATTCAGCGACAAGAATAAAAGAAATTTTTTTAAAGAAAGTCACTAGTTTTGACTCGCAATTCATTCCACCATCATTAAAACAAAAAATGTTGCGGACCATTTTTATAAATTGCATGTGGTCAGTAATTGATGGTAATTAAAAACCAACGTGGTAAATGGACACGAAATTTTGTTGGCATAAAAAGAATTGGCTAGATGAACTCCAACAAGGCATAGAAGAAAACATGGATACAGGTTATGGCTCTGTTTCAGGTTGGCTTTAATAATATTGATGTTAAATAAAACAAGATTATTCGTGAACACGTTTATACTCTCTCCTCCAAAACATAACTCCCCCCTGTCGCCTGTCACGCGACCACAGAACATCGAAGCTTAACATGTCATATCATATACATAACAGGCTCTGATGATTCAGATTGTATTGATACTGATACAGAAAATAAATGGAAAACATAAAATGTATACACCATTGTAAGATTTACATTTGAATAAGTATATTGTGTAGTACATAATTTGTATAAAAATTGTTTTTTACTTTGTCAATAAATGATTATTGAAATCAAAATTATTGTTTAACGTCATTATTTTATGTTCCATTGTTCTGATGGAATAATATTCATTATATTGATTTAATTATTACGAATTAAGTACCGTACTAGTAATAATATTTATTATAAAAAGAAAGTAACTAGTTCTTAATACAAGAAAATCGGAAATGTTGGTATACATGAACCTTGAATGAACAAATGAAAGATTCCGTAGACGACTTTTTCAATAGAAAATAGTTCTTTCCTCACGTATTTTTTTCCATTATACTCAAAGATGCTTCATAAATACAAATACAAAAATACTAGCACAACATCTACACTACAGTGTACTCTGGTTTACACGTAACAATCCGTGCATCTTTTCTTTTGTGCTCACACTAACCTGGAGAGAGAATCGTTTATACAAAGCATGGCAACCTCTGCTTGTGGACATTTTTTAACTGGCAACCATGGATTATCGTAAAATTTTATTTTGTATAAATTTTTTTTTAAAAACAGATGAATGTATATAATTGAGAATAATATACCTGTTTACGCCTGGCAACCGTAACCTTGCGGCTGACTGAGAGCTGGCAACCATTTTTTCTTCTATTCTTCACATCATTTCCTTTAAAATGACGTAAAATTGATTAAAAAAACATATAGCTGAAATTTATGTTAGCAAATTAATTATAAATAAATTAATTACAGGTAATTGCAGCTAATTTTGTATAGGTAACCTATCGCTAATCCATTGCATACTCCCTCAACATTCATTTAAAATTAATTTCATCAAAAAAACATATAGCTGCAGAATCGAGCAGTGGGATACTGTAAGGAAGACCGGGGCTAAATGTTACAAAATTAGGTTGTTAATTTTTTGTGAAACCATTTTTAATCCTCACTGTCACTCTGTATTTTACTATACAGAGTGACTAAAAATGTATTTGTAAATAACGCGAATTTATGAATTTTTTTGCAAAACGTAAACTGTTACAAGTGTGACATCTTGCCCCCCTTATGGGGAACGTTGTATTACAGAAAGGGGTGAAAAGTCACGCAGATATCAGGTTAGATTTTATTTAAAAAAGCTCAAAAGTACAGATAAATAGAAACAAATAATACATTATATTATGCTCAATTCCAATTTTGTTATTCAGTGTCGTCATCTTCACAGTTCTGACAGACGTACCACGATGTACCGGGAGTGCACAGTTCATGGGCCCATAGCTTACAGACTGTACATTGAACCCAAACTTCTTTTGGTGAACTATTGGAAAATGGTTCCAAGCAGACAACAAAAAAACTTTCTTCATCCTCGTCCTCTGATTCTTCAGGGGACTTCTCTTTAGCAATTTTATGGTTTTTTGCCTTTTTATTATTTGACACTCTTATATTTCCTGTAAAATTTTTCTTTATACTTTTTCTCTTAGCAAACTCCGCCTCAAGAGCCTCTTTCTCTGGCGTATCAGTTAGTACAGCAGACTTCCTTTTCTTTCTATTTGACCCTTTGTTTCTTGCAGCTGAAATTTAAGGTAACTGTTATTTAAAATGTGTCCTCACCTGATTTTCGTAAAAGTCTTACCGGCTTTGGGCAAGGGCCTTATATCTGAGACACTTAATATACTTTCCTTAGGCCCAGAATGCTGAGTATGGTTTGGGATTTTTTCTAAGGATGAGCCACTAGGACCAAGCTGCTGAGTGTCGTGAAGTTCTGTGTATGCAGGTTCTGACACAGTTGTTTTTTGTTGCCTATTTCAAGAAAAACCAATTATTGCAGAATAATTTTAAGATACTCAGGTAACTAACTTACTTGTTAACATTTCGTCAACTGTTGGTTCATCAGTTTGGAATGAAATTCCACTGGTCCCGTGCTTTGGATTTTCGAGATCTGGTTCTGATTCTGTTTCATCAAATACATTTTGGTTGAAGGGAAATATCCCTGATACACGAAATCCGGATTGTATATTTTTTGGTGTTGCGGCTAGGGGATAGCTTTGAGCAACTAAAACTGGAATATCATATATCGTCATCGTTTGACCGGGATGATTCATCATCCACGCATCGCAAGCATTATTGTACTGTTTTTTAAACGGACCATAAACTGACCTATCAAGAGGCTGCAACTTGTGCGAGCAGTGGGGAGGGAAAGATAACATAACTATACCACTTTCCTTAGCCAACTCAAGTCCATCGATAGAAAGATGCGACTGGTGATTATCAAGAAGTAACAGACAGGGGTGATTTTTGGAACATTTTCAAAATTTAATGGATTGTCTCAAAAATAGCACAAAATTTTCTTCTATCATCCAGCCACTTCGATTAGCTGTGCCCGCACATCCTGCTGGTCCAGATGTTAGCCAGAATTCTTTAAAATGCACTCTTGGAAATATAAAGAATGGCGGGATGCTATTTCCCAAAGCAGATACGGCACAGGCCACTGTGACGAGGGTTCCACGTTCCCCAGAAGTAATGGATCCGACTTGTTCAAATCCTTTTCTGGCCACTACTTTACAAGGCTTCTGAACAGGGGTCACCCTCGTCTCGCCGTCTCGTGCATATTGCAGATTGAGGATGGATCAAAGTTATATTTTTTCATAACCTTTTCCAGATTTGTAAAAAAGCTGTTCACATTTGCTTGGTTGAAATTTGTTGCGCGTGCGAAACTTGTTGGTTCTGGAGTGCGAAGAGATAAATCATTGTTTCTCTTCAAAAATGATGTAAACCATTCAGGTCCAGTCATTTGATCCCTTTTCCAAGGCTCGGGAACAGCTATTTTATTGGCAATGGCAAACTGGAATGCAAGCTTTCTAATTTCCTTAGGACAAAGTCCGAAATAAATATTTGCTGATTCGAGTAGGTATGTTTTTAAATCCATTTCCATTTCTCGGCTTAATACCATGCGAGGTTTGCCATATCCCACGTCTACATTTAACTGATCTTTATTAAGGTCCTCTGCTGGAAGCTTTTTGCAATAGCGCCCCACTGTTTTATAGTTTAAATCAAAATTTTTTGCTGCTTGCCTAATAGAAATATTTCCATTTTTTACTTGTACACCGCTTTCCTTATCAAAACTCCCTGAATTTGGTCTTTTTCTGTATTCGCCCACTATCTAAAAATTAAATGCGATTCAGAGCTTTACTAATTTTAATATCAGGGTAAAAAGTCACACATGACAACTTGCCCCACAACGTGTGAGACAAGTTACCCCAAACGGTCCTGCCATTTTCTTTCTAAAATAACTACCTAACCTAATTTTATAAATTAATAAATTTATAGTGACTTTTTGGAGAACACCTAGGGGTATCATAAATATAACACGGCATTTTTAAATTCTGGCACTGAGATAAAATATACGGTTTGTATTATTAATCCAAAAAATTACTTACATTGACTTTTTCCGTAAATTCACTTATAAACATATACGAATGGCGAATAAAGCGGAAATAGTTCCTGGCGTATGAATATGACGACGTTGCCATATTCACTTTGCGCAGGAAAGGGTTTTTGACTTTAAACCCGTGAGACTTTAAGCCCCGGTCTCCCCTATATTATAAATGTATGAGAAAATTCGTTTCTATTGATGTTGTACCTAAATTGGATCTACTAGATTTTGCTTCATGAAATTAACTGCCTCGACCCTTACTTCGTGGAATCTACTCATATTAGTGTTTTAAACGAAACTCACGGTTTCTAGTTAATACCACAATATAATAAAAATTGTTGAAAATTCTGAAAAATTGATTTATCGTAACAATTGTCAATTTTTTAGAATTTTCAACAATTTTTATCATATTGTGGTATTGACTAGAAACCGTGAGTTTCATTTAAAACACTAAGATTTTGCTTCGTCCGTGTCCAAAGTCAATAAGAAAAGGCTCAAAATAGCTTGTGGGTAATATTTGGAAAACAATGGAAAATGTTATTTCAGGACAGTTACTGTTAACTGGTATTGTACTTTGGGTTGGCGTGGCAACTACAATTGGCCGATACGTACAGAAATGTATATTACTTTTCCGCCAACCTATCTTATATGCGAGAATAGTTATTTGTATACTAAGGCCGCAAAATGCTTTTTCGCGTTCCGAGAGAGAGATTATCGCCGAGGCCGCTCCGGCCGAGGCAAGATAATCTCGAGGTCGCGGAAACATTTCGCGGCCATAGTATACACAATATTTTTCGTGCAACCGTGAAAATTACATAATTTCAATAAACATTATGTCTCTTTAGAAAAGTCAGCGTTTCAACGCGAATAGAGAAAATTACACGTCAATATCACAATGTTTCTATGGAGATGAAATATTTAGCAATACAAATCAATTTGACATTTCTCGTGAAGTCGTGAAGATGTCCTATAGCGATAGTGATATTTCAGTTACTTGCACTCCTCCTGAGCTGAGAGATCTCATAGACTCAGCACTTTCTGATTTGATACCCGAAAAATCTAAACGGAAATATGAAAAATGTTACAGCAACTTCAAAGATTGGTGTGTCAACCAAAATGTCAAGACGGTGTCAGAAAACATATTATTAGGATATTTGATGCAGCGATCAAAAGTTGTGAAGAGTTCAACTTTATGGAGCATTTATTCTATGTTAAAGACTATGCTTAACGTACGAGATGGAATTGACGTAAAGAAGTTTTTAAAATTGGTACCGTTCCTCAAGAAAAAGTCAGTTGATTATCGAGCAAAGAAATCAAAAGTTTTTACGCACGAGCAAATTGATTCATTCCTCAAACAAGCTAGTGATGCAAATCATCTACTGTGGAAGGTATATAAATATGGAAAAAAAGTGAAGTATGATGTTTTAATCATAATAATTATTATTATAGGTAGTTTTGATAATGGGAATATCAGGAGCATTGCGACGAGATGAATTAGTGAGAATGACTCTCGAAGATATTCAGGAAGACAAAACTGTATTGATAGTAACTGTTCCTGATACTAAAACTGATCAAAAGCGTGTTTTTACCATTACTAATCAAGATTGTATAAGAATTTACTATAAATATGTAACTCTTCGACCAAAACATACTGCTATTCGTCGTCTATTTCTGAGATATGAAAATGGAAAGTGCTCGGCACAGGTTGTTGGAGTGCATACGATTGGAAAAATACCTAGTATGATTGCAAAATATCTCGGCTTACCAAAAACTATTTCCAAATTCACAACAGAAACATACTTTATTTTTGATATATATTAACATTGATTGTACTGTTTATATTATTACTGATATTCATCCCTGAAGATGAAGCAACTAAATCTATTGTTTCTGAACAATCATTATTTACATTAGACAAAAACATATTATTTTCTTTGGACATTAACATTTTGCGATTGACTACATTTGAACTAGATGGTTCGAAATACATTGTTATTGTCATATTTCAGAAATGTTAAATGCTGTAGTGGCGTTCAGTTTACCGGCAGTCACTATGGGAACGGCCGTAAAAATGTTTGTCGGCCGTCACTCTGGGTAACGGCCGCAAAATGATATTTTGCGGCCTCTGTTTTACGCGTTACTTACGCAGGGTTCTTTACATCTAGGTAAAGGTCTCCCTGTTCTCTTCAATAGTCATTTAGGATGGGTAATTGCAGGGGAAATACCCTCGTATGCGCAAGAAAATGAAAAACAAACTCTTTCGCAATCACAGTGTTTTTGCTCAACAGGGTCATGTCGCGGCTCTGTAAATGGTTTATGACTAGATAAACCACCAACTCTAGACTCGCTTCTAAACAAATTTAGGAACTCGAAAACGACACAAAATGTCATACAGATCAGGCTGTACCGTGTAACCTTTGCACGATATACAATTTAGAGAAAGAGAGGACGATGTCTTGCACGAGAAATCAAATACCACCCTGATTTTGGTGGAGGCGCTGTCAGGCCGGACAACGCAGAGATGTGGAACAAAATATTTATTAAACCCTTGCCTACTTGACGGTGAAGGTACTGTCCCTTAGGTAGAACTAAGAGAGGGGGTATGCGTAAGAGCTAGGGGTGTCACTTGGGCATGACCTAGAGAAATATATTCATCAATAAACCTTTTATATTCTATAAACAATTCAGGGTTGTTGTGGAGCCTTTTTTCCAGTGAGAGAAATCTTCGTTGAGCAGTAATAAAAGAATCGCCTAACTTTGAAAATTCAAAGGGGGTGCGCAGGGGCATGTCTACCTGATAAGTACCGTTTTTCAAAATCTTAGTAGTAGATAAAAAGAGATTTTCGACGTAATCGCATTCAGGTGAGCATGAAGAGTGCTCTGAATCAGAAATTTCCTCCTGATTCCAAAATTTGTTTAAAAGCGAGTCTAGAGTTGGTGGTTTATCTAGTCATAAACCATTTACAGAGCCGCGACATGACCCTGTTGAGCAAAAACACTGTGATTGCGAGAGAGTTTGTTTTTCATTTTCTTGAGCATACGAGGGTATTTCCCCTGCAATTACCCATCCTAAATGACTATTGAAGAGAACAGGGAGACCTTTACCTAGATGTAAAGAACCCTGCGTGAGTAACGCGTAAAACAAATCTGCCCCCACTAAAATTTCCGGTAGAGAGGGAGTGGAAAAAGACGGATCTGCAAGGTGATTCAAGATTTCTTGGGGTATATTTAATTTACGGGGATTAATAGGAATCTGAGGTATTGTTTTTGTTATATTTTCCAACACAGAGCATGAAATGGAAAAACATTTGTCAGGGTTCACTTTCGAGTGAATAATCAAATTGGTATATTCCTTTGAAACAACGGAATCTTGCGCTGAGATACCTGAAATGTGCAAGTTTTGTTTCCTGGTAGCCAAATTTAAAAGCTGAACACAATCGCGAGAAATAAAGCTGCTCTGAGAACCAGAATCCAAAATGGCTTTAGCTACACAAGGGTTACCATCAGAGTCGTAGATTACAACTTGAGCAGTTGCTAACAATGTATGCGAGCTATTGTGTGAAAGGGAGTTCAAGCTTTGAGTTTGTGTACTTGGCGCTTGCGCAGTGGGAGAATCATCACTTGAGGAGTGGGAACGAGAAGTACTAGGGATCGGCGTATCGTGGTGAGGGTTGGGAGCGTTCCTACTTCTAGAGAAATTCGAATACCGATTTTGTTGACGAGTATCCCTATTGAATTGAGTAACGACTCTATTAGAATTTGCATTGGTTTGCGAAACCGGCCGATTATTATTAGGACGCGAATCTAAATGCAATAAACTATGGTGCATACCTTGACATGCGCTACAACGATGCGCAGAAGGGCAATTGGTTACCGCGTGATTTTTTCCTAAACAATTAAAGCAAAGGGCTTCGCTTTTTACGAATCTGTGTCTCTCTTGCGGAGACAGTGTACCGAATACCAAACAAGAGTAAATTCTATGTGATTGCTGACAATAAGCACAACTACTCCTCAGATTTAATGAACCTGGAGGAGAAACTCGTCGGTTAGAATCGTTAGACGCGTGTAAATTGACTCGAGTATGGGGGAAAGTAGTATTTTTTTTATCCTGATAAGCAGGTTTACGATCCTGCAGCGCATCAAAACTAGATAAGTTTTCCAAAACAATGCTCCTCCGCTCAGCGAAGGTAATAAAATCTTTAAGAGTAGGGATATCGTTGTTAATTCTCTCTTTCTCAAATATTTTACGAGATAGAGGGTCCAATTTTCTTCCAAACATAAAAACTATGAGTGCTTCAGTAAGCACTTTTCCACTGATACCTAAATTATTTAGACACTCTAGCTCCTTAGTAAGAGTATTAGTCAAATCTCTTAAATTCGCTGCGTTGGTTTTAACAATATTGGGGCAACTGAACAGGTTAGCTAAATGCTCATTAACAATAATAGATCTATTTTCAAACCTTTTCTTTAGGGTACTTATAGCTACATCATAATTTGAATCAATGACTTTTAAATTCTCTATTATCTGAAGAGCTGAATCTTTAAGCAAAGTGCGCAAATAATACAATTTTTCAGCCTTCCTTAATTTGGGATTTGAACCTATTAGAGCTTCAAATATATCAAAAAAGGGAGCAAAATCGGACGGCTTAGATCCGTCAAAATTGGGTATTTTAATTTCTGGCAATCTAACATTAGATTTGTCACCAGAAAAGGGGCCTGGACTATTGCCAGCGCTGGAGGAAGTAGGTGTAACGCTGATATTTTGAATACAATCTTTGTAATCTGCAAGAGTGTCGTAAAACTTTCCTTCAAACGCTGCTCGGTCTTCAGTGTCAGTAAGAGTGGGGTTAGATGATATTAAATCTTCAATTTGGTCCTGTACATTTGTATAATTAGCAAAACTTTCATGAAGGGTGTCTACCCTTGTTTCGAGTTCAGATACTCGCTTAACCGTGGCAAAATGACCTGTAATCCAATCAGATAATCTATTCAATTGACCCACGTAAGAGTTACGTTTTTTAATTAAATCAGCAAATTGTTTTGCAGCCATTATTAGAAAAACAATACAATATTATATGAAAATATACTAGTGATAATCTAAAGAGAAACAATAATAAATGTATATGATACAACACTGAACTATTTTTCTACTAATTTATAGAGCGATGGAAGTTCAATAACCTATTCAAATTAAAAACCAATAAACACTTTAATCACCAAATAAATATTAAATAAATTGTCGCAAGTATTATAAAAAAATGTCAATAAACCTTTCCTAATTAGACTCACAATATTTACTGATATCGGTAAAAACAGAATACCAAAACATCATACGAAAATCAATAATTTTTAAATTTGAAATAGTAAACACATGTACCTGCTTTAATGTTAGTAAAAACGTGAATTTGTAAAAAACTTCTTACTGAATATCCGTGAAACTTGAAATAGTTGCTGAATGAGAGGGAGCTGGCTATATGCATGAACCAGCGCTGTAGAGAAAGATGCTAAAAGCTTACTTCTTTTAAATAAATGAAGACGAGTTGGACTTTTGGCGCTGTTGCCACGTCGCTGCAACTTCTTGTAGATAGGGAAATGAGTTGGTTTTTCGTGGAAACCAAAAATTCTTCTTAACACTATAACGATACTTATACGAAGGTTTTGTTTCGCGCACTGTTTTAACGTTACGGCACAAGTTAACGGCGAAAAAACGAGAACACTTGAGAGAAACCAATCACGTGATGACCGGAAAGTTCGAGAAAGCACTAGAAAAATGAAACTTCACATCCGTAGGATCATATCCTTGGCTCGAAGGACCATGTCGGGGAGCGAAGACGGGTAGTAAGCTAAGTGGACTGTATTATTTTTTGGTGCGGTGGTTGTTGAGGTTTAAGTGCACTATCCTGCCTCCGCTGACCACGAAAGGTTGAACAATACCAATAAAAAGTCAGTTTAATTTCAACTGATCTTTAATGATACCACTTAGAAAGTAGAAAGACCATATAAGACAAAATAAATAAATATGTGAAAAATTATCCACAAAAATTGTTCTTGCCAATATTTGGCAACACTGTGATTTTGGCGATTAACATGAAATAATTATCACACTAAAATAAAAAATATATCATAAACCTGATGAACGTTTTAATACAGAGCAGGGAGAATTAACAACGTGCGAGTGATGCAATTGTGATTGGATGTAGAGCGACTAAAAACTGAACTAAACACTAAATTTGAACATCGGGTGGTCACAGCGTGTAGATACACATACATTCGGTGTGCTTCCGACGAAAGTTACTACTGTTCTCTTTTTAAAATGAAATCGCGCGCGCAGAGATTTGTTACTGCTAGACACCCAGCGACATCTACACCTGTTCCAATACATATGTACAGGGTGTCTCGAAATATATAATTAGAACAGTTGGAATTAGTGTAAATTCCAACAGCCTCTGTTGCGGCTGCAAAATGTTTGTTTTGCGTCCGGTTGCACGAAAAAGTATTGGTTTACCCACAAAAAAGTTGGAAATTTGAAAATTTTTTTTGAGTTATTTTTACGTTATCCATCAACAACAACACGAAAAATCGGTTTTTAGAAAAAAAATCCTGTGTGTATGTCGTCGTCGTCCTCGTTGTCGTCGGCCACTTTTCCTTGCAAGTCTTGTTAGCACGATACAGCCTCCGGAGTGCAATAAGTCACCAATCTAATGATGGAATATTGTTAAGGACATTTCACAGATGAACCCTATTGATTTTCAGCTCACCAGAGCCAGTACAACGGGTGCTATGGTACTTGAAGTACGACATTTTGTCGTTTTTCGAGAAATTTCAGTTTGTCAACACGTTACAGCCTCCGGAGTTCAACAAGTCACCAATTTTATGATTGAATATTATTCAGGGCATCACACTGATGAACCATATTGATTTTTAGCTCACCAGAGCCAATACAACCGGTGCTACAGTACTTTAAGTACGATATTTTTGTCATTTTTGGAGAAGTTTCAGTTTGTTAGCACGATACAGCCTCCGAAGTATATACAAGTGATGAATTTTATGATTGGATATTATCCAGAGCGTCTTAAAAATGAACCATATTGATATTGAGCTCAGTAAAGCCAGTACAACGGGTGCTGTGGTACTTGAAGTACCAAATTTTTGTCATTTTTGGAGAATTTTCAGTTTGTTAGCACGATACAGCCTCCAGAGAGTATATTTTATGAATAAGTATTGTTCAAGGTGTCTCACAGATGTACCCTATTGATTTTCAGTTGACTAGAGCGAGTACAGCGGGTCCTATAAAACTAGATATACCAAATTTTTGGTTATTTTTGGAGAAATTTCGGTTTGTTAGCACGATACATCCCCCGAAGTGTATACAAGTAACAATTTTATGATAGAGTATTGTTCAGGGCCACAGATGCGGAAAAGTTAGTTTTAATCTTTAAAACCGTTTTTTTTTCGTTCAAGCTCTATTTATTTTCAGTACAATAGATCGATTTATTAATGACACTGTACATATTGAAATTGGTTAATAAATAGTGTTTCTTCTGTTTCAATGAGGTATCTTTTTGAAAAGTGAATTTTGGGGAGTAATCTTTAATTCGCAATTTGTGAGATTATTCTTCCATAAAGGAGACGCCGAAAGCTAATTAGAATGATAGAACATGAAGACTAAAATTTTTTATTCTCAACTGAATATTCAATTATCATTTATCTCTTTGGCATGAGCCAAGTAATGGATACAGCAGTGTCCTCTCATTATCTTATGAAGGACTATTCCTGTTGAGGGAATGATCCACGGAGTTACAGTCCTGATACCTCAAATTTCTTTTGATGATAAAGTTTTCGAAAAACTTGTTCTTAATTTTCCTAACATGATTTTTGTGAGGAAATATGTTCATGGATTGAAATAAAATCAGTTGCAGCTGCAAAGGTTAATTTTCCATAAAGCGAAGTCATCTGCCGTGAATAATCCGCAACGTTTCACAAAAACCGCAACTGCAAATAAACGGTGAATGCAGTGGAATAATTTCATTGGAGGCCTGTATTAAAACTTTCTACTTGACAATAAAACCGAAATTACTTTACACAACATTACGCCCAAAACCGTAATTAGTTGCGGCATTTAATGCTATGATGTTTTAATTTAGACTGTAGCGGAACTCCACTTCTATAAACTTTAACTATTACCAACATTTTATAACTCCGTTAATGTTCGTTGACATTGTTTGGCGTCTTGCGGATAGTACGTAAATAATTTATTCAAATAATAAGATCGTTACCGAATATGATAATATGATGACACTTTCAGCCGGACTATTATTTCTAATGATACAATTAACGGCAAAACAATAAATAATTGTTTTCCAAAAAATTATTAAACGGAATTTGTGGAGAAAGTGAAGTGGAAACGTGGGAATACAATTTCCCGTACCGAAAACACTTTACACGACAACAACGCCAACAGTTCATGAAACTTAGTACTATTTGAAAGGTTGGCCTACCTCTCTTAAGGAGAGGGAAGGGGCGCTACTAAAACTAACTTAGCATTGAACATGGAGCTGTTCATCTTCCGAAAGAAGAGGCAACGAGCATAATTTAACGAGCGGATGTGTGAGAACGCTATTGGGAGTTCGCACTGTCGCAACTCGAAAGGTCCTGGAAGGAACAGTGCAGATCGGAAATACGTCTGAGCCACCAATGAAGGGACATCTTTAATCAACACGATTGAGCCTAGCTGTGAAGGACCAGGATTATGCACCACGGTCCATTTTCCTCTTTGGTAGAGGGTATGGGGATATTCGGTTTTCCAACTATGCCAAAATGTAAGCTTTCAACCACCGTGACAACAGAGACGTTTTAGAGTTAGATACATCAGGTTCTGGAAATAATGTTAGCGGCTCTAACGTCAAGGAGTGTCCCGGACATAGGACTTCAAAGGCATTGGGGTCAGAGCTGACTGTAGTTAAGAGCCGAAAATTCAGCAAGGCTTCTATCTGATTTAACAGGATAAGTTTTATCGATTTTAGGACTCCCTCTCAGAGTCCACCGAAATGGGGGTACCAGGAGGATTAAACGGCCACTAAATGGATTCTCCTTCAGCGACATTCTGGAGGAATTCGTGCGTTATGCGATGAGTACCCTCAAAAATCGTGCCCCAATTGCTGGTAATTTGAGAACATCGTCCTCGAGTTGCAATGAAACTAGGAAGAGCTCCGAAAAATGCTTCAGAAGAAAAGTCGTTAGCAAATTCAATATAAAGTGCCTTGGTGGCAAAAGAAACAAATAGGCAAATATATAGCTAGAAGGATTTAACTCCTCGAAAATGATGGTAAATTATATTAAAGGGTCCGCCATAATTGACTCCTTATACGACTGAAGGATTTAACGGACTTCACACGAGAAAATGTTGGGTTAGTCATGGAAGGTTTATATGGAATGGGTTTAAGTTGGAAACATCGATGGCATACAGCTAGGATATCTCGAATTGCTTGTCTAGCGGAAATTACCCCGACATTCTGTTGAATCAAGTACTTACATATTGGTATGGATGTCAGGGTGCCAAAACTTCTCATGGGTTTGTTGAATTATCAGATCGGTCAAAATATGACTATGAGCAAGTAAGGCTGGGTGTTTGGTATTAAGTCCAGATACAAATTTTGTAATCTGCCATCGACACGCATAATTCCTTGTTGATCGATAAAGAGAAACACTTTGGCTAACCAGCCCGAATCAATGACAGCTTTCACATGGTAAAGTAAAGCTTCTTGTAGTTCGGATTCGGTTGAAACATTGTTAATGAATCTAAATAAAATGGCTGTGCAATCTTGAATTTTGCAAAGTTTTGAGAATCACTTTAAGAAATTGTTATAAATATGACATGGCACCTGCAAAACCGTGGATAATATCTTTGCCTCGCTGATGCCACTTGTTAATTCAAGGTTAACATGCACTGGTTCGGACTAGTGAGAAGGAGGTAACAAGAGCTACGGAGGGCCCGCCCACCATAATAACTCCAGGATATCCTTGGGAACCAACCGTGAGATGCAATGTCGGCAGGGTTAATGGAATCAGGAATATGACGCAAATGTTCAGGGGGAACTCGCTTCCGAATGTGAGCTATTCTATTGCAGACAAACGGTTTAAAATGATTAGAATATACATGAATCTAACTGAGTGCTACTTTGGAATCACTCTAGGTGTATACGGAAGTGACAAGATAAGATAAGATAAGATCCCGAAAGGTTTGCAATATGAATTCTATACTAAATTGGATAATAAAACGACTCTACCCAACTCTAAGCGTGGAATGGATATGGATTTTACTGGAGCTACCTTTGATTTGACCACGACGATTTGAAGCTTGGGTTATCTCCTTCTCAATGAATCGGATATAAATAACGGTCGCGTATACTAACTCTAAGGCATCGCAAAAGGCAAGTAATTCACATGTTCTCACATTAGGGGTTATTAATATTCGAGGAATTTCGAATTTAGAGAGGTAGGCATATCCAGCACAAACTGCTGCTATTTGGCACATATATCTGGTAAAGCAACGTCGTTCCAAGCAGATCCTGCCATCCATAAACACTGGATGAGGACCTTGGTACGGAAGGACAAAGGACACAAGAAACCTAATGGATCAAAATTTCTAGCGATTTGTGACAAGATAGATCGCTTAGTACGAGTGGAAGGTATAGTGTTAATGGTAAAGGCAAATCCATCATTATGGGCACGCCATTGCAATCCCAAAATCTTCAAAGAATTGTCTGGATGGTCAAAAGTAATATCTCGTAATTGTCGGTGATCGATAGGAATCAAATCTAATAAGACGGAGGAAATAGCTGACCATTTACGCAACTTATAGATGCCATGTTTGAGTAAATCAGTAAGTTGGTTTTGCATCTGTAGGGCTGCTTCCAATGAATCAGCCCCGGCAATCACGTCATCAACATATAGGCATGTTTTAAGTATTTGATATGCCAGTGAAAACCTCTCAGGTTCTAGATCGCCTAGATATAGCAAGGTTCTGAGGCACGTTGTGAGGGACACAAGAGAATCTGACGATACATCTGACGGATGTCACACATGAAGTTGGAAGTCTTCAATCGGAAACGCAAAAGAATGGCAACAATATCAGCTTGGAAGTCCAACGAACAAGGGGTCGTTTAGAAAAAGTTGGTTGCGTGCCTTAGCGCTGGCCTCAAAAACCTTTCTACTTTTAGGATGATCCCCATCCATTTTGACAACTGGGTGGTGAGGTATATAATACGTGTCGTTACCCAGAAGGACAGAAAATAATTCAGACGTGTCCAGAATTCAGGTAATCGCCCATAAAATCTTGGCATAATCGAAGCAGACCAGAATCTTGGTTTGGTTTAAACGTTTTTCTATACAAAGTAGTTGTCGACGTACTACTCGGTAGAATCTATTTTGAAGGACAATTTCACCACGAAACGACCTGTTGTGGTTCGCGTCATATGGGATTGAAAATGGGATTCAACCTTCTGATTGCCAGGATGAACCATGGAGTATAGTGTGCAACTTGTGGGAAAAGTAGTTTTCTCTCTGTTGTGTTTGCCACACTCGTGAGAAAAATTGAACGTTCCCCACTTGTTGCACAATATACTATTTATTTCCTAACAGGTTAATTTCTATGAAAATTTTTTGCTCTAGTAAAAATCCAATGAAATCAGTTAATTGGAGGTCATTTGATTGAACACAACCATCAGAACAACATTATACTGAAAACAGATTCCATGGGCTGTTTTCACTCTATCACATTGCTACGGATACAATTTGATTATTTATTTCGATTTTGATGTTTCAAATATTTGATATTTCAAAATGTCACGATTTGGTCATAATACTGACGAGAATATCAATGAAATTATAGAAGCTTTGTACTTCTTTTCTATAATAAGCAAAAAAATTTCTATCCGAATAAGCCTCGAACATTGATAAATGCTCAAAAACTTATAGGCAACAAGCTTTCGAAATCTGTTATAAAATTTTTTCGAACAATTATCAATGTCCTTGGGTTATTACTACTGAATATTGGTTAACAGATATATTTTTCAATGTAATATATGGTTTTCTTTGTTGAAAATTGACTATACTTATGTTTCTATCGAGAAAGACCTCATATACTTCTTACAAAATAATTCATGTAATATTTCTCACAATATTTGTATGTAAAAGTGATATGTCTCCATCTAAAATACGTAGGAACTTTCAGAGTATTTCAAAATTGAGCATTTCGTACCAAGTGGTAAAATATTTGCAAAATGGTTGTCGCTGTGGAAAATTTCGATGTAAAAGAAACCTTTTGAGAATATATATCCAATTAGACTTCTGCCATTGCATATAATATTTCGTGAAGTGATGTTTTATTCAATTAAATATACTTTTGAACAGTAATTTCTTATAAAATATTTTCAAAAGTTTTTAAAAATACCTTGTATCTTCAGAACAACGTATGGTATATCTTTCTAAAATCAACTTACGGAAAATCAACTTTTGCAAACTTCCCATTTTTAAGCAGGGGTAATATTGGCTCCAATTATTTAATGGATTGAAATCATAACATTTGAAATTGTTTTCGAAAGGCGTTTATGTAAAAATGAGAACTCCCTTTAAAGGAGAGATTCTCTCTTATTTTTCTAGAAAACATTCACGAACCATTGCATTCACGTAAACGTACTGCGGCCAATTCGTATTTCAAGTTCCTTCATAAAACTTTGAAGATTTTTTCCACTACTTACCATTTTACTTCAGTTTAAATAACGTTACGGTGAGTTTAGGCAAATGAGAATGGAACGAAGGAGAATAGAAGGCGTATTTTTCGAATATTTTGTGCTATTTGCGAATGAAAGAATAAAACTAGTGGAGACAGTACATAGTATATTCCTTATAAATGATGTATTCATGGTGTTGTTTTGGAAATTATTCACTTTTGATATCTCTAACTCATTGTAATCAACAATGGAATCAAGATATTCCTTACTGTTTTACAGTATCTTACTTTAAATTTAGTATGACAGTTAAATGCGGTTTATTGTTCTCGAAGAACCAGTCACTGTTGATGTGACAACAGTTGTTTTATGTCGCTAGAGTTTGTAAGGTGATAAAGTTAATTGTTATCCAGTTATTAACTTGATTTTTATTGTTGTTTCAATATAAAATGTGTTTCTTGCGTCACAATCAAAAATTTGCACTGATCACTATATTATGTTATTTAATATTTGTAACGGTCGAACATATACACAACGCCTGTACCCCAGTCTAGTCAGCGACCAGCATTACATTGGAGGATACTTAGGAGCCCCGCGCGTAGATGGCGTACGAAACATACTCTGAACGGAGACCTGACTGGATTCTATACCATCCGGCCACAGTAGCAAACATATTTCAGCCTACGTGGATTAAACGCTTCATAATAATATTGTTACCATTTTCTTTTCTTTTAGGATTCTAATTATTATTTTTTCAATCTAATTGTAAATTTATGGTGTTGGATTATTATTTTAATAAATATATTTCAACACATTTACATATTATATTATAAAGAGATTCATGGGTAATTCACGCAAAAAGGAAAAGGGCTACTGAAACGGAGTGGTAACCGCGAACATGCATGTTTCTGGCTCATTTGCCGTCCTCAGCACGGTATAACCAAATAAGGATGTGAAACTTGGGAGCAAAGATGTTAATCGAAACATGGGAAAACACAAAACAACGGATTTCAACGGGGAAACCAAAGGCTCATTTGTGCCTTCAATTGGAAGATCCCGAGTATTCAGGACAACAATCAAGATCGACACTCGACACGGAGGTGCATATATATCCCCCCCTGCCTGAACCTTCCGACTCATAGTAAACAACAAAGAAGATGTAGGGATATCGCATGACACGTAAACAACAACAAAAAAGAGATTCATGGGTAATTCACGCAAAAAGAAAAAGGGCTACTGAAACAGAGTAGTAACCGCGGACATGCATGTTTCTGGCTGTTTCAGTTTCAGTAGCCCTTCTTCTTTTTGCGTGAATTACCCATGAATCTATTTGTTGTTGTTGTTGTTTACATATCACGCGATATTCCTACACGTTCTTTGTTGTTTGCTATGGGTCGGAAGGTTCCGGCAGGGGGGCTATATGCGCCTTCTTGTCGATCTTGGTTGTTGTCCTGAAAACTCGGGATCTTCCAATTGAAGGCACAAATGAGCGTTTGGTTTCCCTGTTGAAATCCATTGTTTTGCGTTTTCCCATGTTTCGATTAACATCTTCGCTCCCAAGTTTCACATCCTTATTTGGTTATACCGTGCTGAGGACCGCAAATGACCAATATAATTTGACATGTTGGCAATGAAAATGGCGAGGACTGAATATGCCGCCCCCCAAAATAGAACATTTTAGTAATAAATAGAGATTAATCATATGATTAATTAGGATTTAATGCAATAACATGAGAAGAGAGAAAAATATGTACAATAAAATTCAATTAACTGTTACGAAGTAACATGTTTCATGTTTATTAATAATTCCATAATCTCACATTAATAAATTTAAGTATATCAAAAATACATTCTCTTAGGGATTGTAATGAACTAGATTGATGGAGTGGACTGTTGAGTTTGTGGTTTACTACTGCACCTAAGTAGATGTGTTGTTTGTTTTGCTTCGATAAGGTTGCGGAAAGAAGGACCAGTCGTAATTTCAAGTAACGTTTAATAAACACTTAAATACGACAATTTAAACACGTAAATCACTTCACAACCAAATAGTAACAAGATAGAGCAACAAGAATATCCACAGAGAATTGATAGTTG